>CM057450.1:1086810526-1088060526 GCA_016271365.2 Neoceratodus forsteri
CCCTCGCAAGTCTCTGAAACGACGTTCGCGAAACTTCTTCGCAACTCTCGCGACATCAGACGCATGCTCATCTCCTAGATTGTAATGGCTGGCTTCAAAGTAGTTCTCTGATTTCAACTCTGAAGTTATTTGCTCTGTAGATACTGTGTAATGAAAGCCTGGCTCTGAAAGCATCTGAGGCAGAAGGGTTTAGAACCCCCCCTTCAGTTTAAACAACCAAATCAACATTACCCACATTCCAACATGTCACAGAGCCCACAAAATGTTAAAGTATCACTGTTTTTGAAACATAAGTGCAAAGAAAAGGCATTTTAATGCACCAGTGCCTTGCAAAAAAATAACATATACTAAGGTTAGTGCTATGTATAATAATTTTAGATGCCACTTTTATCGAGCTCACAATATTGATTTCTTAAAATTTCCAGTAATGTTTTCTTTGGTGTTTGGCAGTTTCAGCTGAAATGGTTCTTCATTAAATTATGGTCCAAAAAGTACCAAGAAGTAGAAGGAATACATGATTACCCATGGAGTTTGTGGATGAAAAAATCCAGAGGTACCAAAGGTCGACTGTCTTTTCTAGTTTTGAACATTTGTAGGCATGTATGGTTCCTGCAGTATAATATTTCAGATGTTGTTTTGCTAAAATGAGATGACACACAGGCTGAGTAGACTGTCCGGAACTTGAATTTCATTTGAGACTATTTAGCTTCTTTTTTCCCGAAAGCACATGATAGCCTGACACAAAGCACCATAGAGAATTAAAGCCCCTAGTCAGGCACCAGGTGACCCTAACTTCCTACATTTATCTCTGCCTTTCTTTCCATTTATTTCATTAGTGATAGTGTCACCAGTAAATAAATTGTGTACCTAGCGAAAAGGACAAAGGTGCTCAAGTATGATACAGAACTGCTTCGAGTGCTACAGTCTCCAGTTAGCTAGAAGTCCAGTGGACCAAGTAATTAAAAAGAATGCATCTCCCACCTCATGTTTTATTACATTTTGCATTGTTTGTTGGGCCTGACTTGTGTTTGCATCTTAAACCAGGGAGAACATACCATGGGGATGATGATGACAATGATAGTGATGATGGTGATAAAAATGAAAAAGGTGTTGATGATAATGTACTATTTCCCAATTTTACACAAAGAATATAATATATTATAAACCAGTTACTGAACAGCATACTGTGCCCACATTCAAATGTTTTTGGCTGTAGCCCCATTAAATGTAGTATGCACATGTGCTCAGTTGTCTAAAGTAAACCAAATATAGTCAGGAACTGAAAAAGGATTTGATTTCTAGATGCATTTTACTGTAACCACCAGGAGCAAGGCAGTAAAACCCCAGAGCTGACTGCTAAGATACGATTTAGAAACAAAACAAAATGGGAATGATTTGCAGAAGGGTCAGACATGGGCACAAATGTGGCCGTGCCTGCATCTGCCACAATGCATTAGAGCAGTCCTGCTGCTGTTTTCAGCAGATGCATCTGGTTATGACAAAAAAGTCATGGCTATCAGTAAAAACAATGCATATGTGAGTTGCACCATCTTGCTGCAACTATGGGGCCCATACTCAAAAGTGGCAGGCTGCATCGCGCAAGCGAATGCTCCGCTCATCTAAAGTGCACCAATGCAAAACAGTAGGATATTCAGAAGATGCGCTGTAAAATGTGATCATGCATATCTAACTGAATAACTTGAACATGTGCGATTGTGCAATTGAAGATGTGTAGTGCAGCAGGGCATGTCTGAATATAGGGAACTGCACACAACAGGCTGGGACAGATGCACAAACCGTGCAATGAGCACAATGCATGACTGCATGTAAGAAAGGAGGTGGCACAACACTGCAGCACACCAGGGGACAGGAAGGCACAGTGACACACCACAGTGACCAAAAAGGTTTGATTCAGGGCCAGCGAGTGTCCAGCACAGTGCTCCATACAGATGTGGCCAGGCATGTGGAAAGCAATGCAGGGGATTTATTTAACTCCAAAAATTGATTAGCGTTTTGCTCATAAAAGTGCTAAAACATTGTGAAAATGCATAGCACTTGACTCACTGTGTTTAACAAACATAACACTTCTAGAAAACCTATATAAATACTTTTTGTACAGTTAGCATTGTCCCAAGAAAAAAACTGCTAATCAATTATTTAAAACCCTGCAATGCACACCAGCCATGTCCGACACACATGGCCACAGACAGGGGACCACTGCAATTTCCATGACCAATGGACAGGGCTGAAGGCTGATGCAGAGTGACACCACTGCAGACATGCCTGTGAGATTACTGGCCATGTGTGCCACCAGCACACCAGTACAATGGCATGTAGCAGGAGCACACACACATGGGGCCCACACTGACAGCAAGACATGTACACTGACAGTGTATGACACAGCCACATGGGCACAGAGGGGTGGAAGCTGTGGCCAATGCCATTACAACAGAAGAGCACAATGCCACCACAGGGAGCCAGGGGGATGGAACACAAGGATGGACGTGCCACAGGAACATCATGCAACCTGTGCAGGGAAATACAGGGACACACACAGTGTAGCCCCCCCCCCCCCAGGGACAGGAAGTGGTGGGTGAGGTGAAGGCCTGCACCCACCTGTGCACCTGTGGAGATGTGGATGTCTGGCACATGTGCCATACGCCTAGCAACTATCCCAATGGAAGGAACTGGAAGGGGAAAGGATCAGATCTGTTACAGTACAGTAGCTTCTTCTTGTTGTTTTTACATTGTTTCTTGTGGATTTTACTTGGTAAAAAGGTTATTTCTTTTCTTTCTTACTACTTCTAAGGGGCTAGCAGGGTATTGTTTTGGGGCTGTTGGAATTCTGAAACCTGTTTTGGTGGCTATAAGTGGGCTCATTTGTTTGATGTTTCACTGTGTAGCAGGCTGCATTTGCAGAGGCCTATTTCTTCTGATTTAAAACCTATTTGGTGTGATTTAACTGGGGCTGTTTCTTTGAATTGGAGACCTATATCTTCTAATTTCAAGCCTATTTTGATGTGTTGTTGGTGAAGCTGTTTGAATTGGAGACCTGTTTCTTTTGGTAGCAAACCTATTTTGGGGGCTATGAGTAGAATTGTGATTCATTTTTGCTGGCTTCACTAGCTGCAAAATTTAGTGCATAGTGGGGGGAGGGTGCTAATGGCCTGACCAGGAGCCTCAGCTACCTGATTGTTTCTGGAAGACTTGGGCTGGTCCCACCACCCCAAGCCCCTCACCCCACCGACCCCTGGTCCATTATTTCCTTTATACCAGGGGTTCTGACATCACTTCCTCAAACAGGCAAAGGATATGCACCTGTCATAGCAGAAGCAGACATCCAGGAAAGGAACAGCAGCGAGTGAAGAGGTGACTGCTATCTCAGTGGAAGGGAAGTAACTGCAAATCTAGGAGCTTTCATTGTTACTTGTTTGCATTGCTATTGCATTGTGGAAAGGAAGAGAAGACATTTGAAGAAGGTTGTGCAATAGCTACTTAAAGTCTCTTTTTGAGTGCGGATAGGAAGGATAGGAATATAAAAAGCAGTTGCTCAATCTATCTAAACGTGTACAACAAAGGGGGTAAGTTTTGCACTGATGGGAGGGAGAGGGGAGACTTGGGGGAGTGTTTGGTATCCTGCATCTGGAGGGGTGGGGGGTCGCTGGTGGGCAATGACAGCAATGGGTAGGGTGGTAGGCTGCAACAACTACGGTGCACCAATCTTTCTAAAAATTGCCTGGAGTCTGGGAGATGTTTAGTGAGCAACCACATAGAGAAACTTAGAAAGGAGATTGAGGGTCTGCAGGAGGAACTAAGACAGGCAAAGGCAGACTGGGGTGGGTTTGCCCAATACTGGATGGAGGAAGAAGGGAGATGAGGGAGGAAGCATTTAAGCCAACAGTGGTGAGCAGAGGTCAGAAGAAGGAAACAGAGACAAAAGGGCGGATGGTCAGGAAGAACGATTGTCGGGGAAACCATGGTCAGGAGACAAAAGACAAAATGGAAGGAGAAGATAGGACTTGTGAGGGGAGGCTAAGAAGTGGCAAAAGTCATGGAGTGGAAAGGAGAGAATAGGTTACTGGTGAAGAGATAAGGAGCTGCATTTGTGAATGGTATTCAGAAAATAGTTTTGTAATTGCTAGAAAGGAATATGGAGGAGAGGAAATGATGAAATTGGAGGAGTAATTGATAAATGCCCGGACCAAACCGGAGCTGGGGGATAGGGAGTTCTGTTGGGTGAATTGCAAACAGGGCAAAAGGGGAAATAATGTGCAGGAGGAAGAAGAGGAGCCAGAAATGAGAGAGGGAGATGAATGGAAGCAAGCAGGGAGTAAGAGGGGTGGAATCTTAGTGCTGGGGACTCAATACTAAGAGGAGTCAGGTGGGGTAGCAAGGGGGAGAGGCATAGTTGCATTTGGGTGGAGGCCATGCCAGGAATGACAGCGGAAAGGGTGGGACAATCTGTTCTGAACTATGCTAGGAGGGGTAGGGACAAGCCTCGTTTAATTATACATCTTGGGACGAACGCCCTGGCTGACAAGACAGTAGATATAGTCCAGAGGAGGTTTGAGGAACTAGGACACTATGTGAGGGGCAGGAAGATCAGTAACTTTTTCAGAGATACTCTAGTGCCCAAGGCAAAACACAACAAGAAAGCTGAGAATAGGGGAATTTAATGGATGGCTAAGAACCTGGTGTTGTGCTAAAGGGTATGGACTGTTGGGGGTGGGAGGGACCTGAGAGGACAGTAGTCTCTATGCCAAGGGCAGACTACAATTGAGTGAGGAGGGAAAGAAAGTGTTGAAACAGAGGATGGAGGAGTACATAGAGGAAGTTGGGAATTTAAACTAGGAGCGGGGGATGGCAGTTGGGCAAGAGACATGCAGAGACCACAGGTTGGGAAACCATATGAGCTTACCCCCCATAACAGTGACTAAGGACAAATGACAAGTGCTATTGGTGATGCTAGTAAAGAAGGGCAGGATGGGAGAGGGGGGAAAGGATGGAAGGTGGTTACTCTTAATGCTAGGAGCCTTGGGAGGAAAACTGCAGAGTTACAGGTGCTCATGGCCGAGGGAGAGGTGGACATTGCAGCCATCACAGAAACTTGGGCCGCCCAATACAATGACTGGGACCTGTCTGTACCAGGGTACAGGTTATTTTACTAGGGACAGGGTGATTGGGAAAGGAGGGGTGTGGCACCATATGTGAAGGAAGGACTGAAGTGTGTAAGGAAGGAAGGGGAGGAGGGTAGTACAGAGTCACTTTGGATGCAAATTCAGGATTCCAAGAATAGGATTCTTAGAATGGGAGTGGCGTACAGGCCGCCATCTCAGATGGAGGAGTTTTATTTATTTATTTATTAAATTTTGGTGACCGGGTAGGCCCACTAAACCCCGAAGGTCCCTTTTTCAGGGGTGACCCAGGCGTTTAGACAGGGAACTAGTGGGACAGATCAGGAGGACCTGCAAGAAGGGTAGTGTGGTGATTGTGGGGGACTTCAACATGCCAGGAGTGGACTGGAGTACCTCAACAACCAGGAGCAGAAGGGAGCGGGTACTGCTAGATGCCTTCCAGGACAGCTTCCTGCTGCAAATGGTCAGTGAACCAACCAGGTCAGGGAATACCCTTGACCTTGTGCTGGCAAATGGGGACTTTATGAGAGAACTTACAGTGGAGGAACCACTGTCAGGGAGTGACCACCACTCCACATGGCTCACACTGGATATGGGCAAGGAAGGAGTGGAATCTGGCACAAGAGTGCTGGACTTCAGGAGAGCCGACTTTGGGAGGATGGGGGAAATGGTAAAAGGTACCTTTCCAGAATTCAATCTAGTATTGACACTAACCAGAGGTGGGAGCTCATAAAGCTGGGGATAGTGGAAGCAACCAAAACCTGCTGCAAGGCCCAGAGCAAGAAGGCTAGGGATAAGAAACCAAGCTGGTTGAGCAAGGAGGTACTGGAAAAGGTAAGGAGGAAAGAGCTGCCCTTAGGAAGTACAAGAAACAGGGGAGGAGGACAGGAGGAGTACTTGACTGGACCGAAGGAGGTGACAAGAGCAGTAAGGGGAGCCAAGGCATCTACAGAACTCCAGGCTGGCACAAGGCATTAAGAAGGGGAGAAGGACTTTTAGGTACATCAGGAAGAAAAGGAGCTGTAAGGACCACATAGTAAGGATTAGAAAGGGGGGGTTGGGTGAAGTAGGGTACAAGGCAGAAGCACTCAAATAAGTACTTCTGCTCAGTATTTACTAAAGAAAAGAGGGGGTGACACCCAAGGGGAGAAATGGCAGAAACAGGGGGAGGGGGTGACAGATGGGAAATCATGGAGGGCAGAGTTCGGGAGTATTTAAGGGCAGAGGGTGAACAAGGCACCAGGCCCAGATGGCATCCACCCCAGGGTACTGAAGGAGCTGGCAGAGGTCCTTTGCAGGGCCTTGGCAGACCTATTTAATGCCCTCACTACATTCGGGGTGTTACCCAGGACTGGAGGATGAGTTCATGTGGTGCCCCTCCACAAGAGTGGCCCCAAGGATGAACCGGGAAACTACAGACCAGCGAGCCTCACATCCATTGTGGGTAAGCTAATGGAGACTATCCTGAAGTTGAGGCTGGTGGCCCTCCTAGAGGCCAAAGGACGACAGGACAGCAGACAGCATGGCTTCATATGGGTCAGATCCTGCCAAACCAACCTAGTGGAGTTCTATGACTAGGTAGCTAGGCAACTGGACAGGGGCCATGCAGTGGATGTCCTGTATCTGGACTTCAGTAAGGCATTCGACTCGGTGCCACATGGAAAGGTGGGAAGTAAGTTAGTAGGCACAGGAGTGGGTGCAAAGCTGGTGAGATGGGTAGGGAACTGGCTTCAGGGAAGGCAACAGAGGGTGGTGGTGGTGGGTGGGGAGCTCTCACACCCAAGGGTAGTGATGAGTGGTGTTCCACAGGGCTCAGTGTTGGGACCAGTGTTGTTTGGGATATGCATTGCAGACATATCATTGGACATCAAGAGCAAGATCAGTCTGTTTGCTGAGATACCAAGGTAGGAGCAGTGGTGGATGACCTAGGGGGATGGCAGGGGTTGCAGGATGATCTGGCAAAGCTTGAAACCTGGTCAGACACCTGGCAGCTGGGGTTTAATGCAAGGTGCTGCATTTTGGGATAAAGAACCCAAGGAGAAGTTACCAGCTCGGGGGAGTGCAGCTGGCCCAGACAGAGGAGGAGAAGGATCTGGTGGTGCTCATTACAAGGTCAATGAACAACTCGGCACAATGTAGGAAGGCAGCTGCAAAGGCCAATAAACTGCTGGGTTGTATTGCAAGGGGTATATCTTCGAGGAGGGAGGAGGTGAATCTGCCACTGTATAGGTTGGTGAGACCACCTGGGTATTGCGTGAGCAGAACTGGCGCCGATCTCAGAAGGGACATATAAGTTACTGGAGGGGGTGTCAGTGCTGGAGGCAACAAAGATGATCAAGGGGTTGGGGACTTATCATACAAGAGGAGGCTGAGGAGTTGAACATGTACTCGCTGGAGGAGAGGAGGGACTGGGGGACATGATTGAAACCTTTAAGTACATGAAAGGAATAAACAAGACGGGCACAGAGGGGCTGTTCAAAGTAAGGGAGGGAGGGAGGGACACCGGGGCCATGATATGAGACTGGAGGGAGGAAGGTTCAGGAGGGAGATAAGGAGACACTTTTTTTCAGAGAGGGTGGTGGCTGAGTGGAATGCGTTGCCTGCAGAAGTGGTATCCAGTAGAAAAGTGGACTGCTTCAAAAGAGGATGGGACAGGACAAGGGGGAGGGTCAATGAAGGGGAAGGGTGGAAGGGAGGAAGGGGCAGCTGCAGAATAAGGGGTTCTAGCTGCACATTTGAGCAGACGTGATAGACCTCTAGGCCTTCATCTGCTGGCAAATTTCGTATGTTCATATGTTCGTAACACACTGAACACAGTCAAAAGGGGAAAGAGCAGAGAAACAAACAGAATACAACAAACAGGAACAATCATAAAATATAACATTAAACAAGTAATAATAATAATACTGTTTACAGATATATACAGGGGTATGCAGGGAAAGGGAGGACATTGGAGATAGGGGCACAACTATCTACAATGGATGGGAGCTGGGTGGGAGTGTGGGGTGGGAAGGGCCATGGGGCAACTAGTGAACCATAAGGGCATGGTGCCATGCCCACCTAACGCGTGGTGCACCGATGTGCACCTGTATATTTGTCACAGTCGGACCCAAGCTGTGGATGGCCCACAGCACTGCCCCCAATGGGTCCAGGATATGCTGAAGAAGCCCCTGTGTCCATAATGCAGCCCTCTGGCATTGCAGTCCTGCCTGCCAGCTCCTCCCATGGCCTCCTGTGCCCAGTGGCTGGACACGTCCTATGGGAGGAAACAGACAAACAAAACACAGCATCAGTGCCAACGGTCTGTCATGCCTGGGGAGAAATCGCTGCCCCCCCCCAACAATGATGGTGACGTGCAGTCATACATATGCAAGGTGCTGTGCACCGGCCCTGCCACTATGCCACATGCAGCAGTGACAGCTGGTATGCCATAGACATGAGTCAAGAAGCACACCACATGGGTTGCGGTCATGGTAGCAGACAACAGCAGTGCAGAACATGTGAATGCCATAGTGCAGGGCAATGTGGATGAGTGCCACATGGCTGTGTGATGGATGCACAGTGGCCCCCGCTGCAGCACACCATCCAGATGCAGAGGCATGTGTGAGGTGGCCACAGGTGGCCGACCTCTAGCACAGGTGTACTGGAGGCACCACTACAGATGTACAAGACTGTCCACAGTGGGCCTCACATGCAGGCAAGGATGTATGGCATGCGGCGTGCACCCAGGTGTGGACATAGTGACACCCCCACTCCCCAAGACAACACCTATAGACATGTGGGCCTGGGCACAGCACACAGATAGCCATACAGGAGTGGACATCGGCAATATCATGCTAGTTGGCTACTGGTGGATGCTGCACAGCCATGGGGGGACAGCCCTGCACATGTCCACTGGATATGCAGTGGATAGGGATATGACCCATTAGGCACAGTGGCAGGGCCATGACAATGGGTGTGGGTGTGGGTATGTACCCAGACACTGTCCCTGATGTGCTATGGAGGCATGCCAGACCCACAGACCCACCCATAATGGAAGTGTGTGTAGCAATACAGGGCAACACCCATGCACAGGCCACATGGGGCAGAGGGGCCCATACACGAACAAGGCTTATGCCCATGACCTCACTACAGAGGTGGTGCTGAGACTCTGACACCCGTCACCGGGCACAGCCAACACACAAGGTGCCACAACAGGCTGCCACACATTGTGGATGGAGGTGGGCAGTGCAAAGGCCAAATGCTGTGCCAGTGGGCACAGCTGCATGGCACAACAACCAGGGCCATACTGGAGTACAGGGTGCCCACCGTATGGGTCAATTGTGTGTGGCCCAGGATAACACACAGAACAATATGTTACACCAATGTTGATCCACACCACTGTGCCAGCAGCACACATATACTGGCAGGGCCCTACAAACACAATAGCATGACCAGTTAGAGGAACAGTACAACACACATTCACTCAGGGCATGTGGTGGCCAGGTACCCAGCAGAGGGGACATACATGGATATAGCCAGGCAACAGAGTGTGCCAATCCAACAGTGTCCACACCATGCACAATGGATGGTTGAACGTAAACAGAAGGCTGCATGTGCAGTGTTAAAATGAGGGCCAGGGGGTTGTCACACCTACAGCTGTGCAGCACACACAGGTCGCACAGTGACATGGTGGTGTGTCCCAGTAGGAGTGGCCAGCTGGAAACAGCCAATGACAAACACCAGACAACAACAGTACACAACCACAGCCAGAGGTGCACGTTACACAGGACCATTGGATTTTGGAGTGGCACCATTGGCCGCAGTGTCTTATGTGAGACTGCCATGGCCACCCACCACCACAATGTGCATGCCAAAGTCTGCATCGGGCAGGGATATGACCTGCACCACACACAGGGGATGGCCATGGCCATAAGAACACTCTGTAGTGGCACAACTGGGCAAAACACAGTAACATATCAGAACTGCAACACACCACAGTGGCACAGTATGATGGCACAGCACCGGGAGCAATATGTGACATGCAGTATTCGAGGGTGGGGGGGGCGATGACCCCTGGATGTTGGCAACATAACGTAAACATATGTTGCACAGCACAGGGGGCATGTTGAGTGGTGCAGGGGCACTCACATGCCAGTGACCACACAACAAGGGGACATGCAGCAGTGGGTGCCACATGTCTATAGTCACATGGTGTGCACCAAACAGGTGGTGGTAGTCCGTGACCATGTCCAGACACATGGAACATTGCAGGGTCCGCTGGGGCTGTCGGCAGTGCAAAACCAGGCAACAGCACACCACTGCCACCACATGTGTATGTTGTGGGCATCCCATGGACATGCCCAAACTGCATGCCACAGATCACAATGGGCCGGGCAGTTCCCCCGTGGCCCCAACAGCCACACATCACGGGCAGGTGTGTACATGAGCCCAGCTCAGTGCACATCTAGCATTACTTGGACAGAGCGTGTGGCACATGGCCTACACATTATGCCTGCATGCACTGTGTGCAGTGCAGCTATGCAGGGGATGGCAGCACAACATGACAATGGGCCACACAGCCATAGAGGACACGCCATGTGGTACAGGTCTGGACAAAAATTTACACACCATTGGTGGCATGATAATACACATGGACCTATATGATGGACATCAGGGTGTGGACAGCCGTGATGAACAGGGCAGTTGCACCCCCATGTGTGTCTGTGCCGTGTGCACACACATGTGTAGAACCAATGGTGACAGTGAGTGACACATGGTGGTTACAGTGGCACAATGGGCATGGCACGTACAGTGACACATGCAGACTCACCTGATGGTCTAAACGTTGACATCTGGGTCATGCCGCGCTGTCTGTCCTAGCTCTCCCTCTCCTCCTCATGCCTGCGGGCATACCTCCTGGCCCACCTGATGGCCTCCCTGTCTGCAATGGAAACAAAATGACAAAAGCACAATCAGTATCACACA
Source organism: Neoceratodus forsteri (assembly GCA_016271365.2). Classification (NCBI taxonomy): domain Eukaryota; kingdom Metazoa; phylum Chordata; order Ceratodontiformes; family Ceratodontidae; genus Neoceratodus; species Neoceratodus forsteri. Next base: position 1,086,821,629 of record CM057450.1, read on the forward strand.
TGCCACCCCCACCACACCCATATGTGAAGCAGGTTTGTGAACATCAACCGTACACCCGCAAGTGACTGCACGGACCCACACCTGTAGCTGGCATACAGTGAACCATTGAAGAGGCATGATATAGGGTTGTACAGTGCCCTCCCACAACCAGGGACCACACACTACAGCAAAGGGTGATGGAACAAGTTGTAGGTGGGTGCACCATGGAGGCCATGCAACACCTTACACCAGGCCCCCAATCGCATACCGTGTGTGCTTGTTACATGGCAAGTGTCCTGTGGACCACAGCCCATGGGGACAGATGCCATAGCCAGCATCTGATCAAGGGTGCACCGCCAGTGTGCAGCACGGGCACCAAACACACGGGACAGGCACTATAACCATTGAGTGTCCCCGTGTGGCCTGCAGTGGACACCCTTGTCTGCATGTTGTCAACCACGTGCATCCCACACTGGACTGTGTGATACTGATGTAGGCAGCCATGTGCTGCCAATGTTGGGCCATGGTGGCAGCACAGCACTGTTTGAGATCACTGGCATGGTCATGTACCCATAGGGACAGTGGACTGCCAACCACTGGCATGCCATGGATGGACACAGGCCCGCATAACTGTGGCAGTCGGCTGCCCAAATGCCCTTTGCCACCTAATGCTCCCCATAGCCATGTCTGACACCCACATGCATGCGGCACTACATGTCTACTGTGGCACGCCAGGGTGGGACAGAGGACAGCGTGAGCCTGCCTGTCACCACTGTGCCCCAGGACTGCAGCACAGACTATGGCACAGATACATGGATACATTGGCAATAACACCATGACAGTCCTAGGACTGGTTCCAGGCCACATGCTGGACACTGACTGGATGCATATATTGGCTGGAAACCTGCAACCTGTAGCAGTGCCACAGCAAATGGACATGGGACTATGGCAGTGCACTATGAATGACCACCACAACACATCATGCCATGCCATGCCACATGCCAGCACCCCCTAGCATGCATGGCTACATGGTGGACTGTGCTGCACAGGGACATGTGGTTCCCAGCAGGGGGTCTGTAGTACATGGCCATGCTGTGACATGACATATCTAAGTACCATGTCCTGTTGCGGGACCTCTTGCACATGGCAGGCTGCATACGTGGGTGCATATGGGCAACAGTGGTGAGTGACAGACATGCACTAGCACACTGCATGACAGCCATGCCACCCAATGCTGTGGCCACACATTGTGCCACAGCCATGGCTAGCACAGGTGTTCTGCACAGGCATGCAGGCTGTATGATGCCCCTTGTGGGCCTGTACACTGCATGCACCATATCCTGTGTGGCCACACATTCGCGGGTACCACATGGTACCATACCAGACTCTGTTGGCAGGTGTTGCCCACAGTGGTGTGGACATGGGACTGTGCTGCTGTGCACATGTACTCTATAGGGGGTGGGCCCATACTGTGCTAACCTTGACAGACCAGATTGCAGCATTGTGTACTGCATCCAAGGTCTGATACAGATGGCATACCACCGTCCACACCGGACAGTGTTGGACACAGCCATACCCAGGGCCCCTACTTTTCTGCGGCACAGTGGGACCAAGTTCTGCGGCAAGACTACCATTTGCCACAGAACTTCTGCGGCGGTGGTTTGTAATTTCTGCAGAAGTTGTGCGGCACTAACAAACTACCACATCACAGTGTCAGCTTTTCATCCTGACTTCACTTTCATGGCAGTGGTTATAGCAGTCAGGATGGTGGAAAGCACAGTAACACTAGTTCAAAAAATAACAGACTTATAAAAATAATTTTATGCCTAAAAAAGCAGAACAAATATCTCTCCCTTAAGGTCCTAGCCTGTTGCATAAATGACATATGCAGAGGGGAGCTTATGTGATAAATAAGGCATTTCTACATGCATGCTATCTATCCCACTAATGAGGTTTCCACTGTCTATCACTTATATATTTGTATGTGCTTTCTACACCACTCATGAGGTTCCCACTGTGTATCACTTATATATTTATATGCAGTCTGTAACATACATGCAAATATATGTGTGTGTGTGTGTGGTGAGAGACAGAGATACTGTATATGTGTGTGTGTGTGTGTGTGTGTGTGTATATATATATATTTTTTTTAATTTCCATGAACTTGCATCCTCATTCATACAGGTCCCATTGGAAATGGAATAGAGGAGTTATTGCAAAACTCATTTTTCATGTCAACCTGCTTTCCCTGACACACTGCGTAACACCATCAGGCCATGACACGCATGTGAACCGATTGTGAGATAGAGCTCTCTCCAGCCCATCACAATGTGTCCACCAGGTGACAGAACACTGCACCATACCATCCTAGGCTCCGAGCAGTGATGTGTTCCACCAATCCTTGTGCTGCCCAGCCAGCCCCCAGAGCTAATCTCTGAACCTGACTAGATAAGTAACTGTTCACTTCTGTTGCAGAATGCAGCCGTTTCATTAGCTAATGTATGATATAGCAAAGATAACACCACATTCTGAGCATATGGAGGGGTTTGGATATAAAAAGAGGGGAAGGGAACCAGATTCTATGGATAAACAGAAATATTAATAAAAAAATCACCAAAAGAGTGAATTCTGCGGCACCGCAGAAGTTCTGCGGTAGATTGCAAGTTCTGCGCAAAATTCTGCAGCCGCAGAATTCTAGGGGGCCTTGGCCATACCCCTGTAATATAACAACAGTAATAGTGGCAAACATTCACATGGCATACATATCTGGGAGTGGTACCATGTCCAACTGCACCATGGCATGGAGGTGGTTGAGCTCTGCCCTGTCCCGACAGCCCAGGTCCCCAAAATGGTGGTGACACTGTTCTCCAGTTCTCAGTAGCCAGTCCACCAGGTGAGGTACCTGACAATGTCAGCCCACACAGCACCACCTCCAGTTTCTCCTGCCCAAAAAGCTGGCCCTCCCTGGGAGCCACCAGGTTTGCCAGCTCCACCTCCTTCCACCTCTGTGAGCACTGGCTGGTGGATGCTCTGTGAGTGGCATGTGCGATGTTTGATTCTGCTGCAGCTGGTGATGTGCAGAGTGCATGTTTCTGCAGGCCTCTGTCCCATGCCCATAGCACGATTGGGCACACATGGTCATCTGCGTGCTGCTGGTGTGTATGCAATTGCATTGCATGATAGGGCTACAATGATGCATTACTGGACATGTGCGGTAGCATCTTGCTGTGCAGGGGAAACGTGGATCATGCCCCCTGCAACCAGGCATACATGGCTGCACCATGATGCCATCTTGTGAAGTGCACCCACCACCACGACCCCAACCATTTGTACTGTGCATGTCAAGGCCAATGTGCTGCTGATGTCTGTTGCACATGTGCACTACACAGTCGTATCTGCACAATACAGCAAAGCTAACATCACTGATGTGCACCCGCACGATGTAGTAACTTGTGGTGGCTCCATCTGTGGAAATGTGCCATGGGGATTCCGCGAAGTACACGGAAATGGATGATACAAATTAAGATGCACTTGGTGCATCTTTGCAATATTCAGTCAGGATATGCAAATAGCCTCATTGCACAGTTTATGCCCAGACGCACATTTGCATTGCATTACTGGAACATATTCAGCTCATTTGCATGCACAGTGCTACAAGAGCAGCCTTGTGCCACTCCTCTGCACAGGTGACCAAGAGGTACTGCAGCCTTGAAGGTAGGATGCCTGTTATGTTACTATGTGTCTGTTCTTGAACTGTGCATGATTGTTTATCGCATGTCACTGTTGTTGTAACTGGGCCTATCCCTGTCTATTTGTTCCACGAGCACCAGTATGGATTCTGAGTCTGGAAGATGACGACGTTGTCCTAACTTTACCAAGGATGAGCTGAAGGCCCTCACTGAGGCCTACATGCTGCAAGAGGAGCTCCTCAGTCAGAGGTGTGGGATCCCAGAGGAACAGGGCTGGATGGAGGTGGTGGAGGCTGTAAATGCACAGGGAAAGTACAACTATACACCCCAGGATTGCATTAAGTGGATTAATGACATTTGTCACCACTGCAAGGATCTACTGGCCCAGACCCATGCCTCCTGTCGGTCGACCAGTGGCAGACCTTCCACAGCTCCTGCCATGACACCAGAGGAGGCACTCATTGCCACAACCCTCAGCCATGTGGCTGTGGAGGGTGTTCCTAGTGGTGGATTTGATACTGGAGGTCGGCCGTCGCTGCACTGTGAGTATGCATGTCATAAGCCATGTCTGGTCCTGCATGTGGCTGCATGTGGCGTCGACATTCTGTGTGTGGCATGTTATCCATTCTGTATAGCACTGTGTGGCCACAGAACTGCAGACCCTGTATGGGTCTGCATGTCAGGGGTGTAGGCTGGCATACTTACTGTACACATTTGTTGACAGTTATGTTGAATGCCTGTCCCGATCATATGTCCCGACCATCAATCTCCTGTGTGTCTGTGATGTACCACAGGCTACTGGGTGGTGTGTCTGTTTCAACCTCCATAGTTTAGGGTGTGGATATGTGTACAGCCTGTTTAGGGGTTACAGGAGTCATCTGACTACTCTATGTTTTTGTAATGGGGCTGCATTGAGGGGGGGATGTGTACAGGATTTAAAGAGGGTGCGACGGTTGGTGTGCATGTGTGTATACACACTGGCAATATCTGGCTACACCCCTGGTGCATGCCACACCCTCTGTGTGCATCTTAGCATGTCTGCCATCTGTTCTGCTCACATTATCATGCCCATGTGTATTTCCACTTGCACTCTCGTTACATGCATGTACATCTATCTGTATATGTTAAGGTTATGTTGCCATGGCCATGCAGCCCTAACTATGCCCTCCCCTGTTGTTTCCACAGCACCATCACATCTTGGGACAGGTGGGGCTCCATGGATACAGTTGCATGCACAGCGGGGCAACATACCTGTAGCCACAGCGATGGCCAGTGTGGTGGCCACCACTGTAGACCCACACACGCAGGGGGTGGAGGGATGGTGATGATGATGCCGTCTCCCTGTCAGCCGAGGCACTTCTAACAACTCTTGAAGTGCTTGCCTCAGATACTGACGGTGATGACATCACCCAGTTTAACAGTGTCATCCCTGACATGGTCCCCCATGTAGCCCGGACAGATACCCCACATGCTGCACATGCCACCAGCAGTCATCCAGGGCTGGCCCATGTGCAGCAGGTGAGCCACCGCTTGCAGTTGGCCACAGTGCAGGTAGAGGGCATCATGTTGTGGCCTGCTGAGGTGCAGCCAGGGAGTACTGCTGCTCTGTGATGGGGTACTGGTGACCAGCCACAGCCTGACCAGCCACATGTTTAGGCAGCCCAGCATGCTTCATGAGTACATGCACCACATCCCCAGTTCCCCATCGGCCAGCTGTGGGGCAGCCACACAATGTGGCAGTCAAACGCCAGGCCACACACCCCAACACCACAAGGCCCAAACGATGAGCTGTCGGAACACATGGGGCTACTGAGGGCCTCCATGAAGTTTAGGGAGTGGTTCCCCTTCCTGTTAATGTACACCTCCTTGTCCCCACAAGGTGGTGCTCTGATGGCTATGTGGATGCAGTCAATGGCCCCTAGCACACCCAGTAGTCATGCAACCCTGTGAAAGTGCTGTATTATTTCTGTTCACTCCATTGGTGTGGTAGGGAATCATATGAACTCACTAGCATGGAGCAACAGAGTGGTGAGGAACTGTGTGAGGAGACGGGATGTGGCCGACTGAGGGATGCTGGTGGTGTCACCCACCAGTGTCTGGAAGGTGCCCATGGCGAGCAGGCACAGCGCTGCTGTCACCTTTATCTCCACCATCATGGCATGACTTCTGTGTGTGGGTGCCTGCAGATCATCATGCAGCAGCTCACAGAGCTGTCTCAGAATTGCCCTGTTGAGCCAGTACTGGCCCACGATGTCCATGTTACTGAGCTGTTCGAATGTGAGACGGGGCCGGTACCATCTCTGTTGGGCATACTGCCTATGGGCTTTTCCACATCCATGTTGCTGTTCTCCCTGTCTCCTCACATCAACCATCACTGCTGCCATGTGAAAAGCTGGCCCAGCCATTGTTGTTGCAGTGCTGTGGCCTACCTCTGGGTAGCTGGTGGATTTAGGGTTGCCCCTTTTACTCCTAACTTTGTGCTGTACAATTTTGGGATGAGTGGCACATGCACCACTCATTTTGGCTGAATATACACATGTGTGGCATGTTCAGGTGCCCGTCCCCTTTTTATGCATGATCGTGCATTCCGTCATGCACGATGCATGGCTTCCTTTCAAATATTGCACTTCTGCGCATTTTCCAAAATGCACTATGCATCTCCATTTTGTGCTGCGCATCTCCTTTGAATATGTGGCCCTATGTCCTTTTTTCCACAATATTTGGATGCTGTTAGACCATCTGATAATATTCTTACAGTTCAGATGGACTTGCCATATGAAAATAGCAGTGGGTAAAATAAAGATGGATCCTTTTGAGAATCCTGCTCCATGCCCTTTAAATCTAACCTCTCTGGTCTCCACTTTTTGGTTTTTTTTCCAGTAAAACAAATCTGTCACCACAGATTGTTAAATGCACTTAAAACTGCTTTTTTATGCAGGTATGGGTTCTTCTACTTCTGCCTTGTATATTTTTAGTAGTATTTGCCCCAAGTCAGTCAAATTGCTTAGGTTACTCAGAAAAGCTTCACAGCTGAAATCTCCACTGGTCTCAGATGTACTTTTTACCACTACCACTTCCAGAACATAGAGCACACTAAGTAAGTAGTAAGCCACAACAAGGTGTGCATTATAGGATTTGAATGCATGCCCAGGGGTGTAGTTAGGCATGAGGCCGAAGGCCAGGTGTCCTTATGCCCTCGAGAAGTGCATTAAAGTCCTATGATGGACACCCTGGAGGGGCTTATTTTGCTTATAAAATGGCTGTAAATAGGGTTTTTTGGGGAGGGGAAATGAGATGTGGCACCTGTCTTTGTGTTTATAGAGATTTAATGCATGATCAGGTGATGTCTCTTGGACAATGAAATTTCTAGATCTTTTCTAGCCATTTTGTAAGTGCCATTAATTAATATCTCCATAGGCAATTATTTTAATTGTTTACTTTTATTTATAATTCATTGACGACTGGGAAATAATGTTAGTAGAGGAGTAGATGGGTTATTCCCCCCCCCCCCCGGTCTTGCTCCCTTCCTGACACCTGCTCCCTTAACAAAAATCCCCCACAACTCCGTTAAATCCCATTTTCTCGTCCTTCACCTCTGAACCTCACTTGGACAGCGAAGCTTTGCTTACCAATCCCCACTCTGGATGAACACCACTCCTTACTCCATTATGTCTGAGCTCAAACTCGGCCTCTTTAAAACCCTCCACAAAGGCCACCTCCAGACCAACAATGGCTGTAACTGTCCTTAGCCCCCTGTACCCTTGACAATGGACTCATCCCCTGCTCCCCCCCTTACCCCAGCCCTATTTCCCAATTAAGAGCAATCTCCTGTTCTCACAGTTCCTGTTGTATCTGACACAGTCAGACCTGTATCCTGACTGCGACTGTCTCTTTTTCCAATGCTTATCTACTGTAAAACATTATGTACCCAAATTGTGCATGTAGACCTAACTGTTGTATATTTGTCTACTGATGTGGTGCCTTTGGAAATGAGTCTCTGACTCAAGGGTTGTAAACCCGAAATGTTCAATCAATCAATCAATAAATAAATAAATAAAAATGAGAAAGAACAGATGCAGCAATGAGCCCTGACGGATCCTAATGGAGTGGCAACTGTTCAAGGTAAAGCCACAGTGTCATCAACTTTATTTATAAAGTGCTTAATCCCAAAGACTCAAATTGCAGAACAGGTAGTTAAATCAAATATAAATACTACATATACAATGAGATACCATAATCTATAAACTAAAAAAATGATCTAGCTTTCTTGTATTTCTATACAAAATTGAAATGCTCTCTTAAAATCTAGGGTGAACAGATGAGTCTTTAAGCCCCCTTTTAAAAACTTCCACCAAGGAGATCTGATGCAGCTGAGGTGCTAACATGTTCCAAAAGTGTGGGGCAGCCACAGAAAAGGCCCTATCCCCTGAGGACCAACCAGGCCTGTGGAATTACCAACAGATTCTGTCTGATGGAGCGGAGAGGATCATCTTAGGGTGCGTAGGTGTAGGAAGTGTTTTGTGTATTGTGGACTCAGTCTTTGCAGGGCCTTAAACGTCATGAAGTAAATCTGGAAGAAGGTATGCCATCTAACCAGCAGTTAGTGCAGATTGCACAGCACCGGTGTCAACACCCTGTTGGGGCTGGAGCAAGCTTCTCTATGCTTTCTAATGGTAGACCAGCCATGCATGAAAACGTTTTTAAAAAAAGTTTTACTGCATTGTTTGTTAAAAGCAAGTATCCATGCTAGATAAATTACACATAGAGTGAGGAAAAAAATGTGGGTGGATGCCATCCTCGATTTTGACCCTGAAGGTCATTTTCAAGGTCACATAGGTCAAGCGAGGTCAAAATGGTTATTTTCAGAATTTCACATAGATTGACATCTACCTCACTATATCTTTCTGAAAAACTAACTTTATTATCACTTAGATAAATGTAATATGTGCTATCAACAGTTACATATTGAATTTACACAGGAATGTATTGCAAAACTGAACACAAAAGTGTGTTTTTCTCAAAATGTGTTTATTAACATTGCTGTTGTACCAAATCTTTCCTAGGTACCGCTACATCTTTCTGTGAGCCTTTGTTCAGCATCCTGCAACTGGAATATACAGGGATTATACCTTTATGATGATTACTACAGTCAGGATTGCCTCAGCAGCCCTATCATTGTCAGTGCAGTGGACAAGCGTGCACGTTTTGGGCAATGAGAAAGTTCAAGATCTCATGGGGAACTTTGGTGAAGAAAACAACAAAAACCCCAATTTCTTGCTGTGGACAACATACATGAGAATGGTGGAGATCCTGCTGGACTTCATATGGGCTGCAAGGGATGGCAGCTAGAATGTACACCTAGACGCATTTGCTGCAGTGCTGCTATGGCTCACCATCTACGATCATACAAACTGTGCCAGATGGGGCCCTGTCTATCTAGCTGATATGAAAGGGCTTGAGAAGACAGAACCAGAAGTCTATGCCGAGTTCATTACTGGGAACTTTGAGGTTAAGAGAAGCAAGAGGCACTTCAACCAGGTTTCTGCTGATCAGGCAACAGAATGGATGAACAGAACATGCAAGATGCAGAATGGAATCATCGGCATCACAAGAAATGACCAAGCAAGGGAAAGGTTCTGCGTCACATGGTCAGAACATATAAACATGCAAAATGCCAGCAGAAGATGGCCAAATTGGTCTATTTTGTCTGCTTCGTAAATGATGCAGGGTTCATGGCTTATATCAATGACCATGCCCTGCCCCCTTCCGTGTCTTCCCTCCCTCCCTTCTCCCCCTCCTTGGTCCCATGGGTTCCCTTTGTGTTTGTCCCAGCCACTCTTAAAGGCTCCCACCATCTTCTGGCAGCTCATTCCAGGCAGCCACCACCCACTCCATATAAAAATGTTTCCTTTCATCCATCCTAAACTTCCCATCCCATCAACATAAGCTATGGCCCCTCATGGTTCTGTTGTTACTCATTTTAAAGAGACCTTCTCTTTCCACTCGACTCCTCCCCTTCACATATTTGAAAGTCTCTATCATATCACCCCTCTGTTGCCCCTCGATCATCTTGGTTGCTCTTCTTTGAATCACCTCCAGTATGCTAATGTCTTTCTTAAGGTTTCGATGCCAAATACTTTACCCCATATTCTAAATGTGGTCTTACTATTGACCTGTACAATGATAAAATTACTTAGCTCCACCTACTGCCAAACCCCCTTGCAATGATCACATGACTCAAGGTATCTTTTTGACCTGGAAGATGATGCGGAAACTGCACTCACACACTCCGATATTCTTCCCTCCAGGATGAATCGTGATATTGATGATTTGAAGACGCTCACTACACAGCATACTAGATTCAATGTGTTCAGAGTACTCACAGCATTGACTCCTGTTGATACTGAAGAAGTAGGTGAAGAACCAGAGAGTAGCAACATACCTCTAGTCTCCTTGGCAACAAAAAGCAGTGCCCCAAGTGAAGTGGTCAGTGACCTGCAGACAGCTGAAGACCGAGTAAAGCAGAATGTAATCGCTAACACCAAACAGTGACTGATTCAGGGAACTATCCAGTTTCATGATTCACTAAAGAAGCAGAACTCAAAAACCTTTGCTTAGCTGCATAAAGCAACAGTTTCCTCAAAACAGAATGTGCAGAAATCCATCAAAGCTGACAGACAGCTACTACAGAGACTGCTTATTGCAGTGAATGCTGGCCAAAAGATAGAAATGATCGCCGTACTGAAGCATGGTGCATGCGTTCTCTCCAGTCCTACTGTCCCTGGCAAAGGCTGCAAGTGAGATGAACTCCACACCAGAAGGCAGAGCTGCTCAATATCCTGACAACTAGACTTGACAATTACACTGATACAGTACATTCATGCATCTGTGATGCAACACTTTGGAGAACACACAAGAAGAGTTGATGTTGTGTTTGATCACTATGATTGGAGTGGACTGGATAAAAGCAGTTACACGATCCAAGTGAGCTGACAAGAAGTAGCCCTACAAAAGCTCATTGATGGACCCCATATCCCACTTCAACAGGTTTGGAGCCAGTTCATTGCATTGGAAGAGAACAAGGCCTATCTTGCCAAGTTTCTATCCGAAGTCCTCATGAACAGAGTGAAGGAACTACATCAGCAGTATGAACTGATAACAGGAAGTGGCTTCACTGATCCTACAGTTACAAGATCAACCAGTTGATACAATATCAGCCTTGGTGGAAACCATGAAGAGGATGACACCAGGCTGATACTGCATGCATGCGAAACAGTCAGCAGAGGCTACGAACAAGTGCTGATCATCTCTAGAGATACAGATGTCATGCTTCTGTTGGTGCACTTTTTGTCCACAAATTCAGCCAAAACAAGGATGATGTCTGGAACGGCCTGGAAATGAAGATGCTACCCAGGACATGCCATCTGAAAGACTTGCACAGCCTGTGAATGACAGCCTGCTCAGCTTCCATGCATTAACAGGCTGCGACACAACTTCATACTTCAGTGGCCATGGGAAGAAGTCGTGCTGGAAAATTTTCCAGAAACAACCCTCCTTGCCAGCGGCATTGGACATAATGGAGCTGTCATTGAATCTGAGAAGATTGTGTGTCACCTGTACAGCACTCCTTAGGTGACAATCATTGACCATGCTAGCTACAGCTTTTTGCCAAGGCCAAGAAAGGTCCAGAGGTGTTACCCCCAACAAGATATGCCCTAGAACTTCACATTGCACATGCTAACTACTAGGCAACGATTTGGCTACAGGCAGACCAAGAGCTGATATAGGTCATGTCTCCTGCCAACACCTTTGCCTGGAAGAAACAGTCAGCTTTCCTACAAGTTGTCTGAACAAGATTGCCCCATGTTCCAGATGTCTGTCTAGAAATACTTCCTGTGGGTACAAATCAAAGTGCAGCACAGCTAGATACACCTGTTTCAGGAATGACTTGAAGTGCACCACTGCCTGCGGCTGTGATGTAACTAACTGTTGCAACCCAGCCAGTCAGTAGACCTCCATACTGTAACCCAGCTGGCTAATAGACCTGCATACATGGACAAAAAGATAACATTTATACATATTGCAATTGCAGGGTGATGAACAAAGGCACAGAGAAAGCTAAATTCGTGCATTGCAAAGAATTGGAACAACTACAACTTGTATAACTACATTTTGAGAAAAACGCAGTTTTGTGTTCAATTTTGCTATACATTCCTGTGTAAATTCAAATTGTAACTGTTGATAGCATGTAGTATATACATCTAAGTGATAATAAAGTTAGTTTATCAGAAAGATATAGTGAAGCAGATGTCAATCTATGTGAAATTCAGAAAATACCCATTTTGACCCTGCTTGACCTTTGTGACCTTGAAAATTACCTTAAAGGTCAAAACTGAGGATGGCATCCACCCACACCTTTTTCCTCATCCTGTGTGTAATTGATCTAGCATGGATGCCTGCTTTCAACAAATAATGCCATCAGAAGTCTAAAATAACTTGGCTTGTTTACTATAAAACTAGAATTCCAAGAGCTAAAAAGAGGTTACCAGAAGTATGCTGGAGCCTAGATGTTCTTTAATTTGTGCTCTGCTGTGCCATCCCTGACTATTGTGGAGATGTGAATAGCACAACACGTAGTAATCAAGTGTCTAAATTGTAAGGAGTCTTGTTTCATGCAGATTATCTTCAAAAGGAACAGGAACCCTGTAGAATTCCAATCATATTTATTTGCTTCTGTTCACTTTCTGTGCATCTCTTTCTTTTTTTGCTTTGTGCCTCATTTGTAAAACCACTTCTATATGGAGCCTGCCTGTTACACCATGATAAATCCCCCTACCAGTAACACAATCATTTTTCAGCCAGTAGCTTCTGAAACTGGCACCACCTCTGGTATGGGCTAGGGGTGAGTGAAGTGGCCAAAATTCATTCCGTGAAGCAATTCGTGGAGTAATGTGGAATCTGCAAAGTAATCCGCAACGCGAAGCGGAGTACTTCACGTCATAATGAGGAACGCGATGTCTGTTGAAAACAATAACTTTGTGTTACACCGCCTTCCCCCAACCACTTCTGCACCAATTTTAATGCAAAGTACATAGAAATCAATGTACTTTGCATCACTTCGCCTTGTTATTGAGCTCCAAGGCGAATTTTGTAGTGATTCATGAGATTGCAGGTCACATGGGCTCTAGATTGTTCTGCACAGCCTCAGTTCTGTGTAGTGTGTGTGCAATGGTAACTGGAGACAGTTTGCTCTCATAGCTCTGCGACTCAAACCTTCTAAAAGCTGTTAAAAAAAGTATTTTTGAGCCATTTGTTTTGCTCAAAATTTAGTACATCAATTGCAGGAAACCCTCCTGTGCTCATATCATTGAGTGTTTATTGTTTGTGTGTGGATTTTGAATGTTAATTTAGAACATTCAATCTGTGTACTGACAGACACTTGAAGTGTGCTTTGAGGGAGGGGTGTATCTGTGGTGGAGGTAGATTAACTGGGAGAAAAAGGCAGTCTTTCTGTTTTGGTTATATTTTTCTTGTATAACTGTGTTACTGTACAAACAGTAATATTTTCAGTAATTCTTGAAATTTTTTTGCTGATTGTTTTGGTGTAGCAGTGCATAATTTCAATTTCTTTAAAAGATTTGGTTATATTACTTAAGTTTTCAATTTGCTATGCATTACTAGGTGGTGGTGTTGCCATATATATTAAAGATAAATCCCTAACTGCCGATATTGCCTGTACCTTGATGACCAAAGAATTTGAATGTTTGGCCCTCAAAATTACCCTATCTCCTGGAATAGCCCTATTGGTAGCTGCATGCTATAGGCCTCCAACAGCTGGCCTGTGCATACTGCCTCATCTTAACTCCCTCTTAGAAAAAGCGAACATGGAAAGCATCATTATGGAGGACTTTAATCTTATTTGGAACAATGCCAGTGCCAACAGATTAGGACTTCTGAGATTTACATGACTAACTCAGATTACCTGCAGTTACCTGCCCTAACAAGAAAAACCCTAACCGAAGCTCTGTACTGGACCTTATGCTAGTCAGTAGACCACATAATATCTCACACGCAGGGGTTTTCTACAATGACCTGAGTGATCATTGTGCAGTCACTTGTGTCAGGCACTCCCCACACCTCCCTTCCACCTCTACCCTCAAGATCAAACGCAGCTTAAAATATTTCTGTCTTCCTGGCAGACCTTGGGAATATTGCTTGGCAGGATCTTTACCTCGCACGCTCTGTGTCTGAAGCATTCAACATCTTCCAGGATTTGTTATTAAAGGTTATTAATAAATACACACCCTTAAGAAAAGTCGAAACTAGGAAACATACTCCTGATTGGTTCAGCCCAGAACTAAAAAGGGCCTTGCGAGATAGAGACATCCTATGGAAAAGGGCTAGGAAGTCGCAGTCGGACTCAGACTGGCTCTCTTTCCAGGTAGCCAGGAATGCCTGTACCAAACTAGTCAAGTTGGAAAAATCATGGTTCTTCCAGTCAGGCCTGGAGGTAAACAAAAACTGCTCTGCTAGATTTTGGCAGATCCTGAGAGAGGTCGAAGGACATTCTCCTGCCACCCCAATCCTAACCAAACTTGTGGCAAATAACACCTCCTACACAGACAGGTCCGTGATCCTTGACCTGCTCAATAATCACTTCGCTACTGCAGGCCTTGCATTTGATGCGTCACCTGTTAATAAACTTAGTACCACAAGTACTGCAGCAAAGTGACTAGTCCTGCTTCTTCCCCCAGTACTGGACGCCCCTTCTTCAAGTTCCAACCTATATCCTATAAACAAATGGAGGACCTTCTCCTCTCGTTAGATACCAAAAAGAGCGCTGGCGCTGACTCGTTAGAACCCTTCTTCCTAAAAGCAGGCTACTATTATCTGACAGCATCAATTGCTCACCTACTTAATAGCTCACTAATCCAAGGTGAATTGCTGCCTAGGTGTAAAACTGTGCATGTCATCCCTCTGTTCAAATCTGGAGATCCCACGGACTTGAATAATTATAGGCCTATCTTGCTGCTTCCTGTTTTATCCAAGTTACTTGAAAAAATTGTAAACTCTCAATTAAGGAAGTACCTGGATCATGAAAACATCCTTAACCCAGTCCAATCTGGTTTCAGACCTAATCACAGCACCATGTCGGCCCTATCCAAAGTGTCGAATGACTAGCTAAAAGCCCTGGACAGTAAACACCACATCTACGCACTCTTTCTTGACCTCAGCAAAGCATTTGACATGGTTGATCACTCCACTTTACTCAATATTCTGGCTAGCCTTGGTCTAGCTCCCACCACGGTTAAGTGGTTCCACTCCTACCTCACAAATCGTAAACAGCAAGTTAAAGTGCAAAGCGAACTCTCCTCACTAAAATTACTACCCGAGGCATCCCGCAAGGTTCCATACTGGGGCCTATCCTCTTCACTCTTTATATTAACCATATTGATTCTAGACTGCTTGCAAGAAACGTTCACCTCTTCACAGATGATACAGTCCTCTACACAACCAGCCCCTCTCTAGGCCTTGCACACAAGGAGCTGCAGCAGGACTTTAACATCCTCCAACATAATCTGCTGAATCTGAAGCTCTTATTAAATGCCAAAAAAACAAAAGCCATAATTATCTCTCCACCCCTTCCCTCAATAGTGGAACTCCTGGGTACCCCACAGATTACCACTCTCCTTGGTGAACAGTTAGAGTTAGTGGATAAATTTAAATACCTGGGAGTCTGGCTGGATAACAAACTCAACTTTGGTGTTCATTTAAATGAGCTAATGCTACGGCAACATCTCGGTATATTTTACTGTATAAGATGCCTACTTACCCTGGAAGCTAGAAAGCGGTTGGTTCAAACAACCTTCCTTCCCCTGTTTGACTACGCTGACTTCCTGTACAGTCATTGCCCCCGGTATGTGCTCCAAAGCCTTGATATACTCTATCATCATGCTTTGATCTTGGCTCACCATTGCAGAATCACCACTGCTTGTTGTACCAAGCATTAGACTGGCCGTCCTTCTCCATGAAGAGGCAAATAAACACCCTTATATGGTTCTACTGGGCTATGTCTAATAAACTTCCTCCCTATATCTGTGACCTGTTTGAACCTTCGAAATGTGGCTACGCACTAAGAAACTCCTCCCTTATCCTTTTTAAACTACCATGGACAAAGGCATGTTTTCGCTCAACTGCCATTAACTTCTTCCTACCAGCACTCTGGAATAACTTTCAAAAAGTACTTAAACTCTCCGTTCTGTCTTTCCCCTATATATTCATACAATTGCTCAACAGATGTCTGAAAACAGTGTGTGACTGCTTCAGGTAAGCACTATCTCCTGACTGGGCAGTCCCCTATCTTCCGGATCTCCCTGGCCTTCTTATTCTCCCTGTCGGCCAGAAATATTTTACAGTAACCGCCTCCCCCATTTTCCTCCCTTCTTCCCCGTGGTAACTCCTCTGGGGGGCCTCACCAAGTAGACTCCCTTTTCCCTCTCTCCTTTATTGTCTGTCTCCCTCCCTTCATACTTCCCACCGCCATGTCCCTCCTTCCTCTCCTCCCTTTGTACTCTGCAGTCTTCTACCAGTATATGCCACATTCTAAATGTATGTTTTTGTACTCGTTATACATGTTTTACTACAGCTTTTATTGATGGTGTATCCTGTATCACTCTGTATTTCTGTACACTGTATTATGAACTGTTGTGTAATGTAACTGCATTTGTCCTATGTGTCCAGGACCATCTTGAAAATGAGCTTGCTCAACGATGTAAACTGCCTGGTTAAATAAAGATTGATTGATTGACTTGTAGTGTATATGTGAGTGTGTGTGCAACATGTGCCATCAAATCAGACACCTTTTATTGTGCCACAGAGTAATTACAGCAGTGTGAACCTGCTATCCACCGCACCTGCTTGATTTTGTACTGCTTTGTGGTATCTTGGTTTTGCACTGTTACTCCAACCAGCGAAAGGTATTCTTTTCCAGAATGGATTATGACTTGTGAGCACTGATTAAGGTGTTGTTGTGACTTTGTGTCTGCATCTCTTCTTGATTGCGCAGTTCAATCTTAATCTGTCTGTGCTTTTGCATCTGTTTAGTGCCCAATCTCCATCTGCAGCCACACTTCTTGTTTTTTCTGGCTTCACATCCACTGGTCCAGACTGAAAGTTCAGAAATCTAAATTTTTTAGAATATTCTTGGTGATCTCTCAAAATGCCTGCAAAGAGAAGTGCAAGCAAAGCTGTTTCTGGCCATGGCACTTCTGCCAGTGGCAAAATTGTCCATGGGCGTGGTAGTATGCAGAATTGCATAGCTGATGTCAGTAAAGAGATTTCTCCATCAATGTTTTTTACAGCACAATCTGTAGCTTCACTCATAGTTGGAGGAAATGATGTTGTCCCAGCTGGTGGTATTAGTGCAGTTTCTGCTGGCATGAGTATTGCTGCCTCAAGTTCCACTTCTGACGAGTTAACCATTTCAAAAAATATAGTTGAGTCTAAAACTGTAGCTGACAGTATAGATGATGTCATACTCCCCATTAACACCCCCATGGTAGCTGAACATGATTCTGATCCTGGCAACGATAACTCACAATGTCACAATTTTTCCAGCACTGTTGTGGTCATGCCTTTGCCATCCAATGATTCAAAGTATGGTGCAAAAATGTTGGGTGGTGATGATGATGATGATGATGATGCTGTGGTTGGAACATGTTCTCCACATGACAGCATCCAAGTTGAAAATGTGGATGCGGATGATGTTGATGAATATGATGATGATGTCAGTGACCCCTGTTGGGAACCGGAGAAAAAGAAAATCAAGGTGGCTGTGTCTGGGTCTCTGGGCATTAAATCCCCCCTTCCTCAAAAAAGTTGTGATTTAGTGGTTCCTGTTCATGATGATGATGATGATGATGATGATGATGACCCAGTAATAATCATAGGTAGTCGTGGTGGTCAGTTGGAGTCCGTGTGTCCCATATATGTGATATCTCCCTCTTTTCGCAGGAGATTCCTGTTTTTTGACTAAACTCCCTCCCTCCCTCCTGGGCAACAAAATCTCCTGCTTAAGTAATTATTTCCAAAATATCCATTCATGTTTTTTTTTTTTATAGATAAAGACACATAAAAAGTAAATTAGTGATGAACAATGTAAGTGATACCTTTGTGCAACTAGTTGTTGATTCTTTTTAGTGCTTATTCTTGACAAAATGAAATATATTACATGTTTTTAAATGCTTTTTTTTATTTTTTGATGCCATTTAAGGACAAACTCATGATGTTACGGCATCTCTCTACTAGCAGGCCAATCTCCCTACTAATTTGACCCACATCTCCCTCTTAAGCAAGTTGAACATATCACATGTATAGTGTCCAGAATGAAAAATCATGTAGCGCACCACCCATTTCAGGGGTTAAAAAAATTGAGTCCAATAAGCAGCATCAGGGACATGTTAAAAGTAATGGATCACAATCCCTTGTTTGGGATTTTTTTGTCCAAGATGCAAATGATGAGTCAGTTGCAATCTGCCAGCTTTGCCATGCGCGTGTGAGTCGAGGAAAAAAGGGGAGTCATCTGAGCACGGGGAGGCGAACATACACATCTTAAAAGCAGGCACATGGCACTGTGGACTTGGCACCGGATGGCAGCTAATGCCATAGTGGGGCATTCACCCTCATCATCAACCTTACAGAGCATGTTATCCCCTTCCACGAGTGTAAGATAAAGTAGGAATGTCTGCAGTAGCAATGAAATAACACCCGAGGATCACTAGAGGCATGATGAGGGGGAGGATTATGATTTAGAAATCTTGTCAAGTGGTGGTCAGAGTAGCAGTGGTGGTGGCAGTGGTCAATGCAGTATGTCTAGTGCAAGTGGTACATCAACCCCTGTATGTAAAATGGGGAACATAACTTCATTTGTGGACTTGTCAACTGTGCCTTCATGGAGGCAGTATAGTGCAGTGGTTTAAGGCTCTGAGCTGCAAATCTGGAGATCTGGGTTTGAATCCCACAGTCCTCACTTGCATACTGTGTGACCCTGAGCAAGTCACTTAACTTCCCTGTGCTCCCAGGTCACATCTGTAAACAAGCTTTCTGCTTAGTGTGCCATTCCTGGTTAAACAATTGGGGGGAAAAAAAAAAAATAAATGCTTCTTAAATTGTGCACCCCTCTTTATCACACATCCACACCCCACCCCAGGCCATTCGCAGAGCAAAACCAGTTGTCACACCCTGTGCAAAATGTGCAAGTCAGCCCACGTTGGAGCGTGTTTTGCTCGTAACCTCCTGCCTGCCTGCCTGCTCGAAGCATGTGACCTACACTGTGTAAGCCTTGTGATGTGTGTGGGCTGCCTGTGAATTCTCACTCTGCCTTAAAGTGGAGTAAAGCAGAATGCACAACGCCAAGTTATAATTACAATGAGAAGTGGCAAAGTGAGGGTTTAAAATGGGCACTTCATGTAGCGGAATACTAATGTGAAATGACCACTTTGCGTCCACTTCACGGTTGGAATTTTACTTCGCTGCATCTCTAGTGTGGGCTGTTACAGTAAAGAAAATGAAACATAGAAACATAGACTTTGACAGCAGATAAGGACCGCTTGGCCCACCCAGTCTGTCCATTTCCCTACCTATTGGATAAGCTGCAGGTCCTAGTTAACCAACAGCCTATTTCCTCCTATTCCCCCAGTAGAATTGCCTTATGTCTGTCCCACACATACTTGAATTCCCCCACTGTGACCCCATAGCCTCCTCAGGAAGGCCATTCCATGCGTCCACCACCCTCTGCATGAAAAAATACATCCTCACATTGTCCCTGAGACCCCCCCCCATCTTCAGACTGTGCCCCCTTGTTCTTGTACATCTCTTTTTCTGAAAGATGCTACCCTCTTGAACTTTGTTAATTCCCTTGAGGTAATTGAAAGTTGCTAACATGTGACCCCTCGCCCCTCCTTTCCTTGAGGATATACATATTAAGCTCCTTTAGTCTCTCTTTATATGGCTTCTTGTGCAGACCCTGCACCACTTTAGTTGCCCTCTTCTGGACTGTCTACGTTCTTGCAGAAATGGGGTCTCCAGAACTGCACACAGTACTCCAGATGGGGTCTCACCAACTGTCTGTACAGAGAGATAACAACCTTCTGTTTTCTATTGGTGATGCCTGTCCCTATGCATCTCAATATCCTCCAGCTCTCCTTACTGCCTTCTTACATTGCTTGCCTACCTTTAGGTCATCTGATATGACTACCCCAAGGGCCCTTTCCATTTTTGTTGTTGTTATTATTAGTAATAGGAATGGGAAATGGAGCAGATCCTCAACTTATTCAGTTTGCACCAATGCAGCATCCCATGCAAGCAGCAGCATTGGCATTGAAGCCACTGACTGATTCTAACTAGTGGTGTCACTGG
The DNA here is from genome assembly GCA_016271365.2 of Neoceratodus forsteri. Classification (NCBI taxonomy): domain Eukaryota; kingdom Metazoa; phylum Chordata; order Ceratodontiformes; family Ceratodontidae; genus Neoceratodus; species Neoceratodus forsteri. The sequence goes on from CM057450.1 coordinate 1,086,841,713, forward strand.
TTAGAGTCTTTACAATGACACAAAATGGGGGCTGCATATAGAGCTGGTTTTAAAGATGAGGGAGACAAAAAATTAAAAAGGAGATATATACAGAAAGTGAAGAGGGGTTAGTAGATATGAATTGGGATTATAAAAAGCATCTCAGAAATGCTGCAGTCTGATTAGCTGTCAGTAATCCAAGACTAATTTCTAGTACACTGCCGCATACAGCCTGATTATTATGGTGCACACATTTTTCTGTCAGCCTTCCATTCTTTAGCACTGCTGAATGACTGGAATGATGCAGCCTGATTTTGAACCAGCATTCTGAAACAGTTGACGGGTACACTATTTTATTAAAAATTTCCCTTCCAATGAGGAAAACATTTGAAAGGTACACTTCATTTTTAAACTATGTGTTTATTGCTTATACAATATAAACACACATCCAGTTAAAGAAATCAGATACAGAGCATGAGAGAAGTATACATTCATAATAAGGCCCCATGCCTCCTAATGCAATTTGTACTGTCTTGTGCCACAAAGCTACATCTTTGGGGAGTAATGTAGTTAATAAACTTAAAATTCACAATTCAGTCTCTCTCTTCTAGCTGTGCAACCGAGTTCAAGAGTTGCATGGCTATAATATGAATATCCCAAAAATATGTCTTTGAAAGTCTCTGCTTCTCTTGGGAGGGGAAAAACAACTTGCTACGCTTTCCCATTTTCTGCACACTGATGTGTGACGCATGCTATGGGCACAGCTACTGAAAACATTCAAGACGTAGTATTAGGCTCAATTATAAACACTTAACAAATCTCACAAACATAGAAAGGGCAAGAAAAGCAGCATCTAAGTATTTGATAAGAAAAACCAAAAAACATTACCAACCATAAACTGCAAAATGAACTTCCCTTAACATTGGGGAATGCATGTACTGTTTATATGAAACCGTCCAACTGTCCAAACGTTTAGTGTACATAGGAGTGATTCACTCCTCCAGATTCAGTTCTGGAGTTACTGCTGAAGGAAAAGATTATAGTATATCTTGAATCCTATGGGTTACAAGATCTGAGGCAGCATGGATTCACTAGGGGGATGTCATGTGAAACGAATCTGATAGGTTTCTTTGCCTGGGTGACCAAAGAAATAGATCAGGGTGGAGCAGTGGTTGTGGCCTACCTAGATTTCAGTAAGGTTTTCAACACTGTTTAACACAGGATGCTAGTAAGCAAGCTGGGTAGCTTAGGAGTGGATCCAAAGGTGGTGGTAAACTGGGTAAGAAATTGATTAGTGGCTAGGCAAAAGAGGGTGGTGGTCAATGGAGTTCATGAAGAGGAAGGGAGGGTGACCAGTGGGGTGCCTCAGGGATCAATGCTGGGACCGGTCCTCTTTAATGTCTTTTTAAGAGACACTGCAGAGGAGCTGGAACAGAAGATCTGTCTCTTTGCAGATGTCACCAGGATCTGCAGTAGGGCGGACACTCGGGGTTGGGGTTTGGGGTTTGGGGGGGTGGAAAGGATGAGCAGAGACCTGAGAATACTCAGTGAGTGGTCAAGGGCATGGCAGCTGGGTGTCAATGCCAAAAAGTGCAATGTAATGCACTTGGGGCACAGAAACTCAGGTGCAAAGTACAAAATGGGAGGAGTGGAATTGACAACCACCAAGTGGGAAAGAGACCTGAGGGTGATCATATCAGATGATCTAAAGGTGGCCAGGCAGTGTGACAATGCAGTTGGGTAAGCTAGTGGGATACTGGAGTACATAGGGAGGGGTATCACCAATAGAAAGAGGGAGGTGGTATTGCCTCTGTATAGATTGCTGATAAGACCCCACCTAGGGTATTGTGTCCAGTTCTGGAGATGACATCTCTGGAAGGACATAGACAGAATGGAGGCAGTCCACAGGAGGGCAACTAAAATGGTGCAGGGTCTGCATCAGAAGCCCTGTGAGGAGAGACTTAAGGCCTTAAGTATGTACACCCTAGAACAGAGGAGAGAGAGGGGGAATATGATAGTGATAGACCTTTAAATATCTTACAGGGGTAAATAAGACATAGGAGGGAAGTATTTTCCAAAAAAAAAGGTGCTCAATGACAAAGCGGCATAATAAGGTGTTGGAGGAGGGCAGATTCAGGAAAGATGTCAGGAAGTACTTTTACAGAGAAAGAATGGTGGAATCCCTAAACATTCTTTCAGCAGAGGTGGTGGGGTGAAAACAATGGTGAGGTGCGAGAATGCATGGGATAGGCATAAGGGAATCTTAGGGAAAGGGAAAGGGATGAAGACTTGGTTTGCTGGCCAAGGCACCTAGCTTCACCTGAGCTCTTTCCTTCTAAGACTGCTTGAAAGGCAGAGTAGAGAAACTTACCAGAGCAAGGGAAAAGGATTAAGACTTATTTTGGCTAAGCAGATTTACTGTGTGGTGTTGTTTTTATTTTTTACTCACAGGGATTGCTACTGTTTGTTGCTAACATTTCATTGTTTTATTTTTCTCTGATTCAAATTGTTGTTGCTGGTATACCTTCTTCTGCATTATTACAAGGTGTGCCTACAGGTGTGTGCTAACAGATTACTGCTGTAATCTTCTGATTCAAATTGTCTTTAGCAAGGTATATCTTCTGTTACTGCTTTATTTTTCTCTGTAGCAAAGTGTTTCTTACAGGGTATATCTTTCTGAAATTATTACAGGTGGTGCTTTACAGGTTTTACAGTTGTATCTAACATTAGGATAAGCTTTCAGGGTTACTGCATTTGTTGTTGACTGATTGTTTCTGCTCTTACCTCCTTGTTCTTTCATCCGTGGTTCTTCTTTTTTTTCGTCAGGGGAAGGGCCCAGCCACCCAACCCCATCCCCAACCACCCCACACTACACTCCTTTTATAGGGTACCACAGTTGTGACATTTCCTGTGGCAGAGCAGGAAGGTGTGGATCAGTGGGGCCTCCACAAGGTGAGCTCATTTACAGGGGCACTAGTAATTTAACTTGTTATAACAAGTTAAACAAAACACAATCAAACCATTGCTTGCATTTTTTTCCCTTTTTTTTTCCTTCTAATTACTCTGACTAGGTTATAAACCCAGCAACTTATCTGGAATGGATACCATTAACTGCAGGTACTGTGGAACAATTTTCAGAAGGACAGTCTTACAGGATTTAGGACACTGTCCTACATGCTGGGCCTTTGGAGATCTTAGGGCTCAGCTCCGGCAGCATGGGCAGAGATTGCCCAAATTTCATATTGAAGAGGAAATACATTATAAGAACCACCCGCCATTTCCTCAGCATCCAACAGAAAAACCTTGACCGCAGAGGGTAGTTGGTCCAGGAGGTTGGCAGGTGGTTAGGAGGGGCAAATCGGGTGCCCCATCACTCTGCTCTCCAACATATTACCTCCAAAAACCATATAAGCACTACAAACATGTATCTGCCTCTATCTCTGAAATCAAACAAAGAGGCAGAAGACACTGCAGAGCAGGACACTGCAGCTCAGTAGCTAGCACAACAAAACTCACCCAAATCAGGAACCAAAACAAAAAAAGCAAAAAGGAAATCCAAAAAACTTCTGATCATAGGAGACTCCATGATTCGGGGAGTTGATACCCATCTCCAGCCAGTGGTAATGGTCAGATGTCTCCCAGGTACATCAGCATGGAGAGACACTGACCGACTAGCAAAATTGTTCACAAAGCAGGAGAAAACATTGATGTCCTAGTACATAGGGACTAATGATCTCGCCAGTCAGTTGTGGAGACCAAGGAACACCTGACCAAGCTGGGTGACAAACTATCATCTATTTCGGCTCGACATCTCCTTCTCTGAGATCCTGCCAGTCTGGGAGAGGGGAGCAGATGGACGGAAGGTCAGAGAAGGGGAGATAGGGAGCTAAACATGTGGCTCAAAGGCTGGTGCCAGGAAAAGGACACAGATTTGTAGGAACTGGCAACAGTTCTGGGAGCCAAAGTTCTTTAAATTTGATGGACTGCATCTGACTAAGGAGGGAGTCAGTGCATTGGGGCAGAAGTTTGACGTCTTTGCAGAATATTTAAACTAGTAAATGGGGAGAGGGGTGCAGCACCCCATACCTCGAATGGGAAGAACACCCCTCCCCCCTCAGCTAGTGGTCAAACAGGGATTCAGCATGTTTGCAGTTCATTTGCATCACCAGATAAGAAAAAAGGTTTATCTCCCCATACGACACACAGGGGTAATGCCAAACCTCACCCAACAACTAACACACCAAAATCTAGCCAATGGAAAATCATGTACACAAATGCTCACAGCCTGGGAAATAAGATCCCAGACCTGCAGGCAATAATGTGAGAGGCTAAACTGGACATAGTAGCAATTAGTGAGACTTGGTTTACCAGTAACCACACTTGGGAGACTTCAGTACCTGGCTATGTATTGTTCAGAAGAGACTGAGATGCAAAAAGGGGGGGAGGAGTGGCCCTGTATGTCAATGAAAATATCAAAGCTACAGAAATTCAGAATACACATAAGGAGCCAGAAGAACTGTGGGTCACCCTGGAAACAGGAAATGGGACAGCCATAAGAACTGGGGTTGTCTACAGGCCCCCAGACCAGGGGGAGGACATAGACACATTACTGTTAGAAGATATACAAAACATGACAGCTAAAGGGGAGGTTCTGATAATGGGAGACTTCAACATGCCAGATACAGATTGGTCAACACCAGCAGGAACATCTGCCAGAACTAGACACTTAGTGGATTCCCTGCAGGGGGAGGGCCTCAAACAACTGGTACAGCAACCCACAAGAGACAGAGCTATCCTAGATCTAGTACTGACTAACAGGGAAGGGATCACAGATCTCCAGGTAGAAGGTCACCTGGGGGGCCAGTGACCATCACATGGTATGGTTCAATTTGGCTACTACTTCTAAATCATCCCATTCCAAGGCAAAAATATGGGACTTCAGAGGAGCTGACTTTGATAAGATGGCCAACAGAGTTAAGCAAGTCCTGGCAAAAAGAAACACAGGTGAGGGGGTACAGGCAAGGTGGGCAAACATTAAGGATACAATACTTGAAGCAACATCCCAGTGTGTTAGACAGAAAAGGAAGTGCAAAAGAAGAAGGAAACCACTTTGGTTCTCAAATACAGTAGCAGAAAAGGTCAGAGCCAAAAGGCTGGCCTTCAGGAAATATAAGGGAACACAGCGGGATGAAGATAGGGAGGCATACCAAACTGCCCTAAGGGAAGCAGGGAAGGCAGTAAGGCAGGCAAAGTCCCAAACTGAGGAAACACTAGCATGAACAGTAAAAGAAGGTGACAAGACTTTCTATAGATACATTAGTGAAAGGAGAAAGTCCAGAGGGGGTATTGCTAAGCTTAATGGAGAAAAGGGAGCAGGTGAGGAGGAGGACCCTGTAAAAGCATCTATCCTAAATAGATACTTTTGCTCAGTATTTACTGAAGAGAAGGTAGGGCAGGGCCCACAGCTCAGCATCATGGACACAGGGGGGATGGAGGTGAGCACTACTCCCTTCACAAAAGAAAGGGTCCTACAAGAGCTTGCTAAGCTCAGGGTGGATAAGGCAATGGGACCTGATGGCATACATCCCAGGGTACTTAAGGAGCTAAAGGTGGAACTAGCAGAGCCTTTACCAGAACTTTTTAGTGAGTTTCTGAGCACAGGAGAGGTCCCAGAAGACTGGAGAAGGGCTCATGTGATCCCGCTCCACAAGAGTGGTAGCAGGGAGGAGGCGGGGAACTACAGACCAGCCAGTCTTACCTCAGTAGTAGGCAAGATTATGGAGGCACTCCTTAAGGAAAGGATAGTGCAACACCTGGAATCCATAGGGGCACAGGATCCAAGACAGCATGGGTTTACAAAGGATGGTCCTGTCAAACTAATCTCATAGATTTCTTTGACTGGGTAACCAGAGTGGTGGACCAAGGGGAGCAGTTGATGTCGCCTACCTTGACTTCAGCAAAGCTTTTGACACTGTTCCACATAGAAGATTGATAAATAAGCTGGGTAGGCTCAGGGTGGGTCAGAAGTTGGTCAACTGGTGGCAAACTGGTTGACGGGCAGAAAACAGAGAGTGGTGGTAAATGGTATACAGTCAGAAGAGATGCAAGTCACAAGTGGGGTACCTCAGGGATCAGTCCTGGGGCAGTCCTCTTCAACATCTTCATTGGTGACCATGCAGATGGACTAGAGGGTAAGGCTTGTCTGTTTGCAGATGACACCAAGATCTGCAACAGAGTAGATGATCCAGATGGGGTGGGCAGAATGAGAAGAGATCTGGATAAACTAGCAAAATGGTCAGAAGAGTGGCAACTAGGATTTAATGCAAAGAAGTGCAAAATCATGCACATGGGGAAGAGAAACCCTGAAGCCACCTACAGGTTGGGAGGGGAGTTGCTAGCAGTCACAAAGGAAGAAAGAGACTTGGGCATCATCATCACTGATGACCTGAAATCATCCAAGCAGACCTCTAAAGCAGTAGGTAAGGCTAGGGGGATGTTAGGGTGTATTAGTAGGGGTATCACAAGTCGTAAGAGGGAGGTAATAATCCCTCTTTACAAGACACTGGTTAGGCCCCATCTGGAGTACTGCGCGCAGTACTGGAGGCCACACCTTCACAAGGACATTAACCAAATTGAGGCAGTTCAGAGAAGGGCAACCAAAATGGTGCAGGGACTGCATCAGAAGACATATGAGGACAGATTAAAAGAGCTCAATATGTATACCCTTGAGCAAAGGAGGGAGAGAGGTGATATGATCGAGGCATTCAAACACCTTAAGGGCATTAACAAGGTGAAAGAGTCTAACATGTTTAAATATAAGAAAAATAGCAGACAAGAGGACACAGCATGAGATTAGAGGGGGGGCCGATTAAGGGGGAATGTGAGGAAATTCTTTTTCACAGAAAGGGTGGTGGATGGTGGATGCATGGAATGGCTTACCACAAGAAGTGGTGGCTATGAATACAGTGCAGGGCTTCAAACAGGCATGGGAGGGGCATAAGGGAGCAATACAAATGACTATGAATAGATAGGCCACTGACAGAGCAAAGGCCGATGGCACATTTATAAGGTAGAAAAAGAAATGGGCAGACTGGATGGGCCTTGCGGTCCTTATCTGCCCGTCAACTTCTATGTTTCTATGTTTCTATGAATGAGTGGAAAAAATCAAGTAGGATCTGCGGTGATACTATAGGCAGGGAAAATGGGCAGACTAGGTAGGCTAAATGGTCCTTTTCTGCAGGCAAATTCTGTTTCTCTGTTTCTATATTTCTTCATGAGAAGAATGTTTAAATGAACCTCCAAAAGGCAGTGGTGTTACCTGGAGGCATTAACAAACTGATTTCCAACTTTATCAGAAAGTTTATAAAATCAGTCAGGTTTTGTCATCTTCAGGGGCAGATTCTTGCTGGTCCTCCCTCTCTGACTGAGGTGGTGAATCCTTTTGGGCACATTTCAAAGTGACTGGGTCAGAAAAAAGAAACACTTTTCCCTGATGCACGATACTAAGTCAGGCCAGGAAGACCATCCCATGTGAAATCTCCACTTCCTGTAGCAAGGCTCAAATTCCATTAAACCTATTTTCTTTTTGCTAACTGTACCAATTGGCCATCTTTCAAGAGCATCCCCTTTCTTTGAGAGAGTGCCAGGACAAAATCCACCATTCCAACTCCATCCGTGACTGCCACGTTCGTCCTAGGTGCCTTCATGTTGTCAGGCTTCACACTTGGCATCACTTTGTAGGCCTTTTGGATACTAAGAGGCCTGTTTGTAATGGTGTCATCAAATTGCTGCTCAAAACAGTCAGCTGGAAGCAAAGGCAGGTGGTCTCCCTCACACCCTTCAAGCATCCTGACAACCCAAATATTTTCTGCTCTTGCTTGATTCTCCAATGATTCAAGCCTGGAACAAAGGCTAGTGTTTTCCCTGAGAAAATCTCCTATGGCCCCCATTGCTGCCTCTGATCAATTTTTAGCATCAGTGACCTTGGATTTTACAAAGTCCATGGAAGTTTTGATTGCAACCACTCTGTTGGTCAGAGTATCAGACTTGTCTGCCAAACCTGCCACTGTGGCGACGAGAGGATTGATTTTGACACCAAGCATCTGAAGTGCTTCTTCAGATGTAGCCTCTGTGCAGAGCCAAATTCTTTGATTTTTAAGCACTTTCTGTAGACATTTATTCAGAGCTGTAATCCTGAGTGGCCATCTTTCTTGGGCTCCAAAATGTACACTCCTAACACATTTCTTTAGGATTTTTTTTATAATAGCAATAAGGCACTCCCAGGAGTTAGAGTAACACTAATTTAATCAGCCACAAGGGGCAATATGGTACTCAGCTTTAGTGCCACATTACACCCACAGGGGGTGATTAACAGACTGTTAATCTAACCCTTGGGCATGCCTTACTGCTTAAATGTTAATGTTTCTGTTCCACTTTAATGCACAGTTTCTGTCACTCACTGCATGTGAGACACCCGAAGAGCCTTCAGTAATCAAATCCTACTCGGGAGAAATTGATTTATGTACATGGGAAACTACTGTCCTAAATCAAAGACCTTCTGAATTGAAATCATTCAACAACTTTCAAAACTAAAATGTACTATTTGTTTCAAATTGTTATGCAAATGTGTCCATCTGAACTGTCTTTTATGCAGGATGGAAAGAAGCATATACATTCTGCCTGTAGCCAAAAAGTACAGCATGGTCATTCTTCTGAACCTATATACAGTATAATACTTCCAGATAATCTAATTGCACTCTAAACTTATTCAGTACTCAAAGAGTTAATCTCAAGAAATACTACAATATGTTTCGTTAGTTATGTACTGTGTGCTTTATAGAATGTACCTCTGTACTCTCATTTAAGGGGATTAACCCTCATGAACACTGCTGTAGGTCTTCCAGTCAGAGAGATTGCATGTGCTGTTCAGTTTTGTTTGCAAATTTAAAACACTTTTTCTAAAACAAGAATGAACAGCCAGAATATCCAGGGACATTGCCAAGCTGATACAGCTTGTACATTTTTGTCAATTGTGTTTTAGAATTTTACATTCAGTTAAAAGGCACATGCTCATCTTTTGGTTAGGAGTACCAAACTTTCGTATCTTACGCTCATTTCAAACACCTGTGAATCCGCACAGGTTACAAGAAGAGCAAGTAACTGCGCAGCAGCCAGCTGTCGAACTGTGAAGCAGAGTGTAACCCCACTTTACATTTATTTTGCAAACAATGTGCTTTGTTAAATGTAATTCTGCACTGTATCATTTGCACTCTAAGATCGGGCACTTCAGTTGGTTTTTAGTACATGCAAATCCTGTTAATCAGCGTGGCCATGTAGTCAGAGTTTTAAAGTGCTTGTTTTTGCCTGCAGTGCGATCCCATATTCCAGGAAATGCTGCAGTATAAACAGTTGTCCCATTGTCGTGTCTCAGCAGTTTTGGAAAAAATGATATAGGCTTGGACAGGGATTGATATTAGAAAATCAGAAAGTTATAACAGTATCTAATCAGACCATTCTTTCCTGTAAAAGTCAAGTCCTCTGATTGCAGCCAGCTGTTTGCAGTGCTTTTTTTCATGCAAGATGCTGCTTTTGCAGAGATTAGAGTGAGCTACAGTATGCAAAGCAGTAGCAGCAGTTTATAACTGACTCTGCCTGTGATCATGTTAGATATGAGAAAAAACCTTGCTAGACCTGTGTTCTAGTGTTGCATAACCTGTTTATTTACCACTGTGTTATTCTGCGTTATGCTGTAATGCTATATAACTGAGCTGTGCAACTAAATAACCAGCTCATCTACCACATTACTATTGAGCATTGTAATGTAACTGGGTCATGCCTGAAAATAGACCATTTTAATTTTAATACACCTAGTGCACAAAGCCAGGCAACAAAAACATAACTACAATAAATGAGACTGGGAATGAAGAACCAGATGATTCCAGTCTGAATGACAGCTAGCTTGTTAACTCGCACATCACTGGATTAACTTTGAAGAACGTCATCCTCTTACTTTTCGAGGGTTATCCAGTTTATGACAATCCATCATTCAGCACTGCGCAAAAGAGAAAGAAACTGCAGATCTGTACATCTCATAGCTGCTGCTCTGCATTCAGGATGAGTGTGTGAGTCTGCAGGGGCACACTGGCATCCCAGTCCTCTCAAAGAACACATTCCTATAAACTGCAGAATTAACATAAATACCTGACTGTGAATGCTAAATCAAACACCAGAAAGGTGACTGGATTTGATGTAGTAATTTAAAGCAATAGCAATATGTTTTAACCAATCTCATGTATTTTTGTATGTGATGGAATGTTGTTATAAAACACAGCTCTTACTAAAAATATAACAAACAAATGTTGATATAAATCTTAGTTACATTCAGTCTTATGTTCAGATCTCCAGATACTGTTGCTGTGAGGATGGGCATGAGGTATAACAGAAGAACAGGTTGCTGCTGGAGGGACTGTGTAGTGCAAGCCATCAACACTAGAAGGCACTAATGCACTGCAGTTGTGGAGTGAGCACTACCTACAGCATGGCTGTGCTGCTGATGTTCTTTTCATAAAAGCCACCACCCGAAGTCTGCTGCTTAGCTCAGTGGGACAAACTGCAAATGTCTGCGATCTCACATGTACAGGCTTCATCAACTAAATATGGTACTATACATTTAATAAGTGTGTGCACTTGGGGGAACCTGGGTGATATAGTGTCAGTGTTGGGGGACATGTCATTATTGTCCCTGAGTATTGCCATTTCCCGCTTTTTGAAGATGTTTCAGTACTACTTAATTTATACGCTCTTAATGGTGCATTTAATCTCTGCATTTCATCAGACCTGCCATCTAGCATAATAAGATTCAAGAGGCTGCAGCCTTTGAGTGCAGTAGCATTAACAAACAAAGGTACTAGTGGGCTGAGTCATCATGTGAGTGCATCTGTAATTTGGAATAAACAGATAATCTGTATAAAAGCCACAGCTGAACATGTATAAAAACTGAATGCTTTTTTCTAGTTAAGAACCACACACTACCTGGATTTGACAGCTGTAGAGTTAATCTGCTGCCCAAGGGTTAGAGGAACTCCAACTGTGTTAAAACAGCACAGTCACAAAAACCTCTATATATTAATATCATAGTTAAGAAGCCTGTGAGAATTATTTCACTTTTCATTTCATTCTTATTTTTCACCAGGAAGTATACTGGGCAAGACCCTTTTTCTTCATGCCTAACATATCACAGCTATATATTATGATAACAAGATGCTGGGATGCATATCTAGGGGGATCAGTAGTAGGAGAGAGAAGGTTATACTGCTCTTGTACAGGTCACTGGTGAGGCCACATCTACAGTATGGAGTTCAGTACTGGTGTCCACACCTCATAAAGGACATTACTCTGCTGGAGAAGGTCCAGAGGAGGGCTACAAAGATGATAATGGGTCAGCAGGGTAAAGCATATGAGGAGAGGCTGAGGGCACTGAACATGTACTCCCTGGAGGACAGGAGAGAGAGGGGGCATGGCTAAGACCTTCAAGTACTTGAAAGGGATAAATCAGATGGATAAGGAGAGTCTCTTTATGCTAATATTTGATTTATTGGGGTATGTGTGATTTTCTGTTTCTTTAAAATCTGGCTTTATTACCAATGCCCTTCCTGTATAACCCTTGACTCAGATAGAGTAGCCTCACTTTGATGTTAGAAGTCTGCACCTGTCTGTATATCCTATATTAGTGAAACATAAACCACTGAACACATCAAAGTAACACTGTGTAACTTCAATTTCCAAAACAAATGGGTAGGAGAGGGCATGATAAGCAACTTTAAATTCTGCAGCACGCAGCTATTTGTTGCTTCATGATTCTTTTGACAGCTGACTAAGCCCTGGAAAACAGTGACAGGGTAGCATGCCATATACCCTGAGGAGCTAAATAATATTTTTGTTAACTTCCCAGCACTGTACATATCATTTCAGTTGGTTCACTGAGACAAATACCAGCAACTGAATAATAAGAGTGGTGGCTGAACATCAGTTCCCTTAATACAGTACATACAGCTGCAGGGCTGTTGATTGTTCAGATTAAACTGGCTTCTCAAAATCCAGTAAAAGGTTAGGGCTTAGATTTGTATTGTTTGAGCTTGGTCAACTATCTGATAACAATTCTTTTATCTAGGAGAGTATGACTAAGAAGAAATATCTTGTTTTCCATCTGTGGGGATGGAAGGGGGTTGTTTTTACCCATTTGTATTGCTGGGATGACCAAAGCACAGAAACTTAAGTTATTTGCTTAAAGGATATGAACATGTGATCTTCAGTTTCACAGCTCATATGTTTTAGCCAGCAGACCACAAATTTCTTCCAAATACCTGATTAAAATAAAAAATATTTTCTGCAGAATCAAATGTGTGTCCCAGGGCAAACTTTCCCACTCCAGAGGAGGTGCTAATGCTAAGTAAAAGGGACCAAACTAAAGTGAAATAAATATCACAGGTAATACTTACTGATATGAGATGGTATTGGGAAATACTCTTCTGGGAATATTAATTTTAAATGGTACAAGGAAATCAGAGACCCTTTTGCTTATTCAATGCAGTGGCATCAGCTCTTCTGATAAGTTCCAGGCATGTACGGTGCCTACAATGCACCTGGTCATTAGGGCACCAAGTCCCAATGTCGTGGCCCCCCTCTTTTTGTGGGTGGCTATGCCCCCCCCCTTTCTAAATATTCCAACTCTGGGGCGGACCTTGGGGAGCGGTGGCTTAATTTGGCCATGTGGGCCTAATGATAAGTGCTGTGCCACCGTGCACATACATGGCCCCAAGGGCTTCTGATATGTGCTTTTAACAGCAGTTTTCTGCACACACAAACCAATATACTGATGACAAATATAGCAAAAGACACTTATTTAACACAACCAACAGTTTACTGTTGGTTGTGTTCTAAATAAATGTAAGTCTTTTGCTACTATTTTTGGCATCCTGGTATTGGTTTGCGTGTGTAGGAAACCTTGTGTAACAGTGCAACTTGGTGAGTTTCCTTGTACCACATCCTTGTGCACACTCTACAGAAAATTGGCTTCTGATATGTCTTGGCTGATTTATTTATTCAATACAATTTTATTGCTGTTTTACAGACACTGAATCACCATCAGTGTTTCCCCTAAAGGACTTCTGCATAGGGGTGCTTCCCATCCTTTTATGTTGATCCCTCATCCTTCCCCCATGTTTAAAGCAGAACCCTGTTGCTCACTACTGTTACAACTGCAGTAGCTGTGGGACTTCCGAGTGTGAAACAATAAAGGAAAGATGACCTAGGGCTGCAAAGAAACACACAGAAAGGAAGAGAAGTATAAAGACGCAGGGAAAGAAATGGGGGAAAACTCAGGAATATAGAAACATAGAAACATAGAATTTGACGGCACATAAGGACCGCTTGGCCCACCTAGTCTGCCCATTTCCCTACCTGATGGATAAGCTGCAGATTCTAGTTAACCAACAACTTCCTCCTAACCCCCACTAGAATTGCTTTATGTCTGTCCCATGCATTCTTGAATTCTCCCACTGTTCTTGACTCCACAACCTCCTCAGGAAGGTTGTTCCATGCATCCACAACCCTCTCTATGAAAAAAATACTTTCTAATATTACCTCTGTGCCATCTCTCCCCCTCTATCTTCAAATTGTGCCCCCCTTGTTCTTGCACATCTCTTTTTCTGAAAGATGCTACCCTCTTGGACTTTGTTAATTCCCTTGAGGTACTTGAAAGTTGCTAACATGTCCCCCACCTCCTTTCCTCAAGGGTATACAGTACATATTAAGCTGCTTTAGTCTCTTTTCATATGTCTTCTGGTGCAGACCCTGCACCATTTTGGTTGCCCTCTTCTGAACAGCCTCTACTCTGTCTATGTCTTTGCAGAGATGGGGTCTCCAGAACTGCATGCAGTACTCCAGATGGGGTCTCACCAACTGTCTGTACAGAGGGATAACAACTTCCTGTTTTCTACTGTTGATGCCTCTCCCTATGCATCCCAGGATCCCCCAGCTCTCCTAACTGCCTTCTCACATTGCTTGCCCACCTTAAGGTCATCTGATATAATTACTCCCAGGTCCCTATCCGTTTTTGTTGTTGTTAGTATCTCACCCCCCATTGTGTACTCTTCCCTTGGGTTTTTGTTTCCCAGGTGCATTACCTTGCACTTCTTTGCATTGAATCTGAGCTGCCATACATGTGACCATTCCTCCAACCTTCCCAAGTCCCTTTTCATTCTTTCCACCCCACCTTGTATATCAACCCAGTTGCAGATCTTTGTGTCGTCTGCAAAGAGACATACTTTTCCTTCCAGGTGCTCTCCAATGTCACTTATAAAGACATTAAAGAGGACCGATCCCAGTACTGAACCCTGCGGTACCCCACTAGTTACCCTCCTTTCTTCACTGTGAACTCTGTTTACTATTACCCTTTGCGTCCTGTTGTCCAGCCAATTTTTTATCCAGGCTACCACCTTGGGACCCACTCCCACGCTGGCTAACTTGTATATTAATCTTTTGTGTGGGACTGTGTCAAATGCCTTGATAATATCTAGGTAGGCCATATCCACAGGTCCTCCCAGGTCTACTACTTTGGTCACCCAGTCAAAGAAATCTATTAGATTCATCTGACACAACCTTCCCACTGTGAACCCATGCTGCCTTGGGTCCTGTGACCCACTGGCCTCTAGGTACTCAACAATTCTTTCCTTCAGAAGTGATTCCATCATTTTCCCTACCACTGAAGTCAAACTAACCAGTCTGTAGTTTTCTGCCTCTGCTCTGCTCCCACTTTTGTGAAGTGGAATCACATCTGCCCTCCTCCAGTCCTCAGGTACCACCCCATCCTCCCATGATTTTTTAAAGAGAGTAGTCAGTGGTGTCACTAGTTCTACCCTTAGATCTTTTAGAATTCTGGGGTGAATCCCATTAGGCCCCATTGTTTTGTCCACCCTCAGTTTCAATAGTCCTTTCAAAACCATTTCTTCTGTGAATGGACTGGTATCGACCCCCTCTATCCAGAGTGTTTCCCTTGTTTGGTTTAGGTACCTCCCCCCCCCCTCTGTTGTGAGCAGAAATATTCTTTCAGTATCCCTGATTTTTCACTATCACCCTCTGTCCACATTCCTTCCCCTTTATTAAGTCTCTGTATCCCTCCCTTGGTCTTTCTTTGATCCCTAACATACCTTTAAATGGTTTTATCCCCCTTCGCTACAGAATTGGCTGTCTTTTCCTCGGTGTGGACCTTTGCTATTCTGACTGCCTTCCCTGCCTCCTTCTGCTTTAACTGATAAAGTTCTTTGTCCTGCTCCTTCTGTGTTTCCTTATATTTCCTGAATGCTATCCTTTTCTCCTTAACCTTCCCTTCCACCTCTTTTGAGAACCATAGTGTTTTTTTCCTTTGTTATGTTTTATTGATTCGCTTCACACAAAGAATTGTTGCCTCTGTGATGGCTGTTTTGATTATTCCCCATTGTTCCTCCACCCCTCCTTCTTGCCTGTTTGCTAGTGCTTTTCTGAGGCACTCTCTCATTTTCCCAAAGTCAGCCCTCCTAAATTCCAATACTCTTGCTTTTGTATGGCTTGATTGTATGGCTGTGTTTATTGTGAACCACACTGTTTCATGGTCGTTTGTTCCCAGATGGCTACCCACTTCTAAATCCGAGATCCCTTCTCCATCCCCATTTGAGAGTACCAGGTCTAAGATTGCTCCCTCCCTAGTGGGTTTCAACACTAGCTGTCTGAGGCATGCCCCTTGCAAGGCATCAAGAATGACCCTGCTCCTGGATGTGCCTGCAGCAAAGGTGCTCCAGTTAGCATCTGGCATATTCAGGTCCCCCATTAACAATATCTCCCCTTTTTCTGCCATTTCAGGATGCCTTCTATCATTTCATTGTCCACTCCCTCCCTCCCCCTGAGATGGAGGTCTGTACACAACTCCCATGCGGATTATGGTGCCATTTCCTGTCTCTAGGGTGACCCACAGTGACTCATCTACTTCATGTTTACTCTTTAGTCCTGTTGCTTTAATCCCTTCCCTTACATAGAGAGCTACACCTCCTCCTGTTTTACCCTCCTGTCCCTCCTGTAGATTGTATATCTTGGTATGTTGACATCCTAGCCATGGTTCTCTGTATACCATGTTTCAGTGACTTCCACAATATCCAGGCATCCCTCTTCCATCAAGGCCACTAGTTCAGGGAACTTGTTACACAGACTAAGGTCATTGGTACTCATCACCCTCCATTTTTTGATGGCCTTACCCCTTTTAGCCCCACCCCTGTCCTTACTGCCTTTGCCTTGTTTTGCATTTACCCTTGTCCTGCTCCCAGATGACTTCTCTACCTTGGTGTTTACCTTGCTAATTACTGTGTTTTGTGGGGGAAGGCTGGGATTTCCCTGCTCCTTTTCAGTTCCTCCCCACTTGGCTAGTTTAAATGCTTGCCAATGAAGCAATTAAACCTCTGTCCTAGGATCCTGGTCCCCCCCCCCCGGACAAATACAGACCATCGTGCCAGTGTAGGCCTGCATCCCTCCAGGTGGCTCCCCAGTCCCCAATGAAGCCAAAACCCTGAGCTCCACACCAGTTTTTCAACCAGTCTTTGAATCACATGGTGCAGAGTACCCTAGCTTCATCCGTGCCATAGACAGGCAGCACCCCTGAGAAGGTTACCGTACATGCTACTTGTCTAAGGCTTCTCCCCAACTCTACAAACTCCTCTTGCACTGCTCTGATCCCATTCCCAGCCAGATTATTTGTCCCTAGGTGGACAATGACATCCAGCTCCCTCCCTCGTGCAGCTGCTCCCATGATCCTGAGGATTTGCTTCCTGTCCTTCCGAGCCGTGGCACCAGGCAGGCACCTTACCTCCCTTTCCTTCCTTCCCCCACTTCTCCCCCCCCAATGATTGAGTCCCCACCAGGGTTGTTTCTTTCCCCTGTGGGGTCCTGTGCCACCCTCCTGTGAGTCTCTTTTGTGGAGGTTCTCAGCATCCTCCTTGCTCTCTACTGCAGGTGCCTCCATAGATGAACCACTCTTCACCAGAACAGCATATGAACTGTAGCATGGTACAGCTGGAGGGATGTACCTCTGTTCCACCACCCTCTCCCTCTCTGAGCCCACCTTGGTCCAATCGCTCCTATTTCTTGGCAGTCTCTGAGGGAGTGCCAGTGGCCCTGGTGGTCCCTGGGTGGGGGAAGAGGTACAAAGAAGGTAGTACATATTGTTCCTATGTTTCTCAGCTAATGCCCCCATCCTTTCTATTTTTTTCTGGGGAGAAACACTGAACCTTGCATTCCCACTCTTCAGTATTTACTGCTATCAGATTCTTTTGTGTACTTCATTAAGTTTTGAAAATCAAAACATAGAGGATAATGTACAGTATGGGGCTGGATTAGTAACCATGCTGTAACTGCATCGAAAGGTTACCATGGCAATTGTAAACCTCAAGAGCACAGCTCAAGAGGTTTAACAAAGTTGCCATAGTGACCTCGAGAAGCAATTTCAGCAAGGTTACTAATCAAACCCCCATACATTAACTTTTATAGTGTATGGGCTCAGGAGAAATAGGTTCAGATCCCACCACCCATCCCCACATCAAAATCATAGCATACATTCAAATATTGTGGCTTACCTACTGCAGTCAGAAAAACAGTATTTTGTGATTGTTTGAAAAGTTTATTGACAAACAAGCAAAGAAGTTTTAAACTTAACCAATCATTTCGGTTAACTAAACTATTTCATAACACCACCAAAGGAAACTCAAAACATCTTAAAAATGCAACCGTTTTGTAAGTAATCCATGTGGAAAGATCTGAGTGGTTGGTGAACACCACATGGTATCTGATTGCAGGAAGTGCTGGAAGAGGTCTGTGCATTGTCTTCATGACCGCTGAGAGGGCCCAGCAGCTAAAAACATGTAGGTAACTAGAACTGGGGGCTATTCTCCTGCTCTGTGTTGAACTTTTTGCGGTTGGACATTTCTGTGTTTGGAAATGATGCAGCTGACATCGTGATTGCTAGTTCCTGCAAGCACTAACTGACACAGTGGAATTCACATCGCAAGTGCTTACTGTGGCTAGTGGTCAGTGTACTAAGCAAGGAATCCTGATTAATGCTGGTGTTCTGTTTTGTAAACTCATCACTATGACGTACTTAAGAGAGGTTTATCACTTACGTCATAGCAATGAGATTACATGGAAATTATCCGTGCGTTTTCTATATGTAACAAGCATCTCCTATAAATTATAGAGTGAGAGTAACCCTCATCTAGCAGTACTGTAGGCAAATAAAATCAAAACAACCATACAAAATTGGAGACCAGATTTGCTCATGCCAGGTAGAAAAGGCTAAACTCAAAGAGAAATATGGCTCAAGATGTTATTATTATGAGACAATGTTCTCAAGTAGCAGTTTCAAAAGTCAATAAATGCTTAAGTCCCCCTTTTTCAGAGGAGCTAGGAAGTCAGGGTACTCTCATGAATATGACGTAACAACATTGTCATTTCATGAATAGCAATATCCTGGGATCAGCAAAAACTTGTGTGATCTCTTGCATCACTGAACCAATTTGGTGGGGTCATCAAAGGCTAAGATTGTGAAGATTCTGGTACTAATAAATGACCTAATAAGTGTAACCCTTCCTTAGTTTCATGGGGTCAGCTATTGCTCCTTTGGGTATGTGTTACTTTCATCTGAACACAGCTGCTACTGTGTCTGGTAAAAGGATACAGGTGCTCTTATTCATCTGTTAAGTTGCAGGGCTGTTGAAATGTTTGTTACAAGGGACCGGAATGTGAATGTATGTACACCAGAGCAGGCAGCAGGGATGTGGACGATATTATGTTCAGCCAGAGCTAAATTACATAGACACTGTGTGAAAATGTAAAACAAAACCCTTTGGTGTAGAAATGTTTGACACACAATGCTCTGTATAAGATCAGAGAGTACAATTGCTAGCCAGTTGGCTAGATGCTGAGAGGTTAAGAATTGACATAAATTGAAGAATTATGGGAGATATAGACATTTGAAACTGACTTTAAAGGCCTTTGAATAAGAGCAGGAATTCTGTGATATGGTGCCACCCCTTTTGTGATTAAACCAATGAGGAGCTGAGTTTGTGACTGTGTGTACTTGGCCAGCCCTAGTGTTGGGGCAGGCCTGGCTCTGCTAACAGCAACTATTCTCAGCACAAGACAGAAGCCACCATCCCACATGCTCCTTGACAGTGCCTCTGAATCACTCTAAGGGGCTGCTCCTGTACACCACTCACCCCCTCTCCCCCGTCTCCATGCCAGGATGGATCTATGCCTCCCTGATCTCAGCCCTGCCTCCTTGAGCACTTTACTAGTGGTCCCCCCTCCTTCCCTACCAAAATCCTACCCTTACCAACCCTCTGCCCAACCTAACCCAAACTCTAGTGCCTCTGCACCTTACCTGCACTTGCAATCAACTAAAGTTGATGTCCACCTGCTGTATAGTGTTTTAAATGTCTAAGAAACTCTGTAACCTTGTCCTGATTGTTGTGCTGTTCAGTTTCTCAAATGTCCTAAAACTCTGTAACCTTCTTGATTGAATGTCTATACTCTGTTCACATGACGTGGAACCTTTGTAAAAGAGCCTTGGCTCAAATGTTATTTTCCGAATACCAAATAAATAAATGAAGGTCTGTGTTGGGTGGTGAAGGAGAGATATCTGTGTGTCAGGAGAGAGGTGTGGCAGTTTTTGGAGCTGCTTGTGTGGAGCAGGCCTGTTTTTGGTCTAGCTCTGAGGTAGACATTTGCAAGTGAAAACTCCTGAATGAAGGGAAAATGCCAAACCAGAGCCTTTGTGAATGTGACAGGCAACTGCCTAAGAGTGACATCCAGTTCCAGATGGAGCCCAAGAACTAGGAACTTTGGAGATGAGGCATTTTTCTATTTTGCACCTCTTGCTTCACGATGATCAGCTCATAGTTTTTCAGGCTGAAGACTTCTACAAAGTAGGGACAGAAGAGTACTGAGGTGAAATCAAAGTCTGTCTTAAAATGGTGAGGATTGAAAGCCCCATGTGGGGTACAAAATTCATTGTGGCTAAATGTTGGTGCCACAGCTCGCTCCTGCACAAGCCCCCATGTGCAGCTATCCCTGTGTGCATGTGGACTGTGATCTTGATTCCTGATTTCAGCTTGCCTTTTCATCCTCTGAGGTCTGCAGCAGCTGAAAGAATGACAGCAGCATTCCTGACTTGACTCGCCCTGTGCTGTTTGAATCTCATGAACTGTGAGTCAACTGTCAGAGCTCAGCCTCTGCAACAGCTGTATTTCAGCTACTTAGCTAGATTTGGACCACTACATTCATTGGGAAGCTGTGAGCTGTGCAAGGACTGTGCTGGAGGGGTGCAGCTCAGTTGGAAAACCTGCTTTTCCCTTCCTCAGAACCCTGTTTCATCCTTTCCTCTAATAAATCCTATTCCCTATTGGACTGCATTCACTGTGTCCTGCTGTTTCATTGTATATTGTGTTCTTAATGGGTTTAGTTGATGCTATTGTGGGTACTGTGGGGAGGGTCTGTTGGGGGGCAGTGTAGTATTTTCTTGGGGGGGTTGTTGTAGGAGGGTGTACTGTTGTAACAGCGATGCTGTTACAACTAACCCCCCCACAGCGACACAACCTATTCGACAACCACAGTGTAGAACAGGTTGTCACAACGAAGTTCTGAGATGCCGACTGCTGGTGTTCGCCGCTCTCCCTTGACATCCACTCCCCTGAAGTTCAGGATCTATAATTCCAGGGGTGTGGGGGGGCAACCCCCCCCCCCACAAACAGTAAATTCCATGTTGCGCTGTTGCAGTCCTTGACACTTTGCCGCGGCGATGTGATCGCTGCCAGCAAAATGTTGTCGCTGTCAAGTCCTTTGACTACTTCGTTGTCAAAGTGGCTTGGTACATCCATTGTGGGAGGAGGTGCCACCACATCCCAGCAACTGCCAGTGGACTGAATAATGAGACTGGTGAGTAAGAAGTGGCATCATATAGCTGAATCCTGAGTGCTATTGTCGCTTAGTTTTTATAGATAGAGTAGAACATTAGCAATTGAAAACTAGAGGAAGGAAGTCACTGGCAATGCAGAGGAGAATATGATAAAAACAAACAGATGACACAACAAACTGAGACCTCCTCCATCTAGGGATGACATCCAACCTGCCATTAACAAAAAATAGCACTTTAAAATGACGTACGAAACCACAAGAAGAAGGGACAATTCATGAGCAAACAAAAATGTTATCAGATTGGGTAGCTGAGTCCAGATAGCATCTGCATCCAGTATAAAGGCAGATTGTTGATACTTTGTGTCACAATCATAGATGAAATAGTCAACAGAAATGAAATTGGGAAGAGTTCAAAAAAACGATTTATATGGTTGTGAAACATATTTCTACTGCCATTTAAAGGCCATCCAGACCTTCCAGGCTATCTTCTACATCATCCCCATTCTGTTGCCATTCAGAAGCTGCAAACTAGCCACCCAAAATGGCATAATAGTTAAGGTACATGCCTTCCACTTGGGGGACCATGGGCTCAGTCCTGAGCTCTACAATTCCAGTTGGGCAGAGCAACAGCTGGAGGAGCAGTCTAGTGGATGATATTGCCTCTGTAGGTGGAACTCATATGGCCCACATGGAACAGCTGTCCTTTGGCAGCCTATGGGAATGGGGAGCCATTCCTTATGGCACCAGGCAGGTGGAGTACATGAGGGTGTCCACTGGTGGGATGGTATGGAGGCTGTGACACCAGGCCCCACTCCTAACATCCAGTGGAGCTATGGCAGCATGAAGGATGAGTCCATAACAGTAGCTTGTGCCACCTCTCTGGGCTGTTCAGTATCTTGTATGGTTGTGGTTCCAGCAGAGGAGAGCTCTGGCATGTCTACTTAGAGCTGTGGATATCTCTGTGAGCAGACTGGGGAACCAGCACTTGTGGCTTTCTGCCTGTACGAACCCAGCAAGTGGATGGACTGGCATTGAGTGCTGTGGAATCCCCTTTAGGGCAGGTAAACACAGAAATACAGTAGTGGGGTTGGAGTGATGGAGCAATGTGAAATAGCAGTAGATTTAGAGAAAAAGAAGGTGCAAACCAGTTAGCCACCTCAGTATCTGTGAACAGATAGGTTTTCCTTTTACAAACTACATGCACTTTCACTAGGAAAAAGAAACTGACGGGGCACAATATTAAGTAAATCATTGCTTGTAGAATAGATGGTCCTTATGATCACGGTCAAGTCTTCGCATTAACACGAAGAAATAGGGAAAATCTCTCCCATACTAGGAGATTTTTGTTTTTTGTCCTGAGCTGCAGTCAACACTTTCAGTATACTGAAAATGGGCAATGGCTCGGTTTCGAGTCTTCTCAAAGTGATAGAAACCAAAATACATAAAAGTTTACTCAGTAGAAATATGTGCACCACCTGCTCCAAAAACTTCGAAGACACAGCTGAATAAGCTATACTGTTATGTTCTCTGAGTGCCACATTCGGCACCAGCAGGCATACTTAGGGCCGAATTGTGGCAGTTGTCCCTAATTGCTGTTTTTCTAGAGAAAAAAACAGGTATTTATACTAAAGCTTTTCCTCCTCCCAGAACATCATCTGTCAAGATTCTGTGTTTAAGAAGAAACAGAATTTACTAGTCGAGGATTTACTTTTTCTATGATGAAAAATATTATATTACATTTGTTTCCCTTGGGACTGGGTTACCTCCTCTATCAAATCTATTATAGACCCCTTAGCGAAATTCAATTCCAGATCAAAGAGAGAGAGAGAGACAAGGACACTTTTTATTTAAAAGCTCTGGCAGTTATGCAAATGTAGAAACTTCAGTTGGTATAAGCTATTAAAATCAGATCATAACTGTGAATCCTATCTAAATTTACAAAGCCATGGTGAGGCCGCACCTGGAGTATGGGGTTCAGTTCTGGAGGCCACATCTCCACAAGGATATAGATGCGTTGGAGTGGGTTCAGAGAAGGGCAACCAAGATGGTGCAGGGTATGCAGGAAAAGTCATACGAGCAGTGTAAGGAGCTGGATCTGTACATGCTGGAGACAAGGAGGGAAAGGGGAGACATGATTGAAACTTTTAAATATGTAAAGGGGCTCAATAAAGTGGGAGAAGAGGGTTTACTTAAGAGGAAGGAGAGGGGCAGAACTAGAGGGCACAGCTTCAGACTGCAAGGAAAAAGATACAGGGGCAATGTGAGGGGGCGTTTCTTCACAGAGAGGGTGATGGAGCCCTGAAACAGACTACCAGACAGAGTGGTGGGGGCTAAATCAGTGGAAGAATTCAAGAGGGCATGGGACAAGCATATGGGGCTGAGTATCATGGGAGGGCAGGGGCTGGCAAGGAGGGGGAAATGTAGGGGGAAAACAAAGGGCAGACTAGATGGGTTGGTTTGGTCCTTATCTGCCGTCAAGCTTCTATGATATGATTCTAGGATTCTATGAAATCTGTTAAATAATCCAGTGACATGGAGAGTCCTTACAAGATATAGAATGATGCTTTATACAGCTAACTACATCCATTTCAACCAAAAAATGACTTGGTGTAGAAATTGAGCTATGCCAATGCAATATAAATGTAATAGACAACTTAAAACATGTTGTATTAATCTGCCCATTATATGAGAAAAACAAAACCTTTGGCTGGACCCCATCCTAATGAATCTCTGTCTTCCTCTGGACCAACTTCTTGTAATGCTTTTCAACTCTAGGGATATTGCTATTTTAAATAGTTTGTCTTGTTTTTTGATATCCCTAAAATTGTAAAATTTATGTTGGAGCAAAGAGAGGTAGGGTGTTAAAACTCAAATGTGAGAATATACAGCCTTATTTCTAGATTAAGACCTTTTTTCTCTTTAACAATTCACTGGCATCACAATAGCTATATACAAAATATGTAACTCACAATATCTTTCACTCAGATGTTTATATGACACAATGGAAGCAGATCATAAATGCCTTGTAACTTCTTCAATGCATTGTCTTTTTAATGTATTTATATGTGAATGTTATTATGTATGATTTGTAATGGCCTTGAGCTGAACAATAACATTTGTGTTGATTGAATATACTGAAAATGTTCTTCAGACAGAAATGAAAGGTACACAAACATTGTTGTTGTATAATCTACCTTTAATTGAGGTATACCAAAAGATCCTGTTTTGTCAATTAAAGCATGGTGTGGTTCAACATAGGTGTCGAAGCCCAGCACCAGAGAGCCCAGATGTTAGTTCTGGACTTCAGAAGGACAGGCTTTAAGAGGATCGATGATGAGGTTTGGGAGAGACTCAAGGTGTAGACAAATTAAAAGGTGAAAAATAAATGGGATGCCTTCAAATAGGGGATCCAAGAGTAATCTAAGGCATGCCACAGGCAGGTTAGGAAGGAAAAGAGGCACAGGAAACCTATTTGGTTTTCCAGAACAGTGGGGGAAGCAGTTCTGATCAAGAAAGCAGCCTTTAGAATGTATATGGCTAATCAGTTTGAAGCAGATAGGGAGTGCTACTGTAGCAAATGTAAACAGGCCAGTATGCAGTGAAGACGGCTATGGCCAAGGTAGAGTTCAAAATTGCAGAAGGGGTGAAGAAAAATAAAAAGGCCTTTTTTTAGGTATGACAGGGAGAAGAGGAAAAAAGGGAGGGATTGGAAGGTTGAAGAAGGGGAATATGGGTGACAAAAGATGCAGAGAAATCAGATATATTAAATTAATATTTCTTTTAAGTCTTCATGGTTGATGAAAGAGGGCTACTTCCAGAAGTTGGCATTAATGTTGAAAGGGAGACTATGATGGTGTAGGGGTCAATCACTTTGGACAGAGTGTTCATGGGTCTGAGGGCGGTGAAGGAGGGATTTCACCGAAACCTGATGGACTGCATCTCTGGGTGCTCAGGGAGGTGGAACAGGCTCTGGCAGCACCCTTGGCAGACCCAGTTAGCTGCTCACTAGACTGGTACGGTCCTATAAACTGAAGGGTGGCTGATGTTATGCCTTTGCATAAGAGTGGAGAGAGAGTGGAGAAGCAATCCATTACAGACCAATCAGCATGACCTTCATCATCAAGAAGCTGCTGGAGAATATTATCAAGGAGCCGTTGGTAGATTTCCTGGAAAATCACAGTCTCCAGGACAGTAAACAGAATGTCTTCATAAAATGGAGTTCCTGCTGAATAAAAGTCCTTGAATTCTTCAAACCAGTGTCTCAGGCAGTGGACAAGGGCCATGCAGTGGATGTCCTGTATCTGGACTTGACCAAGACCGTTGACTCAGTGCCACAGAAATGTCTTCATGTCTTGTGAAGACGTTTGGCATTTTGGGGGCAGGGTGGAGATGTAACAAGTTGGGCAGAGAACTGGTTATGGGGAAGAGTCCAAACAGTAGTGCTAAACGAAAGGCACTTTGAGGTCAGGATGGTGACCATTGGGGTGCCTCTGGGGTCTTTTCTAAGTCTTTTGCTCTTCAGTCTGTTTATATGTGACGCTTTAGAAGGGGTACAGGACACAATGTGTCTCTGCAGACAACATGAAGATACATGACAGGGTGGACAGTGACAAAGGGATTGGGGACATGAAAAGGGACCTAGAAAAAAATGGAAAAGTGTTCCAAGATCTGGCAACTCAGTGCCAAAGGTACATGGTCATGAACATGGGGAAAGGAACCCAAAAAACACAGTGTTGGATTGGGGAGTGTACTAGACTTCAGAGGAAGGAGACATGGGGGTTACCATAGGTGACTCCCTTATGATCACTGTATAATGCAGTAAGGCATGTAGGAAGCCAGTAAGATGATGGGGTGCACAGGGCTTTTTCTAGCAGAAGGAAGGAAGTCATCCTACCCCTCTGTAGGTCCTTAAACCACACATACAGTATTGTCCACAATTCTGGAACCCTCATCTTATCTGGACGGCTTCTAAAATGTATCTTAAATGCGTTGTGGTTGCTCCTTATCAAGGTATGCCTTTGGATTTACTGCATAGCTGCTGTTAAATTTTGCTGTATATTGTGACTGCTCCCTACCTGGATGGCCTTTAACTTGTATTTTCATAAGGTACTACCATTAAATTGTATATAATGGCTGCTCCTATTTTTTATAAGGAACTGAGGCCCTGTATGTTGCGGTTGCCACTAATCTGGGTTGCCCCTAAGTTCTATGTAAGCTGCTGTTAAAATTGTGTACTGTGGTAGCTTCCAAACTGGGTTGTTCCTAACTTGTGTCTCTTAACTGTTATTTTTCTCAGTCACTATGGCCTGCAGTGGGCTGGCTGCTGCACTAGTGTGCATTTATGTATTTATATGCCTTGACTTCCTGGTGGCTACTTTGCCCTCTCCCTCACATGGGCAACATAACATTCGCACTGAATCTTTTGTTTATGTTTGTCCATTCATGGTTTATTCTCCACAACTCCTGGTAATGTATGGTTTATTTCAAGAAAGGTCATTCTGTGATGTTCCACATTGTCAGTGGTAATCTTTACACATGGGTATGTATGCACCCTAAGTTAGGGTTACTGAAATAGCTATAGCTTTAAGAAGCCATGCCTAGCAGCTCAGAATGTTGGTGTTCTCTAGTTTCCAAGACTCCAAGTTCTTCAGTCTTCTGTACCAATGTCATGGGTTAGTGGCTTTGAGAGTGAGCTCTCTACAGCAAGTATTATCTTTGCCATTTTTTTATAGGGAAATTTCTAAGTCCAACAGGCAGGGGCTGCATGGTTCCAGAAAGTCCTTTCAAATTTAAGTTGTGCCTCTGTTTTCAATAGTGAGGGTAGGCCTCTAAAATGGACAGCCTTCATTCTCCATTGCAGCTCCAGTCTTGGGAGTCTGGATGGGTATTTGCCACTAGAAAGATACCACGTTGTGTCTTGTCATGCATTATGTACTGTACTGTAGTGGTTATTTTTTTGTTTTCTTTTAGGCAGCCTGGTGACTCAGTTAAGTACAATGTTTTATGTATTAGTGTAGATCCCTCCCCTCCATGTTGATCTTGTCTCAGCATACATATGTCCTGAGTTTTTTTTCCCTTTTTACTGTTAATCAGTTTGGTGGGTTGAGGCTGTATGATTGTTTTTGTCCAGAGCCCATTTTCTTGTCCCATAGGCTATTCGACTGCATGCAGGTCCTTCTGTTGCAGGTCCCCCTTCCCCTCAGCTTACCCTCCTTGTTGGGATACTGTTATTCAGGTCTGAGTGAGCCTTGGTATTGTTTCTGAGGAGGGATCCAGTTCGTGGAAGAGTGTGTTGGTTTCTCAGGTTATTTTAGGGCTGTTCTGAGAGGGAGTAGCTTCTAATGGAGCACGTGAGAGCTTGTTTTGACTCTGTTCTGTGTTGCTTGATGTGGGTTATTTTGATCTCTGTGTGGTACAGACTATACTAGGTGTTCTTTTTTCCAATTTTAATGTCACAAATTTTTCTTGCCAGTTTTTCCATGTTGTTCATGGTGTTTCTTGGCCATTGGGAGTGCCATTATCTTGCCCTTCCCAGTAGCCGTGAGTGAGTCTTGCACTTTGGTGACTCCTTCCCTCTATACACATGCATGCATCCTTGCCCTGCTGGTGCTTGCACACAGGTGACGTCGGTTGCATAACATGTTCACACAAATGCACATGCAAGTGCTCCTGTACACTGTGTTGGGGTCAACAGATTCAGGGCACATTTCAATGCAGCTACACCACAATTCTGGGATTTCTCGTCTCTCTCTCTCTCTCTCTCTCTCTCTCAGGCTGTGCCTCCCTATTCTGTTAGGTTTTGTGGTTAGCAACACTACCTGTAGATGTCTTTTTCTCTTTGGGAAGGCAGGTCTTCAATACTACTTCCCCTTTGGTTCCCT
Source organism: Neoceratodus forsteri (assembly GCA_016271365.2). Lineage (NCBI taxonomy): Eukaryota > Metazoa > Chordata > Ceratodontiformes > Ceratodontidae > Neoceratodus > Neoceratodus forsteri. The sequence goes on from CM057450.1 coordinate 1,086,869,561, forward strand.
CCATGGCAGTGGTAATACTTCTACTGGGGCCTTTGGAACAACAGGGTTTTTTTGGCACTTGAGACCACTGCAAATCTGGATGTATATCATCATATACAGGCAAGGAGAGCCCCTTTTGCATGGGGGTGGCTAACGTCTTGAGATTGTTCTAAGTGCTCCTTTCTCAACTCAGACTCTTCCCATACCTCTCTAGTGAACTAGCCAACATTGTGGATGTTTGGGGTCCCATGATTTTCTTCAGCTCATGGTGTAAAAAGTAAACAGAGTGCATATGCAGCCTGAGGTGTTTGGTTTCTTGGCTTAAAGTGTTTGCTTTTGGAACAAACCATACTGTCCTGTTTTTTCAGTAGTAGCATAATGCTGTGTGGAGTGGACCACTGTATCTTGTTGATACATCAAAAAAAAAAAAAAGATTACAAACACCATGATGTATGTTGTCTGGCTCTGACCATGACATGTATCTGTCACGGCTCGCTTGGTCCCTTCTTTTCAAATTAATAATTTTTTTTTGTGGCACAGTCCATAACCTGTTGATGGACAATAAACGGAAAAATAAAGTAATAGGACCACGATATGTGGGACCACTGCTTTGTGAATCATGTGGTTCAAAATTAAATGCTGTTTACAAAAATATAGCATTCTCTGTCTCTGTTACACAGGCTTCTGGGCTAGTGAGCGATGGTGCATCTGACAGTTTAATGGCAGGAGTGGCAAAGTTGGAGTTCCAAGATCCCCTTTTTATTGTACACATACTGCATACTGTACAGTATATCTCCAGTCCAGCACAACCTCAGGTTTTGCATGCAAAGACATGCATAGCGGCCCCTCTGGCAAGGTTGTCTGCAACAAGCATGTCCAGATGTACCAGAACATATATAGAATGCTCTTACTGAATTACAGGAATTTTCTATTTTTGTTTTTTTGGGGTTCAGCACATTTTTTTTGGGGGCTAAAGATATGAGGGAAATGTTTCATGAAATGTGGATTGATATTATATAAGTAAGTGCGGTAGAGCCAGTTCCATCCCCGGCTATCCTCATGAGTTGATGGATTAGACTGAATCTTACCAGGAGTATCACGTGATGGATGGTATGCACTTTGTTTGCCATTCACTGGTGAATTACTATAGCCTTCATTATAAGAATGAAATTAATACAGACTTCTAAAAAAAAAAAGATTTACTGAGACTCAACCCAGGTAACTCTACCTTTGGGGGTCCCCATAATTGGCCTGTTAACATTCTCAGGTGTTGTCCCTCAGTCACTATGGTGAGGTACGTGGTTATTTTCAGTCAGATTGTAACTGGGAAATCAGCAGGAGCTATAGCAGTTACTCCAAGGTTATATTAAGGAGAACAGGACTCATAGAAACATAGAAACATAGAAGTTGATGGCAGATAAGGACCGCAAGACCCATCCAGTCTGCCCATTTCTTTTTCTACCTTATAAATGTGCCATCGTCCTTTGCTGTCAGTGGCCTATCTATTCATACTCATCTGTATTGCTCCCTTATGCCTATACCATGCCTGTTTGAAGCCCTGCACTGTATTCATATCCACCACTTCCTGAGGTAGGCCATTCTATGCATCCACCACCCTTTCTGTGAAAAAGAACTTCTTCACAATACCCCTTAATCGGCCTCCCTCTAATCTCATGCTGTGTCCTCTTGTCCTGCTATTTTTCTTATATTGAAACAGGTTAGACTGTTTCACCTTGTTAATGCCCTTAAGGTGTTTGAATGTTTCAATCATATCACCTCTCTCCCTCCTTTGCTCTAGGCTATACATATTGAGTTCAGTTAATCTGTCCTCATATGTTTTCCGATGCAGTCCCTGCACCATTTTGGTTGCCCTTCTCTGGACTGCCTCATTTTGGTTAATGTCCTTGTGAAGGTGTGGCCTCCAGTACTGCACGCAGTACTCCAGATGGGGCCTAACCAGTGTCTTGTAAAGAGGGATTATTAGCTCCCTTTTACCACTTGTGATACCCCTACTAATACACCCTAACATCCCCCTAGCCTTACCTACTGCTTTAGAGGTCTGCTTGGATGATTTCAGGTCATCGGTGATGACGATGCCCAAGTCTCTTTCTTCCTTTGTTACTGCCAGCAACTCCCATCCCAGCCTATAGGTAGCTTCATGGTTTATCTTCTCTATGTGCAAGATCTTGCACTTCTTTGCATTAAATCCCAGTTGCCACTCTTCCGACCATTTTGCCAGTTTATCCAGATCTCTTCTCATTCTGCCCACCCCATCTGGATCATCTACTGTATTGCAGATCTTGGTGTCATCTGCAAACAGACAAGCCTTACCCTCTAGTCCATCTGCAATGTCACTGATGAAGATATTGAAGAGGACTAGCCCCAGGACTGATCCCTGAGGTACCCACTTGTGACTTGCATCTCTTCTGACTGCATACCATTTACCACCACTCTCTACTTTCTGCCCATCAACCAGTTTGCCCACCCAGTTGACAAATTCTGACCCACTAGCCTACCCAGCTTGTGTATCAATCTTCTATGTGGAACAGTGTCAGCTTTGCTGAAGTCAAGGTAGCGACATCAACTGCTCCCCCTTGGTCCACCACTCTGGTTACCCAGTCAAAGAAATCTAAGAGATTAGTTTGACGGGACCTTCCTTTTGTAAACCCATGTTGTCTTGGATCCTGTGCCCCTATGGATTCCAGGTGTTGCACTATCCTTTCCTTAAGGAGTGCCTCCATAATCTTGCCCACTACTGATGTAAGACAGACTGGTCTGTAGTTCCCTGCCTCCTCCCTGCTACCACTCTTGTGGAGCGGGATCACATGAGCCCTTCTCCAGTCTTCTGGGACCTCTCCCGTGCTCAGAGACTCACTAAACAGTTCTACTAATGGCTCTGCTAGTTCCACCCTTAGCTCCTTTAGTACCCTGGGATGTATGCCATCAGGTCACATTGCCTTGTCCATCCTGAGCTTAGCGAGCTCTTGTAGGACCCTTTCTTTTGTGAAGGGACTAGTGCTCACTGCCCTCCCCGCTGTGTCCATGGTGCTGAGCTGTGGGCCCTGCCCTACCTTCTCTTTAGTAAATACTGAGCAAAAGTATCTATTTAGGATAGATGCTTTTACAGGGTCCTCCTCCTCACACACACCCTTTTCTCCTTTGAGCTTAGCAATACCCCCTCTGGACTTTCTCCTTTCAGTAATGTATCTATAGAAAGTCTTGTCACCTTCTTTTACTGTTTGTGTTAGTGTTTTCTCAGTTTGGGACTTTGCCTGCCTTACTGCCGTCCCTGCTTCCCTTAGGGTGGTTTGGTATGCCTCCCTATCTTCATCCCGCTGTGTTCCCTTATATTTCCTGAAGGACAGCCTTTTGGCTCTGACCTTTTCTGCTACTGTATTTGAGAACCAAAGTGGTTTCCTTCTTCTTTTGCACTTCTTTTTCTCTCATACACAATGGGATGTTGCTTCCAGTATTGCATCCTTAATGCTTGCCCACCTTGCCTGTACACCCTCACCTGTGTTTCTTTTTGCCAGGGCTAGCTTAACTCTGTTGGCCATCTTATCAAAGTCAGCTCCTCTGAAGTCCCATATTTTTGCCTTGGAATGGGATGATTTAGTTGTAGTGGCCAAATTGAACCATACCATGTGATGGTCACTGGCCCCCAGGTGACCTACCTGGAGATCTGTGATACCTTCCCTGTTAGTCAGTACTAGATCTAGGATAGCTCTGTCTCTTGTGGGTTGTTGTACCAGTTGTTTGAGGCCCTCCCCCTGCAGGGAATCCACCATGTGTCTAGTTCTGGCAGATGTTCCTGCTGGTATTGACCAATCTGTATCCGGCATGTTGAAGTCTCCCATTATCAGAACCTCCCCTTTAGCTGTCATGTTTTGTATATCTTCTACAGTAATGTGTCTATGTCCTCCCCCTGGTCTGGGGGCCTGTAGACAACCCCAGTTCTCATGGCTGTCCCATTTCCTGTTTCCAGGGTGACCCACAGTTCTTCTGGCTCCTTATGTGTATTCTGAATTTCTGTAGCTTTGATATTTTCATTGACATACAGGGCTACTCCACCCCCCTTTTTTGCACCTCGGTCTCTTCTGAACAGTACATAGCCAGGTACTGAAGTCTCCCAAGTGTGGTTACTGGTAAACCACGTCTCACTAATTGCTACTATGTCCCGTTTAGCCTCTGACATTATTGCCTGCATGTCTGGGATCTTATTTCCCAGGCTGTGAGCATTTGTGTACATGATTTTCCATTGGCTAGATTTCGGTGTGTTAGTTGTTGGGTGAGGTCTGGCATTTCCCTTGTGCGTCGTATGGGGAGACGGACCTTTTTTCTTACCTGGTGATGCAAATGAACTGCAAACATACTGAATCCTTGTTTGACCACTAGCTGAAGGGGGAGGGATGTTCTTCCCTTTTGACGTATGGGGTGCTGCACCCCTCTTCCCATTTGCTGGTTTAAATATTCTGCAAAGACTCCTAACTACTCTTCTGTTGCCAATCCCTTATCAGATTCTGACACCTTTACTGGCACTCACAGCACCGTACCCCTACGTGGGGGGAACATAGCATCCAGTTACCAAGGTGTATGATCCTTTCTGGAGCTGCTTCCCTGCCATGTTTGAGAGAGTTGTTCTGAGCTCTCACCCCAGTGTAATTAATACCTGTGGCTTGTATGGTCTTATCAGTCTATGCCTCCAAGTGATGGCTACATATTCAATTAATCTTCTACTGCGGTCAGATTTTTAGCCTTTTTATTATGTTCTCCGTGCACGTGTACACGAACTTCTTGCTACAAGTGGCTTTCAGATGAGTGTTACACTCTGTCCAGTGCACAGTGGTCTGCAATGGGTGACATAGTGCAAGACCAATCATCACCGAGGCTACTGTGTATGGCAGTTTTGCCCTGGTGGGCGGAAACTGCATGGAGAGCAAAAGAAAAAGCTGAACCAATAATATGGCAGCTATTTCCTTTCATCTATAGGACACCGCTCAGCAAACAGCTGATCGGTGTTGTAATGAGAGTGACATGGTCACTTTCAAGTTCAGCACCGACGCTGCTGACAGTATGGCCACTGACAGTTTTGGCCCTCGGTTTTCTTTACTTTTTTTATAAACTGGCATCTGTAAAGAACAAAGGAGCAGTTGTTGAGCAACAAAATACTTTTTAACCCTGTTGCCGAAACCCACACATGCACAATAGTGGATGGAGAAAAGATGCTGTGCATGCGCGAGAATGTGTATCTATTGTGCATGCATGGAATTTCAGCAGCAGGATTAAAAAGTAAATATCTGCCAGGAACACTTTTGTCCCTAGTGTACTGTGGCACCCCAACCCTCTGATCGCTGGCCGTCCCTCACCTCCACCCCCACCCAGCAGCCTATTCTGACCATCGCCACACATCGGGTGCCCAACCTCCATGTCAGCTTTACAAGTCCCCCAAGTAGTGTGGAACACTGGGGAGCCCACCTGCAGTGTCCTGAAATATTTATTATGAATATTTACCCTGTGAAAAAAGAAAACAGTCCCCTGATTTTGTTTTTTGTTTGTTTACCTGAAAAAAAGAAAACGGTCCCTCATCGCCGCCACTGTTCCCCTCCGCCATCCTGACCCTCCCATTGAGCACCCAGCACCCCTCACCCCCCTTACCCTACACGTACCTCTGGAGGTTGTCAGCTGGCATCTTCTGTGGACCGGGATGTGTCTGCACTCTTCAGAGCCGAATTGCAAACTGAGAAATAAAGGTAAGTCCCATATAATGTATTTCAATGGCGACCGACAACAAACTTTCAGCATTGACAAATGCTTGTTTAATATAGGTAGGAACAGACTATTGTGACCAGTATTCTGGCTGCTGTTGACCTTAGGGACTTTTCTGTATGTAGTAACAAGACTTTGTAAGTCAGTGAGGCAGGGTTTATCCTGTAGGTGAAACTACCCCCCCCCCCAAAAAAAGAAACATTTTATTGTGGCTACATAGTAGCAGTGGGTACTTAGTGGGGAGGATCCCCAGAGACCACTTAGGGTCTGTGCAGGTACAACAGACAGGACTATGGGAAGGCCTAGTAGTCCTTTTTGCCAATAATTTTCTATGTTTCTGTGTTAGGATGCCTATGCAGTACCAGCCATTTCTGTTTTACCTTTCCAAGGGATATCTGGGATACTCCTTATATATTTTGAGGTCTCATAAAAGGTTTTTCAGTTTCTGAAGAAGTTCGAGGTGAATTATCTGTCCAGCATTGGGGTGTCAGTCCCTTTTCTCCACTTGTGGACCTTGTGGCTTACAAAGCCTTCTACCATTGTCTGCAAAGAGTCTGTTTGTTCCAGACATACTGATTTAGGACTAGTCCCCTGGGACACTCCAGGACATGAAACCACATCCAGCTCTCCTGCTGTGGACTAGGCTTCCAGCCATAAAGCAGTAGCACACTACAAGAACACATCATTTTTTACAAGTGGTGAGGTCCAGGTGGACAGTACCATGGCAGTCACATACATAAATAATTTAGGTGGCTCAGGGCTGATGCATATTCTAAAAACCCAGAAAGTGCTTCAGTGGCCAGAGCAGATCCTTCTGTCTCACTTAGCCAATCAGCTAGTGTGGATATAGAAACATAGATAATGTGGACAGCTAAAAAACATTGGTCAGTTTCCCAGGATAAAGTCACCAGTTCCAGAAATATTCAACATCCTGTGCACCCAGTTCACAACATCTCAAACAGATATCTTAGCATTCTGTGAGAATAATCAGGTTCCTGGATTCTTTAGTCAGTTCTGATGTTCACAACCAGAGACAGTGATTGCACATTCATATAGGTGAGATGTCAGTAAAGCCAATCTGGGCCCTGCAATTTTCTATTACAAGAGTCCTTCGATAGGTCATATGGTCATGAGTGAGTTTCTCCAGACAGTTTAAGAAGGGCCAAGGAGACCATGGTTCTTGGATCTGCTAAATGTCATAATGCAGGGACTGTCTTCAGCTCCCTTGCTGCTTGGTCCCACTATGCTAAAATAATGTGCCCCATTACAGACCAGGATTGCATTGGTTGACAGCCTCTCTCCTGAGAGTAGATGCTTTTTTTTTCCTGTCTCCCTCCCCGCCTATCTGAGGGTTCAGCCCCCCCGTCCTGCTTGCTGCCCCTCTATGCTCAGGCTTTATCCCCCTGGACAGGGCCATCCAGGGAACTTGGTATCTTGCCCTGGCTTACCCCCAGGGTGTTGTCATGGGAATGGGACCCCCCTGGCAGGCATTAGTCTCAATGGGAGCAGTGGCAGAGGTGGGGGCCATCATGGACAAAGCTGGCATTTTTTTTTACTGTATGCTGGATCCCTGGGGGCAGGGATGTGCAATGATATCAGTGTCTGCCCCACCCCCTGAACATGTGGCACCAGCAGTGGTGGTACCCCCAACCACCTCCAGCAGTCCTCATAGTGTCAGACACTCTTCCCCCTCCCCCCAGAGAAGCAGAGCAGTTCCTGGGATGCTCAGTCCATCTCTCCCTGGCTGGCCCTCTGACTCCCAAGTCTGTCACCGAACCCAGGATGTCAGCGCTGCAAGCGGATGCCTTGCTACTGCACTGACAGCAGATGATCTTTAAAACAAGGTTTTCTGTTAAGGTTATAAATGCTTTGATGTTGTCTAGACAGTCCCCTATACCTTTGGCTTTCATCAGGACCCTGTCTGTGCTTCTTTTGGGCTACACAGAAGAGCTTCAAATGCACATAGGCTTTGGTTCCATAGATTCTGTTTTTTTTTCCTTCAGCCTAGAGTAGACAAGGACTTTGTTGTCAGCATGCCTCATGGACAGAATTGGCTTCAGGGGCATACCTGTGCCCTCTAGACGATGTCACTCTTGAAATCTGTTTAAGAACAGATTCAATTCCCGTGGCCAGTTAGCTGCTTGTCATCGAAGCATAGGTCAGGAAACATAGGAAAACCAGGAGCAGTTGTAGAATTCACTAAAAATATATATTTACACTAGCAGTAACATAAAAAAATAAACTTGTTCAGTATAACTATTTACAAAGGCAAAATAAAATAGAGAACATCCATCAGAGTTTTCCTTCAATCTCTGTGTCCCTTTTCTCTTTCTAAGCAATTGCAGCTCAGCTCTCTTATAAGTCCTTCCAACTTACATTCTTAACAAGCATCCTTTCTTGTATGTTTCAGGCAGGTGAAAGGCAGGAACACAGTGTGCCTGAGCTGAGGCCCCATCTCCACAGTTCTTCTGCAAAAGGCTTAAAAATTGAATACAGGTAACCTCTTGAGTTTCCAATAGCTTTCTGCCATCATCTCAAACTATAATTATATACATTTAAAAAATTAACACTACATAATTTCTAAACAAAGAGATCCCAATATCAGTTACATTTCTACATGATGATTTGCATATATTTTTATATCAGCAGATGTGTAAGGGAGAAAAAGACAAACAGCAAGGGAAGACTGAGAGATAGTGAGGGGCAAAGAATTGCAAGACTGTCGGGGTGATCAAGTCCTAGGTCTCACAGGAAAGTTTGATTGCATAACCAGACAGAGAAGAGATAAGAAAGCAATAGAAGAGAACAGAACAGATCCTTGCATTTAAACACTTTCTCCATAACAACTGTCACATACACCCCCCTCCTTAAGAGGGAATCTGTTTTATCAAACAGGTTTCCAAAACTTTTTATAAATTCTCTACTAATATTAGTGTCTAATTTTCAGAAATTAAGCACATGTGCATTATCCTTTTTTTCTATAACAGTACAGCAAATAGCAAAGTTCAAACCCATACATTTATTTTTTAACCTTCAGAACTGTCAATTTCTGATCCATATCTTGAGAAAAAAAATCAGCATTGCTATTCTCTTTACCAGATTTGTGTATCACCTTGAATTTAAATGTCTGTAGTGCCAGGTACCACCTTGTGATTCTGTAATTTTTTTCTTTCATTTGGTTAAGCCAGCAGAAAGGATTGTGATCTGTTATAACTACAAAGCCAGTTCTTAGTAAATAAAACTTAAGGGACGCTATGGCCCACTTTGCTGCTAAACATTCCTTTTCAATGGTGGAGTACCTTTTCTCTCTGTCATGCAACTTCCTACTTATGTACACAACATGATTTTCCATCCCATCTATATTTTGACTCAGTACTGCACCTAGGCTTACATCTGATGCATCTGTTTGTAACAAAAATGGTTTCTCAAAGTCTGGGCTTCTTAAAACAGGAGCTGAACATAATGCAGCCTTAATGGCTTGAAAAGCTTCATCACACTCTGGGGTCCATTTCACATTATTTGGGAACCATTTCTTCCTGAATTCAGTGAGGGGAGTAGCTAACTCAACAAAGTTGGGAACAAATTTCTGATAATAACCAGCCAACCCTAAAAATGACCTGGCACTTTTCTTTGTTCTGGGGACAGGGCTGTTAGCTACAGCTTCTATTTTAGAAATTTCTGGCTTAACTTCTCCATTTCCTAACACATAGCCCAAATATCTGGTTTCATGCATGCCCAATGCACATTTGTTAGGATTAATAGTCAGACTTGCATTTTTGATAGCTTGTACAACTGCTCGTAGGTGTTCCAAGTGGCTTTTCCAGTCTGGATTGTACACCACGACATCACCCAGGTATGCAACACAATAACTAGTGTGAGGTGATAAAATTACATCCATGTATCCCTGGAATGTAGCTGGCGTACCATGTAAACCAAATTTCATGTTGGTGAACTGACAGAATCCAACAGGAGTGGCAAATGCAGTTTTATGTCAGGATTCTTTAGCTAAAGGTATTTGCCAGTAACCCTTGATGAGATAGAGGGTACTGATATACTTTACGACAGGTATGCCATTTTCATCTATCATCTGAGAGACTGGTTATTTCTTCTGCTGTTTCATTTTGCTGGACTGTGAGACTGAGACCTAAAGGAGCATGCTGCTGCCTGTTGGGGGATTCGAACTGTGTGCCTGATATCTGTTAAAACTGTGAGCACTTTGTATAACCTCATTTCTTCTGTGCCTTTGCTCCCCTTTGACCCTGCATTCCTGTGCTCTAGTGAGAGGGGCCAGGTGTAACAGAGCACACTTCATCAAGGAGGAGGAGGGGCAGTATAATATAAAAGAACCATGTTGCCTGCAGCGCGAGTGCAGCAGCACGAGCATGAGTGGCATGAGCGCCACTCGGTATTAGAAATTTTATTAGTAACAATAAGAGCAAATTTGAGTAGTATTTCTGCTGAGATTTACTTAGAAACTTAGGGTTAATCTAACTGGAAGTTGAATATTTTTATGTGAGTCTGGGTAGGTTATTTGCTTCATTTAATGTTAATTTTATACTGAGTTTTATTATTTGTTTTATTTTTTTATTCTTTATTTAATTTATTTATAGGGAGCATTTCACGTTTGGAGGAGAAGTTTTAACCGAAGCTGAGACTTTGGAGATTTGGAGTTTTGATATTGGACTACATTATTTCTTAAGTTGGATGTTCTTGAACTGCAGATAAACTTGAGTCATTGCATAATATTGTGAATTATGGTGTTAAAGTCTGTGTATTTGATAAAAAAAAAAAAATTTTTATTTTTTTTAATTGTTGCATTGGATATAATTAGCAATTATGGTACATACTAGGAAACAAGTTTTAAAAATCGGGGGGGGGGAATTTAAATGTTATGGATCAAAATGAAAGTGGTAACTTGGATTTGAGCTCACAAAAGGGTAATTTAGAAACAGAGCTCAATCAAGACAGTTTCAGGACTGATTTATTGCACATGTCATCCAATTTGCAATCAACACCAGTTATAATATGTTCAAATTCTGAGTATTCTGAGAAAAGAAATAAAAAGAGCATAAGTAAATACAAAGGTGCAAAGGAAAAGACTTTTAAAGGTAAAAAAATTTTAAGGAAAGGGAAATGAAAGGGATAATAAAAATGATGAAATGACAACATTTTGCTTAAACAGTATTCCCTCTAAAATAAAAGGGAAAGGTAGGCCCCTAAAACAATCTAATATAAAAGATCATTATAGCCCTTTAACTACAGTTAAATCATGTAGCCCAGGCAATATACATAAAGAATTGCTACATCTGGGAAAAGCTAGTTTAAATGACGACCGAAACGAGCTCAGTGAATTGCAAGTTTTGGAATCTAAAGGGGCTAGGAATGATATACATAAGTCTACAGAAGATTTAAATTCAGGAGTGTATATTAATTTGGACGCCTCTAAAAGCATAAATGAGTTTTCTGCACAGACTACCAATTATCTGGAGGAAACCTTGGATTTTTCACCAGAATACTTTAAGGAATCCAACCCAGAACCATGTTCTTATTGGCAAAATGATTTAAAAAATAAAGCTGGGGAATTACAGGAGATCATAAACGGATTAAAACAGATTACTGGTCTGAATTCGTATAAACAACCTGATAATGGCAGATCAGTGCATTTTTCTACTGCTATGAGTAAAGAATACTGTACAGCTGTGTCCAATACACATACTGCGCATCTGATGATTCTGGATCATCTAGTTGACCTGAAACATGAAATAGATCTTTTGAAAGAGAATATAGCAATAAATAGTTCTAGATTAGATGACATTTTATTCAGACTTGATAAACTACCTCATTTTGAGAGTATACGCTCCTTATCCGTTATTGAACCAGATTGTTCTCAACATTTGGTTTCCCCAGATTTTTTTTTAAAGACTGCTATGCCTTCCATACTTCCTGGATCTTTAAATCCCCACCAACAATTAAAAATGCTTCAAGTAGTAAGAATCTTAGTACAAGTAAAGTAAAAGAAACCAAACAAGAGTAGGGGTAAAGCTAAGAGTTTGAGTAAGGGAAAGATAAGTAGTTATCAAGAGGGACATAATACATCAGGAACATTAGATAGGGTATAATATAAGCACGGTAGAGTTGGTTATTAATACAGTAGGAGTACCTGCAAAAGAAAAGGGAATCTTGGAGGGATATGTCTTGGATAAATCTATTTATACTAAAAAAATAAAATCAGGTGTAGACAAAGATTCTGTTTTAAAAAATAATCTTGACTTGATGTCAGGGGTGACTGACATAAATATGGAAGGGTCAACCATTGATGAAGGAGGGAAGTTAGCTCAGGATAAACACAATTGTATAAAAAAATTAAAGACAGATGTAAAAAAAGATTCTGTTCCTAAAAATGGTTATGATTTGTGGTCTAGGGAGAATATTGTTTTAGATCCAGTCTGTAAAGAGCTGTATGGTCATGACACAAGTAGAATATTGAAACAGGATTTGGAGCTAGTAAAAGAATTGGAGGAAATATGTATGAAAAATGTTATAGATCTTAATAGCTGTGCTATTTTGACATTATATAGCTTTAAGACCTTACACAACTGGTCATATGAAGATTTAAGGGATAAGATTGTGAACCTAATAAGGGCAGCGACTGGTGCTGATCTAGCTGTGTCTGATATTTTACAGATATGGAATGATAAAGATATTATGGGTTTAAATTGTTTATTCATATTTTGTACAGCTCCTCGAATAGCAAGTCATATTTGGATTAATGAAGAAGGTCTGAGGAAATTTGGCTGTAGTTTAGAATATGTTAACAGGGAACTCCTGAATAAGAAATTTCAAATACAAAATCATGAGTCTTGTCAATTAAGTATTTTTGGTCTTAAATCACCTTTTAGTAGAAATACAAGAAAACTCAGGAATACCCTGATGAACATATTCGGTCAAGTTCTAAAAATCCCAGACCTAGAATTTCGAATAGAAAATGTTTACAGTTGGAACAAAGGTACAAGTTTGGGACAGGTGGACATTCTTGTTAAAAACCCAGAGGTAGCAAGATGTTTATTAAGTAAGGCAACATTATTGGATGAAGTAGGATTACACATAATGGAAAGGAAAATACTAAATGAAGGAAGTAAAAATAATAGACAGGAAGTAAGAGCATCAGATCAGGAAAATATGGTTGGCAAAGTGCCTAAGATATTGTATTTTTATGGTTTGGAAAGAATCAAAAATGAGAATAATAACAACTTAAAGGATCTTATAGTGGATATATTGGAACAACTTTTGAATGTTTCTATAGACAATCCTAATGCATTAAATATTTCAAGGCAGGGTTGTGATCCAGATTGCGATTTAATTATTGTTAAAACAGCCCTTTAAGTTTATATCATAAGATCATTGATAATAGGAGTCTACTGGATGCCTTAGGAATATATATAGTGAACACAAATGATTTTTCTTACCATAATAGTCCTATATGTGAATCACTAAAAGGGAAAAATCAGGAAAAAGTGGTATTTAATGTTTCTACTTGTAATAGATTTGAGCTGTTGGAAACACAATCAGATTGACTTGTAGAAGATAAAGAACTACATACTGAAACAAAATCTAATGCCCTTTTTCTAATCTCTTGGAACATTGCAGGTTTCTTTTCTAAATTAATGGATCAAGAATGGTTAGGCTTTATATTTAAGTTTAATATTATTTGCCTACAAGAGACTTGGCATTCTGAAGACCAAGAAATCTTACTGAATGGTTATCAAACCTTTCAGATTCCAGGAGAAAAAGCTGCCAAAATGGGAAGAACTGTAGGGGGTTTAATTATTTTAATTAAAATAAATATTGATATTACTGCAGATATTTTATAGACTAATAAAAATATTATGGTAATTTATATTAAGCCTAATAGAGGTAAACATTTTTGCCTAATTAATACTTGTATACCTCCATCTAATTCGAATTCATATTATCCAGCACTCTGGGATCAATTGGAGGATTTTATTCATAGGAGTTGGGCTGTAACATCTTGTGAGAATATATTACTTTGTGGGGACTTTAATGCAAGGATTGGCTCATATGATGGTTACTCTGGTAGTTATTTCCACAATTGTCTCCAAGAAGCTCTAATTGGCCCAGATGCACAAAGGATAAGAAATTAAATAAAATGGGTCAGAAATTAATAGAATTGCTAGCTTTACATAATTTAGCACCAATAAATGGTGGGTTATATGGTGATAAATTGGGAAGTTTCACTCATTTTTCTGCAAAGGACCTTCAATAATAGATTACGTGTTCTGGAATGGGAACATGACAGATTGGGAATTTTGAAATTCCAGTTAGTGAAAGCGATCATCTTCCTCTTGTTTTGAAAGCAAAAATATACAGTGTGTGTTCCAGATGTACCAAATAAACCTATACAATTTATAATTCGAATAACAAAATTCAATGGCAGGACAAGTTTTCTCCCTCATTAAACATCTTCTGCAGGACTTATTCAATAAGCAAAATACTGATAATATGGGGTACGGTGTCTTCACCATTTATTATTTTCAAACCTAGAGGAGATAATAAAATTACTCAAATCTTCAAAGACTATAAAAGAATAGAATACAAAAATACATGGTTTGATCTGGAATGCAGAAAGAAAAAGAGAATTAAATAAAAAATCAGGCAGGTAAGGCAGAATAAGACTTCACAAAATATTATAGAACTAAATAGATGTCGGGAAAAATATAAGAAGTTCCTCTTATTAAAACAAAAACAATATCAACAAAGAAATTGGGATAGTATGCTTGAAGCTATTTATAACAAAGATTTCCAGACATATTGGTTATTAGTTGCTAAGGGAACTAATAACATTAAACATGAATTGGATACCTATATTAAGATGGAAACCTGGGTTTCTTACTATTCTTTAAATTTTTTTTCCCCTAGTGTTGAAGATGTGGGAATATTTCTGGACACAAATATGCAGAATTTTCGACCTTTTTTAATTACAGAAGTATATTTCGCCATTGCAGTTTTAAAAAAAAGAAAAGCACCAGGCCCAGATATGATTCCTTCTGAAGTTTACCTGAGTGCCCCGGCTTATGGTCTACAATTTTGACTAAATATTTTAATTTTGTGTCCAGAAACTGGTTTTCCCAAAATCCTGGAAGGGAGCCATAATATTTTCAATATATAAAAAAGGTGATAAAACAGATCCTAAAATGTATAGGCCTATTTCATTATTAGATAATCTGGGGAAATTGTTTTCTAAGTTAGTCCTAAATAGATTAAAGGAAGAATTAATAGGTTTAGGGGGACTTTCTGAAGCACAGGCTGGATTTAGGGCTGGTTACAGCACAACTGATAATTGTTTCATAATCAGACATCTTTATGAAAAATATGTTATGGTTAGAAAACAGTCTTTTTTTGCTGCCTTTATAGATTTCAGTACTGAATTTGACTTAGTATCAAGGAATGTTCTTTGGCTTATAATGAAGGAAAAGGATTTACAATGGAATTGATAGCAATTATAAAGAATTATATACTGCAACATGGGCTCAAGTGAGGTCAGGTACTAGGACAATTTCTTCAACTTTCCCTACTAATATGGGAGTAAGACAAGGCTGCGTAATCTGCTCTTCTTTTTCTATATATATTGACAAATTGTTACGTGATTTAAATCTTAGTAATTCTGATTCTCCTAAGATTAGGGATAAATGTTGTGGTGTACTGGCCTCGCTGATGACTTAGTCTTATTCTCTCTTACTGAATCGGACTTCAAGCTAAATTAAATATACTTGCAATAACTGCAAATGAGCTTAACTTGACAGTAAATATTCAAAAAAGCCAGATTCTTCCGTTTACAACAAAGCTAAAAAATACAGTAAAAAGAAATTTTGGATGCTAGGTTCTGATAAATTAGAGACTGTAGATAGCTATACATATTTGGGCCTTCAATTGACTAGGGATGGAAAATGGAATGTACAACTGGATACAATTTTAGTAAAATCAAAAAGAATGGCAAATTCCTTACTCATATTTAATAAAAAATTGGTGGAAACACAATTAGGCCTATTTTAAAGGCAGTTCAAGCCAAATATTATGCTCAAGCTTTATTTAATGCTGAAATTTGGCATCATAATAAAATGTATATTAGATATTCCGTTAATAAACTGTTTAGAGAAACTTTAGGTTTACCAAATTTTGTTCCTGCTGCGATATTGAGGGCGAGACAGGTTATTACTCTTTGCAGGCAGCGGCTGATGCTAGAAAGATTAATTATTGGGTTAGAATACTTCACCATGACCAAAATAGGTTAATGGCTTTATGCTTACATGAAAATATTGGTGGTCCTCTTTAGGGAACCTAAAATCAGAATGGTTATCCCTAATATTTAATTTATTACAAAGAGTGAGGTTAACCTACTTATATCAGTATAGGGCAAGAGGAATCACTATTAGTTTAAAATATCGACCCTTTATAACAAAAGCATTCAGAGAATATTATAGGATTCTAGATTTAAATATGATTAAAAAGTTTAAATTGTTCCCATTTTTGAGGATAAATGATCCCTGTCATTATTATAGATATTACTTAGATATACTTACAGAAGCAGAAGATAGAAAACAATATACCAGATATAGGCTAGAAGTATTTCCAAATAACATTCTGGAAGCAGTTTATATGAAAAATTTTACTTTCTAATGCTGGTTTTTGCTCTTGTACCTGCTCCACATTGGAAAACTTGGAACATGTTATGTTTGTATGTAAATGGTATACTACACCAAGAAAAAAATGGATATGGCCTTTATGCCAAACCATACAAACAATAGATCAGAGCACCTTACTTGTTGTTTTCTTTACTACTAATGATGAAATTATAATTAAGGCTGTAGCTAAATATTTAGTAAACATCTCTAGAATACGTCTTGGCATAAAAATGAAAAAAAAAAACGGATCTAACATTTATATTATACACTGTCAAATAATAAAATATTTGTACTCTTTTCAAGCTAAAGCACTTTCTTTATAGGTAATTGCACATAGTTGATTGTTACCCATGTTTTTTGCATTAAGTACTTTGAAGGGCTGGAAGAGATGCTTTTCCTGTTTATTTATTTATTTATTATAAAGAGTATATGTTGTAATTTTTTGTATATTGTAAATTCTTTTTTTTGTAATAATTTGTCTCTTTGTCATGGTCTATGACCGCTCAATAAACTTTTGACTGACTTTTTGATATACTTTGCACTCCCCAGTCTGTCCACCAAATCATCTATTCTGGGCCTAGGATAACTGTCAAATTCTGACACTTGATTAAGTTTCCTAAAATCAAGGCAGATTCTAACACCCCCTTCTTTTTTGTTTACAATTATCATTGGAGATGACCAAGCACTCCTTGACTCTTCTATGATACCCAATTCTTTCATTTTTTGTATTTCCTTAACTACGTCACCTCTTAACTGCTCTGGTAACCTGTATGTCTTTTGCCTACTAGGACGAGCATTGCTTGTCACCATTATGTGCTCGACCCCTTTTGCTCAGCCTGGTACTGTGGTAAATGTACTGTTAAATGTCTTTAGCACATTATGAATGTCTGTAGTTTGTTCTGAGGTTAAGGAAATATTCACCTTTACAGTATCAGCAGTTACAATTTGCTCCAGTCTGTCATAAGCTACATCAATATCTTCCTTATCAGTTTCTGATAAAACTAGCAAAGTAGCTTTTGGCATTTTTTCAACCCATTTCTTGAGGAGGTTAGCATGGTATATCTTAGTAGGATTTTTCCTGTCAGGGGTCTCAATCTCGTACTTAGTGCCAGTACATCTAAGAACCTTGTAAGGCCCTTGACATTTCATTAACAGTTTATTTTCTGCTGTGGGTAACAGTAGCAAAACTTTTTCACCTGGCTCAAAACCTTTTTCTTTTATCCCATAGTCATAATATACCTTCTGCTGGTTTTGGGCCTCTTCCTGATTACAATGGGCAATTTAAACATATTTTACTAGCTTCTTTCTTAGGTTACACAAATAAGACATAGAAACATAGAAACATAGAAGTTGATGGCAGATAAGGACTGCAAGGCCCATCCAGTCTGCCCATTTCTTTTTCTACCTTATGAATGTGCCATCGGCCTTTGCTCTGTCAATGGCCTATCTAGTCATACTCATCTGTATTGCTCCCTTATGCCTATCCCATGCCTGTTTGAAGCCCTGCACTATATTCATATCCACCACTTCCTGAGGTAGGCTGTTCCATGTATCCACCACCCTTTCTGTGAAAAAGAACTTCCACACATTACCCTGTAATCGGCCTCTTTCTAATCTCATGCTGTGTCCTTTTGACCCGCTATTTTTCCTTATATTGAAACATGTTAGATTCTTTCACCTTGTTAAAGCCCTTAAGGTGTTTGAATGTTTCAATCATATCACCTCTCTCCCTCCTTTGCTCTAGGGTATACATATTGAGATCCGTTAATCTGTCCTCATATGTTTTCTGATGCAGTCCCTGCACCATTTTGATTGCCCTTCTCTGGACTGCCTCAATTTGGTTAACGTCCTTGCAATGGTGCAGCCTCCAGTACTGCATGCAGTACTCCAGATGGGGCCTAACAGTGTCTTGTAAAGAGGGATTATTACCTCCCTCTTCTGACTTGTGATACCCCTACTAATACACCCCAACATCCCCCTAGCCTTACCTACTGCTTTAGTGGTCTGCTTGGATGATTTCAGGTCATCGGTGATGATGATGCCCAAGTCTCTTTCTTCCCTTGTTACTGCCAGCAACTCCCCTCCCAACCTATAGGTGGCTTCAGGGTTTCTCTTCCCTATGTGCATGACCTTGCACTTCTTTGCATTAAACCCCAGTTGCCACTTTTTTGACCATTTTGCCAGTTTATCCAGATCTCTTCTCATTCTGCCCACCCCATCTGGATCATCTACTCTGCTGCAGAACTTGGTGTCATCTGCAACAGATCTGCAAGACACTATAGATTGTTTCTGAGTGGGGTTATCTTTCCACATTTCTTTTATCACATCCAGTGGCCCTCTTGGCTTTCTACCATACAGCACTTCAAATGGTGTAAACCCTGTTGATGCCTGTTGCACTTCTCTGTAAGCAAAAAATAGGTAAGGCAAGTATTGGTCCCAATCTTTCCCTTCCCCTTTCACAAACCTTTTTAACATGCGTTTTAAGGGTTTGGTTAAAATACTTAACAAGACAGTCTGTCTGAGGGTGATAGGGGGAGGTTCTTATGGCAGTGATACCTAGTAGTCTGTACAGCTCCTTAAGTAATGCAGCACCAAAATTACTACCCTGCTCAGTAATAATTTCTTTAGGTATGCCCACTCTATTGAAAATTTTTGCAAGCTCTGTTGCCACTTTTGAAACTGTGATAGTACGTATTAGAACTGCTTCTGGGTATCGAGTAGCATAATCGCATACTACCAGGATAAATCTATTACCCTTTTTACTTTTGTCTAAAGGTCCAACCACATCCATTGCAATTCTCTCAAAAGGCACATATATCAAGGGTAAGGGCACCTTGTCTTTTCTAGTGACTGGGGCTACTTTCTAACACGCAGCACAGGAATTACAATAGGTAGTAACATCTTCATGAATTCCAGGCCAGTAAAATCTGTACAGCAATCTGGCAAGGGTGCAATCCCTCCCTTAGTGACCAGCCATAGGACTATCATGTGCTATATCTGTAACAACTCTATTCTATACTTCTGTGGTATAACCAATTGTTCTGTCTGTTCCTGTGTCTGAGGTTTAACCCAAACTTTGTACAGTAACCCATTACATTTTTTAAACATTGGCCCACCTTGCTTTGGTTTCACCCCCAGCTGCTTAAAATAACCCTGGAGAGAAACATTGTTAGCTTGTTCTGAAAGAAAATCACAGTCAGTTATTAGTTTAGCTTCAACATTTTCATATTTTAAGCCTTCATGTCCATCAGTCATTTGTTGCATCGTCCTCCTTTCCTGGATTTCCGGATCTTGGAACTGTGCTCAAACAAGTCCGAATCAAAATCATTGAAAGGAAAAGTGTCCCCACCATCTGAAATTTTCTTTGCCTGAGCTCTTCTCACCACAGCTGCTGAAACATCAGGGTTCGGTTCCTCTGAGATCAACTCAGTAAATCCTGGAAAGTCATTTCCAATAATCACAGACATAGGTAACTTAGGTACTACCCCTACTTTCATTTGTTGCGACACACACTTAACGGACAGAGTCACTTGGGTGGTGGGATAGTATCGAGTGTCCCTGTGGATGCAAATTACACCAGTTCCTGGTCCTTTTGCACAGTGTTTTCCCAGTACTTCAATATGTACTAGGGTCTTTCTTCTTCACAAATCAGTGAGTCCCTTTACAGTCTTATCCCCCATCTTCACATCTGTTAAGTACTTGCCCCAATTTGCCAAGGACAAATCTGCTCCAGTGCCACTCTCCTTACTACAGCAGTTTCTTGCAGTATGGCCTGGCTTATTACAGTTATATCAAATAATGTCTTTGGGCACAGATTTGTTACCCCCACCAGAGTTCTTTTCAGGCTTAGAGTTTAAGTGGGAAAAAGTGTCTTAACTGTGATTGGCTATTACCTCACTGCTGTGGTGTCTGTCTGGCTATTTGGTAGTCCTCAGCCAAAGAAACAGCCTTTTTCCCACTTTCTGGTCGGTATTCCTTTATCCAAAGCTGCACATCTGTAGGCAGGATGTTGATGAATTGCTCCATTGCAAATGTGTCAGTGATCTGTGGGACTTTTTTGCCCTCTGGTTGGAGCCATTTTATCAGGAGTTCTCTGAGTTGGGTGCTGGCTTCCCAAGAATTGTCGACTGAGTTGTACTGCAGAGATTGAAATCTCTGCCTGTAAGTCGCTCTGGAGATGTCATACCTTTACAGGATTTCGCTTTTCCCCAGGTCATAGTTTTCTGACTGTGCAGTGTCCATATTGCTGTAGGCAAGTTGGGCTTTCCCTGTCAGGTAGGGTACCAATCTGATTGTCCATTGCTGCTTTGACTATTGGCAGGCTGTGGCAATTCTTTCAAAAGTTGTCAGGTATGCCTTGATGTCATCCAAGGGACACAACTTTGTAAGTTTAATGGGATTCAAGTTGCTTGCATTTTGTTGCTCATCTGGATGTGTGCCAGATCCTCTGCCTTTGATAGCTTGCAAGGCATCCAGCCATCACTTCTCCTGTCACCGCATCTCTTCTCTCATCTACTGCTCCTGTTGCTGCATCTCTTCTTTCCTATGTGCTTCTAAACGTTGAATCTTTTTTTCTCTCTGCTTCTTCATTTCTTTTTGTCGTATAGCCCACCATTTGAAAAAGTCCATCGAGATTTTTAGGTTCCATCACTACCTGTTCTTTTTCCATAACTTGTATAAGCTGTACAATCTCAGCTTGGACTTCTGTCTCTGCTAGTTTGGCTGCCATTCTCCTGATAACCACTCTTGGACTTGCTGCTGCAGAATCCATACGTTTCTCTGAGCTTCCCTGGTACTAGGTCCAGTACCCACGTACAAAACTCCTGGCTTATAGAGTATGCACGGGGTATATCCCACTTCTCACACCATCTGTCATAGAGGCACAGGTCAGGAAGCATAGGAAAACCAGGAGCAGTTGTAGAATTCACCAAAAATATTTATTTACACTAGCAGTAATATAAAAAAATAAACTTGTTCAGTATAACTATTTACAAAGACAAAATAAAATAGAGAACATCCATCAGAGTTTTCCTTCAATCTCTGTGTCCCTTTTCTCTTTCTAAGCAATTGCAGCTCAGCTCTCTTATAAGTCCTTCCAACCCCCATTCTTAACAAGCATCCTTTCTTGTATGTTCCAGGCAGGTGCAAGGCAGGAACACATCTCCACAGCTATTCTGAAAAAGGCTTAAAAATTGAATACAGGTAACCTCTTGAGTTTCCAATAGCTTTTTGCAATAATCTCAAACTATAATTATATACATTTCAAAAATGAACACCATATCATTTCTAAACAAAGGGATCACAATATCAGTTACATTTCCACATAATGATTTGCATATATGTTAATATCAGCAGATAAGTAAGAGAGAAAAAGACAAACAGCAAGGGAAGACTCAGAGATAGTGAGGGGCAAAGAATTGCGAGACTGTCAGGGTGATCAAGTGCTAGGTCTCACAGGAAAGTTTGGTTGTGCAACCAGACAGAGAAGAGACAGGAAAGTAATAGAACAGAACAGTTCTTTGCATTTTAACACTTTCTCCATAACAACTGGGACAGGGTCCTATTCTGCCCTGTCACACTGCTCAAGTAATCCTTTCCATGTTTCAGTTTGTCCTTGGGGTCTAAATGTAGGGCTCGATATGCCTTGTAATTGGCTTTTAAATCTTGGTCCTCCATTTCAAAGGATACTCTGCATTGCTAGTTGTGTTTTCCTGTAGCCCTGCTCCATGACTCAATTTTGGGAGCTATAGGCTACTCTTACAAGGAGTCCTTCCTTATGATGCATAAAGATATAAAGTCTGGATACAGTTACTTTCCTTTCTGCCGAAGGTATCTACAGCATTCCATGTGAAACAAGTAATACCTTTTCCTTTTTTCTGTCCTCATCCTGCCAATCTCAAGGCAAAAGAGCTTCAAAAGCTGGATCCTTGTAGAGTAATCAGAATCAGTCATAACTGATCGGTGGACCCCCATCACTTCAGTAGTCCTTTTTATCTTCTTGGGTAGCAATGGAGATAAAGATGATTCTGAAGCCACCTTAATGAGGTGGTTCAGATATTTTACAGCAAAACCATAAGCAACAGCCAAATTGAAACCACCAGATTGACACAAACATATTCCCCAGGGCTATGACAGTCTCATGGGTTGAAAAGGCAGAAGCCACTGCAGCAGGACATGCAGGTCGAACACTTACTGTATCTTCCTTACATACCTCCCCAGAGCTCTATAACCTTGACATACAAAATACAGCTGATATCGGATTTGAGAGCAAGGCACTAGATGAAGTGTTCAGCGGTAAGTTACATAAAGCCTGTTTCAATGGAGTTATCTATGGGCCAGCATTCTCTTTCTCCCCCCTGAATTTCAGCTGGGTGCTGCTTTTTAGAACCCATTTGTAGACTAAACATTGTCAACATGGCTTGACACAGAAAGAAGAAATTATATCAGAGTTGGTAATTTCTTCTTCTGTAAGATCCAACATTGTTAATGGGGTCACACCGTTGTTACTCTGGAGAATATTGTCCGATACATATAGGTCATTGTGGACTGGAACATGTCAAACTTGATATGGGAATTAAAGTTCTAGTTGGTTATTACTGATCACTGATAGACAATGGGGCATGCCTCTGCCATTGTCCTGTAAAATCTTCCAATTCTTTTCCTAGTCAAGAAGACTCATTGGTGGAACTGTTGAGGGGGCTCTCCCCTCCAGGTGTGAATCGGATGTAGGCTCGCACAATCAAGCACATCACTTAGATTGCATTTCCAGGAAGGGATAATAACGGAAAAAAGGGTGACTCAAAAAGTCAGCAAGGTAAGGTAGACATCTTTATTCTTGTTATGTACCAATTTTGAAGAGCCATAAGGTATCATTAATAGTTAGGAGGTTCTGGGTAGCTAGTCTTTCTGCTTTGCAATATACATTGAGGAACTTGGAGCCTTGGAACCTAGAGGACACCAACATTTCAAGCTGCTAAGCACTACTTCTTAAACTTATAGCTGTGCCAGTGACCCCTCATTGGGATGCATATATAACCATGTGTAAAGATTACCTATTGACAACACTGGAGCTAACAAAAAAATAAATTACAGCAAGTTTGATAGAATTTCTTATTTTTTACTTGCTGTCATACCATTGCCTGAGATTGTTAATGAACAAATATGTTCCAGTTTTTAACTGGTTGACTAATTGGTTAGTCTTCTTGCCTCAACTGGGAGTTTAGAGCCCCATCTGGGTCCCTCTAAACTTTTGCCAGCTTTCTACATGGCTCCCTTCTGGTCCAGAACTAAGGGGTTATAGTAGGCTCACATGAATGTTAGTAGTCTTAGGCCCAAATTCCCTCACCTAGAAGCCTGGATGTCCCTTTACAAGCCCGATGTCCTTGTGGTTACTGAAACCTGGTTAAAAATCATGCATTCTTCCCCATGAAATGGCTATCACTGGGTATACTGATTTTAGGAAAGACCGATTTGGAAAGAAAGGAGGTAATGTTTTCCTGTATATTAGATCTACTTTTAGGTTGCTTGAATCACTAATGCCCTCCCTGGTTAACTCTTTCTGTGAATGTATTATATTAAAAATACTACAATGTAACACAACCCCCCCCCCCAATTGTAGTATGTGTTTATAACCCTCCTTCCACAGTTAGACCTGCTTTTGATGATTTTATTGCTTGCCTTGGGAACTTGGCTTCTGGGGAGAGAATTGTCCTTAGGGACTTTAATCTTAACTGGTCTAGTGGTGGCTCCTACAGCTTTAAAACCAACATCACTGACATTGACTTTAGCCAAATTACTGAAGAGCTCACTCATCAAAATGTTGAAATAGGGAACCATTCTCTGTTAGACTGCATCCTTTTCTGTAGGAGTGGCAGGATAAATACAATTGGAATAATTGCTGATTCCCTTAGTCACCACTCCCCAATATAAGCCAAGGTGCTTTGTGCCTATGAGCTGTGACTCCATGTCACATAGACACCCCTAAGTTGTTGAGCTGCACATTGGGGATCCTTTGGACCCCCAATGGCATGAATGAAAGGGGTACACATCCCTTCTGCTCTGGATTCCTCAGCTGGTCACATAGCTATGCATGCAGTCAGTCCTTGGGTGTGTCTGGGGGCTTGCCTGCACTCCGTGCCTTTTATGTAGATGCAGAGTGCAGGGTATGGGGAGTACAGGATATGGCAGCAGGGACCCTGCAGTATTCACTGTGTGACCCTCCTAGAGAAACCTCACAGGCAGCTGGACAATGAAACTCACCCTACAATGCTGCCCAAGTCCTCTGGTTAGGCAGGAAGGGCTGGGGGCATCCATTCAGGCACTAACTCTTCTTTTTAAACTTTACTCTCTCATGGCTTCCCAGAATCCCCATCTCCACATGGAGCAGGGGATCCACTAGGGGACCAAGACAGCCATCTGACTGGATGCTAGTCTGTGTCCTCTGATCTGCCCCATGCAGCAGCATGCTTGGGGGGGTAGGATGCAGACAGGCACCACACATGGGCACACATATGTGCATGCCTGCCACAATGTGCCTGTCTGTGGGCATGGAGCTGCACAGCCAGGGCACACACCTCCTGTGTGTATACTGTGCTGCCTGGTGCAGAGGTACCATACTGCATATGGAGTAACTGCTTCTTTAATTCTTCCTCTAGGATGATAACTATTAGGGATGACTCTTGGTTGAATGACTATGCTTTCCTTGAGGACCTTGCCAGTGTAAGCTGGGATAAAATAGGCAGGTCTGAAAATTTTAATACAACTTTCGACTTTTTGGTAAATAGTTTCCTCAGCATTGTGAATAAGCATGCCCTGCTGGTACAGAGAAGAGTGAAAGGTCTCTGCTGCAAATGACTTACTATCAACTTCTGTATGCAGATAATTCAGAGAAGTAGACCTAGGAACTTAGAGGGTTTCTGGTCTGCAACACGACTTGCAATGCTACCCAGAGATACCCTCCTGGTATCTACATATTTATCCCTGTATGCTTAAAAAGCTGCTGATGTCATTGAGAAACTTTGGAAAACATAATATTCAGACACAATTCAACTTGTATTTCATATATCTAGTGTATATTTCTCCTCTCCATTATTTATTAATGAAGAAATCCTCACAAAAACATCTTCATCCCTTAGAGTTAACTTAAATCTATAGCTTATTCCCTACTTGAAATTATAATGATCTGGTGTGACCTCACAGTCTGTTGTCATTGGTATAACTGTGATGTCACAAGCAGAGTATTATGACATTAAGTTGCAAAGAAGCAATAGGAGCTGATGTGAACCCTCAAGGAACAACTATCCTGTTTTCATGCATATGATCTGAGTGATAAATACTGGGGATAAAAAATACAGAGCTGATGAGAAGTATAAGCTGTTTTGTGTCCAAATATTATGCTTTTCAAAGTTCTTCTTGAGGAGTCGGTGGTTCTTTAATGTTCTTTGCTGGTCAGTTTCTCTTAATGTGTACTTCACATAATTAATACCAGGTTAAAGGAATGTTCAGTCTCTGTGAGCCTATCTTGATACCAAAATACAAGAAATAAAACTAACAAGCATTTGTCAATGCCGAATGTTTGCTTGCTGGCATTGGCACTGGTAGTGTAGGAGTTAGAGAGCTGCATACTAGGAATGGCAGTGAAGTATTGAACTGAAGCCAACCCCACCAGCACCCTGCAGAGACTGACAGGCATTGAGGTGTGCCTTTGGGTAGTCAGGCATAACGGCCATGCCATTTCACCACACCCTACTCTGCAGACACTGACAAGTGTCATGGTGTGCCTTGGGGTCTTTGGCCCTTATGCTCACACCATTCCATCAGGAAATACGGTGAAATGGGTCCTGTATAGGAGAATGGGGTGAACTCTGAGGCTGAAGAGTCCAAGGCACACCTCGATGCCTCTCATGGGCTGCAGGGTGTGGAATGGCATGAGCATTACAGGTGAGAATCCCAAGTCACACCGCTGATGCCTGTCAATCTCTACAGGCTGGGGCATTATGGTCAGAAACCCTAATGCAATGCC
The DNA here is from genome assembly GCA_016271365.2 of Neoceratodus forsteri. Taxonomy (NCBI): domain Eukaryota; kingdom Metazoa; phylum Chordata; order Ceratodontiformes; family Ceratodontidae; genus Neoceratodus; species Neoceratodus forsteri. Next base: position 1,086,896,027 of record CM057450.1, read on the forward strand.
TCAGGCGTTCATTGGCATTTTCACTCCAAATTTTCAACATGGATTTTTTGTGACCTCCACCTTATGAACAGTGGCAATATCAGTTTGTTAGCCGAAAGCTGATTTTGCACAGTGACTACGCCATTTGGCACCACAGTTGCGAAAACACATTTTGAACAGGATGTGAAAAATGACAGCTGTACTGTTCATGGGGAGGTACAAAAAATGGCAATGTTGAAATTCTGCAGTGAAAATATTAAAAAAACTGGTGATGTCATGAGCGTGCGTAGAAAATGCAGATTAACACAGGGATTTTGGAACCTCCACTCATGAACAGTGTCACTGTGATTTTCTTAATCTATCCCGAACAGTGATTTCCCACAGCTACCACGCATTTCTGCGCTGGAAGTGAGGAAAACACATTTCAGCTATGGTGTGAAAAATGACAGTTATACTTTTCATAAGGAAGTGTGGAAAAATGCCAGTGGTGAAAATCTGAACTGAAAATATTAGAAATCCATGAAATTACGAGGGTGCGTGGAAACTGCAATATGGCCGCTCGTAACACAGTCATTTTATGGACTTTTTTCACCAGATTTTTAATATAGCCATTTTAACACCTCTGCTCATGAACAGTGTCACTGTGATTTTCTTAATCTGTCCTGAACATAGATTTCGCACACCAACTGCACCATTGTGCACTACATGGGTGGAAACATGTTTTGGGAGAGATGTGAAAAATGACAGCTGTACTGCTCATAAGGAGGAGTGGTAAAATGGCAATGTTGAAAATCTGGAGTGAAAATATTGAAAATTCGCGAACTTACGAGCGTGGGTAGGAACAGCGCAACGCATGCTCGTAAAACAGTCATTTTTGGGAATTTTTCACCAAATTTTTAACATAGCCATTTTAACACCTCTGCTCATGAACAGTGTCATTGTGATTTTCTTAATCTGTCCCAAACATTGATTTCGCACACCGACTGCTCCATTGTGTGCTACATGCGCGGAAACACATTTTGGGCGAGATGTGAGAAATGGCTGCTGTACTGCTCATAAGGAGGTGTGGTAAAATGGCAATGTTGAAAATCTGGAGTGAACATATTGAAAATTTGTGAACTTACGAGCGAGCGTAGGAACAGCACAATGCATGCTCATAAAACATTCATTTTTGGGAATTATTTCACCAAATTTTCAACATAGGGTTTTTGGGCGCCTACCTCATGAACTGTGACACTGTTGTTTCATTAATTGGTCCCAAAAGATGATTTCATGCAGTGCCTGCAAAATCACCCTTCGGGCCTGATTAACACCATGACAGTGAGAGAATTCATGAGAAGGGGTCCCAAAAACCCCATGTTGAAAATTTGGTGCTAAAATTCAAAAAAATGCCTGAGATATGCATTAAAGTTGAAAAAACCTTTTTATTGCATTATACAGCTTTCCGGCATTTCCTCAGTTTGCAGTCGGCTTTGAAGAGTGCAGACGTGTTCCCGGTCCACCGAAGATCATCGCGCCGAGCTCCGGAGGTAAGTATGGGGTGAGGTGGGAGTGTGGGGAGGTAGGGTACGCAGCGGGTGGGCATGGATGGGGGGAGATTGGGTCAGAACACTCAGCGAGAGAAGGTTTTTTTTCTTTCAGGTTCCTTTTGTTTTTTAAATTAGATGACGCGAGATGTTTGCCACGCTGGGGGGGCTCCCAGTGTGGCACAAGGAAGGCTGTTGGGGGGCCATGGAGCCAACGGGGGATTGAGCACCTCCACGGGTCAGACGATCTGTTGCCATGCTGGGGTGGGCTCCCAGCGTGGCACCCTGTAGTCTCTGGGGGACAGTGAAGCCGATGGGGGATTGGGCACCCCATCTGCTATACGATGTATTGCCATGCTGGGGTGGGCACCCAGCGTGGCATTTGGAGCTCTGTTGGGGGCGCAGCACAGCCGATGGGATTGGGCACCCCGTCGGCTATACAGTGTGTGAGTGGGGGGGAGCACGAGCACGCAGTATGCGTGTGTGTGTGTGTGGGGGGAGCGTGCATGAGCAAGTGATATCTTATCGCTGCTCACTGAAGTGTAGCTCTCCCTTTCAACTGTACGGCACTGCATTTTCGGATTATGGCACTATGTGTGCTAGCAAACATAAAAATGACAAAGATTGCTGAGAATTGGTCAAGAGGGGGCAGACAAAATGATACACTGGCAGCAGGGAAAGATCTACTAGGAAAGACTGGCTTAGCTGAATATGCACTCCTTGGAGATCAGAAGGGAAAGGAAAGATAGTATTGGAACTTTCAAATCTCTGAAAGGAATATGTAGAGTGGATTGCCAGCAGCTGCTCAAGCAATGTGAGGGGTCTGTATTAAGAGGACAAAATCACAAGCTTGTAGAGATGGGAATTCAGGGAGGCTATGTTGAAATATCTCTTCACGGAAAGGACAGTGGACAGGTGGAACGTCTACCTGGGCAGGTTAACATTAAACCAGTTGCAAGTTTCAGGACAGGGTGAGATAGACACATATAGTAAAAGTCTTTATTTTTTTACAAAGCTGTCCTGTTGTATAGATTGTAAGTATACTAAGATCAAATATACAAAGGAAAAATGTATAAAAATAATATTTTAAAGAAAACTTTAACTTGTATCGCTATAAGTAGTACAGGCAGTTTCTACAGTACAATTCCTTCTGAACACGGGGTATTCCATGACAGACATGCAATGTATATAACTATGGTAAGAGATATAGAACATGCACATTATTTTGTAACACAGGGTATTCCATGACGGACATATAATGTATATAACAATGGTAAGAGATATAGAACATGCACATTACTATGTAACACGGGGTGTTCCATGACAGACACATAATGTATTTAACTATGGTAAGAGATATAGAACATGCACATTACTATGTAACATGGGGTGTTCCGTGACAGACATATAATGTATTTAACTATGGTAAGAGATATAGAACATGCACATTACTATGTAACACGGGGTGTTCTGTGACAGACATATCATGTATTTAACTATGGTAAGAGACATAGAACATGCACATTACTATGTAACACGGGATGTTCCGTGACAGACATATCATGTATTTAACTATGGTAAGAGGTATAGAGCATGCACATTACTATGTAACAGGGGTATTCCATGACAGACATATAATGTATATAACTATGGAAAGAGATATAGAACATGCACATTACTATGTAACACGGGGTATTCCGTGACAGACATATAATGAGTATAACTATGGTAAGAGATATAGAACATGCACATTACTATGTAATGGGGTATTTCGTGACAGACATATAACATATATAACTATGGTAAGAGATATAGAACATGCACATTACTATGTAACACAGGGTATTCCGTGACAGACATATAATGTGTATAACTATGATAAGAGATATAGAACATGCACATTACTATGTAACACAGGGTATTCCGGGACAGACATATAATGTGTATAACTATGGTAAGAGATATAGAACATGCACATTACTAGGCAACAGGGGTATTCTGTGACAGACATATAATGCATATAACTATGGTAAGAGATATAGAACATACACATTACAATGATCAAGGTGCTTTTTTTCCCCACAAAGGTTTTTATCCTGCAGTGCAGGATGGAAGGCTATGAGCTCTGTCCCTGTGCTTTGCAGCTGTCTCTGACCTCCTATAGCCAAGACCAGTTCCCCGGCAGATTAACCCCCCCATGCGGCAGGGGCAAGGAGGGAAGGGCCGCCCCCCACCCAAGAGCACACATATCCACAGTGCTCTTAGCCAGATGGTAGAGCAGGCTGCAACCACATGGGCAGGGCTTCTTGAGCCAATCCCCATGCATTTTCCACCTTTGATTTTCTCCCTTACTGTTGCTGGAGTGTGAACATTGATGCATACATGTGGAGGCACGTGTGCACCACAGAGGTCCCATAGCACCTTCACTTCATGCTGCTCCCTAACTGTTCTCTGCCTGGTGGCAGTCATACAGCACTGCCAGCAACCCTCCCTCCCCGGGAGAAGAGAGCAGTCCATAGGACACTGTCTGGCCTCCCTCAGCCAGCCCACAGCAACCTGAGATCATTCCTGATCCCTGGTTGCTGGCGTGGTGGGCAGTAGCGCTACTGCTGCACCACTGAATTGGCTTGATCAAGGTTATTTCACGTACAATACGAGGGGCCTGCTAATTCAAAGGTTAGCACCAAAGTGAACATGGTTAAGAAAAACAGCTACACACTAAAAGACAAACTGTATAAAATAATGATAGTACAGTTTGTGAATAATGGGCTTATTCACGACCATGGCGCAGATATGTTCAAAATCAGCATACCTGTCCCATGGCGCCCTGCTTCAGCTGTAATGTGCAGTGCACATTGCATGCTATGCACGAAGAATGGGCAGACAGTAGTGGCACCACCCCCTGCTTGCAGAGCAGTGCAGAGGTGTGGCTGGGATGGGTCAGCAGTCAACAGCAGCTATCCAATCAGATGGCCCATTCACCATCAGACTAGATTCCCCACTCCACATGGTGCGGGGGATTGTGGGATATGGCCAGTGCTCCTGGGACCACTGTATCCCTTAGAGTTACTGGCCATTTTGCCCATGTCCTCTGCTGTGTCCCAAGTCCTCCTGATATTCTCTGAGAGCCAGCAGTAGATTTTTGGGGGATGGTGAGATGTACACCACCCTGTATGGCCAGTGGGAGGGTGCAGGAATGTGGCTATGGCAGGGTCCCTGCCAGCATAGCTGGTGTCCCCTTCACTGTTGCCATGCATCACATATCTGTTCTCCTGCAAGGTACACAGCCATGCCCCATCCCCAGCAACCCTCCCTGCTAGGCAAAACTCATAGACTGGTACCTGGAGTGGAGCAAGGGTGTGGATGAGGCACAGATCCCTGTCAAGAATATGCAGGTGTCCAACGCTACCTCCGCTGCAAGTCAGAAGTACTTAACAAAGTCTTCTTGCTGTGTATATGCATGGCATAGGCTTTGTGATTAGAACCCAGCACTGCAAAATGGGTTACAAAAATCAAGGAACACAAGTGGCTGACAGCAATCATGAATGGTGCAGATAACAGTCAACACCACCCTCTTGCTGCTGTCTGCTCAGCAGGGCACAGTGTGCAGTGCTTTAAAATCCTATCCAGTTGCGGTTAGAAAATGGGTTCTGACACCCAGCACAGACAATTTTCTTAGCATGGTAAGACCCTTGTGTGCAATTTTGGAGAATACCTGCACTTCCAGGGCCAGAAAGCCATCCAGCTGTGTTGTTGGGACGCACTACACCCTGGGGATGTGGGTATCCCCCAACACTGCACACCTTGTTGGGTCTTAACACTTATATAATGTACAATAAAAGCATAGCTCACTCCCACACACTTAAGTGTGCCCACCTTTGGTGTAAGGGTGAGATAAGTGGACCAATGGCTACTCTGGCTTGTTTCAACTTGGGACCCATTAATTTGGTTAGACTTCAAGAATTGGGCTCAGCCACATTGGCTCCCAATTCTGTAATCGGCATAGGGTAAAGCAGACTAGAAATAGTAGGATAAAAAAAGCTTGGGGTCTGCAATGTGTATTAATTATTGTAGCCTACTTGTGACAGGTGCTGTTGGCATGCATCTGCTGTTGATTACTGTTTGTGGTGTTGTATCTGCAAAACCCACTAGGACTACAGAGATCTGGTGTGATCCACAGTAATAGTTATTATTTACTGCTGGCCTTAAGGTATATACCCATGGTTAGTCTCTGTTTTATCTCCTCCATGCCAGTTCCTATATTCTCTCTGGCCCCACTGATTTTCAAATTAAAGCAATAAGGCATGACAGGGGGGTTGCTTTGTTGTGGGATAATGGCATAGCTAAGGTGGGTTAAAGTATGAAGCACAGTCGAGTGCTTCCACCACTCAAGCGGTACCATTATCCTACCACAGTGCACCCCCTTATTAAAAATATATATTTTTTTATTTGTAAAAACAAGAAATGCAACTGTAAAAAAAGGATTACAAAAGTAGTTCTTTGTACTTGTTGCAAGGTTACTGTTTTGCCAGTAGGTAGAGCCACCACTGCATGTAAGCCGCTAATTAAGCATAGCTAAGGTGGGTTAATTTGGTCAGGTCTTGATCAGGACTTCCTCCAACTTACGAACATGTTGGGCTTCTCACAGGTTGTTGCCTCTGCAATCCATGATCAGGGTCACTTGCTCGACCTGGTTTTCCTCCTGGGGATGGAAGCCTCTGACCTGGTGGTGGAACTGGTTGGATGGTTTGACCATCACACTGTAAGGTTCAATTTCCAAGCTCCACCCCCATAGGCCTGCCCCTGTGGAGATGGCCAGATACTGCCCTTTGAGGGATGTTACTCCCGTTGGTCTTTTGGCGGTTCTAGATCTATCCGGATTTCAAGATGCTAGCGAGTGTCCAGAGAACCTAGTCCAAGCCTATAATAAGGCTGTGGTGCTTGCTCTGGATTCCATTGCTCCTGTCCGTGTTTGCCCCCTCACTCTTTGCCCTCAGTCCCCTTGGTTTGATGGGACCTTGAGGGAGCTGAGGCAAGTTGGGCAAAGGCTAGAGAGGTGCTGGTGGAGATCTGCCCTGGATGCTGACCACCTTAGATTGATGGAACACTATCGAGTCTATCAATCAAAAATCTCCTATAAGAAGGCAGGGTTCCTGTCCAGGAAGATTGCTGTGGCTCAGAATCGACTGGCTCAGCTCTTTCAAACTGTGGACAGGGTATGCAATCCAACCAGCCTACAAGCTTGGACAGCATTTTCACAAGATAAGTGTGACGAGTTCTCTCAATTCTTTGCTAATAAAGTGGCCGACATTAGGGCGGAGATCCATTCAGCATGCTCTATGGGGGTTTACAGTGGTCAGTGTATGGTTACTATGCCTCAGTTTTCTTGGGTTCACTTTGACCGGCCCGTGATCTCCAATGTCGTGCAGATTGTCCAGTGTATGCAGCCTGCATTCTGTAGTCTGGACCCGGGCCCTACACACCTCACTTGGGGTGTGTGGATTATCATCGGCCCTATCCTGGCAGAGATAGTTTGGTACTCTTTAGAGTTAGGTGAGTTTCCGAACTCCATGAAGGAGGCGGTGGTTACACCTCTCCTTAAAAAATCCTCTCTTGACCCAAACTGCCCTGCTAATTACAGGCCAAACTCTAACCTTCCTTTTGTTAGGAAGGTGATAGAGAAAGTAGTTGCCATTCAGCTGGAGAACCATTTGACCATCCAGTCCAGTTTTCGGCAGAGGCATAGTACTGAGACCGCTCTGGTTCAGGTGCTCAATGATCTCCTGATTGCTAGAGATCAGAAGTGCCATTCAGTCTTGATCCTTCTTGATCTCTCTTCAGCCTTCAACACCGTGGACCATGGGAGGCTGATCGAGTGCCTGAGGGACATCTGCAGCCTATCAGTACGGTCATCAGCTGGTTTAGATCTTTTCTCACTGGCAGACCTCAGAGAGTGTTGTCGGGGATTTATTTCTTGGCTTCATTCTCACTGCCATGTGGGGTTCCTCAGGGCTCTGTGCTGTCTCCTGTGTTGTTTGTGGAGTATTTTCTGCCATTGGTAGACATTGTGAGATGGTATGGGCTGAAGTTTCACTGTTATGCAGGTGACATCCAGCTCTGCCTGTCTTTTGCACCTGACCAGGATAGTGCAGTCTCTGTCTTTAAGAGCTGCCTCATAGAACTCCAGGACTGGATGCAGGCCAGCTGGTTGAGGTTGAATCCTAATAAGACTGAGGTGTTGGTGGTGGATCCAGATCACGGGATAGGGAGGGCGGGGGCACGGTCTGCCTCGGGGCTTTGGCTCGGAGGTAACCTGCTCATGCCCTCTGTTCAGGTGCAGAATCTGGGGGTGATCTTTGATGAGGGGCTGACACTGCATACGCAGGTGTCGGCAGTAGTCAAGTCCTCTTTCTACCATCTGAGGAACATCACCCGGATTAAGCACCTTGTTCCGTCTTGCGACCTTTCAACGTTGTTCCACGCCTTTGTGACCTCTCACCTTGACTATTGTAACTCCCTCTACCTAGGGCTTCCGGTAGTTGATATCTGCTGCTTGCAGCTGGTGCAGAACACTGTGGCTAGGCTACTGACAGGGGTTTCCTGGTCCAGTAATATCACCCTTGTGCTGTGCGAACTGCACTGGCTGCCTGTTCAGTGGTGGACCACCTTCAAGGTGAGTTTACTGACCTATAAGGCCCTACACGGACTGGGTCCTGGCTACCTGCAAGGGCTCCTGGTCCCTTATTGCCCCCTCTGACCCCTCCACTCAGCTGATGAGGGATTGCTAGAGCTTCCCAATGTTAGACTGAAAACATCTGGTGCTAGAGCATTTATGTATGCAGCCCCAACCCTGTGGAACTCTCTACCTCACTGGATTAGAGAGTGCCTGGCCCTGGAGAGCTTTAAGATGACTTTAAAAACTTATCTGTTCTGTCATGCCTTTGGGGATTAATCATATGGATATTGCTGATTGTATACCATATTAATGTATCGTTTATTGTATTTTATTGTTTTTATTTTTGCTTTTATGCTTTTACCGTACAGCGCTTTGATAAGCATTGAATTGCGCTATATAAATAATATTATTATTAATATTATTACTAAGCAAGAAGGCATGACAGGATGTGCATTATGGTGGGATAATGGCCCACCTCTGGTGGGTTGAAGCACAAGGTGAAGCCGAGTGCTTCCACCACCCAAGATGGGCAGTTAGTCTACCATAATGGACTCACAGAAGTGCCTTATTGTGATTATGAAATGGGTCCTTTTTAGAAAATTGGATGTATTTTGTAAACATATTTGTGTTCCGCTGCTTTCAGCTGGGCCATTGTGCTAGGATATTGGCCCAGCTGAAAGTACCTCTTGGCCAATCAGGAGCTAACATTCTTTCTGAAGTTTGTTGCAGTTGTACCAGCATTGTCAGACAGCATTGTACATGAATGCTGTGTGGTGGTAGTGTCATTGTGCAAAAGGGCTGTGTCCTGGCTGAATGGTAGAGAATAGCATAGGTGTGGTGTTCTAGGTTGCAAATGAAGTAGTGAGGCAAATGTGTTTTTCTTATTGGAAAGACAAGTTATCAGCATTGACAGACGCTGACCAGATCTCTGGAAGCCTGCCAGTAGGTCTGTGATGAATGCTGCTTGAAGTGAAAATTATGTGATGTCCTAGAGCAGGTCAATGTGTTAAAGCTGCCAAGAGGATTGTGGGCAGGCCGTGGCTGAGACTTAGAAAAAGACCCTCTGAGCAATAGCTCAATGGATCAGTCCTAAGAAGCCTCTGAAATGATTGGCACAAGGCCACGATCTAGCATTTGAAGAAAGCTGCTCTAGTAGTAGTTATGTGAGGCCCTACTTATGCAGTACTTAAAGAAAGCCAGACTCATGCTATAGGCACTGTGAGTGCAGTGCTATGAACTGATAGCTAGTTCAGTGAATGGGGATGTCTGTATGGGGAGTTTGTGAGAACACTAGTTAGCTTCAGGGTCCAAGTGGAACATAGATGTGATGCCAGGCTAGTCATGTGTATTGTGGTCATGCTAGTGAAGGACAACTGGATCACTCTCGGGTAAGTGTGCTGAGCTTTTTAGCTGGAGGTACTTTCAGCCAGGCTGTTGTGCTGGGATAATGAGAAAAACGCAAGCAACACAGCTCAAGAGACATCAGCTGGAGCCACACTAAATCAGAATAACCAGCAAACAAGAACTAGCAGGCTCTACAGTACAAGAAAAACGCAATCAGCTCCAAATAGCAGCATTGTTTATTGTTATAAAAAGTAAGCACCCGCCATGCACAAGCGTCAATGTTTCACGCCGCCCTGAAAAATAAACAATGCTGCTATTTGGAGCTGATTGCGTTTTCCTTGTGCTGTACAGCCCGTTTGTTCTTGTTTGCTGGTGCTGGGATAATGGCCTGGCTGACAGTTCCTCAACCAATTAGGATGCAGAATTCTTATTGTTAATTTCAAATTCTAAAAGTATTACCATGAAAAAACTAATTACACTTTAAAAAAACATAAAAATTAAAAAAATAAAAAGGAAATAATTAAATGTAGGGCATCACATTCCCTTCAAAATGCTTTTCATTCATGGATGGATTTTCTTTTCTTGATTTTACTTAGGTGTTTTGTTTATACAGTATTTCAATATGTTTTTTTACATTAATTTAACTTATTTTGAACACAGACATGACTGTTAGCAACTGATGATGTAGTAGTTAACTACTGGCCAGATGTCACACTGGAGAACTTTGCATGCCTATGCATGGCCTTCTGTCACTGTCCTATTCAAAGTTGGCGGGGTGACTGGTCTTATTTAACTGATGCTGACTTTGTGCTCAGTCACACACCTGCTCATATTGAGCTTGATGGTGATAACTATATGAAAGTTATTGTAGTGTCTTCAGAAGGAGCATCCCCCGGACTTAAAGATTCTCATTCTGGGGTTGGGGGGGGGCGGATTGTGGGAAAGTTAAATGTGTGGGGCCATGGAAAAGTGTTTCCATGGGCCTGCAAAAGCATAAGTCCCTCTGCCAAATTTGAGAGACCAGGATTAGAACCCTGGTCTCCATTGCTGCTGGCCAAGCTGCTCCATGCCTCAATCCTCCACGCCATGGGAGCAGCTTGGCCAGCTACTGGATCCCTGTAGCCCTTGTCCTCTCTTCAAGCCTACGGACAGCAACCAGGGGAGCGCTTATAGCAAGCGCTGTAAACCTCTGGTCGCTGTCCGTGTGAGCACTTACCAGACTAGTGCTGTATAGTGCGGCGCTATTCTTGTATCGCTATTCTAACTGGGTACCTTCCTGAAACTGTCCTTATTGCTGCACAGTAAGTGTACGCAACAGTTTTTGTTTAATATACAGTAGTATATGTATCCAGAAGACATGAACATTTATTCATATGTTGGATCCCGAAATGCTGCCATGCTAAATTGTGTGCATGATTTAGTGCTGTAAGACTTATCTGCAAGTAGTGTTAGAAACATATCTGCCACTTCTTTAATAAGTATTGTATCCTGCTGCTGCGATGGCACAGGTGAACTAGTGGTGTTATTAGTTGCACCTTCTCCATCATCATTGGTGTCATTCTTGTCCCTGCCACCAGTGCACCATGGCTACAACCAACATCCTAGCTTTGTTCAGTTGCTGTACAAAATTACAGATGACAGCGTGAGAGATGTTCAGGTAGCCTCACCATGGGAATGACAATGCTATGAGTTGATGATTCAGCACTGTAATCTTTCAGGTTCATTTGGTCACAGAAGCAGAGCAAACATTTCCAGAACAGACCACTGCACCCGTGACAGATACCCTACAAGCCACATCATTGAATTCCATATTCTAAAATATAGAAACATAGAAGCTGATGGCAGAAAAGGACTGCAAGGCCCATCCAGTCTGCCCATTTCTTTTTCTACCTTATGAATGTGCCATAGGCCTTTGCTCTGTCCATGGCCTAGCTATTCATCCTCATCTGTATTGCTCCCTTCTGCCTATCCCATGCCTGTTTGAAGCCCTGCACTGTATTTATATCCACCACTTCCTGAGGTAGGCCGTTCCATGCATCCACCACCCTTTCTGTGATAAAGAACTTCCTCACATTACCCCTTAATTGGCCTCCCTCTAATCTCATGCTGTGTCCTCTTGTCCTGCTATTTTTCTTATATTGAAACATGTTAGACTGTTTCACCTTGTAAATGCCCTTAAGGTATTTGAATGTTTCAATCATATCACCTCTCTCCCTCCTTTGCTCTAGGGTATACATATTGAGTTCAGTTAATCTGTCCTCATATGTTTTCCGATGCAGTCCCTGCACCATTTTGGTTGCCCTTCTCTGGACTGCCTCATTTTGGTTAATGTCCTTGTGAAGGTGTGGCCTCCAGTACTGCACGCATTACTCCAGATGGGGCCTAACCAGTGTCTTGTAAAGAGGGATTATTACCTCCCTCTTCTGACTCGTGATACCCCTACTAATACATCCCTCTAGTCTTACCTACTGCTTTAGAGGTCTGCTTGGATGATTTCAGGTCATCGGTGATGATGACGCCCAAGTCTCTTTCTTCCCTTGTGACTGCCAGCAACTCCTCTCCCAGCCTATAGGTGGCTTTAGTGTTTCTCGTCCCTATGTGCATGATCTTGCACTTCTTTGCGTTAAACCCCAGTTGCCACTCTTCTGACCATTTTGCTAATGTATCCAGATCTCTTCTTATTCTGCCCACACCATCTGGATCATCTACTCTGTTGCAGATCTTGGTGTCATCTGCAAACAGGCAAACCTTACCCTCCAGTCCATCTGCAATGTCACTGATGAAGATATTGAAGAGGACTGGCCCCAGGACTGATCTCTGAGGTACCCCACTTGTGACTTGCATCTCTTCTGACTGTATACCATTTACCACCACTCTCTGTTTTCTGCCTGTCAACCAGTTTGCCACCCAGTTGACCAACGTCAGACCCACCCCGAGCCTACCCAGCTTATTAATCAATCTTCTATGTGGAACAGTATTGAAAGCTTTGCTGAAGTCAAAGTAGACAACATCAACTGCTCCTCCTTGGTCCACCACTCTGGTTACCCAGTCAAAGAAATCTATGATATTAGTTTGACAGGAACTTCCTTTTGTAAACCCATGCTGCCTTGGATCTTGTGCTCCTATGGATTCCAGGTGTTGCACTATCCTTTCCTTAAGGACTGTCTCCATAATCTTGCCCACTACTGAGGTAAGATTGACTGGTCTGTAGTTCCCTGCCTCCTCCCTGCTACCACACTTGTGGAGTGGGATCACACGAGCCCTTCTCCATTCTTCTGGGACCTCTCCTGTGCACAGAGACTCACTAAACAGTTCTGATAATGTCTCTGCTAGTTCCACCCTTAGCTCCTTTAGTACCCTGGGATGTATGCCATCAGGTCCCATTGTCTTGTCCACCCTGAGCTTATTGAGCTCTTGCAGGACCCTTTCTTTTGTGAAGGGTCTAGTGCTCACCTCCCTCCCCCCTATGTCCATGGTGCAGAGCTGTGGGCCCTGTTCTACCTTCTCTTCAGTAAATACTGAGCAGAAGTATCTATTTAGGACAGATACTTTTACATGGTCCTCCTCCTTGCATGCCCCCTTATCCCCTTTGATCTTAGCAATACCCCCTCTGGACTTTCTCCTTTCACTAATGTATCTATAGAAAGTCTTGTCACCTTCTTTTACTGTTCATGCTAGTGTTTCCTCGGTTTGGGCCTTTGCCTGCCTTACTGCCTTCCCTGCTTTTGGTATGCCTCCCTATCGTCGTCCTGCTGCGTTCCCTTATATTTCCTGAAGGCCAGCCTTTTGGCTCTAACCTTTTCTGCTACTGTGTTTGAGAACCAAAGTGGTTTCCTTCTTCTTTTGCACTTTCTTTTCTCACTAACACAATGGGATGTTGCTTCAGGTATTGCATCTTTAATGCTTGCCCACTTTGCCTGTACCCCCTCACCTGTATTTCTTTTTGCCAGGGCTAGCTTTACTCTGTTGGCCATCTTATCAAAGTCAGCCTCTCTGAAGTCCCATATTTTTGCCTTGGAATGGGATGATTTTGTTCTAGTGGCCAAATTGAACCATACCATGTGACAATCACTGGCCCCCAGGTGACCTTCTACCTGGAGATCTATGATCCTTTCCCTGTTAGTCAGTACTAGATCTAGGATAGCCCTGTCCCTTGTGGGTTGTTGTACCAGTTGTTTGAGGCCCTCCCCCTGCAGGGAATTCACCATGTGTCTAGTTCTGGCAGATGTCCCTGCTGGTGTTGACCAATCTGTATTTGGCATGTTGAAGTCTCCCATTATCAGAACCTCCCCTTTAGCTGTCATGTTTTGTATAGCTTCTAACAGTAACGTGTCTATGTCCTCCCCCTGGTCTGGGGGCCTGTAGACAACTGCAGTAAAACACAGGCTTCTGTTATAAGAGTCTCTCTACTGCATAAAAGACAGAATTCACCTTATGGAAACATCTTTAAGTAAGCAATGCTGAGGAACACTGTGTTTCTTCTGGTAATGGTGGAGGAGCTTAGTGTATTTGGGGGAGTGATGGAATGAACATACAGTGTCAATTGTTTGCTTTAATTCTGGATGCTTGTCAGGTATGCGATTTACCACCAGATTAAATGTGCGTTCAAAATATGCTACATGGCTGCAGTTCCCATCATTTGATTGCCTTCAGCATATTATTGCCACAGTCTGCCCCCACCTTCAAATTGTGAGGGTATAGCTAAATGTCTAGAAGTGACTGGATGAAAAACACATTGTTTTCACACTCTGCTTCCCCTCTATAACTAACACATTAAGTAAAACATTTCCTCTATGACAATGCCTCTTTGAGGCTGCCTGCTTTTAATATAATTCCTGAGGAGCAAGTGGTGGCAGAGAAGTTTGAAGTTTGTTTATTTGAGATAATTTCATTGAGCAAGCTCATTTACAATTATGTCCCCTTGTACAAAATTAAAAATAAAGTTCCATATAAAATACACAGTGAAAGATACATAATACATCAACTGTCAAACAATAAAGATTTTACATTCACACTTATCACAATATATTGCGCACATTTTCTCTAAGTAACTCCCCCTTCAGAATGAGTACATCTGTTGCAATAAGGTGCAACAGCCATGAACCAGGTGTTTATAGCTGCTTGGGATGGAAGTTTTGCACCCTTCAAATGAAATCTAGTTGGCAAGGAATTCCATTCATAGGGAATCATGTGACTAAAAAAGTAGGTGGCTCTCAAAGTATCAGATCTAGGCATTACCAACTCCACCAAATTTGAATTTCTTAAAGATACTTTTCATTTTCTATGCTCTAAACATTCTAGCAAATAATCAGGAACATCTCCCTGTATACTTTTAAATGCAAACAATATTTTATGTAACCGACATGGGGGCATTTAATGTAAATCATACCATCCTTTAATACATCACGTCCAATTTTGTAAGCTTATCCTTCGTACAATACTCAGACACAATATCTGCATAATCTAGAATTGGGAAGATTTGTGACTGCACTATCTTTAACCTAGTCTCTAAATCCAAACCCCCCTAATGTCGATATAATGCTCCTAAACATGCCCATCCAATGCTCCAAATACTTATAGGCCTCTATGTGTTCCAATTTTCCACCTTCCAATGTATAAATACAGCGAAGTTCAACAGGATGAAGCCCAACTCTGCAGAATTCTGCAGTAGTTACTGCAGCAAAAAATGCAATTTCTATGGGCGTTAATCCCTCTTGTCATGCAGGAAACGTGTGACGCTGTGCTTCATCCTGGCAGGCTTCACTGTATCTAATGGACTATTAATAAGGTCATACTGTTTTTTAGAAGACCCAGTCAACATCACATTTGTCTTAGCTGCGATCAGTTTTAAATGGGTCTGGCTAAAATAAGCTTGTAGTTCATCAAACACCCACTGTAATTTCAACTGAACCTCCCAAACTGTAAAATCAGAGGTACAGACCACAGTATATTTAGCATAAAACTGATAGTCTACACCTCCAATGCAACTTCCCAACTCCCTAAAATAAATGATAAACAATAGAGGACCTAAGACGGATCCCTGCGGGACTCCCCTCCTAATATTTATAACCTTAGAATGATATCCATTCACCACTGTACTTTGTTGTCATCCAATCAAATAATTTTGAAACCAAGTCAAGGCCTCCAAACCCAACCCAAGATCACCCAGTCCTTCAACAGTATTTTATAGTCCCCCATATCAACAGCTTGGAGAGGTTAACAGCGATGGCCCCGCTAACCTTCCCAAGTTCCATAGCTTTGTTAACATCATCCAAGGCCCTCAACATGGTGGTTACTACATTGTGCTTCTTACAAAACCCTGATTGCTATTTATCAGCCAGTTTCTCATTTTCTATAAATGTCCGCAGCTGTATAGCTACAACCTTTCCAAGATTTTTGCTACTAGAGAGAAAAGGGATATGGGCCTATAATTTGTCATTTGGTCAGGGGTACCCCCCTTAAAAAGTGGGACCACTTTGGCCCTCGTCCATTCCTGAAGTATCTCTCCTGTCCTCAATGACCAATTAAACATATAAGTTAGATGTTTCTCAATTTATACTACTGAATACTTTAGGAATTTTGAAGCTAGTCCATCCGATCCACAACTTTTACCCACTTTTAGTTTTAAGAGCTGGTCTCTAACCTCTCCAACAGACATTTTATGAAAAAAAGAATGTGTTACCATTTCCTTGAACAAACTCATGTAATTCTACTTTCTCATCCTACTCTTGATCCCCACTAAACTGTCC
The DNA here is from genome assembly GCA_016271365.2 of Neoceratodus forsteri. Lineage (NCBI taxonomy): Eukaryota > Metazoa > Chordata > Ceratodontiformes > Ceratodontidae > Neoceratodus > Neoceratodus forsteri. Next base: position 1,086,912,301 of record CM057450.1, read on the forward strand.
AACATTGCCAAAAAAATTGGTAAATCAATCCAGAAGTTCATCATCCAGAATGAAATTTTTTTCCATCCTCCGATATTCTAATAGTTTCTCTATTTTTACCTTTCCCATTCTGCATGTTAATAGTAGTCCAAATGTTTTTTGAATCTCCCACAAATCCACTGGTCTTTGTCTCAAAATAATTTTCTTTAGCCAATTGCACCTTTTTAACAAACCCATTCCTAGTTTTTCTATAATTTTGCCTATCTACAGACAGACCTTATTTCCTTGCAAGTTCCCAACATTTATTTTTTCCCTCCTTAAGTTCGGCAAACATGAGTTAAACCATACCTCTGAGCTTTTTTTAACCTTCTTTGTTATCAAAGGGAAATGCTTATCATATACTACACTCATTTCATCCAGGAAATAATCCCAAGTATGGTTCAGATCTGATATTAAATATAATCTATCCCAATTCAGATTATCCAAATCCACCATCAATTTAAAATAATCAAATTTATTCATATATCTAAATTGCACTATTTTGGGGCGCCTTGTACCTTCATCCTTCCTCTCATACAAAAAACAACATGATGGTCACTAGCAATATCAACCATTGTACCTACTTTTACAAAAAGATGCGGAGAACTGGTAAAAATTAAATCCTGCATTGATTGGGAGGAGGGAGATTTAAATTTAAATGTGTAGACACTTTAATTAACTGCTCTAAGCCCAATTTTAGTGCAAAAATATGTAAATGTGTAGACAACTGAATTCACCCAATCAAAATTAAAATCCCCCATCAGAAGAAATTCGTGAGATTTACGATATGGTGACACAATAGTAGATAATGCTTCTATTTTTAATGCTGACAGTTTTGGTGGTCTATAACATCCTAATAATAACAGTCGTTTTCCTCCAAGCAAACTTACTTCCAGCCCCAAGCCCTCACAAACATCAGTAGGAATATTTAGGCCAATTTCCTAACAACAAACTTTTTTAGGTAATACATAATGATCCCCCCACCTCATTTGTTTCTGTCCTGTCTATTTATACTGTATACCTCTAATTTTAAACATTAATCACTAACCCTTTTGTTTAACTATGATTCAGTTATTATCAGAAAGCTAGGGAGATTTTCCATTACAAAATTCCTAACCAAATCCATTTTGGGTATGAGACTTATAACATTTGCATGATAGAAGGAAACACTATTTTTTTTTTACCAGCAACATTCTTTACAGTGTTTATTGGGCCAGGATTAGGATCAACATCTCTGGACATCAAAATATTAACATAATGCTTACTCTTCCTGTTTCTCAACATGGTGCAACTGCTGGGTGGGAGATGGCAACAGAGTGCATTATGGTGTTTATCTAAAGACTAAGGGAACTGGTGAGCCACCAGGTGCAAGTCCTCTGGGACCTCATGGCCAATGCATGGAGGATGATGCAGAACCAGTCCATCTTGATGCAGGCTTGCTCTGGATATCAGCAAACTGACAAGATGGCATGGTCAGATTATGATGCAGCGAGGGACACTAAAGTGACCTGTTTTACAGGCACAAGTGGCTGGGGATTAGATTATGGTCTTTTCTCCTCTGTCATTACCAGTTAATAACTGGGGCCAGAGGGATGTCCCAAAATTGACTTGCACTTGTATAAGGTAAGGCTGCTGTGGCTCGAGAGGCATTAGCATGTGCAGCCAAGTAGCAAACCTGACATGTAAAACTTGCTTCTAGATCACTATTGAGACTATTTACCCGAGCCTCCCCACCAACTGGTTAGAGAAACACAGAAACATAGAAGTTGATGGCAGATAAGGACTGCAAGGCCAATCCAGTCTGCCCAATTGTTCTACCTTATGAATGTGCTATAGGCCTTTACTCTGTCAATGGCCTATTTATTCATACTTATCTGTATTGCTCCTTTTTGCCTATCCAATGCCTGTTTGAAGCCCTGCACTGTATTCATATTCACCACTTCCTGAGGTAGGCCGTTCCATGCATCCACCACCCTTTCTGTGAAAAAGAACTTCCACACATTGCACCTTAATCGACCTCCATCTAATCTCATGTTGTGTCCTCTTGTCCTGCTATTTTTCTTATATTGAAACATGTTAGACTGTTTCACCTTGTTAATGCCCTTAAGATGTTTGAATGTCTTGATCAGATCACCTCTTTCCCTCCTTTGCTGTAGGGTATACATATTGAGCTCCATTAATCTGTTCTCATATGTTTTCTGATGTAGTTCCGGCATCATTTTGGTTGCCCTTCTCTGGACTGCCTCCATTTTCCTAATGTCCTTCTGCAGGTATGGCCTCCAGTACTGCACGCAGTACTCCAGATGGGGCCTAACCAGTGTCTTGTAAAGAGGGATTATTACCTCCCTCTTACGACTTGTGATATCCCTACTAATACATGCCAACATCCCTCTAGCCTTACCTACTGCTTTAGTGGTCTGCTTGGATGATTTCAGGTCATCTGTGATGATGAATCCCAAGTCTCTTTCTTCCCTTGTGACTGCTAGCAACTCCCCTCCCAACCTATAGAGAGCTTCAGGATTTCTCTTCCCTATGTGCATGATCTTTCACTTCTTTGCATTAAACAACAGTTGCTACTCTTCAGACCATTTTGACAGTTTTTCCAGCTCTCTTCTTATTCTGCCCACCCCATCTGGATCATCTACTCTGCCCATCTGGATCATCTACTCTGTTGCAGATCTTGGTGTCATCTGCAAACAGGCAAACCTTACCCTCCAGTCCAACTGCAATGTCACTGATGAAGATATTGAAGAGAACTGGCCCCAGGACTAATCTCTGAGGTACCCTACTTGTGACTTGCATCTCTTGACTGTATACCATTTGTAACCATTCTCTGTTTTCTGCCCGCCAACCAGTTTGCAACCCAGCTGACCAACATCAGACCCACCCCAAACCTACCCAGTTTATTAATCAATCTTCTATGGGGAACAGTATCAAAAGCTTTGCTGAAGTCAAGATAGGCAACATCAACTGCACCCCCTTAGTTCACCACTCTGGCTACCCAGTAAAAGAAATCTATGAGATTAGTTTGACAGGACCTTCCTGTTGTAAACCCATGCTGTCTTGGATCCTGTGCTCCTATGGATTCCAGGTGTTGCACTATCCTTTCTTTAAGGAGTGCCTCCATAATCTTGCCCACTAATGAGGTAAGACTGACTGGTCCATAGTTCCCTGCCTCCTCCCTGCTGCTACTCTTGTAGAGCGGGATCACATGAGCCCTTGTCCAGTCTTCTGGACCACTCCTGTGCTCAGAGACTCACTAAAGAGTTCTGCTAATGGCTCTGCTAGTTCCACCCTTAGCACCTTTAGTACCCTGGGATGTATGCAATCAGGCCCCATTGCCTTGTCCACCCTGAACTTAGTGAACTCTTGTAGGACCCTTTTTTTGTGAAGGGACTTGTGCACACCACCACCCTCCCCCCATGTCCATGGTGCTGAGCTGTGGGCAGTTCCCTACCTTCTCCTCAGTAAATACTGAGCAGAAGTATCTATTTGGGATAGATGCTTTTCATTGGTCATCCTCCTCACACTCCCCCTTATCCCCTTTGATTTTAGCAATACTCTGTCTGGGCTTTTTCCTTTCACTAATGTATCTATATAAAGTCTTGTCCCCTTCTTTTGCTGTTCGTGCTTGTGTTGCCTCAGTTTGAGCCTTTGCCTGCCTTACTGCCTTCCCTGCTTCCCTTAGGGAAAGTTTGGTATACCTCCATGTCTTTGTCCTGCTGCATTCCCTTATATGTCCTGAAGGCCAATCTTTTGGCTCTGACCTTTTCTGCTATTGTTTTCAAGAACCAAAGTGGTTTCCTCCCTTTGCTTTTTGCAATGGGATGTTGCTTCAAGTATTGCATCCTTTTTGCTTGCCCACTTTGCCTGTACCCCTCACCTGTATTTCTTCTTGCCAGGGCTAGCTTAACTTTGTTGGCCATCTTATCAAAGTCAGCTCCCCTGAAGTCCCACATTTTTGCCTTGGAATGGGATGATTTAGTTGTAGTCACCAAATTGAACCATATCATGTGATGGTCACTGGCCCCCTTGTGACCTTTTAACTGGAGATCTGTGATTTTTTCCCATTAGTCAGTGCTAGATACAAGATAGCCCTGTTTCTTGTGGGTTGTTGTACCAATTGTTTAAGGCCCTCCCCCTGCAGGGAATCCACCAAGTGTCTAGTTCTGGTGGATGTTCCTGCTGGTATTGACCTATCTGTAGCTGGCTTGTTGAAGTCTCCCATTATCAGAACCTCCCTTTTAGCTGTCATGTTTTGTATATCTTCAAACAGTAATGTGCCTGTGTCATCCCCCTGGTCTGGAGCCCTGTAGACAATCCCATTTTGTATGGCTGTCCCATTTCCTGTTTCCAGGGTGACCCACAGTTCTTCTGGCTCCTTATGTGCATTCTGAATACACATAAGGAGCCAGAGGGATGGGATAGTGACTAAACAGGATTTAACTTGTAAAATTAATATGAATTCAGAATATAATGGGGATTTCAATAAGCTGAGGAAGGAAACATTTTAAGTCTAAGTCCCTATTTTGCCCCTATACATCCAACAACACAATCGAAATGTTTGAGAAAACAACGTGTGCAGAAGTTGACAGACTGAGAATAATTCAGGGCTTTATTGTAAAAAGTTGTCAGCAAGCGATTTAAAAGTCTTGGAAGAACTACAAAATGTGAAAGGGCTTGTTTACAGAAAAGCAGATAAAGGGGATAATATTATCTATATGACAGAGGAATTCTGTACCAGGAAAGTCATTAAACTTCTTTATGATACCTCCAGTTATAGACTTTGGCCATCAGACTCTACCCTGATGTTCAAGAAAAAACTGCTAGGAATGTTGGAAAGGGCTAAAACTGAAGGATCCATTTCTGAAGATGAATTCTGTTTTATCTGGAGTTACTGCCCTCGTATACCAATGTTTTACATTCTGCCCAATGTACTTAAGAGTCTCACAGACCCTCTAGGCTGGCCATCTGGGCCAGAAATATCTTCATGAACCAACAATTTGTATAAATGTATAGCTTTCTTTTTGAAAACATGTATTGATAGTCTAGAATCCTATCTCCAAGACACTATGCACACCTTCGTAAAATTCCAAGACCTGACATGGAAGAGCAACTATAAATAGACTGGAATAGATGTGGAATCATTCTATGTATCAATTAAACATGAGGCCAGCATGGAAGCATGCAGGTTCTTCTTACGCAATAGCCCCCACTGAAAACCTTCCCTGCTGATTTTTTTTAGAATCCTTGGAGTTTGTGATGAAGCACAATTATTTTGAATTTAGCAATCAGTTTTATTTACAACTTAAATTTACTTCAATGGGGGCCACACAGGCTCCAGCATTTGCAAATGTATTCCTTGGGCACTGGGAAAAAATGGCTGTACTGAATGACACCCATAACCCACACACAGATCACATCATCAGATGGCGTTGTTTTATTGATGATGTGGTCTGTTTATGGGTTGGTTCAAGGGAGGATGTGGAAGAATGTATTGCTTGGCTAAATACAGATTCCCTGGGCCTTAAATTCACTGCAAATGTCAGTGAAACAAGTCTTTACTTTCTCTTTCTAACTCTGTCAGTTGGTAAAGATAAAACAGTTGTTACAAAGGGGTGTCGTAAAGCCACATCAACTAACTCATTACTGCAGGTTTCTGGCTCACACCTTAAATCACTTATCAGATCTGTACTGTACAGGCAATTTCTGAGATTAAGGACAAATTGTTCCTCTGACTTGGATTTTGTTGAGCAAGCCCATTAACTAAAAATGAGATTCCTGAAAAGGGGTTATGAGACTGAATGTTTGGCAAATGTTTTTGAAAGGGCTGAAGGAGCAAACAAATGTGAGTTACTTGTCCCAAGAGGGAAGCAGAAACCAAATGAAGAAAAAAGTTGTTTTGTGACTTAGTTTAATAGCCTAGAAGTACAGACTGGCACAGTTATATATCAGTATTGGCCAATATTAAAATCTGATCCCACACTTGCAAGAGTAGTAAGGGATGGACCATAAATTTCCTTTAAAGAGGCATCTAATATACAGTAGGTGACAAAACTGTACATAGTAAGTTCATGCCCGCTAATGATCAGAGACAATTTTGCAACTGTCTACCATGTAAGTCACCATGAAGCCATAAATGTGGCAAATGTTCAGTCTGTGTTAACCGTCGCCAATCTATGGAACTGAATTTAACAGGGTATAATAGGAAGGAAGAAATCAGAAAGTTTATAACCTATGGGACAGGTTTTGTCATTTGTTTACTTTGGTGTCTATGCTGTATGATGTATATTGGCTGAGTCATAAGATTGTTACACCAGAGAATACTAGAATGCATGAGAGATATTAAAAACAAAAGAGGCGACACCCTTGTGGGTGCCCATTTCCTATCAAACCACCAATCAAACCCGAAAGAATTGAGATTCTTGGGAATCAAGTAGACAAAGACTAGCATGAGAGGTGGAATCTGTTTGAAAAAGCTTTTGCAATGTGGAAGCTTTTAGATATTTACCATTGGGGCACTAACACTGGAAGGCCTGCATCAAGAATGGGATTTGAAACTCTTTCTGTAGACATTAACTATGATGGCACTCCCCTGGTATGCCTCCAATATGCCCTATGTATTTACAGCTATGACAAATCCCTGATTAGGGCCACCAATGGCCACCCCCACCCTGCCCCCTTCCTTATCGCTCAATAATAAACTAATTTAGTTGTATAGTTTTTGATAGTGGTCAGAGCAAGAATTCAGTTTTTTGCTCTAAAGTTGTCCAGTTTTTGATTAGCTATTTCCTAATACGTAATTTTCTCTTGCCTCACTAACATAATAATATGCCAGAAATTTTTGAAATATTTGATTTAAAATTTGCAAAAATATGATGCCAAGTTAATGCAAGCTATATTAATGTTTTGTCTTTTCTTATGTTTTTTTTCCTATTTCTTTCTAGATCTCTTTGTTCACATCTAAGCTAGACCAGAGGGCAGCTCCCCCATCATGAAAGAAGCAAAATTAAATAAGGTTGATCGTAACCAAGGGTACTTGGTGTACAACTAGATGCTACTAGGGGATCTTCATTCACTCTGCTACCCTAACTGTTTAAACCCCCTTTCCCTTCCATCCTCTCTTTTTCTCTGTTTTTTACTCTTTCCCTACCCCTTCTTCCCCACAACATCAAGTGCACTTCACCAAATGACACTAAATTACAGATCACCCACTTTACTCTTGTCCCTTGTTTCTTTCTGTGATGCTCTAAGGGTACCAAATATGGTGAAATGGTCCCATGTCATAACAGTGATCACCAAACAGTGATTGCCATTAGAGCGAGTATAAAAGCAAACTGGTGAGGTACACTCCCAGTGATAAAAACAACAACACGGGTGAAAACAAAAAAATATATTTATGCAGGGACCTGCGCCCCCCCTACACCTTCCATCATGTGGGGGCTTCACCCCCTCAACCCTCCTTACTTTCGATTGTCAACTCCAGAGGGGTGCACACCTGCCTGTGAAGTACAAAAAAAGTACCCCTCCTCAGCCCGAATCTTGCACCTTCCACACTGTAGCCAGCCATCCTCACCACCACACCACATAACCAGCTCAGCAACACCATGCCACACTACTGTACCTCCCACATACTTTCTTCCTTATCCCTTCCTTTACAGTCACCATCCTACATCATTGCTGTTTGTCCCTCTCTACCCTATACACTCACTCTTCTTCCCTTGCTATCCTTTTAGGGTAGCTCACATAACAGGTGTTGAAATCGAGTCGCTCAAATCTGAGTCGCTTAATTTCATTTGCCCATATAATGGTATACCTGGTGAAATATATATTAAATTAAGAAAGAACATGGAATGAAGTATTTTGTAGTTTATATTTTTCTAATGGAGATTGCCAGTCTCTTGAACCTATGGGTGATTTGAAATACATTTATATTGTGTTTTAACAGCTTGTTCTTAAATCTGGTGACTAGGCTTAAGTACCACCTCCTACCTTAACACATAATTTGGTTTGTAAAGGAAAGCCACCAGGAGTGGCTTCCCATTATGTGTGTGCTATAAAAAGGTTGGGTTGTCACCAAGAGTCTGCCCCCTGATGAAGCTCGGTAGAACAAAGCCGAGTAGCATGTGGAGTGGTGGCTTGGCTCCTTTCTGTTTACAGTTCAGTGTTGGAATTTATTTGCTAATATCAGCAATAAAGAACATTTGCATCTTAATATGGGCCGTGTGAGTGAGTTTTTTTCAAAAGTGCTGCAGCTCCTTGTTTTGGTGTGTCTTATCTGGGGCTAGCCAGCCCACTAAAGCACAGATTGCCTGCACTACTTGAGTGCGAGTATCCTTGTACTGGATGTCCCAAAATCAGATTGCACTTGTGTAAGGTAAGGCCAGTTTGGCTCAAGAAGCATTAGGAGGTGCAGCCAAGCAGGAGCTCTAACTTGTAAAACTTGCTTCTAGATCGCTAATGAGGCAATTTACCCGAGTCTCTCCACCAGCTGGTAAGATGGATGGGATAGTGACTGAACAGGATATAACTTGTAAACAGCTGACCCAGTAACTCATGGCCACACAGGATTGTGGACACTAGATAGACTCTGTAGACTGGTGCAATCTTCAACTCTCCTGACTGTTTGTAAAGGGTCTGTAAAACCAGCCTCACCTTTGCAATCAGACATTTTTCATGTATGATTCTCCTGTTGAAAGATTCTCTGAATCCTTTCTATACCATAATGTAGTATTATACTACATATAACATAGGCTGTTTTTGTGATACATCTGAACTGCCCCTTCCCCCGTTTGTTCTAAAGACACATTTCAGGAGCCAGCCTAGGTATGGGCATTGGACTGAGCTAATATGACTCTTCATCCAGTTGCTCACAGTGACTAACAGGACCTAAGAGCCATTAATGTATCTGGTATGACTAAGGCAATACATTGGTTTCAGATAGACGCTATGAGGAAGTCCCCACAGGCAAATGCCCCACAGACTGGTTGTTGCCTGGCAACAGAGCTCTGTTGTTTCAGGCTCCCCCTCTGCCTGAAAGCAGTGCGCTTGAGGGTAGAGGTAGGGGAAAGGCTCATGCTCCTGTAATCTCCTCATGTGGGGTGCAGATATCACTGAAACCAACCCCATGGTCCCTAGCCAAAGGGTACAAAAATGCTCTACAGTTATTGCTTTCAGTATGGTTATTTTGATTATTGTTATATACTAACATACCAGATGACAGCAGAGTAGGCCTTATGGCCTACTGAGTCTGCTCATGCTTCAGAACCCTGGGTGGGCACCGAAGCCATCCCCCTGTCGCCTTTTGCTGTTTCTCCTTCCCACCGTCTCAGCCCCCCCCAGGGCAAACCGACCCCTGTTTCCTCTCTTGCTTATACCTGTCCCACCCTCTCTTGAAACCTTACACCATAGAATCCAGTACCAGCTCCCTGGGCAGTGCATTCCATGGTTCCACCACTCTCTCAGTAAAATACCTCCTCCTCCTCCTCCCCCCCCATCCTTCTACCTTCGAGCTTCCAACTATGTCCTCTGGTTATTCCACCCTCCTTCAGCCTTAAGATCCCATCTCAATTTACCCTATTGTTTCCCTTGAGGTACTTGAAGACCTCAATCATGTCCCCCCGATCCCTCCTCTCCTCCAGCGAGAACAGGTCAAGCACCTCTAGCCTATCCTCATACGTCAACTCCCCCAGACCCCGGATCATTTTGATCGCTCTCCTCTGAACCCTTTCCAGGAGCTGGATGTCCCTTCTTAAGTGCAGCCTCCAGTACTGCACACAGTACTCAAGGTGTAGTCTATACAGGCCATTGTACAGTGGCAGAATCACTGCTCCTTGAGGTTATCCCCCTTGCGATGCATCCCAGCATCATGTTTGCCTTGACTGCAGCCCTCCTGCACTGCTCTGAATTATTCATGCTGACATCCACCAAGACTCCCAGGTCTTTCTCCCCTGCTGTGGCCTCCAGCTCATCCCTTCCTAGGGGGTACCCATGTATGCCAAGGTTCTTGTAGTTATGTTTGACTTGTGCAGTCATGGAAACTATATAATATGATTTGCTTGATTGCTGGGGTTGAGACCTAGGATTTGGAAGGATATTTTTGCAACATTTTAAAAGTGTCCTGCTGGCTGAAAAGTTAAGTTTTTATCCCTGGTTTCACTGAAAGGTTTTATGTATTGGAGTCAGACATAGCAGAGTGCTTACATTGAAAGGCCTGCTTACATCACAGGTGTCACTAGTCAATCAATTGGCTCTGGGTGGGGTTTCATCACTGTGCTGTCTTAGACATCTTTCACAGTTAGAAGCCAGTCAGACTGACTTTGATTTGTCTGTTGGAAGCTGAGAACCTTGCTACACTGCAAAGAACAAACTATAACTCCATTTAGGACCTGGAAACCTGGTAAGGTATAATATTGTTGGGGACTTGTTAAGAAGGGGAGCTATGCTTTCTACAAAAAGTTTCATTTGTTTTCCTTATTGGCATTAAGCAGAGAATTGCAGGATTCCATTAAAAGTGTAGTAATTTTATAACCAGTGGGAGTGAGATACAACTGAATTTACTTGATTGCTGGGGTTGAGACCTAGGATTTGGTAGGATATTTTTGCAACATTTTAAAAGTGTTCTGCTGGCTGAGGAGTGAGTTCATTTCTATCCCTGGACTCAGTAGAGTGGTTTGTGTAGGAGCAGTGGTCTAGTAAATTGTGGTGATAGTTGAATTACTATAAAGGGCAGTACTCACCAGGGTGGTGGAGCAGTTGTGTATTTGAATGTTTCTAACAGTCACCAGTGGCTGTGGTTTACCAACCCACCCTTTCCCACCCCCAGGTGTGGCATTTCCTTTATAGCCAAGGTTCTGACATCACTTCCTCAATAGGTCTTGGGGCAGAACTGTCATATTCTAATAACCCAGCACAGTGCATAAAGGGTAGGTACACACCACAAATAATAATAAATATATATATATATATATATATATATATATATTACATATTGTATATTATAAGGGGAGGGACATGTGGGAGTGGTGCAATGCACTGGCTGTGGGGCAGCAGTTTTCTGGGAGACATTTTGAAAACTGCATTGCTGTCCTATTTGCCGGCAACTGTCAGATCTGAGGAAGGAGGTTGCCCACCTGCAGACTGAACTAGCAAGGACTAAGGAGGCCTCCCCAACCCAAAGAGCACCACTGCCACAACCACTGCCTCAAAGGTTGCCAAGTATGAAGAGCAGTTGGACCACAGTGGGTTCTGGGAGGGTGCAGGTGGTGGACCAGAGGTGAAGCCCCCTAGTTGTACCTGTACACAAATCATGTGCCATTCTGGCAGAGCAAGGGTCCTCTATGATGGCACCCTCAGTGGAGACCCAGAAGAATGCTGAGGACATCCACAAGGGAGACCCACAAAAGGGTGGCAAGGGACACCACAGGGGAAGGAAACAACTTCTGATAGGGGACTCAATTGTTAGGGGGGTAAAACTGGGGAAGGGAGAGGAGAAGAAAGTAAGGTGCCTGCCTGGTGCCATGGTTTGGAGGGACAGGAAGCGAATCCTCAGGATTACAAAAGCAGCATCACAGGAGGGAACTAGATATCATTGTCCACCTTGGGACAAATGACCTAGCTAGGCATGGGATCAGTGCAGTGCAGAATTAATTTGTGGAGTTGGGGAGGGGCCTCAGATGGGTAGCAAGCATGGTAACCTTCTCAGAGGTGCTGCCAGTCCATGGCAGGAGTGAGGCTAGGGTACTACACACCATGAAGTTTAATGAATGGTTGCAAAACTGGTGCAGAGCACAGGGCTTTGGCTTCATTGGGGACTGGGGGTCCACCTGGAGAGATAAAGGTCTATACTGGCATGATGGTCTGCATCTGTCCACGAAGGGAACCAAGCTCTAGGTGACAGGTTTAAATGCTTCCTTGGCAAACTTTTAAACTAGCCAAGGGGGGAGGTGCTGATAAAAGGCAGGAAATTTCAAGCATCCCCCCCCCACAAAACATGGCAGGTACTAAGGTAAACACTGAGGTACAGAGCTCAACACAGGGCAGGGGTAAATGGAAAAATAGACAAGGGCAATAAGAGCAGGGATGGGGAAAAAAGGAAAAAGCCAACATTAAATGGAGGGCAATGAGTACCAATGCCCGTAGTCTGGGAAACAAGCTTCCTGAGCTAGTAGCCCTGATGGACAATTGGATATTGTGGCAGTCACGAAACATGGTACACAGAGAACCATGAATGGGATGTCAACATACCAGGGTACACAATCTACAGAGGGACAGGGAAGGTAAAGAGGAGGTGGAGTAGCTCTATACATAAGGGAAGGGATCAAAGCTACAGAACTAAAAGTAAAGGGGAGGACAAGAGGCACTCTGGGTCACCTTGGAGACAGGGAATGGCATCACAATCCGCATAGGGTTGTATACAGACCCCGTCTCAAGGGAGGAAATGGACAAGAAAATGATAGAGGACATTCTCAAAATGGCTGAAAAAGGGGAGATACTGTTGATGGGGACCTGAATATGACAGATGTTAACTGGATGACATGTACTGCAGCCACATCCAAGAGCAGGGTCATTCTCGATGCCTTGCAGGGGGGCAGGCCTTAGACAGCTAGTGTTGGAACCCACTTGGGAGGGAGCAATACTAGACCTGGTACTCTCAAATGGAAAAAGGATCACAAATTTAAAAGTCAGTAGACATCTGGGAACAAGTGACCACTGCACAGTGTGCTACACAATGAGCACAACCATGGAGATAAGCCATACAAAAACAAGGATACTGGACTTTAGAAGGGCTGACTTTGGCAAAATGGGTAAATACCTGAAGAATGCACTAGCAAATGGCGAAAAAGGAAGGGTGGAAGAACAATGGAGAAAAATCAAAACTGCCATCATAGAGGCAACAAGCCTTTGTGTGAAACAAATAAAGAAAACAAAGCGGAGTAAAAAACCACTATGGTTCTCAAAAGAGGTGTCAGAGAAGGTTAAGGAGAAAAAGGCTGCATTCAAAAAGTATAAGGAATCACAGAAGGAGCACGACAGGCAACTGTATCAATTAAGGCAGGAAGAAGTGAGGAAGGCAGTCAGAATAGCAAAGGCCCAAACTGAGATAAAAATAGCCAACTCAGTTAAGAAGGGGGATAAAACCTTTTATAGGTACATTAGGGAGCATAGAAAGGTTAAGGGAGGGATAGTGAAGATTAATAAAGGCAGAGGTACTGAATGAATACTTTTGCTCAGTATTCGCAAAAGAAGATGAGGAGGAGTTACCTAAACCAGACAATAGAAGCACTCTGGGTGGGGTGTGGGGGGTTGACACCAGTCCATTCACAGAAGAAAGAGTCCTGAAAGAACTCCTAAAACTCAAGGCGGACAAGGCAGTGGGGCCTGATGGGATTCACCCCAGAATCCTAAAAGAACTAAGGGAGGACCAAGTGACACCACTGACCATGCTTTTTAACAAGTCATGGCAGGATGGGGTGGTACCTGAGGACTGGAAGAGGGCAGATGTGATTCCCCTTCACAAAAGTGGGAGCAAAGCAGAAGCAGGAAACTACAGACCTGTAAGTTTGACCTCAGTGGTAGGGAAAATGATGGAATCACTTCTGAAAGAAAGAATTGTTGAGTACCTAGAGGCCAGGGGGCACAGGACCCAAAGCAGCATGGATTTACAGCAGGAAGGTCATGTCAGATGAATCTAATTGATTTCTTTGACTGGGTGACAAAGTAATAGATCAGGAGGGGCTGTGGATATGGCCTACCTAGACTTAGCAAGGCATTTGACACAGTCCCACAAAGATTAATAATCAAGTTAGCCAGCCTGGGAGTGGGTCCCAGGGTGGTAGCCTGGGTAGCAAACTGGCTGCACAACAGGACACAGAAGGTAATAGTGAATGGAACACATTCCGAAGAAAGGGGGGTTACTAGTGGAGTACCTCAGGGCTCAGTACTGGGTCCAGTCCTTTTTAACATCTTTATAGGAGACATTGCAGAGGGTCTGGAGGGAAAGGTATGCCTCTTTGCAGATGACACAAAGATATGTAACAGAGTTGATACATAAGAGGGGGGGTAGAAAAGATGAGAAGGGACTTGGCAAGGTTGGAGGAATGGTCAGACATATGGCAACTCAGATTCAATAAAAAGAAGTGCAAAGTAATGCACCTGGGAAACAAAAACCCAGAAGAGTACACAATAGCAGGGGAGGTACCAACAACAACAAAAATGGAAAGGGACCTGGGGGTGGTCATATCAGATGACCTAAAGGTGGGTAAGCAATGTGAAAAGTCGATAAGGAGAGCCAGGGGGATACTGGGATGCACAGGAAGAGGCATCACAAGTAGAAAAAGGGAAGTGGTTATCCCTCTATACAGACAGTTGGTGAGACCCCATCTGGAGTATTGTGTGCAATTTCGGAGACCTCATCTATGCAAGGACATAGACAGGATGGAAGCAGTCAGAGGAGAGCAACTAAAATGGTGCAGGGTCTGCACAGAAACCATATGAAGAGACTGAGAGGCTTAATATGTATACTCTTGATGAAAGGAGGGAAGGGGGACATGATAGAAACTTTCCAAGTACCTCAAGGGAATCAACAAAGTCCAGGAAGGTAGCATCTTTCAGAAAAGAGATGTGTAAGAACAAGGGGCACAATTTAAAGACAGAGGGGGGACGGCTCATGGGTAATGTGAAGACATTTTTTTCCACGGAGAGTGGTGGATACATGGAACCGCCTTCCTGAGGAGGTTGTTGGGTCTAAAACAGTGGGGAAATTCAAACATGCATGGGACAGACATAAGGCAATTATAGTGGGGGGGTTGCAGGAAGTAGGCTGTTGGTTAACTAGAATCTGCAGCTTATCCAGTAGGTAGGGAAATGGGCAGACTGGGTGGGCCAAGTGGTCCTTATCTGCCGTCAAAGTCTATGTTTCTATGTTCTATGTTTCTATGCTAAAAGTTAAGTTCTTTCATGGTGCACAACAGGGATTCTTTCAAACCAGGGCAGGTTGAAGGGTTTGCCCACATAGGTTCTAGTAAAGGGGCTAGGTTGGATGAGAAGCCCAGGGTCTCCAAATCCGGGTGGCACCAAAAACCATTTATGAGTGGACAGATTGTAACAGCCATAACTTCCCTCATGGCTAATGTACATTTCAAATGTGTTACTTGGAATATCAAAGTGTACAAATTGAAGAGAAGAGGCACCATGTCCTGCAGGTATCCAAACTGCATGGCATCAAGAGACACACACACAAAAACAGAGCAATGCCCCCTTTGGCATATGAGTGGGTGGGACAGCTTTTGCAACAGGAAATAGTAAGAAAAAAGCTGGGATGGTAATTTTGGTGGCATGTAGTGTTCCTCTTAAACTCATCTTTGAAATAATATGAGAGATCAGAGGGTGGAGTCCTCTTTTTAAAGTGCATGCTTGGGCTGACAGAGGTGGTGCTGGCCTGTGTTTATGGCCCAGACAAAGATGATCTCTTGTGTTTCCCGAAATTGATCTGCCTTCTGGCTGATAACCTGTAGACCCCTGTGATAATGGCAGGAGACTGGATGTTATGGCAAGACAACAATTTAGGCAGGTACAGGAACTCTAGGAAAGGTCCCTCCCCTGCTCAAAAAGCCCTGTCCAAGTTAAAAGATACTCTGAGGGTTATTGATGCATGGAGGACCCTTTACTCTAATTTAAGGAACTATGTCTTCCACTCATTTGAACATGTTTCTTTTTACTGAGCTTTAAGGTGTCCAGCCATGTAAGATAAGCGCACATGTAGCGGCTGATCATTATCCATATACTGTTATTAGATGCCAAGGCAATGTAGAGCATGATAAAGTATGGAAACTTAACAGTCGTCTGCTGTGGGAAGATAGGTGTGCCAAAAAATTAAGGACGTGACCTCTCACTTCTTTACAAAGAATGAGGGCACAGTTGAAAATCTAAATGTTATGGGGAGGGGGGTTATGAGCTGATCGGACTTGCCACTATTAGAAAAAAAAAGAAGACGGGGACAGAGAGTAGGACACTGCTAAGGAAAATTAGTAGAGATGCAGCAAAATTTAATTTTGCCGGCGAAATTCTGATGAAATCTAGAATTTCAGACCATGAAATATTTCATGAAATTCGTGCATTTCTCTGGTGTGAAATGCATAATTTCATGCATAATTTAAAACAAAATAAGTGTACAGCTTCGGCAGCTGAGGGAAATGGATGTACTTGCTATGTAAGCTAGTGCCAACTAAAGAAATGTGTGCAGTATTGCTCTTAGTGTTTGAACATTATAGAATAAGAAAACAAAATACATGCATCCAAAGACAATAGTTAATTACAAGGTCTGTTCACCAAACTGAATGCCAGACATAGCTGAGAAACAATTCACATAACATAGTAACTTTGCATGGAAAATTAGGCACTTTTTAACTGTATAATGGTCACCAAAAACAAGGAGGGGTTGCAGGGGAAAAAAAAAACTTGCTTCACAGAAGGTTCAGTACGTCAGACCCGAACTCCAGAAGGATTTCAGGTGACACTAGCAACATCGGAATGGCGAATGTGAGCAAGCATCATGTCAATGGGGACACGGTGACCTAACTGTACTTCATCCCCTGACCCTCCCACACCATGCTGCGTAAATTGTACAAAGTATGCCCACATCATGCCTGCTATGATCATAAGACACCACTTCTCCTATTTGGTGTTGAAAAAAAGGATCCTGCCTCAGATCCAACAAGCTGGATCTTACCGAATTCTCCTTCACCCAATCTCTCCTGACCTTCATTGGAGTAGTCTATGTGCCCCCCAGCTCAGTCAACATGCTGTTACAGCATGCATCTCTGCTATCTGCCCTTTGCCCACTCAGGCGAACTTGTACTCTTTGGAAACTATAACCTCGACTGGCTGTCCCCTTCATCTAAGTCCACAACAGCCAAGTTAGAATCCCTGAATCTCTCCCAGCTAATCAAGGAACCAACCCGCTACAATGCCAGATCCTCAAATCACTCACTCTTAGAGTGGGTTCTTTCATTTCATCCTCACTGTATATCAGCATCTAATGTGGTCGACCCAGCCCTAAGCAACCACTGCATCACCAATTGTGTTAGGAAAACTCAACTACCCAAATCCACACCAAAATACATTGAAACACGCCCTCTAAGCTCACTGGACACAAATTCCCTCCTCTCAGACCTACATCATGCAAAATGGTCCCCAATTTACTCCGCAGCCACAGTTGATACTGCCCTAGCTCACTTCACCAGGATTTTCAACAGCATCTGGAAATGGGATCTCCACACCCCCCCCCATGAAAAGTCAGGGTTAGGAAGCGCTACCACCCATGGATTACTGCCCCTATAGTCACACTCTGCAAGACCCACAACAAAGCCTGGACCACCTTCAAAGCCTCTCTAACTCCAAACTCTAGACAAGTGTACAACACCGTGAGAAATGCTTGCACTAAGGCCATCCGTCTGCTAAGGCAGACTATTTTAAACTTCTCCTTGGCACTGCAAACACATCCTCCTCCTTCTGGAACATAGTACACTCCATAGTTGACCCTCCTCCTCAATCCAACACCCCTACTCTCAAGTACAATGGCACTGAAATAAAGGACCTAGTACAAGTTGCGGATATCCTGAATACCTCCTTCACCACTTCTTCTTCCCCTAGCCTGACCACACCCTAGCCGCCTGCCTTTAATCTCTGTCTCTTTTATCCTTTAACACATCTACATTAAGTCCTGATGGTCTACATCCTAGCCTCCTGCACCTTTCTGTCCACACCATAGCCCCCCCACCTCACCTGTATCATAAATTTATCCTTTTCCTCAGGCATAGTTCCAAAAGACTGGAAATCGGTGTTTGTCATCTCTCTCCACAAAGCTGGTGATCACACCAAACCTGGTTACTACCACCCCATCTCCCTTCTACCCACCTTAGCAAAATTACAGGAATGCCTCATCCAGTCTGCTCGAGTTCCTTACCACCACAAACTTCTTATTCCCCTACCAGTCTGGCTTTGGAAAAGAACACTCCACCATCCCCTCCCTTCTCCATGTCACTGACCACATTCAATCTGCTGCCTGTAATGGCCACGCCACTGCTGCAGTCTTCATCGATCTGGCTAAAGCCTTCGACTTGGTATCTCACCCCTTCCTTCTGAACTCACTTGAGAATGCAGGGTTCTCCCCTCCCCCTCCTGCTATTTGGTGGTTTGATTCTTATCTAAAAGACAGACACCAGGCAGTTAAAATCGCAAACTCCTCCTCCGCTTCCCTCCTAGTCCTGGCAGATGTACCCCAAGGTTCCATAATCGACCCTATCCTGTTTTCAATTTTCATAAATAACCCCCATCTGCTTGCTCTTCCTCCCTCATCCATATGCATGCGGATGACACCATACTGTTCACATCTGGCTTGGACTTAACAGCAATCCTCTATACACTGCAACAACACTTCAACTCAGTTCAAGCTTGATTCATCTCTAAACAGCTTTAACTAAATACTATAAATCAGTCTCAATGACCTTCAGAAATTCCCAAAGATTAGTCAAAACAATCAATGTCCCACCTATCACCTCCCTTGAGGGCACCCCGCTAAAAGTGGTCCCATCCTACAAATATCTTGGCATTTGGCTCGACCCACAACTCAACTTCTCTCTTCATATTGATTACATTACATCCAAACTACGCCCTAAGCTTGGAGTCCTCTACTAAAACAGAGACCCTCTCCCCCTCCCAGTACGTCGTGAACTTTTTTTTTTTTAAACTTTCTTTATTTAATGTAGTTTCCTGGACTGAAACCCAAACAACATACATAGACATCAAACAAGTTATAATCATTCAAGTTGATTCAATACTGTTGCTATCACTAGCAGAAGAGATCTAATAGTGTAGAAAATATACAATACACAAGTTGAATTTATGCTATCATAAGTTACAGTGTCCAAGGTATTCAATTCTACAGCATTTATCTAGAAACATCCTGTAATATCTCCTGTATACATTCCCAGCTTATATTTCAGAGGATGTCCCATCTCATGACAAGAAGGATCAACTGGGGGAGGCGGGAGGGGAGGGAGGGAGGTGGAAGGACTAGCCCCATATGGGTGACAACTAACAAATGTATCAAAGAGCCACATTTTGTTACCTATATCCTGTTCAAATCTAATCTAAGCCCATTCCCTTCCCCGCTCATGGAACAAACTCAGGCCTCTCCACTGCCATGTATAGAACCCAACGTTTCCACAAAATCTCAAAGGCCGGGACTCTCTTATTAAGCTTGGCAGTTATTGATTCCAATCTGTACACATCTATCATACGGTCTTGCCACATGTTTAGAGTGACCCTCTTGGTGGATAACCAATTGCTGGTGATCACTTTTTGAGCTACTAAAAAAGATATTTTTAAAAACTTAATTGTCAAGGGGTCTCGTAGTTCCCTAGGCAGTTCCAGGAAAAAATAACACATAGGGGATATCTCCAATTCAGGATCTATGATTTCTCTCAGAGCCTGCTGAAGGCCCTGTTTAAAGGAGGTCAACTCAGAGCATTCCCAAAGTAAGTGGGCCAAAGATGCAGGCGAGAACCCACAGTTCCTCCAACAAACCACCAGGGTTAAGGCATGGAATCTAGACTGGATAGCTGGGGATCGAAAATAACGGACATGAATCTTCCAGGAAAACTCCCACCAACTCCCTGATGAGATACCCCAATGAATTCTTTTCTGGGTCCACCCCCAGAAGTCCTCCGAAATCAGGACCCCCAAGTCCCTTTCCCAGGCTCCTCTAATGTGGACTGTAGTGTCCCCCTTCCAGGATAACAGTGCCTGATATAACTTGGAAATTATATGAGACTTAACCGGGTCCTTTTCTACTACCTTTTTAAGTAGGTATGCAATTTGTGGAGGTGAGAAACTCCCCAACTTAAATTGTGTTATCAAGTTGCTTATATAATTCCTTATTTGAAAATATCTAAATCTATCCTTCCAACTGATTCCATATTTGCTAACCAGTGAATCCAGTGGGAGAATCTTGTTTCCATCTAAAAAATGCCATATCAAATGCAGACCCCTCTCCTCCCATCTCCTGAATCCCCCATCCCATTTGTTAGGTGGGAAAGAATTCAGGTATGGGACTGAGGTCAACAAACAGCTCCAGCTTTTAGCCTTCTTATCCCCCAAAACCCAAACCAAACACTTAGAGTGGTGGCTGTGTATGGGTTTTCCTCCTGGCTTACACTTGCCTTCCCCTTTTGCTTTAATAGCAGATCATTCATGTTTTTACATGAGATACTCTCACCTAACTGCAAGTCCTTCCATTTGGCTGAGTATGCCTGATCCAACCAATAGGTGGCAGTGCGTAACTGTGCTGCACAATAATATAATTTAAAATTCGGCAGTGTTAGACCTCCCTCTGTTTTTGGGATCTGGAGTACTGAAAGGCGGATTCTGGGTTTATGTAGGCCCCATATGAAACATGACACTGTCCTATTTAGAGAGCAAAAAAATGCATCTGGAACAGGAATAGGCAGAGTCTGAGCCAAATATAAAAATTGAGGAAGTATTATCATTTTTATCCCCTCTATCTTCTGAATCATGGGCATAGCAACAGGGGCCCACCTGTCCAGTTCTAACTTTGTTTTCCTCAATAATGGCATAAAATTTAGGGAATATAGCTGGTCCATTTGATCACTCAAATGAACCCCCAAGTACTTGAACCAGGGAGTAGCCCACCTAAAAGGGAACCTCCCCCGAATCCGCTCTGAAGGATCATAATGTAATTTCAGTACCTCTGTTTTAGTCATATTGACTTTGTAGCCAGCTAAACGACTAAACTCCGATAACTCAGCCCACAGGTGTTTCAATGCATCTTCGGGGTCTCTGAGATAAACCAATAGATCATCTGCATATAGCGCCAACTTATGTATGCCCCCCCAGATCCCAACCCCTCACCTGTTCATCCATCCTTAAGGCTTGGGCCAAAGGCTCCAACTATAATGCAAAGAGCAAGGGGGAGAGAGGGCAACCTTGCCTCGTGCCCCGATGTAAATCTATTGGAGGGGAGATTTTTCCATTAATCTTAATATATGCCTTAGGTCTAGTATATATGTTCTTCACCACTCGAGTAAATGATTCAGGTAATCCAAAGGCATCAAGAACCCGTCCCAGAAATTTCCATGCCACTCGATCGAAGGCCTTCTCCGCATCCAGACTAAGAACCAGGCTGGGAGCCCCCGACTGAGTGGCATGGTATTATATTTGTAGTGATCTTTTAATATTATCCTGGGTCTGCCAACCAGGGATGAACCCAGTCTGGTCTCCATTAATCAATTCTGGTAAGGCCACCTCCAGACATCTCGCTAATATTGAGGTAAATAACTTATAATCAATATTTAAGACTGAGATGGGGCGAAAAGCACCACACTGTGTGATATCCTTCCCAGGTTTAGGGACGCTCAATATGACCTCATAGTTCCATGAATCTGGAATTGGTTCCCCAGAGTGCACCATCCTACATGCCACTAATAAGGGGTCCTTAATTTCCTGAATAAAGAATTTTAAAAATTCAGGTGTGTATCCATCTGGACCTGGGGATTTTTTAGTTTTCAATCTCTTGATCTCAGAAGTTAGTTCTGAAATGGATAAAGGGGAATCAAGAATCTCTCTCATTTCTCTGGTTAAACTTGGTAAATTTAGTTTGGCCAAATAAGTATTAATTTGCCCTTCATCTGGGTTTTGTTCTGAGGCATATAGCCTCATATAGAAATCTCTAAATCCATTTAGAATTTTTCCTGGGGTTTTTAATAATTGACCTGATACCGGATCTCTAATTCGAGTAATCGTGGATTTAGCGGTATGTTGTCTTAAACGATGTGCTAAGAGGCGAGATGCTCTGGGTCCTGTTTCAAAGTACTTTTGTCGCAAACATTGCAGGGCTTGTTCTGTCTTAATATCTATTAGCCTCTGAATTTTCTGTTTGACCATTAAAATGTCCTGGGTTATGGTGATATCCCCCTCTGCTAACCTCCCCTGTAACCTCGATAGCTGATTCTGAAGTTCTGCTAACTGCTGGTTTTGTTGTCTCCTAAAGTTCGCAGCAAACTTTATACAATCCCCCCCTAAATACAGCCTTTACCGTATCCCAAAGTATACCACTCGGTACCTGAGGTGTACTATTGTCCTGCTGAATTTGTATTAGTCTCTTTTTAGCCATATCCGTGAACTCTTTTAAATTTAAAAAATAATTATTGAATTTCCAGAGAGATTGGCCCCTCTCCCCTTTCCAGTGTAGCTGAAGCAACACCTGTGAGTGATCAGAAAGTACCGAAGGGATGTGTTTACATTCAACGGTCTGAGCTTGATGCTCCCCGGAGATCAATATATAATCTATTCTAGCAAAGAAGCCGTGGGGGTGACAGTAGTGCGTATACTCCCGTTTGTTCTTATTAAGTGTTCTCCAAGAGTCCACCAGAAAGGCATTCCTGAGATGTTCCCTAATGAACCGACTACCAGGGGTGATACGAAACACTTTACCATTAGATGTGTCCTTCTGGTCCCACACCTGGTTCAAATCCCTCCCCCCCATTATCAGCATACCCCTTTGTTGCTCGGTTATTTTGTGCAATAGGTGGCGTAGCGTCTCCCTAGTAGAACCTGGGGGAGCATAGAGGGAGGCCAATGTGACTAGAGTTCCCTCCAACTTCCCAATGACAATAACCAGACTGCCCTCCGGATCTGCATAACTGGATAAATTTTGGAACTGCACCCCTCTAGGAATCAATACTGCTACGCCTCTTCTCTTTCCCCTCCCATATGAGGCAGCTACTACCTGCTCGAACCCAAATTTTCTTAGTTTTTGATGTTCTGATTTATTTAAATGGGTTTCTTGTAGTAAGACAATTGATGGCTTTTCTTTTTTAACCATAGATATTATCTTATATCTTTTCACTGGGTTGTTTAGCCCATTAACATTATGGGAGAGAATTCTTAGTCTGTTTTTATCCCCCATCTTTGGGCCCGGTGTAGAACTCCCTTCTGATAGTTAACCCCATCCCCACCCCCACTACCCCCCACCCCAGACACTGCAACATACTTCTTTTCCAGATTGTTGTACTAATGTAAGGTGCCAGTGATCGAATTCAAGTACAGTCAGAACCATACAGATAACATAGACAAAGACAACATATACAATACCTTTCTTAGGTGTAGGAGCCAACTGGGCAATCCTCCACCAAAATTCATAACTATTTACATATGAGCTCCCAAGGCAGGAGAACAGGGTTATCTGTTCTCTATCCGTCTGAGTTGACACCACTCGGGTGGGAGGTAAAGGTGCCCCATGTGAGGCACATTCCCCCTGGGTCTTATGTTCCAAAGGTCCTAGCCCATTGTCTGGGCACAGCTTCACCAGCAGTATTCCTGGTGACATCAAGGGCTCCGCTCATTCAGGGGCCCCCCAGCTAATGTCGGGTAGGTGTCTGATCCAAGTATCCCCCCCCCAACTCCCTTGTCAAAATTCAGTACTGTGATCCCGTTTTCTTTCTGGCTTTAGGACATCGGCTTGGAATAAGCTCTTTACTTGGTTCAGCCTTGAATTAACTTTAGCTCTCGGTTGCCACTCAAATGGCTCATGGCAAACCCTTGTACCTTAAATCTGGGCCCTTAAAATGTATAGGATGCCCAGGTTAAGTCTCTGACCAAAGAGCCCTCCAGATTACCCCCCAGTGTACCTCTCCATATGCCTACTTGTCCCCCTCCCTTTTAAATGCTTAGATTGAGGCCTCTAAATTCAGGACAGACCACTCTTGACACCATCTACTATCCAAAAGTATTAGGTCCCCCCTCAGTAAATCAAACTTAGTGATAATTTCACTAATCTGAGGAAGGGCGAGGCATAGCCAAATAACTCCTCTTGATCAAACCTCTACTTTCCCTGCCTAATGGAGGCATTCTGACGACCCCCTCTTAACAGCAAATTTAGCTCCCAGTAGTAGTAGTACCCGTATATCACTACATAATGCAAGGAGACACTCTCTCCTGCTTTACATTATCTAGCAGCCTATCCCACCTCTCAATAGGGGGGATAGAACTTCCCAAGAAGAGAACGTCAAGTATGATGCCTCCAAACTACCCTTTAGGCCCACATCGTGTGTAGATACACAACCTATTTACATGTATTGTGCTGACTCAGAAAGACATCTATCCAACTATTCCTCCCCCCCCCAAGTCCATGTGATTACCCGTATAACTTTTCTTTCGATTTACTTTACTCTTACTTTTCCCCAGGGCTGGAGAGCACTGCAACATTAGCGGCTCCATGTTACCCCTATCCGTTTTCTAAAGTCGCACAACAGACCCATCCCACCTCCATTATCAGTTGTCTTGCTCCCCCTCCCCAAAAATTGAACCTAATATCAGCCAGGGCTTTCAACTCATGTCCTGCTAGAGAACTCCAGGTGGCCCAACAAATCACAGCCCCATGATAAGGATGAGGAAGCCTCTAGAATGTCAGAAACATCACAAATAAATCCTTCATCCAGGCTACGGCATTCTCTTCTCAGGTATTTAACAAGTCCTTAGTCGGCTGTTCCTCTGAAGATTGGGGGCTTGAAAGTCTGTATAATGTTTCTTTAATCTCCTGGAGTGTGGCTGCAGCCATCCGCTTTCCTGGTCTATTAGATCGACGAGGTTTAACCTGTTGCCATGGAAGCCGAAAGGCAGGCTGGTGTTCTTTTCAAGATGAGGCCTCTACTATCTCATACCCCTTATCTTTCATCGCCTGCAGGGCTTCCTCATATGTCTGGTATAATTCTGTGCCTGAGTCCCACCACACCCGGAGACGAGAAGGATAGGGAGTCTGAAATCTTACATTCAAAGCTTTAAGTTTCCGCAGTATTGGAGAGTAGGCCATGCGTTGCTGTAAGATCGAGGGGGGGGGAATCTTGTTCGAAAGAGAGACAAGCACCATTGTATTCCACCTTTCTCTGTTTCCATGCTGTGCGTAAAATCTGCTCTTTTTCCCTGAAACTTGCAAACTTCACAACGATCGATCGGGGCCTAGCATTCGGTGCTGTTGGCTTGGGTACTAATACTCTATGCGCTCTTTCGATTCTGAAGTGGAAGGACGGTGGGAGATCCAAAACATGTCTCAGTAGGTCTTCCAAAAATTCATGCATCTCTCCAACTTCCGATGCCTCCGGTAAACCATAAATTCTTAAATTATCTCTACAAGATCTTGCCTCAAGATCTAAACACTTGGCAGTAGTCTGTTCTTGTTGGGTTATTATATATTCTATAGCTCTTGAGACTTGCACCAGATCATCCTCTGCAGTCGTGATGTGCTCCTCCGAGGAAGTTACTCTTTCTTCTAGCCCCTTTATATCTGAATGCAGTCTGGTAAATTCTTGCTTAGTTTCTGATCGAAATTGTTTTATTTCAGAGAGAAGAGTTTCAAAGCGGGAGCGAGAAAGGGTATCTAGCTCAGTTTCCGTGTCCCCTCCGGCCATGCTTAAGGAGATTCTCTACCACTGTTTGCCGAGCTGGCTGGGCTCAATCCTCCATCATCTGCTTTCGTTTTCCGGTTTATGGATCTGGATCTTTTCCTTGCTGAGTTCCCCACTTGTCTTTCTTTGCATTTTCTGTTAAATTGTAATAATTAGACCATGTGGGAACGGTTTAAATGATCTGGGAGAGGGAGAGCTGCTCGACTAAGCCGCCATACCGCTGGTGACGTCACCGGAAGTCCCTACGTCATGAACTTTTGACAAAGATGATTATGCCAGTCTTTGACTATGCGGACATTGTTTATGGCACTGCTCCCTCCACCTCTCTTGCCTGACTTGACTCCCTTTATTAGGCCTTCTGTCAGTTCACCTCTAACTCTCCTTACAGGACTCACCACTGTACCCTTCTCTCCTGCCTGGATCTCCCCCTGCTCTCGCACAGACGTCTCACTCACTTTATATCTTTCATCTCTAAATTCTGGTTCAACCTGCTCTCCTTCTACATCTCTTCCCTCCTGTCACCCTGCCCCTACCTCTACCTACTATGTTCCAGGAACTCACACACCTTCTCACTCCCTATCCCATTTTCCAACTTTGGCAAATCTGCCTTTAACTATCACCTCCCCTCTCTGTGGAACTGTCAGCCCCTTTTCTTATGCAACTCTCCCTCTCAACTGTCAAATCTCAGCTATGCCTTCTACCCCTCCCCACCTGTCCCCATAACCTCACTAACATGCACTGTACTGTAGGTCCCAAGTGCACTCACTCTGCTCTATGTTACTCCTCTATTCACCCATACTGTACCTTACCATGTATCCTGTACATCTAAGTAGCCTGTGGAGTTGCATTAGTTCATGAAATGTATCCTCCTGTGAGGCACCTTTGTAACTGTGTGCTCCTGTACTATTTAATTGTATGCCTCCTACACTATTGCCTTTGTATACTGCAGTTTGCCAGACTATGTATTCATGTAATGTATTGTATGCTGTGTATCGCTGTAAATGTTTATTTATCCCTTGTTCCCCTTCCCCCAAGTCACACCTGGAAATAAGTCTTGGTTCAGTGTGCCTTTCCCGGTCACCAAATGTTTAAATAAAATAAAAAATACCAGATTATTATGTGCTTCTGCAGGTAATGTTCAGGTACAGTCAGTATAGGCGAGAGCTCGAAAAGCAACATATATAGCCGAGCACCTAGTCCAGCTTCATTCTAAACATGGACACAGTTATTGCTCCATGTTGCAAATGTAATTTACTGGTGTCTTACACCAAGGTCTAAAGCTTCAGTGGTAATGACCCCTCTGCAGAATTACTTCAGTGGAGTACGCATTCCAGTCAGACAAGTAACAGCTAGAGTATTCAGTGGGTGTTTGTGTTCACAGACATTCTCTGTAACAAATTTAGTTAAAAACACAAAAGAAGAAAAAAAAGATGAAAACTCAAAATGTGAATAGCCATAGGTAGAGCATGAGGATCGCACAAGACATGTAGAAACAAATCCATGAGAGGGTCAGGTTTTAGAGCAAATGAAAACGTCAACCCTTTAGCCTTGAGTACATAAAAATTGCAGTGACTGTTTCAAAGTGATTTCCATGAGTGCAGAAACATATAAAGTCTACAGAAATGAAAAAAAAAAAAATAATAGTCACCGTGGGTGCCGAAAGACAACACTGCCCAGAGGTCGAGACATTGGAAAATCTGTGTACATGCTGCTACACCTGAAGCAAATGAGGATGATACTGTCAGCTGGAGTGAAATGATGGAAAATAAATAGCCGTTAAAATTGCTGTATTTTATTTTAAATTATGTGGATTGGGAAGGGGCAGAATCTTGGTGGAGGGGGAATTCTTCCTATTGTGGGCGGGGGGTGGGACCACTAGACACCAGGGGTGTGGGGTCTTTGGGGTGGAGAAACACTTTTAAATTTTTTATCAAGCTGTTCCCCTCGGCTCTCAAATGCGGAATTTTGCCCACAGGTGGTGAAATTAGCATTTTGTGGGTGAAATTCCGCATTTTGCTTGGGGGGATTTCGCATTTCACACTCGCAAAATATTTTGTGTAATGTGGGGATTATGCAAAATATTTTGCTGGGTGAAAATTTTAAATTTCGCACAACATTAGAAATTAGAGACTCAGAAAAGAAGATCAGCAGCTCCTCCCTGGAATCAGAGTGGCTCAAGTTAAACTCCCTGCATGAAAACTATGCTGAGACTCTCAGGAAAGGGGCTGAGTAAGCAACTGTTAGATCTAAAATGCAGTATGTTGATCAAAGAGACAAAACTGACTAATTGGTCACACTCGGGCTGAAGCAACAGGAAAATTTATGAACAATCGCTGTGGTATGCAGGATTAATGGAGCACCCTTGCTAATGAAGCCCAGAAAAGTTGAGGAGTGCTTCTGGTAGTGCTACGAACACCTCTATAAAAGCAGAGCACCCGGGCAACCAGGTTGATATTAAGACCTTTTTATGGGCTGCTGCTCTCCCAAAGGTCACTGTAGCTCAGGTGGAGAATCTTGGGTGCCCAGTCATGGAAAATGAGGTAGCATAGGCAATAAAAGATTAAAAACCTGATAAGGCATCCAGTCCCTACAGCTTTTTGCCAAATTTCCACAGGTTACTCAAGGTTGCAGTCACTTATTATATCGCAAAACTTGCTAACGGTGCTTTTTCTGAAGGCCACCTACACCCCAGAATGCATGAAGCTTTTATAACCCTGTTACCTAAGCCAGGAAAAGATCAGGAAATTACAGGCAACAGTGCCACCTCATCTGCCTACTTCACACAGCCACAAAAATCCTGGTGAAGAGTTTGGTCTCTGGAGTTAAAAGTGTGTGGGGCACATTAATCGGTCCTGAGCAGGTGGGATTCATGCAGGGAAGACTGTCGAGAGACCGCCTGTGGAAGTTAGGATACATTATTTCTGTGTTTAGAGACGCTGATGCCCCTGCAGGCCTGATGTCCCTTGATGTAGAAAAAGCTTTGACTAGGATGGCATGGAACTACCTATTCTTCACCCTTGAAGAATTTGGTTTCCAGGGTACCTTCATCAACTAGGTCAACTTATTATACTAGAAACCAAATAACAGCCACCCCACAACTGAATGTGCACAGCAAATCATCACATCTCAAACAACCAAACTAAAGCACCATTCACCAGTACATAAAAATGCAGGCCAACACTCAAATAAAGTGCATACACTTTTTATTCAAGGCCTCTGTGCCCAGTACCTTATGTGGGAACACCAGCAGGAGCTTCTCTCACTAAACTAACCTCTAAGCAAGGGCCCATTGGGTTGTAATTATGAAATGTTCAATAAATAAATAAATAATAAATAAATACCCATGGCAAGCCTATCGGGGGAAATCTGGGATGAACTTTGTGCCAGGGCAGAACAAAGACATGCGGGGCTCAATTCCAAGACGGATACACCCTGGCACAGTGCGACTTGTGCCAACACAGATGGCATAAGTCACACTTTGCACCATGGGTACCACCGGATGGGATTCTAAGAGGCAACCTGCACCATGGAGCAGGCTGCCTGCACCCAGGGGGACTTACATCTTCCAAGGCCCCTACGGCATGGTGGAAGGGGGGGTTACGGCAGTATTTGCACCCAGTTCCAAAAGGGCAGCTGCTGTAACCCCTCAAAGCCATTCCAGGAGGCCCTGCAGCACTGCAGGATTAGACCAGCTATTAGCTGGCATAAGGGGCTTCTGCCATGCCCAACTGCCTGATGCCCCCTATATGGCCCTGACCCACACACTGCTGTGCCACACTGGGCCCCCCACTGCATAGTAACCCCTCCACTCCCCGGCAATACTGGGGTTCCACTCGCCGGCTCCCAGGACCAAAATGCGGTGATGCCACCCCCCGGTGCCACTGTGATTCTGCCAACACTCCCCCCATGGCTCACAGGGCTTGCAGGCATGTCCTAGGGTTGAGGCTGGGGGGGTGGTTGCCTCCTGTCATTGGCCATGTCAGCGGCTTGCAGCACCCAGGTCAGGTGCGCCCTTCCTGTGACGCACCACTGGAGGTGCCGCAAGTCACAGGTCGTAGTTGCCAGGGACCCTACCTGTTCTGGAATCTGGCGCAGGGTCTCTGGCATAGCGGCATATGTCACAACTCGCATTTGCCAGTGAGTTGCACCATACATCCTAGAATCGGGCCCGCTATTTCCCAGCTCTGTAAATGACTGACAGATTTTGTCTCAGATAAAATGCATTTACAGCTGCACTACTGGCAATCTGAGTTTGCAGAACTGAAAAATCCAGAAAACTATAAGAGAATATGTACTAATATGCATACATATTTAAAAGTGGATGTACTGTGGTTAGCACACTGTAAATTACTAGACTATATGTTCTCTACAGAGAATAATGGATGGGTTGCTGTACAGTATAAGTTTTTTATGCTCCTGAGGCATGTAGTGCCATGAAAAACATGAGTGCAAAGTAAGAGTGGTATTACACACTGAGGGTGTGTAAAAAATTAACAATGTAACACCTCATCCTTTATTTCATATAATTACTGGTTGGTTCAGTTCTGTGTCTTAAAAAAAATGTCCGTTTTCCTTTTCTGTACCATTTTGTTTCTGTGAGCCGAGATGACAGTGGCTTTCACTTTCAGTTTGGCTGACAGCCACGCCATAATAACGGGGGTTCCATTCCATAATAACTGGCCTGTTATTATGGCATTAGAAAGTGATGTCAGTCTGGTCAATAAATGGGCTCCCCAGTAATTATACTCCCATGAAGTTGTTTCATATGCATAGAATAGAATCAGACCTGTGCACAAGATATAATCTGTACAGAAGGACATTAAAATATATATTTTGGGACTGCCATAAAGCAAAACCACTGTGGGAGGAAATCCAAACAGTCTTGACCCTCTGCTAGGTTTGCAGGAGGCTTTTTCCGCTTTAATCTGTTTCACAGGACTTGGCATAGAACTTCTCATGGGTCCAGAGATATCACATGGCCTTGATATCTACCATGGCCAGGTGAATTACCGCCAGACACTGGCTGGATTATTCTGTGCCTGGCTTTGCAGAATGGCCCTCTACCATACTCGAAGCTTTACACATGGAAAAAAAACATTGGCTAACCTGAGTACAGGTTAAAAACCTTCACAAATAGATGGGAAAAGCTACAGGTCCTGCTGCAAATTCTGGACTGATCTGTCCCTTTTGTTCCTTGTAATATGCATTTAGAATGTCAGGGTTAACTCTTTTCTGTTTGTTAGTCACACTGAGTACAGTACATCATCACAAGCAATTATTTGCACTTACTTTACAGATCAAATTCTGGGTAAATATGTCTTTAGAAATGTTGACTGAAGGACAGACCTGATTGCTTTTTGATTTTTTCTTGTTTGGTATTTTATGTTGATACTAAAGTTATTTCTCTTGTATATTTTATGTATGCATTTCAGTCAAATATATTCAGGTTTTTATAAAAAAGGTGATAAAAAAAGTGACAACTTTTAAATGAATTCTTCTCATATGAATGTTGATGATGTTCTAAACCAGGTGCAAAGCCAGCAGGACAGTACGGCACAGTGATAATTGCATAATTTAGAATGTAATTCATACAATTACTGCATTGCAGATCAACAACAAATTCTAAGTACACAATGTGTTTCCTAAGGGAAAGCTCTTGCAGCAAGCTACAGTAAATCCAGGCCAGTCTAGTATGTCTGATGTAATGCCTTTTCTTTTTTTAATTTAAATTTTAATCAGTTTTTTTTTTCATGGAGCAATGCAGCATTTGTAATATCGTGACAATGTGTACATGACATCAGACATCATTTTAGGAATCTTCCTACTAGTTCACAGACCATCTTTGTTTTTTATATACTGAGCATACACCTATCAGTGGTCTTTCACTGACTGCTAGAATACCGATCTATGTCTTCTCCGTGTACCATTGTTTTCTGTTAGGTGCTTTAATACCCAGTTAGTTCCCCTAAACATAGTGGCCTTCATGTGATAATGTCTGGTCAATGATCCATAGCCCAACGCAGCTAGCCATTCCAGATAATGTTGAATTTCTCAACCTGAAGTGTCAAGGCAGCTGTCAGTTTCTCCATGGTGTAAATGTCCTGCACTGTATCCTCTCTGTCTTTTGTGTGTGTGTGTGTGTGTGTGTGTGTGTGGGGGGGGGGGGTAGGCTGTAACCATTTCCTAGTTACAGCTTTCTTTGCTGCTGTAAGCCACAGACTTAATTGCGCCTGGTGATGTTTTGGTTTAATATGATGTTCGAGTATCACTTAAAGTGCTATTTGTAGCATAAGGTGTCCTACTGCCAGAAGCAGTTATTATATGGCTAGCTCTATCACCTGTCAAAATGGGTGAGGAATCGAACAGCCCCCCAAAATGTGAGCGTGTGTTGCTGGTGTATACCCACATTGCTTCCAGCAAGGTCTTCCTCTTTGTGTGTCATATTTACCGGTGATATGCGATGTCTGAAAGAATCTGATTATTGGTTTCCATCCAAACTCCTTCCAAATTTATGAGTGTGTAAGGTTATGCTGTCTAAAACAGGCCATGGCTCAGACTGCTTCAGTTATTTCTATTTCGAGTTCTTCCTCCCACCTTCTACGAGTTTCATCGGTGTCACTGGTTGCTGAGTGCTGCGGTGCTTGGTATGTGATCTAGATAATATGGTCTGGGGTCTCTCCTTCCAGTGCCTGGAAATGAGTTCTATTTGTGGGTGAACTGCTTCTGTGTCCCACTCTAGCCCCAGTCTGGCATAAACATTATACTGAATTGTAAGTAGTGGAAATAGTCTGACCGCCAGAGTTTATACTACTGTTTCAGTCTTTCAAAAAATACATATACACCTGCTTAAAAAAACTGAAAAAGTGGACCAGTCCTTGTCTTTCCCATTGGAAAAATATGTGGTCTATGGCAGAGGGCCAAACACATGAGTCATGCACTATCATGCCAAAGTATCTCATTTCTTGTTGTATCCTGGGTATCTTGGACAGAATTCTCCAGTTATCCAGGATTACTTGGGTGAATGGTGAAGGTTGATACAGTAGGTGCAGTGGCAAGATATGGGTGGACAAAATAGGAGGTTATGGGGCTGTCTTGGGGAGTGCAATGTTTTGATAATTTTCCAGTGTAAAGTGGTTGTGTCATCTAGCCACTTCAGGGCCTGCACCCAGAGGGTTGCCTGGTGATAAGTCTTAATGTTAGGGAGTGCTAAGCCACCCTGATTCTTGCTTAATTTTAATTTACTGTATACTATCCTGGGATGCTTACTGGACCACAAAAACCTTGATTTCTGTCTATCCCATTTGCTAAAGTCATCCTGGGGGGGTAAAAGTTGGAACATTTGAAAGACATACAGTATTTGAAGGAGCAGATTCATTCAGATGGCCTCCACCCTGTGTATAAGGGGGAGAGGTAGCAGTGCCCATCTCTGGAGGTCTTCCTGAAAATTTTTCTGGTGGGAGCCATAATAGAGGTTACAGTGTTGGGGCAGGTCTTGTGGGATCATGACCCCTAGTATTGAATAGCCAGTCTGTTCCATTTAATGGGATACATCTGTTTGCGTGGCACAGGAGCGTCGTAACCCACCTGATTCACCTCTGTTTTATCCTTGTTTAATTTATAGCCAGCTAAAGGTTCCATTTGTTGTAAGTCCACAAATAAGGCTAGTAGGAATGTTTCTGGATTTGTCATGTATACTGATAAGTAGGGATGGGCTACCTGTCTGATAGCTGAATCGGGTAGGTCAGGTATAGGCGACTCTTTGCTGGGTAGGGTAGATCAGATAATTTACTACCCTACCCAACCTAACAGTGTAATTCATAGGTCAGGTAATTTTGACACAGGTAATGGGTCAGGTAACAGGTAATTTGTTTTAAAACAGGCATTACTGGCAACCTGTGGGGCCCTGGGACACTTCTGAGGTTAGAAACCAGCATGAGAGGGCAGCTTGTGGGGTACTCACGGCAGAAATGAGCACATGACACTGGTCTCACGATCTGATTGGTCAGTGCTTGTGTCTGTGCTCCATATCTGCTGTGAGCAACCAGATAGCAGCAGAATGTGGAGGGAGAGGGAGGAATCAGCACTAGCTCTGCATGTTTTCACCTAAATTGTGACAAAATGACAAGTAAACATATTAAAAAAAAAAGTCCACAAAGGACCAGGGGGTTTGGGACTGAATGAGGAACCAGGGGATTATTCAGTGAGGGGTTCGGGAGAGAAGGAGAAAGGAGGGGGCAACAAAAGGCACTCACTTGCAGCTGCTTTCTCTGCAGTATAGTGAAAGCCATTTAGGCTATATTATACACTGTCTGTTAGGTGCCCCGAGCCCTGTCTGTGACACAGCTACTCTGAGTCTTTCTCTGCAGCATAGTGAAAGCCATTTTTTCTGTATTATGCACTGTCTGTTAGGTGCTCCAAGCCCAGTTTGTGATGACATAGCTACTCTGTGTCTCTCTGCAGTATAGTGAAAGTCATTCAGGCTGTATTACACACACCAACTCTATGGATGCACACCTTCCAAGCATGATAAATGGCAAAACTCCAAACTGTAGGTAAATCAGAAATCAATTTACTACTCAACAGCAAAAGAACACTGCACAATGTGTGCACTATCTTTTTGCTGTTGAGCAATAAATTGATTTCTGATTTACTTACAGTTTGGGGTTTTGCCATTTATCGTGCTTGGAACGAGGTGCATCCACAGAGTTGGTGTTTGTTCTTCTGGGGGGTAAGGCTTTTCCCCAGGCTGTGCCCCACGTTGTACACAGTGTGTGGGGAGAACCTTCTCTGTTGTTGTAGGCTGTATTACACACTGTCTGTTGGTGCTCCAAGCCCCATCTGTGACATAGCTACTCTGTGTCTCTCTGCAGTATAGGCAAAGCTGCTTAGCCTGTATGACACTGTCTGTTAAGTGTCCCGAGCCCTATCTCTGTGACATTAGCTACACTGTTTATGTGTCTCTCTGCAGCATAGTTAAAGTCATTTAGCCTGCATTACACACTGTTATGTGCCCCGAGTTCTGTCTGTGGCACAGGTACTCTGTGTCTCTGCAGTATATGGAAAGCCATTTAGGCTGTATTATACTGTCTGTTAGCCCATTAGGTGCCCCGATCTCTGTCATAGCTACACTGTGTGTGATATCTCTCTGCAGCATAATAAAAGCCATTTTGGCTGTACTATACTGTTAGGTGCCCCAAGCCCTGTTTGTGTGACATTAGCTACACTGTGTGTGTGTGTCTCTCTCTGCAGCATAGTGAAAGCCATTTAGCCTATATTGCACACTGTCTGTTAGGTGCCCTGAGACCTGCCTGTGACATAGCTACTCTGTGTCTCTCTGCAGTATAGTGAAAGCCATTTAGACTATATTACACTGTCTGTTAGCCTGTTAGGTGCCCTGAGCCCTGTCATAGCTACATTGTGTGTGACATCTCTCTGCAGCATAGTGAAAGCCATTTAGGTTTATTTCACTGTTAGGTGCCTTGAACCATGTCATAGCTGCACTGTGTGTGTAACGTCTCTCTCTGCAGCATATCAAAAGCCATTTAGGCTGTATTACACTGTCTGTTAGGTGCCCCAAGCCCTGCCATGTACAGTATTACTGTCTGTGACATAGTTAGCTACACTATCAGTCTCTGCAACAGTTAATGAAACAATATCCATTAATTTCATGGCTGTGTCTACTACATCTCATATTTTCCAGACTAAGTCTACTAAATGGAAGCACAGTGCTGCTGCACATGCAACTGAAAATGATGTGGACAATATGAATCCTAGCACTAATGAAGAACATAGTGACAATAATAATAACATCAGCAGAACTGGCACTAAATGTCCTCCTGAACCAAAAAAGCATGTTAGCACTGAAATGATACTAGAGTTTCAGAAAGAACTGACTGGAGTTATTCGTAGAGGTACTGAATGTTTTGCTACATATGCCAGAATACTTCCAGCTGCTGAAGAAGCATGCAAGAACAAGGAGGCATCCTCCTCAAATACAAACTCAGATGCTGAGGCAGTGAATGCTGATAAAGGTAATGGTAATAGTGGGGACTGGGAATGGGATAGCCCAGGCTATGTCCCACCTGTTGATGATGATGGTACTTCCAGTTCTTCTGAATCTTTTGTTGATGAGGTCTGTAGTTTTGATGAGGGGGTAGAAGATCTACTGTAAGGTATGTGAGGCAAGTGCAGAAAAAAAACACATGCTAAATGTAAGAATAAGAAGATGAGCATGAATCAGAACAATTCATGTTAACAAGGAAATGACAGTTTAGGGTTTCCTCCAGGTCCCTTGACTGTACAAGAAATAGCGCCAGGCACTGTAGTACAAATTGCAAAGGTAAATCTTTAGTGTGAAATTTATTTTATATTGATCCTGCAGACAACTCTTGAGCTGTGTGCAGTCTATGCAAAAAGAGCATCAGTCATGGTGGCAAAGCGGGAAATTTTGGAACATCAGTAATGATATAACATGCAAAGGCGAAACACCGAATTGAGTGAAGCAGGGCAAGGGACAGTGTGATTGGTATGGGCAGTAGTGAAGGTGGTGGTGGCAGTGATGACCATAGTGACAATGAATTGGAAGCAGGAACTGACATTGAATCACTTGATGTGTCCTTAAAGTCTTCCCAGACAAACATAGATTGTTTTCTTTTGACACCATCAAGTACTGCAAAATCCCACAGTAGTACTCCACGTGAAAAAGGCGTGACAAATACAGTCCTCCCAAATTTTAAACATCTCATCATTCTGGTCAACTAACATGAAAAGAAAATGCTGCAAGGACATCAAAATGTACCTGCAAGCATCCAACATGCCAGCTGTTAAATAGAGCCATTACAGAGCTGTTGGCCAATTGTCAACTCCCTTCTGCTTTTGTTGCCTAGAAATGTTTCCTCAAGTTCATGAACTGGATTGAACCAGGGTACACCATTCCCTGTCGAACATATTTCTAGAAAAAGGCTGTTACTCAGTTGTATGACTTGGTGTGTAGTGCAGTCACTAAGCAGTTGAAACTCTCTGAAGTGAAGCAGGTTCACATAACCACAAATATACAGTATGGACCAGCAACCAAACAATTGACCACATGACTATTACAACTCATTGGGCAAGTTTTCAGTTAGAAAGTAATAATCGCTGTTCTACTGTAAGTAATAGGAAGCAGGCTAAATTTTATATCACCACTTTTGAGGAAAACCACGCTGCTATGAATATTTTGAAGGAGCTGCAAAATCAGTTCCAGAAATGGCGTACTCCATATTCCTTTTCTCTAGGGTTCATAGTGTCAGATAATGGTGCCAACACTGTCAAAGCTGGTAGAGACAGCAAATACCAACACATACCTTGTTTTGCATATTGTTTAAATGTTCTCATCCATAGTTTCTTAAATGGAAACAGAACTGTTGAAAACTTTTAGGTCTTACTAGGAAAATGTGTAGACATTTCAGCTACTCTGTGAAAGCACAAAACATCCTGAAGGGGCTGCAGAGGTCAAACAACTTACCATTGCATACATTAAAGCAGGAATTTCCAACCCTCTGGAATTCAACATTTTACTTCTTGGAAAAGCATCTTGAACAGAAAAGGCTGTACATGACTACACCATGCAGAATCAAATAGGTAGGGTAGAGTAGAGACCCTGCTCAGTTCTAGCAGCTGGACTCTACTTGAATCTTTGGTCACCTACTGGAGCCATTTGTGGCTGCCACGCATGATGTCAGCCCAGACCATGCAACTCTGAGTCAAATTCTTCCTCAAATAAGATTTCTTCACATTTTTCTTGATGACATAAAGAATGGCTTTCAGTCAAAAGACAACACCACCGCTGTTATGATGGCAGATGACTTGAGTCTCAGACTGTTGACTGACCAGATAATAAATGCCATATTTAACAATGACACCTATGTGTTGACTGCATTGCTAGATTCCTACTTTAAATTGACCATTGAGGCTATCCTTCCTGCAGGGGAAGACATTGAGTACTGGAGAGATCGTCTGCTAACAAAATGTGTCATTGCCCTACCAACACCATTAACTGATGTACAGCAGTCAAATCCTGCTGAACCATCAGAGTGCACCTCTGGCGCA
This sequence comes from Neoceratodus forsteri, assembly GCA_016271365.2. Lineage (NCBI taxonomy): Eukaryota > Metazoa > Chordata > Ceratodontiformes > Ceratodontidae > Neoceratodus > Neoceratodus forsteri. The sequence goes on from CM057450.1 coordinate 1,086,949,887, forward strand.
GACAATAGCACATCTATCAAATCTTCACAATCACCAGTGTCATCAGCAAGGGAAAAGACATCTACAGCTACTGCTTGAGCATCCTATGTTCAGGGTCAGAAAGTCACATCACTTCTGAGTCACCTGCAAAAAGGAGGACTAGTATCCAGTAAAGAAAGTGAAGCTGGTTCATCTGCCAGACTGGTAACTGTTTCATGCAGCATAATGATCCTGGTGCATTTTGCAGACCATACTGTGATTGGTCTCGAGGAAAATCCATTACTCTATTGGAAACAAAAGAGAATAATATGACCAGATCTAGCAAATTTTGCAATAACCTCAGTTGTCCACCTTCAAGTGTATATTCAGAATGCATATTTGGTATAGCTGGAGGAACAGTCACTGACCACAGACCACAGAACACTGCTAAGTTCTGCAAATGCGGAACGGCTTACATTTCTCAAAATGAATGCTAACATCATTTCATAAAATGAATGCTAACAATTTCCCATTAGTCCCAAACCCTGAATTATGCAATTCTGACCCTGAAAATGAACAACAGCCTGCAAACAGTGATACTGAATATGATGACTAGGTTGCATATGAAATGAATAGAACTATCACCACTGCCAGCATGACAGCAACAAGTGCAACACTTTTCTTAGTTTTCTTTTGCCAGTCATCCATTTTATATTATACAAAATCACACATGCCCCCACAATGCAAAGCATCATGGGCTGCATATGCAAATCACCACAGAATGTTATGCTGGTCCAACTTTAAGCAGAATTGCATGGTGCCGAAAGGCCTCTCACACGGTTTGCAAAGGGTGCTAACAGAAGACATAGACACGTGTTTCGTCCTACCAGGACTCATCAGTATACCTCGTCTGTTTGACACCCCAGTGGAATGGACCAGCTACCCCTAAGGCAGTGTGCCTGGGATATATTCAGTGAACCATTAAAATAAAAACTATTTAAAGACAAAAACCTCTGTGCAAACACTGAGGCAAGGTTACCCAAAGGGCATTTGGCTGGGAAGCCAAGTTTCAGAAAATACAAAATCACACATGCCCCACAATGCAAAGCATCATGGGCTGCATATGCAAATCACCACAGAATGTTATGCTGGTCCAACTTTAAGCAGAATTGCATGGTGCGAAGGCCTCTCACACAGTTTGCAAGGTGCTAACAGAAGACATAGAACCACGTGTTTGCTAATAAACTGCCAGAGCAGCACAACTTATAGCAAAGAAAAAGCACTTTTAATGGAGCATAAAGCATTAGCCACCATCATTCAATAAAACACTTCCCCTGCCCCTGTGCTGACATTTAATTATTCCAAAGTTCAACCCTCATCCACCTCAGTTCCATTCCAATAGTATGGGTACAGTGTTGGGGATGGGGTGAATATGGCTATGGTTGAGTAAGTCCCTTGACGGAGTTGGGGGTGGGTCTGGGGGGGGTCCACTAGGGGGGATGGTACGCTAGCCACCAGAGATTATGTTTTTCAATGCTGACATGGACTCAGAAGAAGAAATGATCCATTATCCAACATGGAATAAGTTTCAAAACAAGGGGCATGTGCTCAAGAATAGGTTGATTAACTATACAGCCTGGTTCTTAACTTCCTTTATCCCTCTCTATATCCCCTGGTTTCCTGACAGTTGTTTACTGCTGGACAGTTTGATCATGCATGATCTCATCTGTAGTTTCTGACTTGTGCTGATGAGTGATAATTTTCATCTCTTTCCCCATTTTATGTTACTTATCATGGTGGTTGTGTTTCACACTGTGGCTGTCAGACTGTTATCGCAATTTGGTATAAATGAAACCCTGACTCATATTCTGTAACTTGGTGCTTTTCTGAGTTAAAAATTTCATGTTCTCATTGGTGGTTGTTTGTGGCTCTTACACTTTTACAGTAATCCCACTGAGCCTAACCTCCACCGATGAGAAGCTGTCATTTTATTGAACATCATCACGTTACAGAATATCAGTAATGTCTAATTTTAGCAGCTAGCAGTAACTGTCTAACTACCTCTTTCTGTTTTTTTTCACTTTTTTTTTTACTTGACACTCTGACTCCTGACATAATGTGCCTAGAGGTACTGTAGGCTCCCACTGAATAGTAGTATACTATGGTCACTTTATTATCAGTGTAGTTCAGGCATGCACATTATGAGACACAACCCAGGTTAATGAATGATGCCCTGAATACTGTAACAACAAATCTATATGTGAATCCAGTTCATGTCCCAAAGCAAAGATCAATAATTGACTGCAACTCCTGATATGGCATTTTTTCTCTTTTTGTGTTTACCTCAGTAGTGAATACATCTTTAATTTAATTTGACTCCACTGCAGATTGGTCACCCATTCTTATATACTGTAACAGGGGAAAACCTCTTCAAGGAGTCCCCATGCTTCGCATGTTATCCAGATCATACATATCTTCTGCAACATGGTGTAGATTTGTACCCTTACATTAACACAAGATTTAATTCTACACCCAAATTAATTTGTTTCAAGTAAGTCAGTGTTTGTTCACTAAAAATACCACCAACAGCTTAATCTGGTTCAAGGTCAGTTGGCATTCATCTGTATCTCCCTCCCCCGGGTCGTGCCTGAAAATAGGCAGGATTTGTCTAGTGCACTTACCCAGTCAACAAAAACTAAATAAATAAAAAAATAAAATATTCCACTGTGTAACTTATGGTAATTTGGTGACATTCAGTTTTAAAAAGGATAGGTACGGGAGATCACGTGATGCAGAGTGCTGAGCAGAAGCTCCTTCAAGAAGCTCCTGCCTCCCAATCACTAAATCGCCTTTTCTGGACGTCCTGAATTCTTAATTTCCTCTGCTTTCAAGATTCAGTGCTGTCTGAACACTTTGGAAGCCTGGTTTGAGTGTAAAATTGGCGGATGGAGGCTTACATGATGAAAGCCCCGCAGAAGCACACCCACCCGCTACTCCTGAAAAGGTCTCTAAGAAATCCAGGGCTTCGGATGGGCCTGAGAGGCCTGATCCTCCGAGTCAATTTGGAGAACAGAAACCTTTAATGCTCACTAGGTTCCTTGAAGAGTTTAAGCCCTTTCGTGAGGAAATGAAAGAAATGGCGATGGATCTGAAGTCTCTCTCCAGAAAATTAGATGAAGTCTCGCTATCTGTTTCAGATAACACAGCTCGAATAGTCTCAATAGAGAAAAAGTTAGAAAATCTTGATCCCGATCTGGTGTCTATGCGTCAGAAACTGTCTCGTCTCGAAGTCAAGCTCGAAGATCTAGAGGGCCGCAGCCACAGAAACAACATTGTGATACTTGGGTTACCGGAGGGAGAAGAAGGCCAACATGTTGTGGCATTTTTGCAGAAATTGGTGGAGCGGGTTGCCGGCCCCTCTCCCTTTGGTCCTGCCTATATTATAGAGCGAGCTCACAGGTCCCTATGGCCTAAACCTTCTCCGGAGGATCCCCCCCTGTCCCATTATCTGTCGGTTTTTGAACTACTTGGAGAGGCAGCATTTTCTGCAGAAAGTGAGAGCTTTGTAAGAGGTTTGCTGGGAGAACATGAAACTGAGAATTTCACAAGATTTGCCTGGCTTGGTTCGCCTGAAGCGGAAGGCGTTCCATCCCATTGTTTCCAAGATAATTGCGCAGGCCTGAAATTCAGGATGGGATACCCGGCCAGATGACAGGTTCTAGTAAATGGATCCTGGTCCAACTATGATGATCCTGCAGTTGCCCTGATGAGCCTTAAATCTATGCTACCAGATCCATTTAAGGAGCCCTGAGATGCTGTGTTTGCAGGATGGAGAGATGTGTGGAGCTGAGAATTGGAATTTTCGTTTTTTCCCTTTTGGAGAAACTGTTCAGTGCGAACGGGAGGAGAAGCTTCCCCTGCTTTGTTTGGACTGGGGGGATCAGTGCAGGGCGCGCTTGCTACTAGTTTCCTTGACTCTAATTACAGAGGGCCCATGCCGGTTAAGGGCAAAGGACACTTAGGGTCTCGCAACGTGTTTACGGGGGGAATAATATTTCAAATAATATTTCAAGTCTTAGTATTTTTTGTATGGTAAGCACAATAGAAAGGGGAGTCGGTTTTGCTGAGATTTAGCTTCGTGTTTATTTCATCTGGATTGGAATTAGAGCGGTCTTGGGCTTTCTCTGTAGATCGTTTTCACTCTATCATGACCTGGAATTGGCCACTAGAGGGCATATCAGGCATTAGTAATTCACGGGTGAGCAGCCCTCAATTCGAGGGGGATCTTTCTGAACCTTCTCACTAGACTCGAGTGCAGGACAACTAACTTTCACACGGACAGCCAGTGCACTTGGAGGCTGATTATTTCTGGGAAGACGCGTTTTTCTGTCTTCCCTTCCTGCGATGTGATTACTGTTTCTTTCTCGATTCCTGCTGTCAGTCTGTGGCACGGGTCACTCCCCCTCACTGGGTTCCCGATCTGGTTTTAGTTTTTGCATAATTGCCTCATGAGGCAAGGATGATTTCAGTTTTCTCTCTCAGTTTCGTTCGGGTTTCCATGGCTACCTGGGTTGTACATGGCTTTCGCTGTGGCCCTTTTCTAATAGGTTCCCAATAGATTTACACTTTGGTGTAGGGGTATTGAAAGCCCAGGACCATTCTCTCTTTTTTAGGGACAACCAGCACTGTTTTGTTTTCTATACAGGGATAGCGGAATGTAAGAGTTCTTATTAACAGGGGCGCTTCATCGGGGCAGGAGATGAAGGAAAAGCACCAGTACTGTGCTGAATGTTGCTTGTGACAGTTTAGAGGGTTGGGGGTGGGTTCTAGGGTATTGTTGGAGGGTAGGGGTGGGTGGGGGGATGGGCTGGATTTAATTGTGGAGGGGGTTAGGGAGGAGGGAGGGCTTTACTGCAGTAACCATGGGTGTACGTTTGCAGGGGCTATGTATCCCTTGTGCTGAACTGAATACACTAAGTCTAATTACCATTATTGGATGGCTAATGAGATAACTTTTGTGACTTGGAATGTTAAGGGGATCAGGAAAAAGCACAAACAATATCAGGCTCTTAAACATTTAAGCCTACTTAGCTCTCAGATAACTTTTTTACAGGAAACCCACTTATTAGAAGTGGAAGCTTTACAGTTAAGGAGACAACAGGTGGGATTGATTTACAATGCCCAGGGATCTAAAAACAGCTGCTGGGTCATGCTCATGATTAATAGGGGTATTCCCTTTGTTTCTACGCAAATTATTAAAGATCCTGAGGGAAGGTTTATCCTTGTTAAAGGTACTCTCTGGTCTGTTCCAATATTACTTGGCAGTATCTATGGTCCTAACATAGATGACCCAGGATTTTTTATGAGACTTATATCTGCTATTCTCCAAATGCTTCCCATCAGGATTATTTTAGGGGGGATTTTAACCAAGTACTTGAGTCTAATTTAGATAGGTCAGGCAAAGGTCTGGGAGGGGTCACTCTGGGGCAGAAGGCTTTTAAAGATTTATTGGATCAATGCGGGCTCTGTGATGTCTGGCATGTTTTACATCCCGATTCTAGGGGTTTACCTTCAGGTAAATGACGCATGGCTCGCAGTCCCGCATTGATTACATAGTTATTTCTCAGTGCCTATTACCTGGGGTTAAGACTTCCATGATTCAACCTGGCCTAATCTCTGACCACTCACTAGTTTTAGGTAAATTGGTACTGCTTAATTTACCTAACAGGGAAACCAGATGGAAACTTAATGAACAACTTCTAAAGGATGTTAAATACTGCAAACTTATAAGGGAGCAAATTGAATTCTTTTTTTCATCTAACCCGTTAGCGCAAAGCCGGACATTTTGTGGGGGGCCTTTAAGGCCTTCATGAGAGGGATCCTTATCAGCATGGCAGTTGGTAGGAAAAGGGCACAGGAGAAGGAATTAATATCTTTACTATCCCAAATTAGATCACTTGAAAATAATTTCTCGAGTAATCCTCCCAATGAGGATATGAGGAAACTCTTAGTGTTGAAAGATAGATATTTGGAGTTACTCCGAGACAAAGCAGAATTAGCTATTATTTGTATAAAAGCTAGTCACATTGACCAGGGAGAAAAGGCGGGGCGCCTACTGGCACTGCGTATTAAGCAACAAGAATCAGTGAGATTTATTCCTCCTATCAGGGCAATGGCTGATGGATCCTTAAAAGTATCTCCCACTGCAATAGTTCAGGAATTTGCCCATTACTATTCAAACTTGTACAGTAACATGGAGCATCCCCCTTCCCCTGGGAGTACGGAGAGTTACCTGAAAGATTTCCATTTGCCCCCTCTATCTGACCGACAAAAGGATTTTCTGGTTGCTCCTATTTCTCAGGAGAAAATTGCTGATGTTATTAGTGAATTGCCTGCAGACAAGGTTCCAGGCCCTGATGGTTTTCCCTCCTTATTTTATAAAGTTTTTTGGGACCTTCTGTCACCAGTACTTTGCCATTTATTCCAGCACATTTTAGCTGTGGCGGAGGCCGACTCCCACCTTTTTGAGGCCTTGATTGTTTTGCTCCCCAAACCAGATAAAGATCTTGGGCTGGTTCAGAGTTACAGACCTATCTCACTTTTAAATCAGGATATTAAAATTATTTCCAAAATATTAGCCAATAGGTTAACGGTAGTTCTTCCTGAGTTGATAGGTATAAACCAGGTAGGATTTATGAAAGGGCGCTCATCTTCTGGCCACTTACGTACCTTGTCACATGTCTTCTCGGCCACTAGGGATGCCAAGTTCCCCGCAGGACTGGTCTTCCTGGACGCCGAGAAGGCATTTGATCGAGTGAACTGGAACTTTCTGTTCCGAGTTCTGGAAGCATTTCATTTTCCCTCTCTGTTTATTTCCTGGATTGCCACACTTTATAAAAACTCTACCGCAAGAATTTCTGCAAATGGGGCATTCTCTAAGCCCTTTTTGCTTCACTCAGGAACTAGGGCAAGGATATCCTTTATCTCCTTTGTTATTTAATTTATATTTGAACCTCTCATTTAAAATATTCTCAATAATGTTTCTATACAGGGTGTTAGAGTTAGGCGACTATGAAATTAAAGTCACTGCATATGCGGATGACCTGTTGATACACTTATCTCACCCTGTATCCTCTGTTCCGCTTTGCTAAGGAAATAGCAAGATTTAGCTACTGTCCAATTACAAACTGAATGCTAGTAAATCTCTATTTTCCCACTAAACCATAAAGTTTTCAAAAATGACATTAGTCCTTTTGGTTTGTGTTGACTTCAGGTCATTTAAATATTTGGGTATCAAGCTTTCTCGTAACCTCTAACATGGTTTAAGGAAAACCTGGATTCTTTCTCCAGATTGATAGCTCATGACCTCAAGAGGTGGTCCAAACTTCCTATTTCACTATGGGGCCAGATCAACATAATTAAGATGAACATATTTCCTAGAATTTTCTATCCATTATCTCTTCTAACACTTTTATTCCTTTACTCTGGTTCAAAAGACACATGGTGTATTCACCAGATTTATCTGGGCCAACAGATATCCTCAGCTGGCTTATCATAATCTGGCAGCCCCAAAATTGGAGGGGGGTTTACGAATTCCCCATCTGGCCATATATCACTGGGCTAGTCACTTAGCAAAATGTCTGAGATGGGTATCCCCAGCCCAGAAAAAGAGCAACTGGTTTGGCTTAGAATAGAACTGGATGCAATCAAGTCCAAGAATTTGGACCCTCTTACACTATTTTTCCTTAAGTTTCCCCAGGTACGTATGACCGAAGAGTGCCCCATAATAATGACTTCTTTAAAGATTTATTCTCAATTGTGTTCAATTTTACAATATTCCCCTCATCGCGACCTGGCCCAGTCTATTTGGAATTCCCCATCTTTCACTATTAACAAGAACCAGATTTCCCGTCAATAGTTGTCCCAATTGGGGGATGGGAAGCTTTTTTCTCTTATGGATGGAGAGGGGCATTGGCTATCAGTGGAAGATATTATTAAGAAATTTTTCATTCCAGTTTCCTCACATTTTAAAGTTATACAATTAAAGCATTTACTTGTAATCAATTTCAGTAATACTCCTCCCTCCCAGACCATCACTTCTCTGATACCTGAGGTTTCCCCACTTTCTGGATCTTCAGGTGTAATCTCAAAGTTATATCAGGTTTTGTTTCACAAAAAATATGGTGGTCCCTTTGGACCTACAAGATTCTGGAATAATTTTTTCCCTCAACATTACTTGGATTGGCATTCTCTGTGGAGATCATGTCATAAATATATTTCTCAAGACAGTCTGCGTCTCATGCAATATCATATTTTACATAACTTGTACTACAACCAGGTTAAATTGCAGAGGTGGGGTTACCTGAATTCCAATATATGCAATAAATGTTTGCAGGAAGAAGGAACACTTCTCCACATGTTTTGGTCCTGTCCTAAAATATCCCCCTAATGGGATTCAATTAAAACTTTCCTGGACCCTCTGCTGGGCCTTCAGGAATACTTTACTCCTGAGATCTGTCTGTTAGGGGACTTATCATTTATTAGAGTTAAGGTACGAAAGTTTCACATTTCCATGATTGTCTTATCGGCTAAGAAGCTTATTGTACGCCACTGGAAAGATAAGTCCTCTCCATCTGTCCAGGAATGGGTAAAAGAAATCCTGTCCAATCTGCGCACAGAAAAAGTGATTGCCAGTCTCCACAATAGAATGGCAACATATACCAAAATCTGGGATCCCCTTCACTCTCTAATTTCTCTGGTTCAAGTCTAAGTATATCTCAGACTATATTGTCATGTAAGACCTTAAGTAAGGTGCTTGGCATTTGACGGGCATTAGGTTGGGTTACTGCAGTATGGGGAGGGAAGGGTGGGTCAGGCAGTTATTCCTTTATATTGTATCAGAATGTTAATGTCACTGTCATTTAAACTGCCTTTTATTGTGGAAATGTATTAATAAACTTTAAATTGAAAAGAAAAAGGATAGGTACTCATCGGTGGTCATATGGGTGGCGGAAGGACTCTCTTACCCTGTTACAGTAATAGAAGTGATGTTTTTGATTTATTCCATAGTTGTTTAGCCAATGTGCTATCACACAGATCACAACAAAAATAAGGAGTGCAAGGTCCATCCACAACCCTTTATGACCACTGATGAGAACATGACATTTTTCTTATAGTATCACCAAGTCACAGAATGTTTTTTTGGTACTTCACACTATGACTCTTCAACATAATCTCATAAACTACATAGCGGCATGCTCCTACAGAATAGTACACTGGGGTCACTTTATTGTCAGTGTAGTTCAGACATGCATGTTATGTGATATGACTAGGTTAATGAATGATTCCCTGAATACTCTAACAATGAATCTACAGTATATAGAAACCCATTCATGTCCAGGAACTAATGTCAGTTAATGTCTGCAGCTCATGATCTGTCATTTCTGCTCTAGTCTTTCTGTTTACTTTAGTTGAGAATAAATCTACAATTTATTCTAACTCCAATGCAGATCATCACCTATCCTTATTTAAATGGGAAAAAACATCTTGATGCTGCCCTAATGCACACGTCTTCCTGATTATACATATATTCTGCAACTTGGTGAAGAACTGTGCCCTTAAATTCTCTTAAATATCAAAGCATGTTATGCAACAGTTATTGAGTACTCCATTTTTAAACCTTTCACCTCATTTGAATCCCATATTATGAATTTTAGCAGGACAACAAGTTTAAAATATCTTTTTCAATCTGGAAAATAACAAATTAGTGTGCAATATTTCCCCATCTTTTTTTGAGCAATTTTTCCACCTGTTTCACATCACCATATCCCCCTCCATAGAGTTTATAATTATGGAACTAAACATGCAGATGGCTGCTTTGTAAATTAGGCATTATAGATTTTTTCCTACTGATAAAGTGATTGAATTCAGAACTTCATGAAGTAAAACAGGCTTCAATGTATTATGCTCCTCTTGAGCATCTGGGCTCGCTCAATCCACTAACAAGTACATCCTGACAATATGAGTTCATAAATTGTCTTTATTTTTGTTTTGAAAATGTTAACAGCAATTCAGTACCAAACTGTGATTTATTAACACTACTGCAACTGCTAGCAATTTGATATTTATCAGCATCACAAACAAGTAGTATGCAGGGTGATAAATAGGATTAAATACTATATGCATGCCGTGTGTTGATACAGAGTAGGTGTACACAGTAGTTGTTTTCTGTACTACAGTGTTTGATAAGTAGTATAATCTTCCTTAATACCTTAAGTTCTGTACCCATCCCCATGCCTTGGATTCCCCAGCCACCCTCATCCTCACTAGTTGGTGAAAATCTTTCAGCTTGCCCTGAGAGATTGTAGAAAATACCTTAGTGAGCAAAGCAAGAGACAGTAGTTTTTCCCATATTTCAAATAATACTGTCATAGTAATGTGAGCAGTTTCTGCAGCCACTAAAGGGACAATCCTCAAAATGGAATTCAGCCCTCAGAGGAGTACATACTGTATGTACAGTGAAATGCAATGAAGCCACTGTTTAATCATTATAACCCAGGTCTGCTATATGTTATTCAGTTTCATTATCAGGCAGTTTCAGACTCTGTGAGGAAATATTTCATTTCTTGTTAGGGGGTAAGGGGTTGTTAATTTGCTTTCCCTAAATACACCATGCAGACTGCACTGTTTTCTGAAGCAATCAATACCATCAATCCCCAACCCCCATCCAGTTTCTTTTGACAACGTAAGTGAAGAGCTACCTGCCTTTCCTTTCCACTTTGAATGGAACTGTGAAGTGTTTAGCATATGAATGTGCGTATATGGTTACATCACTTTGTTGAATTCAACTGAAGTTGTTGACACTTTATACCCACTAAAAGTGTAATGTAGTTCCAAGTGGGTTCCAAGATGGTGTACTAAGGACATACCTCTCTCAATTGTCCCTGTTTTCACCCCTCAGACTTGCTCAGTCCCTCATCTGTCCCTCATGGAAAATGAGTTCCCACACAGAGAAGGTGCTGTAAATTCAGACATTAAAGCAAACATCCATAATAAAATCAACTTTCAGTGGATATAAAGTGGCCACAGCTTCAGTTGGATTCAGCAAAGGGTTTAACTACATGAGCACGCATAACGTAAACAGTTCACAGTTCTGCTCAGTGCATGGAAAGGCAGGTAGATGATCACTTAACATTGTGAAAGCAATGGGATGGGGATGGATGGGTGGAGACAGATGGGTCTGATTGCTTCCAAAGATACTGTGGTCTACGTGGTGTATTTATTTATTTATTATTGGCCTCTGTTTTGTTTTTATTTTATTTATCCATAACATTCTATGTAGCTAAATCAACAAGCATTTGTCAATGCCGAATGTTTGCTTGCTGGCATTGGCATTGGTAGTGTAGGAGTTACAGAGCTGCATAATAGGAATGATAGTGAAGTATTGAACTGAAGCCAACCCCACCACCACCCTGCAGAGACTGACAGGCATTGTGGTGTGCCTTTGGGTCGTCAAGCATTATGGCCACACCATTTCACCACACCCTACCCTGCAGACACAGACAAGTGTCATGGTGTGCCTTGGGGTCTTTGGCCCTTATGCGTACCCCATTCCATCAGAAAATATGGTGAGATGGGTGCAGTATAAGAGAATGGGGTGAACTTTCGGGCCGAAGAGTCCAAGGCACACCTCAGTGCCTCTCACTGGCTGCAGGGTGTGGGTGGGGGTGGAATGTATGAGCATTATAGGCGGGAATCCCAAGTCACACCCCTGATGCCTGTCATTCTCTACAGGGTGGGGCATTATGGTCGGAAACCCTAACGCCTCAGGCATTCATTGGTATTTTCACTCCAAATTTTCAACATGGTTTTTTTGTGACCCCCACCTCATGAATAGTGGCAGTATCAGTTTGTTAGCTGAAAGTTGCTTTTGCACAGTGACTACGGCATTTAGCACCACAGGTGCAAAAACACATTAATAACAGGATGTGAAAAATGACAGCTGTACTGTTCATGGGAAGGTGTTAAAAATGGCAATGTTGAAAATCTGCAGTGAAAATATTATAAAAACTGGTGAAGTCATGAGCGTGTGTAGAAACTGTGCAACACACACCCATAATGTAATTAGTTTAGGGATTTTTTTTACAACAGATTGTCAACACAGGCATTTTGGGACCTCCAATCATGAACAGTGTCACTGTCATTTTATTTATCTGTCCCGAACAATGATTTCCCACAGCGACCACGCATTTCTGTGCTGAAAGTGTGAAAACACATTTTAGCCATGCTGTGAAAAATGGCAGCTGTACTATTCATCAGGAAGTGTGGAAAAATGGCACTGTTGAAAATATGGCGTGCAAATATTAAAAATTCACAAACTTGCGAGCATGTGTAGGAACTGCACAACGTGCACTCCTAAAACAGTCATTTTGGGGAATTTTGTCACCAAATTTTCAATATAGCCATTTTAAGACCTCTGCTCATGAACAGTGTCACTGTGATTTTCTTAATCTGTCCCAAACATTGATTGTGCACACCGACTGTGCCATTGTGCGCTACATGGAGGGAAACACATTTTGGGTGACATATGAAAAATGACAGCTGTACTGCTCATAAGGAGGTGTGGTAAAATGGCAATGTTGAAAATCTGGAGTGCAAATATTAAAATTAGTGAACTTGTGGCGTGCATGAGAACTTCTTAGCACTTTTTCGTAAAACAGTAATTTTTAGAAATTTTTCACCAAATTTTCAACATAGTCATTTAAGACCTCTGCTCTGAACAGTGTCACTGTGATTTTCTTAATGTGTCCCATACATTGATTTCAGACACCAACTGTGCCATTGTGCACATGTGCAGAAACACACTTTGGGTGAGATGTGAAAAATGACAGCTATACTGCTCATAAGGAGGTGTGGTAAAATAGCAATGTTGAAAATCCAGAGTGCAAATGTTAAAAATTTGTGAATTCTGAGCATGCGTGAGGAACTGCAATGCACGCTAGTAAAACCATCATTTTTAGGAATTTTTTCACCAATTTGCAACATAGGGTTTTTGAGAGCCCACCTTATGAACACTGGCACTGTCATTTCATTAATTAGTCCCAAAAGGTGATTTTGCGCAGTGACTGGGAAATGCCCTTGAACTTTGGATTAAACGCCATGACAATTCAAAATTCAAAGGAGGGTCCAAAAATGCCATGTTGAAAATTTGGTGCCAAAATTCCAAAAATGCCTGAGATATGCATTAAAGTTGAAAAAAAAACCTATTTACTGCATTATACAGCTTACCAGCATTTTCTTAGTTCGTGGTCAGCTCTGAAGAGTGCAGACGTGTTCCCGGCCACCAAGATCATCGTGTCGAGCTCCAGAGGTAAGTATGGGGTGAGGTGGGGTGGGGAGGCAGAGTGTGCAGAGGGTGGGCGCGGTGGGCAGGGAGACTGCAGAGACCGCCGAGGAACTTTTTGTTTACAGGTTGTTTTTATTTCTTGGATGATGCGGGACATTTGCCACACTGGGGTGGGCTCCCAGCGTGGCAGCTGGAAGGCTGACAATGCAGGATGTTTGCCACTGGGCTGGGCTTCCAGCATGGCAGCTGGGAGGCTGTTTGGGGCCATGAAGCCGATGGGGGATTGGGCACCCATGTCGGGCTATCGATTTATTGCCACGCTTGGGGTGGGCTTCCAGCGTGGCAGCTGGAAGTCTGTTTTGGGGGGCTGGAGCCAATGGGGGATTGGGCACCCCCATCGGACATACAGTGTGTGCATGGGGGGGCACATGAGCATGCAATGTGCATGCATGCGTGTGGAGGGGGAGCTCTGCTCACTGAGGCGGGGCTCTCCCTTTCAACTGTACGGTACTGCATTTTCAACTGCTGTCATAGACAGCTGTGGCATTCATTGGAGAACTGGGGCCGTGCCTGCAAACACATTGACTGAATTGGAAGACGGCTGCCACACCTCCGAAAACTTGGATGATGGCACTATGTTTCTTGCACATGCTTGCAAGCAAACATAAAAATGAACTCAGTACACATTTCCACTGTGTTCTCTGCTTGTATCTCTAGGTTTGCAGATGTGTCCCTCATTATGAGGGATAGTATCCCTTACTGTCCCTCATTCTGAGTGTTCCGGTCACTCATTTCTGTGCTTAAAGGTTGAGAGGGGTGGCTAAGGAAAATATCAAATTATGAAGTTCTTGCCCTACATTTGAATGCCCACAATCCAATTATGTGCACAAGTAAAAAGAGTGTACTTTTATAAAAAAAAAACACACACATATAAAGATAAACAATGCATCACCACCAGTACTAAAATTAGAAAATGATAGTAATGTACATAGTTTTGAAATAAAAAAATACATTAAAGTATCAAAGTAATAGAACAAAAAAAAATTGATAATATGCAGATCTACAAAACAAAATGTTATCCTATTGAGAAAGGATGTCATATTATATTTAATTTAATTCTCAAAGGTTGACTTATAATCTTTAGGGCACTGGGGACAGAGAAGATTAAAGTATGGAATTTTGCAAACAGATAAAGTCAATATAATATAATAGAAAATATATTAGCAAAATACATAATAGGCAGGTGATTTTAAAAACTCAATATAAACACTTTGCATCCTATTGAGTAGGAATGTCATATTCTATTCCAAAATGGTGATTGCTAATATTTAGGGCATTAAGACATACAGTACATGATCAAGATATGACTATTTTGCAAACTAGCAGTGTATAAATGAGTCACTGTGTGTGTGCCTCAAATGGACACAATTGGGTAGATATGACTAAAAGTAATTAATGGAAAATGTTTAAGCCCAGGTGCATAAACTGAAAAAAAAATCATCATTGAGAATTTTCAAAGTTTTGAAACGTGTGTACTCTGCATGTACCAAGAATTACAAATTGTTGTAGTAGGACTTTTTAGTTATATAGAGAGGAGCACATTGAGGGACAATGAGGAATCTCATTGAGGGATATTGAGGAATCTCTTTAAGGGACATTGAGACTCCAAAAGGAGGGGCAGAGCAGGTACCGATGGGAGTTGGGGGAAGGATGGTGGGGAGGGTGGGGGTTTGGCTTTATTGTTTTGATGATTTTTTTCTAACAGGTTGTGATTAGCAGGGTATCTGGAGGAAGGAGCAACTGGCTGTGGCGGTGGGAGTGCTGTGCTGGTTTTCCGATGTGGGATGTCTAAATTTGTGCTAGGATGCTGGGATGGGGGAAGTGTAATGGTGCTAGAATGTGGTGAGGGTAGGTGTTATTCATGTACTGGACAGGAAGAGGGTTAACAGTGTTGGGACTGGTCACTTGTTACCATTGTGATTATACTGATTGCATGGCTGGAAGGAAAGATGAACTGGCAGTGAGACTGGGAACCCACCACAGGTATTTCATTATTGTAATTGGGCCTCTGAGAGGAAGGTGTGTATTGCTGGTAGGATTAGATACCTGCCAACAGTATTTTATTGTACTAATTAGTTGTCTGGGGGGTATCCACAGCAAGATTGGGCACTTGCCAAGGGTATTTTACATAATTATGGAGGGGGGGGGACTGGTAGCAGAATTGGACACCTGCTGATGGCAATTTCACAAGTTATGGGTGGGTGGAGTGGGACCGTGTAGGTCTTATCTGTGTGGCAGTTTTGCAGTGGACAGCAGAAAACACATAACTGTTTTTTTCTTTTGTGGCTGATTTCAGCTGTGAAAGAAAACTACATTTGTGATTTTTCAGCTATTTTTTTCAGTGTACTGTTCATGCATACAGTCTAAAAATGTTGTCATAATTTTAAGAATACACATCAGTTTGTCTCCAGTCCACAAAAGGATCATATTCTCAGAGAAGAGCTACTAAACTGATAAGTTTAATCATTTAAATTGGTCTGGCTTTGACCCTAGCCGTCCACAAAAATACATGCACATCCACAGACAAAATGACTAATTTTGTTGAGTTTTATATAAATACTTCTGAATTGTTGAACAGAAGCCACAGTTCATAACAATAAAGTAGCACCTAGGACTGGGAAGGTGGACAATACATTCTGTAGTTCAAAGGGCTAAGGTCACTGACGTATATGCTGCCAAGACCCTGTTTTGATACAGACACTAACTCAGCTCTAACATGTGGGTGCTACTGCAGCTGTAACATATCTATCTATCTATCTATCTAACGATCTATCTATCTATCTATCTATCTATCTATCTATCTATCTCTCTGTTGTTTTTACAGCAGGCAGACGCTTTTTACTTTAAACTCTGAACTGTTGCTCTGTTAAAACAATATATTGGAGCCCTGTAAACCGAAAGTGTGCAGGAAGAGTAGTTGTAGTTAAAACTACAACTAGTGTTATATATTTTTTTAACTCATTTTGGACAGTATACCATAAGGAAACTGATACCAAACCACGCATGAGTGGTATAAAACAATTTCAATCAGTGCATACTAACACTTTAAAAACAACTTTGTGCAACGAGGTACTGTTCATCCCTCCAGCTTACTTCTGGGTCTAGGACTATAAATTTAGCCCCTCTGCAAGCGGGGAGAGCACAAGCAGGGTGCCGCACATCCGGGCGCAAAGACATGCACGTTAGCGCATGTTTACGTGTTCGCGTGTACTGTGTGTCCTGGGATCAAAAAAAAAAAACTGCTGACCTTTGCACTATCATTAACTCTAAGTTCCAAATATTGTTGTATCACTTGCAAAACAAAGTGATTATACAGACTACAGAGTCTATTCTTAGTTACTCAAGTAAAAAAAAAAAAGTTTTTGTAAACAAACATGGACACCATTATGACCTTAGAAGGTAACCTTGGAGTCAAATGCTCTAGGTGTAACATGTTTCTTATTATGGATATGGTCCCAAAATAATTATTCACATGTTATAAATGTTTACAGACTATAGAATTACTCAAAGAAATCAGTTTATTTAATGAGCGACTAGAACACTTAGAAACAAATCAAAAACAAATGGCCTCAAGGTTTATGGAGGGACAAAATGTAATAATTACTGATTCCTGTCAACTACCCGAAACACCAGGTACCATGTTGTAATCTGGAGCTATACAGATATATGATCAACCAGTAACCATAGTATCTCCCACAGTACAGGCTGCAAAAAAAAAAAAAAAAAAAAGGAGTGGAGAGGAGGTCTTCACACCATTCTTAAATGAGGAATGGTTTACAGTGCAAAATTCTCAGGTCTCAAAAAAAGGAAGAAAAGCTGATACTTTTAATCTTCCTTTATATAATACTTATGATGTTTTATCCATTGACACCCCTGATTTTGCAGTAAACAGTCACACTACGTTTATTACTCCCACAGCCACTGATGTTAATATTCCTCCTACTATACCCCAAACCATTGAAACTGTAAAACAAAATATAGTAGTTTTGGGTGATTCAATAATCTAGTACCTTGATAGAGCAGTGTGTAATCCTGACAAAACCGCTACAGTGTTCTCAAGCTTTGGTGGAACAGAAATAATGGACATAGTCACTATGTTAGAAAATATATTAAGTAATGTTGGCCCAAATCCTATTGTTATTATACACCTTGGAGCGAATAACATCTTTAAAGATTCAGAAGATAGCATAAAAAATGACTTTGTAGTACTTATAAATAAACTTTTAGAGTTAGGCTGTGTTCCTGTACTTTCTGAGATCCTACCAATTCCCAAAGCATCTTATTTCCGTACATTGAAAATTAAAAAGGTAAATAACTGGATGAGAAGATGAACATTAAGACAGGAAATACCATGTATTACACACTGGGAGGAATTCACCCATCATGAAGAATTCTATTCCTGGAATGGACTACACCTAAGTAGGAGAGGAAATCACTTACTGGCAAAACAAATAACAGATTTCATTACCAGCATTTTAAACTAACTTCATTGGGGGGAAGGCAATTTTCTCTATGTCCTCCTGAAATTGATACATCACCTGGAAAATTAGTTAGTGGCACCAAAAGTAATAATATAAATTCTAAGAAATCAAATTCCCAGAAAAAACAAAAGAATAAAGATCTAGGATTGTTAATGCACGTAGTCTGATAAAAAAAATTGAGGAATTGGAACACATTCTAGCAAAGGAAAATGTAGCTATATGTGGAGTCACAGAAACATGGTTTTCTGACCAGGAATGGAACACAGAAATTCAGGGTTATAATAAGTTTTACAAAAATAGAAGTAACTCCAGAGGTGGTGGTGTCCCATTATAAATCTCAAATAAATATACGGCCTATAGTATAACCCCAAATGAGGTACTAGAAAGTAAAACAGAAGCAATTTGGGCTCAATTAAATTTACAGAGTGAGTCACTGGTGGTGGCCCTTTGTTACAGACCCCCCAGTTTATCTCAAACTGAAGATATGGAACTTTTGTCAACCTTAAACAACATGGAAACATTACATAATTACATATTAATGAGAGATTTTAAATTTCCAAAAATAAACTGGACTATTCAGGAGGGTCATGGACTTGTAGAAACTGCTTTCATTGAATTTACCATTCAACAAACTCTAACCCAAATTGTTACCAAAGCAACTAGATAGAACAGTATACTTGATATCATATTAACTAATATAGAAGATAGAATGACTACACCAACTATTAAAATGCCACTTGGGGACAGTGACCATAATATGGTATCAGTGAATTTAAATTTATGTAATAACATCAATAACGGTGTGACCGTAATAAAAGATTTTAATAAGGCAGATTATGGAGAGATACTTAGATACTTAAGCACTTGGAAATTGGAAAGTGATCTTAAAGATTTAGACCTTTGTCAAATATGGGAATATATAAGGGATAAAATTAATTACTGTTTGAAAACTTGGGTGCCTAACAGACCTAAATATAACAAGGGGAATATAATTCCCCTGTGGTGGAACAAGAACATAAACAAGGCCATCAACAAAAAAAAGACCTATTATAGGAAATATAGAAAAAATCTATCCCCAATTACCTGGAGTGCATATAAAGAAAACACAAAAAAAGTCAAACATTACATCAGAAAAGCAAAAAGTAATTTTTAATTAAATTTAGCATATAAAACTAAGGACAACCATAAATCCTTCTACAACTACATTGGTTCTTTTAGGAAAAATAGTTCTACAGTTGGACTACTTGTCAACAACATGGGTCCTATTAATAAAGAATCAGAAATGGCGACCGAATTTAACAATTATTTTGCTAGTATATTTACTTCAGATGATATCTTACCAATAATTTTGGAGCAGAATAACAAAGAGTATATACCACCTATTACTGAGACTGAGGTTAGAACTTTACTACAACAACTCAAAATTCAATCCTCGCCAGGACCTGATAATATTCATCCTAGATTTCTAAAAGAAACAGCAAATGTTATATGTGGACCCTTGACTGTTTTGTTCAATGCATCACTTAACCAAGGCAAGACAATTCAATTATGAAACGAAGCTATAGTTACTCCCATACATAAAGCCGGAAATAAACAACTAGTATCCAGCTACAGACCAATTAGTCTCACTTCGGTTATTGGTAAACTATTCGAAAGAACTTTATTAACCAGAATTGAAGCACATATTTCCAAAAACAACTTACAGGATTTAACTCAACACGTATTTACTCAGGGTAGATCATGTATGACCAACTTGTTAAACTTTTATGAAAACGTAAGTGCATCCCTTGACTTAGGGTTACCAGTGGATGTTGTACTGCTGGATTTTTCAAAGGCCTTTGATAAAGTTTCCCATCAAGTTATAATAAATGATATGTGTATGTTTGGCTTTCACCCTAACATAATTAACTGGGTAAAATCTTGGTTACAGAAAAGGTATCAGAGAGTCGCTGTCAGAGGACATTTATCACCTTGGGTAAAGGTTGGTAGTGGAGTCCTGCAGGGACTGGTTTTGGGCCTGTTCTGTTCAATTTATTAATATCAACAATGCAACCTTCCAATAAGGTCTGGATGGCAAAGTACACAGATGATTGCAAACTTGGCTATATAGTTAACAATACACAAGATGCAATCCAGTTCCAGGAAGAACTAAATGAAATCTGTACATGGGCACTAGAAAATAAGATGTGTTTTAATGAACAAAAATGTAAGGTCATCCACTTTGGACACAAAAATCAAAACTTTAATTATAAAATCAATAATGTTCCACTTGCTGTAACTACAACTGAGAAAGATTTAGGATTTTTTGTTGACAACAATCTGACATTTGATAATCATACCTTGGTTAAAGTTAAAAAGTGTCATAAAATCATGGGATGTATTTTTAAACATATTAAAAGCAGAGACCAAAAAGTAATACTACCACGCTATACAAGTATGAGTAGGACTAAACTTGAATACTGTTCTTCTTTTTGTGGTCCAACTACAAAAAAAGGAAAAAAAAATGGTTGAGGGGATACAAAGGAAAATAACTAAAAAAATTAAGAGACCTGGGATCCCTTCAATATAAATCAAGGTTACAACATGTGGGTCTCTTTTCTTTACAATATAGACAAATACAAGGAGATTTATGTACAATATATAAAGAAATTAATGATCAATGTCTGTTTGAAACTTTAGGTTTAATAAAGAATAATTCTGAGATACAAACAAGATCACATAGCTATAAACTTAGAGGGGTGAACTGTAAAACTCAAAACAGGATTAAATGGTTTTCCACAAAGGGTTGTAACACAATGGAATGCTTTACCAAGGAAAGTAGTGGAGAGTATTAATATTGAATCTTTTAAAAAACAGTTAGATAACTATATGGGAAATAAAAAAAAACATCATATCCATATTAGAATTACTCCACCTAGTTGGTGGTGAGCTCATTAAGGGCATTTTTTGCTTCCTGAGTTTGTATCTTCCTATGAACCTATCTATCTATCATATCTATTATCTACACCTGCAGATAAACATACATAAGCTATAATACCTTAGAGGGTGGGCATTATTAGGAAATACTGGACCACCCAGGGGGATAATGAGGCCCGACGCCGCAGGTGGGGGCCTTATAGCCCCTGAAAAGTCCAGTATTTCCCAATAATGCCCATCCTCAAGGGTATTATTGCTCTTAGAAAATGGTTTTCTTTGTAAATGTTCATGAATTTGTAAAGGAACAGAGCAAATTTTACAAAACATATCATGTTATCTCTACAAGCTTGTTATGTAAATTGCCTTCCTGGAGTTTCTCAAGTCTAGCGCACCTTTACCATCTATGTTGCCCTCATTAGGGGTGCATTGTAATCTGTATGACTTGATCTATGTCTATGTGTAAGTCTTGTGCTCCCCTTCCTTTTTCCCGCAGGACACATCTGGAATCAAGTGGGTCACCGCTCAGTATGCCTTCCTGGTAAAACTCTTAAATAAATTAATAAATGACTGCAAAATGAATAGAAATGTTAGAAAAAAATACTGATAAAGTAGTCCATAGGCTGTTCTGCCACAGTTGCTACTCACCACAGAGCCATTCTGGTGGATTTGCACCCCCCCCACACACACACACACACAGTGCGTGACCTTTGGCGTTTGTGCCATGTGAAGTAAATGATTTATTTTTTAAATGTGAGGTAAACCATTGTTTTAGCTTTTGTTCAGCAGGCTGAGTAACTGTGGGGGAATTGTGCCTGAACATTGTATAAGTATGTAATCTGACTGACTGCTTTATTTCTTTTTGCGGTCAGCACAGTGGTGCGAGAGTGCGGTCAGAAGAGTGGTGCCGTTTGGAAGAAGATGGCTCTGTGATACTTTTCCGACAGCATGACAAGTGGAGTGAGTTTTTTTCATTTTGAGGCAGTGGAGCAGCTGCAGTTCAGTGTGTTTGGGTTTTTTTTAAGAGGAGAAATGAGTAGCTCTTGCTAAGTGAGAGAAAAACATGGTGGCATTCCAAATTTTTTAGGGTGCTTTCAGCCAATTAGAAAGCCGGCTGGGCACCACTGTTGAATGCTTTGCGGTGAAGTGGCAATAGAACTGGCTCTTATTTTTTTCTGGGCATCTATTGAAAAAATAGATGCCCAGGTTGGAAGTGGTTGTAGCCAATGAGGATAGAGAACATAATCTTGCCATTTTCTAAATGAAAAGAAACATTTATTTTCATGTATAGCCTAAAAATAAATTATTATTTCCATGTAATTGTGCAGTATGTATGCCATCAACCATTTACAAAATTAAGAGTAGCTGGTTATTTGTATTAGCAATACATCTTTGTGTTCTGCAAACCAGTGATTATATTTGTCCTGACTGCACAATGAATTAAATTTTCACTCATACCATCACACCTAATTATACACTCATGGCAATGTCACTTGTGAGTAGAGAGGTTTGGAGGTACAGTATTTATGACAATAGATCTGATTCTACAGAGCATGTGTAATACTTGCTGTGTGCATGCATGGCATGTACAGTGTTATAGATGTAAACTAGGTGATGAAATCCTAGCGTTCTGATTGACTGAGAGCATCACCTGACTGTTCAGTTATCAGAGCAGGTGCAGAAAGTTCACAACTAAATTATTATTCTTATTAATTTATCTATCAATTGACATTATTCAAACTGGGATAACCCCATGAGATGCACCATCTCAGTTTCATGAGGTCCCATGGAGGAAAGCAGCAGACAAGGTAAACATAGTCCAGCAGGAATAGTTACATACAGGTGAAAATATACAAGGCAAAAAACAAACTGTAAAGATAAGTTGGCTATTGAAGTAAATAAGTGTTTGCACTTCACAAATCAATTTAGGACCTATTTATATATGGAATAGCACCCCCTGAAGTGTCCAAGCATGCTCTGATATACAGACTTCATAGGTGTTGAGACACATAACATACAGTATGCCTTATGCCTTACAATGCACAGGTGTCTGGGTGTGCTCTGATATAAAGACACCTTACATATACACAGTATATCCATGCTTTACAAAGAACTGTGTTAATGCACCAGTTAGGGTTCAAGTTACACCACAAAAGTAGGAAAATGTGGTGTTAGGTTTCTAACCCTAACCCCCCTAAACAGCCAAAAGACAAGACCATGCAAGCAACCACAGATGGCCATCATCAGGTCAGGCAAGCAACATATAACTGTGTTCAGATGAAACAATGCAGTAGCACAGATGTGCTACCTTTGTGGATTTGTATTTGTGGTGCGCACACCACAAGAAATGCACACTCACTTCTGGCTGCAGATAGAAATCCATGATACTTAAATCACAATACTGCTTCTGTTTACAGAAGCACAGGCTCCTGCATCCACAGATTAAAATCCCCAATACCCCAATTACAAGAGTTATTTTGTCTGCACAAGCGCTGACCCCCTATGGGCCCAACACTTCTATAACTATATGTATTCATCCAGACCAAAAGACATACACACAGTTCTGACTGCAGAAGAGCAATCCCCTTACAGGCCTGTGCTTCTGCAGCCACACACCAACCTCTAGCTATAGAAGCGCAGGTGCCACAAAATCCATGATGCCAAAACTACAACAGTACTTCTGTCTGCAGAGTCACAGCCCCCTGAGGATCCTGCACCTCTTCAACCACAGGTGTAAGACATACACACTGACTTCTGGCTGCAGAAAGGCAGGCCCTTGTGGGACCTGCACTTATGCAGCTACATATATAATGCTACACACTAGCATATCCAGCTACTGTATGTAGTGAGGTAGCACCTGCTACCCTCTCAGGCCAGCAAAAAGAAGCTGTTTCAACCACATCTGAGTTGCCAAAGGTAACATTTTACTTCTTCAGAAGAAGTGATACCCCTCTAGAAATATTTCTAGCTCTGCTGTTGAAATCATGATAACCACATTGCAACTGTACTTCTGTCTGTAGAAGAGCAGGCCCCAGTGTGGATGTCAAGAATCTATGGGGCTGTCTAGCAAGCTGCTGTGCTGGGCTCTGCACTTCCACATAACTACAGATAAAGACACACAGGACAAAGAGTCCATCTGTCAGCCAAAGCACAGGGCCATGTGCCACCCTTTGGTGCAGAAGTGCAAGGCCCTATGCCAAGAGAATATTTCTCTTCCCTATATGATAATTGGGACCATGCAGGCAACCCTTCACAGGTTGTGGCATAGTACCGTATACCAGTGCAGTCCTCCCAGTTTCGGCCTATACAGCTGGCTCACTGAGCTTGCCCCTGATCTCAGCTCACCGGCATTAGATAACCAAGCAATATTTGCTGGGGTAGAGACTGGTAAAACACATGACTTTTATTAATTATTTTTTTTATTTTGACCCCAAATTTTCAAGATAGACAGTCTGCGACTCTCCCTTATAAGCATGACATATGACTTGATAGAATAGTGGCCAAAATGTTGTTTTGCAACACAAGAACAAAAACACTTCTCATCCTCAGATGTGAAAAATGACACTGGTCACATTTGTGAGGTGGTGTGACAAATATGACTATGTTGAAAATTTATAGTCAAAGTACTGAAAATTAGTGAAGTTATGAGTAAATTTTGAAATATTTCAATTTTTGACTCTAAACTTGGTTATTTTATTATATGTTTACCCCAAATTGTGAACATAGTGTTCTTATGACCACCAATAAGTGGCCGAAGGAATCAAGAACTGTGTCCAGACTTTACTGTGAAGCCAAAATCCACATAAGAACCATACACAGAGATGTCTAGCATGTTTCACGTACCTCTGTGTGCTTTCTCAAAGGCAAAGCAGCACAGTGATGATGTAATTTGTAGTGGCCTGCTTAAAGTGACAGGAAAGAATTTATCAAAGCAATAATCACTGGTGCCTATACCCAAGTGACCCACATAAAACAATTAATAATTTTCACACACACATGCGTATGCAGACACACACACACACACACACACACACACACACACAAACAAATAAAAGCAGTGACTTAGATAGAAGCTTGGGATTCATTAAATAATTATACTACATAATTGCAATGTTATATAAATAGTCCCAAGTTCAAGCACTGACTCCTATAATTAAAGTCACTTGATAAAAATAAGCTGTTCCAAAACATCTTCAGGTCCTTATTTTAAATCCAGTCACACAAAGGGCTTTGATGTATGTGGGATAAAATAAATCACCTCAAAGAGACCATCCTGCTAAAATACCAGATATTAAATACGCAATTTCTCACCTGCCACTCAGCTGATGAATGCAGCTAGGAAAAAAGTTCAGTGCCTGCCAAATGCCATTGACCCTCCATTGGAATATTGTTATCAGACCCAAGATAGCTTCAGACAAAGGCAACAGATTTTAAGAGGTACTGTACAATGAGAAGAGATTTAAAACAACTCCGACACATGCTGGTTTTCTGGTATAATAGCATGGATCGAGAGTCAGTACTGTATTCAGCCAATCAAAAGGATTCATTTCATTATTATTTAATTCAATTATTTGTTACAAAAAATAAGTGGTTTCTAATGTAATCTAGTTTGAATGAAAAATATTTTCTATCTTATGTTTGTACAAGCCAATATAAATCTCCTTCAAAAGTATGATCACACTTCCATATGAGGTCCTGCTGGAATGCCAATCAAATTTACATCACAACTGTTAAGTCCAATATGACCAAAACTGTGACATTAACTAGAGTTTTGCATTGTTGTTGCAGCTCAGTCCCTGTGATTAAGTATGTTAAGAGGACACATCTGTTGCTCAGATACAGGACTGTCCTATGGAAATGCAAGATAACGATGGCAATCCAATATTTTACAAAGCTGCTGAGCTGTCAATGAGCGTGTACTGTAATGTACAGTACATGCTCACTTACAGATCAATCAGCGTCCGGCTGTGGTGGAGAGTGGAGGGCTGTGCTAGTTGTTAGCTTGGGGTCAGGTTGGGGGGGCGGGGTGGTGGGACACTACCTGCCAGGGTGGAGGGTCCTCTAAACATCAGGAAGTATTAGTGATTGAGCAAGCATGGGTGCGGGTTGGGGGAGAGACCACTGAATACCAGGGAAAGTTTATTTGTTAACATTGGGACAGCAGTCGGTTGTTGGGGGGGACCACTGGACACAAGGGAAAGTTGTGAGGGACCACTAGACATCAGGGAAACTTACATTTATAACTCTGGCATGGCGGTCGGCAGGGGGAAGGGCCACTAGACAACAGGGACACTTTCATTTTTCACTTCAGGAAGGTGATTGGAGCGGGGCACCACTAGACAACAGAGACTACTGTGTTAGAGGTTGTGGGGTCTGCCTCACTTCTTCCACTAACCACTAGAATTGTGTGGGAGTAAGTCACAGTTTTGATTGGCGATATGTGTGCCATGCAAGGGAACCAAGCAAAATGGCCTTTCGCTGTGCACATACTCCGAATATTAGACTGAGCCAATATTCCGGTCCCCACCTCTTCATTTACATTGCACTCCCTCTGACTATTGCCCGGGTGTAAATCAAGTTTGCACATACTAACCAGGCTTTTCAATATTGCCCATCTGCGCTACTCCTGGTTTGTGCGGGAAAACTTGGTTTTGTACCCAGGCAAAGTTTTGAATATTGGGATCCTTATATTGTGAGATAAAGGTAGGGGCATTCCATACCTCTGCCTTGGACTCACTGTTGTTTTCTTGATAATACTCAATCAAAATATGTTATTTTTTCCAAGAATGTTTACTTATTCGCCATTTTCACCCATTTCTCTTCTCTCCTGGCTTAAAGGTTGCCAGATGACAGTTACCTTTCCTTTGGCTACAAGGATGGGCAGCTGGCTGATGACAGTGTTGCTCTCAGGTAGGCCATCAAAAGCTAATTTTGCAGTCAGCCAGTGTCCTGTGCCCCCCCGCCCCCCTTGCACCTCAACCATTATTCCTGCCAAACTGGATTGAGTAACTCTGGGAGGGACATATTAAGTTTACAAAGAAATATAGAAACATAGAATTTGATGGCAGATAAGGACCGCTCGGCCCACCCTAGTCTGCCCATTTTCTACCTAACAGATAAGCTGCAGATCCTAGTTAATCAACAGCTTACTTCCTCCTTACCCCCGACTGCCTTATGTCTGTCCCATGCTTTCTTGAATTCCCCCACTGTTTTTGACTCTACGACCTCCTCAGGAAGGCTGTTCCATGTATCCACAACCCTCTCTGTGAAGAAATACTTCCTCACATTACCTCTAAGCCGTCCCCCCTCTATCTTCAAATTGTGCCCCCTTGTTCTTGCACATCTCTTTTTCTGAAAGATGCTACCCTCTTGGACTTTGTTGATTCCCTTGTGGTACTTGAAAGTTTCTATCATATCCCCTCTCCCTTCTTTCCTCAAGGGTATACATATTAAGCTCCTTTAGTCTTTCTTCATATGTCTTCTGGTGCAGACCCTGCACCATTTTGGTTCCCTCCTCTGGACAGCCTCCACTCTGTCTATGTCTTTATGGAGATGGGGTCTCCTGAACTGCACACAGTACTCCAGGTGGGGTCTCACCAACTGTCTGTACAGAGGGATATCAACTTCCTGTTTTCTACTATTGATGCCTCTCCCTGTGCATCCCAGTATCCCCACAGCCTTCCTTACTGCCTTCTCACATTGCTGCCCCACGTTTAGGTCATCTGATATAATTACCCCCAGGTCCCTTTCCATTTTTACTGTTGTCAGTACCTCACCCCTCAATGTGTACACTTCCCCTGGGTTTTTGATTCCCAGGTGCATTACCTTGCACTTCTTTGCATTGAATCTGAGCTGCCATACATTTGACCATTCCTCCAACCTTGCCAAGTCCCTTCTCATCCTTTCCACTCCATCTTCTGTATCAACCCTGTTGCAGATCTTTGTGTCGTCTGCAGAGACATACTTTTCCTTCCAGTTCCTCTGCAATGTCACTTACAAAGACATTATAAAGGACCGGTCCCAGTACTGAACCCTGCGGTACCCCACTAGTAACCCTCCTTTCTTCACTGTGGACTCCATTTACTACTACCCTTTGTGTCCTGTTGTCTAGCCAATTTTTTATCCAGGTTACCACCTTGGGACCCACTCCAAGGCTGGCTAACTTGTATATTAATCTTTTGTGTGGGACTGTATCAAATACCTTGTTAAAATCTAGGTAGACCATGTCCACAGCCCCTCCCTGGTCTACTACTTTGGTCACCCAGTCAAAGAAATCTATTAGATTCATCTAACACGACCTTCTCATCATGAATCCATGCTGCCTTGGGTCCTGTGCCTCACTGGCCTCTAGGTACACAACAATTCTTTCCTTCAGAAGTGATTCCATTATTTTCCCTACCACTGAGGTCAGACTAACTGGTCTGTAGTTTCCTGCCTCTGTCCTGCTCCCACTTTTGTGAAGAGGAATTACATCCACCCTCCTCCAGTCCTCAGGTACCACCCCATCCTCCCATGATTTGTTAAAGAGAGTAGTCAGCGGTGTCGCTAGTTCTACCCTTAGTTCTTTTAGAATTCTTGGTGAATCCCATCAGGCCTCATTGCTTTGTCCACCTTCAATTTCATTAGTTCTTTCAGAACCCTTTCTTCAGTAAATGGACTGGTATCGACCCCTGGCTTCAGAGTGTTTCTCTTGTTTGGTTTAGGTACCTCCCCCTCCTCTTCCTTTGTGAATACTGCGCAGAAATATTTGTTCGGTATCCCTGCTTTTTCACTGTCACCCTCTACCCACATTCCCTCCCCTTTATTAAGCCTCAGTATCCCTCCTTTGGTCTTTCTTTGCTCCCTAATCTACCTATAAATGGTCTTATCCCCCTGCTTAACAGAGTTGGCTATACTTTCTTCGGTTTGGGCCTTTGCTCTTCTGAAAGTTTCTGCTGGTCTATGGCATGGGAGTCAAAGTATACTTCCAAGCTTGATACCAGCAAGTGCCCCTAGGGTAGCTGATTGATACAAAATATCTCAACACAGTCTGCAGTGCCACTGTTATACATATAACATTTAAATATATTATGAGAGCCAGTCAGTCTCTGTATCTTTCACTATGGATCAACAGCAGTATTTTATTTGGAGTCTTGCTGAAACATCAGCAAATTGTGCAGACTTAATGCAAAGAAAACCAAACTGCTATTAACCAGTCTAGCTTCATCTCTGTAGAATCTAAAAACAATTACTTTTGAATTAGCTGGGAAGGTTCCAAAATCAAACCAGTTGTAAGCATATTATATATTATCATGCCTTTTTCAGTTGCATAATCTTGTTCATATTTGACCTTACTGTGACTTTCAAAAGGCTGAAGATAATATTCATATAACATGAAATTGGATTACTGTATTCTGCTGTTTATGGGAACATAAAGAGAATCCTTGCAAACTCTAGGTGATTCAGAATGCTGCAACAGCACATATTCTTTTATGTTCTGGAATGTTTGATTATGTTTTCTCAAGTCTGAAGATGTTACACAGGTTACCAACAGACAATAAAATGGAGTGGAAATTTCATACATCCTGACTGGCTAAATAAGTTCTAAGACCCACTCCCTGTGATCTACTGGTAATGTCCTGCTCACAATCCCTAGAATCAAAACTAGAGCTGGTGAATAATTCTTTTTCTACTCTGCCCCCAAACTATGGAAATCCACTCCTCCTGATATTTGGAGATGCCCCACCACTCTCTCCTTCATTGCTAAATGTTGGGAACATCTCCTAAGTCAGGCGCTCTGCTCCTGTCTTGTCACATGGGCATTATTGTTCTATTTGCATGCTTTCCAAGTGGATCCTTGCTGACTAAACAGCTCCAAGCACCACATCAGTGAAGATCATTAAAATTAATATACCTCTCTCCTGTCTTTCTCATGTTTTTAGGTCTCCCTACCCATAATGCACCAGTATTATGTTTTTTCCAGTTGATCCATTAATACTAATTCTGACCTCTTTCTATCATACTGAATTGTACTGTGAACCATGCATGTTAATATTTACTGAAACTGTAACTGATGGCACTGCATACTATGTACTTTCTTGCCAATGCATGTCTTGTTATATTGTACTCCAGCCATGGCTGTTATATTGTTTTTTCACTGTCTGCTTACTTGGTTGTACTGTCCCAAGTCACACCTGAAAACAGGCATTCATTTGCCTAGTGTGCCTATTTGGTAAACAAAAGCTAAACAAACAAATAAATACAGTACACTCCCGATCATCCGACCTCCGTTCATCCAAACTCCCTATCTGATGGATGGTCGGCTTGTCCTCCACATCAGCTGATTAGCTTTGGTAATACGAGCTGTTAAGTACCATGCTGATTGAGTGATTATACTCATAGCACCTGTTAACTCCACTCCCATTAACACCTCACTCCAACACCTAAATGCATAGCACCTGCTGTTTCTGTTCTGTTGCTGCTCTGTACTTAAGCACCTAATTAATCACCAGCAGTTGTTTGACACTTGCTCACTTGCAGAGCTGGCTACCAAATACAAGCATGTTGTCCTCAGTGTCTCACAAAAACTGAGATTCATGGAGCACCTGGAGAATGGTAAGAGGGAAGTGGTTTTCACAGGTGAATACAGAATTGGCAAGTCAACCAGCAGTGACATAAAGGCTGTCAAAGAAAACTTGAGAGACTTTGCTTTGACCATGGACACAGCAGCAGGGGAAGAGGAGCGTATGAACATGTACTCCTGTAAGGATGAGCAGCATGACAATGCTGTTTATTTATGGTTCTGCCAGGAACGTGAGAAGGGAACACCACTTTCAGGTCCCCTTCTTAAAGAGAAAGCCCTCATTTAGTATTCCAGGCTGGACAACACTGACCCCTTCACAGCCAGCGAGGGGTGGCTAATGCACTTTAAGTGCCATGATGGGTTTCGGCAGCCACATCTTTACGGTGAAAGGCTCAGCTCTGCTGAACAGGAGATTTTTCCATTTGTCTCTAATTTCTTGGATATTGTTGACAGCACTGGTCTTGTCCCTGACCAAATTCACAACACGGATGAGACCGGGCTCCTCTGGCGCTGCTTGCCAGTCCACACTTTGGCCCATGGGGGGGAAAGAGAGGCACCTGGGTTCAAAAAAGCTAAAGACAGGGTTACCATCTTGGCTTGCAAAAATGCAGCAGGAAGCCATAAGCTACAGCTTGTACTGGTGGGCAAATCTGGCCAGCCTCAGTGCTTCAAGCATGTGAACCTTAGTGTCCTGCCAGTGCACTATGAAACTAAACATTACGCCTGGATGGATAGCTCAATTTTTTCAAGATGGTTCACTGACCAGTTTGTCCCCCAGGTAAAGGCTTATTTGAGAAGTAAAGGTCTCCCCCTCTGTGCCATATTACTGGTGGACAATTCTGGTGCAAAATTGTGATGCTGGTGACCTCGGATAAGAGCAACTTACTGATGATGTGATCTTGGCTCTTGTTCAGAAGGAGGAGGAGGAGGGTGCAGATCATAATGATGATGATGATGAGGATGATGACCAACAGAGCTGTGATCCTCCTATCATGCCTACTCATGTAGAGGCAGTGGAACATTTCTCAAAGTGCATCCCATACTTGGAGAGTCAGCCCAACTCTGATCCTGTACAGGTGATGCTTCTGCACTCTATGCAGTAGTAGGCGTGGGGAAAGTCCCTTGACAGCCTTAAACAAAAGACACTCACAGATTATTTCAAGTAGCATCTGTAATTTCATTGTGCTACTGTTCATTTCATTTTTATATACAGTACAGTAATTGACTAAATAAATAAAGCTTGCCATTTATTTAAATTAATGAAATAAAGTTGCTTTTTAAAGAAATTCGTGTGCACTGGTTTATGCATATCTCTGCGGCTGCTGTATAATGTATCAGTTTCACATTTATCCGATCTTCCGATTGTCCATTCATATCAGATGTCCCTGAGAGCGATCAGATAAATGGGGTTCTACTGTATCTTCATTCCCCTTGACTGCACTGGTTTGAATAAGTTCAGATATTGGGATTTAGATTTTCGGTAACTGACATATAGTATTCATAAGTCACATCAATCATTCCAGATTGCCATTACAAACATGGCTGCCACCTTAACTTGAGTC
The DNA here is from genome assembly GCA_016271365.2 of Neoceratodus forsteri. Lineage (NCBI taxonomy): Eukaryota > Metazoa > Chordata > Ceratodontiformes > Ceratodontidae > Neoceratodus > Neoceratodus forsteri. The sequence goes on from CM057450.1 coordinate 1,086,981,768, forward strand.
TTATAGAAAAACAATTAGTTAGGCCCTAAAAATAAAACTCCCTTAAATTAAATAAGTAAGTGAATGTTCTTTTCACTCATGAGCTCCCCCTTAAACACATAAACACGTTTAAAAAATGAAGTACTGTTCAGAGTTTACATTTCTTGTGTTTCTTTGATAACCATGAAAAATCCTTCTCCTATATGTACCAGTTTGCCAGACAGTTCCCTGCTCATTAACCTGTGAGAGATAAAATTAAGGTTCTGTCTCCACTTGAGGCCTATGACCCCCATATTCAAATGACTTGTGCAGCACAAAATGGAGATGCACGGCACCAGGAAAATGCACTGCAGTGTGATATTCAAAAGCAGGAAATACGTTGCTCACTTTTGAATGCGCGATAATGCAGATATAATGTATGCCGTGCAGAAAAAGGGGGCGGACAGCTGCATATGCCACATATGTGAATATACAGCTGAAATGTGTGGCACATGTGCTGTGCATCCCAAATCTGGGCCACACAAAATGAAGTATAAAAGGGGCAGCACTAAATCAGCCAGATACCCAGAGGTAGGCTGCTGAACTGCAGGCATAATGTCCGGGAATGCTTTCCATGTGGCAGCAGTAATGGCTGATGTGAGGAGACTGAGGGAACAGCAAGGTGGCCGAGGAAGGGCCTGTAGGCAGTTTGCCCCACAGGGACAGTACTGGCCCTGTGTCACATATGAATAGTTCAGTGACACAGACATCGTGGGCTGGTACTGGCTCAACAGGGCTGTTCTGAGACAGCTCTGTAAGCTGCTCCATGATAAGCTCCAGACACCCTCACACAGAAGTCATGCTGTGATGGCGGAGACCAAGGTCACAGCAGTGCTGTTCCTACTTGCCATGGGCACCTTCCAGATACCGGTGGGTGACACCACTGGCATCACCCAGTTCTCCACCTCTCATCTCCTCACACAGTTTCTAAACGCTGTGCTTCCCTATGCTAGTGAGTTCATTCACTATCCTAGCACACCAGCAGAGTGGACAGCAACATTGTAGCACTTTTATAGGATTGCACACCTACCAGCCATGCTAGGGTCCATCAGAGCACCACCTGGTGATGACAAAGATGTTTGCATAAACAGGAGGGGTACCACTCCATCAACTGCCAGGTGGTGTGTGATGCAACAGGGTGCATCTCACATGTCTGTGCCAGGTACCCTGGGAGTGCACATAATGCCTTCATCTGACATCAGTCATCCTTGTGCCAATGGTTCAAGTCCAGGGACATACCTAGTGATCATCTTGTGGGTGAGTGCAAACACAGCCACAAACAAGGTATCCACATAGTACATGCACAGTGATGGCAGCTGTACAGGTGTTGCCACAGTAAGAAGGGTGTTGCAATGGCAGACAACCATGTGACACATGGAGGGAGGGAGGAAGGATGGGACCTGAAAAAGATTGACACCAAAAAGATGTGTAAAGCTGGCATGGGAGGGAGAAAATGTGATATTGGGCAATAGGCATAAGTTACGGGGTGGTGCCAGCTAGTAGGGGTCTGTGACACTGTGGGAAGGGAACTGCAAGGCGACGCATTGGAAGGTGTCTTTGCTGTGTGGAACAACCAGGCCAAGAATGTGCCATGATCCACAGACCAAATGGCATATAGGTTGCAGTGGAAGTGACAGTGGAATTGCAAGAGTAGGGAAAGGGCCAGATATGGTGTGGACTTATGGCAAAATTTTGGATGGAAGCAAAGTATTGAAGGAAAAAGGACTGTAAGATAATAGTAAAGTGTTTAATGAAAAATGTACTAGAAAATAAAGCATTAAAAGGTACGTGCCTTACTCAAGGCAAAACTTGCTACAGCTAGAAAAATGTATTTTGCTAGCGGAGTGGGTTTGTGTAAGGACAGGATATCATACCAAACTTGATGTGATCGAAAGAAGGAACTGGATAAGTAAAGATAAAGTGGTACATACAAGACCAGGTGTTAATGAAGGACAGTGTGTTATGTTCAACATACCCTTATCTCATAAAACTTCCTTTCCTGCCTTTTATGTTTAAAATATCCCTATCTTGCAAAACTTCTTTCTTTTTGCCTTTCGTGTCATAAACAACTGCTGTATATGAGTAACTTAGATTGTGATTCTCAGTAAATTTGAGAGGTTTGAGAAGAAATAAGCAGACGACCACCTACCACCAAAATCCAGTGGTGCTCAAATTCCTAGAGGACAGGGGTAATATCAATTCTGATCATCTCTGTATGCTTGTAGCTCTTACAGTAGTGGACTGTTAGCTGTTTAGTTTTGTTTGTATTAGGAACATTTTACTCTGCTACAATAAAAGCATACAGTTTATAACAACTAAAGTGTAGTCCATGTGACTTTCTGGGCCCCCGACCACAGGCCAAGCTGAATCTGGTCCAAAACTCTACATTTTCTGGTGACTGTGGCAGGACTTTGTTCGGTTCTGGTCCGGCTTGGTCCAGTAAGTGAAATAGGTAAAACTAGAGAGGGTATACACAGGTAAGGGTCATAACTTAACTGCGGTACCAGGATAAAGGGTCTATTAGACAGTGAGAGTTCAAAAATGTGAGCAGCATATTCAAGAACTAGAAAATCAATTAGGAAAACACCAAACAGTGGTTGCTACCTACAATGGCACCTCTCTAAATAATGATTCAGATGAGGATGAGGTAGACTGGGAAAAACATAGAAAATGCTTACTGGCAGGAACATTGCCCAAAATACTCAACAGTTGTGTTTGGGCCCTTGCTATGACCCCAATAGTCACCTGAATACATCAAAATAACCAGGGGGCAAACCACCAAGCAAACCATCACCTGGCACAACCTTAGTGGGGCAAACTTAGTGGCTTTAAGCCAAGAAATAGGACCTTTAAATCCTGGGGAAAATATGGCTGATGTTTTCAGCTGAGTTAGTACTTTCAGAAGGCTACATAGTTCTCTAGAAGATAAGGACATAAGAAATGTAGTTCTCCATTGCCTCCTGTGAAAGGGTAGACCCCCCCCCCCCCAGTCCACAACGCTGTGCTGTATTTTGCTGTATAGTGTCCTGTCACCTTCTGTTCTTTCTTTTGTTGTTGTTAGGATCCTTTTTGTCTTGTTTTATGCTGTTTGTTATGTTTGTTGGGCTGGGCACCCATTTTATATATCTGTTAGCATTCATGTCTGTACAGCATAAAGTAGCCCTAAGCATTAGTGCACCACACTGACATGTAAGGTCACTGATCGTTTAGCTGAGACATTTTTCCACATCCTCATCCTGAAGTGTAGCTCAATAATTAGGAAAAACATAATGCTTTATCAGGAAAATTCTTCTTCGTTTGTAAGAAATTATCAGGTGAAATAGAATGGCAGAACAGCGTGTATAAAATGGTCAGCTGTTCTGCCAAGTATGAAATATGTTATTTGTTTATAAAAAAAAATCCCGGTGCCAAATTGCTTTGGTAAAACCCTGTCTTAGGAGGTTAAAAGTCTTTTGTTCAGGGCAGAGTTTTAGTGTCAGGCATAGTCTTTTTCTTCGTTTTATATTTCTGTTAAAAGTCTAAGCAGTAGCGCAGCTGAGCTGTAGTGAAGCAGTAAAAGCCGCCACTCGGAGAAAGCAAGTATGATTTTGGGCTTTCCCCTCGGCGGTGCAACTTCTTGGACTGAGTTAGCCGCTTTCTGCTCCCTGAACAAGTGCAAACTGTCACACTACCACTTTGAGGCTATCAGAAGCGGCACACATTTCTTCAGATATTGTATGTTAAACTGCAGACGAATTACAGGTACTTATAAGTTATTGGTCCTACCGAGTGTTTCTTGTTGCAGTTAACGCCGCTCCATATGTGTCCACAGCAGTTTTTCTCTATAGCGCCGGCCGGTCACATTATTCCAACTTTTACAGGATGTTACTGCTGCGGGCAGTGCTATGGAGGACGATACAGGTTAAAAATTGTATGCAGGCCTGTAAAATATGAGTTATTGATGTACACCTTCTGGTATGAGTTGAGAAAGCACAATTTAGTGTTGATATGCAAATTTGAGAATGAATGAAACTTAGTTTTAACCCACAGTTTTGCAGCTCCCAACCCCACAGAGAAAACTAGCCCAAAGCTTTATGCTAGCAGCTCTTAAATGTCTTACAAGCCACTGGCTTAAAAAGGACCCACCCACACTATTGGAATGGTGTGGTAGAGTGGACTCCATTTGTGAGATGGAACATCTTACAGCAAGGTTAGGTCTCAGAGAAGAGAAGTTCAGGGAGGTATGGAATCCCTGGCTGCTTCGGAACTCAGACCTCCAGGAAAGAAGGGAGGGAGAGATTAGAGTGGACTAGTTTTAATATGCTATGGGAAAGGCAAAAATGGATGCCCCCTCCTCTCCTCCCCTTATGCCTAATGGTACCCCCCCACTCCATCTCCACCCTCCTCTCTAAACCCTCCATCCCTCCCCAAAATACCCCTCATAAATAACTTAAAAACGGGGATCAAAATAATGAATAAAATTTATCTGTGTGAATAGTCCCCTATTGTTTGTCCCCTCTCTCTAGTCTGGGCAGAACAGATTGTAGTCTCATTGTTATGGTTTTTTTTCTCATTAACTGTTGGAAGGACGCTGAGTTATAAAAATAGAATTTGTAATGAGCTGAACAACTATTTCATATGGCTCTATGTATGAGTACTGAAGGATCAATTACATTCAAGACTGGATGCCTGATGATATCTGGTATCTGGCCCTAGATAATGGATTATGAAAAAGAACATGTATGGAAGATCCAAAAAGTTATAAACTGAATAGTTGTATACTTATGACATAGATATTAGATTATATCTGTTTATCTTTCTTTTTTTTATGTGTACTGTATCTCAAACTCTTGAATAAAGATGAGTTGAAAAAAAAACTTAGTTTTAAAGGTGTGAGCAACGCTGACCAATCACATGATGCATTGTACTGTATGTAGTGTTGCTTGAATGGCTAATATCTCAGATCATCTGGAGGTGTTGGAAGGACAACACCTAGTCTTAGCTAGTGCCTTCTAGCTATGTTATGAGATGCCTAAAGACCTGTTGTATTGCTTTATTTGCCTTCCTTTGATTTTATTTTTTTCATGCCAAGTTTGCTGATTTAATCTTGTCCTGCTAATGGAATACATTACAATTTATTTGCATCCATCTTCTGCCTCATGTGCTTGATTGGTCCATCCTTTATCCAAAGCCTGTGACACCTCCATTCAGAGTTACGTGCAGAACTCCCTGCCAATGCCCTGCAGGGAAACAATTGGACTATTGATGGGTTTCTGATGCAAGTGGCCCAACTGGTGGCTGGGGACATAGACGTCCACCAAACCTTTGCAATGGCTCATCAGAGAAAGGGGTAGCCAGTTGCGGGGTATGCTGAGAGCCAATACACATACTACTTCCTCACCTTCTCCCCTGATGGTGGCAGACACCCCATGTTCAATGATGAAACCTTTAAAAAGAGGTTGCTGTCAAGTATCCTACTGAAGCTTAGGTCACTCATTGGAGTATCAGTTACTGAGAGTACGTGGTACCTCAGTGTAATGGCTAAGTTACAAAAAGCAGAAGCTCTTGCCCATTCCCAGGACAGGACTAGAAAAGGACCCATAGCTGTGGTGGAAGGACCACCTAAACAAATAGCTACTTACAGCTAAAACACCCATGGTCTGTTATCATTGTCAACAGCCAGGACATATCAAGCCCAAATGCCCCATGTTACAGGCATTGGTGCCATCTGCACCAATGCAACTCCCAGGAGTCATGGTACCCACTCATGAGGAACTCCTACAGGAGTTACATAACATGAAGTTAAAAATGGAGTGGTTAGAAGCTATCCAAACAGTAGGTGAAGTAACCCACTCAGCTCCCCAATAGGGATGTGTGGCCTCCCTACAACCAGTAGTGAGGTTCTGGCGTGATGCATGCAATCAATTGGTCTTATCAGCAGCTGTAAATGGAGGCCCACAGCAATCCATGTTAATTGACACAGGGGCTTCCATGTCCATCATACTTTACATACCTTAAACCAGAAAAACATCCACTTGCTACTTGAGAGTCAGTGGGACTCTTCACATTTCACGGCTCAAGGGCAACTACCATTAAAGCAAAACCAGCCACAATCAAAATAAATGGATGCACCTTTTCTCTGCTAGCACATCTTATGAATCTGTGTGATGAAAAAAGTATTTTAGGATCTGACTTCCTCCAGTCTACCGGGGCAATAATTGACTACACCAATAACAGGGTGTGGCTCAAACCCAATTTGTTGTTAGCACCAGAGGGGGTCCCACACATTGGAGGAAATTGTTACTATTTCTGATGTACATGCTGTTTTTGCTATTAAAAAACTTGAGACTCTGCCCCTCCCCACTCATAGTTCCCTGGCTGTTGTAATAATAGTTACACAGCATGCTGAGGCATTTGCCAAGCACAAACATGATTGTGATCAGTTAGACCGGGAGGAAGTCAGCACGGAAAGGCACATGCCGCTCAAAAACAGTATAAAATTCCTACAGAATGTGAAAATGATGTAGATGCTATTATCCAGTCATTATTACAGCAAGGGATATTGAGAGAGTGCGCGTCCATGACTAACTCCCCAATTTGGCCAGTACAAAAATTAAACGGTAGCTGGAAACTAACTATAGGCTACCAAAAGTTAAATTCAGTCACCCCAGCATGTGCCTCAGTAGTCAGAGAAACCCCCTTCCTCGTGTCCCAAATGACCCCCTGTAAAGGTATTCAGTATTCTGGACATTGCAAATGAATTTTGGAGTGTGACGGTGCATAAAGACTCACAATACAAATTTACTTTTACCTGGAAAGATAAACAATTCACGTGGAACTGCCTCTTGCAAGGATTCCATAACTCACCAACTTTTTTCCATAAAAGAATGGCGGCAGTACTTACACACTTCTGCAAGCCGCAAGCTGTATTGCAGTACGTGGATGATATTCTGTTAGCAACAGAGACTGAAGAAGAACATTTCACCTTGCTAGTAGAACTGTTGGCTCTACTACAGAGAGCCGGACTCAAAGTAAACCTAAAAAAGTGCCAGTTAATGAGTGCCTCTGTTAACTTCCTGGGTATCACAGTAACTTCAAATGGCAAGCAGTCAGATGAGGCAAAAGTAAAGACTATTCAAACCTGCCAGTCACAAAGACTGCCCTACGCTCATTTCTAGGGCACACAAACTATCACAGAGACTTAATACTTTTTTATGCAGAACTGGCACGACCACTGTATGACCTGCTACAAGCTTCTGTAGATGACATCCGAGCAGCATGGGCTCAAGAACACACCACGTCTGTGAGAAGCTCAAAGAAGCAGTTTTGGCAACCACATTGCTAATCTAGCCAAACCCAGCACTGCCGTCTCATCTAGAAGTATCCGCTTCTCCAACGCCATCGCTGGAGTCCTGTGTCAAAAACAGCAAAACAAGTTGAGACCAATTTGCTACGCCTCCAGAGTGCTAACTAAGGTAGAAAAGAAGATCTCCACCTGTGAAAAGCATCTACTAGCAACATTTTGTGCTGTGCACCACTTTACGTACATCACCAGACTGCCAAAAACTGTCTTGCATACCCCTCACACTCCACCAAACTACCTGCTTAAACCCGGGGAGACAGCAGTGTCTTCTCAGAGACTATCGCAGTGGACTTTAATGCTCTTGCAGAGAGACCCGGACATTACCTTGTTGCTGGTACACCTCCTATATACTGGAGAGCCACATGACTGCCCTCTGACTTATGCCATGTACTTACCTGAATCCCTGGCCCTTAACACCCCCATATACACAGCCTAAAACTGTTATACAGATGGGTCCTTATATTATGTTAAAGGTAAGCCATATACAGTATTTGCAGTGGTGACCCCACAACATACTATATTAATTCTCAATGTTGTACTCCACACTCCTCTCAGTATGCTGAGCTAGCTGCTATTACTTGTGCTTTACAAAATGCCACTGAAATACTAGCTAACATTTATACTGATAGTACTTATGTGGTAAATACTGTTGTTATGTTGCCTTTGTACATGTCCAATAACTATTTAGTCCGAAATGGTAAACCTTTAGCCCATGTATTGCTGTTACAGTATATTGTGCATTTGTTACAAGCTCGCAACCACCCAGTAGCAATTTTAAAAGTCAAGAGACACTCTACTGGGACCCCTAAGGCTGAAGGCAACAAAGCTGCCCCCACGCAGCACAGGCAGCAGCCATGCATGGCTCCCCTGGCACCTGTCTACTAATTACATGCCATCACCAGCACTAGCCATAATTTATGCAATCCTCCTGACCTTAAGTCTTTGCAACAGACTTATCTGCCTTACCAAATGGTGGTGCACTGGCATCTACAACAGTGTCCATTACCAGACCCCACCCCATGGTCAGACAAAACCCACCTATTCACTGCAGACCCCAACCCTCTATAACTATGGTGCCAAGACAATAACCTAATCTTCCCAGTAGTGTGTGTGTTCCCCCAGAATTAGAAAGTGAGGTATTCCATCTCTAGCATGCACATCTCACAGGAGGACACTATTCCCTTCCCAAAACACTTGAGAAAGTCAAAGCCTCCATGTGGTGGCCTCAAATGGAAGAGCACCTCCAAGACAGGTACAGTCACTGCTTACCATGCTTACAAACCAACCCCCCACATACCTCCAACAAAGCGTTCTTGCTTTCAACTAAGGCCCAAGTGGTCCCTGGGACCATGTAGATTGATTTTATTACAGAATTGTCCTTCACACCAGGTAATTTTACTCATTGCCTGGTTGTTATCGACATGTTTTCTAAATAGTTAGAAGCTTTTCTCACACAAAAGATGGAGGCTCATACAGCAGCACATATTTTGCACTTTGAGCTATTTTCTAGGTGGGGACTGCCATGGGTAGTCTCATCAGACAAAGGAGGATCTTTTACAAGCAAAATGTTTAAACAGTTGCAAGCTGTGCTACATATTAAACAAGAACTACATGTGGCATTCCACCTACAACCATCGGGGGTAGTAGAACAGGGAAATAGAACTTTTTAAAACTATGTTAACAAAATTTTGTTCTGACAAACCAAAGCAATGGGCTAAAATGTTACCTCAGTGCTTGATGGCAATCTGGTCTACACCACACAGAACTACTGGTATTAGCCCATATCAGGCTATGATTGGAAGATTAATGAGAACCCCTAGGCACCTGCCACTACCCACAGCATCCCCTTGTTGCAAGGGGCTGTAACAGAAAATTGGATCAAACAAATGGAAGCATACATTGTAGAAGTTAATACGTTTGTGGCTACAAACATTGGTAAATCTAAAAAACAGATGAAAAACTATTTTAACAAAAAGGTACATCCATTTGAATATCAAATTGGAGATTCGGTAATGGTTAGAAATTATGCTAAAAAGGAACATACTTTCATGCCCTCATGGAAAGGACCCTTTCCCATTGTTGACAAAGTGAGCCCTGCAGTGTACTTGTTAAAAATCTCAGACAAGAAAAAACAGCCTGTGCTCAAATGGTATCACATCGACCAGTTAAAAAGCATTAAATAGGAACAGTTGCTAACCTTGATCTTTCTTTTGTATACAGAGGGGCCAAGAATAGAAGCCTAAAATGAGGCCCGCCACCATGCAACAGGCTAAAAAGATGCTGATTATAATCTTCACACTGTGCCTTAAAGAGGTGCAAGGCGTCAGCACAAAGTACAGAGGCTGGACCTATGGCATCAATGGGGACACCACAGAATGGGTAGAGTGGTTCTGCAATGTAAACATAGATCCCACAGGGAAACCAGGGCTTAGTAATGACAAACCTCCATGCAAGAAGGAAAGAGTGTTCCTCAAACAACTTAAGTATGCCCCCCAACCATTAGGTAACAGCTTTTCAATCTCCGTGGCTGACCACTTTGGGATACGACCCTCAGGGGTGCAGTATAAAAGACCCAAACACATACATGATTGGGAAGTTGGACCACGAGCTCAATGGCTGGATGTGTATATGACTGACACAGCCTTCTACAAGGGAAGGGTATCCACAAAACGCATAAGTAAGCATCTTGTTGTGTTTACAGTAAAGGACATCAAACAGGATGACTTTAGACAGTGGTGTTGTATATATTTTGCCTGTGCAGACTGGGTCTGCACTGAAAGTGCTGATTATAGAACCCCTATCACATACCACAAGTGTGTTCAAGTGGTATGCATCCTGTCCCAGACTCCAAAACCTTGGGTCCAACCAACTGCTACCAAATCATCTCCCCCACCTACTCCCACCGAAGAAGACCGGTACCCCATATTCAAGAAAGGACCCCGGCAATCACCCACACAATGCTCACAGCTGCATTCAGGACACAGAAGTTGACTGACAGCCACTTCTATACCAGTGACTTTGCTAAATAATGTTCAGTGTATGCATTATACCTGTTGTTTTGAATATTTTACATTGGAGCATGGCAGAATTTGGACACAGTACACAAAGTAATTTTTTTTTATTTTATGCATCATAATTAGCAGGCATATTAGCTTCTTACCAACACAGAGCTCAGTATGAGTAAGAGTACAAAAGATTATTAGAAATATTGTAAATGATGGTACTTACCATACCAGGAGACTTACTGCACTAGGTCTGGGAGAAATAGGAGGTATAGTAGGTATAGCTACTGGTCTATTTGGTTCAGGTATGTCCATTTGGAACAGAGCAGACATAGATAAAATTAGAAGCTACATGGAATACTTCAAAAATAATGAGGCCCAGGTAATAGACAAAGCAGAATTACATGATATTGAGGGCATCACCCAGAAGGAAAGGCTTGCAATCTTTAATATGCATGATATTGCCAGGCTATTTAATGAAATGCAATCTAAGGTAAATGAAATGATTCAGACCAGCAATAATGAGGCACAAGAGAAAAAGGTAGCAAGAAAAATAATCTGCACTGCTTATGGAGGACATGTTTTAACTAATATAACCAAGTTACTGCAAAGTGTCAAAAATGGCTGCATCCCTAACCTTATAAAAGATGCTTGTCTTGCCAAATAGTATTGCTCTCAATGCACGTCTAAAATGGAGAAGGTTAATTGGGACTGCATAAGCCGTTGCAGGTCCCTCTCCTCAGGCACCATCCAGAAATCAGGATACGTATCTCCCCAACCCAATCGAGGCTCCTGTTATGGGGAGCGGTCCTGCTCCCTAAAGGATGTCATGTACATCTCTTTTATGGTGTCCCTCCCTGTATTTGATCCCGATACCACAGTATTTGATGAACTGGCTACCATTCACTCCATAGGCTACATAGAAAATGAAATATATATGGAATGCTTGGACAACCCCCTTCCCCTTATTAGTGTATGTCTCAGAAGTCCAGCGATGGGCAATCCCTCACCTTGACTGCTGCTCTGTAAAAGAATTTAGATATTTATGCAGGTGTAATGTGTTTGATATCACTACCCCAGTGTGGGGGTATACCATAGAGGATGACATAGCTACGTATCAGGCTACTCTAACCACCTCATGCCCTGTCAAGTTAACCAAGTGGCATAGGCCAATGGGTAAAAATGGCGTACAATGAACAAGGCCAGTATTGTGTGGTAACCAACCACGAAACCTTCTCCTATGGACACCTCACCTGTAATGTCACTGCCCCAAACTTTTGCTTTACCCCCACAGAGCACACCGTTCTAGGCCAGTCATCAAGCCCATCCCGTCTTTGGAGAGGCCATTATATAAAGTGACCCAGACAACTCCGACATTGACCAATACTTACCCACCTTCACTGTCCCTATTGAGACTTTAACCTTGGCATTCCAAGCCCTACTGGCCAGAAAGGATACACACTTAGTGGTGATCAGTAATAAAATGTATAACACCGAGGAAGTTATGAATGACATGATCCACTAGGGAGAACAAGATCTCATGCTCTCTGACAGCAGGCTGGAATCAGCTTTCAAAGCTTTCATAGTCTTACAAGCAATTCTCATTGCAATTCTCATAATCATGTCATGCTGCCTTTGGTGCACCATTAAGAACCATAATAAGCAAATTTGCAAGCTATGAATGGCCCAATTAATAAGACTCTAAGACATGGCCTGCATTATAAAAGCTTTTAGGCAAAAGGCATGCACTTGATTTATGTTGTTAGACACACTATAAAGGTTTAAGTGGTAGCTAATAACGTAACACATAATGCAAGTACTCAGCTAACATGTTTATGCTTAGGACTAACCTTGTTACTAGAGGGTTTTTTTTTGTAGCATTGCAAGCTACCTCTGTCATTGTACTTGTTTGTTGTGTAAAACATTTAATAGCAAATAACTATAATCATAACTGCTTTACAAGGTGGGTAGTTGGATACCCCTTTTTAGGGTCTCCTCCTTCCCACGGTGGGGACTGTGGAATTATAGCAAAATGTTGGATGGAAGCAAAGTGTTGAAGGAAACAGGACAGTAAGATAATAGTAAAGTGTTTCATGAAAAAGGTACTAGAAAATAAAGGGTTAAAAGACACATGTCTTGTTCAAGGCAAAACATGCTACAGCTAGCAAAATGTTTTTTGCTAGCAAAGTGTTTTTGTGTAAGGATAAGATGTTATACCAAACATGATGTGATCGAAAGAAGGAGCTGGTTAAGTAAAAATAAAGTGGTACGTGCAAGAAGACCAGGTGTTAATGAAGGACGGTGTGTTATGTTCAATATACCCTTATCTCATAAAACTTCCTTTCCTGCCTTTTATGGTTAAAATACCCCTATCTTGCAAAACTTCCTCTTTTTGCCTTTCTTGTTATAAACAACTGCTGTATATAAGAAGCTTAGATTGTGAGCCTCAGTGAATTTGAGAGGTTTGAGAAGAAAGAAGCAGAAGACTCCCTACCATCAAAATCCAGTGGCGCTCAAATTCCCGAAAGACAGGGGTAATATCAATTCTGATCATCTCTTTATTCTCTGTATGCTTGTAGCTCTAACACTAGTGGGCTGTTAACTGTTTAGTTTTGTTTTTATTAGGGACATTTTACTCTGCTGCAATAAAAACATAGAGTTTATAACAACTAAAGTGCAGTCTGTGTGACTTTCTAGGCCCCCGGCCACAGGCCAAGCTGAACCTGGTCCAAAAACTCTACAAGGGGAGATCAGGAATGTGCAACAGTGACACTGTGGGTGGGGAAGCCATATGTAACAGGTCTGTGTGGAGATCCAAATGTCATGAAAGTAGAATTTATGCTAACATATCACCTTCCTTTACACAGGAGACAGCGCATACCCCCTTCAGCCATGGATGCTCACCCCAATACTGCAGCCCACATCTGAAGCAGAAAAGAGGTACAATGAAGCACACACTGTTACTCAAAACATGGAGTATGTGCTTGGCATGCTGAAGATGCACTTCGGATGCCTGGACAGGTCTGGGGGTGCTGTACCGTCTAGCCCAGACAAGGGCTGCGGCATATTCCTGGCCTGTTGTATGCTACACAACATGGCCATAGACTGTGGAATAGTTGTTCAGGTCCTGAGGGTAACAGTGTGGAGGACATGGAGCTGCCAGGTTAGGGCGAGCATCAATGGCATGATAGGAGGGACCCAGGATTGGCCCTGAGGGGACAGCGACACAGGGACACCATTGTGCAAGAACATTTCAGACCCTGAAGGTGAGTAAAGCCTGCAGGTGTGACATTGCTGCTATGCACATAGGCACTGTGCATGAGACTGCAAACTGTGCACCACAGTGATGTTGGGTATGTACTGGTCAATCCAGCATGATGTGCACACAGGTGTGATGATATGGCATGCGCACATGTCCACTACTGGGACCACACTGGCAGGGATGCACAGAGTTACTGGTAGCAGCTTTGCATGGGTCAGAGACAGACCAATGGCACATACCCACAGTGGTAAGCCACAGGTACACTCATCATGCCCATGCTAGTCACATTTCACCAGGGGCCACACACAACACCATGGGCCACATCCATGTCCCAGATGCCCTCCATTCAATGTAACAATGCCACAGGGGTTGTGAGGGGGGTCACTGTGGTAAACAGGGTGCAGACATTGTACAAACATAGGCAATACTATGCAGAAGTAGCCTGACCTGCAGCATGGAGGCATCATGGGCAGTCTGTAAAGGGTCCGGACCCTCAGGAGATGCATGTGCGGCCACCCCAGACAAGAACCCAGACCCATCTTGACAATGCAGGTGAAAACAATGGGGACCCCTGCATCCCCTGAGGTGAGGCCTCCATCTCTGAGGGGGTAGAAACACCTGACCATGCACATATACGTGTTGGGGTGACTGTGAGAACCAAACAACATAGCCAGGGGTAGGGGATGTACAAGGCTAGGGGATGGGATGTGAGGGGAGGAACGGGTGCTGCATGGCATTCTGGGGGTGCTGGAGTTGCTACGAGATGTGCAGTGGGTGTTATGGCCACCACAGGCAGCAAGGACTGTAGTGTTTTCCTATATAGCTGCCGCTATATCGGTTAAACCTGCAGTTATGTCCTCATAAAACACGCAAATGGCCCCCATGAGTTCCACATGGTGGACAGAAGCCCACTCCTCATGGAGGTACATCTGCCCCTGCAACCCCTGTATAGCATAATGGAGTGCCTCCTGGCTCTCCACGAAGGCCCTCAGTAGCCTCGTGTGTTCGAACAGCTCATTGTCCAGGGCAATGTACTCGGGACTGGGTGGAGACTGCTGATCGGGGGGGCAGCACTACGACATACCACTGGGGTTGTGGAGATGATGCCATGCATCAACTGGGCATGCTGGGGATGCCTGGACCTGCTGCTGTTCAGGCTGTGGCTGATCAATGGGTCCCCATTGCTGAGCAATAGTGCCTGGTTGCAGTGCCTCTGCAGGCCACAACACATTGCCCTGTAGCTGTGCTGTGGATGACTGCAAGTGGTGGCCAATCTGCTGCACAGGGGATGGCTCTGGATGGCTGCTGGTGGCATGTGCAGCATGTTGGGAATAATCCCAGGGCACATGGGAGATGGTGTAGAGGATGACACTGTCTATGTGCGTGCTGTCATTGTCGTCATCAGTGTCAGTGGCAAGTACCTCCACAGCAGTGAGGAGGGCCCCAGCCAACAAGGACATGGTCTCATCATCATCACCGTCCGACACCCCCAGTGTGTGTGGGTCCACATCAGTGGGCCCCACACTGGCTGCAGCTGTAGCCACAGGTATGGGTCCACACTGTGCAGGGTGCGGTACCTGTGGACCACCATCTGTCCCAAGGGATGCAGGTCCATGTGTACAGTATTGCAACAGACACAGGTAGTTGCTCATGCATGTACCAGGATAGCACGTGACACCACACGCAGGCATGATAAAGTGAGCAGGACACATGCCAGACATGCTAGGCTGCGCACATATGCTGTGGAATGCATGACCATACATTGAAAGTTGTTGGTTGGCCACACAGTGCTACACATAATGGATTTCATGATACACACAGACATAGGAAGACACGTGCAGGACCAGACATGAATTGCAACCTGTATACCCACAGTGCTGGGATGGGTGACCACCTGTTTCAAAGCCCCCACTGGGAACACCGTGTTCAGCCACCTGCCTGAAGGTTGTGGCCATGAGTGCCTCCTGTGGTGTCAGTACACTATCCCTTGAGGGTCCGCCACAAGTTGTCTGAAGGGAAGCATGGGCCTTGGCCAGTAGGCATTTGCAGCACACTCAGAGGCCACGGCCCCATTTCTTGCACTCCTAGAGAGTGTGGTTATATTGTTCCTGGGTATTGACAGCCTCTGCCACCTGCCACCTGCCTCCAGCCCTGTTCCTGCTCCTGCTGTGTTCCACACTTCCTAGAGAAGGTCCTCCCAGAGCACATAGGCCTCGTTGAGGGCCTTAAGCTCATCTTTAGTAAAGTTCAGATGTCTCCATCTGTCTGATGCCATTATGGTGCTATTAGAACAAACAGTTAGAGACAGGCCCAGTTACAATGACAAGGAAATGTAAAAACGTCCTCTTCACAGAACAAGTACTGCCACACATAAACATGATACAAAACCTACCTTCAAGGCTGCAGTACCTCTCAGTCACCTGTGTGGAGTGGTGGTGCTGGCTTGCTCTTATGGTAATGTGCATGCAAATGATCTGAATACATTCCAGTAATGAGATGCAAATGTGCTGTTTGGGCACAGACTGTGCAATGAGGCTATTTGCATATCCTGGCTGAATATTGCATAGATGTGCACCATGCAATTGGCTTATAATCATGCATTTCAGTTTGCTCCACCGAGCACCATGGTGCACTTAAACAGGCATCTGCCCAATAGACACCATAGATCACTGTACTGCTCAGTACACACACAGTGGCATTCAGCGATGACAGCAGTGTTGTATTGCGTAGATGCAAACACGGGTTGGTCATACACGACACTAGCCTGCCAAGCATGCCCCTTGTAGTGCACAATATTTATTTATTTATTTATTAGAATTTCAGATAAATACCTTTGAGCCAATGGCTCTTTTACAAAGGTTCCACGTCAGTATACAAAGAATAGAAGTACAGTTTGTGTTAGATTAGCGGGCAAGCAGTTTGAAAACAAAATTCGGTACAGGGTATACATAGTCTAAAAGCTACAGGTAATATAAATAACTGAACAACACAATCAAGCATACATTTAAGAATGATGAGTCACAACAAACAATATTTATATGAATTAAAGCTGTCAGAAGTGTATTGTCAAAGGGAAAGGTGGAGTGGAAAAACTGAGTTACTGCCAGTTGTGCCAGGTAGTGTAGGAAAGTGGAAGAGAGAGTAGGTGTAGAGGGGTAACTGGGTAGGAGGTAGAAGGTAGAAGGAGAGGTGGGTAGGAGGCAAGGGTCGGGGAACAAGTGCAACAGTGGGTGGGGTGAGCAGATTAGAAAAGGGAGAGAGGAAGGGAGTTGAAGGAGGGTAAGAGAGGAAGGTTTTAGACCAGGGCTAGGGATAGAGGCAGGGGTATATATGGGGGAGGGGAGGTGGTGGCAGGCAGAGGTGATGATAGTAGAGAGATGTGAAGAACAGGATTGACTGCCAGGGAGGTTAGGAGACACAGACCCTTTCTTGCTACTTGTGTACAGCACTGGGGCCATCTACACACCTGCCCATGGTTGTCATGGTGGTGTGGTCATGTGGGCCCAGCATGAACTGTTGTGCTCTGTGGCATGCAGCATGTGCACATCCAGGTGACCCTCCCATCTGACAGTTGGAATAACGGTGGAATGCTGTTGCTCGGGTTTGCACTGCTTACAGCTTCAGGGGTCTCTGCATAATCCAGTGTGTCACAACACCTGAACGGACCACCAATTGCACCGTTTACACCACACACCCATGCACTTATCACACCCTACTGTGCGTGTCCCCTAGTTGTATTGTCACATTAATGTGTATGCCACTGCACAGCTGTCCGAGACCCCTTTGGTGTTCGCCATACCTATACAGTATGCTGCTGTCATCCTGCGGACATCCCCCCTCCCACATATCACCCTCACATTGTATTGGATCACATTGTTCTGGTGCTGCGCCCTTATACTTTGCCAGTGTGTTATTTGAGTTTCATGGTATGTTACTGTTTTGTGCCCAGATGTGCTGCCCCAGGATAATGTTATGACCATAGCCACCTCCTGTGTGTACAAGATTGTGTATCCATGCCCAGTGCAGCATCTACCACACCGTGGCAGTGCTGGGCAGCCATGGCATTGTCGCATCAGCCAATGCTGGATGTGTTGCTGCAGAACTCACCTATGGCCATGTGTCATGTGTGCTTGTGGCCATGGTTGTATGTTGGTGTTGACCAGGGATCACCATTGGCTGTTGCCTGACAGCCCCTCTGGATGGCCTACATTACCATGACACTGTGCGGCCTGAATGTAATGTACATCGGAGGCTGTGTCACCTTCTGTTCCTCTGCTACACTCCTGCACATGCGACCATCTGTATACATGACACCAACCATTGTGCAGGTATTTAGTTGTGCTGTGCAGTCATGCATGCTGACACTGCATTTGGCATTTGCATTGTCCACCACCATACACAGTGTGTGTAGGCCTGTTGTGTCACCCCCTGTGTCAGCTGTACCCAGTGACAGGTGTCAGCCCCACAGTGCCTTCTCTGTGGTGGGGACATGGGTATGTGCCTTGGTCACGTGCAGGATCTTCTGCACTGTGTGGTCTGTGTGAAGGTGTGGCCCTGTGGTGCAACACACATGTTTCCATTGGGGGGGGGTCATTTAAACATGCTTCCATTGCCCAACAGGGCTGGTGATTGGGATTATACACTGGTCCATGGAAATTTCAATAGTCCAGCTGCTATACCTACTGAGTTATGTTCCTGTCCACTACAAGTCTGAAAGACTAGTTCAGGGCTGTTCTCCCCATGACTGTACAATGTCCACCAGTATTCAGCTGGCATGCCAGTGTCAGTGTTAACACCTGCTGTTTCTCTGCACGGTTTTCTCAAGGCTGCCAGACTATGGGTGTGTTCATGGGTTGTGAGAGTTGTGTTGTTTCCCTACATGGGTACACGCTGTGTGCCGTCCATCCTTGCTTGCATTGGATGGCCACTGTGGACAGCCAGGACTATTGTGGGTGGTGGGGAGCTGCCAGAACCCCTGTCCCATGGGTCTGACATCTGTGGCTGTCATGCACACACTTTTACCACAGGATGTTGTACTGTAGCTGCGGCTACTGCACATCCTACACACAGCCATGTGCATCTCCATAGTATTGCCCTGTGCCATTTGGGCTGCATGTCCTGCAGAGCCCTTTAATGGTGCCACATATACGACACATGGGTTGTGCTTCATGGCACACATATCCACCACATATCTGTGGTCACTGTTGCATGTGGCACTGTGACAAAGCCTGTGGATGGCACACCACACATGCATGGCTGCTCATCACCACCATTGGTGGGGAGGGGGTGCAGACTATTTATGCATACATGTCGACCCATTGGCACTGCTGCTGGACCGAGTTGTTGTTTTCTTCCCATAGGTTGTGTTCAGACACCAGCCTGTGTGAACAGTGTTGGCCGCAGACCTGCCAGGACATGGAGAGATAGGTGGCCTGAGGGACTCTGACTTTGCTAACATTGATACTGCTCCACCAGAGGGCCCTATTAAAATCCATGTGGGCAATAGCCAGGACAATAGGGGCCCTAAGAACTGAGATTTCCTCATTGTGCCATCTGCGGGCACCACCACCCCCTTTTTGGTCATGAGCCGGACTGCATTCCCCTTGTTATATAGTTTTACCCATTTCCCACTCCACTCTCCCACCCCTACCCCCATCCATTGCATTGCATTGTAAATAGTTCCACTCCTCCCACCCTTGTCCACTGTATTCCCCACCTCAGTACCTTCCCTGTTACTGGTTTTAGTTTTTTCATGTTTGTATTATTGATGTCATTGTTGTCGTTATTATTATTGTTCACTCTTCTTGTTATATTATATTTGGCTTGTTTTTACATAAATACATATATTTTCATATTTCACATGGCAGTCTGCGGTGTGTTATTTTCTAGGGATTTTTAACAGGTGGTTGCCCATGTGCCCCCATCCACATATCTGCATGTGCAGTGGTGGTGTTTGGCCTTTTCATCCCCCGCTGCTCCCTGTCCCCGAGGAGCAAGGCTCCACTGTGTGTGTCCCTGTGTTCATCTACACTGGTTGCATGGTGGGCCTTCCATCATACTGGCATGTCTGCTGTGGTGTCCATCAACCTCCCACATCACTGCTAACCATTGGTCATGGCCACTTTTGTGCTCCCCTATCCATGGCTGTGTGTGTGTACCTTGGGCAATGTTGATAGTCATGCCTGGGCATGTATATATGGTACACAGAACTGTCCCCTCACAATCCTTCCATCAGGCCCTTTCAGCACCTGTGGTGTGCCACTGACTCTGCCCTATCTCCTGCACCGTCACACTTATGCACCAGTCGTGTTCTCACATACACACATGCAGTGCACCACAGCCACTAGTTGTGCATCTGTCCCCATGCCCTTTGTGCACGGCTCCCCATATTCAAATGTGGCCTGATACACCTCACATCTTTGGTTGTGCGATTACGCATCCTCAGGATATTCAGTTAAATTTGTGTGGTCGCATCTGCTGGTGCAATTTATGAAGATCCTATTATTTTGTGCTGGTGCATTTAAATGCCTGGCACAATCACTTGCACGGCACACCCTGACACTTTTGAATATGAGGCCCTATGTGTGTCTGTCTGTGTATGCCAGTGGAATTCTGCAGAATTTTAAATTCATGTATTCCATTTTACCATTCCATGTGTGTAGTAGTAGCAGTAATTTTTATTTTATCGGGTGTCCTTCCCTGGAGACTCAGGGCAACATTATAAACATTGCACATAATAGGTAGATCAGACATAAAATTAGACAGTAAAGCAAAATAACTATCGTAGAATAATAAATAAAATAAATAACCAGAGTATAGCAGCCTAGACTTCATAGAATTAAGTATCAACTTCAATAAATAAATAAATAAATGAACAATAGACTGGGATGTATGGACATTGACAGAAAATTAGTCCCCAAAAGCCTATCTGAATAGGAATGTCATTAGACCTTTCTTAATGGGTTTCTGTCAGCTTTTGGGCTGATTTTTTTTTATCAGTTTTAAAATGTTGCTTGTAGTCATCTATAATTTCCATATATCTATTATTTGGCACATATAATCTCAGATTGCCTGTCAGCATTCATTTTAGTGAGTTTTTGTACTTTTGAGTTTAGCAGGTGATCTGCTCTCATCCCTGACCACAACTGCTTAGACATGCTCACACTGGTAAACATGGCACCAATTGGTAAACTCATGCATAAATGAGTCGTACTGTATGGTATTAAGGTGTTTTAGAATACTAGACAGTGTCCTTGTATTGGGAAAGTAACTCCCTTTGCAAAACGAGGGGTATAGGACAGCTTGAATACAGTTTAAAAAGTAAAGCCATGATTCTGGGCATGTGTATCAGTGCTGCACTGATGCACATGCTCAGAATCACAGTTTTACTTTTTAAACTGTATTCAAGCTGTCCTATAACCCTCGTTTTGCAAAGGGAGTTACTTTCCCAATACAAGGACACTGTCTAGTATAGTAAAATGCCTTAACATTGTACAGCATACAATGCACTAAACTCGTGTATGCACAAGTTTACCAGCACTCCATTGCCTTGTTTACCAGTGTGAACACACTTGAGCAGTGGTGGTCAGGGATGAGAGCGGTTCACCTGCTGAACTCAAATGTAAAAAAAAAATCACTACAATAAATACTGAGTGGCAATCTTGGACTATATGTGCCAAATAACAGGCATATGGAAATTATATTGTAGATGACTACAAGCAACATTTTAAAAGTGATAAAAAAATTCAGCTCAAAAGCTGACAGTGTCTCTTTAAAGTCCTCCACGGGGAGCATTCTAATTGTGGAATACTGCCGAATTTTGAATTGTTGTATTCCATGGTAAACAAACCCACCATGTGCAGAATGTGTAGAATGCATGCATGTACAGATGACTGGCAGGTGGAAACCATCTTTGGAGGAGTTATTTGAAATTTTTAGCAATATTTTATTATGTTTTTGTGTCTTTTAAAACTGTAAAAGCTGCCTGTGGACCCCTTTTATAAGCACAACAAGACACTTTGGAGGGTTGGTTGTGTTGCTTTTACCACACTTTTAGGGGCTGAAGACACTCGGCCTGCAGTCTCATATGTTACTACATCCCTGGGTGTGTGGTAAACCCAGCACAACCAACACCCTGTCATGCCTTTATGCTTACTAAATGTAGTGGAACCTATTCATTATGCCTCCACCCCATGTAGGAAAGAGTCATACATGTACCACAGACCTGGATGAGGCACAAACCCATCTACCAGGCTGGTACACAACCAAGCGGTGTAGCAAAGACTGTGCACAAGTTGTGCATAGATGAAATGGGTAGCCCCTACTTAGTGGTGCACCACCTTGGGACTCCATCATAGTAGAACAGGCACACCTTCCCCCACACAATGTACTGCATGTGTATGATGCCCTGGAAATGAAGCCAGGGTCATTTAGGTGATGGCCTACTGTGACAGATCAGGCAAAATGGGTCATAAATAGGTCTCAGGTCAGTAAGCCCCAGACTGCTATCTATTGCTTTCCATAGGTGGTCATATGGGTGAACACAATATGGAACTTCTATGCCACCCTGTCTGAAATTGGAGCCTGCTGTATCTCAATGTAACCAAATCCTGCCCTGGCTGGACAGTCAGAAGGCCTTATGTGTGGTATACAACACTGGAAGAACTCTGGATGCCATCATGCTCATGTGTAAAGGTGTGAACATGGGTTCTTGGCAGTGGATGGTAAGGACCAGCCAGTTCCAGATTGCCACCAGGAGGAGCTGGACCCCAGATGAACACCATCTCCTGGACTTCCCTAGCTATTGGGGATGGCATTACTGATACTCTGCTGGGAATATGTATAAGCCCCAGCAGATGTGCTTCAAAATATACTGTGTAGCCAAATACTGAATCTGAATCATTTGTTTTCCTGAATATCTGTGGGGCTGAGTACAGATATTTGGTGACTTCAGTAGCAAGTATTCACACACCTCTAACAGTTCCATGTGAGTCAGGTCACACAAACAAGACATCCACAACCTGTATACATATAGGTGTAAGGTCTGGGCACCCCCTATATCTAGGGATATATGGTGGCATCTCTGGGGAGCACACATCTTATGCCATAGAACCTGTACCTCTCACTAGGGGTGTGCAAATACACATATTGTGTATTTGTTGAATATTTGATGAACACCCTCCACATTTTCAGGTATTTGACTGTATTCAGGTATTTGACTATGCTGGTATTTAACCAGAATGTAGTACATTTATGAAAAAGGTTGTAGACATGAAAAAACAGCCCAAAATGGACAAATGAGATGTTTTCCACTCAGTACGGGTAGAGGGTACTCCTAGGTTTTGAAAACACACTATAATCAAGGCCCCCTGTTTTTTGCAGTTCTGCAGCATGCGGCAATTGCCACAGAAATTATGACCTGCTACAGAATTTGGGTCTGGCTGCCGAATTTGGGGCTGGCCACAGAAATTGCTCCAGTAAGTTAAACAGACACCACTCCTTTCAAACAATTCCTCTGCCTGCTTGTAACTGTATAAGAACTAAAATTCACCCCCAACCATCTCAGCCCCTCAAACTATCCCCAACCAGCCCTGAGAGCCCCCCTTGAGTCACCCTATTTTTTTTAATATTGGCACCCCATTTTTGGTCCAAGACTATATGATGATCCATTGACTTTTCCTCTCACTGCTAGTGGACCAGAATACTTTTTTCTTATCCCACTCATGCTTTGTAGGGTCCACACAAAGCCATACTGGGGCATGAATCCAGCATTTGGGCCCAACAGTAATAGGAAGAGGCAGGGGATTGTTCTACACTGCTGGACCCAAAAAGAGCGCCAATATAAAAAACAAAGTGACTCAATGAGGCTCTGGGTGGAATGACTTTTGGGGTTTAGATATGCAGGGTTGGTATTTCTTGCTTTATGAGGGGGCAGAGTAATGTCTAAGAGGAGGCTTTACAATACTTTTGAGGCAGGAAGAGGCAGAGGATCACTGTACAGAGTTGGGCTGGATAATGACATACATTTAAATCGACAAGATAACTCAATGGCATTCTCAAGGTTTGTTAGGAAAGTAATGGGGTTGAGATGGGCAGTGGTGGATTTTGCCCATTCTAAAACCATGAGAGGATAAAGTGCTGTATGGGGGGGAGAGCAATTTGCTATCCTTATGGGGTTTAGTGCACAAGAGGTTGCTGTGGATGGGGCTGTGAGGTTCCAACCTGATGGGTCAACTCTGGTGTCTAGGGAAGAAAAATGTAAATTATAAAAAATGCAAGCAAAGGGACAGCTAAGTAAATAAAAAAACTGTCGGGACAGTGAAAGAATGAGAGACTGCGGGATAGACTGAAGAAGTTTAAAAGATGAAACCAAGGTAAGAAAAATGAAAAGCTAAAGATGATTTATGTAACATTTGAAAACTAAATAAGGGAAGAGGAAAACAAATTGAGAAACTAGAGAAAGTCATAATGACACTGCAGATGAAACATTTTAAAAATTTGTAACATTTATATGTTGCTCTAGGACAATATGAATGGGTGGGCAAGACAGATTTCAAGCTCACTACATCACAATTAATTAAAATGCCTCTAAGTCGATTTGCTTAGAGCATCAGTGCAGCTTCTAAGTTTTTTTAAAGCACAAATAGCTTGCCCATTCAATACAGTAGTCACTTTTTTCTGTTATTTGTTAACCAAGTAAGGTTACCAAAGAATAAATCCAGTGTAGCCCACCCCCAGTTTGAATGAATTCAGTTTGGGCTGTTTAACTGGCAGCCCTACTCTTCTACTTCCCTAGTCTGATAGCCAACCACCAATGTGTTAACATTCTGTGATAAAATTGTTTAGAGAGCATTGCAAATGCCATGCTTTTCCTTCCTGGGTGGGTAGTGGTGCTGAGATGGAAGGAGGTGGGCTACACTGGATTTTAAAAACTGGGATCAGGCAAGGCTTTTGAGGGGGGCAGAATCATGTTAAGGAGAGGAGAAAATACCTTGCTGTCATTAGGGTGGGGGGAGGAGGGTGGTGGTGGTTGCAGAGAGCATTAGTACCATTATGGGGAAGGGGGAGGAAAGAGAACATTGTTGTGATTAGGTCTGGGGAAGAAAGGGGAGGAGAGATTATTGCTGCCATTATGTAAATTGGGGGAGGATATAGCATTACTGCCATTAGGTAGGTGGGAGGTGGGGGAGGAGAAATCTTTTATTTTACTAGGTTTTGGAGAAGGAACAAGAGAGCAGAGAGCATTACAGCCTTTTGGTCTGGAGTGGAGGTGGGAGCACTGCTGCCATTTTTTCCTCCAGGGGAAGGTGAACTTTGCCTGACTTAGAAACATAGAAAATTAGACTACAGGGGCAGACAAAAAAGGGAACATACAAAAAGGTAACTGAGTTATCTTACTAGGCCAGTAGTTCATCGAGGTTCCATGAAGGCAACCCATGATTAGGTGCGATCCTGAGATTACCTGCTCGAGGACAGCCCATGGTCAGAGGGCCTTGCAGATGCCAGGGCTTTCAGGCTAGGGAAGTGAGGCGCACATGAAAGAAAATAAAAAAATGAAGCCAATGTAAGAAAGATGACAACCAAGCTAAAAATTATTAATTCAAAGTGTGACAACTAAACAAGGAAAGAATGAAACAAACTTGAGAAAAATAAATAACCATGCTGACACTGCTAATGTTTAATATTTTACATTTTTAGTATATGGCAGGTTTCAGGGTGGCAGTATGGGGATACCACCCCCAAATACGACTGTGTATGGGGCCCTGATAGGTGTTCACAGAGGAGGGGAGTATCGGGTGCTCCATGGCTAGGCTACTTCAAGCTGTTCCTTGGAGAACAACTATTCAGCTTTTTGCTTTGTTGTCAGTATGTGAGGGGGTGCCTGCCAGTAGCCATTAATGTTGCATGATATAGCACTAAGCCCTAAATAAATTTAGATAAATATAGAGAGCCAGAACAGCTTCAGAGGAGCAAAGGAATAAAACTGAAGGTTTAAGGGAAATTATGTAACTTACAATTATGTGGTGGAAGTCAAGGATACTCTTCACATTCCATCCTTACTGGGGTCCCCAAAACTGCAAAGCTGGCTCTGTATTATTTATATATACTGTACATGTGCCGCAGAACTTTCAACCTTGCTGCAGAACTTGATCTATCAGGGCTGCAGAAGTACAGAGTCCCTGCTGCAGACGTTACGTTAATTTGATGCACAGAACAGTGGACCTTGTCTATAATGATGCAGAGCAAGACAGTGTAAGAGTAATTTATAATATAGGAAAACTCCAGTTAGCTTTGTGTGCTCTCCTGCCAGTGCACATGGTCCTGATTAATATTTCTGTGTAAAAAAATATATTTATACAATAGGGGTGAGGTAATATTCAATGCAATAAAAACATGTATTCTCACTAGCGTTGAATAAATTAATAGTTGTTTTTGTCTGCAATCTCTCTCAATCTGTCTCTCTACTGAATATCTCCTCAGCTTGTGGGACTCGCCCTGGCCTCTAGCTCAGTATCTGCCACACTGTTATTTTTCCTCACATGATGCTTTTTACTTTTTAGTCCTTGTATTGTAGGCCTTTGGACAAGTTTGTAATACTTTAGCCACTATACTGTATGTCTCACCCACTAGGTCATAGCTTAGGCTTAAACTTGTCTACCTTGTAAGCCACGCCTTTTAATCCTTGTCATCCATGCTTTATATTCTTTTGTGTAAATTGCTTGTACTCAATAATTACGATGTAACTCCCCTTACCCGCTCCCTTAGGTCATACCAGGAGACAAGCAACTTGTTGTTCAGTGTACCTTACCTGGTGAAACTTTTCAATAAATATATAAATCCTGCATGACGTACGCACTGTGATATCTTACATTTAGGAGGCAGTATAGCGCAGTGGTTTAAGGTTCTGAGCTGCAAACCTGGAGACCTGGGTTTGAATTACACTCATTTCATATCAGGTGATTTCGGAGCAAGTCACTTAACTTCCTTGTCCTCCCAGGTCACACCTGTAAACAAGCTTTCAGCTTAGTGTGTCTCTCCTGGTAAAAACTAAAATAAATAAATAAAAAAAAATCTATACATACAGTACATACGTCAGAACCCAATATTGTCACAGTGCATACGTCAGTGCTCCTGAATGCCAATATTTCTACATAGCTGAACTACATTCAAATACATTTTTTTTTGTTTTATTTTATTCTTTGGTAACCGGATAAGGCCCACTAGGCAGAGGTGCCTGTTTTCAGGGGCGACCCGGGAGCACTGAGAGGTTAAGTGACTTGCTCAGAGTCACACAGTATGCAAGTGGAAGTTGTGGGAATCAAACCCAGGTCTATCTAGTGGATATACTAAGCTCATTCACAGCTCGTTACTCTGACCTCTAGGCTATACTGCCAACCAAACAAAAAAACAAAGCAAAACGAAATTAAAATTGCCTGAGCAACTATTGTGCAAGGTAAGAAATCATGTCTTTACACCACCACCAACAAAAATATGTTTACATATCAACAAATCTCAGTAAACAAACTTTTCTTTTTTTTTCCACGGGACGTCAGTATGAGAAGCAGCCCTGAAAGAGACTCAGTATTATCAAGTCACACAGCGACTCTCACTAGCAGCACATAAACACATAACAGAAGTTGCAGCTTAAAAAGAAGCAAACACCCCTGTAAACAAGCATTTGTCAATGCTGAATGTTTACTTGCTGGTATTAGCATTGGAAATGCAGGAGTTAGACAGATGCAGAATAGGAATGGCAGTGAAGTATTGAAGTTCATGTCAACCCCACCTCCATCCTGTAGAGACAGACAGGCATTGGGGTAAAGTGTTTGGGTTGTTGGCCATAATGGGCATGCCATGTCAGGTCACCCTATTCTGCAGACAGCGACACGTGTTGAGGTGTGCCTTAGGGTGTTTGACTTTACAGTCAGCACATTCCATAAGGACATACACTGAAATGGGTGCAGCATAGGAGAATGGGGTGAAGTCTGGGGCCAAAGACTCCAAGGTACACCACGATGCCTGTCAGTCTGTACAGGGTAGGACGTAATGGTTAGAAACGCTAACGCTTCAGGCGTTTTTTGGTATTTATACTACAAATCTTCAACATGGCCTTTTTGTGACCCTACCTATGAAGATTGGCAGTGTGATTATGTGTATGTGTCCCCGAACATTGATTTCCAACAGCGACAGTGCCATTCTGTGTCACATGAACAAAAACACAGATCGGGCAGGATGTGAAGAATGATGGCTGTGCCATCCACAGGAAGGTGTGAAGAGATGGCAATGTTGAACAGCCGTACTGGGAATATAAAAAATACTTGCATGTCCAAGCATACAGTATGTGGGAACTGCGCAACGCATGCACATTACACAGTCATTTTATGGACGTTCGTCACCAAATTTTCAACATAGGCATTGTAGGACCTCTGCTGATGAACAGTGTCACTGTCATTTTCTTGATGTGTCCTGAACACTGATTTCCCACAGCAACCACTCTATTCTTCACCAGAAGTGCAAAAACACATTTTGGCCAGGATGTGAAAAATGACAGCTGTACTGTTCATGAGGAGGTGTAGAAAAATGGCAATGCTGAAAAGCTGGAGTGAACATATTACAAATGTGCGAAGTTATGAGCGCGACTGGAAACTGTGCAACACACGCTTGTAACACAGTCATTTTATGGAGTTTCATCACCAAATTTTCAACATAGGCATTTTACGGCCTCTACTAATTAACAGTGTCAGTGTGATTTTCTTAATGTGCCCCCAACATTGATTTCCCACAGTGACTGTGCTGCTTTGCACTGCAAGTGCAAAAATAAATTTTGGCCAGGATATGAAAAATGACAGCTGTACTGTTCATAAGGAGGGCCAGAAAAATGGTAATGTTGAAAATCTGGAGTGAACATATTACAAATGTGCGAAGTTATGAGCATGCGTTGAAACTGTGCAATGCATGCACGTAACACAGTCATTTTATGGACATTCATCACCAAATTTTCAACATAAGCATTTTAGGGCCTCTGCTAATCAATAGTGTCACTGTGAGTTTCAGAATGTCCCAACACTGATTTCATACATCATGCCTATTTGCTCGGAAGTGCAAACACACATTTTGGCCAGGATGTGAAAAGTGACAGCTGTACTGTTCATAAGGAGGCACAGAAAAATGGTGATGTTGAAAATCTGGAGTGAAAATATTGTAAATGTGCGGAGTTACGAGCGTGTGTGGACACTACGAAATGCACGCTCATAACACAGTCATTTTATGGACTTCTGCCAGCAAATTTTCAACATAGGCATTTTAGGACCTCTGCTAATGAACAGTGTCACTGTGATTTTCTTCATGCATCCCAAACACTGATTTCCCACAGCGACCGTGCTATTCTGCGTTGGAAGTACGAAAACACATTTCAGCCAGAATGTGAAAGATGACAGCTGTACTGTTCATAAGGAGGTGTGGAAAAATGGCAATACTAAAAATCTGAAGTGAAAATACTGCAATTGTACGAAGTTATGAGTGTGCGTGGAAACTGCACAACGCACACTCGTAACACAGTCATTTTATAGACTTTTGACACCAAATTTTCAACATAGGCATTTTAGGACCTCTGCTAATGAACAGCGTCACTGTCATTTTTATAACGTGTCCCAAACACAGATTTCCCACAGCAACTGCGCTATTCTGTGCTGCAAGTGCAAAAACACATTTCCCCCAGGATGTGAAAAATAACAGCTGTACTGTTCATAAGGAGGTGTGGAAAAATGGCAGTGTTGAAAATCTGGACTGAAAATACTGCAAATTCACGAAGTTACGAGCGTGCATAGCAACTGTGCAACACAAACTCTTAAAACAGTTATTTTTTGGGATTTTTCCCACCAAATTTGCAACATACACTTTTTGAGAGCCCACCTCATGAACACTGGCACTGTCGTTTCGTTAATTGTTCCTGAAAGGTGATTCCGTGCAGTGACTACAAAATCACCTTTTGGGGCTGATTAACGCCATGACAGTGACTGAATTCATGAGGAGGGGTCCCAGAAACCCCATGTTGAAAATTTGGTGCAAAAATTCCAAAAAATGCCTGAGATATGCAACAAAGTTGGAAAAACCCTATTTATTCCATTATACAGCTTACCGGCATTTCCTCATTTTGCAGTCGGCTTTGAAGAGTGCAGACCTATTCCCAGTCCACCGAAGATCATCGCACTGGGCTCTGGAGGTAAGTATGGGGTGAGGGGGTTGTGGGGAGGCAGGGTGCACAGTGGGTGGGCACGGGTTGTGGGGGTGGGGGCCAGGGAGACCGTGAGGGACCATTTTTATTTTACAGGTTTTAAAAAAAAAAAAGCCATCGGGATAGTTTTTCCTTTGCAGGGGCATTGGACACGCTGGGGTGGGCTCCTAGCATGCCACCTGAATATTTTTTTTGGGTGGGGTGTAGCCAACGGGGATAGGGCACCCCCTTTGGTACAAAAGCTGGGGGGAGCGCAAGAGCCGAGGGGGATTGGGCACCCCCCTCAGACTCTCCCATTACTCTTTGGGGGGGCTGATGCTGACGGGGAGTGGGCTCCCCCATCGGTGCATCAAACAGGGATGGGAACATACTGCCGATGGGGAGTGGGCTCTGCTGTTGGCATCTCAGATAGTACTGGGATGCATGCCAATAGGGATTGGGGCCCCCTTTGGCAAAAACACATTTCTGTGGGGAGGGGAAACATGCTGCTGAGGGGGACTGGGCACCCCTCGGTACTTGGGGCCAGTTTGATATTGTTTGTGAACACAGCGGCAAGGTGCCACCATGTTCGCAAACAATATTACACTAGCAACGTTCCACCCAGCAATGATGGATCGCTCCCTCATTGCAGCAAATCGCTGATGCTGCACTGATGAGGCAGCCTGTGATTGCTGCGGTGAAAACATTACAACTTGGTGCAACTTCTGGAAGCCAGTGTCATCAGCACACTGTGCCTCCATTGGTGCACCATGGCCAGCCCCCAAATGTAATGCTTGTGTTGGCTCAGTTGGCTGCCACACTGCCGTGTCTCCCAAACCCACTTCTCTCCTAAGCTGTCACATAATGTTTCTTGCGCATGCACACAAGCAAACATAAAAAGGACACTTACTGAATGAAACACTTTGAAATTCGGTGTTCAGTGAAGCTGAACTCTCGATTACTAAAAGTGAAATCATGGTACAGAAAACGTCAGGTGAAGAAAACCAGAAAAAAGCATCTCAAAGACAAAAATCACTATTACAAAAGCAATAAATACCCAAAAATCAATAAATGAAGCACATAAATACTGACCCAAATGTAAAAACACTACAGAAACCCATATTTTCACACAGAAATATCACTGACAACACACAACCTTCACCACAAAGAACACGAGAAAGTCCTGCTCACAAATAAGACACAGCCAGTCACAAACCAAGTAGAAGCAGACCAACCAATCATGCACAAGAAACACCACCCAATCACAAATGAAACCAATCAAAAACCACACTACCCAGTCATTCACAAAACCGAAACTACCTTCAAACACAGAGCTGAATAACACATGTTGTGAAGAACTAGAACAAGAAAAAAACTCACAAATTAACAAAAGCAACACATATAACATAGCAACAACAATATGAAACACCAAACCCTATTGTATAAATTGAATACATGATGGTCAGGATTGAAATACAGAAGATATCTGAATTTGTGAAGAGTGACCTCGAGTATCATCACTCATGGCTCCGCTACGCTCCGCCACTCGTGAGATATCCCTTGGTAACTCTTCACTCATTCAGATATTTTCTGTGTTTCACTCCTGCCCATCATGTATCCCCTATATAGATCTTTTCTAACTGCATTTTGGTATTAAATCTTCAGTTAATAAAGTGCTCAAAAACTTTCATTTAGCAAGCTGCTAGCTGCCATCTCATGGGAACCACTTGCTCCCTCGCCTGAGATAATGTGTGCTGTTATGTCCCTGCCAGCCAATGTGCTGAGTCAGTAGGGACACATGAACATATCCTGAGTGTGGCAGCAAGGGGCTCCCATTAGATGGCTGCTGAAAGTCTTCCTAAGTGGAAGTTTTCAAGCACTTTTTTAAACTTAAGTTTTAATACCAAAATGATGAAAATGCAATTAGAAAAAAATATTTTGTTACACAGAAACACTAATCGTGCATCACAGCCATGGTTCACTACAGGACTGAAAAAAGCACTAGCAGCCCAGGACAAACTTTGGTCAGCCGCAAGACGTATTAAATTACCATTGGACTTGTTGGCATTTAAATCATCTAGAAATGCATGCACAAAGCTTATCAGGGCAGCTAAAGTTAACTTTTATGTAAATACATTAGAAGAGGCGAGAGGCAACCCATTTTTTTTTTTTTTTGCAATTTAATGCACTTTATTGTTTTTCAGGAAATCAAAAAAAACAAACAAAAACAACCAATACATATACAGTTGTTGTTTCATCAAGTAGTAAACCTTACATTGCCATGTCCTTACAAAATAATAAATGAAAAAGGAGAAAATACAATATTATGACTAAACAATCAAATAATACAGTTAAGACAATATACAACAAAACAAATAATAAAATTAGTAATACCCCCTTCCCCTCTCTTCCTAACTCTAATGCCTCCCTCCCTACCCCCCGGTCCCATGCATCACCATATCGTAGGATACCCAAGTGCTGAATCTAAGTAAAATCAAGGACCTAAATAGATTACTGCAATCAAATCACCTTAGTTCCACCTGGGGCAGGTCATAAAGTCTGCAAATCATAGTGTAAGGGAGGCTTGTAGAAGTTCACACTTGTTGCAGCTTGGTATAGAATAAAGACCAACATTTTTGGAATTTTACCCAGGTTCCTGTAGCCCATGCTAATGCTCTTTCTGCTGCTAGGGCTGTTAGAATTTCTTGATACCATCCTGGAAAAGAAGGGCACCAGGGATCTTTCCAGTGACACAAGATTATTAGTTTGGTAACTGATGCAACTAAAGCCATGTAATATTTATGATGGGATACAGGAATTTGAGAATAGTCCCCCAGCAGACATACTTGAGGTGTAAAATTTGTCGCAAGGGGGAGACTACCCTGCAATTTGGTTTTGACAATTTACCACAGGCCTTTAGCACTGGAGCAGGTCCATAACTTGTGAAATAATGAACCAAGGGCAGCTCCACATGTATCACAACTTGGTGACGGCATTTTGCCCATCCTAAATAGTTTAACTGGAGTACAATATAGATTGTGTAAGGTATTATACTGGAGGAGATGTAATCTGTCCTGTTTAAGATAGTACGTCACATTTTTCCAAATTCGCTGCCAAAACTGCGGAGATTTATCTATCTTTAATTCAGATTTCCAGTAGAAGGCTGCAGGGAGAACAGTTTTTTGAAGTTGAAGGATTAATTCCTTATATATGCCTCAGAGTGGTTTGGGTTGTTGGGCTAATGTTGAAGAGGCAACCCATTTAAAATGTGGCGCACAATTAAAGCTGTTGAAGGCCATAGACCGCCTCCCTCACTACTGACTGAAATTGCTGTCCAGGGCACCTGTATCTCGGCTAAAACTATAATAATCAAAAAACTAAATTCTCACTTTGCTACTGCTGGACTAGCATTCAATTCCTCCCCAGCTGCAAGACTAGTGAATAACTTCTTGATGGAGGATACCCAAGTAAGCTCACAATTCAAGAATCCTTTTAGCTTGACCTCAATATCCTTTAAGCAGGTGGAAGACTTGTTAGTGAAACTAGATACTAAAAAGAGTGCTGGTGCTGATGGGATAGATCCCTTTTTTCTACAAGCTGGGGCTTACATTTTAGCAGCCCCTATAACCCACCTATTCAGCCTGTCAATCACCACTGGTACTATCCCCTCCTTATGGAAAATAGCCCATCTCCTCCCTTGTTCCAAGCTGGTGACTCCTGCAACTTAAATAATTATAAGCCGATTTCTATATTACCAGTACTGTCTAAACTACTAGAAAAACTAGTTAATACCCAACTATAGGACTATCTAGAAGAAAAGGCTCTAATTAATCCACTCCAGTCAGGGTTTAGATGGAATCAAAGTACCATATCATCCTTAGCCAAAGTAACAGACGATTGGCTCACCATCCTTGATCAAAAGCTTTATACTGGAGCCATATTTTTGGATTTAAGAAAAGCCTTTGACATGGTTGACCATAATCTATTACTCTCTAAACTTAAGGCACATGGTCTAAGTGACTCCTCTGTAAGCTAGTTTGCTAGCTATCTTACTGACAGAGCCCAATGCAGCAAAGCGGACGGGATTATTTCCACACCCCTACCACTCCTAAGTGATGTACCTCAGGGCTCAATCCTAGGCCCACTCCTTTTTTCCATTTATATCAACTCCTTAAGTGAAAATATTCACACGGCAAAACTTTATTTCTTTGCGAACGATACAGTCCTGTTCATTTCGAAACCCTCTTTACAAGATGTAGCCACGACACTCCAGTTGGACTTCAAACAATTTCAGCATAATCTTGTCAGATCAAAACACCTGTTAAATGCTAACACAACAAAAGTAATGTGCTTCATGCCTTCCCTGTCTGCATCCATTTCCTCTAAACAGAACACTGTGTCCATAACAACCCTGCTAGGAGACTCCTTAGAGGTAGTTGACAAATTTAAATATTTGTTTGTTTGGCTGGACAACCACTTGCCATTCACTGTCCACAATGAATTGCTCACAAAGAAGCTAAAAGCCAGATTAGGCTTCTTATTCAGAAACAAATCCTTGCTTCCTATGGAGGTCAGGAAAAGGCTAGTCCAAGCTACCTTTCTCCCTCTTCTGGACTACGCTGAGATATTACACAACGATTGTTTAATCTTCTACCTTCGTAAGAAAGATGTTCTTTATTACTGAGCTATTTGTTTTATAACAAATGCTCCTTCTAGGAACCATACTTGTCTTCTTTACTCGACAGTGAGCTGGTTGTCGCTAGCCTCCAGAAGGAAGATGCATAGTTGTCTGTGGGCTTACAAAGTTATGCTTAACAAACTCCCTATGTATATTATAGTACGTCCATATTTCACTGTTCCCTTAGCTGTTACTCACTTAGGAAAAAAAACATTTAACCTACTAGACATCTCCAAGTTCTGTAGCCAATTTGGGAAACCCACAATTAGCTTTGCACTTCCTTCGGTTTGGAATAATCTTCAAAACACCCTTAGGCTTTCCAGTTACAGGTATGTATCTTTTAACATTGCCAAATCCCTAATAAGCAGTTGCCTCAAGGATGTTTGCCACTGCCATTCTAGCTAGCCTGGTTCATGGGACTCACCACTTTGCAGTTAATTGGCCTTGTAGCCATTGCTATTGTCATAACTGTGCACTGATATTTCAATGACTGGCTCCGCTGACTGTAAATGATTGTCCTTTGAAATTCATCTTATGTCTTCTACAGAGATTGTTGTACTGTTACTTGTTGTATTCATATTGTTTTATGGATACACTGTTCTTTGTTTGATCTTGTCTTGCCTATTGCAGGACCGCCTTGTAAATGAACTTGCTCAATGAAGTTTTCCTGATGAAGTAAAATTGAACTTAAACTAATCAGTGGCCTAGGCACTGACAAGAGACTATACAAAGGTAAGGTAACTAATGTTTTTCTTTAACACATTCTTTAGATATTCTGCTCTGTCTGATCGGTGTACTGAAAAAAAAAATGTCGCCGCGGCATGGTGGAATCATGGTGGCACACCATGACTGTAACTCCATAGTGCTGTAAGCCCTTCAATGAGTTCTTCGATGGGTTCTGGAAACAAGTCCCTAGTGCTGCACTTCTGGAAACTCTCCATGGTTGACATGAGAAGATAAGCAGCTGGAATGATCTGACTCAGTGAAGCTGTACAGGAACTTAGATCATAGGTACATTTCTCAAAGCGAGATAGAACTTGGACTGAGCCATCAATGATGTTCCAGTCCTAGTGTAGCAGTACCCCACCAATATCCTGCTCAGTGGATAACTCATGTAGTACCTGTTTCTGTTCCAGCAAACAGTGCAACGTGTAAAATGTGTTGTTTCATCATGTATTGACATCTTGGATTAGGCAATGGTTTTGTAAACCAACATAGAAACACTGAATCTGATGGCAAATAAGGACTGCTTGGCCCACCCAGTCTGCCCATTTCCCTACCTAATGGATAAGCTGCAGATCCTAGTTAACCAACAGCCTACTTTCTCTGACACCCCCTCTAGAATTGCCTGATGTCTGTCCCATGCATTCTAGAATTCTCCCACTGTTTTTGACTCTACGACCTCCTCAGGAAGGCTGTTCAATGATAGATAGGAAAAATCAAAAGTGATGCATCTTAGTGGTGGTGGTTCAGATTAATTCACATCTGAGTTCTAACAAGCAAAGAGACCCATTAATTTGTAACTTCTGCATGTGGGGTGCGGGTGTTAAAGGAAGGTGATCATAGTGCGATCATTACTGCCACCACTCCTGAGGGATTTGGACTTATTGTTGCTACTGCCATCACACTGAAAAGGGTGGGGGCTGTAATGCTTCTGCCATCACCACTGGTGGATAGGGAATGTAGTACTGAAACACAGAAACATAGACGTTGACGGCAGATAAGGACCGCTTGACCCACCCAGTTTGTCCTTTTCCCTATCTGATGGATAAGCAGCAGATCCTAGTTAACCAACAGCCTATTTCCTCCTACCCTCCCAGAATTGCCTTATGCCTGTTCCATGCATTCTTGAATTCCCACACTGTTTTTGACTCTGCAACCTCCTCAGGAAGGCTGTTCCATGCATCCATAACCCTTTCTGTGAAAAAATACTTCCTCACATTACCTCTGAGCCATCCCCCTCTATCTTCAAATTGTGCCCATTTGTTCTTGCACATCTCTTTTTCTGAAAGATGCTATCCTCTTTGACTTTGTTGATTCCCATGAGGTACTTGAAAGTTTCTATCATGTCCTCCCTCTCCCTCCTTTTCTCGAGGGTATACATAATAAGCTCCTTTAGTCTCTCTTCGTATGGCTTCTGGTGCAGACCCTACACAATTTTAGTTGCCCTCCTCTGGACAGCATCCATCCTGTCTATGTCCTTGCAGAGATGGGGTCTCCAGAACTGCACACAGTACTCTAGATCGGGTCTCACCAACTGTCTGTACAGAGGGATAACAACTTCCTGTTTTCTACTGGTGATGCCCAGGGACAATAGTTTTCCGTTTTTACTGGTAACACCGGTAAAAATCATGGAATCCTGCTTGGTTTGCAGATTTTGAATTCTTGTACTGGTGCCTCACTTGAAATTGCATTTCACTGCACAGAATCCCTAATATTTCAGCATATTTTTAAATGTTTTTATTTTCTCTTTCTCTGCCCCCTTCTCACAGCATCAGTCTCCACTTTTCAGAGATCCCTAGGCTGGCTATCCCTTAGTTTCACACCAGGTAATGCTCAGGAGCTCCTGTGAGCCTGCACCCATCCTGCCTAGGTTGTACCCCCCAGGTGGGAAGGGAAGGGACCCCAGGTCACCCCACCACAGTCCTTTAATGTGTGTCGGGCAGTCCAGTGGGTCTCTCATGGAAACTGGTTATGAAGTCTGGGGCAGCTGGGTCCCTTCTACCAGCAGCTGATGTGGGGTGATTGTTGCTGGTTTTCTGGTCTCTGTCCCTGAGGGCACCAACACTTGAGGGGATCCAAGGAAGTAGGGCACATAGAGACATGCCGCTACTCCAGATCCTGGCTAGCTTCCTCTCTTCCCGATTGCTCTGCAGCCTCACTGCACCACCACCTGTGGTCACCCAGGTGGCAGTAAAGCAGCAGGTCCTGCAGGTCACCGTTCCCAGAGGAGGAGAGTGGCCCCCAGCTGCTCAATCCTACTCCCCTGGCCAGGCCTCTAGCAACCCGAATTCACTTCTGATCCTGAGTCCCTGGCATTGCAAGCAGTAGAGCTACCTCAGGCTATTTACAGTGCTTTGTCAACTATACACCCACTTTGGTGTAAGAAAACATAAGCAGATGGAGAGGGAAATAATTTGGTTTTAATAAAATGTTGCAAAGTGTTCAATGTTCATAATTTGCACTGTAGGTACTGTGCACTATTATTGAAATCATATATTAAAACATTATATATGGGTGTTATGGCTGACAGTATAGCCTAGTGGTTAGAGTAACAAACAGTGATCAAATTGAGTACATTTAGAAGACTTGGGTTTGATTCCAACAACCTCCACTTGCATACTGTGTGACTCTGAGCAAGGCACTTAACCTCCACAGTGCTTCTGGGTCACCTCTGAAAACAGGCAGTTTTGCCTTGTGGGTTTACCCAGTTTACATAAAAATATATAAAAAATATCAATATATATTTACTACATCATGCAGTAGTCAGTGTACCATGTAATTTATCTGAGTTGTACTCAGGCTGCAATGATGTTGTATAGGTAAATATAAATGTTCAGATACATTTTGTTTTATAAGCTTGTTTTTAGACTTTAGTCAGGTTTTTATTGTATTTTTTGCATATGAACATCTAGGATGTATATTGTTAAGCGCAGGATCACTGTTACCAACTAGTTTATTCAAGTTTATAATCAGCAAAGCCATCCAAAATCCTCAGTTGTTTGATTGAAAGTGAATCTGAATGAAAGTATGTTCACAAGGCACAAGCTGCCTTACTACTTATTTAGGTGAATGGGATAGAAACATAGACTTTGACGGACCACCTAGTCTGCCCATTTCATCATTTGCACTTTCTCTCCCACCTGTTATGTCAGTCTCTGTGACAACAAAAATTTTTCTGACAGACTGCTTTAATAAAAAGCAGATGTTACGTGTTTAAGTGTACTTATGCTTGGCCAGTGAATTTGAAAGCACATTCAGTGACACATGGAAGGTAAGACCCCAGGGGCTGTATGATGCTGGTGGGTAGAGTGGTGCTCAATTCACATCTGAGCTCAGACATGAAAACCGAGAGACAGTGGAGACCAAGGGAAAAAAAAAGGAATCCACATGTTTCTGAGATGCATTAGAAGGTCCTCCACTAATCACTTGTGAATTTTTTTTTTTAGGTGAAGACACTATTTCAAAGAAGCAAATGCAGGCAGTTTGTTTTGTTCCTCCTGCCCCCTGGCCATCCACTCCTTCAGGCCTGCCAAGTCCCCCTTACCACTGCTGCTGAGTCCCCCCCCACCATCCACTGCCCCTTATGGCAATGCTACCAGGTAACCCGAATTAACCCTTCATCGGTGGGCCCCTTTCCCTGTGGGAGGCTAACAAGGGAAGACAATCACCCTAAAGAGCTTCCTGTATATCCCAGGCATGGCAGAGGTCAGAACAGACACATGTGTCTGGGATGTCATGCTTATGGAGGGACCAGAAGCCATCCTCTGGGTGGCCAGCAGGTGTTTTCCATTTTGTGGGAGCATGACAGGCCACATGATGTCAAGACACAAGCTGACATCCATCACGCCTCTCTTCCGCATGAGGGCCAATGTGTTGCCATGCCTCCAGCCTCCACCTGGGGCAGCAAATGCTGAGCTGTGAATATACCCTCCCTCCAAGGAGAAGGTGAGTGGTTGTTGGACACTCAAGCCTTCACCCCCCACCGGCCAGTCTTCCAGCACCCAAACCTATTCCCAAACCCTGGTCAGTGGTGTCACTGGCAGAAATCCAATTCAGGCAGTTAAATGATAGGAAAAAACAAATGTGGTCCACCTTAGTAGTGGTGATGGTTCAGATTAATTCACATCTGAGTTCTAACAAGCAAAGAGACCCAGTAATTTGTAACATGTGCATGTGGGGTGTAGGTGTTGAAGAAAGGGGATCATAGTGCTATCACTACTGCCATCACCCCTGAGGGATGTGGACTGCATTGTTGCTACTGCCATCACACCTGAGAGGCGGGGGGGGGCCGTAGTGCTTCTGCCATAACCACTGGTGGATGGGGAATGTTGTACTGCTGCTGTCCCACCTGAGGGTTGGGAGTCATAGTGCTGATACTGCCATCACACCTGAGGAATGCGGAATGTGGTACTGCTGCCATCACACCTAATGGATAGGGACCGCAGTGCTGCTGCTCCCATCACATCTGAGGAGGGGACACAGTGTTGTTGCTGCTGCCATCACACCAGAGGATGGGTCTGTAGTGTTGGTGTAGCCATCGCACCAGAGGGATGGGGACCTTACTGCTGCTTCCATCACACCTCAGGGATGGGGACTGTAGTGCTGTTGCTGCCATCATATTTGGTACCAAAATAACTTTAAATTGTTACAAGGATGAAAGGATGTGCAATAGTGAGTCAAAACTGCTAAAATGCATGTTAGCAGAGTTAAAATGGTTACATAAAAGTACACAAAAGCAAACACCGTAAAACCGATTATGGCTTAGCAGACACCGTGACAGTACTGTGTTACAATGTGCAAAATGGAATTTGCCCTTCTCAATCCCGGTAAACCAGTGTCCCTGGTGATGCCTCTCCCTGTGCATCCCAGTATCCCCCCAGCCCTCCTTACTACCTTCTCACATTGCTTGCCCACCTTTAGGTCATCTGATATGACTACCCCCAGGTCCCTTTCCATTTTTGTTGTTGTTAGTGTCTCACCCCCCATTGAGTACTCTTCACCTGGGCTTTTGTTTCCCAAGTGCATTACTTTGCTCTTTTTTGTGTTGAATCTTAGCTGTCATACGTTTGACCATTCCTCCAACCTTGCCAAGTCCCTTCTCATCCTTTCCACACCACCTTGTGTATCAACCCTGTTGAAGATCTTTGTTTTGTCTGCAAAGACACATACTTTTCCTTCCAGTCCCTCTGCAATATCACTTATAAAGACATTAAAAAGGACCACCCTTTCTTCAGAGTGGACTCTGATTACTATTACCCTTTGCATTCTGTTGTCCAGCCAATTTTTTACCCAGGCTTTCACTCTGGGACTCATTCCAAGGCTGGCTAACTTGTGTATTAATCTTTTGTGTAGGACTGTGTCAAATGCCGTCAGTTAAAGTTACTGCTGCTGCCCCATCTGCTACTGTCCCACCTGAGGGATGGGGGCCATAGTACTGGTACTGCCACCACACCTGAGGGATGGGGAATGTAGTACTGCTGCCATCATACCTGAGGGATGGGGGCCATAGTACTGATACTGCCATCACACCTGAGGAATGGTGAATGTAGTACTGCTGCCATCATACCTGAGGGATGGGGGCCATAGTGCTGATACTGCCATCACACCAGAGGGGTGGGGGATGTAGTACTGATGCTGTCACACCTGAGGGATGGGGCAGCAGTGCTGCTGCTGTTTCCATTACGAGGGTGGGGGATGTAGTACTGATGCTGTCACACCTGA
This sequence comes from Neoceratodus forsteri, assembly GCA_016271365.2. Taxonomy (NCBI): domain Eukaryota; kingdom Metazoa; phylum Chordata; order Ceratodontiformes; family Ceratodontidae; genus Neoceratodus; species Neoceratodus forsteri. The sequence continues at coordinate 1,087,022,727 of CM057450.1, forward strand.
GGGATGGGGCAGCAGTGCTGCTGCTGCTTCCATTACACCAGAGGGAGGGGGGCCATAGTGCTGTTTCTGCTGCCATCATACCAAAGAGATGGGGGCTATAGTGCTGTTGGTGCTTCCATCACACTTGAGGGATGGGGGCCATAGTGCTGCTTCCATCACACCTTAGGTATGGGGGCTGTAGCGCTGCTGCCATCTCATCCTGTACCTAAAATAACTTTAAATAGGTACAAGGATGGATGGATGTACAATAGTGGAGGTCAAAATTGCTAAAATGCATGTTAATAGAGATAAAAATTGTTAAATAAAGTACACAAAACCAAACACCGGTTAAAACGGATTTTGGCTTAGCAGACACTGGTGACAATACCATTTTTTTACAATCTGCAAAACAGAATTTGCCCTTTCTCAATCCCGGTAAACCAGTGTCCCTGAATTCAAATTTTTCCCATTATCTGTAATAAAGAATCCAACATGCAAACCTGTTATGCTAATCCAGGAGCCAAGCATTTCTTACAAACACGTTAGAATGTTAACACTGGTGTGTTCACTTGGAAGGACTGCAACACTAAGGAGAGCACACATCCAGTGGGTTGGGGTATGCTACTCCCAAGGCCAGAGGAAGAGGAGGAAGAGTCAGCAGCGGTTACGCCACCATGTGCTACTGGTGTAGGTGAACACCAGTGCACTGTGAGTGAGAGGTATGCATGTGTAACGCCCCCCCCCCATTTGGGGGGCTTAGTTTAGTTTAGTTTATTGTTCTAGGAATTATTACCTTTGAGCCAATGGCTCTTTTACAAAGGTTCCACGTCATCAATGTACAAACAAACAAACAAGACATGTTATAAAAGAATGGTCAGCAATTATAAAGGTTTCAATAAGTCAGTATAATATAGTACATCCAAGAGAAAAAAAAAAAAAAAACATTGGAGGAATGGTCAGGTGGGAAAGGTAAGAGGAGATATGGGGAGGGGAGCAGACTTAGAGTAGTTAGAGGTACTCGGATGTCTTTATCAAGAGAAGAGAAGAGGAGGAGGATGAAAAGCAGAAAAAACAGCCATGAGGGAAGAGTCATTAGTCAAGGCTTTGTGCTTCTGGGTGTTCTCCCACTGCTGCTGGTGTCCGTTTTCCTCTGCGGCACCTCCTGATGCCTGGCCATTCCCTCTGGTACCCTGAGTTTCCTCTTGTCCCCTGCAGCCACCCAGATATTTAATTCAGCCCATTTGCAGGCTTATAACAAAACTGCAAGCTGCCAACATGTTTGTCACACTGGAGCGCTTTAATCCTACTGACCGCTCGGTTTTGCGGTCAGCCGAGGAGTTTTTCTTGGTCCTGGTTCCCCTCTGAGCAAAATGGGGACCAGCAACCTCGTCGGGCTTGAGGAAAGCCCCAGGAAAGGAAAAAAATAAAAAGTTTAACATTGGGCCATAATCGGGGTTTATGCATATTAATGAGCCCTGCATGAATATGAATGAGCAGCTGCCTGCCGCCTAGGGGGTAAGTATTACGGCGGCAGAGACAGCGTAGGGAAGCAAGATATAAATAAATAAATTAATATGTCCAATAGAGGACTGTTGGAGCTATGTAATTGTGGGGACATTGTTTAAATAAAGTAATATGGCTGGCTGCATCAGAACGTTATATTTGGGGACCATAGTTAAAACTGCACTAAAACTGTATATGCAGCTACCATCTTTGTGCCTCTCAACCAATCAGCGGCCAGGATTAAGCCAAGGGATTTCTGGGACAGTGCCAGAGAACTGTGGGGAATAAACAGGGACAACGTCTAGGTGCCAAAATATTGTTCAATTAAAGGACTGGGATTGTGATAATCAGCCTGGGCAGCTAATCGGATTATAGGATTTTTTTTTTTTTATTTCTATTTATACTCCTCCCTGTGCCCAGTCTGCACTCCTTCAGGAGACACACTGCAGTATCTCTGCATCACGGCCTGCCTGATCCCCTGGTCGAGTCACCATGGAGCCTTGGCTATACTCCCCAGGCAGGTACCGGGTGGGCATAGACACCCCGAGATACTTCAAGTTTCGTTGGACTCCTCTGGGTTATCAGGCAGGTGTGAGCAATCAGGGTCTCTGCTTCAGTGCTCCGTCATCTAAGAGACAGGGCGCTGATTTTTTCCCTGTTCTGGGGGAGTGGCACGTACCCTGACGTCGTGGCGTCACCACTGACATCGCCACTCCCCATGCCCTGGAGTTAGCTCTGCCCTTGCTGTGCTTCTGACTTCCACCAGAGGCCACTGAAGCACCGAGCCTGAACCCCCCCCCCACTGGGAGAGGAAAGCTCTCCATCGGACGCTCAATACCCTCCCTCCCCTGCTGACCCCGATGGTCCATTCTCTTTCCTGAACCCAGGACACCGGCATTGTGAAAGGTGTGGCATCCACTAGGCCGGATTATAGGATTTTTGCCCTTTATAAGGGAAGGGACTGTTAGTTTGAGGTGTGTGCAGTGGGAGTTCAAGCAGCAGTTCCCGTGGTCTGTTTGTAGCTCCTGAAGGGAAAGGAGGCTCCTGCAGCTTGGAGAACGGGGGCTGCTTTCCTCTCAACCAACACACCTGCTGAGTGACTGTTGGGACCGCTAAGTCTCCAGAAAAACCTGCAATCCTCCAAAAAGAGAGAATTCCTCAGAGTAGATTGCTAGATTGAAATTGGGGTCAGAGCTGCTGAAAGATCCCAAATCTGTAATCCTGTGAAAGAAGCTGTTTTTGCCTCAGGGAGTGTGTCTAAAGTTAATACTTTTGGTCACTGAAATTGTCTCCAGTCAATTTGCCAGAGGGAGATCTGAACTGCTGTGCGTCAGCTTGCATTTTCAGGGCTGCCATGTGCTAGGGAGTAAGCTGTGTGGCCTACCACCAAAATATATTGTAGTTGAACTAGTGACGTCAAGCAGTTTGCCTAATAGACTGTCACTGCCAAGCTGCTAGATGACCAGAGAAATGAATCAGCTCCTGCAAAGAAGTTCATCGTGGGTTGTGGCCACCCTTGGGGGTTATGCCTTGATGAGGGGGAGAGTTGTGTTAGCTCCGGTCCCTGCATCCTGGTCCTTGCCAGAAAGGACAAAGTCCTACAGCCTGCAGCCACATCCTGCTTCAAGGAGAGACATCCTGGAAATCAGCCCAGATCCCGAGGTCCAAGGTTCAGTGAGTATCTCAGGCTTTTACCCTGCAACACCCAGTAATTTGCTGGTTCTAACTGATTTGTTTTTCAAGTCTGCACTTGGGTTTAAACTGTTTTTGCAGGTCTTCAGGCCCGGAGATTACACATTTCTGGGTTTTAAAAGGGTGCTTATGATTTCTACAGCCAAGTACAATTTAATGCCTTAACCATTTCTTTATTTAAGGGTCCCAACCAGCTGTGACACTGGCCAACCTACAGCACCACTCAGGCTTGCAACTTAGTTTACCCTGGGTACCCAGTGAGGTTAGCTGAATATTCCAAAAAAGGGTTAATGTATTGGTTTAAATGTTGTGTAATGTGGAACTACTGCTGAAACCAAAAGATCCAATTGATCAAATTTTAATCTGCATTCCCTACCTTTTATTCAAATCCCTAAATAAATCAGTTTGTTGTTTGAATGTTAAATTTGATCTATGAGTATACTATTACTGAGTGCTGGCTTAATGCAAATAGCTGAAAGGTACTGTGTTATTGCTGGTAGCCATTCTCTTATAGGTGCTCAGGGTGCATGCTGAGTTCCAGACCCTGATGGTAAGTGGTCACGTGAGCATATTATTAGCACTCTTCATTAATTACGAATTGAATGCACAACAAGGTATTTCGTAATTTCAAGTGTAGGGCCACTCAGCTCAGGCCCCTTAACCTGTGCATAGTCATGCAGGCAGGGGAAGTAGCTTATAGGGTAGTGCTATGTAGGGGGTTACATCTTTGGAGACACCGCTGGGATTAGTGTCCCCCCAGTGGCCGAAACCAAAACATGCATATAGAATGTTTATGGGCACTGTCTGTACACCAGTTAGTCAGTTGGTGTACGGGGGCATGAAATTGACCCCTAGAATGCCTTGCTTATGCTTGATATACCCCTGGGCACTAGTAAAGACACTATAGAGGGGGCACTTTCAAAAACTGAGTGTTTGGGAAAAACTATAATGGTAAGCCGACAAGCTGACTTGACTGCCTAAGTTCTGATAGCTTTAGTGGAGTGTGGTGCCCCAGTACATAGCACTCAGGTGCCCAAAGCTATTACTGTTGATGGGTACCTGGCCATGTGGAAGGTGGTAACTAAAGATAGTGAGAACCCCTCAGAAAATGAGCTCCCACCCTTAACTGAAAGTTTTGAGGGAAAGCTTGCCAAATTATTACTTCCTTCCTCAACACCCACGCCAGCTACAGTACCTGCCCCTACACCAGCTCCTGCACCCACACCAGTGCCCCCACTAGTGCCGGCACCCACATTTAGTCATGACTGTTATCGCCGGCTGTAAGTGTTTTCCAGCACACTACCCACACCTAATGAGGATGATGACTGGGAGACCTGGAGAGACTATGTTTCCCCCCTAGTGCCCAAATGGCAATGTTCCAAGGTGGAGAAGAGAAAAAGTTGAGTGAAAATCTCTGAGGTCCTGCTCTGGCTACTATCCATACCAAGTGGGCTAATCACCCCAAGGCAACTGCACAGGACTATTTGGCTGCTTTGAAAAATGTATTTGGGAGCCCAGACTCAGATGAGGATCTGTAGTGGAGAGTGAAAACCACTCATCAATACCAAGGGGAGCCCTTGTCAGTGTATTTACCGCGACTTGAAAAACTGCTCCAGAAATGGCTCAGAAAAGGTAGCATGACCCCAGTCAAGTTAGATCGAATCAGGTTGGACCAAATACTTAAGTCTGTCCCATGTTCTGAACTGCTGCTGCTCAAGTTATGGCTTGCAGCCCAGCTGGATTTGCCTCCTTCCTATGATGAACTAATGAAAGAAATACGGGAAGGGGTCAAACAAAGGAGGCCACTCTGGGGGCCCCCTCACATATCTGCTGCTGCTGCTACTCAGGTGACAGAGGGTGATCATGTGGGTGAAGTTCAAGGGCAGAATATAGCGCCAGACGAGCACTCAGAGACTACAAAGGATACCCCACCATGGGCAGAGTTGCTGAGAGAATTCAGAGAAGTGAAAGCTACCATCTATCCCAAGGCCCTTTCCACAGATAAAGACCCTGATAACTCTCAGAGTACATCTGCTATTAGGGGTGGGGGTGCATGCTCAGGCGCCCCCTGCTGATGGCAGCTCAAAAACTGAAATAAGTAAATTGACTGGTACAATAAAAGAATTGCTGAGATGTATTGCACCACCTTCAACACTGCAGATGGAGGGTGAACCAATACTTTCTGTTGTCAGTGCTCCAGCTTCGGCACCAAATGTGTGCCCCTCCCAACCTCCTAGTTGTGAATGGAGACCAGATCCTAATGCAATGTTTCAGCCAAGACAGACCAAACAAAATATAATTTGTCACAACTGTGGAAAGGATGGGCATATGAAGAAAGAATGCCGGTCTCAAAAGGATCTAGAAAAGGTGGTATACAAACTCAGAGGCGCTCCGAAAAGTAAAACAATTGCAGAGGGGTGCAGAAAATGATCGCAGTGGAGGTTCAGGCAATCCCAAATCCAATTTCATTGTGGCAAAATTGTCCGTTCAAGTTCCTACTAATATCCCTCCAGACTGGTTGAAATTGGTGGGCCCTTCCATGGACACTACTGTACACATAGATGGAATTCTGGCTCAAGCAGTTTTAGACAGCGGGTCTCAAGTGACAGTAATCTTCCAAGACTGGTATGAGCAGTATTTATCTGCCCACCCACACCAACCTCTTGATGGACTGCATGTGTGGGGGTTTAGTGAAATGTCATACCCATATCTTGGCTCCTTAAAAGTATGGCATTCTTTTCCATCTTCTGTGGCTGGTGTGGGGGATTCTGTGGAGGCACTAGCCCTGGTCTGCCTTTCTACCAGACTTTACGATAATAACCCTGTACTGACTGGCACAAATGCATACATGTTTGGGCACCTGGCCCGGTTAAGTGAAGACAGGCAAAAGGAAAAGACAGGAAGAGCTCTCTGTGTTCACACCCTGATCCAAAAGGCCTATGAGAAGCAAATGCACTCCAAGGAAAGTGATCAAGATGAGTCTGTTGGGATGGTTTGGAAGAAGGATCCTGCTACTGTCACGTTCCCTCTGAATGCAGAATGCAGTATCAGTGGTGCAGTGCTGTTGTGAAAAGATGTGACTAACAAAATTTTGATGCTGGATGCCCCAGACAAGGGAAAATTACCTGAAGGACTGCTGATTAAACTCAGTGTGCTTCTGGCCCAGGCTAATGCTTATGCCCAAAGAGTGGTGTTATGAATACAAAATGTTACAGATTGAGACATCATGGTACACAGAGGATGCACGCTGGCTAAAGTCTATTGTGCCATACTGCTGTGCTTCCCACCAAGTGTAGAGTTGAAGAAAGATGTGAGGCATCTCCTGACAGGTTTGATTTTGGAGATTCACCTATCCGAAACAGTTGGAGAATCAGGATCAGTAACAAGCTGGCTCAGAGAACCAAGGTATTCTCCCTCAAGGAATGGGATGCAGGGTGTGTCTTGGGTGCTGAACATCACATTTGTCTGCATGACTAGAGATTCTTCAGAGAGCGATCTAGACATCTAGCTTCTGCCGACATCGACGATGTCAGACATCACCTGCAAGAGATGTTAACAGCTGGCATCATACAAGAGTCACACAGCCCGTATGCTTCCCCAATTATTGTGGTGCGGAAAAAGAAAGGCTCTGTCCATATGTGTGTTGATTACAGGACTCTTAACAAAAAAACTGTGCCTGATCAGTATACAATGCCATGCATACAGGATGCCCTGGACTGTCTGAATGGGAGTAAATAGTTTTCCGTTCTCGACCTCCAGAGCGGATACTATCAAATCCCAATGGCTCCTGAGGACAGTGAGAAAACTGCATTCATTTGTCTCTTGGGTTTCTGAGTTCCTTCGCATACCCCAGGGATATTGGTTGCACTGGCGCCATTTCAATGACTAATGGAGTGTGCAGTCGGAGATATGAATGTCTTGTAATGTCTCGTCTACCTTAACAACGTCATAGTCTTTGGCAAAACTCTTGAGGAGCATGAGGCTCACCTATTCAAAGTGCTGGACAGACTGGAGGAGTTCGGTCTTAAGTTATCCATTGTCAAATGCCAGTTTTTCCAGAGCTCTGTCAAATACGTGGACCACATTGTGTCATCAGAAGGCATACAAACAGACTCCAGTAAGGTGGAAGCATTAACCAGCTGGCCAAAGCCTAACAACTTAAAAGAACTTCAAAGGTTTCTCAGATTCTGCGGCTATTACCACCAATTTGTCAAGGACTATACCAAGGTGATCAGTCCCCTACTAAACTTAACTCAAGGGTACCTGCCTACTCACAAAAAGTTTAAGAAGGGTTCTGACAGAGAGACTTTAAAAACCTATTTCAGACCCAATGAGCCGTTTGGACAGAGATGGACTCCAGATTGTGACATTGCTTTCAAAGAAATAATATACAGATTAACTCATGCGCCTATACTCGCTTATGCTGCTCCATCGAAGCCCTATGTATTACATACAGATGCCAGCTTGAGTGGCCTTGGAGCCGTACTATATCAAGAATACCTGGAAGGACTGCATCCTGTAGCCTTTGCTAGCAGACATGTGACAGCTTCAGAGAAAAACTAGCCGGTGCATAAATTAGAATTTCTCGCTTTCAAGTGGGCAATAGTTGACCAATTTCACGAATACTTGTATGGTGCTAACATCTTAGTCAGGACCGATAACAATCCATTAATATATGTCCAAACCATAGCCACATTAGATGCTACCGGACATAGATGGCTTTCCACTCTAGCAAAATATGATTATGCAGTGCAGTACTGACCAGGTTTAAATCATGTAGACGCCGATGCTCTCTCCCGAAGACCTGCTTCTGACAAACAGTGGGTTCATATTGCTGAGCAATCTTTAAAAGCGCTATGCCATAAGTTCGATCAGGAAGAAATCTTCAGAGAAAAACTATCCGGTGCATAAATTAGAATTTCCCACTCTCAAGGGGACAATAGCTGACCAATTTCATGAATACTTGTATGGTGCTAACAACTTAGTCAGGACCGATAACAATCCATTGATATGTCCAAACCATAGTCAAACTAGATGGTACCAGACATAGATGGCTTTCCATTCTAGCAACATATGATTATGCAGTGGAGTACTGACCACGAAGACCTGCTTCTGACAAACAGTGGGTTCATACTGCTGAACATTCTTTAAAAGCGCTATGCCATAAGTTTGATCAGGAAGAAATCTTGTCTTCCGAAACTATAAACTGCCTGGCAGATTGCTTGGGACCTCCAGAGACTTGTATACCAGTTGCCTACTGTAATTTTGCAGCCTCAGACTTAAGTTTCTTACCACAGTTAACTCCAGCTGACATCCACAAAGAACAGTACTATAATCCAATGATCAGATCAGTAGTTAATGCTTTAAGAAAGGGGTAAGACATCTCCAAAATGTGGTCCAGTGACCCCAAGACTGCTTTCCTTCTTTGAAAGTGGCCCAAACCCAAGCTTCAAGAACAACTATCATTTCACGATATATGCGCAGGTCTACCCAACCAAAGACCAAAAGGCCGCAACTGTAGCCAAAGTTCTTGTTGAAAAGTTTTTTGTACATTGTGGTGCCCCCCAGCATATTCACTTGGATCAAGGCTGGGATTTCGAAAGCAGACTTATCAAAGAACTGTTGTCCCTATGGGGTATATGGAAATCCAGACCAACCCCTTATCATCCACAAGGAGACCCACAACCAGAAAGGTTTAACCGAACCTTGCTCAATATGCTGGGCACCTGCAACTTAAATATAAGCCAAAATGGAGCCATCAAATAAGCGCACTTGTCCATGCTTATAAGTGCACAAAGAACGATGCTGCTGGTTTTTCACCATACCAGCTTATGTTTGGCAGAGAAGCTCGTTTCCCAGTGGATGTATGCTTTGGAGTGTCTCCTGATGGTGTTCAGTCAGAAAACTACCTGCAATATGATAAAAATGTAAAAACTCAATTAGATCATGCCTATCAGCTTGCAAATGCCATGGCAGCAAAGAGAAACCTCACCAACAAAACTCGCTATGACAAACGTGTTAAGGCCCAAGAGCTCCAACCAGGTGACACAGTGCTAATGAGAAATTTTGGACTTTCAGGTAAATACAAAATAGCCGACTGCTGGAGTCACATTCCATATATGGTAGTCAATAAGCTAAATGAGCTGCCTGTGTGTAAAGTGCGTCCAGAAGGGGTCCCTTGGCTGTCAAAACCATTCACTGAAAACATCTGTTACCTATCGGCCAAATAGTAATCAATAACGTTCAAGAGACTGAAGCTCCTCGATGTCCTGTAACTAGGTCTGCTACTAAGGCCAAGCGACAAGATCAGCAAACTCCTGCTTCCCCACCTGTTGCTCTTGATAATGTCTCCAATCCTGCAAACATTGCAGATACTGAAAACGCTGAGTCTGAAAGTGATGATGAAAGTGAATTCTGTATTGCCTTCTACCCACCTTTTAAACTTGAGAGAGTGTTCCAGGGAATTCCCTCCATTGACTAACGTGATGACTCTGAACTTCCAGCTGTTTTAACAGATTCCAATTTATCAATTGTGCCTGAACCTCTAGAAAGTGATGCTCACAGTGCGGATCTTGAAGAGGCTGAATCCCTCTGCATGGTGGAATTAACTGCCATCAGTGAACCTGAACACAATGAAGCCAGTAGTGAACCGACAAGTGACCATGCAAGTATTGCTGAACTAAGTGGGCTAAGTGAACTGTTTCATGCTAATGAAAGTACTGTTCAAAAATCAGAGAGATGTGTCCAGGATGATTCTGAATTTGCAGACATACCTTTGGCAAATGAAAGTGAGCCTAAAGAGCCTAGGAGTGATAGTGGTGCCCAAGCCAAAGAGCCTGAAACTAGTACTGAATAACAAGAACGAGCAGTGGAACCCATCCCTTCTGAAGCTGTTTCATTGACGGACAGTGAACCAGGACTGAGCATCCCGAATGCTGAAGTAGAAGTGCAAGTGCCAGGGCCAACTTTGCCACATTGCTCAGAAAGATCTGTGAAACCAATCTTAAAGCTCACGTATGACACCCCAGGACAGCCTGTTAACTTGCCCATGAATGTTGTGCACAAAGGAATCTGTCATGCCCAATTCCTTGCCCAAATCAAAGCCTCCACCCAAGCTAAGGTGCCCACTCAGTATAACCAGGGGTATAGCATTAAAAAGTTGGGAATAAGGTGAAATGCTCTGATAGACTGTGGTAAATGGCAATGTTACTGAAAATGTGATTCTGTCTGAGGTGAAAATGTGAATTCTAAACTGCTGAGGTATACCAAGTGAATTTAAAATGTCATGACAATGCTTTGAGTATAGGACGTCCAAATGCTAAGTAAGATTTATGTTATAGCATGCTACCTTGTAAATAGTTACTACATGCCTAACTAGGTTGTTATAGGATATTTGTTGTTCAGATATATCTGCTTACAATAGAGTGTTAGTTAAATGGTATACCAGTAGGTGTTATCTTTAGTAAAATCTAGTATTATGTGTAATGATTACCAATCTACTTATAGACTTGGTGCAGATGCCAAGCTTTCATAGACAGAGGAGAGTGTAATGCCCCCCGCCACCATTTGGGGGACTTACCTTTGTGACTCAAAGTGTTCTCCTGCTGCCACTGATGTCCGTTTTCCTCCGTGGCACCTACCGATGCCTGGCCATTCCCTTTGGTGCCCCAAGTTCTCCCTTGTCCCTCAAAGCCACCCAGATGCTTAATTTTTTTCCATTTTCAGTCTTAAAACAAAACCACAAGCTGCCAGCATGTTTGTGCCACCGGCACTTGTGCATGCACACTGAAGCGCTTTAATCCTACCGACTGCTCGGTTTTGTGGTCAGCCGAGGAGTTTTTCTTGGTCCCAGTTCCCTTTTGAGCAAAATGGGGACCATCAACCTTGTAGGGCTTGAGGAAAGCCCTAGGAGAGGAAAAAATAAAAAGTTTAACATTGGGCCATAAGCAAGGCTCATGCATATTAATGAGCCCCGCATGAATATGAATGAGCAGCTGCCTGCCACCTAGGTGGTATGTATTGCAGCAGCAGTGACAGCATAGGGGAGCAATATATGAATAAATATACAAATATGTCCAATAGAGGACTGTTGGGGCTATGTAATTGTGGTGACATTGTTTAAATAAAGTAATATGGCTGACTGCACCAGAACTTTATATTTGGGGACCATGGTTTAAACTGCACTAAAACTGTATATGCAGCCACCATCTTTGTGCCGCTCAACCAATCAATGGCCAGGATTCAGTCAAGGGACTTCTGGGACAGTGCCAGAGAATTGTGGGGAATAAACAGGGACAAAATCTAGGCACCAAAATATTGTCCAATTAAAGAACTGGGAATGTGATAATCAGCTTGGACAGCCAATCAGATTATAGGATTTTTGCCCTTTATAAGGTGAGGGACTGCTAGTTCAAGGTGTGTGCAGAGGGAGTTCGAGCAGCAGTTCCAGGGGTCTGTTTGAAATTCCTGAAGGGAAAGGAGGCTCCCTGCAACTTCAGGATTGTAGGGAGTGGCATGCTTTGCCTCTTCTCAACCAAAACGCCTGCTGAGTGAGTGCTGGGACTGCCAAGTCTCCAGAAAAACCTGCAATTCTCCAAAAAGAGAGAATTCCTCAGGGTAGATTGCCAGATTGAAATTGGGGTCAGAGCTGCTAAAAGATCCCGAATCTGCAACCCAGTGAGAGAAGCTGTTTTTGCCTCAGGGACTGTGTCTAAAGTTAATGCTTTTGGTCACTGAAATTGTCTCCAGTTAATTTGCCTGAGGGAGATCTGAACTTCTGTGTGCCAGCTTGCATTTCCAGGACTGCCATGTGCTATTGAGTAAGCTGTGTGGCCTACAACCAAAATATATTGTAGCTGACAGTGGTGTCATGCCCATAGGGCCTGAGGGGTCATGTGCCCCCCCAATATTGTTGTGAGGGCTATTAAAAAATTAATTTAGTATTTCATTTTAATAGTTCCGTTAACTACAAAAAAAAAGTGTTTTCAATGTCTTTTGGTGGGTGCTGGGGGGTTACGTATTCTTCCAATCGATTGCCATGTGGGAAGACTGACTGAGTCTGAACAGTTTAAAAAAATGTTTTTGCTCACGCTGTGCTGGCGACTGGCTTCAGGGCTGAGCGCCTGTAAAACAGAGAGAGAGAGAGAGACAGTCACAACAGGTGCTGTAATTGGTTGCTGCCTGGCAGTTACCACCAATCAAGTGTCTGCACATCAGAGGTGCGAAGAAGTAGCTCACGCTGCAAATTGGTTCGTCCATGATCCTCCTTCGGTTGAGCGGCGGCAAGTGGCATTTTCAGTCTTACCTCCCTCACCTGACATTTGGGCTTGAGGGACACACGCGCACAGACCCGTTATTAGTTGGCTGTCAGCAGTAAAAGAGCCTGGTCGATCGGTGACTTTGTGTGTTCCTCAATCCTCTGAGACCAGTGACCACAATGAAGTTTCTGGTTGCCTGCTTCCTAGATTAAAAAGGTCAGTGTGCCCCTAAGGCCCCTAACTGCTGTGTCTCACTGAATTTCATCAATTCACTGTTATAAATTACTTATAATCTGCTAACTAAAGTTCAAACAAAGAATGAGTGTTCTATTTATTGTTCCTTAAGGCAGACTATCCCTTTACGCTGAACTGTGCTGAACAGTCCTTGCAGATTGCATTTAGGTGGGAAAGCTGCTGTGATGAAAACAGTCACTACACATTTTATAAACAAATGTGAACTTAAACTTTCAGTGTTGCAAGAAACTTTGATTTAACAAAAGAGTCAAACATCTTGCAAGTCTTGCAAGATGTTTGTCTCTTTTGTTAAATCAAATGCACGTTTAAGTCTCAAAGCACTAAAGGCGTCGTACATAATTCAGAAGATAAAACATCACACCACATAATGAGACTCAGTCCCTGTTGGCCGATTCCCCGTCCTCGCCATTGGCTGCAAGCTCAATCCACGTTAGCAGCTTGTCCGCTTCTCCGGATCAGAAGGGATATGATTGTCCATTCCAACCAAATGGAGTTTTGCCAGCAGCAAATGTTGATGTTGCTGTTTAAAGTACCGGCCAAGGATGGAAGCTGGTCATAACTCTCAGCTTTTCCTTCGTATGATTTTTTTTTTCATCTTTTTTTTCTTAGTTCCATAACTGTCTGAGGTAGGTTCTTGGATTTAACAGCCATTGATGTGCTTAATTAGTGTGAGAAGAACAGAAAGCCAGCTCCCTGGAATTCTGAGCAGACCTGCAGGTCATATCAGGAGTGCTGCGGTGCTGCCAACCAGCTGACTAGTTAGTGGTTGCCCGGGAATGCAGGCCTCTAGGTGTTTAGGGGCACATGAGCTACCATCCCATCACCACCTATGCAAACAACCCCGTGATGATAGGAAACTCAAATTCTCAGTCTAAGCGTATCTGTCTCTGCATTCTGTAACTCAAAATGTGAGAAAACTCTTATTTCTGTAGGGCACCACCACTAGGAGACCATCAGCCTGGGGCACTTTATGCACCAGAGGTTCTGTCCTCTGGCACACTTCAGAAATAAGGGTATCAGTACCACCAAGGAACAAAGGCTTGAGCAGTTACCCAGTACAAAAATGTAGAGTGAGTTAAGATGTAAGTGGAGCAGGTAGAAGGTTTGTGTGACTAGTAGTTAAGTAGTTAATTTTGTGCCCATTTATTGTTATTGTTATTGTTGTGCAGTATTTTGAAAACATTGGCCCAGATATTCAAACTGTCCCAGGCTGTGGCACAAGCCTGGGCACAGCGCAACTTGGCTGCGCAGGGGCATTGACTGGGCGATATTCAATGGAGCTGCGCCATGGCTCAGCATCGTTGAATATCACACCCTGGCCACCCGCATGGTGCAGTGGCACTGTGCCAGAGCAAGTGGCCAGAGTGGAGCAGGGGGATGTGCTAGCGCAAGTTCCATTGTGCTAGGCACAACAATCGTGATATTCAAACGTGCACATGCAAATGGGGCCATAATGTATGCAAGGTGCAAATGAGGGCATTTGCATGTCATTATGGCCCCATTTGCATGCAGGTACACCGATCCCCGGTGACTTGTGCCTGGCGCCCTGCCAGGCAGCAGCCATTGGGAATCGACGCCCCCTTGCAGTGCGGCAATGTGCCCCATAGCCCGATTGTGGGCATTTGAAAAATAAAAAAGAATCCAAAATCCCTGGTGGTCCAGTGGACTGCTGTCAGCCCTATAGCGGGCTTAGGTAGTAAAATTAAGAATCCAAGATCCCTGGTGGTCCAGTGGACCGCTGTCAGCCTGATTGCAGGCTTAGGTAGTAAAATTAAGAATCCAATATCCCTGGTGGTCCAGTGGACCGCTGTCAGCCTGATCGCGGGCATTTGTGCAATAAAGAAGTATCCAATATCCCTGGTGGGCCAGTGGACAGCTGTCAGCCCGATCACAGGCATTTGTAAAATAAAACAGAATCCAATAACCCTGGTGGTCTGGTGGACCGCTGTCAGCCCGATCGCGGGCATTTGTAAAATAAAACAAAATCCAATAACCCTGGTGGTCCAGTGGACCGCTGTCAGCCCGAATATCCCTGGTGGTCCAGCAGACCCCTCCCCACCTACCCACTGATCCCCACTGCCCCGCTCCCCCTGTCAGCGGGCAGCAGCACCCCACCCTGCTGCCGTCCGCTGCTGCGCCGACTGACACCATCGGTGGGGCTGTACTCCCATTGGTCCACGAGCGTGAGCCAATGGGCGTGCAGCCATACCATACACATTCCAGATATGTAATGGATCCATTCACATATTTGGTATGTATGCAGTATGGAGCTGCACGCCCATTGGCTCACGCTATGAACAATGGCTCACACCCACCATGGTGTCAGTCGGCGGGCATCAAGGTGGCGGGCAGCAGGTGGGTGGGGCGCTGCTGTCTGCCGCTGATCAGTGGGCGGGAGAGGGGCCAGCTGGACCACCAGGGATATTGGATATGTTGTTATATTACTTAAGCCCGCGATCGGGCTGACAGCGGTCCACTAGACCGCCAGGGTTATTGGATTCTGTTATATTTTACTTAAGCCCGTGATCGGGCTGACAGCGGTCCACTGGACCACCAGGGTTATTGGATTCTGTTTTATTTTACAAATGCCTGAAATTGGGCTGACAGCGGTTCACTGGACCACCAGGGTTATTGGATTCTTAATTTTACTACCTAAGCCCGCGATCAGGCTGACAGCGGTCCACTGGACCACCAGGGATATTGGATTCTTAATTTTACTACCTAAGCCCGCGATCAGGATGACAGCGGTCCACTGGACCACCAGGGATACTGGATTCTTAATTTTACTACCTAAGCCTGCGATCGGGCTGACAGTGGTCCACTGGACTACCAGGGATATTGGATTCTTAATTTTACTACCTAAGCCCGCAATTGGGCTGACAGCAGTCCACTGAACCACCAGGAATATAGGATTCTGTTGTTTCATACCAATGCCCACGATCGGGCATGGGGGGCACCACCACAGAGGTGCAGCCGGAGCGCGGGTGGCCACCCACAGGTGGCAGCTTCCGTGTTGCACCCCGCAATATGGCAGCTCACCTGTGGGTGGCGACCGTTCCTCACCCACTGGATCAGCTTTGTGCAGCGCAAGTAGGGGTTCGCATGCATGGCTCAGCACATCCGGGGCTGAATATCGGGATGTGCAGGGTATGCATGGGCACGCTCCCCCTACCTGTGCCTGCATACATTACTGATGTGCTCCGGTGCATCGGGATTTGTGTCAGGTGCAATTCCCATTTGAATATCACACCGGGGCACAACACTTTTGAATATCTGGGCCATTGTGTCTACTTATAAGCATATTTTTTAATTTGCAGTTCATAACTCTTAACATTTTCAAAATGGATGAATAAGGCTGCTACCCCCCCATGCTGTCACTACTTGTTCTTTAGAGGTATGTGAGACTACTTAACTGTACAAGTAATCTTCCCCCTTCCCGCCTGTGCTATGGAGTGACAAGGAACAGATCTGTGTTCATTAAAACCACAGCTTGGAGGTTAATAATGATGTGCAAGATACTGGTCATAGACTCACTTTACACAAGGAAAAAAAAACTCCCCTGACGACCACAATCACTACAGCAGTCCCCCCCACCCACAATCTCTCACGATACATCAGTCTAAGCAATGGAATGGTCCCTGTTTCAATATGTATCCAGAGTAATTGGAGCTAAAAAGTTAACGCTTGCCTTAAATTACCCTTTGCCACTAAAAGGGCGCAGTATCATCATGTAAGTGACCGACCCCTTCTCCATCTATTACATGATTTTATGGTGCATGCTTTTGCTTACAAAGATCCAAAAGGCACCGATAGACATATGAAGGCACAGCCCAGCATAACCACTTAGGCGGACTTTTCAAATGTGAACTGAGTAACAGGGCAGTGACTGGGAGGTGCAAGAGCTGCAGCTGCAGTAGGGTCTGCAGTGTCAGGGTACCCATTGCCTTAGAGGGCAGTAGTAAGAAAACCTTTTATCAGAGACAAACTTGCAATTTTCTCTTTGGACGTTGTTTATCCATTTGAATTTGGGGCTATCAGCAGTGTCATCAGTGGTGACAGAAGATTCAAACTCCAGTTTCACGTGGTGGAGGAATGCAGATCAAAGAAGCAATAGGGGCCATTGCTCAAAATTTCTAATCTTGGTGCTGGTGTGCCCAGGAGGAGCAGAGACAAATTACATTGTTCAGATCCTTGATCATGGTGCCAGCAACTTGGACAAAGGGTAGCATGGACAAACTATGGATGATCAGCTGGACTGTAATGAAAGAACCTACACTATAAATATTTTATATGCCCTAAGTTATTTTATGCTTATTGGTGGGGAGGTAGGCCCCTCAAAATATTTTGCTGGGGGACCCTTACAGTTGTTGGCACAGCCCTGCTGAGTATATCATCTTATTTTATACCAACCAAGAAGTACGCACAGGGATGGTGGTGCTGGTTTGATTGCCTTTTTTTATTTTTCTTTGTGGGTGGGGCGGGGAGTTGGTACAAATGGTAAATCAACGCCAGCAAATGGAAGATGGGGGTGCCACAAGACACCAAGGAAAGATCAATCAATTACAGGGACATAGACCAATAACTGATCGAGGACAGTGTAACAAAAATTAAGATTATTATAGCTTCATTGAAAAGTGTTATTTGCATTGATTAGTTGATTAGTTGTTAGAGTTTATTGGGTTATGGACACATTTCTCACAAGTTTCTTAGATATAGCAAGACTGAAACAAATGTAAGCCCCCCTTCCCTGTCTATGGGTATTTAGATGGTGTAGTTCGTGGGGAAGGAGCGCCTTACAGCCTGAAACACAGTCCAGAACACATATTAATAATATCAGAAATGTACCTGAATCCAGGAGTTCACTTGCTGACAGAATGGCTTTGTCGGGGTGCAGTGGATGTAGAGAGGGGTGCAGCAAGGTAGTCCTCATGAGGGGCCAAAAGTTAGTTAAGCAGTTAGTTAAACAGGATAACAGTTCAACGCTTGGTCTCCACCAAATTAACTCCACTGTCCAAATGGAAAATAAATTGTAAGATAGGTCCGGTTTTAATTTTTATTTCCCAAACACAACATTAAAGGTTCAAGCCACAACTGATTTTCCGCTGTGTGGGGATACAAGTGATTGTGGCCCTGGGGTAATGTGTGGAGCAGCACTCTATCTGGAGGTAAAAAATCAAGTATTTTTCAATGCTGATTGTTTGCTTGCTGGTATTACCATTCGTACTGCAGGAGTTAGAAAGACACATAATAGGAATGTCAGTGAAGTATTGAACTAATGCCAGCCCCCAACCTACAGAGACTGACAGGCATTGGGGTGTGCCTTTGGGTCATTGGCCATAACGCTTACGCCATTTTACCTCACCCCACCCTGCAGACATCAGGTGTCACGGTGTTCCTTGGGGTCTTTGGCCCTTACACTCACCCCATTCCATAAGGAAATAAGCTGAGATGGGTGCAGTTAAGGTGAATGGGGTGAACGTTAGGGCTGAAGACCCCTAGGCACACCTCGATGCCTGTCAGTGGCTGCAGGGTGTGGGTGGGGGTGGAATGGCATGAGCTGTATGGCTGACAACCCCAAGTCACGTCCCCGGCGCCTGTCAGTCTCTACAGGGTGGGGTGTTACAGTTGTAAACCCTAATGCCCCAGGCATTTATTGGTATTTTCACATCAAATTTTCAACATGGGCTCTTTGGGACCGCACCTCATGAACAATGGCACTATAATTTCGTTACTCAATCCCGAAAGGTGACTTTGCACAGCGAATGCGCCTGTGTGGCCTGGGATGTGCCTGAAAATGGTTCCCTTGATCAGTGCACTTACCCAGTTACCAAAGACTTAAATAAATAAATCCTAACATGCCTAACAGTTTAACAGCTTAACAGTAGAAACTGTGTTTTTTTTTTAAAACAACTATCAGGTTAACTTAGTATGGTTTTTCAACCACAAACTGGAGAAGTCTCACCCAATTGTCCTTCGGGGGCAGCAGCAGCATTATCATAGCAGTGCCAAGGAGGCACTGTGGGATGGATTTCACTTCTTCTTGCTTCCCTTATGGGTAGGCTCAGATGCATAGTAAAAACAAGGGTCAGGCTTGGTACATTCAGTGCCAAGGCAGTCTTTTCTAATAACATAGTACTTACAAGAGGCCCCGGTTTTGTCCTCCACCATAGCAAACAATATAAACAGGGTGACCCCTCTCCTCACAGTAGAAGTACACATGCACCGGGAGGTTGTTATCACCTTCTTCCTGTCATAGACAGGATTAGAAGACCCCACTCTGTTCTGGAGACGGATCTTCTCAATGACTCCATAGAACACCCAGTCAGAGCGCCGGACCTTGATGATGTACCATATATACTTGCTCACATAGGGAAAATTCTTCCTGG
Organism: Neoceratodus forsteri; assembly: GCA_016271365.2. Classification (NCBI taxonomy): domain Eukaryota; kingdom Metazoa; phylum Chordata; order Ceratodontiformes; family Ceratodontidae; genus Neoceratodus; species Neoceratodus forsteri. The sequence continues at coordinate 1,087,041,799 of CM057450.1, forward strand.
TGTATTCCTCCTTCAGATGCCATCTCATCCGTCGTTTGGCCTGCAACCATTTGGGAATTGATCTTATGCTGGTCCACGGTGCCTGACCTTTTGGGAACCAGCTACCTTAATGGTATCTCAAATAATTCAGCTCCATGGGGTGTAAAGCATCCCTATCTGCCAGTCTTCAGTGGCTCTTTTCCAGCAGCAGTGGGTACTGTCTGCTATCCCCAGCATGGGCAGTATATAGGGCTGGGGGGTGTCTCATTCCACCATGGTATCTTCATATTTAGAATTTCTGTCTAAGTTCTACAGTGTATATAAATGTATTTTACGTTGTGTAAAGTGAGTCAATGACCAGTCCCTTGCACATCATCATTAACCTCCAAGCTGCAATTTTAATAAACACAGTTCTGTTCGCTGTCACTCATTAACTCAAGCAGGGGGACAGCCACAGTGCAGCTTAATTGCACAGTTAACTAGTCTCACCCACCTCCAAGGAGCAAGTAGTGACAGCAAGGTTAAAGGGGGTGTGCAGCTCACCTGCATCATTAACTACTCTCACCTCATCTAAAGATCAAGGGGCCATATTCAAGCCTGCTGCTGCCTGCCAGACCCAATGGTCAGTGAGTTGGTCGGGGTCTGAGTCTACCACCAGTGCAGTAGTGGTCAAAAATAAAATACACATACAGGCTTTGGAGCCAAGTTTAAGCTGCAGACTGTCAGAGCATGGGCAGGGAACGTGCGGGCATGGCCGGGCCACCGACAGACAGGACTCAGTAGTGACTACTGTTACAGTCTACTGTCTTCTTGTCTGACTGATACTGGTACAGTTTGCTTAATGTACCGGGACAGTATCACTGTGGATTAACATTTTGATCGGAGCTGCCGGCGTGTCACTGTTCTGCTAGACTCCAGGTGTTAGCATCGTGAACAGAATTCTCTGACAGTAGATGGCAGGATGTAGGGAGGAGGATGAAGAATGAGTTTTACTTTTGGAGAATTAGATTACGAGGTGAGTTGGGGTCGGGGAATGCTGGAGGAGAACTGGCAGTAAGTGACTGTTGTAGAACACAGTTTGCCATTTACTCAGGGATTGCACTTTTGGTGAGGTAGTGAGTGAGCACAGCATATTTCAACATTGCATGCGCTCGCGCTATTTTACTTGCAGACTGAGTGGACTTGGGGGGCTTGCATTTGTTTAACTATTTTTAAAGTGTCTGAGCTGGAAAGTTTAAGGTTGTGCCACTGCAGTTACCAGGGTGATGTGTGTCAAGGAGCACCATTGTCAAGCGGGGTGGGGAACGTAGATTCCACACACAGCAGGAAGTACTATAGCCGCTGCTTGGGATGACAGTGGAGTGATCTTTTGTTCACTTGGAATGTGGTCATCTGTGTACTGGGAGTAGAATCGGGATGTTATTTTGGGATAACATCCTGGTTCATGTCCCAGTCTGACCAATCAGAGACAAGGATTTTCTCTTGCCATTGTATAATTGGGAGTTTGTGCCTGCTGAACCTGCAGCTGGGGACTCTGCCTCTGGGTGCTAATCAGAGTGCTATTCAGAGTTTCCATTTCTGGTGTTTCTTTGATGACCATGAAAAAATCCCCCACCTATTTGTACAACTTTGCCAGAGAATTCACTGCTCCTTACCTGGCAACAGATAAAATTGAGGTTCTGGCTCCACTTCAGGCCTGTGTGTGTGTGTGTCTGTTTGTATGCTAGTTGAGTTCTGAAGAATGTAGAATTCATATATTCCATGTGTGCTTTTTTTTTTGGGGGGGGTGGCATTCTACTGCTGGAATAATGCAGAGCTTTGAATTCTTCTATTCCGTGATAAACAATCACACAATGTATTGGGTTTGAAGAAAGACAGATGACTTACAGATTAAAAACATTTGTGGAAGGACTATTTCACATTATTTAGCAACATTTTATTATAATATTTTTTTGTGACTTTGAAAACTTTTAGAATGTTCTGTTTTTCAAACTTATGTATGGGCCCATTTTATACAAGCAATAAGACATGGCTGGGTGTTGGTAGTACTGAGATATCCACACACCCAGAAGCTGAAGGCACTCGACCTGCGGTCTCATGCCTAACTACGCCTCTAGGTGTGTGGGTTTCTCAGTACTACCAACACCCAGCCATGTCTTATTGCTTACATAGCATGATTTAACAGTGTTCCAACGCACTAACATTACTGGTGTTACATGCTGCTTTCAACGGCAGGTAACAATGACTTTCTGTAGTCAGCAAACTTGCAGATGCACATCTCAAGTGCTGCAGTGTGCACATCTGGACTAGCGACACCACAAGTATGTTTCACTTTAGTGTTTTCTGCTTTGCTTTTTACTTTTTTTTTCTTGGTCTGCTGTAAATTTCAGGTAATACAGTGCATAGTTTAAAAAGTACCTGCCTATCTATAACTGACCCCCAATTGGTGTGTGTGTGACATCACAGACTGTTATCACTGGGACCATTATGGTGTCAGAAACTAAGTCACTGTGAGATCAGTAGGGTAAGGGTATTGCTTTTTGCATGGCTTTTTGTATTTTTATTTTATCCTCCTCTGGCCACCTCTCTGCATCCCCCGTTATGTATCCACGCATCCTGCCGGGGGATCCAGCAGTCCATCTCGACCAGAACAGCTGGCACCCTGTAACTCCTGTGGCTTGCCCCCCACAGAGGGGCAGCAAGGAGTTCCCTAACTCCACACCCTACATGGATCCAGCTTGGGAGCCAGCACTTGACGAACACTCGCGGATGGCCATCAAACCACAGAGAGTCAAGTTGGGGTTGGAGGTGGCATTGGGCATGTTGGCTTCAGCCATTGGGACTGCCATTGTCTGTTTGGTAGCTGGGGTTTTTCACTATTTCTGTTGCTCCCCCCTCCATTGCAGGATGTGCAATGCTGTCCAGAGTGTGGCATGTGCGCCCCTGCACATGCCCGCAGGACGGATGCCTTATGTCATCCCCTTCCTGGTCCCCCAACTGGGTGCCACTAGTGTAGCGGGACCTAGCCCCCCCCCCACAGGAAAGGAGTGCTCAATCCTCTCCTCCCCTTGTTGAATCCGGGTTGCCAACATGGCACAAGGTAAGGTGGATGCCTCAGCACTTGACGCAACTGGGCCAGCTGTTTGAAATTAACACTTCAATGTCCACCCACCGAAGAAATAGAGACAGCTTTCACTTCTTATTGTAAAATAATCACTGTTTCTTACTTTTATTTCAGATCAGAACAGCTGGAGCAGTACATAAATGACGAACAGCTTTGATTTGTCAGACACTCACTGTAAGTTACTTTCTTTTTTTTATTTATCCTTTTTTGTGTCAGCATTCCATCCTCTAACACTGATGAATGACTGGAATGATGCATTCTGATTTTGAACCAGCATTCTTAAACTGTTGGTGGAACAACTATTTTATTAAAAATCTCCCTCTAAATGAGGAAAACATTAAAAAAATACACTTGTTCCAGGTTGGTGGTGTTGGAAAAGCAGATCTGCACACAAGCAACCATGGAAAGAAGTGTAATGTGGTACTATTGGGAGACACATGATGGGGAGGGAGTTGGATATTTTTTATTTTTTTTGCGCCCGCCCTCCCTGGGGAAGGAGAGCAGCATCCAGCCCCTGAAGGCCCATGTCCATTCCCAAACATAGGTTGCCGGTGTGGCGTGAGGTGTGGCGTCTAGCGCCTCAACCCTCACCGCCACCGGGCCGACCTTATGAGTCACAGATTGGCGAACCATGTATGCCACTGCCACGTGATCCTTATTGGGTATTCCATTCTGTTTATATGCATGCTCTAGACAGATTGGACATAAGGCATTTACTGTATCTGGGTTTTCCAGTTCATCAACTGACTACAATTCCGTCCATGGGCAGTAAAGTCCCACCCCCACTACACTGCACTTCCAGTGGGGTAGGGTGTCTTCTGTTGGGGAATTGCAAGATGTGGGAAAGTCCAAAAGATGCTAGGTGACACTGGGTTGTATTGGAGAATCAGTGAAACATTTGAATACAAAAGGGAGTTCAGTATGCTTGTTGAGTTAGTGGTTGCTGAGGAACTGAATTAGCTGAAGAAGGGGAATAAGGCTGTACCTATAATCTAAACTGAACCTTGATTTGACTGTGTTAAATATTTCTTTCAGGAGAGTTCTTGTGATCTCTATACTCCATATCTGATGTGTGTACCTGGTGGAGGACATCGCAGTTGTACAGCAAAGGAAAGCTATTCAGGTGCTACAGCAACTAAGGACTAAGGTAGGGTCACATCACATTTGTCTCATCATTCATAGTGGTCAAAATCAGGGATCAGTGGTCTGAATATTAAGATTGTTTTTAATTTATTTTTTTCCACGTAGTCCTCCTAGTAATTATGAAGATGTTTTTAACAGCAACGTTCTGCTGTGCACATATAGCACTTGAATTGTGTTTTGAATGGGTAATTTAGTTTCTGTACTGTTGTTGATGTAACCAACATATGGAAGAGGTATCTATGGGGTAGGATACTCAAAAGGGGTTGGATGACTCCCTTCGCATATTTGTGCCTGTGTAGTACAGTATGACCTCCAAGTCCATTGGTCCACACCGTGGACCAATAGGCTTACAGCCCATACTGTAAACTGTCAGATTCTGTTTATGTGTATGTCAATCTGCATAGAATGTACATACGCTGGCTCTATGTAAGGATTATTTTATTTATTTTATTTGTTTTTTGTTAACCGGGTAAGGGCACTAGCCAGAAAGACTATTTTTCAGTCACGACCCGGGAGAGTACAGACACAATAATACAAAACTTCAAGGAGAATATACATGAATACTAAACTTTTACATGAGGAAATATTCACATAACAATGGAAATTTTGACAACAAGTTTAAAAGGAGGCAAACAGCGCAGACAAAAATGAAAAACAACAATAATGTTACAAAAGGCAATAAATCAGGTGATATTAAGGCAATACAAACATTTTAGGAGATAATATAAAGTGCGAATGGTGTGAATATCGATAGGCAGAGAGAGATGAGGAGGGGCTAGAGAGATAGGTAGGAGGAGTGGGGAGGTGGTGGCGGCGCAGGCATTAAGGACCATATTGAAAGAGGGGGTTTGAGAAGAGGGGACAGATTAAGAATGTACTGGAGAGGGAAGGGGAGAGATAGAGGATGAGGGAGAAATTGATAGGAGAGGAGACTGAGAGGAAGTGCAACAAGGGGTGGACCACCAACTCCTGCCAACAGGGAGGGGGGTGGGATTTTGTGGTAGGGGCTATGGCGGTTTGAAACAGCAGATATGGGATGAGATGAGATGGTGTCTTAATTCTCTCTTAAAGGAGTAATGGGAAGTCGATTGACGAAGTGTTAGAGGGACTGAATTCCAGAATTGGGGCGCATGGTGGGCATAGGCACTACTGCCTTTTTTTGTACAGTTTCTAGGGATAAGGACAGGAGCATTTTCTGCAGAACGTAGCGCATAGATAGTTTTCTGGTAGGGAAAGAGACAGGCCATATGTTTGGGTGTTTGAGACCTAATAATGTTATCAGTGATGGATCCAAGTGCAAAAGACCTTAGTTCTTTAGGCGGGAGCCAGCCAAGAGCCAAGTAAAGAAGGCAGTGATGTTTCAGCCTGGGGGAGCTGGAGGCAAAAGGACATATGTTGTTATACGTTACGTCTCACTTACGAAGACATGAGTAACTAGTTGATGCATATACAGGGACTCCATAAGTGAGAGAGGGAAGTAATACGCCACGTTCAATTGAAAGTCTAGCAGAGGGAGTGAGAGCATAACTGGTCCAGAAAGCAATCCCAAGCTTAGAATTTACCTGCTTGCAGGTAGATTGAATATGAGGGTCAAAACTCAGGCATGGGTCTAGGGTGACTCCTAGATATTTAAATGAGGTAACCACGCTAACCGATGTGCCATCAAGGGAGGAGACAGTTAGTTGAGTTTGGACATGATTGAGCTTGGCACTAGATCCGAATTGCATGGCTTGGGTCTTTGTTTTATTTGGAACAAGTTTGCGCTCTGTAAGCTACAGTTGGATAAGTTGATAGTCACAGGAGAGATTAGCATTTATTTCCTCAATGCTGTTAGAGCTTGAGTATAGAACAATGTCATCTGCATAAAGTAAGGAGGAAGTCCTATGGAGATTTGCAGTAATGCTATTTATAAAGATGGAGAATAGCAGAGGACCTAAGATGGATCCTTGAGGTACTCCAATATTAATAGAGACCTTGTCTGAGAGGGTAGAGTTGAATTTCACGTGTTGAGACCTATCAGACAGGTAACTGTCAAACCAATTTACGACATGTGGTGAGAAGCCTAGAGAGTTCGGGGTAGAGGATAGAGTGGAATGGTCAACTAGATCGAAGGCTTTAGTCATACCTATGAAAACAGCCCCAGTGAGCTTTCCAGAGTCCATAGCCACTAGGGTGTCAGATGAGAATTTGAGGAGGGCAGTTGTCGTACTATGTCCCTTGCGGAAACCATGTTGAGCATCAGTGAGAAGGTCATGTTGCTGGAGAAAGGAAGTGGTTTGGGTGGCCACAAGCTTCTCAAGAATTTTGCTGAGAACCGAGAGGATAGCAGTGGGTCCGTAGTTAGATGTATCAAGCAGATCTTCCTTTTTGTGTACCGGGGTGACAAAAGCAGTTTTTCAGATCTTTGGGACAGTGCTGCTACACAGCGAGAAGGTAAAGATCCTAGCCAGGGGAGTGGCAATGTAGGGGGCTGCCAGACTTAGAAGCCTTGGTTCCAAGTTATCAGACCCAACTGCTGTATGCTTGGAGATGTTTTTTAGAAGTCAGAGAACTTCAGTCTTTTGTATAGCCTTGAAATGGAGAGTAGGTCCTGTGATCTTTGCAGGGGAGATAGGGACAGGTGATGTGGACAAGGAGACAGTGTAAGAAGTGAGGTCAGCAAATTGCCTGTTGAAGAAGTTTGCAATGGTGTGAGGATTGTTGCAGTGGATGCCAACTAGAGACATGGTATTTAGGGTGGAGTGCTGGCTAGATCCAAGGAAGAATTTGATGTGGGACCAGAATTTTTTAGGGTCACCTTGGGAGTCAGTAAGAAGGTCTCTACAGTATGAACTTTTAGCTTGTTTGATTTCCTTTTTACATGCATTTCTCATGGCTCTGTAGGCATTAAAGTCAGATGGGGAACCAGATTTCTTATTGAGGAGCCGTGTCTTATCCCTTAGCCTTAGTTTAGATAATAAGTCAGACTTTAACCAACAGGTCTGTTTATTTCTAACCCGCCTGGTCACAAGTTGACAATGGGATTCTTGTAATGCAAGGAATTTTGACAAGAAGATGTTTAGAGCAGTATGAACATCGGTTGCACTATAGAGAGGGCTCCAGTCAATATAGGCCATGTCTGACAGAAAAGCCTCTGCATTAAGGTTTGCATAATTGCGGAAAGTGATGAAGCGAGGCTTCATTGGTTTCAACCTGCCTTTACCCCAGACACAATAAGTAGGGGAGTGGTCAGAGATGGTGTCAGCTAGGACTCCAGCATCTACTATATTTTTGGAGTGGTTTGACATGATCCAATCTAGCAAGCTACTTGTGTTAGAATGGGGCACTATTCGCGTAGGTTCATTGATGAGCTGGTGTAGGTTAAAACTCTGTAGTTTAGTCAGGGGTAACACTTGTGTTTTCCCGAGCCAATTTATATTAATGTCCCCTAATATAAGAACTTCATTATTACTGGAGTAAGTAGCTGATTTGTCAAGCAGCTCTTCCAAGCCTTTCACGCTGTGGGTAGGGGGATTATAAGCACAGACAATATTCAATTTCTTTGAGCCAAGGGAGAGGAGGACATGGAGTGCCTCACAGTAATTTAGGGGGGTGGAGCTTATTACTGAGAGCTGGAGGTGTGATTTGAAATAAATGGCTGTGCCTCCCCCTCTTTTGGGGGCGGGTCTATCATTCCTCAATAGATTGTAGGATGGCAGGGAGTAACGAGAGTCAGGAATGGAGGGCTTCAGCCAGGTTTCAGTTAGGCACAGTATGTCTGGTTTGTAGAGCTCGACCCAGGGTTCAAGTTCTGAGAAGTTCCGTTCCAGACTCCTGATATTATGGTGGATTATCAATAGGCCCTTTGCAGTAGAAATAGAAATGTTATTTGGGACCAGGGGCCCTGGGTTTGGTTCTACATCCCCTGATAGCAGAATAGCCATTGCTCATGAGAATAAAGTATAATGAAGGTGTAAGAACCACTCACTAAGCTGAACCTTGAACAGAACGTATTTGTTTTTATCAGCAGTGTTCTTTAGATTACTACGCAGTCAGGACATTACTGGGGTCCGATGAGTCACTGGTGGATCATGCTCACTAGAAGAACACACCAGTCAACCACTATCTGCATATAAACAGATCTGAACTGTGTTGTGCCACATTTGCCTTTGGTAGTGAATAAAATGAGGAAGAGTAGTGAAAATTAAGTGAACAACAGTTATTCTAAAAAAATACGGGACAATCGAGGATGTGCATTGTCTCATTTGAAAGATTAATGCTCTGTTTTGCATGATGCCTCTGTGTGTGTGTGTGTGTGTGTGTGTGTGTGTGTGTATGTGTATTGGACATGTGATAAGCCTGTTGCCGCTGTGTTTCTGCTGCTGTGACCCTCAGGTCACTTTCCACACTGTTGCTCGCTGCCTCAATTGTCCTGGAGCTTGCAACTCTCGCTCACATCGGTGTCCACACTGCTGCCCACTGCTTTGCTCGTCAGGTGTCGGTAGCAGCTCCGCTCCCTGTTCCATGATCCGTCGGGGTGGCTGGGACATCTGCTAACTGTGGTCATGCTGTCCTTCTGTCGGTGCTCACATCCATGTCGGTGGGCAGCACCTGATCCATGGTCCCCACTGCAGCATGCTTCTGTCACCATCCCATTCTCTCTTTCTCTCCAGGTGATATACACCCCTCTGGTCCTGCTACCTACAAGCTGGCGGCTCTTCTTTGGCACCTTGCCCACTGTCTCTCCTCCCACTGGCCTGATCCTGCTGCCTCTTCTGCATTACCTCACTGCCATCTCCTCCCACTCTCCAAACTGGCTGTGACACAAAACAACGTAGAGAACTACAGTGGCTGCCGTGGTGGGTGGGTGGGAAACAACATACCGGTTCTGGAAATCTGTTACGGCATGTCCTGAATCACTGCAACTTGCTACGGTCTCTCCATGGAACCAGTGTTTCGGGGGGGATGACCCACTACTGCTGCCCAGCATAGCAACCACATAGTCACTTCCTGGACTCCCAGAGCATAAACAAGTCCCGACTACCCTATCAAGATAAGTGCCCTGTCCTATGAACTTGCTGTCTGGAAAGACCAGAATGTGGGTTCAGCTGACATTATCAGACAGGTGGTCTTCCCTGAAACTGGCTTTTTTTGGTAGGGATAGAAATGGTTACATTAAAGCAAATTACTTTAAAATTAAGTAACTTCAAGTACTTCAAGTACAAACCTAGTTCGTAGTTTTAGAATGAGGGGGGCGGTTGAAGTTGTTGTTCAGAAATGTCCTACTTCATTGTGTTTCAAAATGTTATGCTTGCTGTGTAGGTTTACATTGCCGTCACTTAAAGTTTTCCCTTCGGTTTGATGGTTATGTGATGGGCATACATTCAGTTCTTCAATTATTCAGTACACGGTGTACTGAATAATTGAAGACATGACACAGAGCAAATGATGTCTTACTGCTGGCTGTTCAGATATTGGTCCACAGTCACTGTCAGTCTTTCGGGTCAGTCATCTTTCAGGTCAGTCTGTGTGCATGTGCATCTATCAGCTCCTTACATAGTCCATTATGTGTCTATGTGGTCACAAGCCACTGACATAGCAGTCCCCAGTCATTCCATGAGTCCAGTCATGCTAGTACCACTGTTTTTGTTGGCAGTCATGGTAATGCTATGAAAAATAACTGTTGTAGATAAAGATATAATCTCCTGTCATGCAATGTATGTATTATGTTTTAGTACTTAGTCAATTTGCATGACCTACAGCCGTCCTATCCTTGCCACCTGCTTGCAAATTAAAGTTCTCAAGACAACTGTTGTCTGAGTCCTGCTAATGTATGTAAATGCCACTAACACAAGACTGGATGAGTTCCTGCAATTTAGAAACCAAATGGCATTCATGGGTCAGCATGTAAGTATGCTGGTTTGCTTGGCCATGTATTTCAACTTCTAATGTGCCCAAATGCTGGGGCATGTTTTTTTCTCAACATAAAGTTAATCCGTGTGAGTGTGGACCATGTACAAGCTGACAAGGAAGCATTGCTGCTTCTTTTCAGTTAGTATATGATATAGTCCGTCTCTCAAGTCTTCATTCAGCCAGTGTAGCAGTATAGTCATATTGTCATTTTCTCATATGATTTTCTTTAAATTGGCCTCTGTTGACGTGCTCTGCGGTAACTTAAAGTGGAAATATTTTCCTATCCCTATTGCTGAGTGATATCACTCCTGCCCAGCCTGTCGCTTAAGCAATGAATTCCTTAATTGTCTGTGGTAGCTGGTGCATGTCCCAGGCAGAGCAATATGTGTAGGGCTAATAGTCTTTACTTCAACGGTGCTAATAATCCCACCTGGTTTGTATTTAGATAGAATAGGTTGCAATCTATAATTCTGTTCTCATAAAGGCTTGGTGGTCATTTGTGTGTCAGTGGGTAACTGAAGTTGTATAAATGAATGTTTGTGAGAAATCACCTGTCTGTGTCGCAGCTGAGTTTTGTCACAATACTGTTGTTATGTCAGATTGACAACCAGGTGTCCGACACACTTTGCTGTTTCAGGCACATGTACTGTATGAATTCATAAACTTCAGTTCTCAGAGGGATTCTGTATGGAAATACTGCACATATTGTATGTGTGTAACTAGACATACTAGGTCATCCTGATGCCCCTGTCTCCTGCCCCGCAATTGAGGCTGCTGCACCCTGCTTCCCTTTGCTCCCCCCCCCACAGGCAGGGCCAATGCCACCTGTTGCCCCTTGTTCCAGTCTTCACAGATGAGACTTCTGTGCTCTGCCACACCCTAGAATCCCAGGGTCTCTGACTCCACAGTTGGGGTGGCTGCACCCTGCAATGCCCCAGATAGGCAGAGCAGCTGCAACATGTGCATCTTGTGTCAGTCAGGGTTGCAGTACCACGATGCCCCACTATGTCCTGCCCCACATTCAGATCTTCTGCACAAAGTGATCCTCTGCCCCAACCATGACTGTCCCATGCTGCATCATAGAGCTTCTCGCTTCCACACTTAGGGTTGTTACTCCATGCTGCTCCCTGCCACCAGAGTCAGATCCTTTGGTACAGAACCCAAGCTGCTCAAAAGAAAAAAACAAATACTTTCATCTTGTGTTATAGAGTGTGGACAGAGGGGAACAGAGCACAGCAGTCCTTCCAGTGGTGGCATGGGGCTCTAGGGCACAGCAGGCCACAGCAGCCTTGAATGTGTCAACATGGTTGCAAGGTGCAGCAACATTGGATGTGGTAGCGGAGAGACAAAGAACAGCATGGTGCAGATGCCATGATCATGTGGCAGTTCAAATGGTGGCATCAAGGTACAGCAGCCCTGACTGTGAGTCAGACTGCACATAATGCAGCAGCCCTGTCCACTTGGGGCAGTGCATGTGGGTAGAAGGGGGAAGCAGCAGCTCCAACTGTGTCCTTGATACTCTAGGGCTTAGCAGAGCACAGCAGTCCTGTCTGTGGAGACTGGAACAGGGAACAACAGGTGGCATTGGCCCTGCCTGTGGAGATGGGCAGAGGGAAGTGTGGGGCAGCGGCCTCAATTATGGGGCAGGAGACAGGAGCATCAGGATGACATATAGTTTGTCTAGTTACACACATACATGAAACAATGTGTGGCACTTAGGGGCAAAAAACCATAGGAGGAACTACTGGTTGTGGGGGTGAGGCTGGGGATCACTGAGGAGGAATAGGACCTTGGTGTGTCAGTTACAGGGAGAATGAACTGCTTGGCCCACTGCAGGAAAGCAGTGTCTAAGGCAAACAGGATGCTGTGTTATATAACAAGGGGTTTCACATCCAGACATAGGGAGATGATCCTGCCCCTCTACAGATCCTTGGTCAGAATGCATTTGGAGTACTGTGTGCAATACTAGAGGCCTTATCTGAAGAGGGATATAAAATTACTGGAAGGGGTACAAAGAGAATGGAAGAAAAGGCCTCTGACAACAGGCTGCAGGATCTGAATATGTATACACAGGAGGAGAGGAGGATTTGGGGGGATATGATTGAAACGTTCAAATATGTTAGGGAGATCAGTAAACTTAGCACAGAGGGGGTGTTTACAGGGAGAGTTGGGAAATGAGGGCATAGGCTAAGATTGGAGGGGAGAAGATTTAAAAGGGAGATGAGGAGGCACTACTTCAGATAGAGGATGGTGTCTAAATGGAATGCTGTACCAGAGGGTGTGGTATCATGGTGAACAATAGGAAGTTTTAAGCAGAAGTGGGATAAAGCAAGAGGAAGGGTCTTGGTGGCAGGGGCTGTGGCAGTTAAAGGAGGGACAATAGGAGAGGAGGTTGGGGCAGCTGCTATCTAGGGCAGTAGCTGCACACTCGGGCAGAGGTTGATAGACCAGTTGGTCTGTTTCTGCTGGCAGATTCATATGTCCATATTTATTTTATGTCCATTGCACAAGTCTGGATTATTTATATTGCCAAATGACAATGTCGAGTTTTTATGTGACAGAAACTCAGCTGGGAAACCGACAGAAAATTTCTCACAAACATTAATTTATACCACTTCAGTTACCCACTGAAACACAAATTAGCAACTCTTTATGGCACAATCCTTCTGAAAATCTCCCTCATATGTGTTTTTGAATATGGTGTGTATTCATTTCACAAACTTCCAGTTTTACATATAATCAACAATCAAATACACACAAACTCAGTAGTCACATAAATAGTTTTTAATTCTTTACCAGGAAGAAGGAAGACAGTTTATGAGGTGATAAACAATGCAGCAAAGTAAAATTTTAACATTTTTCAAACCTAGTTCCACTACTTCAAATGTACAAGGGCAAGATAACATCATTAACCAACATCGCATCAGTCAGGATAGCAACAGTGCAGCTGTTAGTCATGTTAAAGATAATGTAGAACAACAAGGTATGTCACTGTTAAGAGGTAAACTGTACTACAATAAAGAATTTGCCACTCCAATTGTTGGATGGTGTGGTTTAAGTACAGATAGATAGCTAGATGTCTATTTATAGGTATATAGTTAAAACTATGTTTATCTTCTTTAACAGATGCAGCTACTGACATACAGATGGAGACAGAGTTTACAGTACCTAAGGATCGTCTAGCTAGGGAGGAGTACATAAAGAAAGGACCGATTCCGAAGTATTTACACAAGTACCCCCAAACAAACTTTGGAAACAGAAAAAGCTCTTTTAACAAAGGATGGTTCTCCAAATATAACTGATTAGAATACAATAGTGCATCAGATGCAGCGTTCTGCTTCCCATGCAGAGTTTTTGGTATTGATACAGCAAAATATGACACAACATTTTCTCTTGAAGGGTTTAAAGACTGGAAAATAGCCTTGGAGTCAGGCAGAGGTTTCAGTAGATATCATAGCAGTAAACAACATATTGAAAATGTTGAAAAATGGCACCTCCATCTTGTTACTAAACCGCTAGATGAGCAGTTATCTGAACAGAGGGCAAAACAAATGCATCTAAAATCAAATCAGAGACAGAATAGGTACAATGCTGTCACCCAACTTGTTGATATTACTACTACACTGGCTCGCTTGAGACTACCATTTAGAGGACATGATGAGTCTAAGGAATCAGTGAACGGAGGTGTATTTAAGGAAATTGCATCTTTACTTGCACGATATGACCCAGTGCTTAAACAACACTTAGAATTGGCTTCTAAAAACCCAAAGGGCTACCAAAGTTACTGGATAGCTCAAAGTCAGAATGACTTAATCATGAGCATTGCAAGACATGTGAGGACTACAATAATTGATGAAGTAAAACAGTCTGTGTATTTTGCAGTTTGCCTTGATACAACTCCAGATGCTTCAAAACAAGATCAGTTATCTGTGGTTTTACGCTATGTTCACAGAGATGCCACAATTCATGAATCATTAATTCATGTCATTCATGAAAACACAGGAACAGGTGACAGTTTAGCAAACTATCTTTGTGAAACATTGCAACAATGAGAGCTTAGTATTTTTAATGTAAGGGGGCAAGGATATGATGGCTGTGCAGCAATGTCTGGGGCTTACAGAGAGGTACAGGCAAGAATTAGAGAATCTTGCAACAAAGCATATTACGTTCATTGCTATGCACACCATTTAAATTTGGTAGTTGTTGACATATGCAGCAAAATTACTCCAAATTGTAATTTTTTTGGGGTCCTTGAGCAGTTATATACATTTATGGAAAATTCAACTAAAAGACACAGTCTCTTTTTTGCTGTACAGGAACAGTTCTTAACTGACAATGCTTCACAAAGTTCTCAGAGAACGCATACTCTTAACCCCCTTTCTGGGACTTGGTGGTCTTTCTAGCAGAATTGATAATTGTAGAGCACTGCTTGCAGCCATTGAGTCTGTGATGCAAACTCTTGCAAAAATTCAAGAAGATGGCTCTTTTGATAGAGAGACTGCTAGCATGGCCCTCAGCAGTTCAATAGACTTTCATTTCTGTTTCTATTTGATATCATTCGACAAGATTTTGTCCATTACAAATGTAGCCTCAAAATATCTTCAGTCTATTGAATTAGACATATCTGTGGCAGCTGAGATGACTGAGGACTGCAAAGCTGAGATACTGTCATTAAGGACTGATGAAAGCTTTGAACAGATATGGCTTGAAACTGAGATGCTAGCATCAAAAATAGATGTAGAATACGTTGAGCCATGTGTTAGAAAGGTGTCCAGAAAACTCGATGCAATCTGGCAAAATGAATCAAATTCATCTGGAAAAGATAAAATCCACTGTGAATTCTACTTTGCAACCCTAGGTCTTTGTATACAGGGAATAACTGACAGATTTAGCTCTGAAACACTTCCATTGCTAAAACATGTTAGTTGCCTAACAAATCCTTCTACTGAAAAGCTTGACAACCTGAAAAAGCTAGTAACATATCATGCAGGAGACATAGATGCACATTTGGTAGAACAGGATTATAAACTCCTGATCCATAGACTATCTAGAGAAACAACACCACCAGTTACATTAGTTGATGTGTATCGATTTATTTGTGATTGTAACCTGCAAGATGTATACTGTCGAACAGAAACACTCTACAGACTGGTTCTCACTCTCCCTGTAACATCATGCAGTAATGAAAGAAGCTTCTCTGCTTTGAAATTTATTAACAATAGCCTAAGAACAACAATGGGACAATAATGTCTTAATGACCTTATGGTTATTGCTGTGGAAGCTGAGAGAACTCAGTCTGTACAACTTGACAAAATCAGAGATTATTTCTGGAACTTGACCGATTGACGGTAGGTCACACAGTTGACCACAACTTAAGACAGACGCAATCACAAGACTGCTTAGTTAACTTTGAACTAAGGGACTGACAGAGGGCAGATCATGGCACAGCAGCGTGACATGACAGGTCAGTCAGCAGTAAGAGCATTATTTTAAAATATTACCCTAAAGGTAACAATTATAATTTCAAACAACATGAAGTCTTGCTGTATTCTGACTCCTAATTCTGTATGTGAAATGTGTGTACCATGTAGCTAAATCTGGGTCACCCCTGAAAAAGGGACCTTTGAGGCTCAGCAGGTCTACTCAGTTATCTAAATTGAAGAAATAAATATATGCCACAAAGCAAGCTGCATTCAGAGTATATGCATTTAGCAACAGCACTTGAACTGCTCCAGAAATGAAAGGGTTAACTATATTCAGGACCATAGAACACTGTGCTTGAGCTCAGTTTTCATACCTCTGTCTCTAGCAACCATCATATTTACTCTGCCTAACTGAAGTTGCACCAGAGATTTCTCCTACACGCAGGTTCGGTTTTGGAAAAAAAAACAATCGGTTAAATCAACCGTTTTCTGAATTTTTGGTATCGAATCTCTGTCAACGGTACAGGTAGTATAACTAGGTAGATATTGGTAGATGTAGTGTAGAAATTGTTTTTTCAGTTCCCGTCAGTCTGGTTGGGAACTAAAATAAATTTGATTCTTTTGCTTATTAGTGTTTTTCTCTAATTGTCTCTAATTCTCTCGTGTGTCCTGGTTCAGATCGTTTTCAAAAAAACAAGATTTTACTTTTTTTTCCACAGACCATGACACAATTGGTAACTGATCAGACAGTGTTGCCTGTCTTGAAAGCTGATAAAGGTAACTTTTTCAAGAGAAGGTCATGTCTGAGAAACCCAAGAAGAAAACTGGTCACACGGGGTTTCAGCACTGTAATGAGTGTGGGTAGGTTTTGCTAAAGCTGATCCCCACCTCATATGTATGTATTGTCTGGGGTTTGACCACCTCAACACAGACTAGCAAATTTGCAAGAATTTTCCTAAAGACTCTTTAGAAAAAAGATTAAGAAGGCTGAAGGCTGAAGGACACGGAGGCAGAGAAATCAGCTGCTCCTTGGAACTCAGACAGGCTAATTATATGGCCTACACAGCCAGACACCAAAAGTCCAGGTGGGATATGGTTATCAACTTTCCCCGTTCTGCTGCAGACCACCAATACTGGGGACAGTCCATCTAGATGCTCTCCTATTAGACTGGACAAGCAGGTTTCTCTATGCTTTTCCTCCTTTTCCTCTGATATTCAGAGTTCTGATCAAGCTCAGGTCTCAGCCCTGCACTGTGATTCTAGTGTCACCAGACTGTGCCAGACAACCTTGGTACCCTCTGCTTCTGTCTCTTGTAGTGTCTCTTCCCTTGTTTTTGCCCAGCAGGCATGACTTCCTGACCTCCTCTGAGGGGAGGATTTGGTATCACAGCCTTCAGTCTCTCAGGCTCTATGCCTGGCTCTTGAAGAGTTAGAGAATGCATGTCTGAATCTCTCCCAGGGAGTAATGGATATCCTTAACATTTCTAGGAAACCTTCCACTAGAAAAACTTACAATTCTAAATAGAAAATATTCAGTATCTGGTGTTCTCAGAAAGACACACAGCCAGATTCAGTGGGCGTTTCCACAACCCTGGACTATCTAATTCACCTTAATGGGTTAGGCCTTAGGTCTGCTACCCTCAAGGTTCACTTAGCAGCTATGTCTGCTTTTATCTCTGCAGGGAAGGGATCTTCCCTTGCATCTCATCCTGTTTTCAGTAAGTTTTTTAAAAGTCTTGTTCACATTATCCCACCACCTTTGTAGAGCACACTTCGGCCTGGGATTTGAATATCTGTATAGCACAGCCTATGCAACCCCTTTTTGAACCATTATCATTGGTTGAACTTAAGTACTTGACTTGGAATACTGTGTTCCTGGTAGCCATCTCTTCTGCCAGGAGAATTGGTGAATTGCAGGCCCTGTCAGAGGAACCTGACATTTTTTCCTTCCACAGGTATAAAGTGGTCCTAAGGACGAACAAAGTTTCTTCCTAAAATGGTTTCAGATTTTAATCTGAACCAGTCTATGTCTCTGCCTGTCTTTTTTACTAACCACTCATCTTTAGGAGAGAAAAGGTTGCACAGTCTGGATATTAAAAGGGCTCTCAGCTATTACATATAGCAAACCAAGGCTCATATGAATGATTGCACTTGGTTATTCTTTACTTATGGTGAAATAGATAAGGGTAGGCCTGCCACTGAAAGATCTATTGCCAGGCTGATTGTCTACTTTTGAACAGCAACACTGGATACAGGAGACAGCCACCCTCAGGCCTGAGGGCACACTCAACCAGGGGTACAGCTGCTTCCTTGGCAGCTCCCAGTGATATTCCCTTGTTGGAAATTTGCAAATCAGCTACCTGGAAAAGAGTCCATATCTTCACCAAGCATTAATATCTGGATACCCAGACTTGGAGTGATGCTAGGTTTGGCACAGCAGTACTGCAGAGCTTGTTCCCAAAGTAAGGTACTGTTATCCACTCCTCCAGGTGGGTACTGCTTGGTAGTCTGCATATACTCATAATACAGCAAGATTTCATGTTGTTTGAAGAAAAAAATACTTACTATAGTAATGTTGTTTCTTCTAATTGAGTCTTGCTGTATTCTGACCTCCCTCCCTGCCTCCCCTCTCGTAACCTAATCTTTTGGGATGTGGGTTGGCAGGAACTGTGTTGCACCCCAGAGGTGTACCTGTCAGGTGTTTTTTTTTCTTTCTGAAGTGATTGATTTATTGTTGTATAGATATTTTCACTTTCTACACAGATTTTTTCTTGGGTTCTTGACTTCAATCTTTTGAACCCAAGCATAGTTGCCTACAGTTTAAAGTTTTTAAAACAATTTCCACAGCTGTTAGTCTTACTCGTAAGAATCTGATCATACTGGGTCATAATGTTGCACTCATAATAGTGTACGACATTATGCTGAACCCGGACCTGTGCGATCTCCGAGTTGGACCCCCCCCGGAGTTGAGAATCCTTATTGGGGGGATCTGGGGGCACAGTCCCCTGTAATGGGAAGTGTGGGGGCGGAGCTCCCCACAGAACACAGACAGGCAGAAATCGCATAGCGCTATTATGCCGCGAGGCATTATGTCTTGCTACATAATGACCCAGTGCTGAATCTGATGGTTACACTGACATGTACCAGACACAGAGGTTTGAAAACTGAACTATAGCTCAATGTTCTATGCTCTTTCATAGAGTTAACTCTTTTCTCTCAGGAACTGTTGAAGTGCTGGGGCTAACTGCATATAGAGAGAATGCAGCTTGCTTTGTTGAATACCTTTAATATGCATTGATGTAGCAACATGCTGTTTAACAAGTTGCTACATCAACTTGTTAAAAAAAGAAAAAGCCACTATGGTTCTCAAAAGAGGTGGTGGTGAAGGTTAGGGAGAAAAAGATAGCATTTAGGAAGTATAAGGAAACACAGAAGAAGCAGGACAGAGAACTGTACCAGTTAAGGCAGAAGGAATCAGGGAGGGTAGTCAGAATAGCAAAGGCCCAAACTGAGGAAAAGATAGCCAACTCAGTTAAGAAGGGGATAAAACCTTTTATAGTATATCAGAGAGCTTAGAAAGACAAAGGGAGGGATAGTGAGGACGGTGGGTGGGCAGAGGGGGACAATGGAAAAGCAGGGATACTGAATGAATACTTTTGTTCAGTATTCACAAAAGAGGAGGTGGGGGAGGTGCCTAATCCAATTAACAGAAGCACTCTGGATAGGGGGGTCAATCCCAATCCTTTCACAGAAGAAAGAGTTCTGAAAGAACTCCTAAAACTGAAGATGGACAAAGCAATGGGGCCAGATGGAATTCACCCCAGAATTCTAAAAGAATTAAGCAGAGAACTAGTGACACCACTGACTACCCTTTTTAACAAATCATGGGAGGATGGTGTGGTACCTGAGGACTGGAGGAAGGCAGATGTCATTCCCCTTCACAAAAGTGGGACCAAGACAGAGGCAGGAAACTACAGACCTGTCAGTTTGACCTCTGTGGTAGGGAAAGTGATTGAATCACTTCTGAAGGAAAGAATCGTTGAGTACCTAGAGGCCAGTGGTGCACAGGACCCAAGGCACTATAGGTTCACAGCAGGAAGGTCATGTCAGACAAATCTAATTGATTTCTTTGACTGGGTGACCAAAGTAGTAGACCAGGGAGGGCTGTGGACATGGCCTACCTAGACTTTAGCAAGGCATTTGACACAGTCCCACACAAAAGATTAATAGTCAAATTAACCAGCCTGGGAGTGGGTCCCAGGGTGGTAGCCTGGGTAAAACATTGGCTGGACAACAGGACACAGAAGGTAATTGTAAATGGAATCCACTCTGAAGAAAGAGGGGTTACTAGTGGGGTACCACAGGGTTCAGTACTGGGTCCAGTCCTTTTTGATGTCTTTATAAGTGTAATTGCAGAGGGACTGGAAGGAAATGTATGCCTCTTTGCAGATGACACAAAGATCTGTAACAGGGTTGATACACAAGGAGGTGTGGAAAGGATGAGAAGGGACTTGGCAAGGTTGGAGGAATGGTCAGAAGTATGGCAGCTTGGATTCAATGCAAAGAAGTGCAAAATAATGCACCTGGGAAACAAAAACCCAGGGGAAGATTACACAATGTGGGAGGTAGTAACAACAACAAAAATGGAAAGGGACCTGGGGGTGATCATATCAGATGACCTTAAGGTTGGCAAGCAATGTAAAAAGGCGGTAGGGAGGGCTGGGGGGATACTGGGATGCATAGGGAGAGGCATCACCAGCAGAAAACAGGAAGTTGTTATCCCCCTGTACAGAAAGTTGGTGAGTCCCCATTTGGAGTACTGCGTCCAGTTCTGGAGACCCCAGCTCTGCAAGGACATAGACAGGATGGAGGCAGTTCAGAGGAGGGCAACTAAAATGGTGCAGGGTCTGCAAGAGAAGCCATACGAGAAGAGACTAAAGGAGCTTAATATGCATACCCTTGAGGAAAGGAGGAGAGGGGGGACATGATAGAAACGTTTAAGTAACTCAGTGGAATCAACAAAGTCCAAGAGGGTAGCATCTTTCAGAAAAAGAGATGTGCAAGAACAAGGGGACAAAATTTGAAGATAGAGGGGGACGGCTCAGGGGCATTGTGAGGAAGTATTTTTTTCACAGACAGGGTGGTGGATGCATGGAACAGCCTTCTTGAGGAGGTTGTGGGGTCTAAAACATGTGGGGGAATTCAAGAATGCATGGGACAGATATAAGGCAATTTTTGTGGTTGGTAGGAAGAAATAGGCTGTTGGTTAAATAGGATCTGCAGCTTATCCTTTAGGTAGGGAAATGGGCAGACTAGGTGGGCCAAGCGGTCATTATCTGCCATCATAGTCTATGTTTCTATGTTTCCACTTAAACTGTATTTCATGAATTAATATAAGCGGGGCAATAAAGTTAGCACTGTATCATACAGTGCCTGCAGTATCAAGCAGCAGTGCTAATCAGCTAAGTAATTTCATGTGCTATTTATGAATATGAAGCACCATACTTCTCTACAATTATTATAAAAATGTTTCGTTTTATGTTTAGACCACCTGAGTCGAAGGTGCATAACACACCAAATTTCTGTGTAGTTTCATTACATAACAATTAGTTGACCAACAGAGTTCAATGCCATGCTCAATAATAATAATAATAACATTAATAGAACTGTTTACTGTAAATATAACAGTATGGGTTAATAAATAGGACATTAAACTACTCAGCTGACTTGCACTGTGAACACTTTTTGAGTATGACACCAGATTGATCGATGCCTTTTGTGAAATGTAGGCCCCTCTTAGGCCACGGTGTGCTCATAGTTTCAACAATTGATACAACTATACCTACTGATCAAGGGCCTTTAAGACTCCTTCACACATCTAATGAACCCTTCCTTATACATGCAAGTGTCATGTTTAGAATCCCAACACATATCCCATCTCATTCAGTAGCACAGGGATCCATGTATCCACTACCCTCTCTGTGTAGAAAAACAGGACTTCCTAACATTTCCCCTTTGACTGCCCCTCCTAATTGCATCGCATACCCAGCAGTTTTGCACTACACCTGTATCTCCCTCATGTACATTGCTTATGACTTTGTTTCTGGAATGTATCTGCCATTTCTACCAAATAATCCATCATTCACTACAGCAAGTACATATTGAGGTATTTTAATGAATCTGTACTCATGGTTTCAACCGCTAAAAGACCTGTACCATGTACTCACCGTTCTGTGCACTGACTGCTCCACCTTAACAAAGTCCTTACAAAGATGCAACCTACAAAATACAACACAGTACTCTGTGTGAGGTTTCACCAGAGTTTATACAATAATTATATCAATGTCCCCCACTATCTGCTAGTGATACCTCTGCCTATATGCACCACATTATGCCACAGACCCTCCCTGCCGCCTTATGACTCTGTGTAGATACAATGCATGTCCCTTTCATCCTTGGAGAACATCAGCAACTCCATCAATCCTGTAGTTCTTCCCAAGGTGTCATCCTCCTATGTGCATTATTTTGCAGTTCTTTAAATTGAAATACAGTTGTCACTCCGCAGATCATTTTCAAGATTCCACTGTTGCGTGCATCACCTTCTCCAGTCTGTCTGGAGTATCCATTGTTGCAAATCTTTGTGTCATTTGCAAACAGGTAGACCTTTCTCGCCAGCTGTTCAACAATGTCAATAATGAAGACACTAAATAGAATGGGCTAAAGTATTGGTCCCTGAAGATATCTCACACACACACACATACACACACACACACACACACGTGTCTTACTGCCACCCTCTGCATCCTGGCAGCCACTTCCTACACCAATTTACCACATTGTGCAACATGTCCAGACTACTAATCTTGTTGAGCAGCCTTTTGCAGTATGTGAGACTGTGTCAAAAGTATTGTTGTACCATGTTTATACTGTTACCATACTTGCCTCACCTGCTAATCAGTTATAAAATGATGATTGATTATTTCAACTGATGTAACACAATGAACATAGCAAACAGTAATTATAATTGCCTGTCCTACTGCAAATACTGTTTTCAATCTGTATCTGTATTATTATTATTATTTATTTTTTCTTACTTGTCTTACTGTGAATGGAGTTGTATACTGCAAATTTTTCATTGTAAAACTCTACCCTTCCCAACATGGTCGAACCTGGGAACGAGCCGATGTTCAGTCACTGTGCTTTTCCCAAAGTACAGAATGTTACATAAATAAAAAAAAAAACAGATGACGTGTCATTATTATTCAAATAGAACATTTACAGTTCACTATAATGAAAAAAAAAATAAATAGTGAATTCCTATCATTTAGAAGTTAATAGATCAGCTACAAATGGACTAAGCAGTTATGTAAATACATATGATAAAACTGAACTTGTGCATTAAGTGACTCTTTTATGATAAAAGACTTGCAAAATGCACAAGTTCTGACTAAGTCTTAGTAAAAATAAATACAAAAGGTAACACTGTAAGTAGAATGAACAAAGGACAAAAACAATTGCTCATTTCTCTAACCTACATCAGTATTGTCACTTAGCTTGTTGGGGAACAGCTTTCTGGGCTGCTAAAAGTCACCAAAATGCACCATTTTACTTCAGTTTTTCAAAATCTTCCTGGCGGGCATCCCCTGGACCCCCCTAGAGAGGTTGAGATTTTGTGCCCCTCCAGAATTTCTGACTGCATGATGCCAAGCAATTTGCCTAATAGACTGTCAGTGCCTATAAAAGCCAAGCTGCTAGACGAACAGAGAAGGGAATCAGCTCCTGCAGAGAAGTTCATCGTGGGGTGCGGCCACCCTTGGGGGTTATGCCTTGATGAGGGGGTAATTCGTGCTAGCTTCAGGCCCTGTATCCTGGTCCTTGCCAGAAAGGACAAAGTCCTGCAGCCTGCAGCCACATCCTGCCTCGAGGAGAGCCATCCTGGAAATCAGCACAGATCCCAAGGTCCAAGGTTCAGTGAGTACCTCAGGGTTTTATCCTGCAACACCCAGTAATTTGCTGGTTCCAACTGATTTGTTTTTCACTTGGGTTTAGACTGTTTTTGCAGGCCACCAGGCCTGGGGATTACAAATTTCTGGGTTTTAAAAGGGTGCTTATGATTTCTACAGCCAAGTACAATTTAAAGCCATAACCATTTCTTTATTTAAGGTCCCCAACCAGCTGCGATGCCATTCAACCCATGACACCACTCTGGCCTGCAACTTAGTTTACCCTGGGTACCCAGTGAGGTTAATTGGATATTTCAAAAAAGGGTTAATGTATTGGTTTAAATGTTGTGTAATGTGGAACTACTGCTGAAACCAAAAGTACCACTTGTTCTAATTTTAATCTGCATTCCCTACCTTTTATTCAAACCCCTAAATAAATCGGTTTGTTATTTGAATGTTAAATTTGATCTATGAGCATATTATTACTGAGTGCTGGCTTAATGCAAACAGCTGAAAGGTACTGTATTATTGCTGGTAGCCATTCTCTTACAGGTGCTCAGGGTTCATGCCGAGTTCCAGACCCTAATGGTAAGTGGTCACTTGATCATATTATTAGCACCCTCCACTAATTACAAATTGAATGCACAACAGGGTGTTTATAGTGTGGGGCCACTAGGTGGGTTGGTGAGGGGTTACAGTATCCCAGAGGGCTATACCAAAAGCAGCTACACTACCCCAATAACATTCCTCCGAATAGAGGCATCTGTTCACTGAACTCAGGCCCCTTAACCTGTGCATAGTCACGCAGGCAGGGGAAGCAGCCCATAGGGTAGTGCCACCTAGGGGTTACACATGTAATGAGTTTGTACTGGTCCATACATCAGATGTACATTGGAAAACCCTGCCCACAGCCTGGTTCAGCAATTTCTCCACCTGGCTGCTGCATACCTCATAGATATTTGGTACAAGTGTATGAGAAAAAGTAGTTTGCAATAAGGTGTGGTACTGAGGTTGCAAAAACTGTAGATGTCTATGGAATCCAGTATCTTCAACAAATCCAGTGTAGTTATCTCACCTATGAGCTGTGTGATGTAAACAGCTGTGGAGTGAGTTGGCAAGAACTTTGTGTGGGCCTGAAAAGCATCTTTTATTGTGTGAGTAGGCTTTTGGAATGGCATAGCCTTGTTCCTGGCCCTGGTTTCAGAGTGGATAAACACAGATGATTTAGGCTGGGGGTGGGCACCTCAAACTGCATATCTGCTACTCATCCTCTGAACTGGTTTGTGAGGGACTTGGGGTTGTGTCTATTTTAGTACTTTGGTAAGGACTAGAATCAAGATTTTTCTGGTGTTCGGTCACTTGCTGACTGCCTCTGCCACCATCACCACCATCACCACCAGCAGCACCGTCAAGAGAGTCAGGAACTGGTTTTGCTTTTTTTGAACTACAACTTGCAGTGGCATGAAGAGACAATACCAGCAGGGGCTTTATCCAAGTTAGTCATCTCAGGATGTTTTTTCAGAAGGTGGTTCCAATGACATGTTGTGCTCAGTTTTCCAACATTTTAACCATGGATGAGACTCTGGCCATGGTGTGAACACACAGGTCTCTTTCTGTAATCCTCCTGCTGTATGTCCCCATATCACTGAAATTTGAACTTGTATCTGACTTCAGCCTCTTGTATACTGTTGGCATCCATGGCCATCCAGATTCAGTTTGGAGTTGTGTAGAAGACTGCTGTGACCTGACACCAGATGCAGTATCAAAACCACTAGAACAAGCAAACATTAGGATGGACTGCTTTGTTTTATTTATTTATTTGATAATTCGGATACAACCCTTGAGTGTACACTCTTTTACAAAGGTTCCACGTCAGGATGTAAAACAGCAGAGACATAACAAAAACTTGACAGTTAACACAAAACATAAGATTTCCATGTAATACAGAATCTATAGATAAATAATACATTTGAGTAACCTAGACAACTGAAATTAAACAGCGGGAGGAGATTCCCAATTAACAATGTATGACATAGCTGCCCCAGGGGGGCCTGTCAAGGAAAAGTATTGGAAAGGGTAGGAGAAAAAGGGAGAATGTGAGACAAGGTTTCAATTGCAACGTCACCAGGTATAGCTGCCCCAGGGGCCTGTCAGGTAGTGTATCGAAAGGGTAGAGAAAGAAAGGGTGGAAGAGTGCAAATGAGGGTAGATTAGAGAGAGAGAGAGAGAGACAGAGAGAAAGAGAGGAGGAGAGAGAGGGAGAGAGAGAGAAAGGGGCTGGGAGGAGGAGGAGGAGGAGAATATTTGGGGAAGTGGGTAGAAAGGGAAGGTGTTGGGGGTACAGAGGGAAGGGGAGTTGGAGGAAACTTGAGGGGGGGTGGCAAGGGATGGCAGGTGGGGGTCCAGGGTAGGTAAAACAGTAGAAAAGCTCAGACAGATGAGGGGGGTATCCGGGTTGAGGATATGGACTCACGTAAGGGAGTCAGAGGTGTTTAAGAGTGGGTATCCAGGTTGAAGATATGGATTCAGGTAAGGCAGTCACAGGCATTTGAGTTCAGCAGGTATTGCTTCAGTTCTCTTTTAAAGGATCGAACATTGTTGTATTGAGAGCTGCAGCAGGGATCTCATTTAGTCATAGTGGAGCTTGGTACATGAAGGATCTTTGTCCTAGGGAAGTTCTATGAAATGGGACATCAAGCTGTGTTGTCACTGTTCTTCATGTGTTGTATTTGGAGCTTGCTTCCTCTATCAGGTCTGCAATGTAGGTAGGGGTTAGGGAGTGCATGGCCTTTCTCCCTAGCAGGCAAGTTTGGTATCTGATTCTGGATTGAAGTGGTAGTATGTGGGCTAGACCATACAGAGTACAAGTGTGCGTGAAGTGGTCAGCATTTAACCAATCTGCAAGCCTTGTTAAGGGCAATGGCAACCCTTTGGGGTCATATCAGTGGCAAGCCATAAACCCTCAGCCCGTAGTCAACTAGGGAGAGGATGGAGACTGAGAGCCGGGGCTTGTAGTGGAAGGCTTTTCTGTGCCTAAACAGGATCCCTAATTTAGTGTTCACAGCTTTCACCACCATGTCAATGTGCTGAACATACTAGAGGGTATCATCCACAATGACACCCAGGTACTTGAAGGAGTGAACCTGTTCCAGTGGGGCAGTCAGGTGATTTGTCATTGTTAGTTCTGGGCATCTCATTTTTAGTTGGGGGCTAGAGAGGAGCATCATCTTGTTTTTTTGTAGTTTAGTAGCAACCTTTGGGAGTAGAACCAGGTCTCCAGTTGCTGGAAGGATGATTGTAGCTCAGCCTGTAGGTGCTCTATGTGAGAGTTACAGCTAAGTAGTACAGCATCATTGGTGTATAGAATGACTTTGCTAGTGCAGGCATTGGATAGGTCATTCAGGAACATGCTGAAGAGCAGTGGACCCAGGATGGACCCTTGAGGCACCCCTAGCGAGACTTCCTTGGATGCAGATATGAAGTGACCTATCTTGACCCTTTGAGACCAGGAGTTTAGGAAGTCCTGGAACCATAGAGCGGCATTTGGGGAAACACCAAAGGCATGCAGTTGAGACAAGAGGAGTGGGTGGCAGACTGTGTCGAATGCCTTTGTTAGGTCAATGAAGATGGACCCAACCAGTTTTCCCTCATCCAATGCCTTATGGACATACTCAATGAAATCCATCAGTGCAGTGTCTGTGCTGTGGAGTTTCCTAAAGCCATGCTGCTGGGGACATTGCAGCTGGTATTTGTGAATATAGTCAGTAAACTGGTCTGCCACAACCCTTTCCGATGCTTTAGAGAGGGGGGAGAGGATAGAGATGGGCATGTAGTTTGCGGTCAATGACCTATTGCCTCCCTTATGCACCAGGCTCACCAGTGCTTGTTTCCAAGGAGAAGGGAATTTGGTGAGCTGGAAGGGATTTATTGAAAATCTTAGTGATAGGAGCAATGACTTCATTGATTGACAGCACCAGCAGTTTCATGTCAATGTTGTCAGACCCCATTCTGTTTTTTCCCAGTACCTTTTTAACATAACCCAGTGCTTCTTTGACAGTGACTCTCTTGAAGTAAAATTGAGGGTGCGAGTTGATGTCCGGTGGGTGCCTATTATCAGCTTTGATAGGCTTGAGGTATTCAGCCAGTAGAACAGAGCTAAGATCCGTGAAGGTGGAGTTGAACTCATTGGCAATGATGTGGGGGGTCCATGGTATTTGTGCCATTAATGTTTAGCAGTGATGGCTGTGTTTTGTTGTCCTTCCCTGTGAGTGCCTTTATATTGTCCCAAAACCACCTCCCATTGCCCCAGGTTCTTTCTAATTGATCCTTGCAGAAATTAGACTTAGCATTCCTGATGAGATGTGTGCATTTGTTTCTGGCTGCCCTGTATCTTTGAAGGTCACTAGGCTTAACTGAGGCCCTGGCTTGATACCAAAGGTTGTCCCTTGCCCTCATGTGATCTAGAAGGTCACTAGTAATCCACCTATTGTTATGGCCATGTGTTTTTCTTTTTTTGAACAGAGCAAATCTGTCACAAGTGCTATTAAAGTTATCAATAAAGTACTGGAGTGTTATGTCAAGGTCATGCAGTACCTTAAGGGGAGACCAATCAATCTGAGAAAGTGCCTCCTTGAAAGCTGAGAGCTGCCCTTTCCTGAGAATTCTGCTGTTCACAAAGACAGGTGGTGCTTTTTTGAATTTATTGGACCACAGACAGGTGATAAGGGAGTGATCGCTTAGTGAATCTGGTATTACCAAGACATCGGTAATCCTGTCAGGTGAGCTTTCAAGGAGCCATTCCAGGAGCGTGTGCTTACTGGTCTTATGGTTCATTCTAATAGGCCCCATGTCTAATTGCATGAGGAGGGAACTGGCTATAGTATCCTTCTGGTTGGTCGATTCATTACTAAGCCAATTGATGTTGAAGTCCCCAGTTACGATGAGCTCACAGTTGTTGATAACAACAGCCAAGGACCCTAGTAGTTTAATTAGACCGTCTTTGGCCATTTTTTGGTGGGAGGTAGATGCATGCAATGACCAGAGATTTTTAATGTTCACCAAAAATGATTCTAACTGCAAGGAGCTCATGGTCAATGATGCAGGTTGTGATGGGGAGCACAAAGCCTTGTAGAGTGTTCCGTAAATAAATGAGACAGCCGCTACCTTTTTTTTCCCATTCCTATCACATCTAAAGGTATTGTAACCTGGGAGTACTATCTCATTATCCCTGACCTGGGTGGATAGCCAGGTCTCAGTCAGGCAAAGTATATCAGGTTTATGTAGGGCCACCCACGCCTGCAGTTGGGGCATCTTTGGAATTAGGCTGCATATATTCATCGTAGCAAGTTTCAAGCCATTTCCCTTCAGCCCAGTATACCCTGGCCCACTCATGGGGTTAGGTTGCATTCTTGATGTAGTAATATTAAACCATGCAGATAGTTATGTTCAGGGATATGTAATATAGTAATCTTGTCCAAGGTACCAGGAGTCAAATGATGAAAAATAATAAAATCCACAGGAAATGGTGAACTACTGGGGACCAGCAAACTGTTGTTACTGTAGATCAAAGACCCAGAATGTGTTAAATTCCCGAAGATGATGAACACTGGCCTGGGGCATATGCGGGATGTAAAAATCCTTTGTTAGTGTCTTCCCTTTGTTCTCCAAAATGGTTGTGAATAGACCTCAAAGACAATCACAGATCCTTTAAGGAATAAGTCAGATGGAAATGTGGATTCAATGCAGCACTTCACAACTCAGAGCTTGTATAACAGATTTACTAACCTTATTTTTGCTTTTGATGGCTTCCAAAAAAGTTGATTTATGATGAAAATGCCAATATCTGGTGGTGATGTTTTGCAGTTTCCTAGTCCAGGAAATGTTCATAGATGTAATGTCCAAGAATGGTCCAGTTCCTCCAAGCAGAAATGCATGAAAAGCCACAAAAACTAAACTACTGACAGAGACAAACACAAACAGCCAGCCACACAGGCTCTAGTCGATTTCATTTGATGTTCATTTTGTTGTTTAGCAGGAGGTTGACATGAAGGATGAAGAGGAGCAGTGATAGATGTTTTGCACCTGCCTTCAGCATCTGATTTTTTTGGAATGCTTTTGACCAAAATGTTTCCTTGTGGAATGAGGTGAGGGCTGAGTTTCATTGTTCTCAGAGGATGTGTCATGGAACAGATCTTCAAGCCTTTTTAAATCTTCTGGAGTAGGAGCCTATTCTGACCCAGAAGACATTGTCTCACTGTCCTGATCAAGCTCAGAGGAACTTTTTGGATTTAACCGCCAAGGCCAAGGCTGAATATTTCTATCATGAATTGCACTCATGGTGGTACTGATGGATTTGGTGATGGTGGAAATGGTGTCAGCAGCAGTAATAGAGGTGGTGGTGATGGTGGTGGTAGTAGGAGTATTGGATATAGTGCTGATAGTGGGAGCAGCAGCAGCAGCTGTCAAGGTGGTGGTGATGGTGTCAGCTGGTGCAGCAACAACCTTGATCACTACAGAGGCTGAGACTTGCACTGGAGCAGTGGTGGTGGCAGTGATACTAACAGTGCTTTCACTGGTTGAAACAGAAACTGGTCTGCTCAGCATGAAGGGGACAGCAGGACAGTGAGTATGTGTCAAACGTCGACCCCTGATGACTCACTTTTGGAGGGGCTGGACCACAGATGTATTTTGACTGTACTTGACAGTTTGTCTGACATGTTCACTTATAAGATAAATTATAAAACAAGTGGAATAATGATTTCAATTTTTTTATATTTTATTTTTCCGATGCTACACTTAGTTTTTCTAATGCGATAGTTAGCTAGCAAAGCAAATGCTTTTGATATGATCAAAATCAAGTCTGACCAGGCAAGATACAGAATACTGCAACCAAATTTCAGAGAGTGGGACTGCAAGACTGACACAAACACAAATGAAAATCACCCAAGCATGCAAAAAAAAGGGCTTATTTATTTATTTATTTTACATCAGCAGGAACCAAGAAGAATTACTGACTTTTGCTTATGCAGCAGTGGCAGTTAACAAATGCATATGGCATCTCAGACAATGTCTGTGGCATCTGGTGACAAAAAGACTTCAACATTTTTTTATATTGTTGTTTTTAATGTGTTATGTATTAACAAATAACAGCTACAGAGTAGGCTGCAAAGGTGCCCCCCTGCCTACACTAGGGCACAGATAAAGTCTGTGTGGTCCAGAGAAAAGAAGACTTCAACAATTTTGTTTTTTATGTTGTTGTTTTTAATATTTTAAAATAATAGCTACAGAAAGACAAGTGTGGGCTGCAAAGGTGCCCCCTTCCACCTACCCTAGGTCACAGACAAAGTCTGTGGTGGCTGAAGACAAGAAACTCTGGTCAGAGCCAATACAGCTGCAAATGCATTAGATTGTTAAGTGGTATAAAATAATGTGCGACTAAGTTGTAATTTATTTATTTTATTGATTTGTTTTTGGTAACCGGGTAGGTGTGCTAGGCATACAAAAAGGCTTATTTTCAGGCATGACCCAGGACAGTACAGACATAATGCAAGTATAGTCACACACAATACAGTTAAAATCAACATCAAATACAGAGTAGCAGAGGTACAGTATAGATCAATGAGCATTTCAGCAGAGATAGACAATTGGTAGAAATACAGTTACAGTCAAGAGGAACACAATTACAGCCAATTCAGAGTTGCAGAGGTACAGAATATACCAGATCAAAAGAACATAACCATTGGAATAAGCATATTCACCATATACAGTATACAGTGTCTAAGAAGTGAGCTTAAGCACAGTAGGGTACAATCATTAGGACAGTAATAACATTATTCTGACATGCCCATAAAGATTAAGTGCAGAGCAGCTGGTTAATAGGCCCCATAATAGGAGGAGGTGGAACAGGTGGTGATCGAGGGAGGATGGGTAAACGTGTGGGTTCAGGAGGGACAGAAGCAGGAGCAGCTGTCAGATTGCAATAGGTAATTTCTTAGGTGGTGTTTAAAGCTAGCATGAGTAGTAGTGAGATGAATATTTGTAGGCAAAGAGTTCCAGTGTACTGGTGCTAGGTGAGAGAAAGCTCGAGCACCCATGTTGTGTTATTGTGATATACAAAATTCCACATTTACTGGACAAAAGGGAAAATGTTTATGAAGCATGGATTCAGCTACCCTACAGGAATTAGCTGAAATGGGTTGTGTGTGGGGGGATCAAGCATCTGGTATGCAATGGCATAGATTCCTATGCAATCTATTGCATTGCATTACAACTGTATTGTGAAGTGGGGAACCATGGGATCACTCCCCCAGCTGAGGAGGTGAAAAGACAATAAGTAAAAAACAAACAAAAAAAAACGGTATTGTAGTCGGCTCCTTACTGGCTCCCCCCCCCCGAGGGGTTAAAAGAGCAAAGTTCACCTTTCCTATTTTTGGCCTAAGCCAGCAGACTGCTAACAAGAAGTCTGCTTTCAGTGTGGGAAATTGAAAGAATTCACTGAGGGAACCCATCATCTTTTATCTAGTACTGAAAATATCTAACATAGGTCTGGGGATATGTTTCTTCATAATACAGTATATTGCATTTTTACACTTTGTTTAACCAGTTTTATGACTTTAGGGGTGTGCATTTTACATTAAAGCAGTCCTTCCTCATTTTACACTGAGACTTTTAATTTCACTCCCAAAAGAGAGTCTCCAGGTTCCCACCCATTTCCACTACTGCCCGTTTTAAGCTAAGTGCCATACATACTAGAAAAACAACTGTTTGGAACACACACTCACTGCGCATTCCAAATATTAAATAATTCAGCTATGTTAATCTCACTCTTTGTGAATACAACACCTGTTCAACTAGTGAGTCACCCTACTCCATTATTCATAATTGGGGCATTCAGAAGTTTAATTGCATTAGTATTGCAAGGTTTAACATCAATGTGTGCTTTCTTCTGTAGACTAGGAAAATTTGAAAGTGTTCACTACTAACTGAAATCTGAACATTCATTACTCTTGTTATATTTGTGGCTGACCAGATCTGCTTCCATATACTTAAGCACCTATTTGCCTGATCAGCCATCCTTTCCCAATATAGAGGATAATGTATGGTCCTCTATCAGTAACCGGTCTGTTAACCATTGAGAGGTTGCTGGGGCGACCATGTAAACCTTGAAAGCGAAGCTCGAGAGGTTTACGTCACCATGGCAACCTCGAGATGGTTAACAGTAACCGGTTGCTGATAGAAGTACCATACATTATTTTTTTTATAGTGTATGGTCCCACAAAAAAAGGAAAACGGCTCCTTACTTTTTGAAATATAGTCACCGCCGCTGCCGTTCAGTCCTTCTGTAACCACTGCGTGTATCCGTCGGTTCCAGAGTGTAAAAATTAAAAGGCACACACATGTGCAGACCAATCCCCATTGTTAACCTATCGATGTGATGTAGCATCAATAGGTTAACATTTCTACGTCACATTGATAGGTTAACAACCTCAGGAAATGATTTCCTAAGGTTAACAGCGTTCTACCATACATTATAATCATAATTCTGTCTTGCAAATATTTGATTACATTAGTAATGCCAGCATTAACATCAGTGTGCACTTTCTACAGCAGACTAGGAACTTTTGGAAGCGATCACCACTAATTGAACTCTGGACATACTTTACTTTTATTGTATCAATGGATGATCGCTTCTGCTTCCTTGTACTTGGGTGAAAAACTACATGGCATGACATTAATCAGGGATCACCTCTAACTATCAAGTGCTATAAATTACTGGCTGACATTTGAGATAGATAGTACTTACTGCCTATCTCCATTTCCCCTTGGATTCATACATGCAAGTCTGATTTATTGTTCTAAAATAAATTGCTCCTTAACAATTGGTATAAATTGTTGAGTTGCTCATATCATTTACGGGAACAGCCTTGATTTCTAGGTTGGATTTAATGACTAATGGTGTACACTTGAAAGGACCAATTATACTGCACATACATTTATATATAATCCAATCTACACTGTTAAAACACTTTTGGTATTTCAGTCAAAACAGCTTAGTGAATCTGTTCATAGTAAGTGGTTCAAACTGGCACTCAGATACCAGAAATCATCATAAAATTCCATCTAATTACCTAGGGTGGCTCATCTAGACTGACACAGGATGTCTGTTATAATTGGGTAATAAAGCACCCTTTCTCAGGTTCTTGGTGGAACTGTACAAGAGTGAAGAAACAACAGACAAGTGGTGTCTTCTGTATAAAAGGGAATTTATTACTGGTAACAAAGCAGGCTTATACCCAAAACACAGTGAAAAATCCACTGGGGAAATATATATATATATATATATATATAGTCTTTCTAAGCTTACCTAAGCAGCAAGTTTCATCTTTTCTCAGTGAAAATGCATAATGCAACAGGTCTTATACCTCTGATAATTGCCATGACAGCAAGTGAAAAGATATATAAAAAGCATATTATTGGATAATGACACATAGCCTGATGTCTTACTAGCCTAGGAACACTTGCTGATCTAGCATAAAACTTAGATATCGCAAAACAAAGACTTGTCTCATAATCAAGGTTATTCCACAGAGCCTCGCATATTTGCTTAGATAAAAGCTGTTCTGCACTAGATCTAAAGATGGCAGTGTTGCCTAACTAATAATTATACAATAGTTCAAAGAAGCTCCCCAGTGTTACAATTAGGGTTATTAGCAATGCAACAGAACAGTAGAACTCAGATCCTGACACTTCTGCTTGTACGATAAGTGTCTGTGCCCTAAATATTACTGTCTGCAAAGTGGGGGGAAGGGGCAATCAGGGGTTCTGGACCATGGATAACATTCCCCCCCGGTGCTTCAGAAGGGGCACCAATCCCAAGTTAGCTGGTGGGGATGGAGCTAAAAATCATCTACAGGCCTGACACATGGGTCTTGTAGAGGAACTCAAGTTGGTCTTGATGTTGTCTTAGAGTACGTCACAGACAGCAGTGTTATAGGTGATGGATAATCACAGATTGAAACCCAAATGGAGACAAAAATGTATGTAGTTTGTAAAAAGAAGACAGATAGTCAGGGTTACTGTCAAAAATGGGCCTGTTCAGGAGTTTGTACAGGGGTGGTCACAGATGGAGCAGAAATGGTGTGTCTGTAAAACATAGTGCAGAACTCAGGGATGTCAACACCACAATGGAGACATGTGAAAAGAGGTTAACATGTAATACCACATAGAACAGAATATGACATAACAGTGTCTGTTGATGAAGAAAAGTTCACGGAATCCACTTTGAGAGTGGATAAGGTAGATGCTACCTGGTGTTGAGGTGTGGCATACCCTTGGAGCTTGATTGAAGAATCTGTTGATAATGTCTCTTGACAGATAGATCCTTATAAAATATATATGACCAGTTCAGAACATTTATATAAATAACAGTCCTTAAAGTTCATCATTGGCAGAAAGGTGGTAACCCCACAAGGCACATGGGGCTATGCAGATGGTAACTGAGAGATGAAACACCATCATATTAAGAAAGTCAATCTTCATATTGCTGGCTGCTGGATGGCTAGACTGGCAGACACCTTGGCAGGGGGTGCATTAGATTGTGCATTGAGTCCTTTAATGAAATATTCACACACACTGGTGTAGAATTTGTGTTGTGGTAGTTGATCACACCCTGGCACAGAGATTAACAGTTTATAAGTAACAGTCCACAAAGAATAATCAGTTTATATAAGGTGCCAGCCAGGCTTGGAAAGAGCAGCAATGGAGAAAATGGGTGTGTTGCTTGAAGATCAGTTGAAGAAGAATCTTCATGCTGAAGTTAGGGGATTGCTTCTACCCCAGGCTTCGCTGAATAGTAGGCAGAAACTATAGGCTTGATTGTAGAGTTGGAATTGGTTTGACCCTTGTTCAGCTAATTTAAAAGTCTACAAACAGGTGTAGTTTTGCTGAAAACATTACACTTGCACAGGTAATAATAACTTGTTTTATGCAGTAGTCCTTACATGAAGCCAGTCAGACACAAAGATGGTGATGACTTTGAAGCTGTGGCAGCTGTTTTCTTTTCAGGAAAAAGATGAAGGTTTTTGCAGCTTAGATGAAAGTGTTACTGCTGTTGTGCATGGACATGTTATGTGTGCCACACTGTGGAAACCTGTAAACTTGTAAAGTGTGTTAGAAACTGAGTTAAGAACACATAAATAACAATCTGTTAAACCAATTACCTTTTTTTAAAGAGTGGTGTGACAGAGCCTAAATTTCTGACAATTATGGAAAGAGAAAAATAAAAAGGGGGTGTCAACCACACACCTGGGGGTGCAGGCCAAGGCCCAATAATACCATTTGACCATCTGTGAATCCATGACAATGTCATGGTTACACCCTGCTTTTAGATTGCAGAAGAGGCTATGACAGTGATTAACATGATTTCCCTATCTATGTGTTGCTGGCAGGACTAAATGAGGCCTGTGTTATAAAATCTTGTAATTTTATAATAACATACTTGACACATGTAACTTATGACAATATGCCAGTTACACTATGCAGTAGGGGGACAAATATGTATATTGTTGGCCTATACCAACTATTAATAGTGAATATTCCGCCTGTGACAAGTGAAAGGATCTATTCTTTTTTACACTGCATAGTGAAATACTCCAAAGTACTGAGTGAGGTAGGGTCTACTATAGCACCTTGAAGCATAGGTTCTGGAGTAGAATCTAAATTCTGCCATATTATTATTGTTAAGATTTAAAAATCACAAAACGTGCATAGAGTGCAGTTTATTTTTCAGGGGTACCTGGGAGTGATGAGAGAAACAGAGCATTAATTTGTCTGGGGTTTTGCTTGGAACGTAGTGTAGGGGTGGGTCAGCAATGCTGGCCCCAGTATCTAGGTTTGGTTATGGGCATTAAAAACATTCATAAATGTGGAGCAGTTCTCTGAATACACACTTGATAAAGTGTAGCAAGATATGTATGAAATCATAATAGCATAAACATAAAACATACACATTTTTAGCAATAGAACAATGTCAGTATTGAGCATAATGCATAACATACATTTTAAACAACAGAACAAATGTGGATTGCAAGTTTAGTTCAGAGTCTAGGAATCTTAGAGCATTGAGAATTCACTTGAGTTGAGCACAGCCATGGAATAAGTTGCAGAGGGTGGGGCACAGTTTAAGTTCGTAAATTACAGTCCTTGGTAAAAATTACTTCATTTTGGTTGAATGAATTATTTGAACAACCCACCACTCTGTTTTTTGTTAACTTGTAAGGCCTTTTCAGGGTATGCAATGCTTTAGAACTTTGAAATGATAGAAATGTGCTTGTGCTTATAGAAGGCAGATGATTACATCCATTGCTGTAAGGCTATGGAAAGCTATTTTGTATTTGTCTGACAGGATAAGAAAGCTGAAAAGACAATCAAAAGATATGAATATGTGGAAATGCATACACAATCCCCCCTCCAGCTTGGCTGGACTGAGCTGAGTTATACTGTTAGAATACATTGGGTCTTTTCAGAACCTGTAAATAACATAGAGGATAATGTACGGTCCTCTATCGGTAACTGGTCTGTTAACTATCGAGAGGTTGCCAGGGCGACCATGTAAACCTTGAAAGTGAAATTTGAGAGGTTTACATTGCCATGGCAACCTCGAGATGGTTAACAGTAACCGATTACCGATAGAACCATACATTATTTTATAGTGAATAGTCCCACAAAAAAAGGAAAACGGCTCCTTACTTTTTGAAATATAGTCACCGCCACGGCTGTTCAGTCCTTCCGTAACCACTCGTACATCAAACCGGTTCGCGAGTGTAAAAAAGACACGCACATGCACAGACCAATCCCGTTGTTAACCTATCGAGGTGACGTAGCATCGATAGGTTAACAACCTTAGGAAATGATGATTTCCTAAGGTTAACAGTGTTCTACCATACATTATAAATAGTTATTAGCAAATACATATTTTCTTTTTATTTACCCCATGGGAAGAAAGTGATGTACCTTGCAACCTCTGTGGCTGTTGCACTGCACCTTAAAAGGTGTACACTGGATAGATGGTAATGTGGTAGCCCCATTGCTGTCCCCAATAAATATACGTTTGAAACTACAGCAAAATTAGATTGCAGTTATTTTAGGAAAGGTGGCTTCATACATTACCAGAAGAAGGGGAACTTTCTTTTTCCTAGAAGAAAGAAAGAGAGAGAAAAAAAAAAAACAACACAAACTAGACAACCTGAAAATAAACTAAGATTATTTTGATAAGATAAGAGAAGCCAAGGTTCCCTGGGTTCCCTTATCCTAAGCATTACAAAATGTCGGCTGAGTTTATAAAAGATCCGGATTGATGGTAATACCATACATACATATGTATAGCTTAGAATTCATTCTCCAAAAAAAAAAAAATGATCACACCATGGTCACACACACAAAACAAGTTATTGTGTTTAACTGTAGATGGTAAACTGTCTTAAAAACAGCTATAATATTTCTTTTTAACAGTAATACTGTATATATAAAAACAAAACAAATACTGGGGGTGATGAGTACCCCCCCTTGAGTGTCTTGCTTAATATGGGAATCACGTGATATTATAAATAAACCTTAGTGAAGGAAGGCCTTGGGCTTGGTGGTGATAGCTGCAAGCACAGAAGAAAATGTCTGTCTGTTTTGCTCAGACAGAATGCAAGTACTGTATAACAATTTAAACTGTAGGGTTCACCCTTGGTGTGTTTCCATGAAAACATAAATTTTGAGTGGAAATGGCTGCTTTAGATAGTGACACACATCAAGTTTGAATTGGTAGTGACAAAGAATTTTGAAACACAAGAAGGTCAAGTTACTTGCTTAAGGTCACATAGTATGAAAATGATGGCTGCTGGGAATCAAACACAGCCATTTAGGTTTGAAATAGTAGTACAATC
Organism: Neoceratodus forsteri; assembly: GCA_016271365.2. NCBI lineage: Eukaryota > Metazoa > Chordata > Ceratodontiformes > Ceratodontidae > Neoceratodus > Neoceratodus forsteri. Next base: position 1,087,080,233 of record CM057450.1, read on the forward strand.
AAGCACAGAACTGTACTAAGGTAGATACCTTTGTGAGAGAACAAAAATTAATACATAGGATGTGAATTAACACAGTTATAGTACTGTATCATGGGACAAGTGGCCATTAAAATGCAGTGCATCATAAAATGGCTCAGTATGGAAATGAATGATAAAAGTGACCCGTTCCATGAAATACAATGCAATGGTGACATCGCAATGACACCAAAAGTAAAGAAAAATGGATATACATGTGTTTATGGCTCAGAAACTGTTACTGCAGAAATTTAAATCCAGTCATGAATAGGGTTAAATAATCTGGCTGTCAGCCCAGAGGAGCTGGCAACAGTCCCAGCTCACACGTGGGGATGCATTTAGCAGTTCTTGTACAAATAAACTCAAAATGAGAGATTTTTTTTTTGAAATGTTAAAACAACAAACCGTTGTAAGCTGAGCCCACATCGAAAACACTGACCAGTCATAAACTCACTTTCGAGACACAGTACAGTACACATTCTAGTAAACTCTTAATATTTTAAACAAAGAATTCTCCAGCACATCTTTCTTTCTCAAACACCATCCATCTTGACTTACATGAACAATTAACAACATGACATGCCCTACAGAATCTCTGTGGAATCAGCTGAGACAACAGGATTCCAACCATAAGGAAAATCTTGTACAAAAAAACCCTATATGACTGATAGTGAAAACAACTGGCTGGCAATGACCCTGAAACATGGATAACCACCCTAATAATTAGACACGGAGCACAAAACAACTGTAGTATGTACCATTGAGTCTGAATGTATCCTAAAGTGAATAGCAATAACAATTGAGTAAACACATATATATCACACCCAAACTGTTGCAGATGACATTGGAACAGCTTTAAACATTTACCCAAGGTAAACAGTGGTTCTGGAACCATAACAAAAAATGTTGGAGACATAAAATAGGGAATGAACTGTAAGAACACTTACCAGATATCAAGTTGTAAAGAAAAGCTGCTTGCTCTCCAGGATCAAATGGGACGTTTTTCCATTCAAAAATCTCCTATCGTTTGGCCACAAATTGAACAAGCAGTATGTCTGATCTCAATATGCTGTATGAGTGGAGGTCTGTCAGCATTTCGCATTCATTTCTCAGCATACAAATTTCACTCTCAGAGTTTTGAGCAGTTTCGGGTCCTGGAATCTCTATAATGGTGTGCATCCTGCCACAATCATGCTTATTAGTAGCAAACACACCAAGATGCTATTCTAGCAAGGGTGCCAGCTCAACATACAAGTCATGACTTTTGAACAAGTCTATGATGTCATACTCCTTGTTGTCGTGTTTGATGGCTGTCACCGCATGTGAGTCTTGTATGGTGACAGCATGGCATTGTCCCTGGATCTGTAGCAATAGCCTGTTAGCTAGGTCCATTACACAGCCATGCTGTGCAAGGAAATCAATTCCCAATATGCTGGGGTGATGATGTAATACCATGAGGTCAGAAACAAATTTAGTTTTTAGGTGGCCTACCTGCACAGGTAGTGCTACAGACTGAAAAGTTTGTAGTTGGGTACCATCTACACCTTGTGCACTAGTCTGCCAGCCAGTGGACCAGGCATGAGTGGCTGGGTTCTCATCATGGAGAACTGACATGGCTGCTCCTGTGTCTAGAAGCATTTCTAGTTGGTGGCCCCCGGCCATGGCCCTCACACAGGGCCATCCATTTGTGTCAACAAGCAAGTTGCTCACAATCCAGACTGGGCCCTGTAATTGTCAATCTGAACAGTTACTAGATTCTTCCTCATCCTCCTGTCCCTGGGACTTGCGGCTTGTAGGGGTTTCACAGGACAGGAATAATGTACCTGTGACATTAGAGCTGCAATTTCCACTTGCTCAATGGGCAGTTCCTCAATCACTGCACTGGCCTGGCCAGTGCCCAGTGCTGTGAAGGGGTTTGTCCCTCGGCCACTCAACCTTGCTGAGGCTGAAGGCCTGAAAGGGTTTGTACTGCTGAATGGTGCCAGGGCTGCAACAGAACAGCCTGCAGTGCCATGTGTTCCAGCAAGGGCCTCCTCCAGTTGTTTCCAGAGGGTCTCATTTTCATCCTTTAAACCCCCATAGCTAGGCCCATTACAGTACTTGTTATTGGGATTTGTGTTTTGACAATTTCACTTGTTATTCTGGTTGTTTTGTAGTTTTGGTTACCCCGTGAGCCTGGGCCTGATGGTCATCAGAAGGGGCATCCTGCTTGGTGTTGCCTCCTTCCACAGTGTAGTGAGTTTAGGCAGGGTTGACGGCAGCAGCTTGGGCTGGGTCCACCTGGGGTGTGGTAATGATGGCAGCTGCCTTGTTATTGTTTTTTGCCTGAGGTGAGGTTGCGGAGGTAGACCTGGAAAGCTCTCTCTCTGTCTTGGTAAGGATTTGTTCAAAAGTGTTGGTATGTGGGTAAACATTGAGTTCAACTTTTTCCCTCAGGCCTGGGGTCATGTTTCTGATGAACAAATCTTTGTACTCAGTTTGGTTTTTACTGGCAGTCTCATCTGCCAAGCCCGTGCCAGCTTCACATGCAAGCCACAGTTGTTGGTGGTAAGCTGCTGGGCTTTCTTTTACATTCTGCTTAACCTTGTAGGCCAAGCGGGCTCAACAACACCTGGGGCATTGGCTGAGAGAAGGGCCTTGGCAATGTCATTAAAATCAAGTGTGTCACAGTTGCGGACAACCTCTGGGAGCTTGGCCCAGAGGGTGGGCTTGATGATTTGTCTCAGGACTTGAATCTGGTACTCTGGTTGGAGAGAAAGCTTCTCACAGAGGGAGAACACCTTCTACAAATGACAGCTTAGGTTGATAGCGGGACCCATCTGTCCAATGCCTTGGGCAATTTGTTGAATAGAATGAGCAACCTGCAGGGGATTGGATGTGTGTGTCCGGGTTGTAGTGGCTAGAGCACCGCTGAGGGTAGCAGCTGCCACCGCATCAGCAACTGTTCTGAATGCACTGTCCTGCAGCATTTTCAACCATGAGTTGAATTTAGTTATGCAGGAGTGATGGTGCATCTGGTGTGGTGGAGGTAGCTAGCCTGGTAATAACTTCCTGCACAATGCCTTGCACTATTGCACCATCCTCCCTGGTAAGGGGATCCAGTGAGGTGGTGTGAAACTCTGGCCTGCTACAGGAGCCAGTGGGGCGATGTGAACCTGAGACCTGCTGACAGGAACCAGTGGTGTGGTGCGAACCTGTAGCCTGCTGATAGGAGCCACTGGGGGTGCATGGCTAGGTGGTGGATGGCAGGGATGACTGGGTGGTGGTGGGCCTCCCATATCATGGAGGCTGCCATGTTTGTTGTTGTCATGGGGGCTGCCATGTTTATTGTTGTCATGGGGCTGCCATGTTTGTTGTGATGTGGCAACATGGGTGATGTGCCAACATGGCAGCCATCTTGGGGATGGCTAGTGAATGCCACTGCCCTGTGGGGCGGGGACTTGGATGTGACAAGCATTCCAGGTCCCTGTAATCTGAGTCATCATCTCCTGATGACGTGATGTCAATGGGTGTATACTGAAAACCATTCATAGCTTTAACATGGCCAGCAAGAAGCTGTTGCTGATGGTGCAGTTTCACCATCTTTGCTTTACATCTCCTATCACAGTCTCTAGCAGTGCCCTGTTTAATCCCTTTCTCAATCTCTCTCTGTAACACTCTATACATCGTGCCCAATTCGACGTTCTCCCTAAGTTCTTTATCTAGCTGATTCATTAACCTTGCACTCTTCTCTTTCAATTCCACATTCTCCTCTTGCAAACTCTCATTCTTATCAGTCAACATGTCATTTAAATAAGACAGCTGTTTCTTATCACAGTTTAACCTTTCAATGTCCTCTTTCAACATGCAATTTTCATGTTCTATTTCCTGAGCAGTACAATGCAACAGCCTGTTATTGTGGTCACGGAGGGACTGTGCCTCCTCTGCCAATTTCTGTTCCCTTCTCACTATCTCCTGTGCTTGCAAGATCACCTCTTTTTTTAGAGAGGCGTTTTCCAGCTCCAGAGAAGCACAGCATGCCAGCAAACTGCTTACAGCAGTATGCTGTGCTGCAACTAATAAACCATAGCAATGATACTTTTTTGAGTTTTGCTTGGACTCAAGATATTGTTCTGAGATGGCAAGCAAGGGGTCTTCAGCTGATTTTGCATCCAGCGCATAATGAGTCCACCCTCCATGGGAGGTGAGGTATTTTAAGATATCCAGTCTCAATTCTGTGCACAGTTCAGACATCAGACACAAAGCGGTTAACACACAAGCAAATAAAAAGCAGTTGAAAGACTGTAATGAAATCCTTGGTGCTGTAACCCAACATCTTTCTGGTCACCTGTGGGAAACAGTGGAGCCAAAGGGGTCACTGCTACTCACAAAGGGAGTGTACTGGAGGTCTGGTGTGGGTGTGCCACTCCCGAGACCAAAGCAAAACAAGTTTGTGAAAGAACCGCTACTGTAACTACAAGCAGGTCTAAGTGGGCAGAATGCACCACACTGCTTGCCATTTTGTTCAAAAGAACTTAAATGGAATTCTCACTTTGTACATTCCAAACTGCACATGGTCGCCACTGTAATTGGGTAATAAATCATCCTTTCTCAGATTCTTGGTGGAACTGTACAAGAGTGAAGAAACAGACAAGCAGTGTCTTCTGCATAAAAGGGAATTTACTACTGGTAACAAAGCAGGCTTATACCCAAAACACAGTGAAAAATCCACTAGGAAATATATATATATATATATATATATATATATATATATATATATATATATACATATATATATATATACAGTATATATCTAGTCTTTTTAAGCTTACCTAAGCAGCAAGTTTCGTCTCTTTACAGTGAAAATGCATAATGCAACAGGTCTTATACCTCTGATAATTGCCATGACAACTAGTAAAAAGATATATAAAAAGCATATTATTGGATAATGACACATAGCCTGATGTCTTAGTAGCCTGGGAACACTTGCTGATCTAGCATAAAACTTAGGTATCACAAAACAAAGACTTGTCTTATAATCAAGGTTATTCCACAGAACCTCGCATATTTGCTTAGATAAAAGTTATTCTGCACTAGATCTAAAGATGGCAGTGTTGCCTAACTAATAATTATACAATAGTTCAAAGAAGCTCCCCAGTGTTACAATTAGGATTATTAGCAATGCAATTGAGCAGTAGAACTCAGATCCTGGCACTTCTGCTTGTACAATAAGTGTCTGTGCCCTAAGTATTACTGTCTGCAAAGTGGGGGGGGGGAATCAGGGGTGCTGGACCATGGATAACACTGTGCACTTTACCCCACAAAGTGTACCTTACTTTTTGCTAATTATTTTATAAAAGGACTGCCTTATAAGTTACTAAATAAGAAGATGGTCTCTTACCAGGCATGCCACTCTGAGCCCATTTTAACAAATGTAAGCATCCACACAGCTGCACCGGCATATATCCAAGTATGTCTCTACTCTGGTCACAAGATGGTATTGCAGAAAAGGAAGAAAATCTGTCATCTATGGAATGCATAGACTACTTCTGCAAACTAGTAACAGATAGAAACTTAGTTAAATAAAGTAACTGTTGGAATGTTATATTTATGATATTTCTCAGTGCAACAGATAGAAACATAATTAAATAAGGTAACTGTTGAAATGGTATATTCAAGATATTTCATAGTGTCACGGATAGAAACATAGTTAAATAAGGTAACTGTTGAAATGTTATATTCACAATATTTCCTAGCGTCACAGATAGAAACATAGTTAAATAAGGTAACTGTTGAAATGTTATTCACAATATTTCCAAGCATTATTTCCCTGTTTGGGGGGGTTGTTATGTTTGCACAAAACAGAAGAAAGTTGGCTTGCTTTAGTTAGTATTGCAAGCACAATACTTAACTTGCAGTCCCAGTCTACCAGTCAGCCCAGACCACCCCAACCTGATCGGGGAGAAACTGTTATCGATCTGGAACACAAAATACCCTCAAACAGGCACACGCTCTAAAACAAATAGGAATCATACCAGATGACTAGGGATGACAGTGTAGACAGAATATTTTTCGAATCGAGAACCAGCAGCCTTTGTAGTGTTTGCCGTATTGTGCTTTTCTTCCGTACAATTTTATAGATGGAAGCATCAGTTAAAGGTGCAGATTGGATATTATTAAGGCAAGATCAATTGGGCATTACTGAAAATCAAAATGGGTTCTGTGTCAATTAACAATAAAAGGGCAGTACAACAAAGCACAGGGCATCAACATTTATGTACGCTTGGAATACTCAGGTCTCCATCAGGTTGTGCTCTTTATCTGTGACCTGAAAGTGCAGTAGGATGGGTGAGGGATGGATCAAATAAATATGATTTGTAGCTAGAACCTAATTTATGTCTGTCTCTTTCTCTACAGGAGGTGACAAGTTTCTCTCTCTCTCTCTCTCTCTCTCTCTCATTTGCTGTCTGTCTCTGTCTCGTTCTATAGGAGGTGACCAGTGTCTAGCAACTGTTAATCAAGATCAGTACCCCAGTGCAGACTACTATAGCTGAGCAGACTACTTGCTGAAGATGAGTGACATGTCGACCTCACTTGTTGAGGAAATTGCAGAAATGTGCTTGTACGCTTTAGAGATGTATCAAGGTAAGGCAGCGATACATCATTGATTTTCCCCCATTTATTCACAGTTACAGTACTTGTACCACAGCTCATCATGTAGCTGCTGCTGTATGACCCTTAAATGCAACATAAGCATTGTAATACATTTACCAGTGATCTTTAACACAAGAAAATATTGCACTGGGGAAGCAGGAGGGGGAGAAGAAGGAAACATATTTTAGTGAATGTGGGACGGGGAGGACACAGACAGATTTGCATGAAGTTGTGCTTCGATTCCACTCCCTTGTAACAACACAGCTGTGCTGCAATAGGAATTCTGGACAGAACCCTTCTTCTGGTAGCAATATGTCAGCAAAGCATCATGATGCAGTGCAGCCATAAAAAGACTTGAACTATTTTTTATATAATTGTTCTGAGAAGCACAACTCCTCAGAGAGTAACAGCTTTCTCTCAGCTCAAGTGTCACTGTGCACTGGCAAGGCAGGTACAGTACATGGTAAAGCTCTGGAAAGCTCTCTGAGCAGCCTGGAGATTGGCTGAGGAGATCTCATGAGATCTCAAAGTCTCACTGAATACATGATGCCAAACACCTCAAACACACCCCAGTATTTGGGTATATGGGTATTTGTTGAATATATCTGGCTTTTGAGGTATTCAATGGCAGATTCGAATTCGACACACACACCCCATTACACCTTTGCCACCTTACGTCTGGGGCAATAGGGCCTGAGGCACTCTAACCATATGCTGGGGCACCAATAATGTGAGACCACACACAAACTGAGATCAGTACTGGAACTGGGATAAAGTAGGATATGTTTATTATGCTCTTCTTAGCTGTCACACAGCAAAGGAAGTGTGTTTCTCTTGCCAATTTCACTTCTTTAACTCATCCTGATTCCTTCAATTTGTTTCCAGAGGAGAATTCTCACAATTGGTACTGTCAGTTCCCAAAGTTAGTACACTCTACCTGGAAAAGTATTCAGAAAAGAAGAAGAGGGGGAGGTACCTAGTCCAATCAATGGAAGAACTCCTGAAACCGAAGGTGGACAAATCAATGGGACCTGATGGGATTCACCCCAGTCCATTCACAGAAGAAAGGGTTCTAAAAGAACTCCTGAAACCGAAGGTGGACAAATCAATGGGACCTGATGGGATTCACCCCAGAATTCTAAAAGAACTAAGGGGAGAACTAGTGACATCACTGACTACCCTTTTTAACAAATCAAGGGAGGATGATGTGGTACCTGAGGACTGGTGGAGGGCAGATGTGATTCCCCTTCACAAAAGTGAGAGCAAAGCAGAGGCAGGAAACTACAGACCTGTTAATTTCACCTCAGTGGTAGGGAAACGTATGGAATCACTTCTAAAAGAAAGAATTGTTAAGTACCTAGATGTCAGCGGGGCACAGGATCCAAGACAGCATGGATTCACAGTGGGAAGGTCATGTCAGATAAATCTAATCAATTTCTTTGACTGGGTGACCAAAGTAGTAGATCAGGGAGGGGCTGTGGACAAGGCCTACCTAGACTTTAGCAAGACATTTGACACAGTCCCACACAAAAGATTAATAAACAAGTTTGCCAGCTTGGGAGTGGGTCCCAGGGTGGTAGCCTGGGTAAAAACTGGCTGGACAACAGGACACAGAAGGTAATAGTAAACGGATTCCACTCCGAAGAAAGAGGGGTTACTAGTGGGGTAATGCAGGGTTGAGTACTGGGACCGATCCTTTTTAATGTCTTTGCAAGTGACATTGCAGAGGGACTGGAAGGAAAAGTATGCCTCTTTGCAGACGACACAAAGATCTGCAACAGGGTTGATACATTGGGGGGGTGGAAAGGATGAGAAGGGACTTGGCAAGGTTGGAGGAATGGTCAAAAGTATGGCAGCTTAAATTCAATGCAAAGAAGTGCAAAGTAATGCACCTGGGAAACAAAAACCCAGGGGAAGAGTACACAATGGGGGGGGAGGTACTAGCAATAACAAAAATGGAAAGAGCCCTGGGGGTAGTCATATCAGATGACTTTAAGGTAAGCAAGTAATGTGAAAAGGCAGTAAGGAGGGCTGGGGGAATATTGGGATGTATAGAGAGAGGCATCACCAGTAGAAAACAGGACGTTGTCATCCCTCTGTACAGACGTTGGTGTGACCCCCATCTGGAGTACTGTGTGCAGTTCTGGAGACCTCATCTCCACAAGGACATAGACAAGATGGAGGCAGTTCAGAGGAGGGCAACTAAAATGGTGCAGGGTCTGCATCAGAAGCTATACGAAGAGAGACTGAAAGAGCTTAATATATACCCTCGAGGAAAGGAGGGATGGGGGGACATGATAGAAACTTTCAAGTACCTCAAGGGAATCAACAAAGTCCAAGAGGGTAGCATCTTTCAGAAAAAGAGATGTGCAATAACAAGGGGGCAGAATTTGAAGATAGAGGGGGGATGGCTCAGGGGCAATATGAGGAAGTATTTTTTCACGGAGAGAGTAGTGGACACTTCTTGAGGAGGTTGTGGGGTCAAAAACAGTGGGGGAATTTAAGAATGCATGGGACAGACACAAGGCAATTCTGGTGGGGGTTAGGAAGAAGTAGGCTGTTGGTTAACTAGGATCTGTAGCTTATCCAATAGATTAAGAAATGGGCAGACTGGGTGGGCTAAGCAGTCCTTATCTGCCATTAAAGTCCATGTTTCTATGTTTCTATGGACCCATAGTTAGAATTAGGCATAAACAACCTATGATTTGATACACCTATACTGTACCCACAGTTACACATTCAGTTTCCTTCCTCTGATCTAAGGGACCTTCTGTTGCCTCAAATTCACTGTATCGATACCCATGTTACATCACACATAATGTTCCTAATGTCCCTTTCAGGGACTCTAGAGCCTTTGGTGCTCCCTATACCATTCGTGCAGCAGCATGTTCCAGGCAGGGCAAGCACTGCTTTGGAGGAAAATTGTGCCAGCACTTGTCTTACTGTGTCCACAAGGGAAAACATTAGGATAACAAGCCAGACTATGACATACTCCTATTTTCAAACTAGATATTGTATTTCATCTGGCCATGTATGCCTCCCTCTGGCAACTACACCGATAGCCCTAAAGGCCCAAGAACAGGCTTCCTTACTTGGCTCCATCCCTGGGGCTTACTGACCCCAACTCATGCTAGCCCCCTCTTCCTGAACACCCATTTAATTCTCTACTCTACTATACCTGGGTGTTTTTATTTTTGTTTTTTAGATTATTTCTTTTTGTTACCTTCTCAGCTGAGGGGTGGTCCTATGGTTCCCCTCTTCTCAGACATCTTCTGAGCTACTGCTCTGGACCCAGTCAGAGCTTGAACCCTTTTTAACCTGCTATCCCAGGTCACATCACAGTGGGGATTTATTCCACACACTGCGGAAGACCTGGAGGCCAGGGGCTGAAGGGGAGCTGGCTTAAGTGGGTCCACTGTGGCACCGTCGAAGCCAGCCATCACTCACGATGGAGGATTGGTGCTGTTTTCCTTTTGTCATTCATCCCCCCAGTGGCCCAGGGATGCAAGGGCATCAAGGATGCTGTCACACACATTCTTGCATGCAGCATGCCCGTTGCCAGCCCACACACGTTGATCCCTGAGCCTGAACCAGCCCCTGGCCACCGCCAGGAGCCAGTGTCTAAGCGATCATCCTCACCGTCACTCCCCAGAGGAGGAGAGCAGTGCATGGGATATCCAATCCTCCTCCCCCCGGCTGACCCTCTGAGACCCAAGGTCGCACCCGACCCCTGCTCATCGGTGTGGGAAGAGATAAGGCGCCAGCGCCTCAGCCCACTATGCCACCAGGCCAGCTGTACCCGAGGTTTTTACATTCTTCAGAGTATCTTTAATGCAAAACCTGCTTATAGATGTTCTCTTTTTCAAGATGTTCCATGGTGGGAGTGGATACTCATGGATCCCAGTGACCTTCCTTGAGGAATGGCCCTCCTCAACACTTGGTGGTGCCATGCTAGTCTCAGTCTTTGGGCTATTCAAATGGACATCCTGGGACCTTCATCCTCCTGGCTGCTGCCTGATGTTCCCTCTGCTCCAGAGGCCTCACTGGAGGGAACCAGTGCCACCCAGAACTAGAACCCTGATACCTTACCTGGGTCTATAGGATCTCTTGGCTTAGTTACAGATGGAGGGTCTGGGCTCTTCCTGCCCTCCCTTTAGGGTCACCAACTTCTTTCTCTCCCTGGCTCCCTCTGCTTGCCTTCCTTTTTTATACACTGTATGGGTAAAGGCTGAACCATACATATTCATGACAGTTCCCCACTTCTAGCTGAGCCAGGACACTCTATTCTTAAACATTCAGACATTATGTTTTGAAGCAAGATTTCCCCAGATGCAACTCTCAGATTCAGGCTTAACCCTTTAAATGTCCTCTAATAACCAGTCTTGAGCTAAGTGAAGAGAAAGGCTGGTTACATGAATGGTACAGCAAGTGGAAAAACAGGAACTGGTTCCGGGATGCTCAGCCTCCCATGGGAGTGTTGAGGATTATAGAAGAGGAACTATCAAGGCACAATTCCAGAAATGAAAGAACGAAAGTTGAACTCCAAAATTATTTTCATTGTCTATTTATTGGTCATAACATCCACCAAAAGTAACACTGATGTTTCATGAGGATCCACCCCAGTTCATTAAGTCACAATACAGTGGTCACCAATTTTCCATAAATATTGTGATATCTCAGTCTGCTAATCTGTGTTAAACACTGGGCTTGCTGTCCCCCCTCCTCCCCCCCAAATGTTTCTGCTATATCACCAGTCCTGGGCTTTCCTACGTCTAAATTATAAATCAGTTATGTGATTTCAACCAATCAGCATGCAAAGTCTTTGTACATCTTATCCAATGTACAGTGTGCTATCATGCTGGAGAGTTAGGAGAGAGAGCTCTCCACTTCAGCACCAGAGAAGGAATGGCATAACAGCATTTAAATAAAAGACTCTAAACTTACTATAATAATATCACTCGAGTTAAACTTGTGTGATCTATAATATGATAGTAGAGCCTCTGAGGGTGGAGCTTTTTCGTTACAAGAATCCTCTTGTGAGGTTTGGGCAGATAGAACTGCTCAGCTTTGCTTTGCAGACCTCTTTCCCAAGCCTCACACTAAACATTTCTTGTACCATAAGAGACATCCTCACGGAGATCCTGTTAATTTACAGTACTGTTCAATAGGGTGTCATCTTCTATGCTCTAACAACAGTTCCAGCAAGTAGCCCAATGGGTATGCTGGTTTTGTGCAGTATCCTATTAAGGCACATTGGCTACATGGTTCTGAGCATGGCTACTTCATAGAGCAGTGCTGGGGGGTTTCACAGCACATTTTGCTGTGATACTAGTTGCCTGCCATATGTCATCACCATTGTGTAAACTCACATGATAATTCCATTAACATAACTGACTCGTGTTACTGCAGTTAGCTTGTTGGTGTGGTACCATTAAAGTCATCTCTCCTCTAATCAACTGAGCATATTTGTGGATTGTGGTTCATATAACTGACACAGACAAAACAAGGATGACAGATAATATGTCCAGAACAGACAGAAAAACTGTCCTGAAAATTTGTCCTGGAGTGGGTCTGCGCTGGATAAGGTTGACACATACTGTCTGAGCAGCTCCAGCCACTTTCCTTCTCAAACTTCAAATTCTGTACAGTACCTCGGAACTATTTAGATGGAAGGAATAGCTGGTGAAGTTTAACCACTGCTAAGCATTTAAAACACACATTATTGTAATAACTTCTCACAGTTTGTGTTTCAAAGGGCAGAGCTATCAAATGAAATGTCAGTAGTCACACAGAGATAAAATGCTTGCCTCTGTAGTGTTCACTGTTTATGTATTACCTTGAACTGTGAATTTGATAGAAAGGTCATTGCATTTGTAGCATCAGACATATGGAACAAATTCCAGCTGAGGAATGCTGGTCGCTTGCAAGTGTTCAAGTCTAGACTTCTCAGCCCCCCCCCTTAGAATCCTCTGTATTTGTTTTGGTACAGAATCCCCCTCTCCCTCACCAAGGTCATGTTAATGCTCATGCTCATTATTTGCTGTGACCCATTTTGTTAGCTTGCAGGGATCCATATTGGGACCATTACTATTCAGTATTTACATAGCTGACATGCATAATGGAAGTACATGTCACAGTAATAAATTTGCAGATGACACCAAAATCAGCAGAGAAGTGAATAGTAGCGACAATATCAAATCTCTACAAAAGGACATCAAAGTACTTGAGAAGTGGGCAAAGGATAATAATATGTTCTTTAATGAGGACAAATGTATAGTGATGCACCTGAGTCGGCACAACTTAAATTCTGAGTATTACCTTAATAATAAATTGTTAAAGGCAGTACAGTCAGAAAAAGATCTAGGGATCCTAATCAATAATCAACAGCTTCCTGGAAATCATTGCAGACAAATTGCTACTCGAGCAAATTTTATTCTTAACTCAATTAAAAAATCTTTCATTAGTAGGCAGGAACCATGTATCCTGGCATTATGTAACTCCTATATCAGACCACACTTGGACTATAGAGCAGCCTTTTGGGCACCATTTATGTCAAAAGATATGAAATTATTGGAAGGTGTTCAAAGGAAAGCAACTAAGCTAATTCCAAGATTGAGAAATCTGCACTATGAGACCAGATGTAGTGTGTTGAATTTATATCCACTGGATATTAGGCGTAAAAGAGGAGACTTGTTGCTTCTCTATAAAATTCTCGAAGAAGAATATCTAATGCAGGAATGTGGGATTAAATATGTGGGATTAAATATGCTTCTAAACCAATTAACCTAAAATGTAATACACAACAGCTCTTTGTACCACGAGCTATGAAGAACAAAAGAAAATTCTTCTTTCTATTAGGTCAACAAAACAATGGAATAAACTGCCACAATCAGTAGTTAGTTCAAACACCATAGATCAGTTTAAAAACAATTTAGACCTAATATAGACCTAAAAAATTGGGTTAGTAGCTGACTATCCCACATACTGTGGGGGTAGACTTGATGGGTCTGATGACCTTCTTCTACCTATACAAACCATGTAAACTGTGTAAATTATTGTTATGATGTACTTACCTTTACAGTTTGTTTTTTGCCATTATATAGCTAATAATGGATAGGCAACTGTGTGTTATGGACTTTTTTACATACTCAAGGTGTGTGAAGACCCATAAACCTCAATAGCGAAGCTCAAGAGGTTTATGAGGTCATCACACACTGAGGGTGTGTAAAAAAAATCCATAAGAACACAGTTGCCTATCCTTTTTTTTTATAATTACTGGTGCAAGGAGCAGTTCTGTCACACACACACACACACACATACACACACACACATACAGATACAGACACACACTCTCTCTCTCTCTCTCTCTAGCTGTCTTTCTGTTTCTAGTCAGCCACCCCATGGCACATTCCCAGTTACAGTCACAGTTTCCCAAAGCCCTGCCTGGAGCATACCAACAGCAGGATCAACTGGATAGATTTTTTTCAGTTGTAAAGGCAGGATCAACCTGATAAATACTGAAAAATAAAAATAAGTTACTTGTAATGAGAGTGAGAGGAAGCAATTAGTGTGGGTCCTTGGTAATGTAGAAATGGAGCTACCATGTTTGTTGAGGTATTTGGCCTGCACACACAGAGAATAAGGGCCAATGAGGTTGCATGACCAATGTGACTGATGGGAGAGTGAAAACAAAATGGCGTAATAACCAGGTAACCCAGTAATTACGGTGTTTGAAACACATATCAAGAGCATTCATTAAAGGAGGTCACCAGTAATTATGGTATATTATAGCCTTTATGTAACTATTCCTGCTGCTCTTCAGTATATTAATCTGTTGACTGCTGCCATCCTTCCTCGGATCCCAATAAAACAGGATGCTGCCTCCCACTGAGGTATTCCAGTTGGAGTAATTTCAAATAAATGAGTAGTAAATAAACTACTAATTATATGGCCACTGTCTTTAGATACCTCTGTCATGTCCAGGGGGTATTCTGAAATACTTCAATCTTCAAGAAGGACTCCAGTCACCAGTAATAAAAAGTCCTAGTTGGCACCTGCAGACCCCAGTTATCAAACATTCTAGAATAAAATTGAAGCTCAAACTACCTTGTCCTATACACTTCAATTGATCCTGATACTGTAGTTGAACTGAAGTCACACTAGGCTTAGTTGTGACATCACAATTGGTTGTTACAGTGAAGAACTGATTGTTATTCCACAGAGCACTGTACTGTGACATCAGCTTCTGGTTAGCATCAGTGCAAAATGAAACCCCTTAGGCTGTCAGTAGATTTAGTACCTATATGATGTGTATTAAAATTTGTGTTAAAGACACAAGTAGAGACATCTTATTCTGATGCATATATCCTTAAAATGTTATTTTATTTTGAATTGTTGAATAGTTGGGAACTGATGTTGTGAAGTGCAATTTTTTACTGGTGAACAGAGCTTCATATTAAATGGCTCCAGGACAATTTATGGCTTATTTCATTTGTTTAACCAAACTGATGCAAAATGACCAAAATAAGAGGAAATACTTTTATTTAACTACTGGATACCTACTATATTTGACATAGACAGGGTAGAAGCAGTCCATAGTAGGGCAACTAAAATGGTGCTGGGGTTGCATGAGAAGACCTATGCAGAGAGACTGAGGGATCTCAACATGTACACCCTGGAAGAGAGGAGAGACAGAGAGAGAGAGAGATAGAGAAGTTACATGCTCTAGACCTACAAGTGCAGTACAACCTATGGGTAAACAGGGTGCAGGAGGGAAGTCTCTTTCAAATGAGAAGGAGCACCAGGACCAGCTGACATGTGATGAAGCTTTGGGGGAGTTTAACAGAGATATGAGGATTTTTTTTTTCACTGAAAAGGTGGCAGACACCTAGAACAAACTGCCAGTGGAAATGGTGGAGGCAAAAAGAGTAAGGGGGCTTCAATCATGTGTGGGATAGACTAAGGGGTGTATTAGAAAACAGGCAGAAAGGTGGGAGGGTTACCAGAAACCAGGTAGGGTCTGCAGAGACAGATAAGGCAGGAAACATCGATTTGGAGGGCCACTCAGTGCTTTTCTGCTGACAAATTACATGTTTCTATGTATACAAGCATTTAAACCCACATAGGTCTCCTCATCAGGCACGCTGACAAAACTAGCTACAAAGGAAGGAATTTAGACAGAGGGCTCACTGCTAACTAGAATAATAAATTCAAGCAGTTCAAACATGAAGAAACTTTTACACAAAATGTTACAAAGTTTCTGTTCATCTGAAGTGCTTGAATGTATGATTCTAACTAGAGAGGAGTTTTCTGTTTAGAGCCCTGTTCTTGTAAGTACACTGGAGCCAATTGAACCCACTTTAAAATGAGATATAGTGGAAGGAGTGTGTGTCCAGATTAAATCTACAAATGGTAAAAACATAATTATACATACCTTTTATAGATTTCCATCAGTAGATAGCATATATGATCAAGAACTGTGCACCACTATTGCAGAGCTGTCAGAAAACGACAACCTTGTTATTTTAGGTGATTTCAACCTATCAGGAATAAATTGGGATTCCCTCAAAAGTTCAACATTAAATGAAACAATTATATTAGATGCCACAGTTGAAGCAGGGCTTGAACAAGTAGTCACTGAACCTACAAGAGGAAACAATATTTTGGATATCATTCTTACTAATATCCCAATGGAAATATCAAATGTAAATATTGCCTCACCACTATTGAATAGTGACCATAATAGCATAACTTTCTGTATCAACCAACAACATCATGCCCCTAATTATACCCAATATCAATATCAGTACAACAAAGGGAATTATAGGAATATACAGAATTTTATAAAATCCATAGACTGGCAGTAAGTCTTGGAAGGTAGTTCAACTGAGAAATGCTGGGAGATACTCAAAAATACAATTTACAATATGGAAGAATCTTCTATCCCTAGAAGAAAAGTTTCAAACTCCAAGGGTAAAATTCCATTATGGCTGACACAAAAAGTGAAAAAACAGATAAGAGCAAAAGAAAAAGCATTCACTAATTATAAAAAAAAAATAAAAGTGAACAAAACAAAACATATATAAAATAAAATTAAAATGATCAAAACAAGTGATTAGGGCAGAAAGAAATAAAGTTGAATTTAAATTAAGCATAAACAAAGACCCTAAATCTTTCTATGCCTATATTAGAAACAATTCCAGACATAATAATAAAACAGGACCCCTTACAGAAAACAAAAATGAACTAGTTTCTTCAAGGGATATTGCCAATGCATTTAACAATTTCTTTGGCTCAGTATTCTCTAAAGCAGAGGACCATAATGTTGATACACTACCCATTAACAAAAGGTTTGATACAATCACTACAGATGAAGTCATCACGGTTCTAAAAGAATTAAAGCATAAATCTTCTCCTGGACCAGATGGTATTAATAGTAAATTCCTGAAAGAGACATATTGAAATATCACTACCCCTCACTATTCTTTTTAATAAATCTCACAGATCAGGAGAGATACCAATGGAATAGAGGAGTGCAAAAGTAGTACCTATATACAAAAAGGGGAGAAGGAATATAGCTAGTAATTATAGGCTGATTAGCCTTAACTCAATCGTATGTAAGTGCTTGGAAAAACTTTTCAAGCAAAGACTTCACAAGGAATTTGGGGATAGAAATCTGGATGACCACACACAACTTGGTTTTGTAAGGGGCAGATCTTGTGCCACCAATCTGATTTCCTTCTATGAGAGCATCAGTAATAGCCTAGAAAAGGGAGTCCTGGTGGATATGTTACTACTCGACTTTAAAAAGGCTTTTGATAAGGTCCTACATCAACAGCTCTTAATGAAAATGACAACACTTGGTTTAAACCCCTTTATTGTTAAATGGATATCCTCCTGGTTGTCCAATAGAATTCAAAAAGTCAGAGTGGCCGGTAAATTAGCAAAGTCAAGCTTACCAGTAGAGTCCCCCAGGGCTCAGTACTGGGCCCCATTTTATTTGGGAGCTTTTTCAGAGATATCAATGATGGCGTGAAATGCAAGATGGTAAAATTCGCTGACGATACTAAGATTTGCTCAGAGGTTGATACCCCACTTAAAATGAATGACTTTATGACTTTAAACAGGATCTGATGAGGCTAAATAAGTAGGTGAAAAACAATAAAATGGAGTACAATACTGGTAAGTGTACAGTTATTCATTTTGGGAAAAAAAAAACCTTACACCACTTATAGTATTAGCATGTGCCCAATTAAAGCTGTAGAATCTGAAGGTTGCCAAGTATGAAGAGTAGTTGGACCACAGTGGGTTCTGGGAGGGTGCAGGTGGTGGAACAGAGGCGAAGACCCCTAGTTGTACCTCTACACAAATCATACACCAGTCTGGCAGAGCAAGGTTCCTCTATGATGGCACCCTCAGTGGAGACCAAGAAGAATGCTGAGGACTTCCACAAGGGAGATCCACAAAAGGGTGGCAGGGGACACAACAGAAGAAGGAAACAGCTTCTGATAGGCGACTCAATTGTTAGGGGGTAGAACTGGGGAAGGGAGAGGAGAGGGAAGTAATATGCCTGCCTGGTGCCATGGCTTGGAGGAACAAGAAGCGAATTCTCATGATTGCAGAAGCAGCTTCACAGGAGAGGGAACTAGATATCATTGTCCACCTTGGAACAAATGACCTAGCTAGGCATGGAATCAGTGCAGTGCAGGATGAATTTGTGGAGTTGGGGAGGGGCCTCAGACAGGTAGCAAGCACGGTTACCTTCTCAGAGGTGCTGCCAGTCCATGGCAGGGGTGAGGCTAGGGTACTGCACACCATACAGTTTAATGAATGGCAGCAAAACTGGTGCAGAGCACAGGGCTTTGGCTTCATTGGGGACTGGGGATACACCTGGAGAGATGAAGGTCTGTACTGGCACAATGGTCTGCATCTGTCCATGAAGCAAACCAAGCTCCTAAGTGACAGGTTTATATGCTTCCTTGGCAAGCTTTTAAACTAGCCAAGGGGGGAGGTGCTGATAAGAGGCAGGAAATTTCAAGCCTCCCCCCACAATACATGGCAGGTAGTAAGGTAAACACTGAGGTACAGAGCCCAACAGAGGGCAGGACAGGGGTAAATGGAAAAATAGACAAGGGCAATAAGAGCAGGGATGGGGGAAAAAAGGATAAAGCCAACATTAAATGGAAAGCACTGAGTACCAATGCCCGTAGTCTGGGAAACAAGCTTCCTGAGCTAGTAGCCCTGATGGAAGATGAAAAATTGCATATTGTGGCAGTCACAGAAACATGGTACATGGAGAACCATGACTGGGACGTCAACATACACATACAATGTACACAGTCTACAGAAGGGACAGGGAGGGTAAAAGAGGAGGTGGAGTAGCTCTATACATAAGGGAAGGGATCAAAGCTACAGAACTAAAAAGTAAAGGGAGAGGACAAGAGGCACTCTGGGTCACCTTGGAGACAGGGAATGGCATCACAATCCGCACAGGGGTTGTATACAGACCCCTGTCTCAAGGGGAGGAAACGGACAAGAAAATGATAGAGGACATTCTCAAAATGGCTGAAAAAGGGGAGATACTGTTGATGGGGGACCTGAATATGCCAGATGTTAACTGGATGACATGTACTGCAGCTACATCCAAGAGCAGAGTCATTCTCAATGCCCTACAGGGGGCAGGCCTTAGACAGCTAGTGTTGGAAGCCACTCAGGAGGGAGCAATACTAGACCTGGTACTCTCAAATGGAGAGAGTATCACAAATTTAGAAGTCAGTAGACATTTGGGAACAAGGGACCACTGCACAGTGTGCTTCACAATAAGCACAACCATGGAGACAAGCCATACAAAAACAAGGATACTGGACTTTAGAAGGGCCGACTTTGGCAAAATGGGCCAATACCTGAGGAATATGCTACCAAATAGCCAAAAAGGAGGGGTGGAAGAACAATGGAGAAAAATCAAAACTGCTATCATAGAGGCCACAAGCCTTTGTGTGGGACAAATAAAGAAAACAAAGCGGAGTAAAAAACCACTATGGTTCTCAAAAGAGGTGGCAGGGAAGGTTAAGGAGAAAAAGGCTGCATTCAGAAAGTATAAGGAATCACAGAAGGAGCACGACAGGGAACTGTATCAATAAAGCAGAAAGAAGTGGGGAAGGCAGTCAGAATAGCAAAGGCCCAAACTGAGGAAAAAATAGCCAACTCAGTAAAGAAGGGGGATAAAACCTTTTATAGGTACATTAGGGAGCATAGAAAGGTTAAGGGAGGAATAGTGACGATTAATAAAGGAGAGGGGAGGTGGTCAGAAGGAGACAGTGAAAAGGCAGAGATACTGAATGAATACTTTTTCTCAGTATTCACAAAAGAAGATGAGGAGGAGTTACCTAAACCAGACAATAGAAGCACTCTGGGTAGGGGGGTTGACACCAGTCCATTTACAGAAGAAAGAGTCCTGAAAGAACACCTAAAACTCAAGGTGGACAAAGCAATGGGGCCTGACAGGATTCACCCCAGAATCCTAAAAGAACTAAGGGAGGACCTAGTGACACCACTGACCACACTTTTTAACAAATCATGGGAGGATGGGGTGGTACCTGAGGACTGGAGGAGGGCAGATGTGATTCCCCTTCACAAAAGTGGGAGCAAGGCAGAAGCAGGAAACTACAGACCTGTAAGTTTGACCTCAGTGGTAGGGAAAATGATGGAATCACTTCTGAAAGAAAGAATTGTTGAGTACCTAGAGGCCAGCGGGGCACAGGACCCAAAGCAGCATGGATTTACAGCAGGAAGGTCATGTCAGATGAATCTAATTGATTTCTTTGACTGGGTGACCAAAGTAATAGACCAGGGAGGGGCTGTGGATATGGCCTACCTAGACTTTAGCAAGGCATTTGACACAGTCCCGCACAAAAGACTAATAATCAAGTTAGCCAGCCTGGGAGTGGGTTCCAGGGTGGTAGCCTGGGTAGCAAACTGGCTGCACAACAGGACGCAGAAGGTAATAGTGAATGGAACACATTCCAAAGAAAGTGGGGTTACTAGTGGAGTACCTCAGGGCTCAGTACTGGGTCCAGTCCTCTTTAACATCTTTATAGGTGACATTGCAGAGGGTCTGGAGGGAAAGGTATGCCTCTTTGCAGATGACACAAAGATCTGTAACAGAGTTGATACACAAGGGGGGGTAGAAAGGATGAGAAGGGACTTGTAAAGGTTGGAGGAATGGTCAGACATATGGCAACTTAGATTCAATGCAAAGAAGTACAAAGTAATGCACCTGGGAAACAAAAACCCAGAAGAAGAGTACACAATAGCAGGTGAGGTACTAACAACAACAAAAATGGAAAGGGACTTGGGGGTAGTCATATCAAATGACTTAAAGGTGGGTAAGCAATGTGAGAAGTCAGTAAGGAGAGCCAGGGGGATACTGGGATGCATAGGAAGGGGCATCACAAGTAGAAAAAGGAAGTGGTTTTCCTCTATACAGACAGTTGGTGAGGCCCCATCTGGAGTACTCGTGCAGTTTGGAGACCTCATCTATGCAAGGACATAGACAGGATGGAAGCAGTCCAGAGGAGGGCAACTAAAATGGTACAGGGTCTGCATCAAAACCATATGAAGAGAGACTGAGAGAGCTTAATATGTATACCCTTGATGAAAGGAGGGACAGGGGGGACATGATAGAAACTTTCAAGTACCTCAAGGGAATCAACAAATTCCAGGAGGGTAGCATCTTTCAGAAAAAGAGATGTGTAAGAACAAGGGGCACAATTTAAAGATGGGAAGGGGGATGGCTCAGGGATAATGTGAGGAAATTTTTTTTCACGGAGAGAGTGGTAGATGCATGGAACCGCCTTCCTGGGGAGGTTGTTGAGTCTAAAACAGTTGGGGAATTCAAACATGCATGGGACAGACATAAGGCGATTGTAGTGGGGGGTTGCAGAAAGTAGGCTGTTGGTTAACTAGAATCTGCAGCTTATCCAATAGGAAGGGAAATGGGCAGACTGGGTGGGCCAAGTGGTCCTTATCTGCCATCAAAGTATATGTTTCTATGTTTCTATGTTAGGCATTATTATTAATAAAGATGTTACCCATGCAGATCACTGTAGAGGGGTCTCCCACAGAGCTAACTGTATCCTTATATCAGTTAGAAAAGCATTTGTTAATAGAAGCCGGGCTTGCATTTTACCACTGTACACAATGTATGTAAGACTCCATGTGGACTATGCTGCTTCATTCTGGTCACCATATTTGAGCAAAGATATACAAAGCATAGAGTCAGTTCAAAGAAGGGCCACTAAACTAATTTCTCCCATAAGCACCTTAGCTTATCCCGATAGGCTAGACAACCTTAACCTCTTTGACTTAAAGACCTGTAGACTAAGGGGAGATTTATTAATTAAGCAATAAGGCATGACAGGGTGTGGGTTACTGAGGGATTTACCCACGCCGTATGTGGTGTGTCACGAGGTGCAGCCGAGTGACTTAACCACACAAGAAGTGGGTAAATCCCCCAATAACCCACACCTTGGAGTGCCTTATTGTGATTATACAATGGACCCATGTGTAAAATAAATTTTAAATGTGTTTAAGTATGTTTTTTATAAATACAATTTCTCAGCCGTGGTTTATTTAAGCAATAAGGCACAACAGGGTGTGGTATATCATGGGATATCGTCACGCCTTGGGTGGTTGGGCACGAGGCCACAGGCCGAGTGTGTCCAACTGTCCGAGAAGTAATGATATCCCATGATATACCACACCCTAGAGTGACTTATTGCTATTATGAACTGGATTCCATATATGTATCAATAAAATATTTTACAAAAAGCTTCTAAAATGTTTTAGTAATGCATCTTGTAATGTGTAGGGATACATTGATGTAATTTACTCCATAAAGTTTTTGATGTGGGCAGTAGGTGGCCTTATTACAATACTTTGTTAGAATGAGGAAGAACTAGGTTGTGAATTGAATTATTTATTTTTTTTAATTTGTAGTTGCTTGTTCAGCGGGCGACAAGGTTCTGAATTCCTGAGCAGGAATGGTGCTGGCAACCCATGACGCGAAATCACTTTTTTTGACGTGTATTTTCCGAACATAGAAATTAATTTATAAGTTCACACTGATGTCAAAATACTAGTGTAGTGCTTAAAACAAGTGTTATTTTAGTTGGGAAGTGCTTTTGAAAACTAAAGTAGTGATTCTGAGGAAGTGCATCAGCGTCCACCACAGATGCTGATACGCATGCTCGGAGTCTTGTGTTTAGCTTTTGAAAGGCAGTTGCCAGGTAAAAAAAAAAAAACATTACTTTGAGGAAATAAAATATTTTTTTATATCAACGTGAATTCAGAAGTTCATTTTTATGTCCGGATTGTAAGACCGCATCATCGGAGACGAACAGGAGCAGCTGACTGCGGGGGAATTTTTGTGTAAAAGAATGATGCATGTGGGAGTACATGAGGAGCTGTTGCTGTTGCTGCTGCCGACTGTAAGTTCAGTGTGGCTGCCTGTTGCCGTCGGAATGATTTTTTTTTTCTGCCGCTGAGAAGGCTGGTGGCTGGAGGCATTTTGAAGCTGTGATGACATAGCCCGATATCATCACGGCTTCAAAAACCTCTCGGCCAATCATCTTGCTGTATTTATGATCCCCGGTTTATAATACAGGATATACCATGGTCATGTGATGTGTTTTGACCAATGAGGTTACAGGATTTTCATACCCCATTGTATAATGCTCTATAACATCCTAAATGACCTCTACCTCATCAGAGAGTGTGGTATTGAATGGGTGACTAAACTTGAGGGTGTAAGGTGCCACAACAGACAACTCAAGAGTTCCTAAGTTTAGAGCTAATAAAAGAGGAAATTTTTTTACTGTCAGAGTGAGCAGGTTATGGAATTCATTGCCTTCTAATATGGTTAACATAAAGTCATTTGAGTCTTTCAAACATGCTTTAGATGACTATCTGTTCAACTATGGGGATTAAGATATGCCCCACAGGTGCGGGGAAGGTGGTCTTGATGGGCTCATGCCTTGTTCCACTTCTGGAAACTGAGTAATACTGAGTAAGTGTTTATCACAGTACCTGATGAAGAGGTGTATGTGATTTTGAAAGCATGTACAAGAAGTCTCTGTATGTCAAATAAAAGGTTTTGCCACCTTTTTGTAGAGGCAATTGATAGCTTCCACCTACTGTTGTCATGTGTACTCTTTTGTGCAGATTTTAAAGATTATTTTTATGTTTAGTGTATGTGAGTTGACTGTGCTGAGGTCTGAGTAGTAAGAGAGCAATCAGAATGTGGTACCAAGCTTTCTTTACTTAGTTCACCTCTTCCACACAGATTTGCATATCCAAGATGCGTTGTGCTGTGAGTGAGACTTTTCATTGCACGTGTGTTTACAGCAACCACACACATTGGAATACATCTGCCTTCTTGCATCATTCATGCTCCTACATATTGTTCCTCTTCTTTTTGATCGGCTGTTAAATTATTTTACCACATTTCAGCACTCACTACATTAAAGATAAACAGATTTCAGAATTTGGAATCAGATTTAATTGGATTCCTGCCCAAAACCCACACTTGGTAAAACATGACAGAGTAGGAACTCCTCCTTCCCCCACCCTTGATTCCCATCCCAACCACATCTCTTACATTAGCAGGCCTGTGTTCCTGCTGCCTGCTGCACTAGCCTGGTCAAGGTCTGCTGAGCAGTAGACTGCCAGGGCTGGTCTATGTCAGTGGTTCTGGAGAATGGTGAACATGGCATCAAGTCCATCAGTGGTTCTGAATCTGCATCTTCAACACTTTTCCCTCCCCAGCAACTACTTACTAAACTAATTACCAATCATTCCAGATTCTCTCCTGTTCCCTTCCCTGCTGAGCTGGTGCATCCAGCAGCAACTGTCACTATCCTGCCCCAAAAGCCACAGCACCCTTACCCAATGACAACTAGCACTATCTAAACATCATATTTAACCCTACCCACCATGGCCACCATGGCTCACTAGCCAATTAGCCAGCTACTAGCTAACCTACCCCCTTCCTAGAGATGTCTTTGACTGCTCCCTCCTGTCCTGGCCAGTTCTGAGCTTGTTTCACAGCCTTACTGTTACTCCTTTTCCTGTGTGGCCTGGGAAAAGAAAAAAGTTGAGGTGGTTGGGTAAGTTGGAACAAAGCTATAGGAAAACCGTTAAGACACTGGGGTGGTTTTTGAGTAATGTGTATAGAGGTTACCCAGGTTTTTGTAACAATTATCCACCTCTCCTTTCCCAGGTTACAGGGCAGTGAATGGCTGGACTGTGGAATGTGTTGAACTGTTATTCTTTCTTCTCTGTCTCCAGTAGTATAATTCAAGAGTCAGCTACTCAGCTTGTCAAAGACTCCAGGAGCGTGAAAGAATAAAAAAAAAAAATTGTGCGATACTGTGATGAGAGTTTGACCAGAGCAAGCGGGCAGTACAGCAGCAAGGGAGGGTAACACAGACTCTCTATGTTTAACAAGCATGTGTGTGGAGGTGTGGAGGACTGTGGACAGGGACATGGTAGGCCTGAAATCACGTGGCTACTTGTGGATTCAAGATGGGTCAAGCTTGAGAGAGGGCTTCAGAGAGACTGACTTGACTGGATTTGTGTGGAGTCTGACCCCCTCACCCTACGTTTAAGTACTGGCACCAGCTACCACCCTTATTTTTTCACCAGGATTCAGTGCAGCAGTCAGACACACAGCCATGTAGGGGAGGGCAGAAACTGGGGGGAAGGGGACTTTGTGTTTTTAGTTTTCAGCATGCAACAGATGCGAAATTGGAAAATCTGATTCTGGTTCAGATTCTGATTACTAATTGTCATTGAAGTTGGAATCGGAATCAGAATTTCTGATAGTCCTATTAGTCCTGCTGAATTGGATTCCACCAAGTCTGATTACCCCTATGCTACATTAAAGATTGCCATATTTTTTTTTTTTACAATTTACCTCACTGCCACAGACTCGACAGGGACTATGACCCCTCCCTTGGAGGGGTACATCCTCTGGCCCGTGATCCCCCAGTCAGTCCATTTTCCTGGAGTTCCCCCACAGATTCCCCCTCCACAGTAGGGCCAGGACAAGGAGAGCCGGTGTGCTCCCCCCAGTACATCAAATCTGGTGTCAGGGGGTGGACCACTGGAGTGATCAGACCATCATGGGTCTTTTTGAGTCCCAGATGTTTTCCTCCATTTTCTCCCTCACCCACATCTGTGCAATGGGCGGGGAGGCGGTCTCCACCTCTGTGGAGGCAGCCAATCACCCTGGATGTGGGCCAACCCCTTTTCGTGGCTGCGCACCTCTGCTGACCCCCAGTCACCATTAGGTGTTGGTCTGCAGCACACAGCGCAAATCCCCCCACCCAGAGGAAGGAAAGCAGTCCTCTGGATGCTCTATCCTTCCTTTCCAGCTGACCCAAGTCTGTTCCTGAACCCAGATCACCGGCATGGTGCCAGGTAAGGTGTCCAGTGCCTCAACCCTCAGCGCCACTGGGCCAGCTAAGATTGCCATATTTTAAAGAAATTATGAACTGCCTCAGTTGTAGTGCAGGGCTGTTGCTGTCTTGGCAATAGCACTCAGCAGCATGCACAGAAAATGTGAATAAATAGATTTATTTTGTAAATGAAGATTCATTACACTTTTGTTTTAAATATTATACTAATTCATTTCTATATTGAGAAAAAGTGGGAGCTGCCTTAGCAGTACTACAGAACTATAGGTCTCATGCAACACTGCTCAACAGCCAACACAGAAAATGTAAAGAAAAGTAGACGTCTTTTGGGAATGAAGCGTTATTAAATTTATTATTGCTATTATTATATTAATTAATTTCTATAGTCCAAAAAAATTGGGCTGCCTCAGCAGGATTGATATATGTCACAGCACTGCATGACATGTACTGTTTCCACACAGGTAAAAGGGATGCCTGGGCAGTGCCAAAAGACCCCAATTAGGGCATGTCTAAAAATCCCAGATATTGCCAGTTGGCCACTGAGAAATAAGCTGTCAGTATAGAGACCATTAAAAAAGATCTGCAAGTATCTGAAAAAAGTAAAATTATAAAACTGAAGTTGGGCATTGAAATGTCAGCTGACTCTGCCTCACCCCCAGCGGCAGCTTACAGATGTACAAAGAAGGAGTGCAGAAAAAACTAAAAACAAAATGAGTCTGCTAAAATGTTTCCTGTGTAAAACCTAATGTACCACCAGTCAGCATTCAATCTAACCAACACTATCTGCAATAACTGTGGCTTTCTAACTAGTTTCACTGATTTCCTCAGAGAATAAGAAAATGGCCTCTGCTCCTTTTCCTAACACTGTAGATTTCATGCTGCACTGTGACCAGCCTTTCTGCACAGTTAATCAGTCTTATCACCTGCTCTCCAGACCACACTTTCTGATGTTTGGACTGCACCAATGATGTTTCATCATTGCAAGACTACTGTGGGCTAAGTCCCTCTTGTCTACTTCGTGACAAAAGCTACAAGCCATTTGTACAATTTCTTACTTCATCTCAAAAACTATCCGAAGCGTAGTGAGCGTATAAACCAGTCAATATGTACCACGAATATGTTTACTTGTTTTGTTACTTTACTCATTCTTTTTGTCCTGCAATAGATGTTATAAGAAACAGTAAATTCACACTGGGTGTATATAATTCTATATATAATTATATTGTTATAACGTGTATAAAAATGTGTTTTTCTGCTTTATGTATGTATATTCAAAAGAAAATCAATGAAAATGTATTTTCTTTTAAAAAAAGTTTAGATAATGCAGTACTTATTTCACTGTGCCTTTTAAAAAGAATCAGACTGCCTGCAACTGATTTTACAATTGATGTGTTTGCAAGATCATTATCTGCTGCCATGTAAAGCACTATAATACCAATCTGGCGTATTATGAAGTTTACTGGAGACAGTCAAGTATCCAACAGACCAAGAGAGAGGTGCAGTATGTGTGCATTGGAGCCAAAAAGGGAGGCCGAGTGACTTCAACCAACATGGAGTGGGTTATTAGAGCACCAACCCACAGGACTTCTAGTGGTCTATTGCACTTATAAACAAGCATTTGTCAATGCCGAATGTTGATTGCGTTGGTGTGTTGAGCTCACTCACTGCCCCTCTGTCACTTGCTCAGTCTGTTTCTTCTGGTGCTGCAGGCTGCTCTTTTGTACTAGGCTCCTGCCTGCGTTGGCACCTTGTTCTGCCTACTAAGAAATCTGCAGCTGTCCCGACAGAGCTGCGTTGAGGTGGCTCACTCCCCCTCTCTCACTCGCTCATTCTGTTTCTCCTGGTGCTGCAGGCTGCCCTTTTGTACTGGGCTCCTGCCTCTGTTAGTGGCTTTTTCTGCCCACAAAGAAATCTGCAGCAGTCCCGACACAGGAATGTTGAGCCTGCTGACTCCCCCTCTCTCACTCACTCATTCTGTTTCTGCTGGCGCTGCAGGCTGACATTTTGTACTGGGCTCCTGCCTGCGTTGCCGCCTTTTTCTGCCAACAAGAAATCTGCAGCAGTCACGATAGGGCTCCACTGAGCTCGCTCACTCCCCCTCTCTCACTCGCTCATTGTGTTTTTGTCCTGGCACTGCAGCCTGCCCATTTTGTACTGAGCTCCTGCCTCTTTTGGTGCCTTTTTCTGCCCACAAAGAAATCTGCAGCAGTCCCAACAAAGCTCCATTGAGCTCGCTCACTCCCCTTCTCTCACTCGCTCATTCCGTTTCTGCTGGTGCTGCAGGCTGCCCTTTTCTATTGGGCTCCTGCCTGCATTGCTGCCTTCTTTTGCCCACAAAGAAATTTGCAGCAGTTACAATAGAGCTCCGTTGAGCTTGCTCATTCCCCCTCTCTTACTCGCCCATTCTGGTTTTCCCGCCACTGCAGGCTGACATTTTGTACTGGGCCCCTTGGTGCATTGCTGCCTTTTTCTGCCCACAAACAGATCTGCAGCAGTCCCAACAGAGCTCTGTTGAGCTTACTCTCTCTCCCTCCCTCACTCGCTCATTATGTGTCTCCTGCCACTGCAGGCTGCCCTTTTGCACTAGGCTCCTGCCTGCACTGGTGGCTTGTTCTGGCCAGAAAGAAATCTGAAGCAGTCCTGACACAGATCCATTGAGCTCTCTCACTCCCCCTCTTTTACTTACTCATTCCGTTTCTGCTGGTGCTGCAAGCTGGCCTTTTGTACTGGGCTCCTGCCTGCATTGCTGCATTTTCTGCCCACAAAGAAATCCGCAGCAGTCACAATAGAGCTCCGCTGAGATTGTTCACTACTGCTCTGTCACTCACTCATTCTGTTTTTCTTGGCACTGCAGGCTGCGCTTGTGTACGGGGCTCCTGGCTGCATTGGCACCTTTGTCTGTCACAAAGAAATCTGCAGCTGTCCCAGCAGAGCTCCGTTGAGGTCGCTCAGTCGCCCTCTATTATGCGCTCATTCTGTTTGTCCTGGTATTGCAAGTAATGCTTTTGTACAGGGCTTCTGCCTGCATTGGCGCCTTTTTCTGCCCACAAAGAAATCTGCAGCAGTCCTGATAGAGCTCTGTTGAGCTCACTCAGTCCCCCTGTCTCACTCACTCGTACTGTTTCTCCCACCGTTGCAGGCTGGCCTTTTCTACTGGGCCCCTGCCTGCATTGACGCCTTTTTCTGCCCACAAAGAAATCCACAACAGTTCTGACAGCAGTCCGGTGAGTTCCTCACTCCCCCTTCCTCACTCACTCTCTCGTTCTGTTTCTCCCAGTGCTGCAGGCTACTCTTTTGTACTGGCCTCATGCACTGGGGCCTTTTTCTGCCCACAAACAAATCCGGAACAGTCCCGACAGAGCTCAGTTGAGCTCGGTCACTGCCCCCTCTCACTCGTTCGATCTTAATCTGTCCCAAACTCTGATTTCCCACAGTGACCATGCTATTCTCTGGCAGGAGTACAAAAACATATTTTAGCCAGGATGTGAAAAATGACAGCTCTACTTTTCATAAGGAGGTGTGAAAAAATGCCGCTGTTGAAAATGTGGCATGAAAATATTACAAATTTGTGAAGTTACAAAATTTTCAACATAGGGATTTTAGGACCTCTGCTCATGAACAGTGCCACTGTCATTTTCTTAATCTGTCCTGAACACTGATTTCCCACAGCGACTGCGTTATTCTGTGCCGCAACTGTGAAACCACATTTCAGTCAGGATGTGAAAAATGACAGCTGTACTGCTCATAAGGAGGTGTGAAAAAATGCCACTGTTGAAAATCTGCCATGACAATATTACAAATCTGCGAAGTTACGAGTGTGTGTGAAAACTGCGTAATGCACACTCGTAACACAGTCATTTTGTGGGGTATCATTACCAAATTTTCAACATAGTCATTTTAGGACCTCTACTCATGAACAGTGTCACTGTCATTTTCTTAATCTGTCCCGAACACTGATTTCCCACAGTGACCACGCTATTCTGCGATGGAAGTGCAAAACCACATTTCTGCCAGGATGTGAACAATGACAGCTGTACTGTTCACAAGGAGGTGTGAAAAAATGCCAATGTTGAAAATCTGGCATGAAAATATTGCAAATTCAGAAATTCTGGCGTGCGTAGAAACTGCGCAGTCTGCGCTCATAAAATATAGTCATTTTTTGGATTTTTTCCACCAAATTTGCAACATAGGCTTTTTGAGAGCCCCCTCATGAACACTGGCACTGTTGTTTCGTTAATCAGCCCTGAAAGGTGATTCCACGCAGTGACTGTGAAATCACCTTTCAGGGCCGATTAACACCATGACAGTGCAAGAATTCATGAGGAGGCATCCCAAAACCCCCATGTTGAAAATTTGGTGCCAAAATCCCCAAAAATGACTGAGATATGCATTAAAGTTGGAAAAACCCCATTTATTCCATTATACAGCTTACCGGCATTTCCTCAGTTCGCAGTTGGCTTTGAAGAGTGCAGACGTGTTCCTGGTCCACCGAAGATCGTCGCGCCGAGCTCTGGAGGTAAGTATTGGGTGAGGGGGGAGTGTGGGGAGGCAGGGTGCACAGTGGCTGGGCGCGGGTTGGGAGGGGGGCAGGAGACCTCCGAGGGACAGTTTCCTTTTTACAGGGTTACAAAAAAACACGTCGGCGGGACAGTTTTTATTTCACAGGGGTATGTGGCAGCTGGGGTGGGCTCCCAGCGTGCCACCAGACTCTTTCTTTGGGGGACAGCAGTAGCCAATGGGGGATTGGGCACCCTGTCAGCACACAAGAAAAGGGAGAGGGGCTCAGATTATGCCGATGGGGATTGGGCACCCTGTCGGCAGAGAATATACGTGGGGGAGGGGGGGTTTACATAATGCCGATGGGGAGTGGGCTCCCCCGTCGGCAACAGAAACATGCGGGCAGTGAAGCCAACAGGGATTGGGGCCCCAATCGGCAAGTAAACATGGGGGAAGGTAAATATTGTTTGTGAATATGGCGGCAAACTGCCGCCATGTTCACAAACAATATCACTCTGTAAAGATCCTGCCCTGCAATGACGGGTCGATCCCTCATTGCAGAGGATGGCTTACACTGCAATGACGAGGCAGTCCCTGATTGCAGCAGCTAAATTGTCACAAATTGGTGGCAAGGTTCCAAACTTGTGTCATCAGCAGCATGCCACGGCATTGGGGGAAGCGGGATAAGCCTTTGCAGGCTGTGGGGGCATTGGCCACAACAGTGCCGCGCCTCCACAACCTTCTTCTAAGAAAGCTGTCCCAATATGTTTCTTGTGCTGCGTGCAATCAACATAAAAAATGGTGGGTAATAAAAGGGTATGTTGAAGTATGAAAGAAAAGTCTTTATTACAGTGGCTGTATCATGCTGCAAGAGAAAGTAGTTCCTCTGAAAATGAAACAACAGAAATGTTACCCACCACTCTGATGTATTGCTAAACATTTTATAACTGCCAGATATTTTGTTACTGGATCTCTGATAAAGGTCACTGGTTTAGAAAAAGGTTGGCTGAACTGCAATGGCAGGATGCATCTCCCCTACACTAGGCACACTCAACACATTTTGAGTCCTTAAGAGCAGTCGAGGGCGGCAGTAGCTGCTGATGCTGATTGCTGCAGTAAAGTTCACCTGTGCTACTGCTGCTGCAGCTTTAGGTGCACACTCAAGGGAAAGAGAAAGTGAAACAAGGCAGATTGTGAGAAACAGGAAGAGAGAGTGCCTCCAAAAGGCTGTAATTACTGAGAGAGGTACAGTTTTAAAACACAGAAGTATAGTATTGAAAGACAGAAGTTCCGAAAGACAATAATGCTGAGTGAGGACTATTGCATTTTTATATGTGTCAGCTGTGGGTATGGGGTACAGATTTTTTTTGTATACTGAGGTTTGGCTGCCAGGGTACTGAAAACGTACCACAGAGTAGGTATGTGCTCTCTTAACCCACATGCAAGTTGACCAATGAAGTTTCAGGATTTTTAGAACCCATTTTATACAAGCTTTGTATGGACAGCCTGAATAGGCTACCAAGATGTGTTGTAAACCCTGGAAAGAAAAATTAAAAAATCAAAAATGTACAGTATTCTCCAGTAAATCATAAAAGCTTAAGCATTATGGTCACCCTTTTTAAAGCTGGCTAGTTGTGTCATGTGTGAGACAGCTCATGGCCGGCCTAGGAGTCATACTCAGACAGGCAATGTACCCCAAATGGAGTGTGCTGCCTGTCTGAATGTAGTGTTGTGTTAGCACTGCACAGTGACTAAGCACAGTGGTAACACAACCCTTGCAGTAAAGTGACTCACAGGAGTGTGCCAAAACAGGAGAGCACCATTGCTCTTGTGAGCCGTATTCAATGTCTGGTATACTGTTAAGCACATATGGCATGGCAGGTGCTAAGGGGCCATTTGCATGTCATTATATGCCCATTAACATTTCTGCACAATGTGGCTGTACACGAATGCACCGAGGCATTGTGCAGAGCCTTGCCCCCCCAACTGCCATACTGATGTGAAAGGGATTTGTAAATACCCTTGCATGTAGTATAGTGGTTCCTCCATCCCCCTATCATGATACTGATGTAGCCGACAGCTGTAAATACACTGCCTGGTAGTCTAGGGGTCACTACTCACTATATTGATAAACCAGACATCTGTGAGTATCCTCCTTGGTAGCCCAGTGATTCCCACACCGCCCAAGTGCCATACAAATGTAGTAGACATCTGTAAATAGCCTCCCTGGTAGTCTTGTGGTCTCCCCAATCACTTTACCAATGACAGTAATCAGGGGTTGGGGATGGGGAGACACTAATCATACAGGGACAGACAGCTCTTGTTTTCAGTTCGCTAGCAGGTGTTCAGCCGGTGGGGGAGTAGGGTCATTCTGCACCACTGTGTGCTTTGATAAGAGTTGGGTTAGGAAAATGTTAATAGTACTGGGGCCACAGCTGTTCAGCACTTCCAAAACCTCTGAATATAACACTGCACCCTGTATTCATTTATTTACAGTTGTGGCCAGCAGTGTGTTGTTTTCCATTGCAGGGACATTTGGCAGATCTCGTTACCAGGGATGTGGCAGCCAACTGAAAGATCAAACAGAAACCAAAGTTCCTTTTTTTCTTTTATTTGTTCAATGCTGCACCATGTTGTGAATTGCCACAGTTGCCACAAAGCAGAACGTAACATAACACTGGCCACAACTGTATTTAAAATGTATTTTACCAAGTAAGCAAACAGAGTGCAGTTAGAATACTTTCCAGTTTTGCACTTGGAGGAGTCCAGGAAGCAACTGGGACAATCAATAGTGCAAAAAAACAGGTTATACTGTACAGAAATACAGATCCAAAATATATATATAGAGAAAATAAATGATGGTAAAGCAAGGAAATAATCCCATCGGGGGCCTAGCAAACTCATAAAACCACAAGCCTGAAGGCTGAATTGCCTTTATGAGGTCATTAGGTCCCAAGATGAGATTATTTCACAGATATAGCAGATTTTGCCGTTATTTATTTTATACAATCCATAAGGATGGACACTGATAACATTTGGACACAGACAACAGTTGGCTAAGGATGTTATGCCTTGGCCAATTCCCGGAAGCATGGAAAGAGGCCGAAGTCACCCCCATCCATAAGTCTGGGGACCATACAATACCAAATAACTACAGACCCACCTCCATCCTTCCCCCCCTCTCCAAAGCCTTGGAGAAAAAATAGTATCCACCCAGCTAATGGAATACCTGTCTAAATACAACATCCTATGTCCTGAGCAGCATGGGTTTCGTCCTGGCCACAGCACATCCACTGCCCTTCTGGAATTCTCCCACCATATACACTCTGCGCTTGATGAAGGTCAATTTGCAGGGGCAGTTTTCATCGACCTATCAAAGGCCTTTGATACTGTGTGCCACCCCCTGCTGTTAAACTCCCTTAGCCAACTGGGATTTTCATCTGGCCCCCTAAATTGGTTCTCAAGCTACCTGCACAACAGATCCCAAAGAGTTAAGCTAAATAGGACCTTGTCCACCAGCCTACCGGTACTCTCAGGGGTCCCGCAAGGCTCCATCCTTGGACCCACTCTTTTCAGTCTCTTCCTAAACACCCTCCCAAGCTCCTGCTCCAACAAAATACTGCTTTACGCGGATGATGCGGTGATCCTAGCAACACACTCAGACCCTCTCCAACTCCAAAGCACGCTGCAAAGCACCTTCCTCCAAGCTGAAAAATGGTTCAGTAACCATCGGCTAGTCCTGAACCTGAAAAAAACAAAATCAATGCTGTTCGTGACATCGCAAAACAATGCCAAGGACACTCCCTTCTCATCACCCCTAGCACACTCCTCCCACTTGAACAGGTAACAACATATAAGTATTTGGGCATCACTTTGATGCAGGCTTTCTTTCCACGCCCACCTAAAACCCTGTCCTCAGCCATGAACTCCAGGATCGGGCTCCTCTACCGCCACAAAGACTGCCTCCCAGAACCTGCCTTAAATGGGCCATCACCTCATCTGTGCTGTCCTTGGCCGACTACGGCCTTCCAGTTTATGCAGCAGCAGATCTGTCCGCCCTGACTAAAGTCCAGACCTCCTATTAACAAAGCCTGTAGGGTTCTGACCGGGCGACACAGCAGAACTACACTTGCCTGCTTTACACTGCCACCAACATACTCACTCTTGAAGAACGATTGAAATACCACACCTGCCTTCTGGCAAAAAGCACTATCTGGGTTATGCCCATCAGGGTCTCCGCATCCCTGCAACCAGCCGTCCAAACGGTGCATACCCATAACTCTACCAAAGCCACCTTCCTGGTACCCAGGGCAAGGACCTCTCTGCCAAAGATCCTTCCATCATAAAGTTCACCTGGTTTAACAACCTTCCTGAGGGAATATCAAAGATCCCGGATTGGACGGTTCAAAATAGCCCTCCGAAAAATATCATCAACAGCCGGTGCTGTAATTGCCTGTAGTGGAACACAACCCTGTCTCAAACAGCCCCCCAAGTCCGATGACTGGGCAACTGTAGCAACTGCAGCTGTAATAACTTGTGTGTATATAATAACTTGTGTGTATATAATGATCGTGTACCTCAACGTATGTATGTATGTATCTCACCTGTATGTAACCTCTGTCTATAACTGCACTTATTGTTGTCTCCCCCACCCACATGACAAGGTACCTTTGTAAACGAGTCTCTGACTCAAAGGTTGTAAAACTGATTACTTCAATAAATAAATAAATAAATAAAGGATGTAGCATTTATTTGCACTGTTACATTACAGGCAATAATATGCATTTGTACTGTTACATCACAGGCAGTTTTAGTCATTTTCACTGCTACATCATAGAAACATACAAATTGTCAGCAGATAAGGACCACCAGGCCCATCCAGTCTGCCCATAAGCCCTATACTTGTATGTGGCCCCTGATCCTAACTGGTCAGTGGCTCCTCCCCACTTCTTCTGACCTCAAGGTTCCCTTGTGCCTGTCCCAGGCATGTCTAAATCCCTCCACTGTGCTTGCTCCCACCACCTCTTGTGGCCGACTGTTCCATTTGTCTACCACCCTCTCTCCCTCTCTGTGAAGAAAAACGTTCTCACCTTTCCTCTTAACCTGCCCCCCTCCAATTTCATATCATTGGCAGATGTCTCCCCCCCTGCACCTTGTTAATGCCCTTGAGGTACAGTACTTGAATGCTTCTATCATGCCCTCACGTTCCATCCTTTCCTCCAGTGAGTACATATTGAGGTCCCTTAATCTCTCCTCATATGTTTTGTGGGGTAAGCCCTGTACCATCTTGTTCACCCTTCTCTGGACTGCCTCCATACTGTCAATGTCCTTGGAAAGGTGCAGCCTCCAGAACTGCACACAGTATTCTAGGTGAGACCTCACTAGTGTGTTATACAATGGCATCACCACCTCCCGCCTCCTGCTAGTGATACCTCTGCCTTTGCACCACAGCATGCCACTAGCCCTCCCTGCAGCCTTTGCATCCTGCTTTGACTCCTTTAGGTCATTGGAAATGATAACCCCCAGGTCCCTTTCTTCCTTGGTGATCGTCACTGCCTCCCCCCACCCCATCCTGTAGCTCTCCAGGGTTCCCTCTTCCCAGGTGCATTATTTTGCACTTCTTTGCATTGAACCTCAGTTGCTGCACCTCAGACCATTTTTCAAGCTTCCCCATGTCCCTCCTCTTTTTTTCCACCCCTTCCGGAGTATCCACCCTGTTGCAGATCTTGGTGTCATCTGCAAACAGGCAGACGTTTCCCTCCGGCCCTTCCTCAATGTCACACTGGTCCAAGGATCACATGCAATAATATGGAGTGGCAGGTAGTGATGGATAGCCCACGGCATCAATTGTTGGGGGCTTAGGCAGTTCAGTAAGGCAGTTTAGTGGGGAAGTGTAGTGGATTCGATTTTTCTTATTTGTTTTTGTTGACCAGGTGTGGGCACTAGACAAGTTATTTTCAGGCATGACCTGGGAGGGTATATAGGGTCAGGGTCAGTAAAGAACAAGTTACAATACAGCAACAGTGAGTGACATTAATAATGACATAGATAGCAGCTTACATAACAAAGGCAGTACATAGATAAGAAAAAAAAAAGGTCATAAATTACAATGCCCCGAAAGAGCAGGCCAACTGCTTGTATATGAAACCAGACAAAATAAATAGACTGACTAGACACTGCAAGGCAAATCTTGGTAGCAATGAGTAGGCTAACATTTGGACTGTGGTGTAGCAACTAATTTAGGACCTAGAGCTCTAGTCAGAAGAGCATACATGAGACTTGAGGAGGTGGCTATAATGTCACATTCTGAAGGTAGTAGCAGTCTGGCACTGGTGTAGGTTAGACGGTATTGAATCCCTAGAGGCAACAACAGAGAAGGAAATGTTTCCAAGGTGCATCCTGGTTCTAAGAATGGATTAAGAGAGGGGGACTTATTTAAGAGGAAGGTGGGGGTTAAAACTAGAGGGCATAGTCTAAGATTAGGGGGAGGAAGATTTAGGGGCAATGTGAGGGGGCGTTACTTCATGGAGAGGGTGATGGAGGCTTGGGATAAACTACCGGAGGAAGTGGCGGAGGCAGAAGTGGTGGAGGGATTCAAGAGGTCATGGGACAGACATAACAGGTTGGCAAGTAGAGGGAAGGGGAGGTCCCGAGACATAGGCAATGAATAATAGGGGGGAGGGGCAGACTTGATGGGCTAGAGGGTCATTTTCTGCTGTCAAATTTCTATGATTCTATGAATAGCAGACCTTAGAGGGTAGATACCAGTTGGGCAATGGAGAAGACTAGGCAGTGCACAGTGTCACCGTCTGAATATCTTTCCCTTTTATGTTTTCTTTTTCCGCCATGTTTTTCACTTTTATTTTAATTTTTTTTTGCTTGTCTTTTTCTCTGCCCTGGTCAACCCTCATTCAGGAGGGTGCCCCAGTCCCATCCCCCCGATGTCCACCGGGATGTACCACTAGCTATCTTCACCCAGGGCTTGCTCCCCCCCCCCATGGTGGGGTCGGCGGGAAGCCACAGGCCCTACCGAGGACCAGATCCAGTTTGGGCTGGCTAACACAGCTAGTCGGAGAGTGGGACCTGCAGGTACCTGCCGTCATCCAGTCACCAGCATTTTTTCAATGTTCTTGTTCCCTGGATGTGTAGCATGCAATGACATCCAGGAGCATGTCATGCACTCCTGCGCGACATGCACCGATGTCTGCCCCATCTCCCAGTGTGCTGGCCTGAGCTGCCTTTCCCTCAGTTTCTTCCAGGAGACAGGCAAGTGATGGGTGATACCCAACCCTCCCCCCAGTGCAGTCCATTGGATGCTCAGTCCTCCTCTCCCCGGCCAACCCCTGATGCCCCGAGTTTGCTCCCAACCCCAGGTCACCAGCATGGTGGCAGGTAAGGCTTGGTGGCTTAGCCCTCTGTGACACCGGGCCGCCATGATTTTCACTTTTAGAGTTGTTGACAGTCACATTGCCTGTAGCTGTGCAGCTGTGTCCTAGGATTGTTGTGTTGCCCTCTGTTACTCCTATGTTTGAGGAGACTTGGTTGTGGATTTATGAAGCCAGTGTTTGTGCTGAGTGGTGGTGCTGCTGCTGCCGTTTGTGTTGGTTAAAGATGCCAGGAGTGATGTGGAGGCATTACTGGGTGATGGAGCAGTTGTTGCATCCAGTACCCTGCAGCTGTCACCAACTGACATGCTAACTAACATCCTGATGCTTCTGACACCGGCATCAAAGGTTGCTCCCTCCTATGTCGAAGAGCCATTGTTTTGCTGGTTGTTGTCCTTAGGATGGTGTGTTCAATGTGGCTCTTTGTTTCCAAAGCTGCGGGGGTGTTTGCAGAAGTCAGTGTTGTCACCATGCAGCTTGCTGAATTCAGAGCCATAGAGCTTGCTGCATTCAGTTTGCGGTCCTATTCACCTCGGCGTCAGGGGAGTACAGTACAAGGAGCTGTGCAGAGTGCAGGTACTGTTTGTTTTGTGCTGCTGATGCAGCCGAGGTTCCAGGATGGCATGTTAGTGGGGTTGTATGTTGCAGCCAAGGTTCCAGGATGGCATGTGGGGGTTGTCGAAGGTTTGCAAGGGTCCTGGTACAGTAGTTGGTGCTGTGGCGGCAGGAGGAGCTGTATTTTATAGTTAGCCATGTCTAGGGATAGGCTTTCCATGTAGGGATGTTGCTGTAGGTTTTCTATTGTTTTATTTCTTTCTTTATTTTATTTATTTATTTATTAGGATCTTGGATTATCACCTATGAGCGGGAGCTCTTTTACATAGGTTCCATGTCAGCGGGAGTTACAAAGAAAGTGACACAAAGTACGGGGAGTACAATAAAACATGGTAATCAAGAGATTTGAGAAGAGTAACTTTAACTGGCATTGTACGATGTATGCCAGGACATATGCATACAAAGAAGAAGAGAAACAAAATACTAGTTGAAAACAGGTAAATCAGCTAGGAGGTCTTGTCAAGTGGTAGACAGGAGGATTGGAAGGTGATAAGGCAAGGGGGGGGGAGTGGAAGTGAGGAAAAAAATGAAATAAGTCAGCCAAGGGCCTTGTCGGAAGGTAGCAGAAAAAGTCATAAGAGGGTGGGGTGAGGTAAGTGGAAGGACGAAGGGGGGGAAGGAGGATGGGGATGTCCGATAGGGGAAGGGATAGTGGGATTGTATGGGGAGGGAGTAGGAAGGGAGGTGGAAACTGAGTAAAGGGGAATGGTGTAACAAGTGCTAATGATGTGGGGCAGGAGAAATAAGCTCAATGCATGTTGGAGGCTGTGACGATATGAAGCGCAGTGTTGAGAGGCACTACTCTGTGGAAACAGTCACAGGTGTTGTGTGAAGTAAGGTATTGTCAGAGTTTATGTTTGAAGGGACCTAGCTCGGAGATTGAGGAGATGTCGTAAGGGAGGGAGTTTAGCCAGAGGGGAGCTTGGCAGGAAAAAGATCTTTGTCCCTGGGTAGTACAGCAGTGGGGTACCTGGAGTCTTGTTTTCTTTCAGCTGTGCTGAGAGAGGTTTAGTGGGAGGCTGTTGGTACCATGGTTCATCTCAGGATGGTTGTACCAGTGTGTCAATGGAGTAGACTTGTTCCTGTGTATCTCTGGTTTTTGGTGATGGTATTGGTGGTTTGTGGAGTTCTGGCTTGTACTCTGTGTTTCTAGTCTGTGGGTTGATTCATTTGCAGTGTAATGTGGAGAGGTATTTCTGCGTTTCTTCAGATATTGTTGAATAGTTACAGTCCAGCCCACTTATAGCGGATACCCCTATAGCAGACAAATGCTTAAAATGGACTGTAAGCATTTGCCAAAAAACATTCCCCATGCTGTGCTGTCTAATGTTTCTACATATACCCCAGATCTTAAAGCCCCCCTGTTGGGAACAATCAATCTTCACTCAGCACCATAGCAAGTGCCATTAGCACCTCATTCTTTCATCTGCTGTCATTCATAGTATGCCCCCCATGTATCATACCGCTGAATAAGCAATGCTAAACCCTGCTAAGCTTGTCCCTGGTAATTCACACCTTGTGTTAGCCTGCTAAGCCCTACTTTGCCCTGATAAGCCTTCCCACAGTAACTCACACCTCCTTCACGTCATTTCTAAATGTGTACTTACTGTACAAACAGCTGCTTTACTCCAAACTCCCGGCAGATGAGCGTGGGCTGGTGAAGGATGGGTGGGTAGGTGGAAAAAAAATGTCAGCTGCACAAGTCACCTCCCAGTTCTGCACACAACAGCTGCTCAAGTCCTACACTTCACTGCACTGTACATTACTACAGCTGGCAGAGGACGGGCGGGCAGGCTGATGAGGCTGATCAGTAACAGCTAGGGTGGATGAAAGTTGCAAATTCCACTTTTGCAGAACTTCCGCAAAATTTTGGAAATTTCACGGAAATTGTTGAACTTTCGCCATTGGCAAAACTGGGATTTTCCGAGGATTTTCGCAGAGTTCTGCGGACCTTTTTTGTGAACTGTGAAAAAGTGCATATAAACTGTGGAATTTATTCTATCCACTGTTTAATGAACTGTCAGTGAATGAGCGCGTGCTTGTACAACTATGCGGTCATTCACTGACAATTCAGTGGGCCACCATGATAGGAGGAGGGCTGCACCGTGGGGCCCACCAGGGGCAGGGGTGGGGGGAGGGGTGGTGATGGATGAACTGTCAGGGTGGTGGGGTCCACTAGACACCAGGGAATTGGGATTACTTTTTTTATAAGGGACCAGGGATGGGGGGAGTTCCAATAGACACCAGGGAATACTGGGAATAGAGGGGGATGAGTCGGTGGACTGCGGGCTGTTTTTTTTTGTGGATTAAGGAATCCAGGATAGGGAGCAGACCACTAGACACCAGGGGCCTGATTACAAGATGCATGGTGCAACTCGTGGGTGTATGTGAGTTGCGCCATGCAGCGCTGAGCCGAGGACCCTGCACCATATTCCAGTACAGGCAGGGTCCCCGGCACTTACGCCTGCAACTTGTGGCAGCCTCAGACTAGCACCACAGGAATGTTGCAATGGACCTGGGTGCCGCAAGTCACGACCCACAATCTACTGCCCCCCCAGAGCTCCCCCTCCCCGAAACACACCTGCAAGCACCTGGGGGCATTGGTGGGGGTTGGCTGGTTGGCACAGGTGATTGGGGGGGCATGACAGAAAATGGCCCTGGGGGTCCACAAATTTCGGGGGGTTGGGGACATGACTGAGCAGGGGGGGCATGTGGGGCACATACATGTGATTTCTGAGGCACTGCAGGGGGGCATCCATTGTTGTGCCAGAACAGATGCCCTTTATACCACCTCAAAGATGGTCTATCCCCGCTATGCCATACCGGGTCCTGGAATGGCTTAAGTGGGTTACGGCAGCTGCCCTTCCAGAATAGGGTGTAGTTGCTGCTGTAACTCACCCTTGCATTATGCTGCAGCTGGTTGTGGATGTAGTGGGTGGCATAGCCCACCTTTGGCGCAACCTGCATATGGCACGGAGCAAGTTGCCTCTTGGAATCACGACTTGCAGAATGCATGGCGCAAGGTGCGATTTATGCCATAGGGTCAGGCATAAATTGCCTTGTACCTGGTGTACCACATTCTGGAATCGAGCCCCAGGGAAATAAAGTGTTTTTGGGGGCCATGATCGGTGGGTGGGGGGGCCACTAGACACCAGAAGGGTCCAAGGGAGGGACTGGAGGTATTTATTTATTTACTGGGATCCCTGACCAGTGTGGGGGAGTGGATTCATGAATTAAACTGTGGTTAAAACAGCCTCAGAACTGACCACTGGCAGTGATCCATTCTGTGGATGTTTTTCTTGCAATTTAATAAATTAACTCGCAGTTTGTATATTTATTCCACAGTTTTAAGGTGGAATTTCTGTGAAAGTTGCGAAAATGATTTCCGAACTTTCACGGAAGCGAAATTCGCACTTTCACAGAAATTCCACAGGCAGATTTTTTTTTCGCACACCCCTAGTAACAGCCTAAATGTCTGAGGCTCAGTTCAGATCAGATCAGATCATATCAGATCATAACATGGCATATTATACAGTACAAGTAAAAGGACAAGTAAAAGTTTTTTGCTTCATAGCAACTACTGTAACAACTAACAAGTACTCTGCTTGTTATTTCAGAAATGAGGATTATACAATGTTGGTGACTTGAAGGGGGTGGGTATACTGCAGTGTGGCAGGCATGCAGCAATTACAGTAAATGAATGTTTTCAGGATGCAATGGACACTCGATATAACAGACAGATAGGGGTTGCACTAATGTGTCTGTTATAAGAGTGTCTAGCTGTATTTATTGATTTCATGTTCCTGTGGACAGATATTTGTGCAGTCTCTGTTGGTGAAATACCAGGGTTTGTATTGAGGTCTTTCTTGTGCTGTGGTTGGTGAGTTTCTTTTCTGTGGGAAGTCCAGCATTTTGTTTTATTGATTTCAGTATGTTATGCATGGTATTTTCACCTATTTTCATGTTGTGGAACCACAGTGAGTCTGGTTTATGGTTGATGTTGGGTGCTAGGTAGAAGGACAGTTTGCAGTCATCATTAGTGGTGGTCTGTGGGTTGTAGACAGCTCATAGGCTGCTGTTATGTCACCTTCAGGCTGGTTTGATTTTGATCTAGTTTTCATTTAATCTGTCTGATGTATTTTGGGTCAATTCCAGTTTTTGACTTTGTCTGTCTTTCTATATATTGAACGTATTTGGTTCCGTCTGCATCTTTTGCCAGTTTTGTCTTCCCATTGAATATTATATTGCTGTATTGTACATAGTGCATAGTAGATTTCTGTGTTAAGGAATAACATGCGAAGCAGTGCTATTGGACTACAGAGTCCTATGGTAGATGTGGCAAAGAGTTTTTCAATTCCTATTGCTGTGAGTCGGTCGGCTTGGTTGGGGTGGTTTCCGATACCTTGTTTTTTTAAGGTATTTTTGTTTTGCTAGCATTGTCTTTATGATTAAAGGGGGTGTCATTCGACCTGTAGATGGTGCGTGTGTGAATTTTGGATATGAAATAGTGGTTCAGACTGCTGAGTATACCTCTTAAGGTTGCTGGGTCATACTCTGTTCCATCAGCTTTTTTATGTATATAGACGAAATTTGCCAAATATTGGTCCAGTTCTATTGTAGGTATATGCAGGATGTCGCGATCTTCTTCATCTACTTTTTTCAGGTAGATTTTTATTGTTTTCTTGTCAACATTGGTCTTTTTGATGTGTTTTTATTGTCCTGTTGCTTTATGATGTCCTTTCTGTCTTTTGTGGTTTGTTCATCCTTTATGTTTTTGGTTTGTGTTTGAAATTCAAATTTGGGAGGGTGCTGGTGTTATTTTCTTTTATAGGTAATAACTGGTTGGTTGTTCTAATTGGTTGATTGTTTTTATATTGGTATTTGTGGCATATGCTGTGAGTGGTAATTAGCTGTGTTAATAGTGGTTTATTCATGTTGTTACACAGTTGTAAAAGGTAGTTAATAGGGTCTCTGTATATAACTGCGCATATGTTATTACTATTGTAATGTAGCATTAATGACAATATAATACAATTTTATTACAACTGTTATGATGTTTTGTCATATACAGTGTGTCTATTACTTAACTAATGTGGTATGTGACATTTAATTGGTGTGATATACAAGGAATTATACCATGGACATAAGTGAACAGACAATGAAATCATCAGTCTGGCAGTTTGCCACTGTTGTAAATCCTCTGATAACCAATGGCTGATGAATAAACTATCATCTATAATATCTGAAACACAGTAATACATACAATAAAAATAAAACAACAAAGCAACCCCTTTAATATTTATATTTTGTTATAGTAAAAAAATGAACCTTGGTATAATTGCAATAAGCCACTTAGAGGATATGGATTATCGGGATATGTACCATGGCTGGCGAGGATTTATCCACTCAGCTGTGCCTCGTGGGCAAACCACTCCAGCCGTAGTAAATCCCATGTTATACAATGGAGTAGGAAAATTCTGTAACCTCATTGGTCAAAACACATCACATGACCGTGGTATATCCTGCAATAACCCTCGACTGAGAAATGGCATTTATAAAAAACATACATAAACACATTTTAAATGTATTTTACACATGGGTCCATTGTATAATCGCAATAAGGCACTCCAGGGTGTGGGTTATTGGGGGATTTACCCACTTATTGTGTGGTTCAGTCACTCGGCTGCCTCGTCACACACCACACAAGGCATGGGTAAATCCTCCAATAACCCACACCCTGTCATGCCTTATTGCTTAAAT
The DNA here is from genome assembly GCA_016271365.2 of Neoceratodus forsteri. Taxonomy (NCBI): domain Eukaryota; kingdom Metazoa; phylum Chordata; order Ceratodontiformes; family Ceratodontidae; genus Neoceratodus; species Neoceratodus forsteri. The sequence continues at coordinate 1,087,124,613 of CM057450.1, forward strand.
AACCCACACATTCTCATGGCTTATTGCTTAAATATTTGATGGTGTTTTCCATGGGGTTAGGGGCCCATCCTTGTATTATATATATATATATATATATATATATATATATATATATATATATAAAGTATAGATACATACATCAGGTAAGGGAAATATATACAAAGAGGTATACACAGGGGACTATTTACAACAGTGCACCACAACATTTTCCAAGGTAGAAACAGGTTAATAATAAACAATTAAACCTAGGGTAGATTTAGTATGCCCAGTAGGTATGCAAAAGGGATCCCTAATTTGCAAGTATGCAGAGTTAAATTCTGCATGTAGATGTTGTTTGCTTAGTGCTGCTCGCAGGGGTCAACTGAATATTGTGAATATCCTGTCTGAACATGCATCACCCTGTTACTACATTGCAAACTCACTTAGCAATGCACTAACCTTCCAAAATGGTGCCCTATGTTTATAAAGCTATACACTGAGATTGCGGGAAGAAACATTGCCTAGTTTGTTTCTTGGAGGCATATCTTATTAATTCTGTCACATAAATGTATTTTTGAAATGGACAAAGATCATAAGGAAACTCAGATATTCCATACCCCACTCTGAGCAAATGTTTCTAGGGAAGGTAATGTCAATGAAGTATCTGCAACTTTGTTCAAACAAGCTGGTCAATATTTTAGTGGGTAGTTGTAATTAAATGTCTCATTAATCAGTGAGGGATGCACTGTAATTATTACTGACCAGTTCCTTGGGTAGACAAAACTGTAACAAGGACTTGCTCTGTTTTAAAGGGTAAATCCTATTTATTGGGGATTTCATTTTCTAAAAACAAACCACAGCAAATGTCATGTTTTTGTAAAAGGTTGAGCAGGGAGTTAAAAGTTAGGATTTCAAGAGTTATGATTCATGTTTACACCATTTTTTTAAACTAAACTCCATATATTATGCCCTGACACTCCTGCTGGTTTATTATAACTTTATAAAAGTGCTATACAGTATATTATGGTGCAGTGTGAATTACTGATATGTGAAGTTTAGTTTGTTAACTCCCCATTTTACCTCTTTTAACCTCTGCCATTACATCCACTACCTTCTCAGACCCTCCCACACTAATCATTTCATCATCACTCACTTTTGAAACCAGCTAGAACAGCATGTCTGCCCATATTGACACTCATACCTATAGAATTACAGTATTTCTTTTCAGATTTTCCATTTTCCGTACTCTGCTTAGAGCAGATGTTTCCAGGGAAGGTAATTTCAATAAAGCATCTGGCACTTTGTTCAAACAAGCAGATCAATATTGTAGTGTGTACTTGTAATTAGGTGTCTCATTAATCAGGGAGGGATGCACAGTAATTAGCACTGACCAGTTCCTTGAGTAGCAAAAACTGTAAAAGGGACTTGATCTGTGTTAAAGGGTATATGCTGTGAATGATAATAACTGTGTTAATAGTGGTGAATTTGTGTTCCCAAATAACCCACAGCAAAATGTAATTTTTGCAAAAGGTTGAGCAGGGAATTAAAAGTTAGGATTTCAAGATTTATGATTCTTGTTTACACCACACCATGGATGCAAACTAAATTCCATATATTATGCACTGTCACTACTGTTGGTTGGTTTATCATAACCTTATTAAACTGCTGTGTAGTATATTATGGTGTAATATGCTATTAGTATGTGGAATGTGCTTGTTAACTCCCTTTTACTGTACCTCACTTGACCTCTGTCATTAAATCCACTACCTTCTCAGATCCTCTCACACTAATCATTTCTTCATCCCTCGTTTTTGAAAACAACTAGAACAGGATATCTTCTCATGTTGACAACCTTACCTCTAGAATTATCTCCTCTTCATATGTCACTCAGATATAGCCACCTACAATGCCCTCAAAAAGCATCTTAGCCACTTTTTATGTTTGCTTGCGTGCATGTGCAAGAAACATTATGTGGCAGCTTAGGATAGAAGTGGGTTTCAGAGATGTGGCACTGTGGCAGCCAATGCCACTACTGCATTCTAAGGCTTGGCTCTCGTTTCCCAATGCGGTGGCACTCTGCTGCTGACACTAGTTCAGCTAGCATGCCACCAACTTGAAAGGAATTAGCCACTACAATGAGGGAGAGACCCATCATTGCAGGGCAGTGCCTTGCCTGGTGTGACATTTCAAAAAAACATGGCGGCAGCTGTCACCGTCCACAGCTCACAGTCCCCATAAAAGCCAATGGGGGTGCCCAATTCCCCTGTTGGCCTGCCTCCTCCCCAGTTCATTTGCCGAGGGGGGAGCCCAATCCCCGTCGGTATAATGTCCCCCATGTAATATTTATGTATGCTGAGAGGGTGCCCAATCCCCCTCTGAATCATGCGCCCCCCGAAACAGACACATTTTCTGTGCCAACAGGGGGCCCAATCCCCATCAGCTTCAGTCGCCCTCCTCAAACAACACAGGTGGAACACTGGGAGCCCACCCCAGTGTGCCAAAAACAAACCTGTGAAGGAAAAACCTTCCTGTGATGTTTTTTTTTTTTTACCCTGTGAAAGAAAAAACAGTCTCTCGTTGTTTCTGGTGCCCCCACCCCCAACCCACACCCACTGTCTGCGCTCCCAACCTCCCCACACACCCTCCTTACCCCATACATACCTCCAGAGCCTGGCATGATGATCTTTGGTAGACCAGGAACACGCCTGCACTATTCAAAGCCAACCGCGAACTGAAGAAATGCCTGTAAGCTGTATAATGGCATAAATGGGGGGGGGGGGGTTCAACTTAGGTGGATATCTTTGCCATTTTTGTGACTTTTGGCTCCAAATTTTCAACATAGGGTTCTTGGGACAACACCTCATGAATTCAGTCACTGTCATTTTGTTATTCGGTCCCAAAAGGTGATTTCGCGGTCATTGCGCGGAATCACCTTCTGGGACCGATTAATGAAATGACAGTGTTACTGTTCATGAGGTGGGATCTTAAAAACCCTATGCTGCAAATCTGGTGAAAAAATTCCAAAAAATAACTGTGTTACAAGCGTGCATTGTGCAGTTTCTATGCACGCTCGGAACTTCAAGAATTTTTCATTCCAGATTTTCAGCATTGCCATTTTTCATACATTCTTATGAACAGTACAGCTGTCATTTTTCACATCCTGCCCAAAATGTGTTTTCACACATCTGGCGCACAATGGCATGGTCGCTGTGGGAAATCAACGTTCAGGACAGATTAACAAAATCACAGTGTCACGGTTTATGAGCAGAGGTCCAAAATGCTTCATGAGGTGGGGGTCAAAAAAAGACCATGTTGAAAATTTGTAGTACAAATACCAACAAACGCCCAGGGCGTTAGGGGTTTCTAACCATAACGTCCCACCCTGTACAGATGGACAGGTGTCAGTGGTGTGCCTTTGGATTGCCAGCTATAATGCTCATGCCATTCCACCCCCACCCTGCAGCCAGTGACAGGCATTGAGGTGTGTCTTGGACTCTTCGGCCCCAGAGTTCACCCCATTCTCCTATGCTGCACCCATTTCAGCGTATGTCATTATGGAATGGGGTGACTGTAAAGCTGAACACCCCAAGGCACACCTCAACACTTGTCGGTGTCTGCAGGATAGGGTGAGGTGAGATGGCGTGAGCATTATGGGCGACGACCCAAAAGCATGCTCCAATGCCTGCCCATTTCTGCAGGGTGGAGGTAGGGTTGGCGCGAAGTTCAATACTTCACTGCCATTCCTATTCTGCATCTGTCTAACTCCTGCACTTCCATTGCTAATACCAGCAAGCAAACATTCGGCACTTACAAATGCTTGTTCAATAATAAAGTTGCCTGTTCAGTACTCTGCCATTTAAAGTTGCTATAGTACTCATGTGCAATTTATCACAGTCTCTCTCTCTGTCAAAAAAAACAATGTCTATATCAATTCCTGAAGATGCTGAAAAGGGCTATCTACTGTGGGGGACAGTTTTTGTTTAAATTAAAACCATTCCATGAGTGTTGGGCTCTAGAGGTTGGGGGCTGAGGAAGGGTGTGTGGGAGGCCCAGGGGCAGGCAGTTACCACAAGTGGTATCATTTTGTGGGGTTCCACATGACTGACTAGCTCCAACTGGGAGCTGACAATTCACTGACTATATTTGGCTGCATCAGCATTTCTGCTCAGTCAGAACTCGAAGAAGATGAAAGTGGCTAAGTAATACCAGTCAGCTGTGAGGGCTGTTCTTGTTTAAATTAAAACTAGTCTGTGATTTGTTTTGTGCTATGAATGGAGCTGTACTGTGAGGTTATGAGGGGGAAGGTGGATTTGTGGGAGGATGAGGGGCTGGCAGCTGCTGCCAATGGCACCATCTTGATGGAGCACTACATGATGGAATAGCTTCAATCAGGAGCTAGCAGTTCACTGCATTAACCCCACGGGGCCAGTGTCTCTATTGTGTTTGGAACCCTAGAGCATGAGGGCCAGAGAGCAAGAAGGCAGTGTCTGCAGTGGTATTCACGGGTAGTCTGTAATTTCACAGGGGACTCTGCTCAAAGTAGACACAGGTGAGACAAAGGTTCCTCCAACCAAGGGAGCAGTACTATACTCATATGGTGTATCTGTGGGGATACAAGGAGGTATAGTTATTGCAGTAGCATCTGTACATTGGTGGTGGGAAGCCGTAAAAACTACCTGTAATGTAAGCTGGAGTAAAGGAAGAGCAGGAAGAAGCCAGCAGAGCAGTCTGAAATGATTGGTAGTGGGGGTGCAGATTCTGAGTGCGTCATCCTTAGCATCCAGGACTTAAAAATCCTGTAGAAGCATAGGTGCTGGAAGGGGGGTGTACTATGGCTATGGCCCTATCAGTTTTTGCAGTCATGTTAATTTATTACTGTGGAGCATTGTGCCTTTAAATGCAGTGTGTACAGTAAGCAGTGCTACTAATCATGCCCCTTGTGGTTTGCCAGGTGTCAGCAGAATTTTGGAAAGTGAAGGCCCTAGTAGTATTGTTGGGGGTTGGATAGTGTCAAGGCCAAATGAGTTAAGGCACAGAGGTCAAACTTTAAAAGGAAAATGAAGGGCCAGGCCTTCTGTGGGAGGGGACATCAAGGAACTAGGTGCAGGGTGATGTCAGTTGGCGGTGGTGGAGTTACTCCACATATTAAAAATTTGATTGAGAACAAAATAAGGGTGTGGGTAAACCCATTCAACCAGGGGAAAAATGCATTGCTTACATGCTTGGCTCAATCACATTTCAGTCTACCTATACATACAAGTGATTTAGATACACTGGGCTTCATATGATGCAAGAGGACAGTGGGTGGAGGCAACATCCTTTTAATTTAGGGAACTGTTGAACTTTTTACAGCAGGATGAGTTAGCAACAACTCATGACATGGTATAGGGTTATAGGCATTTAATCCATGCCTGGGGTGCATTGTAAGGCATGAGGCCGCAGGCTAAGTGTCCTCACAGCACCCCAGGTGTGGATTAAATGCCTATAACCCCATACCCTGGAGTGGGTTATTGCGCTTATAATGTGGGTTATATCAAAAACACTGGAAAACACAGAGAAAGGGGGTTTTCTCCTGTGTAAAGACCAAAAACAGTGCTGTATCCTGCCACCTTGTAAAATAATCCCCCATAAGAATGGCACAGTGCATGGCTGTGATCTACACAGAAATGCCACACATACACCAGTGATCTGATTTGTCATATTACCTGTGGAGAGCACTGCCTTCTACCCTGCCTATGAGGCGTGCATTACCCCTTCTCCACACATATACACACACACACACACACACACACACACACACACACGGATATGGAATTCGCCTACTGTGCAGGTCCATGCAGGACTGCTGTATGGGAATGCTATGTGGAGTCCTGTTGTTCCCATTTGCACAGTTTTTTCCCCCAATTGTGACAACTGCTATGCTTGGCTGATACCACACACACACACACACACACACACACACTCACCATAGTTGCAGAAGAGGAGGCATACAGCCAGAAGTGCAATGCTTTGCTTGGTGTTCTGACAGGAGGCCTCACAGTTTCAACAGAGAGAGAGAGAGAGAGAGAGAGAAAGGGAGGGAGGAGGGAGAGAGAGAGAGAGAAAAGGAATTCTTCACTTATGGACTGCAGCACAGAGCAACACATTTGCATTCAGCTGCCCCTCTCTCTCTCTCTCTCTTTCTCTGTCTCTCTCTGAATAGAATGGTGCCAGCTGACTCCTTTACGGTGCAGGCGATCACCAATGCTGTACAGAGGGGTAGACATATGCGGACAAATAGGGTGTGACACTGCTAACGCACGCTCTTTCTCTCAGGGCATGTTTCACTGAGTGCAGTCCTGCAATGGCAACATGGGCACAGTGAGCACCAATAAAGAGAGAGACAAGCACAGAGAACTGCAGTCCCACAATAAAAGACATTAACAGAGCAAGCACCAACAGAGAGACAGGGAGAAAACTTTGGTGGACAGAGTGAGCACCATCAGACAGAGAGACAGAGCACTGTCAAAGTTACCTCACAGTGCTCTCCTGCTGGCTGAACTCATGGTACAGAGAAGGAGCACTTCCCCACAGGATGGGACAGTAAAGAGAAACAGTGGCAGCTCTCTCTGTCTGTGTGTCCCTGAGGTGCAAGAGGGAATGCTGACAGAAACTAGACCACGTTGCAGGACTCACTCTGTTGATATCTCTGTCTTGTTGCTGTAGCCGCTGTCTCTCTCTGTCTCTCTCTCTCTCTCTCTCTCTCTCAGAAGACTGTTTCGTTGGTGGCACTGTCAGCATGGGGGGGGGAGAGGAGAACCAGCACATACAAAGCTGCAGTTCTCCTGGACTCCATGTGGCACATAGGTACAGCTGGCAAGGGTGCCTCAGCACAACACTTACAGCACAACAGGGTAGTTGGGTACGGCACTGACAGACAGCCACCAAGTTACCGCAGCAGCTGTCTGTTGCATTTTAAATGGCTGCCTATCACTGCTGACTTCTTCCACAGATAACAAATTCTGCTCTGCCCAGGGATCATGCTGGCTGGACATCTCACCCCATCTGTGGATTAAATAGTGAATTTAATCCATGGTCAGGTGATGCTGTTTGGCCAATGAGCACTCCCCCTATTCTCAACCCATGTTAATAGCATGTTTAACTGAACATTTACCACTACTTTGAGATGTATATTTTTCAACTGGGGTGTCGTCTTCATCATCACCACTACCACCAACACCCAACGCACCACCACCCATTCTCTTCTTCCCCTCTGGCTCCCAAAATGTAACTTTGTATTCATCAAAATTACCATTATCCTCTGCCTCTTCAGAAACATTACCAGCTGATCCCAAAACCTGTTCTTCCTCCTTTCCCTTATCTCCCTCCTCTTGCCCTACCTCCACAGCCACAAAATCCAATTAAGTATGAACCCTAGCTACAACTTTTCCTTCTAGCAGCCTGGATTATGCACCAGCAGTAGGACTGGGAGAAATGTATCTTCTACTGGTAAAATTCTGGCAAAACATTGATTTTGCTTCCACCAAATTTTGCACAATTTTAATGAAAATATCATGAAAGTTTGTAAAAATTATGATTTCCAGTTATGTCCATCTCATTTAAAAAGTACTTGTCCAAACTGAACCACATGTAGTACTGTGACTTTACAAATGTCCATACAGAAGTGTACCAAGTTACACATCTCTGTCATTAAAGGTAACTCAGTTATACGCCTCCAAACATTCGGAAATTTTTTAATGATATTTTGAAATGATGTACTCTGCAGAACTTTAAGCCCCTGTAACTTTAAAACTAGAGACTAGAATATCACCAATTTTTTTAGGTTCACTGACCCTAAATATTTTGCTTTGAGGCCATCCCCATGGCTCATCAGCAGAGCATTGCGCTGCCATGCAAACAATCTGGGTTCAGAAGCAAGTCTAGGAAGTCATGTTGGGAGGCAGGCTATGGCTGAGCTGGCTGTTGTTTGGTAATGCATCTTGGTATGGGAGGGTTGGCATCAGGTTGCACTAATACAGTGACCCCTACATCTGGGCTAAGGAGCCTGCTCCTGCTGCAGGGGAAGCTGTGGCTATGTGAGGCTGACAGAGGCATCACCCCCATCAGGGGAGGTGGGAGGGAAAAAATGTGGGAGAAAAACCCAGTAGCCAACAGAATGATGACTGCATCCAGCCTTACCATTGTATTTTCCTGGGGACAAGACAGATCCCTGAGAGATGAGCTGCCATCCAGGAGAAAAAACGCTATGGAAAAAAAGAGGCTGTGTGTGTCAACTCTTTAATCATTTGCTCAAAGGCTGGCCAGATAATAAGCAGCCAATGATTCCAAAGTAACATCAGTAATTAAACATGAAGTTAATGAGCTTTTGTGAAATTGTAGAATGTTGTGATACTTTTGTCGAAGCTGTGTACATACATTTTGCCCAGTCATGCATGTGTTACACTTGTGTTGCCATTGTAGAGGAAGATAAAGATTGGGTAAAGTAGCAAAAAGGTAGCATTCATAGTAGACTCCATAGTAAAAGTATAGTGGTGCCAAGTGTGAGAGGTCACTATCTTGAGTGATGAAATTTTGACGAGTAGTCACGGGCATCACTGTGCACTAGCCTGTCTTTTTGCAATATACCAGATAACCACTAGAGTTCACTGACTTAATGACTTTTGGAAGCACATGCACGTTCAACATTGTTTCTGTACAATGCCACCTATTGACTCCTTAACAACCCTGTAGATAACTATGTATAGTTTTACTATTTGAAAACAGTGGGACAAAGTGACACAAAGCCTTAAAACGAGTTACAACTTGTCTTAAAACTAATTGTGATTCAGGTTATTGTGAATTGTGACATAAGTACAGTATTTGGATATCTTTAGTCCTGATGGTACATGATGCTGAACAACACTGTCACAGGACTGTTTGAGGGGCATTGCATGGCTATGATGCTTCTGCAGGTAAGGTGGTTCAATGGTGATAAGTGCTTTATGAAAGTTAAAGTTCGCAAGTGGAATTCTAGTGGCATTACCTATTATGCGTCCATGAATTGCTGAGCAAATTTTGCCAATTAGTAATTTATGAAGTATCTACAATGAATTTTAACCTACTTTACCACATTTAACCAGCTTAATTAGATTCCAGGACATATTTACTTTGGTATACAGTACGCACCAAATCTTAAGAGCATACCTGCAATAGCAAGGGAGCTATATACTTCCAAATATGTTGATGATTTTCTCACATTTTAATTTTTAATTTTTTAATTCTCAACTCCTGTAACTTACAATATACATAACCAATTACCTCTCTGTTTAAAAGTTTCTAAGACTCTTCTATGAAAGTATGTATATCAGCTTTCAGTTACCTAGCTCCAATGGTGGCTACATTGTAAGCATGGAAAATTTTCACCAGATAATAAATCGCCAGACTATGAGCCTTTATTACTTCTGTGCCCTCATCCAAATGTCCTCAAACTTGACATCCTTTTAGGGCCTTCTCCAACAGAACGCTTGCTGAACTACAAATCTCTAGCTATAAGACTAACCAAGGTATGACCAATTAATACAGTTTAGAAAATTCCACAAAATGTCTTAAAATTTCTCAAAATTGTGTTGTGGAATTTTGTGAAAATTCCATTAAATCAGAATTTGCTAAGTTCACCCAGCTCTAACCAGCAACATCCATCCCCTCATCTACTGTACCTCTGCAAAACTGGGCTGAGTTATTTGGTGTTAACTCTAATGTTTGTCTCCTACTACCAGTGCTGCCTCCCTCAAGGACTAGCTACTGTATTTGATGCCGACAATAGCTTGGAAGTAACATTCGTGCTACCTGAAGTAATTTTCTAAGTATATATAGCACCTTTTCCTATCCCTCCTGATGATGCAGAGCTTCTTGATGCTACCTTCCTCTTTATAGCAGCCACTACAGTTCCACCTTCCTTAGCTGCCATGTCAATTTTGTCCCTCTGTAAAAGTTTGACACAACCTCTTCCTTTCCCACTACATCCACGGCCAGAACACCTCTACCTTACCCACTAATTTTGGGGGAAAATACTTAAATGAACTGTAGTGTGTGCAAAAAACAAGACTACTGTAAAAACTGTATAATGCAATGAATCAAAAAAGTAACATTACCGAGAAGTACTGTCTAAACACACACAACTCGTGCTGCAAAAGTCTGCAGTAATGCTGGAGAAAATGCCTCTCCCCCACTACTCTGGCTCTCACAGCAGCAATGTATGTGCGAGACTAAGTTCACAGACCTCCAAAACCTTTGAAAATACAGACAATGCTAAACAAATAAGAACTCCAAAGAGCTTCCCAACAATCTGGAGACTAAGACTATTGAAGTGGCTTTGCTAAAAAGCAATTATTTTTCAGATAAATCTAAGGGAATATCAGAAAGCAAACCTCACTCCTTCAGTAAGTCCAAGGACTACACTGAACACTGGTACTATGAATGCATTGTTTAATTTCATTGTACAATATGACCTGATTAGGGTTGGCTCACATGGTATGCTCTCATTTTATTGCCTGTGTCTGATATATGTCCCAGTGAACTTCACGGGGAAATGTCACTTCTCCCACTTTGCAAAGTTGTCGCCACTATATGAAGTCACATTTCACAGTGAACTTCATTGGGGAAATTCCACTCAGCCCACTTTGCAAAGTTGTTACCACTACCTGAAGTATCACTGAAATGCAAGCTAACTTCACAAAGTTGCCTTACTTCACAAACTACAGTAATTCAAAAGAACAGTTTAACTTCCCGCATCTCTACTGTAGATTCTAAATCATCCAGCCTGTTTGTAATTAACCACAGTGAACCAAGACTGAAAGAGTTATCTTTTTAACCCTGTGACTTTATAATTGCGTGAACAGTAAAGAACCCAGCAACTACATTTATTGGCTGCGTGTACAATCCCCCCCAAAGGCTAACTACCCAGACTTGCTGTTATGCTTCAAGGCTTAGGTTGTTGCTCACCCACGCAAGATATCATTGTGTTAGGTGAATTCGGCCTAACCTGACTGCGTGGCAACCCGCATGATTGCCTTGAACTTCTGAAGCAGCTAAACCTCTCTCAACTTATTACCACCACTACCCAATTAAACACAGAGGTTATACCTGCAGTGGGTCTACTAGGAATTCTTGTAATCGCTCTGGCCAACTATCCCTAACCCAGTGCGGGGTGCCCAAAACATGGGTACCCAACATCAGGATTTTCCCCGCGGTGGAATTTATTATATGTTTGGGGGGCTGTGCCCCCGCACCCTCCCACTTTAAGATTCCAACTCTGCCGTGGGCAAATCCTGATGTTGGTCACCTGTGTTTCGTGTACCCAGTGTTGGGATAGTGAGAGTTGGTCAGAGCGATTACAGGAAGTTAAATGGTATTAGTAGGGGTATCACAAGTTGGAAGATGGAGGTAATAATTCCTCTTTACAAGACACTGGTTAGGCCCCATCTGGAGTACTGCATGCAGAACTGGAGGCCACACCTTCACAAGGACATTAACCAAATTGAGGCAGTCCAGAGAAGGGCAACCAAAATGGTGCAGGGACTGCATCAGAAAACATATGAGGACAGATTAATGGAGCTCAATATGTATACCCTAGAGCAAAGGAGGGAGAGAGGTGATATGATCAAAACATTCAAACACCTTAATGGCATTAACAAGGTAAAAGAGTCTAACATGTTTTAATATAAGAAAAATAGCAGGACAAGAGGACACAGCATGAGATTAGAGGGAGGCTGATTAAGGGGTAACGTGAGGAAGTTCTTTTTCACAGAAAGGGTGGAGGATGCATGGAACGGCCTACCTCAGGAAGTGGTGGATATGAATACAGTGCAGGGCTTCAAACAGGCATGGGATAGGCATAAGGGAGCAATACAGATGAGTATGAATAGATAGGCCATTGACAGAGCAAAGGCCGATGGCACATTCATAAGGCAGAAAAAGAAATGGGCAGACTGGATGGGCCTTGGGGTCCTTATCTGCTGTCAATTTCTATGTTTCTAAGTTTCTATGTTCCCCCTGTGGTTCAGTGGGTGGGAGCTACTGGCCCCCTTCCCATTTCTGAGCTATTTAAGACAGCTTCCTCCAGCCTCATTTGGAAGCACTGTTCCTTTGCTGCAGCTGGAGGCTCTGTTGGGGTTCTCACGCCCACCTCCTTTCTCCCTGTATTTGTCTAGCACTCTCCCTTTGTGCTTTTGGGGTTTCTGTTCAGTTTGTGCCTTCAGCAACGTTCTAGGTCATTATTTAGTTTTCTATCTTTCCTGGCTGCAGTCTGTGCTTCCTTCTTTTTCTCAGTAAACTACTCCTGCTGCATTCCTGTCCTTATATAACTTATGTGTTTCTTTCCATTTTGGTTGTTGCTGGGTCTTCTAGTTTACACAGTATGTCTTGCCTATGTCATGCTGCTGTTTTGGCTTGTGCTATTTAAGGCTTCACATTTTGTTGTTAATACCAGTCCACTGTAAATCTCTCAGTTCAGCTGTATTACCCATTTACTTTCACCTGGCTTCCTAGCAAAGCAGTTGCTTCCCTTTTCTGATCTGTTATTTTAATTAGTTTACTCAGTCTGTTTCAGCAGTTACGAACCTAGTCTTAGATGGTCTTGGGTGTCAGTGTGGCTCAGTTGGTAGCACATCTGCCTCTGGACCAGAAGGTCATGGGTTCTTGTCCCACACCGGGATTGAACTTGCACCTAAAAATGCTGGCATCCAAGTACAGTATTAGGGGTGTGCTGTACTGCTGAGCGTGCCATCCTTCGGATGAGACGTTAAACTGAGGTCCCTTCTACCCATCCTGGTGTTGTCCTGGTGGGTGTCCAGGTAGAAGTAAAAGAACCCAAGGCACTCTTCGCAAAGAGTAAGGGACATTTCCGGTGTCCTGGCCAACATTCCCCTTCCCATAAACCAGTTCATGCAATTATCCAGGCTGTGTGTGGGTGCTGATGTGCAATATGGCTGCCACTACACATTCAGTCACTTCTTTACCAGTCTAGCATTGCTTGTAAAGCACTTTGGGATACACTGTGTATGAAAAGTGCTATATACATGCTGATTCTTCTTCTTCTTCTTCTAGATGTGTTTACAGCTTCCTGCCCTTCCTGCTGAGGCTGGGCTTTACCTCTCATTTTTGACATTGATGTAAATTCAAATTTATTTCAGTACTTTTCAGTCATTGTATTTTCCGTCATATCAATCATTCCATTTAGTAGTCATTATTCAGTTGGAATCTTGCCATCTGGGTTCTCCCATTGAAGTCCACATCTTGAGGGTGAGTCCCTCGACTCAAATGGGGATTCTTCTCCATAGGCCGCTTGTCTCCTGTAGTGCCTACCAGCAGTCCCAACAGGTGATAAGGTCCACTGCTCTGAGGGAACTTTAGCTGTGCAGACTTTCGGTTGGTGGCATCTCATGGCATAGTATTTAAGACATCAGTAACCAAAGGGTGGGGCCTTAAGCCCACATGGGTTACTTTAGCTGCACATATCACATCAGCAGCACCTTTGAAAGCTATTCTCCCTGTGTCTGTCTAAGATCCACCTAGTATCATTCCGTATTTCCTCCCTTTATTTTCCATTGAACGATAGGCCTCCTTATGTACTCAAGGCTGGGTGACAGCCTTTCAGCAGACACTGCTCTCCTCATTTCACACTTTGATGGGTGGGCTTCCTTCATGGGGAACTTCTTCAACTGCAGAGATCAACTCATGGCACCCCACGGCATCATCCTGTTAGAGGGATAGAAAGCGAGTTATCTCTCCAAAAATTTCCCCTGAATTTTCAACTCTAAATTAGCATTCTGAGCTGTTGCAATAATAAGGTCCCATACCAGGAGAGATGGCGGCTGAGGCCATGGATCTCCAAATATTTCCTCCACAGGGTTTTTTTCTTTTCTGAGTGCTGAAGGCCATAATGTAGAATATGTATTTAAGTATAGCATTTACCCTAGTAGTAGGTTTCCACTGTCAGTTGGGATTGGATGGTGGCTCTCTTATCCTTCAGTCCTTCTGTTCCCTCTCTCCTTATAGAAGTCATGCCTCTGTCTGCTATCAGTTACCAGTTGCTGCCAGTCATTGCTCAAATCAGTCTCTGTTTGTTTACAGTCATCACTAGCTGCTGTCAGTCAGTACTCACTCCATCTCTGTTCACCAATTGCTGCACAACACTTATGGGGTCCTTCTTTAACCTAAATGACCTTCTGTCAGCATGCCCCTCCTCCTCCATCCACATGTATGCTGACGATACCATCTTGTTCACCTCTGGCCAATCTCACTCTGATGTGGAAGCCAGACTACAGCTCGACGTCAACAAGATCCAGCACTGGCTTATCTCCCATTAACTCTTTCTAAATGCCAAGAAGACAGTCTCCATGACCTTTGGCATTAGGCAGAGACTTGCTAGGCTCCCCATTCTACCCACCTTCTACACCCTGGATGGGACAATGCTTGAGGACACCTCCTCATTTACATACCTTGGGGTTTGGCTGGACCAACACCTCAACTTCTCTGGTCACATCGACACCATCCTGAAAAAACTGCGCCCCAAGCTTGGCGCCTTATACAGGAACCACAATTGCATCCCTTTTACAGCCAGGCGTGAGATTGTCCAAAAGATGATTCTCCCCATTTTTGACTACTGTGACATAATTTACAGTGCTGCTCCCAAATCCACCTTATCCAGATTGGACTCCCTTTTCAACTCTTTCTGCTGCTCTGCCTTGGACTCTCCTGCAAGTACTCACCACTGTGACCTCTATCACTCTCTGTCATTCCCCTCACTTGCTAATAGGCAGCTAACCCACTGCTCCAAACTCATCTCAAAATACTGGCTTGGCTCACTTCCTCATTATTTATCCTCCTTTCTCTCTACTCCTCCCCCCTTCCCCTCCTGCTCACTCCTTAAGATCCTCTGACTCACGCATCTTTGTTGTCCCCTGCTGTTCCATTCTCACTGGTCAGTCTGTATTTGAACATCATTTCCCCCAAATCTGGAACTCTCTCTCTCTCAACAAATTCACCACTCCTCCTCCTCCTCTCACTCCCTCTCCTCTGCCCTTCACAACTACCTCGCCTCAAACTGTACCTGCTTTCCTCAGTCTTAACGCTAAGTATCTCTCTCTCACTCACACTTGTACCCAGTTCTGGGACTGAATAATATACTGACAGATGCACTCTCTCTTTCAAATAGCTTGCACTTTAATGTTCAATTTGTGTATTTGCCTCTAGCTATTGTAAGTTGTATTCTACACCCATGCTATAGTATTATTCTTTGTAGTGTTTACTGTACTATTTGACTGGAAGTGTTGTGTGTATTTTGTATTTCTTGTATGTATTCTGTATTTTTTGTATGTATACTCCTGTACCCCCAGGTCACACCGGAAGACTAGCAACTTGTTGTTTAGTGTGCCTTCTTGGTGAAACATTTGAATAAATAAATACAAGAATTATATTCCCATGGCACCTCTAGGAGTGGAACCTCCTCAAGAGGGTTTCTTTGCCTTCTGGTACCCTGACAAGGTCATAGTCCTCAATGGGACAGAGAGAGTGAAAGGCCAAAGTATCCACATACTGTATAACAGTCAAATAATGCTTTCATTCAACTGTCTTCAGACTATCCACAATGTTGCACAAGCACAACTCCTCACTCTGCGTATGCCCGTTGAACATAAAGGCTATGCCTATAGCTTAATGTGCAGGAGCTACCAGCCACATCCCTCTTCCTGAGCTATTTAAAGCAGTTTCCTCCAGCCTTGTTCAGAAGCACTGTTTTCTTGCCCCACCATCCTCCCCTCCTTCTCCAGCAGCACACCTCTCTCCATGGGGCTCCATCCTGAGGTATGTTTAGCTTAAAGCAAATTATGTTCCCACAGCACCTCTAGGGGTGGAACCATCATTAAAAGGGTTATTTTGCCTTCTGGTACTCTGACAGGGTGCTAGTTCCCTATGGGACAGAGAATGCAATTGGCCAGCGTATACATGTAACAGTCAAATAATACATTCATTCAACTATCTTCTGACTATTAACAATGTTAAAGAGGCACAGCTCTTCACTAGGTTACATACTCCCTCCTGGACTGAATCCTTATCATTAGTGAGGACAGAGTACTACATGCTACAGTCCTGTCTGAGCCCACTAGTGACCACTCGTCTGACTTTTGTATTTGATCCTGTAAGCGTCCATGTCCTCCCCCCAAGACCCTTTCCTTTAGAGACTTCTCCAAGTGTAACATGTCTTGTTTATTCTCTGACCTTAATGCTGTCAACCAGTCAGTCCTTCACACCTAACCCAATGTTAACTCAACCCTTGGCTTTTTCACTGCTGTGCTATCCTCCATCTAGGAGAAACACTTTCCACTTACTACATGGAGAGCACAGGGTGGAACACAAAGGTGCCTCTCTAAGGAACTACTTTAGAAAATGGAGGTTAGGGGTGAAGTGTGGTTAACTTACAAAGCCAGCCCCTTGCTCTCATTCTGGAATGAGTTCTGCTGCATGTGGAACCTTTTGCAAGGATGAGGTAAACGTTCATAAGGCTATTTCAAAGAACAACAAACCCAATACCTGGCCAACCCTAAAATTTCTGTGCTGCAGTAAATTCTCTCCTTCAGCCCGAGAACAGGCAAAACACCATGAAACTGACAGTGTAGGCTGACTCCTGCCAAGTGGCCAAGGCACATAATACCTAGTTTGCAGACATTTTCAGCTTGCTGGGAAAGCTTCCCCAAGGGATTCTAACCTTACTCAACATGGGCTGCTCACAGGAGGTTCCTGCATCCCCCTTTTCACAATCTTCACAAGTTTTTACCCAGCTATGATTGGGCCCTCAGTAATGGCCTTAGTCCAAGGTTTCTCAAATTGTCTGCCAATATAATTTCCAAATTCCTCGCCACCATTTTCATCCTATCCCTGTTCTCCTCATCTATCCCCTTAAACTGGAAACAGAACAGGGTGGTACCAGTCTTCAAATCAGGGGACCTCTCCCTTTCTGACAACTATTGACCTGTCCCCATCCTGTCCCTTCTGAGCAAGATTCTTGAAAAATTGTCTTCCATAAAATCTCCAACTATGTATTCTAGTACCACCTCCTGTCTCCCCACTAACATGGTTTTAGAAAAGGCCACAGTATCACTACTGCTTTAATCTGTTTTATTAACCATGTCATCAAGGACATGGATGTAGTTAAGCTCACCAGTGCTGAGTTTGTGGATTTGTCAAATGCCTTCAGTCTGGTGTACCATAGCCTCCTCTTGGACAAACTATGTCATATTGGGTTTTCCGCTGTATCTATTTCTAGATTTCATAACTACCTCTCAAGGAGAACCAAATTGGTCTGCTTAGAAAGTGCCACTTCCAAATTCTTGGGCATATTGAGTTGTATTCCCACCAGGGCCAATTCATAGTCCCATTCTGTTCTCCTTATTCATAGACTTCTTCTCCAAAGACTGTAAGCAATTGCAAATGCTTCTCTATGCAGGTAACCTGATTCTTTTCCACAGTGCCAAGTCCCCTAGGGAAATAGTCTCCATCCTAACAGAGGAATTCAGTGTTGCCCTGAGGTGGTTCCTAGCTAACAGGCTCCTTGTTAATACCAAAAAAGATGAAAGTTACACTGTTCAGGTCCATGCCTAGGCTTGTTAAGGTAGCAACAGTATCTTATCTCCTGTATATTCTGGCTTCTGATGGTGTTCCACTGGAACTAGTCACAGCCTTCAAATACCTTGAAGTTACATTCAGTAGCCCCTTGACTTATTTCAAATGCAATAGACTCATGAAAAAAATGCATCAATCAGAAACTGAGGATTGGATTTCGGCTTAAGTACCATATGACCCTGAAGTACAGCAGCCCATTGCTAAGGGTATTTTACTCCACCTGCTGGACTACTGTTCTCTCATTTACTACGCTCCACTTTCTCCAACCTATCAAATTTAAACATAGTCTACAACAATATATGTAGGTTTGCCATGATGGCCCCTTACTCCACTGCACTGCACTTTTTACTAATTGCTTAGTTAGTTTTGTTAGTGCATACAAGTGTAACCACCCCCACCAACAAAGTGTACTGACTAAGCCTAGAGATGGTAGAGGGCACAGTCTGTTATGCTTTCAGGTGAATGGTACCTGGGCTCATGGTTAGAAATGGGCTTGGAAAGTGGTGTGGTGCCTCTGCCTATGAAAATCCTTCTGACAGAGCACTGCCAGGATGTTTCCCCACAGGAAATATGTACAACTCCCAGGCTCTGTTACAGGGAACACAATAACACAATCCCCTCCTCACTTATCACTCTGAGAATGCAAATAAACAACAAGGTAATAATGGCAAAATACATAAGTAGTTGCAAATAAATAACCAATGGGTTTATTTTGGGGTTGGTGAACAAGACAGGGAACAAGGGAAGCAAAGGTAAAACAAACAAAGACAGCAGTTTGCATTCGCCACCACCATAAGGCATGTCTCAGCACCAGATAACCCCACAGTCCCTCTGAGAGCTCCCAATTACAGTTCAAGTGTGCACACAGATGCAGAGTTGCAGGCCTGTGATGCGTGGACCTCAGCTATGACACCGTGTAAATTTGGTTGTTGGCTGCAGCTGCTGACTGACAAATTGCACAGTTGGATGAACAGTTAAACAGTTGCTCCTGGCAGCAAGCTGTAGTTGTGGGCTTGATCCTAATGTCACGCAGGAATGTCCAGACAGTATCTAGCTAGTGAGCTAAACAATAGGAATGATAAGTTCTATGGGTAAAATCGAGTACTCACAACCTTTAGATGACAGGCCAGTGCTGCTTCCATAGGAAAGGCTCCCCTGCTTGGGCAGATGATGACTCAATGGTCTTTTCTGTAAGCTGGATACAAATGCAGTGGACCCAATGTTCTCCCAGAGGTGAAGGGTGTGGGCCATGATGACTTTAGAGGATGGGGGCTCTGTTCTGCAAACTGGTTAAAGGTGCAGCAGACTCAATCTGCTTCTGGGTGGTGAGGGATGTGGGCCATGATGCTCTGGATGGTGATGATCCTCTGGCTCCATGTCACATCAGTGAATCACTAACAGCAACGGCAATTTCAGCGAATTATTTATAGTGCGGAAAAAATGAGCGACCGTCACATTCAGCGAAGCACATTTCAGCCCATATTTTATACCTGAAGCTGAAAATTATCGCCACATCTCAATAAACATTTTCCCCAACTTCTTTATCCTTTCTATAAATGAAGTTGCCATTCAGTATCATGAGCACCCTTCTCTGGCTGCCCTGGAACTCCACTGACATCTTGAGGAATGTCCCACCTTGCACCCACCCCATTATATCACCCTGCTGCACCAGTGTCTAACCAGGTTGATTGTATATAATTGTGCACAGGTGCAGCAAGGCTCTCCTGAAGACAGTAATGCATGTACCATTGTTTTGCAGGGGGGCTGCACCACCGTATCCCTCATCTTTATCATTCTAGCTCTTTGTCTCTGGAGATCGCTGAATGTTCATATTCGCTCAAATTGGCATGTCCTGTATATTACCGTTTACTCATTTTGAAATCGTACTTTATCATTTGTGCAAATTAATTCACCCATATTGACTCACCTAAATGATGTGCTACCTGATCCTCTTCACCTCACACGAGGACTTGCCTTCACCCACCCCGATAGGGGGACAGTCATTTGGGATCTCAAGAGATTCGATCCCATGTGAGGATAAAATCCTAACAGCAGTAGAAGGCAGTGACTCACCACCTTCCCAGATGCAGAGCAGCTTTCAAGGCAATCCCTACTCTAATTTAGTGCTAGAAACCAGGTATGGCACTCTAGCTGCATCAATATCCTTTTCCAGGGGTCTCAAGTCTGTTTTGAATTAAGATTTTAGTCAGAGAGGAATAACAAGTGAGAGCTATTCACAACCTCTCTCCTTCCCTCACAGGTTTTGCTTCAGACAAATCAGCTATCTTTGCACATGCCTCTCCTTTGTGTAGAAATCCAGGGATTACATATCAGTGGCTAGCATCTCATGCATTATTCATTTTGCTAAACCCCTGGCCCTCAGTGGCTCAGTTCCAGAAGAAAATCATGCATACAAGTCTTGGGCCAGCTTGCAGTTCAGAACTATTTTGCAGATCTGAGCCCCAAATTGATGTTAGTTTTACAGGGACAAGATGCACTAATTTAGTTCTTTTGCATTTTGTGCAGCTTTGAGAACTGCTTGAACCTGAGCAACCTCCTTGCTGTGGTCTCTCTGACTCTGAAGGCAGTCTAGGGGCTGTTTGAATGAAGATAGGTGGCAGAACACCTGCCATGATGAGAAGGGCACTGAACAAGCCCATAGAACAAATGACAGTGCCCAATCAAGCCCCAGTTCCCACAATTGCAGCCTGGACTAGGATCGTAGCGAAGTAGCTGTACAGGGGAAGGCAATAGCAGTGCTTTGGAGCAAGCCAAAGGAAAGCCTCCTTTTAGGAAAAGGTTACATCCTCCCCTCATTGAAATCCTTGGTGCCCTCGTCAAGGCCTGAAGAACCTAACACATTGTAATAAACACAAAATAGGCTGTCTGATACACCTGATTCCTATTTAAACACACCTAACTAGTATACCTGCATCCTGTCTGAACATTATTGACAGTGTACTTCACAGAACACGGGGTAAACATTGGTATAAGATTTTTCACACTGTGGTAAACAATTACACCTCCTAAAATGTCTTGAGGGTAGCACGGGGCAGCAATATGGGGCCTGGCAGCAGAATGATCTTTTATGCACCACATTTACAGGGAGGTCAGAGGGGACATCAGGAACATCCTAAGTAAGTTTAACTAAGTGTTTGACTTCTCTTCCAGAATGATGGGGTGCCACTAGTTGCAGTGATTTGATCAGTACCATCGATGGCTTCTGTGTCCTCTGCCAGAATAGGTTCAAGTATTTCAATGTCCTGAGGTGGTTTTGTTACTGGGATCCCAACATCCTCTGTGACAGGAGCAAAGTCCATGACTGTGGGCCCAAACTGAGACAGAACAAAGGGTGCTGCTGAGACCTGGCTAGCTGCACAGCCATTCAGATGCACTTTCAGAGAGCTCCCTGAGAAGCATCCGATAATTCTATTATTTTAAACTCTAGAATTTGTCTCAGTGTGATCAAACTACCTACACTTGTCCCTTATAGTGTGGTGCCCCACCAGAGTGATTTTTGTCAAAATGGGATGGAAAAATGCAGAGCAAAATGTGAATTTCTTCACACTTTGTGGTGGAGCTGCTAAGGGACAGACAAGCGCTACAGGCCAAATATCAGCAGAGCCAGATAAGGAGGAAAGTCATCTGGCATCGCTGGAATCTCTTCAAATGGCAGTACTTAACCTTACAAAAACAGTCCAGCAAATGGACAAGAAAATGGGCACCTACTATGACTGTATGACAAATATGGAACAGAAGACAGAAATCACGCAAGCCCTGGAGAAGTCCTCCGACAAGGATAAGGCCACAGCTGTGACCTGCATCAAGGAACAAGCCCTGCTATGAACAAGAATGGAATATTTAGAAAATGCAGTTCAAGTTGCTTATGTCAGAATTATTGGTGTGCCAAAAGGGACTGAGGCGGAAGGACTTACTCTCCTTCATGGTACGCTGGCTGTCAGAGACTTATGGAATGGATGTGTGAGATTCTGTTATCCTGGCCTACAGAATAACACCGCACAGAGCCAGTAATCAACAAGAAGGAGTGTGGACCATCCTGTTGGTCACAACATCATCAGTGGTGCGAGATTGTATACTACATGTTGCCCAGACCAAAAGCGGAGTGGACATCGATGGCTCAAGGATCATGTTGTTTCCAGACCTTTCATATGCAACACACATCAAGCGTAAAAGTTGTGATGCCATCAGAAGATGGTTCCAGGAGCTTGAGATCCCAACAAGTATGTGTTGTTGCCTGCTAGACTCCATGTTACTGCTGGCCGGAAAGCCTACTTCCATACCGATCTGAAAGAGGTTGGAAAGTTGGTGACTAAGTTGGAAATGGAGAGAGCTGCCCAGGATGGAGAGGCCTAATCAGACTCTGAAGGGATCAGAGATTGAATAATTTGTTGTGACTTTTTGATTCTGACATTTACAATACCTCAGTCTACTGCATAAGAAGGCATGGGGCATGATTTAGCTCCTTCTTGAGACTGCATGTCACCTTTATCGGGGAGGACATTCTGGTGTTGAAAATGTTTAAGTTCCCTTTGTTAAATGTGTGTTAATACTGAAATACATTCTGTAGACTGAGACTCTATAAAATTAACAACATTTATGCTCTTTCATGGAGGGGGTTTAATTAATAAACTGAGCTGTGGTTGGGTGAGAGTACACATACCGGATAGATACCTAACCCATTTGTAGGAATGTATTATATCTCTCTCTTTTCTCCCCAGAGCCACGAGGGGCTGCAAGATGGCTGCCACTGGTGTACTTTGTTTTTATTATCAGGAAGGGAGATTATTTCTCCCACCAGTTAGTTATTTGATAGTGTGTTGTTTTCAGTGTGCTCACCTTCCTCCAGGCTAGTGGTGGCGAGCATCATCCGGCCTTATACCTTCAAGAATGGCTATATTCTTAATGCAGGTTTGCAGGTAAATGTTAAATTACAATCTATTTTGTAGTAGGTTAAATGTTACACTTAGGATAAACCATTGCTGTTTGTAATCAGATGCTGGGGGCATATTGAAAGGGATTTCTCCTCATATGTATATGGTTTTATCATGAAGGCTATGTAGCCGTATGCAGTATATCTAGTTTTTTTAGTTGCACAGAATATCTGTTTAAGGCGTTAGCAGCAATAGCCAGTTTGATTTATTGTTCTGTAATAGGTTTAACAATTTCGCTATTCCCTTCTATCTTGTAAAAAAGGTAATAGTGACTCCACTGTCCTAATGTCAACATAAAACTGTTTTCATTGATTCACTATTCGGTGTATATTCTTATACTGTATTGGTATATACTTATAAATAAAAAGTAAAAAAAAAAAGAACAAAGGGTGCTGCTGTTGGATTCAGTGTTCTGGAATGACTTGCATTACTTCCTCCAGGTGCTGAAGGGTGAAATTCTATGTAGAATGATGCAGGCAGATATTCATGTGGTATTGGACAACTGTAAGGTCCTTCATCCTCAGAGCTACTGTAGACCACATCAGATGGAGTCATGGGGGGGCAACAGGCAGTTCAGGAGAAGGTGCATGGATCCTCCTCGTCTGGGACTCATTCCTGTTCACAGGTCTCCTTGGTGGTGAGAGACGTGCTGGGTTGACTGGTTCAGGCAACAATTGACCAACTGGCAAAAGGTGGTTTTGATGCAAAGTTTTGACCACAATATTTCCTTGTTCAGTTCTCAAATGATAAACTGGAAGGTTTGGAAGCTGTTCCAAAAGTACATAGGGATCTGGTTTCCATCGATCCTGAACCTTATGTTTGCCCAGGGTCCCCAAGTTCCAGATAAAAACCCAATCCTCTGGCTGGAGAGTTTGTTGTCAGACTTTTGTCATATCTGGTCTTGTGGGAATGATTGAACATCCCAGCTGCTTCTTGGGTCACCCTGAAGGCCTGTTTCAGTTGAGCAAGAAATCTCTTGGTTTTGTCCAGATATGTATCTGCAGGCCATTGTCACCTGATACCCTGAAACACAAGTCTACTGGAAGTCTGGCTTCCCATCCAAAAATTAGGAAATAGGGGGAGAATGCTGTTGTGTCAGTTTTGGTACAGTCGTTGGCATGACTTAAGAGAGGAACCAGCTGGCTCTAGTATGGATTTTTTGTAGAGTCCAGTGTTCTCAGCGTATTAAGCAGTCTTCTATAAAGATTAAATATCTCTCTGGCTGAGGGATACCCTGTTGATGATAGGGAGTGGTACAGGACTTCTCAATGCCCATCATTCCAAAATGTTCTTTGAAGAGAAGACTCTTAAAGTCTCTCCCTTGTTTGGAGTGAAGGTGGCTAGAAAAGTCACAATGCACATAGTACTTTTCGCACAAAACTTTAGTCACCATGGTTGCCTTCTGGTCTTTTGTGGATAATGCCTGTGCACAGCAGGTGTTGTGGTCAGTCACCTCCAGAATATTTATTTATTTGCTTTTGGTAACTGGGTAAGTGCACTAGACAAAGCTGCCTATTTTCAGGCATGATGTTACTGATCCCATTGCAGGCCAGGTTCATCGGTCCAGTACTGGTGATGTTTATAAGTGGCGCTACCTTCATGGGTAGAGTCTTATGGGTGATGCACCAGTTGCAGCATTTATAATGTCTCTTTACTTCAGTATCCATGCGTGGCCAGTAGAAGTGGTCTCGGATGAGGTCCAAAGTTTAATCATTCTCCAGGTGTCCAATGTCCTTGTGAAGCAACTGGAGCCCCATTTTCTGATGCTTGCTGAGAAGAACCAGTTGCTTTTTGGGAAAGGTGTTTGCATTTTTGTAATTCGATACAGAAGTCCATTCTTTACAGAAAGTTTTTCCAACTCCATTAGGAGAAGCAGCACTTCTTAAAGATTTGATTTTACATGAGTGGAAACCAAGTGCTTCTCTCTCTTTTTTTTTACATTAATCTGTTTTTGGTTCCCTGCCCACGGCACACCCAGAGTACCCCGACCTTGAGGAGTTGGGAGGACCATCGATCTGGGTGGACCTAATGCACAAGGGTGTTTGACTTCGATATCCCTGTTACTCCCTGAGGGACAATGGCATGCAAGGTGTGCAAGGAAGCCCAATTAGCTCAGGACATGTGGAGATATTCAGCCTCTCCAGGCTTCTTGCCAGCATCCTCCCCCTCCCTTCTGTAGTGCCCTGAACTACACTGCCAGCCATGGTAGTAGCGCAGTGGATGCATCATCCCTACTCCCCCCATAGGAGGAAAGTAGCCTATGGGGCACTCAATCCTCTTACCCCTGGCTGGCTCTCCAGTGAGTGAGGCTCATTCCTGAACCCCGATCACCAGTGTCACAGGCATTAACTCTACCATTGCACCAGCCGGCTGGCCCACCAAGTCCTTTTCTTGACTAGAATGAAGTCCAGCAGACTTTGATCTGTCTGCTGTGCACATCTTACATCTGCAAGTTTGAGGTGAGGCAAAGAGGTATTATGCAGTGTGACAAAGCAGGTGTACACCTCCAGTACAATATCAGGATGCTTTCCAAGAAAGTCCGTGGCCCTGTCAAGGTTGGTGGGAGCAGGCCAGTCATCAGGCTCCATTAGCTGGCAGATTACTTTCATTCCATCTTTTGATACATAGATCCATAGCCCCTCTGTGGGTGAAATATTATGTAATCATCTGGACAGGGCATCTGCAACAGTGTTATTCTGGACCAGACAGTATTGCAAGCAGACATTGTAAGCAGATAGAGCGGAGATCCATCTCTGCCCAGAGGCATCAAGCTTGGCAATTGTTAGCACATTGGACAATGGTTACTTTCTGTCAATACACCGAACTTGGCTCCACAAAAATATGCATGCAATTGATTAGTCACTGCCCACTTCAGCACAAGGAACTCCAGCTTATGGATTTGATGATTATTTTCAGGTGGATTTACATTGTGGCTGGTGTAGGCAACTGGTCTCATACCATTTTCATGCTTTTGGTAAAATACAGCACCCAGTTCTTCCATGCTGATATCAGTGTGAAAGGTATGCAGCTTTGTATAGTCAGCAAAATCTGATAAAGGGGCCCCCATCAGTCATCGAATGATCTCTTGAAAACTATTTTTGTAGTCTGCAGTCCCTCTGTCCCCAAAAAGTTAATTGGCCCTGTAGTATTCTGATGGTGGTTTCTGTTTGGTCCCTGATCCATTGGTCTTTCAGGTTGGAGGATATCCCTGAGTCAAGATGTTCAGTGGTCTCACAACTGAGGAGTAGTCCTTTATGTATCTCCTATAGTAGCCACAGAGCCCCAGGAAAGACTAAAGCATTTTTAAATTGTTGGGTCTTAGCCAGGCTGTGAAGGCTTCCACTTTGGCTGGGTCAGTGCTGATTCCTTGCTCTGCTACTATGTGACCAACATATTTGGCAGCAGCCTGACATAACTAGCACTTGCCCAGGGAAAGCTTTAGACTATGTTCCTTCAGCCAGTCCAGCACCTTTAGCAGTCAGGCTTCATGTTCTTCCAGTATCCTCCCAAACACTGTGAGGCCATCCAGGCAGATTCAGATGCCTCATATACCCTATCACCATCTCCATCAGGCACTGGAAAGTTTCTGGGGTGTTAGATGGTCAACCAGACCTACTGACTTGTATTCTACCTATGAACTTATGAACCTAGGTATTCCCTGCAGCATAGGTTCAAATTGATAAAATCCAAGAGGACTGATAAAGGCAGTCTTTTCCTTGTTTTCCTCAGCCTATGGTGTTTGATAGTACCCACTGCACAAGTCCAGCACAGAGAACCATCTACTCCTTGTGAGACCATCCAGGATGTCTTCCAATCGAGGCATGGTATATTAGTTAGCCACAGTCCTTTGCTTAAAGGTACGATAGGCAATGCAAATTCTTATGGCACCAGTCTTCTTTGGTCTATCACTGTATATGAAGCATAGGGGCTCTGGGAGTCTTTTATGATCCCTGCTGCCAACAGCTGTTGCATGTGTTGTCTGATAACTTCAGTGTTAGCAGGTGCATGTTCTTCACCTTTGGCACATCCCAGTCCCACTCATGACATGAGAAAACATCTGACCAGTCAGTCATTTCCTGTTGCAATTGTTTCTTCCAGTTCAGAGGAATGGAAGACAAACTAAAATAGAAAACTTCTTCATTCAGTCGAGAGGTTCTCTCCTGATGGGATGGTGCCACTACTACCTCAGCAGTGTACAAGTTGGCTAGTCCTGCACCAGAATGCACTGTCAAATCCTTATTTGTTTCACTGTTTTTATTTTATGTTGATCTTCTTGACCATTAAATTGGTACCAGGTAATACTCCATGCTGAGCCATCAGATGGCTTGGCAAACCTCTTCCCGGGAAGTCTACAATGATAATCTGGTCCAATACAGATTCATGGCAGTCCACGACTCCTTCTACTAGGCACTCAGCCCCAGGGGACACAATCAGAGGCTCTTTTCCTTCTTTCTTTATGACTTCCACAGTCCCCCTCAGGGTTGTTGCAGACCTTGGTGTTCCTTCTCCAGGTGAGTGTGCACAGTGGCATGAATTGGCAATGTCTAGTATTTTTCTTCCCTGGCTTTCTGCAGACACAAGTGGGCCAGGTGTTCAAACATATTGGCATTAGTTCCAATTAGCACCAGTGTCTTGTCCAATCTCTGGGTGTCAAGAAACATGATAGCCAAGGTATCGATCATTTGAGGGACTCCAGCAAAAGTCTCCTGAAATCTGATTTGCACAGCGATGTATCCATCGTGGAGGTAGCTGGCACAGCTCAAAACCAAGATGGAAAGTCCTTCAAAAGTTTGCAAGGGCAGGTGTTTCAGGTACATCCAGTAAAAGGACTGATAGATAATGGAGATCTGGGATCTGGGATAAATAATGGTGATAATGGTGATCTGGGATCCACTGTCTAATATGGCTTCACATAGGTATCACTTGATGGATCTGCTCTGTGTTCTTTCAACCTGAGAGATGTCAGTGTCCAGTGGAAATATACAGCTTCTTGCAAAATCTGATCCAGTATCACCTGTACAATCTGTGCAGGGGTAACCCCTCTGCCTTCCACAATTCTTTGAATCTCAGTCTCCACTTGGGCCATGTGTTGAGACAGTTTTTCTCCCTCTTTTTGTGTGCTGGCTAACAGTTGGTAAATTAGGTCCTCCCTCTGCACAACTGCTACAAATGTACTCTTAAGCATGGCAAGATGGTCACCTGTGGTGAAGTTTGACAGGCTGACACGTAGGGAACAGATGATATCCAAAGCCATACCTCTCAGGCTCTCCTCTATTCTTTTGCATTTCTCGTCATCTGAACAGTTCCACACTTTCTCCATCTGTGTGGCCTCACTCATTCAACTTTCACGGTCATCATTCCCAAGAAGAATGGAAGTAGCTCTGGAGAAAGTTCACAGTCTCCTGTACTGTTTATGGGGCATGACCAAAGAGGGGGTCCAGTTCTGTTACCTACCCTGGATCCTCCGGGTGGTATCACCAGTGCTGCTTCTTCTTCCTTGAAGAATGTTCTCACATTTTGAACAGTCTTTCCTTCAGCTGTCAAAAAGGATTGCATCTTCTGTTCAAATTTCAATTATTTATTTATTCATCACTAGAATTACAAAATACCTTTGAACCAGGGGTTATTTTACAAAGGTTCCACATCAAGTGAGAGAATCAATGCAGAACAATAGATGAAAGAAAAGAACAAATATGACACAATGGAAATAACGACAATGTACAGAAATCATATAAGCAAATAAATACAGTGATGTTACCATTGGGGAACAAGGCTATACAGTAGTTATTCAGTTTGGATCAGTTAGACAGTGCAAATCCATAAAACACAAGTAATTAGTAGGCAGTCCAGTGATATAGCAGACTTTATCAAAAATAAGAGCTAATAGCAAGGAGTAGATCAGGCTATTGACTTCAGGGAGATTGTGTTTAGGGAGTTAGTGGAGCTGAGGAGGGTGTGAGGCCGAGGGAAAATAAAGAAATTATTCAGCGAAAACAGGCATAGAAAAAATACTGAAAGAAATACACCAGCAGTAAGTATGCAGTCAGGAAATATAGCAGACTTTGTCTCAAATAAAGTTGCTACAGTGAGAGGAGACCTCAAGGAGATTTAGTTTGGGGTGGTAGTGAAGTTGGTGGGGGTAGGAGTGGGAAAAGAGTGGCGAAGGGATGGAGATAGTAGCATGAAGGAAGGGCATAGAGATAACTAGGGGAGAGGTGTAGGGAGGAAGGGGCTGAACATAGGAACTAAAGGGCACAGTCACCCTTACTTAGAGTTACAAGGTGACCCTGCAATTTGGTTTTGAAAGGGCCTAGTTTGGGTTCAGAGAGAACATCAGGGGGCTGATCATCCAACCAGGTTGGAGCTGTGTAGCTGAACGTATACTGGACTTGAGAGGTCTGACACTGGGGAATGTGGAAAGCCAGCTTAGCTGAGCTTTGGGTACTGCGTGGGTTTGTCAAGGGCAGTAGCACAGACTGGGAAGCTGGGGGGGGGGGTTAAGGCTAGGTGAATCTTTTTTGCATGAAGACAGGTCTGGTATTTGATTCTACCATGAAGGTTGATCCACTCGGTTTGATGATAGAAGTCACAGGTGTGAGTCCATTTGTCAGCTCTAGTTATCAACCTATAGGCTTTATTAAGCAAGATCATCACATGCCTGAGTGTGGTTTCAGTAGCAGCACTGTAAATTACTAGGCCATAGTCTATGATGGATAGTATGGTGCTGGTGACTGCTAGCCTTAGGGCTGCTGGTGTGAGGCAGTGCTTATGTTTGTAGAGGACCCCAATCCTGCTATTTACAATTCTGGACATATGATTAACATGCAGGGCATAGGAGAGTGAGCTATCAAGTGTGATGCCTAGATATTTGAATTCATGCACCATGTCCAGGGGTTGATTTATGTTATTGCAGATGGTCAGGGTAGCAGACCTATATTTGTTGTGGGGACTCATAAAGAGAATTGTCTTTGTTTTTTTATAGTTCATTAACAGTTTGTCATTTGAAAACCAGGATTCAACATTTGTGAAGTTTATTTGCAGGTCACTAGTGAGGGGGAATAAGACTGAGTGGCTAGAGAAGAGTACAGCATTGTCAGCGTATAGGACAAGATTGCTGTCACAGTCTTTGGGTAGCATATTCAGGTACAGGCTGAACAGCAAGGGTCCAAGGATGGATCCTTGCGGCATGCCAGTGCGGACTAGCAGACAACTCAATAGGGAGCTATTTATTTTGACCTATTGTGTTCTGTTATCAGGATAGCTTTTGAACAAGTTTGCTATGGAAGGTGAGAGGCCAAGGGAAGGGAGGGTGTTTAGAAGGAGGGAGTGGTTCACAGTGTCAAAAGCCTTGGTCAGGTCAATATAAATTGACCCAACTATGTGACTGCAGTCCAAGGCTTTGTGAATGGGATCCATATAGTCCAATAATGCTGTGGTAGTACTACGTGCCGGGTGGAAACCGTGTTGCTGGGGGCATTGGATATTGTATTTGGCAAGAAATTTGGTGAGTTGATTGGCCACAGCTCTCTCAAGGACTTTGGATAGCAGTGGGAGAATCGAGATAGGTCGGTAGTTAGAGACAAGTGATCTGTCACCGCATTTGTGTACAGGCATGACAGCTGTAGCCTTCCTCTGCTTGGGGAATTGTCTAAGGGTCAAGGACAGATTAAGAATAGTGGAGAGTGGTTTTAGCATGACATCCAGCGATAGGTATAGTAGTTTCATGTCAAGGGTGTCACTGCTGTACCTGGTTTTTCCCTAGTACTCTAAGAAGATATTTCTTAGTTTCAGTGAGCGTGATCCTCCTGAAATAGAATGTGGGAATGTGGGGGGAACAGTGGCATCAGGAGTGTCACTAGCGTTGTACGTGTCAAAGAAGTTGGCCAGTAGGACTTTGCTGAGGTCTGTAAAGGCCGAGTTAAAAGCTTCACCTATGGAAATAGGGTCTTGCACGGGGGTGTCATTAACAACAACCATTGTAGGAGCAGCCTTGATTGGCTTACCAGTGAGGCCCTTTATTTTTTGGAAGAAGTTCTGGCTGTTTCCTGATGAGTTTGTAAGCTCACTTTGAAAGTAGATCTTTTTGGCCCCATGGATTTCCTGAGTGCAAGCATTTCTAGCAGCACTATAGCACTGTTTATCAACCGAATCACCTGAGGCCTTAGCAAGGTGCCAACGATTATCCCTGTCTTTCATCTTGTTTAACAGGTCAGCAGTGATCCAAGGGTTTGTTACACCCCTGGACTTGGTTTTATGACTCCAAGCTGGGGCAAAAACGTCACATGCCTGTTAAAGTGAGTGACAAGGTAGCTTAACGTGAGGACAGCATTGGAGAAGGAGCCCAGGGGTGTGCAAGCAAGGTCCTAAATTGTTATAGTTTCCCTTTTTTCAGTTTACATTGATATGTGATTTTGGGAGGGGGTTTAGTGACTTTGTTTGTCCAGAGGCTAACGACAGGCGAATGGTCACTCATTGAGTCTGGAAGGACCAATGTGCTGGTATGTCTATGAGGGTGCGTGGTGAGGATTAGGTCCAGAAGGGAGTTGTTGTCTGTTCT
This sequence comes from Neoceratodus forsteri, assembly GCA_016271365.2. NCBI lineage: Eukaryota > Metazoa > Chordata > Ceratodontiformes > Ceratodontidae > Neoceratodus > Neoceratodus forsteri. The sequence goes on from CM057450.1 coordinate 1,087,155,756, forward strand.
CAGGTTATCTCTCATGTGGGAGGTCACCAGTTGGGTGATGCTGTGTGTTGCAATAACATCTTTGAACTGGGTGACTTCAAGGGCCAACCAGCTGATGTTGAAGTCACCCATAACAACAGCCTCAGATTGATTTGGCAGGCTGTTTAGGTGGTCAGTCACCAGATTTATGCCTAATTTGTTTTCATGGGGAGGGATGTATACAGAGAATACATATAGGACTTTGCCATGCTGAAAGAGAAGAATTTTAATACTGAGAATTTGGGATTGAGTGGCATGGGAGGCATTGGGAAGCACCTGACCCTGTAGAGTGTCCTTCAGATAGATGGCAAACCCCCTCCCCTTTTACCTAACCTATCTTGCCTGAATAGTGTATAGCTGGCCAGAGTTAATGCAGAGTCAGGGATTTTCTTTGAGAGCCATGTTTCAGTCAGTGTAAGCACATCTGGGCTGTGTTGAGTCACCCAGACTTGGAGTTTCATTGAGCTTTGGTATAAGGCTCTGAATGTAAAGGGATGCTAGTTTAAGGAAGCCATTTTTAGCATTACCCAGGTGGGGTGTGTGCATAGGACTAAGGTTGGGGTGAACGTTACCAGAGATAAGAAGAAGAAACAGCGTAATCCTATAAACGTAAGGTTTAATTTGTTTGAACATAGTTGCTCTGACCCAGGGGTCCTGTTTGTTTGGGGTTGCAAAGAAAAGGAGGGCTGAGGAGCTGCGAAAAAAGAGATGATAGCAGGCAGGGGTGGCTACAGCAGATGCAGACCACAATGGTGAGACTTGCATTACCAGTCTTGCTCAAAGATAGGGGAGTAGTGCCAGGATTGGAAACGATGATGGTGAGCTGAGAAGAATTTACTAGGCCAGTGGGAGTTTTTATGCATGTGAGCATTAGACAGAGGAGTGAAAGTGTGAGTGCTGGATGAGTGCAAGGGCACCATGTTGGAGTGCATGAAGGGAGTCAAATAGGACCCCTGGTAAGCGTGCCCAAAGGGCAAGGAAGTCAGGAGATAGAATGAGTGGGAGGGTGGGGTAAGATGACAGAGGCAGGTGAGGTATAGGGTCAGGAAAAAATCTTTAGGGAGTAGGGCAACTGTTATAGTGCAGTGGTTAGGGAGTCATCCTTCAGTGTAGAGGGCTGCAGGTTCAAAACTAGCTAGGGGTAGGTCATGATGCTGAAATGGAGGTGTAGGAGACAAAGCAGTAGTGGGGAAATTGGTAGTGTGAGGAAGAAAAGTGGAGAGCTCAACAGTGACTCCTAGTGGTGCTACAGTATTAGAAACAAATAGGAAACAGGAGTGTTTGAGAAATTCATGAGTGGTCACGTGACCACATCACATGATCATTGTGACCTATATATCTGGGGATGCAAACTTATTACGCATGGAGCAAAATCATGATATTCAGCCGCCACATGCAAATGAGCTCATCAGCCAATGCATGGTGTACTGGGGGAATTAGCATGTCATTACCATTGCACCAAAGCTCATTTACATGCGATGCACTATAAAACTGCCATGGATCAGCACAGGCCATGGACTGGTATTGCATCCTTTTGAGGTAAGTTGCGCATGCTGCTGTAGAACACTGGGTGCAGCCAGCACTGCAGGGGGGATAAAACAGGGTGCTGCTACCACTGACACACTGTGCTGTCCATGTCCACAGGAAGCAACATGTCGAAATGTGAGGAGGGTGAGGAGCGTGGGCCTGCTCGCAAGCGCAGGCCCAGTTTCACTAAGGCAGAGACAGAGGCCCTGTTTGAAGCCTACCTTGACAGGGAGCCCCTGTTGAGTGGTGCCACGGGCACACCACAGCCAGGGCTGGGGCCTGGGTGGAGGTAGCAGCATGTGTGAACCAGCAGGGCAGCCACCAGCGCTCAGTGCAGGAGTGCAGGAAGAAGGTGAGCATGGACAAGAGTCACATCAAGGAGAGGGTGGTGGCCATCCATGCCTCCCAGAATGACACCAGAGGGGGGCCTGCAGCTGCGCCACCACTCACGGCACAGGAGGAGTTGGTGGCAGCCATCATGTGCTGCAGCATGGTGGAGGGTGTGCCTGGTGGCGGATTCCACAGTTGGGTAGCAGCCCATCACTGCATGGTAAATATGACAGCCACGCACAGCTGGGGGTGTGGAGGGTGCGGACACGGCCATGTTGGTGTGGGTGCAGCGGGCATGCTTGTCATGTGCATGTGTGCACACCCACGCACATGCCATGCTGCAGGGCACAGGCAGTGGCAGTAGGGGGGGCATATGTGGGCAATGCATCACTAACACGCCTCTCTTTCTCTTGCAGCACCAGCACACCTCCATGTGGATGATGGGGCAGCGGCAGCGGCAGCAGCTGTGGCCACTGGACCGACCCCATAGGACCAGCCTTCCACCTCCACGGGCATCTGGGGGCCTGACAGACTAAAGCTCACCACTGCTGTGCAGGCGGATGTCCTGGACCTGGGGTTGGACAAGGCCCTGGATGTGATCCTGCAGGATGCCAACCTTGGGGTCCTGTGCACAGAGACACAGATTGGGGTGGGGTCTGACACTGATGACGATGTAACGCTCATCCTGGACAGCATAGCCACCATTGTGGGAGAGAGTCCCCTGCTGGCCACTGACACAGGCAGCACGCCCAGTGCCCTGCTGGTGGTGGAACAGCTGCACACCACCACTGTGGGTGCAGCAGTGTGCGCTGCCCAGGCTGTGCCCTACAGTGGAGGTGGTGCTGCCGCACAGGCACTGGCTGATGTGTAGTAGCTGGATGGGCAGCAGCAGTGGGCTGCAGGTGCCACTGGGCAGCTGGATGCAGGGTCTGCCGCCGGTGCCCCTGCTGTACCCAATCCCACTGCGGGCCCCACTGTGCAGCATCCACCAGAGAGGGGGGCTCTGTAGCGTGGCCAGTCACCACATGGAGATCGGCGTCTGGCCCAGGAGACCCAGGATCCTGAGCTGCTGGCTGAGCACACCCATTTGCTGCAGGAGTCTGTTCAGCAACAGGTACAGGTCACCACTGGGGTGCGCGCACATGACTGCCTCCCTGGATCATGTTGCCACCGTGATCTCGGATGGCCTTGTGCTGCTGGCTGCCACAGGGCATGGCCAGGCACAGATGACCCCCCGCAGTGCGCTATCCACCCTGCATACCTGATGTCAGGCGACCCCTGCGCAGTTGATGCCGGGCTTAGATGTCGACATCCCAGGCATGCCCAGGGCTGGGCTGTTTGGGTGCCTTGACACACCCCCGTGGAGATGGTCACGGTCCTGCTGTTCCACCCCAGTGGGGCTGTTGCAAACTTCTCCATGGCTGATGCGCAGCCTGTGGCTGCCGATTGGCCCAGGCGCAGCCGCCCCTGTGGCCATGGTGGCCATGGTCCTGTGCAGTGGCCCTGATGTGTGGCCAACCCTGCCTGCAGTCTGCAGCTGCTCCCCAGTGCACGCATGGGCAGTGTGTGTGTGCCTGCTGCAGGTGTGGCACCTGTGTGTCTTGCCACATGCTGCCTGTGTGCATGCTTACCTGGCCACTGGGCCATGTGGTGTGGGTGTGATGACAGCAGTCCTGCACCAGTTGTGCCTGTGCACTGGTGCGATGCATCTGATCCACGCCGCATACCCATGCCTGTGTGTGTGGGTGCGTCTGTGTGTGTGTGGGGGTGGCTGTGCAGGGTGCTGTGTGTGACTGTGTGTGGGTGTGTGCCTCTGTCACCCACAGCCCTGCTTCCCACCTCAGTGTGTGCATGCCCATTGCCATGCTCACCCCTGTATGTGTGCTGTACCTGTTTGTGTGGCCTAGTGTTCTGTACCACCTACCTGTCTGCACCAAAGTGCTCCTGTGCTATGGTGTCCCTGTGCTGTCTTGCCTGCTGGATCAGCCGGGGATCCCTCTGTCCAGGGGGTGGCTGTTCACCTCCCTCTGGCCCATTGTCTTCATCGTCCCCACTACTGTCACCATCATCAGCCTCGACAGCTATCCCACAGTCAATGGCCGTGTAGTGCAGTATGCAGCAGGCCAGGAATAGGCCACAGACTTTCGAGGGGCTGTACGGTAGGGCACTGCCTGACCTGTCCAGGTAACAGAACCATGCTTTCAGCATGCCAAAGACTCTCTCGATGATGTTGCGCATGCTGGCGTATGCCTCATTGTAGCATTCCTCTGCTGGGGACCAGGGTGTGAGCAGCCAGGGCCACAGTGGATAGGCGCTGTCCCTTGTGTGGATATTGACATGATTAGCCCTCTGATATGCTAGGCTGCACCCTGTGCCTGTCCCTGCCAGTCACGCCAACATGCACACCCTGCCCTCCCCATCCCATGATATGCTCTGCCCATCGCCCCGTGCCCGTGCCATACTCACCCACTAGGTGGCCCATGGAGATATCCCCACATTCTAACCTGTGGCACTGAGCAGAGCTGTGTCAGATGAATGCATCATGTGCATTGCCCAAGTGTGTGGAGCAGACATTGGTTATGCTTCCCGTGGCATCGCATACCACCTGGCAGTTGACACTTGGGTTCCCCTTCCTATTGAGGTATGCCACACCCTCAGGGCCAGGTGGCATGCGGATGCCCATGTGGGTGCAGTCAATGGCCCCAATCATGCCAGGCATACGTGATACCCTGTGGAAGTTCTGCATGGTTGCTGTATGCTCCGCCTGTGTGCGGGAAATGGATGTATTCCGATGCTTGTGGCTGAAGAGCATTGAGGAAATGTGTGAAGAGGTGGGATGTGGCTGACTGGGTTATGCCTGTGGTGTCCCCTCTGGAAGGTGTCCGTGGTGAGCAGGCACATGACGACTGTCACCTTCATCTCCACGGACATGGTGTGGCTCCAACTGGTGGGTGCCTGCATCTCCTCACTGCACAGCTCACAGAGCTGCCTCAGAGTGGCCCTGTTCAGGCAGTACTGGCCCACGATCTCTGTGTCACTGTACTGCTCGAAGGTGATGCAGACGCGGTACCACCTGTGTAGGGCATACTGCCGAAGGGCCCTTCCATGGCCATGTCACTGTTCCTGCTGCCCCCTCACACCCCTCATCATGGCCTCCATCATGAAGGGTGCACTATCCATGGCCCTTGCTGTCCTCTATCCCCTGGGCGGTTGGTTGCTGCGGGCTGTGTGCCACCCTGGTGCACTACCTGGCTGTGTGTCTGCCTGTCTGTCACACTCACTCTGCCCCTGTCTCACTCTCCACTGCCACATCTGTCCCTTTCCCTCTGTGTCTGCCTTGGTCTGTCTGTCTGTTTGTCTGTCTGTCTGTCTCTCACTCTCTTTCTCTCTGTCTGTCTTTCTTTCTCTTTCTCTCTCTCTCACTCCCTCTTGCCTAGCACAAGTGCTTTCTGTGTGCTTGCGCCCTGTATTTATAGGAACAAGTCTGCTCAGTGCATCTCTGATTTGCTCTGCACTTGCGCCATGGTTCCACGGTTGAATATTGCACTGCACTGGATATTCATGGGCACACCCCCTGCACTTGTGCCTGCATTCATTATAGTTGCACATTGGTGCAATGAGATTTGCACTGCGCACTGGCTCCAGCTGAATATGGCTCCTTGGTGCAAGTACGCACTTGCGCCAGTGCAACTCAATTGTGCCATGTGCAACTGCTTTGAATATCTGGGCCTTAAAGTACACTGTGCATTAAGGCACAAAATACAGCAGTAAGATAACAAACTCTAGCCAGAGCCAATAGGGCTGCAGGAGTGGAATCTGGGTTAAAATATTGAAAATCATTTTTTTATAAATATTTTTACACCTAATTTTCAACACAGCCTTGTGATGAACCTGCCTTATAAAAAAGGGCAGAGAAAAATGTTATTTATTTATTTCAAATTTGGGTTAATACCTTTGAGCCGTGGGCTCGTTTACAAAGGCTCTAAGTCAACAAGGAATACAAGACATTTACAGCTGATGAAACATTGCAGAACAGAAAGAACATCAACTAGCAAGTAGTATTAGTATGTAGTTACAACATTAAGCAGGATACAATAAGTGAGGAGAAACAGGACCACACTTGTGGAGAAACATATTAATGCAGTACTAATTAAGTGTGGTACAGTGTTTAACAATCATGTTATAGTTCCGACGGGGTGCTCCCATTCTGAGGAAAAACAGTTTTAGCAGCCAAGTTGAGGCTTTGTAAAGGGGAGGTAGTAGGTGGTGAGAGGTGGGGGGAGGTGGACAGTTGTGGAACAGGAGGTTGGGAGTGAGAGAGGGTAGTATTTGAGGTGTGTGAGAATGGCTGTCAGAGGCCATGGGTTAACAGAAACACTGGCAGTCAGATTTGTTGGCAAGAAGAGACTGAAGCCCATTTTTAAAGTGGCTACATCTGGGGGAGTTGGCAAGGTCTGTAGGTAAATCATTGAACCATTTAGGCCCACAGTAGGTGAGGGATCTTTGGCCCAGGGTGGTTCATTTGAAGGGAACAGTTAGGACAGCCCTGGAGGCACTCCTTGTGCATTTAGATGGTTGTGCAGGCTCAAAGAGGGCTGAAGTAGCACTAGGCGTGGACCCCATCAAGGACTTTTTTGCAAGGAGGCAGGCCTGGTATTGGTGTCTGTGGTGGAGTGGGAGCCAGACAGTTTCCTTGTATAGGTCACAAGAGTGAGTCATTTTGTGTACTCCCAGAACCAGGCGACAGGCCCTGTTGAGGATGGTTTTGACCCTTTTAAGCACTGTGTCTGTGCCTACCCCATATGTGACAAGGCCATAATCCACAGATGAGAGAACTGAACTGCACGTAACAAGTTTCAGGGCAGCCGGTGTTATACAGGTGCGGTGTCTGTACAGGATGCCAAGCTTCATGTTGGTGGACTTTACCAGTTGCTCTGCATGGGCAGTGAAGGTAAGGATGTCATCAAGGTGAATCCCTAAGTACTTGAATGTGTTGACTTGGTCTAGTACTTCTCCTTCGCTACTAAGTATATGCAGTGAGGACCCTCAAATATTGCTCTGTGGGGTGCTGAACAGCATGCTGTTTGTCTTTTTGTAGTTGAGTAGCAGTTTATTTCTGGTGAACCAGGATTCCAATGCATGAAAATTGAGCTGAAGTTCAGAGCTAATTGATCCCAGGTCTTTTTGCGGAGTGTGCAGGACAGGTGGAAGACATGTCTTTTATGAAGAAGCTGAATAAGAGAGGACCGAAGATAGAACCTTGCGGGACCCCTAGGTTTACTTCCCTGAGCTCAGAGATTGTATTGCTGATCCTGACCCATTGAGATCTATGAGTGAGGTAACTGTGGAACCAGGCCACAGAGTCCATTGACAATCCTGTAGAGAGGAGACATTTCAGTAGCAGTTGGTGACTGACTGTGTCAAAGGCCTCGGTGAGGTCTATGAAGATAGACCCCACCGCCATTCCTTTATCCAGGGCCCCATAAAGCTGAGTGGTGTACTCTACTAGCACGGTGACGGTGGAGCGGTTTTGTTGGAATCCATGCTGTTGCAAGCAGAGAAGGCTGTTTTTCTAGGTACTCAGTTAGTTGTTCTGAGATCACCCTATCAATTACTTTAGAGAGGCGGGTAAAATCAAGATGGGCTGGATGTGTGGTAGATTAGCTCTGTCTACTGATTTAAAAACAAGTGTGACTAGAGCTTCTTTCCACCTGTCAGGGAAGATACCAGATCTCAGAGAGGCATTGAATACCTTGGTGAGTGTTGCCACAAGTTCATTTAATGTGAGTGCTACCATCTTCATATTGATCATGTCGCTTCCCATCCTGGTCTTACCAAGGACCCGTTTGATGTATTTGATGGTCTCACCTGAGGAGAGTTGCCTGAAGTAGAACTGTGAGGTAACATTATCCTGTGGTGATGGAGTGTTGAGGTTGTGCTGCTGGCCTGTGAGGGTGCGATTCAGGTATTCAGATGGCAACACATTGCTGAGGTCTGTGAATGCAACATTAAAAGCATCAACAATTTCCTTTGGGCCTTGCAATGTGCCAGAAGTGATAACTATAAGGTCAGGTGGGGCCCTTGAGGCTCTACCCATGAGAGATTTTACAGAGTCCCTGAACTCCCTCCCTCTACCCCAGGTCTTTCCTAGGAGGTCATTGTAGTAAGCTGCTTTTGCCAGACATGAGTTTTGTGCAAGTATTTCTAGCTGCCTTATATGCTTGGGAGTCAGCTAGATTCCCGATGACTTTGGCCCTATGCCACAGGTGATCTCTGAGTCACATGCATTCAGTTAGAGGGCCAGACAGCCAGGGTTTGGGGATTCCTCTGGCTTTCTTTGTTTTGTAAGGAGAAAGGATATCACAGGCTTTAGTGAAGATACTGCAGAAGTAATCCAGTGCTTGGTTTCCGTCCTTGACTCTATCCAGGAGTCTAGTTGACCAGACCTTAGTGGTCTGTTCCTGGTGGTCTTAGGCTTACTCTTGGTGAACTTGTTAGCCCAGGTAAGTAGTACAGGGGAGTGGTCACTGATGGTGTCATGTAGAACTGTTACCTCTGCGATATGTTCAGGACAGGGGGAGAGTAGCCAGTTGATGAGGGTGGTGGTTCCTGTATGGTAGTTTTTTTCTGGTTGGTTATGTGACCATTTGGGTCAGGTACAGTCCACCTATTTGGTCTCTAGCTGTCGCTGCATCCTGTGCTTGCCAATTAATGTTGAAGTCCCCTAGGATTATATGTTCCAAGTTTAGTTTGTTCTGTTTGAGGTGGCTTATAAGCTGTGGGAAGCCAGTGAGTAGTGTCCTAGGAGGCAGGTATATGGTGGATAATAGTAGCACTTTGTTTTGTTGGCCAGTATTAAGTTTTAGTGTTACAACCTGTGAGTCCTTGGTATGGAAGCTAATAGACAGTATTTGCCCTTTGATGTCACTCTTGAGGTAAACCAGACAACTACCCCTCTTTTTGAGGTATGGTCCTGCCAGAACAGGTTGTATCCAGGAAGAGCAATTGCTGTGTCTGGGATCTTTGGTGATAGCCACATTTCTGTTAGGGAGATGACATTAGGATCAATCTGAGACAGCCAGGCCTGAAATTGTGGCAGTATGAAGAGAAGGCTGCAAATATTCAGGGATACAATCTTTAGATGTCCTGGGCTATTGGTACAATTCATGATAGAGGTCACCCAGGGTCACAGCTAGGCAGGGATTTGACAAGAGGCTTTGGCTGTGCAAGAGCTTGCAGGCATGCCCTCTCCTGCCCCATTACATTGGTAGCCTGGAGCACACTTACTCGAGTACAAGTTCAGGATGTGAAATCCTTTTGTCCTTATGCTTCCTTTGTTATTGAAAGAGGTTGTTTAAAAGCCCACATACAGATCCTTTAGGAGCAGGTCAGATGAAAATATGGATTCAAGCAGGACCTGGAGTCACTGAGTTTGTCAGACTCAGTTGCTTGTCTTTTGTTTTGCTTGAGATAGCTTCCAAAAAGTTGATTTTAAACTGAAAATGCAAATACCTTGTGGTGAAGTTTTGCAGAAAATCCAATCCAGGAGACCTTCACAAATGTAGTGAGCAAAAATTGTGTAGTTACTCCAAGCAGAAAATCTTGTAAATCCCAAAGAACTAAGCTACAGACACAAACAAACAAACACAAACAGCTACCCACACAGACCCAGGAGGCGGGGCTTGTTCAATCCCTTGCCTAAAGGTGATGTCGTGTAGGGACTGCAAAATCAACTTTTGGGCTACAAACACACATTTTGGGCAGGAGATGAAAAATGACAGCTGTCACACTAATGAGTCGTTGTACAAAAATGGCTATGTTGAAATGTCTTGGTAAAAATACTGAATATTATCAAAGTTATGAGGCCGCATTTGCAAAATTCAACATAGTCTCAAAATTTAAAACAGCAATTTTGGACATACTAGAATCATAGAACACAAGACTGTGCAAGGTATAATATCACCCCGTATTAAATTTATTCAAAGCCAGAGAATGCATTACTAGTCTTTTTTTTGGCATTGAAAAAGTTTAAATTGGTCCACAGGGAGGACATTTGGATACAGCTTTACTTAAGCCCTAAATAACATGACATCAGGGCAGAAAGGGGGTTAGGGTGCATTTAAATAACAATGAGGATAAGGTGAAGAAAATGTGTTTTGGTACAATACTGTATAAAGATCCTGTTGAAAGAAAGCAACACATATGTCCTGAAGATACACGCTACGTACGAAACTGGTCGAGGTGTGTCCAACTGGTGGGGTAACTGCTTGCTTTGAATTTGAGCACCGGAGCACTTTTTAAAAAAATATTAAAGGATTTCATGCACAGTGATTAGGTGGTGGCAAGATTTTGTTTGCGAACACATATGTCAAGCTGAGAAACACCAGCTTGGCATAGATGGTGAATTCTTTGGTGCGGTCTTATAGTGCAGCAAGTTAAATTGTGTCCGTATTGATTTTTGAGTGGGGGATTGTGAAAAATGTCAGATGGTTGCCAATTCTGACCCACCTTTTTCTTCTTTTATGATAAAACTGCTGCTTTAAGAAAATGGGCTATGTAGACTATTATGATCCATCATATTTTCAATAACCCCTGCTTTTTACACCCTGTGGGTCACTGTCCCACTTAGGAAAACTGACCTTTTCACTCCTGAGTGCAAACCAAGACTCCTTTTTGCATTGACAAATCCCCCCATCTGCCACTTGCTTAGTCGCAGGGAGTTTATGTAGCATTTGGTTCCGCATATTTATATAGTCACATAAAATGCCAAATAACATCCTTTGTAATCTTCCCTCTGTCAGTTTCTTCATATTTCCTCCAGTGTTTACATTTACGGTAGCAGTAAAGAGAATGTGTTAAGTACTAAAAATAAAAAGAAGTCTGCTGGTGGGCTTTCTGTTTAGATACCACTATTAAGGGGAAGCTGCATTTTCAAAACAGGAATACCGGGAAGGATCTAACAGATAATATCCATAGAAACATAGAAGTTGACCGCAAGTCCCATCCAGTCTGCCCATTTCTTTTTCTACCTTATAAATGTGCCATCGGCCTTTGCTCTGTCAATGGCCTATTTATTCATACTCATCTGTATTGCTCCCTTATGCCTACCCCATGCCTGTTTGAAGCCCTGCACTGTATTCATATCTACCACTTCCTGAGGTAGGCTGTTCCATGCATCCACCACCCTTTCTGTGAAAATAATTTCCTCACATTACCCCTTAATCGGTCTCTAATCTCATGCTGTTTCCTCTTGTCCTGCTATTTCTCTTATATTAAACATGTTAGACTCTTTCACCTTGTTAATGACCTTAAGGTGTTTGAATGTTTCGATCATATCACCTCTCTCCCTCCTTTGCTCTAGGATATACATATTGAGCTCCATTAATCTGTCCTCATACGTTTTCTGATGCAGTCCCAGCACCATTTTGATTGCCCTTCTCTGGACTGCCTCAATTTGGTTAATGTCCTTGTGAAGGTGTAGCCTCCAGTACTGCACGCAGTACTCCAGATGGGACCTAACCAGTGTCTTGTAAAGAGGGATTATTACCTCCCTCTTCTGACTTGTGATACCCCTACTAATACACCTCAATATCCCTCTAGCCTTACCTACTGCTTTAGTGGTCTGCTTGGATGATTTCAGATCTTCGGTGATGATGACGCCCAAGTCTCTTTCTTCCTTTGTGACTGCCAGCAACTCCCCTCCCAGCCTATAGGTGGCTTCAGGGTTTTTCTTCCCTATGTGCATGATCTTGCAGTTCTTTGTGTTAAACCTCAGTTGCCACTCTTCCGACCATTTTGCTAGTTTATTCAGATCTCTTCTCATTCTGCCCACCCCATATGGATCATCTACTCTGTTGCAGATCTTGGTGTCATTTGCAAACAGACAAACCTTACCCTCCAGTCCATCTGCAATGTCACTGATGAAGATATTGAAGAGGACTGGCCCCAGGACTGATCCCTTAGGTACCCCACTTGTGATGTGCTTCTCTTCTGACTGTATACTATTTACCACCACTCTCTGTTTTCTGCCTGTCAACCAGTTTGCCACGCAGTTGACCAATGTCTGACCCACCCTGAACCTACCCAGCTAATTAATCAATCTTCTATGTGGAACAGTATCAAAAGTTTTGCTGAAGTCAAGGTAGGCGACATCAACTGCTCCCCCTTGGTCCACCACTCTGGTTACCAAGTCAAAGAAATCTATGAGATTAGTTTGACAGGACCTTCCTTTTGTAAACCCATGCTGTCTTGGATCCTGTGCTCCTATGGATTCCAGGTGTTGCACTATCCTTTCCTTAAGGAGTGCCTCCATAATCTTGACCACTACTTAGGTAAGACTGACTGGCCTGTAGTTCTCTGCCTCCTCCCTGCTACCACTCTTGTGGAGTGGGATCACATGAGCCCTTCTCCAGTCTTCTGGGACCTCTCCTGTGCTCAGAGACTCACTAAACAGTTCTGATAATGGCTCTGCTAGTTCCACCCTTAGCTCCTTTAGTACACTGGAATGTATGCCATCAGGTCCCATTGCCTTGTCCGCCTTGAGCTTATCAAGCTCTTGTAGGGCCCTTTCTTTTGTGAAGGGACTAGTGCACACCTCCCTGCCCCCTGTGTCCATGGTGAAAGGTGTTGCCCTGCCCTAACTTCTCTTCAGTAAATACTGAGCAGAAGTATCTATTTAGGATAGATGCTTTTACATGGTCCTCCTCCTCACCTGCCCCCTTATCCCCTTTGATCTTAGCAATACCCCCTCTGGACTTTCTCCTTTCACTAATGTAGCTATAGAAAGTCTTGTCACCTTCTTTTACTGTTTGTGCTAGTGTTTCCTCAGTTTGGGCTTTTGCCTGCCTTACTACCTTCCTGCTTCCCTTAGGGAAGTTTGGTATGCCTCCCTATTTTCATCCTGCTGCATTCCCTTATATTTCCTGAAGGCCAGCCTTTTGGCTCTGACCTTTTCTGCTACTGTTTTTGAGAACCAAAGTGATTTCCTTCTTCTTTTGCACTTCCTTTTCTCACTAACACAATGGGATGTTGCTTCAAGTATTGCATCTTTAATGCTTGCCCACTTCGCCTGTACCCCCTCACCTGTATTTCTTTTTGCCAGGGCTAGCTTAACTCTGTCAGCCATCTTATCAAAGTCAGCTCCTCTGAAGTCCCATATTTTTGCCTTGGAATGGGATGGTTTAGTTCTAGTGGTCAAATTGAACCATACCATGTGATGGTCACTGGCCCCCAGGTGACCTTCTACCTGGAGATCTGTGATCCTTTCCCTGTTAGTCAGTACTAGATCTAGGATAGCCCTGTCTCTTGTAGGTTGTTGTACCAGTTGTTTGAGGCCCTCTCCTGCAGGGAATCCACCATGTGACTAGTTCTGGCAGATGTCCTTGCTGGTATTGACCAATCTGTATCTGGCATGTTGAAGTCTCCCATTATCAGAACCTCCCGTTTAGCTGTCATGTTTTGTATATCTTCTAACAGTAATGTGTCTATGTCCTCTCCCCTGGTCTGGAGGCCTGTACACATCCCCAGTTCGTATGGCTGTCCCATTTCCTATTTCCAGGGTGAGCCACAGTTCTTCTGGCTCCTTATGTGTATTCTGAATTTTTGTAGCTTTGATATTTTCATTGACATAAAGGGCCACTCCACCCCCCCTTTTTGCACCTCGGTCTCTTCTGAACAGTACATAGCCAGGTACTGAAGTCTTCCAAGTGTGGTTACTGGTAACCCATATCTTGCTAATGGCTACTATGTCCATTTTAGCCTCTGTCATTGTTGCCTGCAGGTCTGGAATCTTGTTTCCCAGACTGAGAGCATTTGTGTACATGATTTTCCATTGGCCAGATTTCGGTGTGTTAGTTGTTGGGCAAGGTCCAGCATTTCCCCTGTGTGTTGTATGGCGACCTTTTTCCCTACCTGGTGATGCAAATGAACTACAAACATAAAATTCCTGTTTGACCACTAGCTGAGGGGGAGGGGTGTTCTTTCCATTCGACGTACGGGGTGCTGCACCCCTCTCCCCATTTGCTGGTTTAAATATTCTGCAAAGACATCAAACTTCTGCCCCAATGCGCTGACTCCCTCCTTAGTCAGATGCAGTCCATCAAATTTAAAGAACTTTCGCTCCCAAAACTGTTGACAGTTCCCTACAAATTTGGGTCCTTTTTCCTGGCACCAGCCCTTGAGCCACATGTTAAGCTCCCCTATCTCCCATTCTCTGACTTTACATCCATCTGCCCCCCTCTCCCAGACTGGCAGGATCTCAGAGAAGAAGATACCGGAGGAAATGGATGATAGTTTGTCACACAGCCTGGTCAGGTGTTCCTTGGTCTCCACAACTGACCGACTGGTGAGTTCGTTAGTCCCTATGTATACCAGGATGTCAATGTTTTCTCCTGCTTCCCGAACAATTTTAGCAATGTGGGCAATGTCTCTCTATGCTGATGTACCTGGGAGACATCTGACCATTACCCCTGGCTGGAGATATGTATCAACTCCCTGAATCGTGGAGTCTCCTATGATCAGAATTTGGATTTCCTTTTTGCTTTTTTTGTTTTGGTTTCTGTTTTGGGCGAGTTTTGTTGTGCTAGCTCCTGTGCTGCAGTGTCCTGCTCTGCAGTGTCCTCTGCCCCTTTGTTTGATTTCAGAGATATAGGCAGATACCTGTTTATAGTTTTTATATGGTTTGTGAAGGTGATATGTTAGAGAGAACTGAGTGATGGGGCACCCAATTTGCCCCTCCTAACCACCTGCCAACCTCCCAGACCAACTACCCTCTGCAGTCGAGGTGCTTCTGTTGGATGTTGGGGAAATGGTGGGCAGTTCTTATAATATATTTCCTCCTGAATAAGCAATTTGAGGCACGCAATCTCTGCCCATGCTGCCTGGAGCTGAGCCCTTAGATCTCCAATGGCCCAGCATGTAGGACAGTGTCCTAAATCTTGTAAAACTGCCCTTCTGAAAAATGTTCTGCAGTACCTGCAGTTAATGATTTCTATTCCAGATAAGTTGCTGGGTTTATAACCTGGTCAGAGTAATTAGAAGTAAGAAAATGAAAGCAAAAGTTTGATTTTGTGTTTTGTTTGTTTCTTTTTTGTATAACTTGTTATACAAGTTAAATAACTAGTGCCCCTGTAAATGATGTCCCTGTGTGGATACCTGTCTGATCCACCCCTTCCTGCTTTGCTACAGGAAATGTCACAACTGTGCTACCCTATAAAAGGAGTGTAGTGTGGGGTGGTTGGAAATGGGGGTTGATGGCTGGGCCCTTCCCCTGCCAAAAAAGAAGAACCACAAATGAAAGAAACAAGGAGGTAAGAGCAGAAACAATCAGCCAGCAACAAATGCAGTAGCCCTGAAAGCTTATCCTAATGATAGATAAAAGTGTAAAACCTGTAAAGCACCACCTGTAATAATTTCACAGAAGATATACCCTGTAAGAAACACTTTGCTACAGAGAAAAATAAAGCAGTAACAGAAGATATACCTTGCAAAAGACAATTTGAATCAGAAGATTGCAGCACTAATCTGTAAGCACATACATGTAGGCACACCTTGTAATAATGCAGCAGAAGGTATACTCAGCAACAACAATTTGAATCAGAGAAAAATAAAGCAATAAAATGTTAGTAATAAATAGTAACAATCGCTGTGAGTACAAAATAAAAATAACAACACACAGTAAATTTGCCTAGCCAAAAGAAGAATTAATCCTTATCCTTGCTCTGGTAAGGTTCTTTGCTTTGTCCTTTCAAGCAACCTAGAAGAAAACAGCTCAGGTGAAGCTAGGTGCCTTGGCCAGCAAACCTAGTCTTCCACCTCTCCACATTTATGTTTACTTGTAGTTGTTACTGTCTTCTCCTTGTGGAACAAAGAAAAATGGATTCGGAGTGGTGGGACAAGTAATATGGTGCTCAGCAATGAAAAAACTGAAACAGGCAATAGGATGAGGAGCACCCACATATGCAGAAAGTACCAGGACTACAAAAACATTATTCAAAGTCCTTTATTTAACTAAAGTGCATAGTGCACCCACACATTGTGAGCATATAAAAGTGATAGCTAAGCCGTTCTGAAAGTTATGCTTCTCCTTGCCCCTGCCAGGCATCATCAGAGTCAATCTCTGTGATGATGCCTGGCAGGGAACAGGATAAATATTAGCTGCAGATAGACTCAACTGCCACTTTTTTATGCTCACCGTGTGTGGGTGCACAATGCACTGTAGTTAAATAAAGGACTTTGAATGATATTTTTGCGATCCTTGTGCTTTCTGCATACGTGGGTGCTCCTCATCCTTTTGCTTGTCCCTGTGGAACAGCAGGCTGAGATGGGACATGATCTCAGTCTTCCCATTCTCAGAGGTATTGACAGGATTGAACATAGGTTCATAGGTTGATTACAAGTCTTTAAGGTCATTGGATCCATTAACAACTCACCACTTATCAGTGGTAGTACTTCCATTTGTCATCTCACATATATCTGTCAAGTGCTCCTTTAAAAGAGATCAGTGAGCCATTATTCACTATCCAATGAGGTAAGCTGTTCCAGCATGTTATCACTCTCTGATTAAACCATGTAGATCTTTGGACAGTAATAAGTATACCCCCCCATATCTGCAGATTATGTGCTCTTGTTCCTTTTCTTATTAATCTCCTACTTATTCCTATACTTTCGCACATCGTCATCTTTCATTGCCCTGTATACCAGGCAGAGATCCCTCCTTATATGTCTGTAATCCAAGGAATACAAATTCAAATTCTTTAGTCTATCACTGTATGGCCTATCTTTTTGTCCAATTATTTTTTTGTTGTCCTACGTTGTACACCCTCCCATTAGTTTCCGTCCTCTTAATACTCTGAGGAGCACAAAATGCATAGTTGTATTCTAGGTGTGGTCTCACAAGAGAAGTGAACAATGGAACCATTACTTCCTGTGATTTACTTCTAATATTTTTTAATATAGTAGCCAGTATCCTGTTACTTTTTTTGCTCACATTTTCTAGCATGAGTTTCAAACTTCAAATCATTTGTAATGATTACTCCCATATTTTTCTCTTCCCATTTCCTGAATCCTTCTACCATTTAAGATGTACTGGTATTAACGGTTATCTTTCCCTTAGTGCATCACCTTACACTTCTCATTGAAACTCAGCTTATTGTTACTCATCCATTCTTGTGTTCTATATAGATCCTCCTGAAGGTTTGTAGCAGCCTTTGAACTATTTATAATAGCACCAATTTTGTTATCATCCGCTTACTTGGCAATCCAAGAATGACATGATATCTGCATAGATCAAATAAATATACCAAACAAGGTCGGTCCCAAGACAGAACCCAGGGGCACTTCGCTCATCACCTCTCCCCAGTCTGAATAGTGCCCCATAACCCCAACTTTCTGTTGTCTTCCATCCAACCATGAATCTATCCATTGGACCAGATTTGTGTTTATTCCTAATTCTACAAGTTTATCAATCAAACGATGATGGGAGACTTTGTCAAATGCCTTGGCATAATCCAAGTAAATGACATCCACCGATAGCCCCTTGTCTAGTGCAGCACTAACTGATTGATAACAAACTCTAGTAAGAGCCAGTACAGCAGCAAACTGATTTCAGTAAATACCGTTTTGTTGTTAAAGATTCTATTTAAAATTTGTCAAATTACATGTAACATGGTATACAGTATCATATATAAAAGAGACATTAGCAGTCTGACACTAATGTGACACATCCTCAGGATACGAGGAGGCTCATAAAGTTACAACTGGCAATAAAGGTAATAATTTTCTCTTGCACTGTGGAACCAATGAACTCTGCAATACAGAATACAAATCTCAGGCATGTATTCTAAAAAACAATTAAAAACAGGACATTATTGTATTAGATGCTCATTTAGTCATAATCATACAGTGGTAGCCATAGAAAAGTGTCTCAGTACTGAGGTATACCTAGAAGTTTCTCAGTACTGAGGTATATGTAGGTATACTGAGGCAGAATGAGGCAGAATCACATTACAGTCAATGCAAATTGTAACTTGAGTGCCTCAGTGATACCTCGAGGTAGGCAACTTTTAGATAACTACCACTGTAATACAGTAAAACAAAAAAAAAACACTTCTGTTACAAAGTATGCCTGCCGTCTTTATATACAGGAAATAAAGATTGTCTATAGAAATCATTCACGCCTGGGCTATAGCGAGCCCTCAGGCTATAGATTCATTATGGCTGAGCAGCTGATATAATAATGCTCAGCCATAAGGATACTTTCTGTCTAATGTTTTAGAACAGATTCCTGATATTTAGAATCATTGTACTGCAGAGTTAATTGGTTCCACAGTTCTAAAGAAAATGTCTCTCAAGAGAAGTGATATATAAATGAATACCTGTCAATTTTATGTCCTCATTGCTTCACTCCAACATCCACAAAATGGATTTCTATACGGTTTATATTTTCTGATATTGTAGTTTATATGTGAAGCTTTTTTTATAATCACATGCACTAGCTAACTGTGAAAATACGCCTTTTGGGTAGTTTAAACCAGGTTTGATATACTTTTCATTACCTTAATTGCCGCTTGTAATTTTATAAGCGCCCCCTTGTATTCTGAGGATGCATCATATTCATTGTTTTTAATTTTTTATTTGTACACATCACTGGTGGTGGATACTATAATAAGAGGTTACAATAGTGCTACAAATATAGCATAAGGAAAAAACAGCGATATCTGAATGGTGTACCACAGACGGAGACAGGGATTAAACAGTGCTGTGCAGTAAGCTCTACCCATGTCGCTGTTTGTAGTGCTAGGAAAAGTCAAGGGCTGGGAAATCAAAAATGGTGGATGAACTGCACCCATGGCAGAGAGGACTGAGACATGGAGCTACTTGGCCACAATGGTGGTGGAGATCAGGATTCTAATCCTGGCATTCAAAATTTTGTTTTTCTCCCATAATCCAGCTCCAACTCAGAGTTGATTATTTTAGTTAAGGGGGGTGTGGGAGGGGGACAGAGCCCCCACTAAAATAAGTGTTTGTACTGGTAGCAGTGGCATTGCCTTTACTTGCGGCATTTGTTCCTGCCACTGTTCTGCATAGTGCTGTATGGAAGGTGTTGTTATTGACAGTGCTGTTCATACATGTGCTATTCAGACCTAGTGACAGATAATATAAGGGCATTTCTGCATTAAGTTACTAACTCTGATGAAACTCTGCTTCAGGAGTGAAACATTACTTGTTTTTGGCCCGGTCTGGCATAGCATTGCTCCCTGATATTCATTGCACTACTGCACTTTTGTTGTTTTTAGTATTCATCCTATGAATTCCCATATGCTTTTCTATTAAGCGAGTTAAAGTTTTACTGCTGACTATAGAAAAACACTGCTTTTTATTTGATGTACAAGTGGCAAGTACACAAATGTGCAATAGTACAATGAATAGCAGGGGGCAATGCCACAATAGATTAATGCAGAAAACAACTAATGTTTCTTTCTAAAACATCACGGTAGATGAGCTCCCATTGTCTGCTTACTTTTTTTCATTGACTGTTGGACCAGGAGGTTGGGCACCAAGTGTTAGAATGGAGGGTTGGCAGTACTGGAGTTTGGCTGCCATTTTTTGCTTACTTTTTTCATTTACTGTCTGACTCTAGGTTTAGGCACTTGATGTCAGAACTGGGGAAGTCTGGTGGCAACGGGGTCGAGCAGCAAGTGGCTACTTGCTTTCATTTTAGTTTACCACCCTACCCCGTAATTGGGCACCCAGTATTGGGGGCAGGGAGTGGCACTGCTGCTTGGCTCCTGGTGACTGCCTAGCTGCCTGAATCAGGAGTCACCCAGCCAACCATGCCCACCAAACCAGAACAGCATTGCCATTGCTTGCAAGCTGCAGCACAGAAGCCCCCAACCCAGCAGTATAGCTAACCTTAAAAGAGCTGTACTATGCTATGCTTTTTTAATAAATTACTAGAGCACAGTCTGGTCAGTAATGGGAGAGAGCAGCACCAGCTAGCCACCCTGCCCAGCCAGTAGCTGCAGCACAGAGTCAGACCCTGAAGTAAAAGTCCTGCCAGCAGCAAATAAGCCAAGAAAGAAACTGCCTGCAGAACCAGAGTGACAGGATTCTGACTGCTTGTGCCTTTTCATTAAGGTAAGTGGGTGGGTTTATTAGAAAATGTCTCAGTACTGTGGGGAGAGGAGGGGAGAGACTCAAAAGAGATAATGCATGGCCCTCAATCTCCTGGCCTGCCACTGCGGGTGACCAATCCATTGAGGACCATTTTGGTAGGTGGATACCTGCTGTAAAGGGTTGGGATGACCATTTCTTCTTGTTCAGGTGGGGAAGGCTTTACTTCTCTTGCCCCAGGGGGGAATAACTTCGCTTTTCCTGGGGGGGACCTGATTCTTCCAGCTTGGGGTGAGGATGGCCCTGCTTCTTTGGCTTGGGGAAGGTAACTCCCTGTTTCTCCTGGGTTGGGGGTGGCCCTGCTTTTCCTGGCTTGGGGGGGGTGGCCCTATCTTCTGGGTCATGTGGCCCAGCTTCTCCTGCTAGAGAAAGCAGGGGGCAGGGCCAGTCCCCCCCCGAGCCAGGAGAAGCAGAGCCATCCATCCCAAGCCAAGAGAAACTGAGCCATCCGTACCCCCACCCCAAGATAGGAGAAGCAGGGCCATCCCCTGTAAATAAATAAAATGGAATTTGCAATTTTAATTTTATTTATATAATATATTTTATTATTTTCAACTTTATATATGTACAAAAGTAATATGCACTCTTCTATTCTAAAATAACCAAACAGCCATACATAGAGTTACACAGTGCATACCTTTAACATATAGATAGATCCAGACTAATTCAATCTCAAAACAGGGGGTTGGGGGAGAAGGATAAAAATTAGACATACTCAATCAATATAAGTCAATGACGGTAGATTTATCTAACTTAATATTCCATATATTATTATTTTGTAATATTAGATGCTACCCCTACGTACCCCTTTTTTTTTCAAATTAAATTAACCATATCAATCCTCCACATCAGTCCGTTCAAGCAAGACATAAACTCCTTATAGATCCATTTTATCCAGATTTTCTAACATTTCATATTCTGAAGAGGTGGGGGATTCCACTGTCTCTTGGGACAAATAATGAGCCCGAAGGTACGAGTTGAGCTGGCCTACATCAAAAAATATTGTCTTGCCGTCCTTAATGATTTTCACCTTTGCAGGGGGCAACAAAGAAAATTGAGCATCAATCTTTAAAATCTCTTGACAGTATGACAGGGATTTCCTCCTTCCTTGCTGAATGACATAGCAGAAATCAGGATAAATGTAATACTTAAACCTATTATATTCCAAATTCCCGAGCCTTGGTAATTTAAAGATATAGTCATGATCTGAGTCAAATCCAAAGGTTGCTAAGATTGTTGATGTCAAAGGAGGCATAACATTTCTCTCACGTTTAATGACTCGAAAAGCCTTGGTAATTAAGGGAGGGTTCTCCTGTGTCAGATCAAAAGTAGAAATCAATATATCTTTCATTAATTCTCTTGTAGAATCAAACTTGGCATCAAATTGGTCCGGAACCCCTAAGACTCATATATTTTTGTATTGTAGCAGATTCTCAGCATTCTCCAGTTTTCAATTTATATTACAGTTGTCCTTCATCAGGCTCGCACAGTTTGCTTCCACTGACATTAGTTTTGCAGCATGTTTATCAATTTTTGCTGAATTATCCAAAACAATCTCCTTCGTTGTCTCTGCCAAGGTCTTAACATTATTCACCTCTGTCTGTAAGAACTCTGTCTTTTTAAGTATTGCAATGAAGCGGCAATCACTGCGTTTGGTCTACACTAAGATTTTCTCCAATGTTGTGCCCAGTTTTTCCAATGTATACCCACCAGCATCAGTGGGAGAAGATTGTTGGAAGAAACCATTTTGCCTCTGCTGATAGTTTAACTGAAAACTTTGCTGCTTGCTTGGCTGGCTCTGAGGGTATTCTTTGCGAGGTAGAGGAGTGCATCTTTTCAACAGCCTGCAGGAAGGCTGATATGCTACTCGCACCCCTGCCACCACTCTCCGGGCTATACTTAACAGGAAGAATCCACTGCTTGAGCAGGCCTGACCTTGGGGAAATAAACTCCAATGCCGAATCCCCCTTGCTCCTCCGTGAATCCATTAAGCAACAATGCTCAAAACTGAAGCAATAACAAGCTAAGAGGTAAGTTGGAAACTTAACAAATGATATATTTCGCTATATTTCCCGTAAGTCACAGAGAATGACTACACCAAGCTGCTGCTGCCATTGGCCATCTTGCCTTGCATTTTTACTTTTAGAAACATAACATTCATCGTTAGTTCAAACACTTCAAGAAGCAAGCATAAATATGCACATATGCTTTCCATTCCAGGTTCAGTAGGTGCCCTGGCTTCCAACTGCAGTGCCTAGCCAGTGCCCTAGTAATCTATGGAAGCTGGAGCTGCCACTATTGCTAGCCTTACATGCTGTGAAACTTGATCAAATAGAAATAAAAAATGTAAATGTGGAAGTGGACATTGGACAGAAAAATGAAATGAATGAGGTGAGGAATTTGAAAAAAACTGCAAAAACACAATGGGTTGGATATTCAAACTGCGCCCAAAAAGTGCGCAATAGCAGAAGCAAGCACAAGTCCATTGCGCACATGCGTAATAGATGCGATATTCAAAAAAGGAGCAAGCCAAATTGTGCCAACAGCTAATGTCTGAATATCGCACAACCTGCGCCATAGCGCAACTAGGAAGGGGAAGCTGAGCAGATATGATGCGCAATGGCGCAACAAGGGCAGCCCAGCTGAGCAGCCCAGAGGCACCATAGTGCAAGCAGGGAGCCTTCCAGCAGCAGAGCAATGTAACTGCACAACCAGGGAGGTAGGTAGGCGCCCACCACCCATGCCACAGATGGGCACAGGAACACACAGCAGAACTGACAATGCGCCCCACACCCTAAGCACAGCACAACTGGGGGAGGGCTGGAATATCCACCGGCCCATGGGGACAAGCAAACAAAGCACAGCTGGGCCATGGTGCCCCAGCACACCACCGGCAAGCTGAGACTGCCACACAAGGAGGGTGGACCACCCCATGCCACACCAGCCCCCAGTGCACAGCACACCCTGCACTGTGACCCCAGACACCCCCCATGAGCAGCGACCACCACTGCAGGAGACCCCATGCATACCACCACCCCACTGTCACAATGCAACCTCGTACCACAGAACCATACAAGCCAGCCCCACCATGAGCACCCAGCAGTGGGTGGCAGCACATGGCAATGCAACAACGGCAGACACAGTGCCAACACGCACAATCCCCCTGAGGCACAGCTGAGAGACCGACCGTGTGTTGGCACAAGAGGTACCCCACACAGGACAGGGTGTGCCCCTGACACCACCACCATTGAGACAGCACCCTGCACAGTAGACAAGTATCACATCCCGACCCACCACTAGCCACAGCAGCCAGCACAGACACCCACAGTGGTGCATGGAAGCATGCATCACACTGGATGCAACACAGTGCAAGGGCAAACACACACCCATACTCATGGGAACAATAACACAGGGACGCAGTAGTGTGGCAACCAAGCCCCCAGTGTGGGCCCATGAAATCTGAGCACACACAGCCTGCAGTCCTCCATGGCACAGGGGTGACACCCACCCTGTGCATGCACTGTGGTCCTGTACGCCACCATCAGATGCCTGGAGCACAAGTCACAGACAGTGGTGCACAGCCCCTGCAACACACACAAGCCACAGCATGGAGGTGGGACATCAACTGCGGAGGCCACAGTGTCACCCTAGGCAAACATGCACCACACCAGTGACAAGAGGCAACCCAGCATTGTGACGGTCACAGTGGATGACCTGCAGGGACAGCCACCACTGACAAGGCAGCAGACCTTGCAGGCCACAGACATGCAAGGGTGTCAGTTGCACAGGCCAAGGATGGGTTGACAGGGGCACAATGGACACAGAGCATGCACCATGGACCACTGCACACAGTAATGCAATGCACAGGGAACAACACACACACCGACTGATAGCCACTCCCACACCATAGACACTTCCCCACGCACACACACACATACCCATGACTGAACCACCCAAGATGCCATGCACACCACTGCAGCTGAGCAACTATAGCCAGCTGCAAATCAGAGACCACCACAGTATTCATATCAAAATATATCTATTGTAAAAATATAAAACACAACTATATACAGTAAACTATGTACAAATGGGGGGGAGGGACAGAAACAAGGTGGGGGTGGGTAAGGGGCAGGGGTGAACATATGGGAGAGGGAAGGTGGGGTGTGAGGGTTGGTCAAAGGGGGGTTGTTGCAGGCAGGTCTTGCAGACATCAGCGGCCAGCCTGGTCCCCCTCTGCCTGGGGCTGTTGCCTGGGCCGTCTCCTCCTCCTGACCCCTTGCTGCTGTATGTCCCTCAATATGGTCAGGGACTCCCATGCCACCTGCAGCAGCTCCTGAACAGTCTGCTGGATCTGCAGAAGTATCCATTCACCTAGGACGAGGGATCAGAGTCAATAGGTGTGACTGTCCATCCCCCTGCAGCCCACCCATTATGCATGGCATACAGCCATGTGCCACGCTCCTGTGATGGTGTGTGCCCACCCACAGTGACCGTGTCCACAAGACATGCCCAACCAGGTAGCAACAGCCATGTGTACCACTGCACACACCCACCGCCCATGTCCAGCATAGCACACCCAGGCCGTACAGTAACGTGGCTATGCGGTGTGCAGGCAGTGCCACAGCCATGTACCCAGTGCATGCATGGACCACCATTGACACACTCCCAGACATGCATTGCCACTGGACAGTGCTGACTGTCACAAGTCACGTGCATGGCAGTGGTGTCCATGGATGGTGGCCATGCCCTGCTCCCCACCCTGTTAAACAGCATGCAATAGAAATCGTAGTGTCATGGCACTCACCCTCATCGGGCCGTTGTTGTCGGTGGTGTTGGTCCCCGACATGCCTGTGTGCTGCGTCCTCCTCCCTCTGCTGCTGCTCCACCATCCGCTGCGGCTCGTCCACACCTGTGGGAGAAAAAAGGATAGAAAAACATCAGTACAAACCCAAAGCAAAGTCCCCTTGCCCCAATGTGTGTGCCTACCCACCCAGCCAGACCCACCCACCCCATACCCTGTAAACACTGCCACAGCCAACCCTATACTATCCCTCCCCTATGTGCTGGACACATAAGACAGTGTTACCCATATGGATGATACAAGTGTGTAGACATATCACCCACCTGGATGAGGCACCATGCCCCTCCAGGCACGCAATCGCAGACAGGAAAGTAGCTCTGGCTTCCTCCTCCTAAGGTCCCCGTAATGGTGCCTACACTGCTCCGCTGTCCTCCTGCATCCAGTGGCCACCTCCAGGTCAGTGGCCACCACCTGCCAGACCTGGGTCCTGGCCCTGTCCAGTGCCTCTTCACCAAAGATTGGGCCATAGTGTGGCTCCACAATGGCCACAAGGTTGGCCAGCTCAAGGACACTCCATTGTGGGGCTCTCCTGTGTGCCATCTCAACCGCTATAGTAGGCAATGTGGCGCTCTGCAGCACGGCACCCCACGTGGAACTGCTGCACAGTACAGCGCTGCCATTCCCTATTATGCTGTTACCAAACAGCGCGATAGAGGTGCAGCCATGCCGGACGTATGGCGCCAAGGGGGCAAAGTTCGGGCACAGGGTCATGGGTCTCTGGTGCAAGGCCACGCACAGTGCCATCGGACATCTATGCGTCTAGCACGATTGGTTGCCTGTGTGCTAGCGCCACAGCGAACTATCGCGCAGTTGTGCCACAGTGCCATGTAGTGACCCATGCCATAGCACCACTGGCACAATGGTGACCATGCCCTGCATTGCCTACCGCACGCAGCACATCATCAGCATGGCAGATGCCTGCGTAAGCTACCTGGGCATGCGCAGTGAGGTGTACTATGCATGCCTCAGAACTGCGCCATTGGCTCAGCACGTTCAACACAATTGTGCAAAGCACAAGAGCGTGATAGTCAGCCATCATATGCTAATCAGCCGATCAGCCATGCAATGGTGCAGCAGCATGATTTGCATCTCATTAAAGTTGTTCCTCACCTAATTTGCATGGATTGTGCTATAAAAATGCCACACTGTTCTGCAGTGGCCATATTCGGTTACTGCAGTTTATTGGTGAGTTGCATGCTGTGTGGGGTTCTGGACTGTGGTATCAGGGACTTGCTTTGTACTGCACAGTCACAGGTAACCACTGTCATCCTTACAGGCTGAATAATGACCGAGCGGGTTCCGGATGAGGAGGACACTGATGGTGGGCAGAAGAGGAGGCCCAATTTCACCAAGGCCGAGACAGAGGCACTCTTCGAGGCCTACCTGGATCAGGAGCCACTGCTCAGTGGACGGCAGGGCACCCCTCAGGCCCGTGTTGCTGCATGGGAGGGGGTGGCACGTGCCATCAACCTGCATGGCAGCCACCAGCACTCCATGCAGGAGTGTAAGAAGAAGATGGGTACCGACAGGAGGAGGGTGAAGGACAAGGTGGCTGCCATCAGGGCAGCACGTGCTGCAACAGGCGGGGGCCAGCCGGAGGTGGTGCAGCTGACATTGGCAGAGGACAGGCTTGCTGCAAGCATGCAGTGCAGTGCCATAGAGGGCGTTCCAGGAGGTGGCTTCCAGACAGGTAGTAGCCCATCACTGCATGGTAAGTCATGGTCTGTCGAGGGGGGGACAGGGTAGATCACATGCACTAACGTGACCTTACTTTCTGTTACAGATCCTTCATGTCTGCAGGGGTCAGTGGTGGAGGGCCTGTCCACCGTGGACAGTCATCTGGAGTTGGAGGAGGGACCATCCACCTCCACAGGTAGCCGTCTAGCATTGCAACAGCGGGTCCGCCTGGCTGTCCACACTGATGTCGTTGAGACAGGTGTGGGGGAGGCCCTTCCTGTGTCTCAGCATTCTGGCATCCAAGGTTGCCAGCACGCTGTGGCCGTGGCTGTGTCAGAGACCTGCACCAATGATGGAGACACAACCATCATGGGCAGTGACATGTGTGTGCCACGGAATGGACACACAGCAGGCCAGCTCATGCCCATGGACCTGGCTGGTTCCGACATGTGTGCCAGCGTGTCAGCACAGTCCCAGGCTGTGCCTGTCAGCACCAGTGGGGCAACACTGGTGGCTGGTCAGGACAGTGGGACTGTTGCGGCCACAGCGGCGGAACAACTGATCCCTTGGGCACAGCAGATGGAGGGGCAGCAGCAGTCACCCACCGGGACTGGGGGTTCAGGGTTCAGTGGTGGCATCTGTGTACCACCTCTGGACTTGCCCATACCTGGTCCTGTTGAGCAGCACCCACCCTCAAGGGGTGCTGGACATCAGGCCCTTCCACACCCTGATGGACGGGATGCCGAGGTGGCAGACGACCTCTGTGATGAGCACACTCACCTACAGCAGGCATCAGTACAGCAGCAGATGCAGCTTGCAACGTCCATGGAGGCACTGTGTGTGGCTCTGGAGCGGGTCGAGGAGCAACACAGCAGGGACACCGATAGGATCCTGTCCCGGACTGACCATTTGTGGGAGGATGTGACCGCTGCCATTGACAGGCAAACACAGGTGTTCATCACTGTCATGGCCACAATGGGCACACAGTCAGGTGCCCATGTGTTGCTCACACCGTGCAGTTCGCTATCCACTCCCCATTCTTGGTGTCGTGCGACACCCACCCTGTCGATGCCGGGTTCAGTTGTGGGCATCCCACGCACTCCTGGTGCAGGTGTGTTCGCTGAGCTGCAGACCCCTGTGTGGGCACGGTCGCGTTCGCACAGTGGAACCCCTGGTGGATTATCGGTGCCACCCCATGAGGCCCGTGATCAGCCTGCCAGTGCTGCTGAGTCTCGGCAGGCCTGCCCACGCATCCGAGACAGACGTGGCAATGTGCCGCAGGACTGACCTGTCTCCCAGTGCAGGCACCGTCTGGTGCTACCCTGTGTGCATTGTGTGTTTCGGTGGGAAGTGCATGGGTGGGTGCTCGGCCCTGCATGCAGACAGACGGTCCACCTGCACACCCTTCCAACTGCTGTCCACAGGTACGTGTGCATGATGATGCCTGCATTGCGCTGCACACCAAAGTGCGATGGTGCCCAGCATCTGACACACGCACATAGACAGTCAGTGGACATGGTGGCCTGTGGACATGTGTGTTGCTAGTGTTTGTGTTCCAGGTCTGTTTTGCACCTGACCCCTGTGCACTTTGTGCCTATTGTGTGTGCGTGTGTGTGTGTCCGTCCATGTGGCGTGTTACTGTTCGCCCTCCCTGGTTGTATGTGTGTGCTTCTGTGCCCTGCCACATCCCTTGCCAGCATGCACCCCTGGTGTGTTTCCATGCGTGTCTGTGGGTTGTGCCCTAGCCACTGGTGGTTGCACATGGCACCATGACTTACCTGTGTTGGCTGAAGTGCTCCTCTGTGATGGTGTCCCGGTGCAGCTGTGCCAGCCGGATCAGTCAGGGGTCCTGGCGGCCAAGGGGGGGCTGCCCACCCCCATCATCACCGGCGTCACCGTCGTCCCCATCACTGTCCCCTCTTCGACCTGTACGGCTATCCCACAGTCTTTTGGTCGGATGCAACAGGCCAGGAATATCCCACAGGCCTTTGAGGGGCTATACTGTAGGGCACCGCCAGAGGTGCCCAGGCAACGGAAATGTGCCTTCAGCATCCCAAACACCCACTCAATGATGTTGCGTGTGGTGGCATGTGCCTCATTGAAGCGTTGCTGCGATGGGGTAGTGGGCTGCCGGTAGGGTGTGAGCAGCCAGGGACGGAGTGGGTATCCACTGTCACCTGTGTGGAGATGGTGGAGGTTAGTGTCTTGTTCAGGCTCAGACTGCCCCAAGCCCTGTGGGCCACACCCATGGCACCTCTGGCCATACCCCCCCTTGCCCACAATATGTCAGTTCTACATACATACTCACCCACTAGATGACCTGTGGGGATGTTCCCACTCTCGAATCGGTGGCACAGTGCTGACTGGTGCCAGATGAAGAAATCAAGAGCTCCCCCAGGGTACGTGGCACAGACATTGATGATGCGCCCACTGGCATCACACACCACCTGGCAGTTGACACTGGCATATCCCATACGATTCATGTAGGTGGCCCCATCAGGGCCAGGTGGTGTGTGTATGGCCACATGGGTGCAGTCTATTGCCCCTAGCATGCCAGGCATACGTGCTACCCTGTGGAACTCCTGTATGTTTGCTGTGCGTTCCGCCGCAGTGCTGGGGAAATGGATGTACTTTGCAGCATGTGGCAGCAGTGCGCTGAGGAATTGGGTGAGGATGCGTGACGTGGCCAACTGTGTTATGCCTATGGTATCCCCTGTTGGTTTCTGGAAGGTAGCCGTGGCGAGCAAGCACATGCAGGCTGTTACATTTGTCTCCACTGACAGAGCATGACTCCGTCATGTGGGTGCCTGCATCACATCACTGCACAGCTCACAGAGCCGCCTCAGTATTGCCCTGTTCAGGCGGTACTGGCCCACTATCTCAACATCTGTGTACAGCTCATAGCTGGTGCGGGCTCGGTACTGCCTGTTGGGGGCATACAGCTGATGGGCCCTTCCACAGCCACATCCCCCTGCAGCATGCCTTCTCACCCCCCTCCATTATGGCATCCATGTGGAAGGTGGCACTGTCCATGTCCCTGGCTTGTGTTCCCCCCCAGCTGATGTTGCTTTGTTACCCCCGCTGTCCTGACTGCTACCTCCCCTGCACTGGGTACACCTACTGGCCTCTGCTCTCTGTGGCCCCACACACCTTCCCTTGCCCCTCTTGTGTGGTGTAGTTTCCCTGGCCTGCCCTCTTTCTCCCTGTTTCCCTGTGCCTGTCTCTGCCTCTGTCTCATGTGGCTTGCCTGTAGTGTTCTTGCGCCTCTTCCTTGCTCCTTTTTATTTTGGCTCATTTCTGCTATGGCGCAACTTCTGCCTGCTCCACTGTTGAGCATTGCGCAAGTCTTTGAACATCGCACTGCACCCTTTATGCATGGTTCCACCCCCTTCGGTTGCGCATGCCTTCATTATCATTGCGCTGTTGCTCAGCATGTTTTCAGTGGCACAACTGCCTCCTGCTGAATATGGCAGAATGGCACAATTTCGGACTTGCACAGGTGCAACCCTATTGCGCATGGCGCAAACCTTTTGAATATCCAGCCCAATGTCTTTATGGTACTGAAGAAGAAGATAAATATGAATATAAAAGCACACAAGAAGGCTGAAGATTAATGACCAGCATAATCAAAGGTTACGACTCAAATGTATTGCAAGGTAATCTGAGAACAGGGGAGTGAAGCCATTAAAATACCAGAAAAGGCACACAACTTTATTAACTAATTATTATAAATATCTTAGTTTTAAAGACACATTTTGCAGGAAATCAACACATATGCTGCAGAATCAGGTAAATATGCTAAAGTGAAGGAAAAAAAAGTGCCATTGAAAAGAAATAATCTTTGCATTGTTTATGGGAGTTAGATGTTCCATAGCTATTTATTTTACATGCTCTTGAAATGATGAATATGTTTCAATAGAAATTACAGCCATTACTGCCTTAAGCTCTTTTAAGAGGCACAATTATTTAAGGGGCTGTAGAAACAGTGCTATATACAGCAGGCAGGGTAGAAGGCTACACTGAAAACTTCCAACATGTGTGCCATGATACTCCATTTTTCCAGCTACAGACAGCAAGATGGCTGTATGCCAAGTTGGATTCAAAAGAAAACATGTATTTCTTGTACTCACTGAAGCACTACAAGGTTGGGGAGGGGAGGAGAGGTGATTCTCCAGAGCATTTGTTTCTTAATCCCTAGGCTGCAGAAAGAACTAGAATGAATCCATTTGATTGAGCTCTGGATAGATGTTCAGTCTGCAGCACTGAAAGGATTAAATTGAAGGGCTGCAAAGAGGTGGAAGGATCATTTGAAAACTCCATAGGAAGTGTTCCATCGTCTGAATTCTGTAGCTCATTTTTAGAGCTGATGCCTACTTGCATCCTTAAAAATGGAGGGGCTACAAAACCAATCTAAACAGTTCTCCTGTGATTAGTTCCTTAGTCCACATGCTGCTCAGGATTTTCCATTCTTCACTAGTTTGTGCTTGTTTGCGGGCTTTACCTCAGCTGCAGTGTGATCAGTGAGAACTCCATGGGGAGCACTGTGGAGAAGGAAAGCCTCGCTAGTTTGCAGTTGTTTGCAGGCTTCACCTCAGCTGCAGTGTGGTCCGGGGGAACTCCATGGGGAGTACTGTGGAGAAAGGAAGCTTCACTAGTTTGTGCTTGTTTGCAGGCTTCACCTCAGCTGCAGTGTGGTCAGGGAGAACTTCATGGGGGTGTCCCCCAAGGAGGGCTCTTTAGGGCCCTTGGGGGAGGGTCCAGGCTTGTATGGATCATTATGAATCATGGAGTGGGGTATCTATCATTAGTGAGCTGGTTGGGCACCCTTGATGGATCAACATCCTCTTGACATTCCATCAAAACACATAATGTCTATTGAGCAGAATTGTAAATTCTTCCATGAACAGTCACTTTTCCCAAACTTTTTATGCTGTCTCTGACACTTTTAAGTTTGGTCCTAGGGGTTCTTTCAGGGAACCCATGCACCAAAATGGCCTTTTGCTTGGATCAAGGTCCTCACCCTTGCACTAGTCTAGTAATAAGTTGTGATCTACAATAAAGAAAAATTTGGGGGGGGGTACAAAACTCTGTTCCTGCCCTAGGATGAGGTGTTGCAGAAATGTTCCAGAAATCCCAGGGATACCTCAAAATTTGTAACCACCCCATCCATGAGGTGTGCTCAATAAGGCTGGAGATGGTAGAGGGCAAAGTCTGTAATGCCTTCAAGTGAATGGTGCCTGGGTTCATGGTTAGAAATGGGCTTGGAAAGTGGTGTGGTACCTCTGCCTATGAAAATCCTTCTGACAGAACACTGCCAGGGTGCTTCTCCACAGGAAATAAACACAATCCACACCCTCTATGACAGGGAACACAATAACACAATTCCCTCCCCACTCATCACTGTAAGCATGAAAGCAAACTGTAAGACAATGGCAAAAATACATCAGCAGTTGCACATAAATGACCAATGGGTTCATTTTAGGTTTGCAGAACAAGGTAGGGTACAAGGGAAGCAAAGGTAAAATAAATAAGATAGCAGTTTGCATTCCTCTCCACTGTAAGGTGTGTCTCAGCACCTCTTACCCCACTAGTGCACCAGTTAACCCCACAGTCCCTCTGGGTGCTCCCAATTACAGTTCAAGTGTGCACACAGATGCAGAGTTGCAGGCCTGTGGTGTTTGGACCTTGGTATGGTACCGTGGTATGGTAAATTCTGTTGTTGATTGCAGCTGCTGAGTGGAGTGCAAATTACACAGCTTAATGGACAGTAAAACAGTTGCAACTGGTTGTAAGCTGTAGCTGTGGCCTTAATCCTTTAGTCATACAGGGATGCTGAGAAAGTATCTATTTAACTAGCTAAACAATGGGAATAAGTTCTTTGGCTAAAATTCATTACTCATGGCCTTTAGATGACAGGCTGGTGCTGTTTCTGTGGAGACATCTTTCCTGCTTAGGTAGATAATGGATGGATGTTTTTTTTCTGTAGGCTGGATGTACAGTAGGTGTTGCAGACCCAAGATACTCCCAGTGGCATAGAGTGCAGGCTGTGATGACTTTGAATGAGTGGAGCTCTGTTCCATAAGCTGGTTACAGGTGCAGTGGACCCAACCTGCTTCCTGGTGGTGAGGGGTGCAGTTCATGATATTCTGGCTGATGATGATCCTCTTCACCTCACAAGGGGACTTGACTTCACCCCCTACAACAGGCGGGCAGTTACTCAGGATGTCAGCTGGTTCGATCCCTTAACAGGATAAAATCCTAATAGCAGTAGAAGCCAGCGGCTCAACACCTTCCTAGATGCAGAGCAGCTTTGAAGGCAATCCCTGCTCTAGTTTAATGCTATAGCCAAGATTTAGCACCCTAGCTGCATAAATCCCCTTTTTCAGGGGTCTCAAGTCTGTTTTAGAAAACACTTTTAAGTCAGACAGGAATAACAAGTGAGAGCTATTCACAAATGCTCTCCTCCCCACAGAGATTTTGTTGCAGACAAATCTGCTATCTTTGCACATTTCTCCTTTGTTCAGAAATCCAAGAATAAAATATCAGTGGCTACCATTTCATGCATTATTCATTATGCTAAACCCCTGGCTCCCAGTGGCTGTCAGTTCCAGGGGAAAAGCATGCATACAAGTCCTGAGACAGCTTGCAGTTCAGAACTATTTTGCACAGCTGTGCCTCAAATTGATGTCAGTTTCACAGGGACATGATACACTAATTTAGTTGTTTTGCACTTCAAGCAGCTTTGAGAGCTGCTTGAAATGGAGCAACCTCCTTGCTGTGGGCTGCCTGACTCTGAAAGCAGTTTAGGGACAGTTGAGCAAAAAGAGGTGGCAGTGGGATGGTCATGGTGAAAAGGGCACTGAACAAGCCCACAGAACAAATGATCATGTTCAGTCCAGCCCCAGGTCCCACAGCTGCAGCATGGAGCAGGACCAGGGTGAAGGAGTGGTGCAGGGGAATGAAGCAGCAACTCTTTGGAAAGAGCAAAAGGCAAGCACCCTTTTAGGAGGGGTTACACAAGATTAAAAAACAAAAGCCAGAAAAGTTAATGTACTAACTATTTTGGCAATAGTATTTTACAGTATTTCAGGATCTGTATGCTAAGTTTGCAATATATTCAATTGGCTTATGAGAAATACGTTTTGAACAAGTGGATAAATTAGCTATTACAAAACAACATGGAAACAGATATAAGTGTTATCAGCTTACGAAAGAGTTTAGAAAGGATACAAGGGGCACTGCAGGAGAGCAAGAAACTGGAACATGTCCACTATGAGCAAAGAATAAATGTGTTTTTTAAGAAGCTGCAGGAATCCTGTGATAGTAACAGTGTATATTTGGATTAGAAAAAAAAAAATAAAACAACTGCAGGGTATTAGCAGAGCACAGACAACAAAGAAAGAAGAGTTTTATAAGGAGAAGGCAGAACTGCTGAGATCTTTAGAGAGAGCATGACAGGAGAAGGAGTCACTGAAAGCTGGAGAAATACATATTGGGGATAAAAAAGTTATAGTTTGAGCAGGAATACACTAACCCACAAATCAAGAGCCACAAGTTTGCATCAGAGAATGATGAGTTAAATAAGCTTTGATGGAAATATGCAGAGTTCAGGAATGCAAGCCTCCAGCTCCGTGCCTTTGAGGAGGAGACAACCCAAATCTCTCTTACAATGGGGTGAAATAGCTGTTGAATGCTAAAGAGTGGATAAACAGCAGATAGCAGAGCAGTACTTTATGGAAGGGGAGACTAGCAGAGAAAAGAATGGGACCTGCTGGTTCTGAAGCTGGGAGAATATAAAAATAAGACGGGATGTGTACAGAGATCAGCAGAAAAAAGTGAAAGAGGAGTTGTACTATACTCGAGAAAACTCATCAAATATTAGCTATAATGAACAGAACCTTAGATGGGAACTGATCATTCTGGAGGAAACATGCCAGCAATTAGACGCTGCAAGACAGAAATTATTCCAAGATAGAGGAAGCGTCCAATATAAATGCAAGCAGGCATATTTAGAAAAACAAAGGTTTCTTGAGACAGTGATACAAATGCAAATGGAGGTATTGTAGGGAATTTGGGACAGAAGTTAGCTGAAACAGAAATAGAAGCAAAATCCCAAGATGAGGTTAATGGCTTGAAGCAGCAGCTAGAATACCAGAATAGATACCACAGCTTAGACAGAAAATACCAAGTGCCAGGTGGAATCTGACTTGAATATTGGTCAGGTTTTTGTACTTGACACAAGAAATTCACAAGACATTGGAAACAGCCTTTCTAGTCCAGAGATAACACAAGGATAATTATTCAGGTTTAAGAGACTGTCTCCTGAGAGAGAGAGAGAGAGAGAGAGACAGACAGACAGGCAAACAGACAGAGAGATAGATGAAGAGAAAGAGAGAGAGAGAGAGAGAGAGAGAGAGACTAGAACAGGGAACATAGGGAAGAAATAAAAAAATTGGAGTAAAAAGCCAAAAGCTTAAGACAGGAACTCCAGGTAGCCAATCTGGAGAAGTCTGAACAAGGGACTCAAACACCCCAGGTAGAGCAGATAATAATTGTCCCACCTAGTTTGTGGAGCTTGTTGGTACATACTCCTTGTCTCCACCACCACCTACTCCTTTTCTAGGCTGGCTGCCCCCAGAGAAAACTCCAGATTCAGAAAATGTACTCAATTGAGGGTGAAGAGCACCTGAGCTGCAGTCACCCCTCATATCTTGAGTTCTGTTTGCTTGATCCACCAGTCAGCAAACTATCTCCTGGGTTAGGTGTCCCTGTGGCTCAACCTCCTGGTCTGAGAACCCCTTTTGTGGCACACAGTTTTCTGTTTTTCCTCCCCTGCTGAGCTCCAGTTGCCTGATCTGTAAATGAACAAACATCTACTTAAGATACATGCTTTTTCATTTTAACCCATAGGCTAGAACATAGGAACATGATATGACCTCCCAGCTTACCAAAGGCTGCAGTTAACTGAAAGGGAAATGACTATGGTGCAAAGAGCAGTTCAGGTTTGAGCCTAATAAAATGGAATCTTAATTTGATTGTTTTCTGGAGACAGGGGTGGCTGCAGCAGACTGGAGAGTGGCCAATTGTGCTGCTTCACAAAAGGGGGGACAAGGATGACCCAGGAAATTACAGACTGGTCAGTGTAAGCTTGGTTGTAGGTAAGTTGCTGGAAATCATCATTAAGGAATAGATCACGGAATTCTTGGAAGTAAATGGGTTGCAGGACAGGAGGTAGCATGGGTCTGTAGCAAGGAGATCTTCCAAACTAACCTGATTGACTTATTTGACTAAGTTACAAAGATCGAAGACAGGGGCCAAGCAGTGTATGTGTTGCACTAAGACTTTAGCAATCTTTTGATTCCATTCCACATAGAAGGATAAGAAAAAGCTGGGTGACTTGGGTGTAGGGGTCAAATTGACCAGGTGGACAGGTAACTGGTTAGAGGACAGAACCCAGGGGGAGGTCATCAGTGGGGTGCACTCAATGCCCAGGGGAGTCATGATCAGGGTACTACAGAGGTCAGTTCTAGGACCTGTGCTTCTCAGTATCTTCATTTGTGACACAGAAGAGGGCATCCGGAATAAGGTATGCCTCTTTACTGATGACACTAAGATCTGTAGCAGAGTGGACACCAAGGATGGAGTTAGAGAAATGAAAACAGACCTTGAAAAATTGGAAATGTGGTCCAGATTATGGAAACTAAAGTTCAACACAAAAAAGTGTAAAGTGATGAACACTGGTAGAAAGAACCCTAAAACAGACTGCAAGATGGGGGGGGGGTAAGTATGGTGTAAATAACTGAGGAGAGAGACCTAGGGTTCATGATTAATGACAGCCTAAAGTCCACTGCTCAGGACAACAAAGCATACAGAAAGGCAAACAGGGTGTTGGGATGTACTGTACAGGAAGAGGATTTGAGGAGAAAGGTGGCGATACTGCCCCAGTGAAGATTCCTGGTAATGCCACACCTGGATAACTGCACACAAGTCCACACCTCAAGAAAGACAGACTGTACAGAGATCATGCAATGGAATTCAAGAAAGATGATCCAGGTGCAGCAGGGAAGGTTGTATGAAGAAAGGCTGGCAGACTATAACATGCATACATTGCAGGCTAGGAGGGAAAAGGGATATGACTGACACGTACAAGGTTTTGAGAGGAATTAAAAATGTGGGTTGGAAGGACTTGTTCACAAGGAATGAGAACGTGGTGGAGTCTGGTGCTGAGGAGATTCAAGAGGTTGGAAAAATGAAATAGATTGCCCAGAGAGGTGGTTAATGCCAATACAATGACAGGTTTTAAATTTGGGTGGGACAGATATAAAGGAATAGTCGAACCCACAGACAGAGGCTGAGGGAAAGTGATACCTGGGGAAGGGGTGATGAATAGCCACAAGGGCTATCAGGTCCCAAAATCCAGGCCAGAGTTAGACTGAACATGGAGCTTGGCAGGGATATTGGCAGATTGAATGGGTCTCTGGATCTTTTTCTACCAATGCAATCTATGCTTCTATGAATCTAATGATGTAGACACATACAGTACCTGACTGCACTATCTTAGAACAATGACCAATGCCATTAATTTATGGTAATTAATTCCATTTTCAAGACTTGAAATTCCAGGAATTGCACCGGTGATTGTAAGTCTAATTTTCAGATTTTACTGGTATTCTACTGTCATTCTTTTAGTATATGTATAAATGATCAGAATAAAAGAAAGCTTAATATACAGAGCATTAAATGTAGCAAATTGAAAATAGTACAGTAAGCAATTATAAGAAAAATAAAATTCCTGTAGATGTACTTATCTGGTATAAAATTCCCAATTCCATGAAATTCTTTGTTTTTACCAGGCAGTTCAAATTGCAGAATTTTACTGGGATTTACAGTAAAACCAGAAAACCAGTGGCCTTGACAATAACTTAACTGGGAATTACCAAACATGATAAAATTTATCTTGTCTAGTTAACTTCCACAAATGCGATAGTACAGTGGATGGATGACTTATTTCTTCACTGCAAAAAATACTTTTGAAGATTTATCCATAGGTCTGAAAAAGAAGTTTGGTAGAGACTGCAACCCTGTCACCACAAAGGCTGCTGCCCAACAATTGAGGCAGAGATCCAATCAGGACCATCAAGATGACTATCTGAGAACAATGACTTGGCTGGGAATTTCTGAGCAAGATAAAATTAATCTTGTCCAGTTAACTTTCACAAATGTGGTAATACAATGGATGGATGACATTTCTTCATAGCAAAAATACTTTTTAAGATTTATGAGTAGGCATTAAAGAGGAACTTCAGTGATAGTCTAAAAAGTTACAGCTTGTAGTCATTATATGCAGTACTAGACCTGAAAAGGTGTGTGCATTTGTTATTTCTGACCAAGGTTTACTCTGCCTTCCATAATTTGAATTTGTTTTTTCAGACCTGCTGCACTTGTCATTGCTGCTCAGCTGCTGGGCTGCTAGCTCCTGAGTACATCATTGTAGGATAGGGGAGAGTGACTTGCACTGTGCAGTACCATGCAGTTGCAACAATGTTGCAAGGGAAACCTACCAGTACTCTGTATATATACTGTGTTCCCTCTCCCCCAAGCAATGCATTATGCCAAAATCCAAATGCCTTGTCAGTATGTTTTATTTTTGTGTGTGAAATTGACAGTGCCCTACAGTGATGTCAGCAGTACAAGCCTAGGTCCACAGAAACACCAGGCTTGCTATAGATGCCCTGGTACACCCTGCAGTTTTTAGCAGCTCAGAATGCAAAAAACTAATTGCAGCAGACAGTAATGAAATACAATTCCAGAATCAATGCAAGAAGGGGTAATTTATGCATTAAAGTCAAAAGGACTGGTGAAGGTCCTCTTTAAAAAGAAGTTTGGTAGAGACTGCAGCCCTGTCACCACAAAGGCCACTACCCAAACACTGAGGCAGAGACCCTATTAGGATCATCAATATGTCTTTAGAATGTTTAAGGTAACATATCATCATCATCATCATCATCATCATCAACAACTTTATTTATAAAAGGCGTCTTTCCAAACCAAGGCACCTGTACAATAAAAACAAGCACATTTTTATAAATATTCAAATAAAAAATTAAAACTAATAAATACAATAATAGATTTAGTAGTTAAAAAATGCCAGGCTAAAAAGATGCATCTTTAAAGCAACTTTAAAGCTCTGGACGGTCAGGCAATCTCGTACCCGATAAGGTAGAGAATTCCACAGGGTCAGGGCCACAAAGCTAAATGCCCTTGCCCCAGATGTTTGTAAATGAACCCTGGGAATCTCTAGCAATCCCTCATCGGTGGAACGGAGAGGGCAGAGGGGTCAGTAGGGACAAAGGAGATCTTTCAGGTAACTGAGTTCCTGATCGTGTAGGGCCTTATAGGTTAACAACGCAACCTTGAAGGTGATCCGCCACTGTATCGGCAGCCAGTGCAGTCCGCGGAGCATGGGCATTATATGACTGGCCCTAGAGGTACCAGTCAAAAGCCTGGCTGCCGCATTCTGCACCAGCTGCAAGCGGTGGATATCAACCTCCAGTAGCCTTAGGTAAAGGGCATTGCAGTAGTCAAGGCGGGAGGTAACGAAAGCATGAACCAATGTTGGAAGATCATCGGGAGGAACCAAGTGCTTAACCTGGGTGATATTTCTCAGATGGTAAAAAGAGGTTTTAACAACAGCCGACACCTGCAATTTTAGGGTCAGGCAGTCACCAAACATAACGTCCAGGTTCCGCACCCGGTCTGAGCTAGTAAGCTGGACGCCTCCGAGCCATAGACCCGAACAAGAACCTGCCAACACACCCACCTCACGATGACCTGGATCCACAACCAACACCTCAGTTTGTATGTAACCACCCAGTCCCCCAAGGTTACTAGAATCCCCCTCAGTAACAGTGCTAGGCAGGGAGAGGCAGCTGATGACTAACTAGTTAAATGGTTTTTCACCTGCTCACTCTTCTGTTTACTTGGCTTCAGCTGAGATGGAATTGAGGAGCTCATTTGGAACTCTCGCACCAGCATAACCCTTGTGGCAGCTGTTGAAGGTGGAGTTAGAATAGTGAGATGAGAGTCAGTGGGAATGTCGGTTGGAGTTGCAGTTTGAAGTTGGAGGAGTGAGAACTGCTCAGCTGTGGGCTCTGAGTTGAGGGCCTTGCAATCTCACCCTAGTTCTGGTATTCTCCAGCTTTCCAAGTGAAGTGGTGGAAACTGTGTCTACAGCAGGATCTCCTGATTTTCATAGATACATAGATACATAGACAGTGTCGGCAGATAAGGGCCTATGGCCCACCCAGTCTGCCCATTTGAGCTTGTAAGTTCAGTTTATGTTTTCCTAGAAGTCTGTTGCCCCTTACCCCTGACCTCCAGAATTCCTTTATGTCTATCCCATGCATTCTTAAATCCTGTGATTGTTTCAGCCCCCACTACTTCCTCTGGCAGGGTGTTCCACTTGTCCACCACCCACTCTGTGAAGAAATTCTTCCTCATGTTTCCTCTGAATCTTCCTCCCTCCAACTTCATCCCATGCCCTCTAGTCCTGGAACATCTTTTTCACTTAAAAATAGTGTATTCCTACACCCTGTTCCTCCCTGTGAGACACTTGTATGTCTCTATCATATCCCCTCTCTCCCTCCTCTCCTCCAGGGAGTACATGTTCAGTTCCTTCAACCTGTCTTCATAGGACTTGTGATGCAATCCATGCACCATCTTTGTTGCCCTCCTCTGAACCTTCTCTACCCTGTCTATGTCCTTACGTAGGTATGGTCTCCAGAACTGTACACTGTACTCCAGGTGGGGCCTCACTAGTGTCTTGTATAGCGGAATTATGACCTCCCTTTTCCTGCTGGTGATGCCCCTGCCTATACATCTCAGCATCCTATTTGCTTTACCTGCTGCCTTGTCACACTGTTTCCCTACCTTGAGGTCATCAGAGATGATAACCCCAACATCCCTTTCCTGCTTGGTGCATGCTATATCCTCACCCCCCAACTGATATATTGTGCCAGGATTTTTGTGCCCCATATGCATTATCTTGCACTTCTTTGCATTGAATTTCAACTGCCAAACCCCTGACCATTCTTCAAGTTTCTGCAGGTCCCTTCTCATTCTGTCTATGCCCTCTGGTGTGTCTACTCTGTTACAGAGCTTTGTGTCATCAGCGAACAGTGAAATTCTGCCTGTGCAATGTCACTGATGAAGATGTTGAATAGGACCGGTCCCAGCACTGATCCCTGTGGTACCCCACTGGTCACTCTTCCCTCTGTGGAATGACAGCCATTTACTACCACCCTCTGTGTTCTGCCACCCAGCCAGTTACCTACCCACCACACTACTGTCCTGCCCACCCCCATATTCCCCAGTTTGTGTAATAGTCTTCTATGTGGCACAGTGTCAAAGGCCTTGCTGAAGTCCAGATAGGCCATGTCCACTGCCCTCCCCTGATCCACCTCCCTAGTCACCCAGTCAAAAAATTCAATGAGGTTGGTCTGACATGACCTCCCCCTGGTGAAACCATGCTGCCTTGGGTCCTGTAGTCCTTTGACAACCAGATGTTCCACCAATCTCTCCTTCAGTAGTGCTTCCATGATCTTCCCCACTACCGAGGTGAGGCTGACTGGTCTGTAGTTCCCTGCTCTCTTGTTCCCGCTTTGTATAAGGGGACTACATCTGCTGTCCTCCAGTCTTTGGGTACCTCCCCTGTTTCCAGTGATCGGCTAAACAGGATAGCCAGAGGTTCAGCTACCACCTCTCTTAGTTCTTTAAGGACCCTGGGGTGCACCCCATCTGGCCCCATTGCTTTATCAACTCTTATTACTTCCAGTTCCTTCAGGACCCTTTCTCGTGTAAAGGGACTTGTGTCCATTTCTGTACCACTCTCACCCCTTGTACTCCCTTCAGACACATTACCGTCCTCTTCCTCAGTAAAAACTGAGCAGAAATACCTGTTCAATATGTCAGCTTTACTGTTGTCATCCTCAACGCGGCCCCCATCCTCCCCCTTCAGTCTCACTATCCCTCCCTTTGTCTTTCTTTTTTCACTTATGTACCTGTAAAAGGTTTTGTGCCCTCTACCCACTGATTTTCCAATGTGTTCTTCTGTCTGAGCTTTGGCTTCCCTTACTGACCTCCCTGCCTCCCTTTGCTTCTCCTGGTACTTCTCCTATCTCCTTCTGCCTGTGTCTTTTGTATTGCCTGAATGCAATCTTTTGGCTTTCACTTTCTTTGCTACCTCTTTGGAAAACCATAATGGTCTCCTCTTCCTTTTCCTTTTGCTAACCTGCTTAATGCATAATTCTGTTGTTCTTGTAATCCCCATTTTAAATACTGCCCACTGTTCCTCAACCCCTGATTCCTGTCCCATTCCCCTTAATGCCTCTTTCAAGTATCTCCCCATTTTCCCAAAGTCTGTGCCCCTAAACCCTGGAGGGTTGAAAGGACTGCTAGTGGATGGATCCAATTGGCAATCCCCTGTTTGGTCCAGGATGTTTTGAAGCTGCCTGAAATGTCTAACAGTGAGTAGGATCTGACTTTTGCTAAAGGAAGCAAGTACCTGTGCTGTTGTGGTCCCTTTCTAAAAGGGAAGGCACAACTTTTGTGGAATTCAGAAGTGTGAGACTGTTTTAATTTAAAGTTGACTGAGGTGTGTGATGTCCAGAGGTATGACTATATCACATTGTTCGGGACTTTAACTGTTCTACTATCATTTGTAGTAATTCAAATGCTGGATGCCGAGTTTCTTTCAATAAACAATTCCAAAGTATGTTTCTAAATGTTTAAAGAGGGAATCTGGTCAAAAATACTACTTTGCAGAATCACAATTAGCCTACCCCCAATAACTCTCATACCAAAAATTAGGTTTCTACATCACTCTGTTTTAAAATTATGAGCTGTTTTGTAACCCTGATCTCACTCCATGTTCAAAAAGGCCAGTTTCAGGGAAGAGCCACTGATGATGTCACAACCAGAACTCACAGACTAGTCTTCCCTGTCTGCAACCGTATAGAATCTGTTTCTCTGAAGTTATAGAAACTGTAGCTGCAGTTATCATTAAATAAATGACAGAGTTGCCTGCAGTACTTGCATTTACAGAATGTTCAGATGCATGGTACTGTACTCTAGAGTGCATCAGGAGGTGGTTTGGGAATATAGTGCTGAATCAAAATATAGAATGTAAAAGTGGTGTACAATTTTAGAATGTTTTTTGATGGAACATGCTGTCTCAGCTTGTGGCAGGGATGAGTCATCTCACAGTGTGGTGGGGCACTCAATTTCAGATTGTGACAGGGACACACATATTGAGGAATTTAGTGGAGACTGGGAATTCTGGAATATAGTAAGGATATATAATGTCAGAATATGACAGGACACACCATTTTTGTTTTGAAACTGCTTCTCCTTGGCATATTCCAGAACTGTATGCACCCACCACATTTCCAAATTGTGCATTACATTCCTATCACAATCCAACATTTTGCATCCCAGCTATATTCCAAAATTGCGCGCCCTGCCACATTCCAAAATTACAGATCCAAACAACGTTCCAAAGTTGTGTTTCAATGCTACATTCTGAAACTGTCAGTGCCACATTCCGAAGTTGTGTGTCAGTGACACATTCTGAAGTTGTGATCAGTGCCACATTCCGAAGTCGTGTATCAGTGCCACATTCCGAAGTCATGCATCAGTATCACATTCAAAAATAGTACGTCAGTGCCACATTTCAAAATAGTGTATCAGTGCCACATTCCAAAATAGTACACCACCATATTCAATGCCACATTCCAAAACTGAACATCACTGCTACATTTCAAAAATGTGCATCAGTGCTACAATTCAAAAATGTGCATCAATGCCACAATCCAAAATTGTGCGTCAGTGCCACATTCTGAAATTGTGAGTCAGTGCCACATTCTGAAATCATGCATCACCACCACATTCCAAAATCATGCATCACCACCACATTTCAAAATCATGCGTCACCACCACATTCCAAAATCATGTGCCACCGCCACATTCCAAAAACATGCATCACTGCCACATTCTGAAATTGTGTATCGCTGTCACATTCCAAAATAATGCATGACCACCACATTCCAAAATAATGCATGACCACATTCCAAAATCGTGCCTCACCGATGCATTCTGAAATTGTGCATCACCGCCACATTCCAAAATCATACATCACTGCCACATTCTGAAATCGTGTATCACCGTCACTTTCCAAAATAATGTGTGACCACCACATTTCAAAATCGTGTGAGACCACCACATTCTGAAATCATGCGTCACTGCCACATTCCAAAATCCTGTGTCACCATTACATTCCAAAATTGGGTGTCACTGCCACAATCCGAAATTGTGCATCACTGCCACATTCCAAAGCTGTGCATCACCGCCACATTCCAAAGCTGTGCATCACTGCCTCATTCCAAAGCTGTGTGTCACCACCACATTTTGAAATTACGTGTCATTGCTAGATTCTGAAATTGTACGTCACCACCACTTTCTGAAATTGTGCATGAGCACCACATTCTGAAGTCATGTGTCAGTGCCACATTCAGAAATCGTTCATCATCACCA
This sequence comes from Neoceratodus forsteri, assembly GCA_016271365.2. NCBI lineage: Eukaryota > Metazoa > Chordata > Ceratodontiformes > Ceratodontidae > Neoceratodus > Neoceratodus forsteri. Next base: position 1,087,199,929 of record CM057450.1, read on the forward strand.
CATTCTGAACTCGTGCATCACTGTCACATTCCAAAATAATGCATGACCACCTCATTCCAAAATAATGCATAACCACATTTCAAAATCATGCATTTCCCCACATTCCAAAATCAGGCATCACCGCCACATTCCGAAATCATACGTTACTGCTACATTTTGAAATTGTGTATCACCATCACTGTACAAAATAATGTGTAAATGCCACATTTCAAAAAATCATGCGAGACCGCCACATTCTGAAATCATGCATCAACACCTCATTCCAAAATCATGCATCACCACCACAATTCAAAATCGTTCATCATTGCCACATTCCAAAGTTGTGCATCACACCACATTCTGAAGCTGTGTGTCACCCTCATTTTGTTCCTGTGTACTACGAAGGGTGGCTTTAAGAGCTTCCCAGGTAATCCCCGTAGAAGTGTCTTCAGGGTCATTATGAGTTATAAAATCTTTTATTTGTGTTCTGATCCAGGGTAGGAAATCAGGATCTTTAAGTAGTAGTGGATCTAGGCACCAAGAAGGAGATTTTCGGGGGGTGGTCCCAAGTTAGTTGGAGTTTAACTGGGGAAGGATCCGAAATAAGTAGAGGTAGAATATTTGAATCTATTATATTGGCAGTGACAGTGGGGGCAGGCTAGCCAATAGTCAATTCTACTATATGTTTGATGGAGGGAAGAATAAAATGTATATTCTCTATCTCTGGGGTGAAAGAGCCTTCAAATATCCAACAACACAAAATCTTTCATAAGAAGGGAAAGCGTGGCTATGCTCTTAGGATGAGCATCATGAGAGGAGTTACTTCTGTTTAAGTAGGCATCAAGTGTAAGATTAAAGTCACCTCCAATCAAGATAAGGGAGTTAACCAGATTTTAGGAAGTTAAGTGTTGAGCCAGATTACAAAAAAAATTGAGGATCATCGTTATTCGGGGGCATAGATATTAATTAAGGTTAATGGCCCAGTTGAGGTGTTGAAAGAAATAATCAGCCATCTACCATCAGAATCTCTCAGAATGTTCAAAAGCTTCCATTTCAGACTTCTATGTATTAAAATTACAACACCTCATTTTTTGGACGTGGCAGAGACTGCATAAACTTGACCGACCCAGTCACGTTTTAATCTGTCATTGTCTGCAAACAGTAATTTAGTTTCTTGCAAGAAGGTAATTTGTGCTTTATGCCTTTTAAGATGATTAAGGACTTGTTTACATTTGTTTGGCATATTGAAGCCCTTGACATTCCATATATATAGTATTAAGTTAGCCATAAGGGGTTAGGTTTAACCAATATATAATATATATATAGATGGAATAGTCTGGGACTCAATCCACCATATAACGAAAGCAGGGAATGTGCAGATTAAATTGACTGGAATGGAAGTTATAAATTATTTGTAGGCAGGACTATGGAAAGTTATAAGGAAAGGGGAGGGCAAGAGGACTATCAGACTCTGTCTTTTGCAACTCTCCAATATTGTTATAACTACTGAAAATCTTAACATCCAAAATATTAACAAGTGTAAAGCTAAAGTCATATAAGATGAGCGGAGAAGAAAGGTTGGTCAAGGAAAAGAAAAAGGTAGACCAAGACCACTTCTCTGTTCCCTAGGGTGTGAATAGAAACTTGAGGAGGTCAGAAGGAACTGAAGAGTAAGAGCCGATGCTCCTTAATCTCTACCTGCCATAGAACTATATAACAAATTTAAGAATACTACTGCAATGTAAGTAATATATAAAAATGAGAGCAAAAGGGCAAGTATAATAAAAATATTTCTATAGTACGTAGGTTCTGATTAATTAATGACCAATTCCACATAATCATCCATCATCTGTATAATTAATAAAGAATACCATCCTGAATACTGAGCTGCAGCAGAGAAAAAAATATATATATTAATGATTAACCTTTGCAGAGATCAAAAGTCAGATTGTCGAGTTTATAGTAAAATTAATGTTTCATATCTGACATTCATTAATTTATTTAATATACCAAACTCAACATCCTATAGTGATGGTGTTAAATCAGAACCATCTAGAGTGATAGCCGTTGTAGTATTAAACTTAACAATATTTAAATGGTATACATAGAACAGTTATACCACTAAATAACTATACCTATAACAACCTGTATATATAATTAAGTATCCCAAGACAACTTGCACAAGGTCTGAGGTAACATATCTAATTAGAATGAAATTACCCACTTTAGTGATACAGTTAGGATATGAACTTAACAATTTTAACAACAAAACACAACCATCAGGCTATAGATAACAACAGGGTATAATAGTAGAAAAAATATGGATTCAAAATGTTGCAATATGCCCAAAGTATATTGTGAGTTCAGGTTGTGCAAAAATTACCTCTACAAAAGTGATTATAAAGGGTCTCTCTATAGAGGTATAAATATATTTAAAGGTTGGTGTCAATAATCATCAAGGTAACGAGCCTGTTATAGCTGTAAGGTGACAGCAACCTATATACAGTAGGACAGAAATGATAATCAGTGTGCTGCATCTAACCTGCCCTATAGCAGTGGCTAACAATAATTTTACAAGCAAAACTAAAAGCAAAAGGTGATATTGTTAGTAATATGCTGTCTGAAGCAGTTGTGTAGTGGCTGAGTATAGTCAGACTAACCTGAATTCTAGTTATTTATATGAGGTAGGCATGAAGTCACAGTAGTGCACCTGATTGGTAACAAATCAACACTTAAGGTCGCAGGATCAGTTACCGCCAATTACAATCTGTGAATAGAACATGACCACCAGGTTTCATGCAACACTGGGACACAATAAGATATAATATAAAGTTAGGGGGCTACAATATGCCTGTGATGAAAAGTTTGTTTCCAGTTGTGCGAACATTACCTGCCCGGAAGTGTTGGTAGGGGCGCACAGATATCTGTCTAAATATTTTGCGATCAGTAATGATTGCACCAAAGAGCTGTTAAGCTACCTTTACTGCAAATAGTTACGACTGCCAGTTGACTCTTAGTATGGTGATCAAAGAGCCACAGTTACTAAGCAAACAGAGAAAACAGTAAAGGTAACACTTATGGCTAGTGAGTAAAATGCTAGTGTGGCACTGCATGGCCATCATCTAATTAGCTACGATCTAAAATACAAAAGACTAGCAGCTTAAACAGATATAAGGGAAGTAAGAGGTGATCTCTATCTAAGCTTTGAAGTTGCTGGGTCCAATTTAGTTTTCCCTCTACTGCAGTGTTTCTTTTTGGGAGGCTCATTGAATTTCTGTGGTAAACTTGCAACAATGTCAGCCCACAAAAGTATTGGCAGATGTACAATCCATTTTGGGTGCCATGAAAATGTTTTTCTCTGTTGAATTAGAGTTATTAGAGTTTTGGGAGTTAGGGAGATCTTGAAGGAGAACTTATTTATTGTGTACAGGGATATGTGTGATAATTTTGTTCACTGAGCTTGATTTGGAGACACTCCCTATAGTATTTTCAGAGCTGCAATTTTAGGACTTAGTATTCGAAGAGTTGGAGCGTGCCTTTTCTTGAATGCGGCTGGATTGCCTTTTTGGTAGATCAGCTAAGGGGTCAGGAATACTAGCTTCCAGCATGGCAGTAGCTGAAGGGATGGAGAGTGCACCAGTGCCAGGAATGACCACACTCGAGGTGGATGGCATCAAGGGCCAGCACAGGCTCCAGATTCACCCAGAGATGGTATGTTGTAATTACGTAGATAACTCATTAGGGACTCTGGAGTAATGAAGTTCTTATAGGAACTTCCGACGAATACCTGCATTATCACCGGGTATCTCATTGAAAAGCGTAAGCCTTTCTGATGCATTAGCTGTCTCACCAGGGTGAAGGCCTTCCTCTTCTACGACACTTCCTTGGAGAAGTCATGGTAAATGTAAATTCGGTGTTCCTGCCAGATAAGTTGGCCGATTTCTCTGGCCTGTTGTAAGATGAGCTCTGTTTCTGCAAAACACAGAAATCTGGCTACTATGTGTCTGGGTCTTTGTTCCGTAGGTGGTTTGGGGCCTAACGAGCGATGCGAGCACTCTATAGTTAGGCTGTAGTCCGATGGAAGCTTTAGAATTTGTGTCAAGACATGTACTAAAAATGAAGTAGTGTTTTTGAGCTCTACGTCTTCTGGGAAGCCAAATATATGAAGATTATTTCTCTGACTCCTGTTCTGTATGTCACCAATTTTACTTTGAAGGTCTTTGATGGTGCAGTCTTGTTGTCTAATCGTAGCCTGTAGTTCTTGAACTGATACTTCATTTAGCCAAACTTTGTTTTCTGTAGTAGCTAAATGAGAGCCGATGGTTTTTAATGTGGTAATATTTGTTGAGTAACAATCTTCAGATCATTCATGTCTTTTGTCAGCTTATAAAACATCACTTCTATTTTTTCGAGAGGGGTCTGTTGGTTTGAAGAATCAGCCATGATGCAGGGCCTGCAGTTTGTGTTCCAGGAGAGCATCAGATGCAGTAGAAACAGCAAATAAAAGGAACTGAGACAAAAAAGATATCAGGAGACTGCTGCAGTACATCTCAGTAGGCTTAGATTTGCTTGTAGATCTACATAATCAGGCTTAGATGGATGAAGATGATGTTAGATTATAGAAAATGATATAGAGCCCTGGAATCAGACGTCCATGCTGTTCAGTGTTCAGAAAATAAGAAATTTAAATCAATAAGCACAGCTAGGACTCTCTAGCCAAAGACTTAGTCCCACCCTCTGTGCCTTTAATGAACAGACAGTCCTTATACAACTTGCTCAGGCTGCACCTATCTGGCTGCTGGCCCCAAGAGGCCTACATTTGTACTGAGACAATCACATGATTTAAGATCCACCCCTAAGCTAATACAAAAAGATTTATAATCTGAAGAAAAACAAAAAACAGTAGGAAATAAAAAAAAGCAATTTAATTTCAAGACTTCATATTATAAGTGCATTTTAGAGGGCTAAAACCCAATATTTTTAGTTAATGCCCTCCCCTTTTGAGAGTGAAGGACAGTGTTCCCATAAATAAAAGGTGCAGCAGAATGGGGTGTTGGCCCCAAGAGACAAGACCTGTTTGAACTGTGGGGATAAGAACTTTTTCATGGCTTTATACAAAAGGCTTCATGCTATGCTGTACAAAAATCTTGTATTCTGCTTACTTCATAGTCTTTCAGGGGAAAGAACTCATAAGGGCAGTCAAAGAAAAGCAAAGATTAGGTTTGTTTATTGTTTGCTTTAAGCTGGGAGGTGTCCCTGATATTGCATAGGGTAACTGTAAGCCTTTACCAGCTTTGCTCCTCTTTTATTTCATATAGAACATAAGGTTTTAATAGGAGGTAGCCAGTATAACATTAGAGAAGGTGCAGTGTACTGTGGCTCCTTTTCTAAAACTATTTTGCAGTGTTTTTCTTTGCAGGAGAGCTGGTAGGAAAGCACCCGAGAAATACCTGCTTTTCAGCTCTTTCCTTACCACACAGTTTCTCTGCAGGGCTTTAGTTAGTTAGGCTACTTTGAATAATTCAAACAGTCAGACAAAAAAAAAATACTGCATTTTACAGCTTTTCTGGGCAAGAGCAGCCAGTAACCATTTACATACTGCAGCTCAGAAAGCTGGCTGCACATTTTCTTTGTACAGGACTGCATGGGACAGGATCCCTTTTATACCAAGACAAAAAAAAATTGGAATCCCTGTTTCAATATGCGTTAAGCATATCAAAGCACAACATTAAGGGGGTACCTTCCAGCATATCTTAATTGCAACCGGCAGCAGCTTTATTACACCCATAACAGGCTGCTTCACACAGGACTATATCAACTATTTCAGTTTTGTGTAATAACCTGCTTAATAACTAGCAGAACTGTTTTACAGCTAGCAGGTTATACAGTAGCCAAGAGGCTACAATACCATTAATGCCCACTGTCAGGTCAGAGCAGACCTAGGGACAGAAAGGAAAAGGAAAATAGAAGAAGAAAAGGGAGACTTGTAGGTGGCCTGCTTACAGAAAGGGATGGAAGAAATTAAGGATAGGAAAGGGTGCTGTTGCAACAGTCTTGATAGTGGGAATAGAAGATGACAGAACAGGGTCCCTAGGCTCCCTTCCCCATCTGTGCCAGGGTAGAGCACTGTGCTACCACACGCCATCTCACCCTGGATGGAAACCAGGGTCCTAAGACTTCCTGGTTTTCAAATTCAAAACCCTGCTATGACAACCCAGGAGGTTTTTATTGGGGCTTCCACTCACCCTTTCTCGAAGCCCCACCCCAGGGCACCCCATATAAATACAAAGCTGTGCTGCAAATCAAGAATACACAGGTGCTAATACCATTTCTAGCACTACGTACATTTGCCCTGCGGTGAATAGTCTTTTTTTTTTCCCATTTAAGACCAATGCAACACTCAAAATGCTCAATATTCACATATAGAGTCCCAACCACCCCCTCTGATGTTCTTTGAAAATGCCGTGAGCTGCTCTAGTCACTTTTTCGGCTGCCACCTCCCTATCCTCTCACCCTTCCTCCCTGATTTCTTCTAGGTTTCTGAAATTATTCCTTGTATGTGTTATTCATGTATCCTATTTACCGTGATGCCGTACCTGAACTGATGAATATGGTTGTATGCTCTCTTTAATGTTGTATGCCCTTGTTTAACATGTATGTACTCTCCTGACGTGGAACCTTTGTAAAACAGCCTTGGCTCAAAGGTAATTGTAATTCTAGATCTAAATAAACAATAAACAATAACAATTTTTCCCAGAACACCACATTTATACATATTTACATATTTACAGGATTCTTCAGCTTAACACCTGCAACATGCAGAGACATGATATCTGCATTTTTGTGCTCTGATCCTAGTCTGTGTTTAACTGTGAATTTATAGAGCTGCAGAGCTAGGTACCACCACATGATCCTGGTGTTTTGATCTTTCATTTGATGGAGCCAACAAAGAGGATTATGGTCCATAGCTAAAGTAAAGACAGCTCCCCAGAGATAAAAACGTAGGGCTTGTATTGCCCACTTCACAGCAAAACATTCCTTCTCGACAGATGAATATTTCTGCTCCCAATCATGGAGCTTTATAGAAATATACAACACTGGATGTTCTTCTCCGTCTGAAGTCTGACTTAGCACTGTGCTGATACGTGTATCCAAGACATCAGTGTGAACCACAAATTCCTTGGTAAAGTCACGGAACCTCAGAACTGGTGAAGAGCAAAGGGCAGCTTTTATTGGCTGAAAGGCTTCTTCACATTTGGGGGCCATTTCACAGTGTTTCCATACCTTTTTTTAGTCAGGTCGGTCAGAAGTGTTGCTATAGTTGCAATATTAGGAATGAACCTGTGGTAGTAACTGGCAAGCCCCAAAAATTACCAAACCTGCTTTTTAGTTTGCAGTATATGGCAATTTGCTACTGCTTCAACTTTAGAAATCTCAGGTTTTACCTGACCGTTACCTAGCAAAAAACCCAGACATTTAGTTTCGGTCATGGCTATATTGCATTTTCTCAGGTTTATAGTCAACCCTGCTTCTCTAATCGCCTTGACAGCCTCAGTTACCTGTTTCACATGAGAGGGCCAGCCTGGACTGAAAATTTCTACATCGTCCAGACAGGCTGTAGCATAGGCAGAATGGGGTGCTAACAAATGATCCATTGCCCTTTGGAAAGTAACGGGTGCTCCATGGAGACCCAATGACATAGTTACAAACTGGAAGAGACCCATGAGTGTACTGAAGGCTGTTTTCTCTTTGCAGGATTGACCCAACGGGATTTGCCAGTAACCTTTCGTTAGATCCAGAGTGGTAATAAATCTTGCATTTCCAACTTGTTCAATGAGATATTCAATTCTAGGCATAGGATATCCATCAAACTCAGAATCTTCATTGAGTTTTCCAAAATCAAGGCAGAGCCTGATGCCTCCCTCCTCTTTAGGGACAACCACTAGGGGAGATGCCCACAGGCTTTTTGATTGCTCAATTATTCCCAGGGCCCTCATCTTCTGAATTTCTTGCTGCACTTCTGCCCTCACACGTTTGGGGAGCCCATAGGGCTTCTGCCTAATAGGGGGTGAAGAGGTGTGCATATGGTGTTCCATCCCCTACTTCCCACCCAGGTATCTTTGTAAAAGTGGAGGAATATTTCAGGATGACCTGCTCTATTTATGCGTTCTGTTGGGAATCAAAACAAGGATTGATGTTAACCTCTGTTAGTCCTGTTTCCCCCTCTTCATTGAGCCTACTATATGCTAACCCCATATCTGATACCTCCTGCTCAGGCATCACTATCATGCCAATCTCTGGCTTAGGTTTTTCATACCATTTCTTAAGCAGGTTGGCATGATGGATTTGTTTTCAGACTTTCTGTCAGGAGTCTCATCTTCATATGTACCACTTCCCACCCTTCTAAGGATTTTGTAAGCCCCTGACATTTCATTAAAAGTTTATTTTCTGTGGTTGGCAACAAAAATAGGACTTTATCTCCTTCTTGGAAATCTTTTTCCTTGACCTTCTGGTCATACCACTGCTTCTGTTTGGATTGGGCCTCACTGCAATTCTGATGTGCCACAATGGTATATTTCATTAGCCTCTTCCGCAGCTTGGTCATGTACTCTGAGATATTGCAGTTACCTGCAGTGCTCCCCTCCTCCCAGTACTCCTTAACTATGTCAAGAGGTCTTCATGTGTTATACCTATATAATAATTCAAATGGGGAAAACCCAGTTGAAGGCTGAGGCATCTCTCAGTAGGTGAAAAGGAGTAGGGGAAGGTACTTGTCCCAATGCTTACACTCATCATGGGCAAACTTGTGGAGCATCTGCTTAAGGGTCTGGTTAAAGCGTTCTACATGCCCATTGGTCTTAGAGTGGTAGGGAGTTGTTCAGATTGCTACCACCCCTAGTAGGCGATAAAGTTCTCAGAGAAGGGTGGAGTTAAAGTTACTACCCCATGTCAGTTAAAATTTCTTTGGGGATACCCAATATGCTAAACAGTGTGATTATCTCCTCTGCAATTTTCCCTGTCCTGATACATCTTAGAGGAATGGCCTCATTGTATTGGGTTGCATAGTTGCACACTATGAGGATGAATCTATTCCCCTTAGAACTCTTTGCAGTAGGTCCCATGATATTCATCACCATCCTGACAAAGGGGGTAGTAACTAGAGGGTGGGGTTCTAAGGGTACCATATCCCTCCTACCCACTTGGGCAACACAGGCTCTACAGTAATTGACCACTTGTTTGTGGATAATAGGCCAATAAAATCTTTGTAGGAGGCTAAATAAGGTCCTGTCCCTTTCCAGCATGTCCAGCACAAGGAATAGCATGCCCTAGATATAACAATTGGGCTCTAAAATTATCTGGGGCAACCAGTTGTTCCTACTCTTCCCTAGTCTTAGGATTAGTACACACCCTGTACAAGATATTATTTTTAATTATCAGTTTAGGAGTTCACTCTGGTGTACTTTTTCCCACTTGCTGAAAGAGAGAAGTTAGTGTGTTCTCATTTTTTTGTTCTTTAACTATCTCACATTCAGGTATAGACATATTAACATTTATATTGTCACATTGTCCCTTTTTTCTCCATTTTTCCTGCAAGACACACTTTTCCCTTTTTGTTTTCCTGGCTTTACCAGGACTACCTAAAATGTTCTCATCAAAGGGAAATGTATCACTCAGACTTCTCTCTGCCTGGCTTTGGGCCCTTGTAGTAAGTGCATACATCTGAACCTTATTAGCCAGCAATGAGTCAAAATGAGGATAATTATGTCCTTTAACAACTGAGACAGGAAGTCCAGGTACGAGTCCTGCAGGTACAGCTGTTTCTCAGCCCTGAATGTTCATCACTACTTCAGTAGTGGGGTACCTGTGCTTGTCCCCATGAATACAGACCACATCCACAGGGGGCTCTGAAGCAGTACAGGATTCAGGACAGATCAATGTGTATTTGCTCCCTGAGTCTATAAGTCCCAGCACCTGTTGGTCATTTAATCTGACTTCTGTTATATAATGTCCCCAGTTCAATAAGGCAAGCTGAGTGGGCTTCATCCTTTTCTTGGGACAGTACCTTGCAATGTGCCACACACCCTCACAGTTACAACAAATGATGTCAGGTAGATAAGTCCTCCCTCCTCTCCCTTGCTTATCCTCTTGCTTTTTATAAGGTCTAGCAGATGAAGGGGTATAAGATTGTTTTACTGGTGAGGATGGGAGGGCAGTGGATATTTCGGGGGCCCTGTTTCTTTTGAGAGTTGGTCGGGCAGACAAGAAGTCTTCAGCTAATGTGATAGCGACTTCAGCTGATTCAGTGTTATGTTCCTTCACCCAAAGTTGGACCTCGTTGGATAAAATTTGAAGGAATTGCTCAATTACCAGAAACTCAATAATGTCCATCATTGACTTCCCATCCAACTGCAGCCATTTTCAACACAATTTCTTCAGTCGGACATAAGTCTAAGGTGTATAAGATGTCTGATATCATAGAGACCGAAATTTCTGTCTGTAAGTCTTGGTGTTGATGTCATATCTTTGCAGAATTTCTTTTTTAACCAGTTCATAGTTACCTCTATATCTAGCATCCATATTGCTGTATGCCAGCTGTGCCTTGCCAGTCAGGTAAGTGGCTAATTGGACCACACACTGAGATTGTGGCCAACCACAGGCTCTAGCCACCCTCCCGAAAGTTGACAGATAGGCTTTGATTTCATCAGTGGGGGTTATCTTGGTTAATTTAATCTCCTTTGGGCTTGAATCCCTCCCACCACTATTAGCCCCAATTACCAGGAGAGCCCTCAAGGTCTCAGTCCATCTTTGATCTTATGTCCTCCTCTTCTTCTCCCAATCCTTTAAATCCTGCTGCCTATGTCATTCCAACTCAAGCTGGCAGCCAGCTAGCCATTTCAACAGGTCACTGATGTCTGATGAGGATGCCTCCAGCTGTTCTTCCTCTCCCTCCAAGGCACTGGACTCAGTGTCTGGCTTGGTCTTTGGCTGGACAGATGGCTCCAACTCTGGATGTAGCTGCTGCCCACGTCTCTCAACCATTGAGCTGCTCTGGACAGTATCTCGAACTTCAGGCTCCGAGCTCTCCACCTTATCAAGCTTCTGAGCTATGGTTCGCAACTTAACTTGTTTCCTCTATATCAGGTCTGATATCAGTGTTGGTGTCCCTCTTTTTTGCTAGGATCAAAAACAATCCCACTTCTAACACCAGTGTGCCCTGGTTGACCAAACTGAGTGGGTTGAGGAAACAGGTACCAGGTCATAATCGCGCACGCTTAATAGTGTACAACATTATGGCTTACCTGGTACAGTGCTGCACTAGTGAATGAATGGTGCAATACCGCGTATACTGCTGTGCGCTATATTGCACCATTTTCACTCTCTGAGGCAGAGGATAAGACCACTGCTGGGAAAGGGTTCCACTGACCAGCTGCTGTGGCTCAACAGACTGAGCCACAGTAGCAGGGAACCCAGGCAGTGCCTCTGGGACCAGGTTTGATTCCCCAGTCCCAGAAACTTTTATTTTCTTCAATCTATGTGCACTTCCCAACTTGAACCCCCGGAGTTGAGAATCTATAGTGGGGGGGTTCGGGGGTGCAGCCCCCCCGTAACAAGGGGTGTGGGGGCAGAGCCAACTACAGAAAAAAGAGATATGCCGCATGGCAAGAATCACTCTGTATTGGCAGTGCAATCTTGCCATGTGGCATAATGTCATGTGACATTATGACCCCGTGCCGAGGAAACAGACACAGGAGGCAGAAGTTCAGGTGAAGCAAAAACACACCACTGCGTGACTTTATTTACCAAAATAAAATAAAAAAAAAATAAGAAAATAAATCAATATGCACAGCTAGGACTCTCAAGCAAAAGACATAGTCCCACCCCCTGTGCCTTTAAAGAATCAGCAGTCCTTACACAATCTGCTCAGCCTGTACCTATCTGGCTGCTGGCCCAAAGAGACCTACATTTATACCACTGAGACAATTGCATGATCTAAGATCCACCTCTAAGCTAATATAAAAAGATTTCTAATGTAAAGATAAACAAAAAACAGTAGGAAATAAAATAAAGCAATTTAATTTCAAGACTTCATATTATTATTATGTTATAAGTGCATTTTAAAGGGCAAAAACCAAATATTTTTAGTTAATGCCCTCTGAAGCCCCTCCCCTTTTGAGAGTGAAGGACAGTGATCACTAAATAAAAGGTGCAGCAGAATGGAGCGTTGGCCCCCAGAGACAAGATCTGTTTGAGCTGCAGGGGTAAGACCTTTTTCATGGCTTTATACAAAAGGTTTCATGCTATGCTGTACAAAAACCTTGTATTCAGCTTACTCCATAATCTTTTAGGGGAAACAACACATATGTGCAGTCAAAGAAAAGCAAAGATTAGGTTTGTTTGTTGTTTGCTTAAATCTGGTCCTTGATATTGCATAGGATAACTATAAGCCTTTACCTGCTTTGTTCCTCTTTTATTTCATATGGAACATAAGGTTTTAGTAGGAGGTAGCCAGATATAACATTAGGGAAGGTGCAGTGTACCGTGGCTCCTTTTCTAAAACTATTTTGCAGTGTTTTTTCAGGTGAGCTGGTAGGACAGCACCAAGAAATACCTGCTTTCCAGCTCTTTCCTTACCACACAGTTTCTCGGCAGGGCTTTAGTTAGTTGGGCTACTTTGAACAATTCAAATAGTCAGACAAATAAAAATACTGCATTTTACAGCTTTTCTCGGCAAGAGCAGCCAGTAACCATTTACATACTGCAGCTCAGAAAGCTGGCTGCACATTTTCTTTTGTACAGGACTGCATGGGATAGGCATCCTTTTATACCAAGACAAAAAGAAATGGGAATCCCTGTTTCAATATGCGCTAAGCGTATCAAAGCACAACATTAAGGGGGTACCTTCCAGCATATCTTAATTGCAACCAGCAGCAGCTTTATTACACCCATAACAAGCTGCTACACACAGGACTATATCAACTGTTTCAGTTTTGCATAATAACCTGCTTGATAACTAGCAGAACTGTTTTACAGCTAGCAGGTTATACAGTAGCCAAGAGGCCACAATACCATTAGCACCCACTGGCAGGTCGGAGCAGACCTAGGGACAGAAAGGAAAAGGAAAATAGAATAAGAAAAGAGAGACTAGTAGGTGGCCTGCCTACAAAAAGGGATAGAAGAGATTAAGGATAGGAAAGGGTGCTGTTGCAAGAGTCTTAATAGTGGGAATATAAGATGACAGAACAGGGTTGCTAGGCTCCCCTTCCCCTCTGTGCCAGGGTAGAGCACTGCACTGCCACAAACTGCTACTAAGCAGGTCAAAAACGTTGTTCCTTGGAGATCCACACTTAGTAGTTGTCTAGGCCAGGAAGGGTAGACTCCAACTCCTCAACAGCCACTGACTCCTTGGAAGTAGGGGGTAGCACATCAGGACAATGACATTATTACAGTGAACACCACCAGAGCAACAAATTTCACCAGGTCGAGATTGGTCGCTGTGGTAGTCCGCTGTATGCCGACACCATGACTCCCGGTGTTTCGCCCCCAACCCGAGCCAACTCAGACTCAGAGTTGATTAATTAGAGATGGGGGAGCACGGGGGAGGGGGGTGAAACCCCCCACACAAAAACACTTTTTCCTGATGATAACACTGCCAACAGTCGGTATTGTTCCCAGTGCTGTGCAGGATGTCGACAACATTGTTGTCTATATTCTGCCATGGAACCGAAGTACTGCAGGGTGGGCTAAGATACTCCTGTGAGTCTGTGCTTTGTGGAGACTGCTAACCCAGAATCCAGTCATTTCTTGCTGGGGCAGTTGTTCTGTAAGGGAAACAGAAATGAACTATATGTCAAAGTTATTGGTAAAAGTGTCCCACCCATAATAGTTCTGATAGATACAGAGGCTAAGATCTCCCTTGCATGTTCTCAATGAGCTATAGCAATTATTGCTTGAGAACTCCACTAGTCTCAGAACACAACCTTGAACCCTTACTATATTCAATAGCAATAAACCACAATTTAGACTTTTAGGAACCAATACATGGGATTTGGACTTTGCTGGTACCACTTGTCACATACTCTACACATCTACAAGAGTTCTGAAAAATATTTCCTCATAGGAATGAATCTGCTACAGAGGTACTGGGTATGTATGTGTCTATTTGAGGTGGATTTACTCTCTGCTATTCTACATCCCCAGCCTCATCAGGAAACTCGGACATGGGGATGGTACACCTCTGAGAAGGTGCATCATGCCAGATTTTCTACCTCACCAGGAGACTCAGACCTAAGGGGTTGGGGACATATCTATAATAAAATGGGCCTTACAAGCACTTCTATGCCTGAACAGCTTCAAGTAGGGCCAATATGCCTACAATCAGAAAATGGGGCTCATTTATTGTGCATTACCTTGTGACCTTTTTCATGAATAATGGTGAAGACCAGAACTGGATTTTGTAACTCTGTGTGGGGGTGGGTGATTACCTGGTTTGGATTAAAAACAGACTGAAAATCATGGAAGTTCAACATTTTAGTGGCACATTCCTGTATAGATCAAGTATGGTAAGTCATTTTTTTTCTCAAACTGATAGTTATTATTGTGAATTTCTTTCATTTCAGAGGAAAACAAACACTGGCACCACTCTACCGTAAAAACAAGGCCTTTATTAACAATAAATGAAAAGCCACATGCCGTCTGCAGACAGGGTTGCTACAAATGCTGCAATCGGTTTTGCAATCACTGTGTGATGGATGACACAGTAATTGTGAAAATGGTTGGGGCTTTTGTAGCGACCTGGTATGCGGATGGAATGTGTCTTTTTATTTTTTGTTAATAAATTAATTGTTTTTATGTTAGAGTGGTACCGGTGTTTGTATTCCTTTGTTTTGTGGTTACGCCAGCCACTCTCATGCAGTGGGGCCTTTTTTCTGTGGTGGTCTTTCATTTCATCACTTGTTTTAAATGTTTCAACATTTAAGCAGTAGTTTTAAGATAAGAAATGAGGCATTTTGTTAACAATGTAAATCACAGTTTTTTTTTTGCGATGAATGTCAATATTTCTTAGTAGGCTGTTCCCCCCCCCCCCAGAATTTCTATAATGTCCTCCTCAGTGCTCAGTGCAATACTTAATTCAGACATGGGCAGTAACACAAAGAGTTACTGAATGCGAAATTCATCATAAAACCTGGCATAGTGCTACTACAGCGTTGAAGCAGAGAGGCATGGCCCCTACTGTCTCCTGACATATTTGATGTAGTGTGCTACACTTTCTCAAAGGATGCTGAGAAATAGAATGAATGTATCCCAGCCCTTTAAAGGCAGCTTGTTAAAGGGATAAACTCCCTTTACTCCTGACAGTTTACTATATGTCACATATACAAACAACAGTTGCTTCTCCATGTCAATTTAATCACTGAACATTTATTGCAGGGCTCTCCTTAGTGTACAGAATTTCATATTAAAATAATATGAAAACTACCTATAAGTGTCTCCTTTAAGAAATCACACCAAGCAAGACATGTCCGGAGACAGTGGCTTATATGCCACTCTGCAGCAACCCTGTACTAGCATTATGCCAGATTTTATGATGAATTTTCTCATTTGCCGACTCTGTGTGTGGTTTCCCATTTCTGAATCAAGTATTTTGCCGAGCACTGAAAAGGATACATAAGTAGAGCATTCATTCTGAGAAACACTAGACGGCTGCTGATTTCCTTCTGTGAGTACCTGTTTTTTGGCTAATTGTGCCCCATCGCTTTGTTCTAGTATGGCTGTTTTCTAAATGTGGTGATTTTCTTTAAAGGAGAACTGTGCTAAACCTGTGCATCATTCCCCTTGCAGAAGCTGATTTTTAAATATTGGTGGCAGTTCTGTTACTGTTTCATCGCTACAGGCTTTTTAGTTACCCTAGCGTGTGTTTCTGACCAACACACTGCTGCTAAGCATCATTTTAGAACTGTGTGATGTAGATTATGTTCCTTACTCAGTTCTTCTATTGTCGGTGACCAGCACAACCCTCCTTTCACCACCACAGTTGACCATTGACTGAGCCCTCCTTGAGCGCGTACTGTATACAGTATGGCTCATTGACTGTGATTGACCAAGTACATGCTCCAGGAGGGCTCAGTAGGAGGCCAGCCTTGATGGTGAGAGGAGGGCTGTGCTGGTTGCTGACCATGGGTTGGGATGGGGGAAGCAGGGTGGTGGAACACACTGGATGGGTTGGTGGGTCCTCTAGACTGCCACAGAGAATTACTGCTCTTATGGGACCAGCAATCGGTTGGGGGTGGTGTGGGGGGAGGGACCCAAGAATTACCAGGGAATAAGTTCACTTTATTTGGGGATGGCAATTGGTGTCTGCGAAGGGATGGAACCACTACACTATGGAAAATTATTTTTCATATTGGGTCGGCAATCAGGGAGGGGGGGAAGGTTCCTAGTCTACCAGGGAATACTTAATTTATTTGGGTATGGTGATCTGAGAATGGGGAGGGACCACTACACTACAGAAACATTATTTTTCCTTTGAGTTGGTGATCAGGGAGGGGGGACCTCTGCACTATGGAAAACATTTATTTCTTATGGGGACAACAATCAGGGAGGGGGGAGGGACCCTGGACTAGCAGGGAATACTTAATTTATTTGGGGACGCCGATCAGAGAATGAGGAGGAACCACCACACTACACTATGGAAACATTATTTTTCCTGTGAGTCGGTGATCATGGATGGGGGAGGGACCGCTACACTATGGAAAACATATATTGCTTATGGGGTCAGCAACTGGGGGGGAGGGACCGCTACACTATGGAAGATATATATTGCTTATGGGGTCAGCGATCAGGGAGGGGGGAGGGACCCTAGACTACCAGATAATAGTTGGTTTATTTGGGGACGGTGATCAGAGGATGCGGGGGACTAGACCAGCAGGGCATGCGGCTGTGTGGGCATGGGCTGATGGGGAGGCAGTACTAAGCCACCTGCAGGCCATGCAAATGAGCCCATTATGGGCATGCTAATGGCCAATAGCACCTTGCATGCCCAATGGGCTCATTTGCATGGCTACATTTGTGAATGGGGACATAGCGTGTGTGAGCTATTGGTGGTGGGCCATTCTCCTGGCTGGCTGTTGGGGCAGTGCTACTGAGATTCCTGTTTTTTTTCCTGGGCTAGCACTGCACCCATCAAACCCCTATTAACAGTCGTATAGAGCACTGCACTATCTGTCTGTGAATAGCATGATTGTCCACCAGCGCAACCACAGGGTGCCGTGCAAACGTTTAGCAGCACTTTGGATTTTGTTTTCTGAATCCTGGCCCAAGAGTCTTACTAAAGTGAAAATCCTTTTATAGTTTATCCAATTTAAAGGAAGAGTTCTAGCAGGCAAGCAATGTTTCCAGCAGGTCTTGATCCATGTTTTTCTTCGAGTTGCAATTTAAATTTCTCTTCATTTTCTAACCAGGAATGGATTAAAAATTTTGGTTCCTGGGTTAATCTGACTGATTGTAATAAAATAATAATATTTTATAAATTTTGATCTGTAGTGGTGAAGCTACTTTAATCTCTGCACTTCAAATTTCAGAATTTGATTTAAAAATACATGTTGTGTAGATATTAGATGCTTCCTAATTTAATTTGATTTCTTTGTTTATGTGTAGTTCACATTCTCAAGTTAGACTTTTTTGTGAATATTTATTAATCTAAGTTCTGTGACATGTGACTGATGATGTGTATAAGAGGGGTAATACCCCTTAATGTGACACGCCCCCTGAGGAAGACCTTGTGGTCGAAGCACTGGGGCT
Organism: Neoceratodus forsteri; assembly: GCA_016271365.2. Taxonomy (NCBI): domain Eukaryota; kingdom Metazoa; phylum Chordata; order Ceratodontiformes; family Ceratodontidae; genus Neoceratodus; species Neoceratodus forsteri. Next base: position 1,087,217,707 of record CM057450.1, read on the forward strand.
GTTAGTAGCATCCTCTATACCACTGGAATAAATCTTCATTTCATCTCATTCAGCTTCTTGGTGTTGTTTCCTGCGAGTGCAATAAGCAATGTTTCCAGCAGGCCTTGATCTATGTTTTTCTTTAAGGTGCAATTGATGTTTCTAAAGAAAAGGTAGTTGAAAATGGAAAAGCAAATGTTTTGATTGCATGCTGATTCTAACTTTTGTTTTGTCCTATGCTAACATTTTCCTTCCTTGTAGCAACTGGTGATACTGCAGTTGCTTTTTTTGTTTGTTTTTTTCTTTTACAGTGTTTTTATTTTGTAATTAAAGTTCACTGAAATTTTCAATACTGCAGAACAATACATACTTCAATGACAAAAGTGACAACATAGAAAATACCAGTGGATCTGACAGCAAAGAACCTGACAGCTACAGTACTAATGACAAACACATAACACTTAAAATAAATAACATTAAAGAACAGAGAACATAACTGGGATTAAAAGTACAATACAACTGCACATTTTAAATACCAAACTTCTCTTTGTTCCGTTTCAGGGGTCTTCTCCCCCTTACCACCTGTATGATGCCAGACCTCTTAGTTTTAGTTGTGCAGGTCCTTTTATCTGGGCCCTACTAAGTGTAACTATCAGCATAGGGAATAACTTAAGGGTGTGAGGCTGAAACATCTAGAATGTCCCACCCTTCCCAGGAGGCCTCACATTCCAGGAGTAGGAACCATCTATGATTGTGTTTTTCAAGGGAATGTCTGGGCAAGGATGTGACTTGATCTATCTCTTCTGAATGCCTCTGCAGGTTCTTTTTTTTGTTAAGTGTTTTAAATATATCTGTCAAATTAATCAGGTCCAAGGAATCCAGACCCATGAAGGAGTCCTAAAATAATACAGCTGTAATGGGCCAAACCACATTACTCATGTTGTGGTGTATGGAGTCATAGGACACCTAATAGCCCTTAAGTAGGTATGGAGTGCCTAGGCCCCTGGATGCAGGCAGATGTCAGGGCCACTGTGTCTGAGAATTAGCCTCACTTCCTGTAGTTAGAAACTCTCAAAGTTTGGGGGAGGGAGGGGGAGGAGGAGAGATATATCCCCAGGGCAAAGAGGACAGGGCCAGTTATGAAGACCTACATTTTAGCACTATTTCATTGTCATCAGCCTGATGAGGGGGGAACCAAGCCTAACAACACAGCCCACAGAGCACCCCATACTTGTGATGAAGAATAGTGGTGGTGTCCGCTGACTGTCTATCAAATTAAAGCCATGAGATGAAACATTGATTGAAAGACGAGATGAGAAGTGGCAACCATGAGTGTCGTGAGAAAGATCCTGCCCATTCTCTAAAACGGCTTTGCCAGTGTATCGCTCAACTACCCCCCAACTTGGGGAGGGGGGCCCAATGCTTGGCACAGACATCACACACTTGCTCAGAGTATTTGGGCTTCCGTAAGTGCTCTCAGTTAAGGGGGATGTGGCTTCCTCTGCTGTCCCCCTTACCTACTTCTGTTAATGGCTGTATATTTACAATATTTTTTAAGTTCTCTAAGCTATGGGTGTTGCATGGCCATCTCCCTGGTGCCAGGGGACTCTCTGTCAGCATTTTCTGTTTTCCCCAGCAGCAAACTCTCCCCCACACTAAACAGTGGAGATTGAAGGGGTACTCCATACCACTGACCTATTGCCAATTACAGGAACGCCTGCCTCATTGTCCTGTATCAGTTTTTGCAGTTAGTTCCATTAGCGCTCCCTGCATTTGATTTTGCTTCATTTTATGGTTGTCCACATCTGACCACATGGTTTGTAAAGAGGACGTGATTTCAGAGTGAAAAGCTTGTATTCCTGCTAGTAAGTGTTCATTAGTATCATGCGTGCCTGCCAGCCATTGCAATCCCAGTGGGAAGGATGCCATGCTGAGTGCAGGCATGGAGCTTCCCAAATCTATCTCTCAGGGTTCCTCAGTCTGGTCTGGTGGTTGTAATTTGTATTTGTTTATCCATCACCTCCTACTGAAAATGTATGTTGAAATGCTAAGTAACGTATGCTTAGGAGATGTTTTTTGCCATGACAATCACGGACCTCCTTTGAGTTTACTCCATGTTCCATGGTGACACCACTAGGGGCCTGATATCCAAAGGTTGTAGGTGTGTCAATGGGTCTTTCCCCACCCAAGCCAGGGTTTGCACTGGATCTCCACATTCAAAAGGGTCTGCTGTATGGGCAAAGAGGGATAGTGCCCATGCACAACATGCTGTATGCATGCAGGAAAGGGTAGAGGTGTGGCCACGAATAGCTGCAACACCCCATACTCAGTGGCTTTGTGCTGTGCAAAAGGGTTTAGCATGGTCATATTGTGCAGCAAAAAATATTATCAAACCATACCCCAGCTTACTCAGGGCAACTCTAATGGCTGCAGGAGGTAATGCACACATAGAACACTTGACATCCCTCTCTGGCATCTAGTTGCCCCCTCTATGGCACTGAACAACCACCCACCCATCACCTTACCAGTACCCTCGGTGCTGTAGGTGAATACCACAACCAGTGCAGCCCTCCTCACACCTCCTTGATCGGCGGCCGTATGTCCAGGCAAGGAGTGCACATTTCATTTATAGGACAGGATGATGAGCCCTGTCCCATAAATGAGATACATGATCCCTCTGCGGACATATTGCAGCTGGCCGAGGAGATGTGAGGAGGGCTGTGCAGATCGCCCTATGCACCCACAGCACTGAGGGTACTGGTAAGGTTGAGGGGGTGTTAGGTGCCATGAGAGGGCCATTAGATACTAGGGAGGATTGTCAAGTGTCTTACAGATTGGTGATTAGAGGGGGGGACCACTATAACCAGGACTGCCTTATCATTATTACGTGCTGGCAATTGAAAGGAGAGGGGACCACTAGTACCAGAGATCCTTATCATTATTACAGGCTGGTGATCATGGGGACCATTAGCACCAGGGATGCCTTATCATTATTACGAGCTGATGATGGGAGGGAGGGGCCACTAGCATCATGGATGCCTTATTATTATTATTATTATTATTATGGGCTGGCAATCTCGGGGGGAGGGAGCACAAGCACCAGGGATGCTTTATCTGTATTATGTGCTGGTGATCAGAGGAGGACCACTAGGCATCAACGATATCTACACCACTCTGGGACCGGGCAATGGGGGAAGGGATGCCACTCTAAGCTGCCTTGCTACCCATGCATATGAGCCCATAATGGGCATACAAATGGACCCTTAGCACCTTGCATGCCCAATGGGCTCATTTGCATAGATCTCTTTGAATATTGTAGATAGTGCTCTGGTGCTCTCCATTCTGGGGGTGTAATCCAGGATCCATGTCGGGACAGTACTCCATGACTTAGCACTATGCTGACATGGCCCTATATTCAGTTGAATAGTGCCAGTGTGCTGTTCAACTGAATGTAGCATCCGTAGGCTCCTGAGCAACTGTAAGTTGCAATGCAAAGTTCTGCACTCCTCTTTGCACTTTTTCAAATATCAGGCCCCAGAAGTCTTATCTCTGCAGTTTCTTATCCAAGACAGAAGGAGTGACCAGTAGCAAGTGCTGAGTTACAGCCAGTAACACCAACTTGTGTGAACCTTTGTGGGTGCTCATTGCCAGTAGGTAGTATTTTTCCTCTGCCCAGGTTGCTTAGTAATCCCCTTTTGCAGGAAAAAATTGAGGGTGCTTATGTCAACTTTGTGGGTTCTTAAGCACTCCAACACCCATAGAGTCTGCTCCTATGGTTACAGCTTTTATAGCAGGAGCTACAAAGATGCCACCCTTTTGTTTTCCCCTTCATGCCTGGCAGGGTCAGGTGCATAATCTAGTTTTTGGGGTGGTTCAGTGGTGGAAATGCAAAACTTTGACCTAGAAATCTTTGTGGATGGGGAAGCCCGCAAAAATAGATTTGTGTGTGCCCACCTGCCCGCATACATTGGGTGTTTTGTGTTACAGTGCCACTTGTTTATTGCTATTGCCATTTTTTAGAGAACATGTGCACATTAGTATCCCTAATTGCTGGGCTCAAGTATACTGATGGGGGTATGGAGAAGATGGGGGAGGACTTTGAAGCTGATGCCAGCCTGCCAACATCAGTGTTAAGTTTTTGCAGCAATGTGTTTTACATCTTGAATGGTATTTTTGCATTTTAGATTATGGATAGTATGTTGTTGAAGGAAAGGGAACTTCAATAGCCTACTCAATCAGAATAATGTTATGCTTTTGCAACTGTAAAGCAACATTGTGGCCATTCGCACTTTCTATTCCATAAGGAATTACTATCATGTAGGGGTACTGAAGGTAAGGAACCCTGTAAGAGAGCTTCACCCCTAGAGGTGCTGCGGAAAGGTAGCACACCACAATAGTGACAATTCTATAGTGAACATCACCACAGCGACAAATCTGGCCAGGTTGAGATTAGTCACTGTGGTGGTCTGATGTATGCCGACACCGTGACTCCTGGTGTTTCGCCGCCACCCTGAACTAACTCCGACTCGGAGTTGGTTAACTAGAGATGGGGGGGTTGTGGGGGGCAAAGCCCCCTGCAAAAAAACACTGCTTCCCTACGGGAACACTGCTGACAGCTGGCATTATTTCCATTGCTGTGCAGGATGTCAACAACATTGTTGTCAATATTCTGCCAAGGAACCCCGCGAAAAGTCCCTTGGCTAAAGGTACCTTGGGAAGGAACCCCCTGGGAGTAGAGAGGTGAGTCACTGGAGGAGGGGGGGGGAGGATTGTGGGGCAAAGAGAAAGTACTTCAGATGGAGGCCGGGAGGAACTGCTTATATAGCTCAGGAAGTAGGCATGGCTGGTTGCTCACCCATTGAACTGCAGGTGTAGCCTTTAAATTCAATGGCCTAAGCAACCAGAATAATGGGACACTAGGCACCAGAGATGTGTTCGGGGGGGTGTTTTATTTATTCCATCCCGCGATCGGGATTTACAGTCCACTGGACCACCAGGGATGTGTTCGGGGGTTTGTTTATTCCATCCTGTGATGGGATTTTGCGTCCACTGGACCACCAGGGATGTGTTTGGGGGCACATTGCTGCCGCTATTGGGCTGGTGGGGATAAACTATGCCCGCGATCGGAGCAAGTGGGGGGTGGTGGTGGGGATTTTACACTCTTTGCCAGCGATCGGGCTGCAGGGGCACAGGGTGTGGGATGAGGGCCAGCCACAGGTGGCAGCTGCTGTGTTGCACCCTGCAATGCAGTAGCTCACCTGCGAGTGGCCCTCGACGAGCTTTTTTTGGCTCAAAGTTGTGCAGGCGCAGGTTGGGGTTGCGCTTGCAGCTTCTGCACAGCCCGCTGAATATCGGGCTGTGCAGTTTATGCATGGTTCCTCCCCCTCCAGTTCAGCATGCATTCATTTGCATTGTGCTGTTGCTCAGCATGTTTTCTGTGGTGCAACTGCCTCCTGCTGAATATCGCAGTATGGAGCAAGTTCGGACTTGCGAAGGCGCAACCCTGTTGCGCATGGCGCAACCCTTTTGAATATCTGGCCCATAGATTTTATAGTCCATACTTAATATTGATATGGGTCTATTAGAGGAAATCTCCTTGGGGTCTTTTCCAGGTTTCAGAACTGGGAACAACGTAGCATAGGCCCATGAGGGGGAGGAGTCTCCCCACCCTGGACCTCCCTGAAAGTGGACAGTAGGGAAGGGATCAGTTGTTTGGAGAATGTTTTGTACCATTCAGATGGAAATCCATCTGGTCCACGACATTTTTAAGTTTTAGCTTCTGCTATGGCTAATTTAATTTCTTCAGACCTGATCAGGGTTAATAATGTGGTCTGTTGGTCAAGGGATAAGGTTGGGAGAATCATTGTAGCTAGATATTGGTCCATCTGTGTGGGATCAGCAGAAACATGGGCTGCATATAACTGAGAGTAGAGCTGCTGAAAAGCAGTCAGTATATCCTCAGTTGTATGTACTGTTTGTGACAAAAGTTTGGAATTAATCTGCGTGATACAGGAAGCAGCCTTTTGTCTTCTTAGCTGGTGTGCCAGATTTCTGGACCCCCCCCCAGACCACCCTCATACCTATATTTCTTTAAGTAAAACAGGGACTGCTGCACCTTTTGGTCTAAGATTTTTTGTAGTTCCGCTTTTAATTGACAGATTCAGGTTTACACCTGAGACATTCCGGAGCCAGGACTTGTTGGAGACTACTGTATGTAACTCTTTTTCTAGCTTTGCATAAGTGGCTTCCATTTGTTTTTGTTTATATGATGTGCAGAACAGTATCTCTCCTCAGATAACCACTTTTAATGTGTCCCATCTTATACCTGCAGCAACTTCTGAACTGTTGTTATCCATCAATATCTGTGGGATTTTAGCTTTGATCTTTTTTTCTAAATCTAGGTCCATAAGCATCGCTAGATTTAGATGCCAATGAGAGGTGGCCCATGTCTAATTTTTACAATATAGGAGAATGATCCTAAAGAAAACCTGGGCTTATACTAGTATCGTGCAGAAGTCCTGTGTGTTCCTTTGTGGTGAAAAAAATAATCAATTCGAGAATGAGTGTGGAAACGGGGAGAATAATAAGTATATGCTCTGGTGGAGGGGGGAAAAAATCTCCACACATCTACTATCCCTAATGAGTCCATTCACATATGGAACAGTTTCTGTGTTGGTGTCCACCTATGTGGGGAGCAGACAGTGGAATCTATCTGTGGGACCAGAGTTATATTTATGTCTCCCTCCATTATTAGAGTTCCCTATAAAATTTCCAACAGTTTATTGAAGAACATTCAGAACCTCGCAGGGGGTGATTGTGGGGGGAAATATATATTGACTAAGGTGACTGGTTTCCCACACAGTAGCCATGTCAAAATGATGGATGAACCATTTGAATCGACATATTTCTTCTGGAGTACAAAGGACATTGATGTAGGAATTAATATGGCTGTTCTAATATGTTTATCTTTCGTACTAGAGGATGCTATTACCTGATATCTACCACCCCATGTCAGCTTTGAGTGCTCTCCAACAGTAATATGCATCTCCTGTAAATAAATTACATCTGGGGCTTGCTTCCCCTTTGCACTGCTTTTCACTATATGTCTAACTGCACCTTGTTACTTTCATCCACCTTGATATATGTTTGTTTTGATACCCATTTTCCAGCCTGTAACCTCTCATTCTGTAATTTTTTGCCTGTTTCATTGTATACTGTGTTTCTGCTGAATTTTTGATGTAATTGTATCTCCAATTTTCCCCCTCCCCCGGGTCGCACCTGGAATCGAGTCTTGGCTCAGTGTGCCTCTCCCAGTTACCAACTGTTAAATAAATAAATAAATGTTGGCAGGATAGCTCCAATAATATGGCTTGCACTGATGACAGCAAGGGATTTGTTAAGAAGAGAGAGAGAATGGCTTAGTAGGACCATCATCCATTTCCATCTAACTTTGGAACTTGACTAAGCTAGGAATGTTACTAAAACTAAGTATTATGATCTGCAGCACAGAGGAGAAAAAAACCCTTTGAGGAGGAAATCTCTGGGAATCCAAGGCTGGGATTGCCTTCCCTCCAGGCTTGTGCTATTTTATTTGTTTTGTGACAGTTTCAAAATGGAAAGCCTTGTCACTGTAGGAACAGGGAACCCCCTCCTTACTCTTGAGGAGAAGGTACTGTAACATATGGAATGCCACATAGCAATTTAGGTAGTCCTTTATTAGTCAGGTGGCACAAGCAATTCAAATATCCACATCAAACTCTGCGCTCTCCCTTTAAATTTAAAATCAACCCCATCGCATGCTCTGTTAGAGTTCACACTCAATTATGCACCTTTATTAAGTATAATCATATTTATGATTTAACACAACCTATTAGGGGTAACCCAAATTTAAAGATAGACAATAAGCCAATCACTTACTTGGCTTCCCCAATTGGAGGATATCTGGCTTTCTTATATTGTCACAACAGATAATTCATGGTGTTCTTCTATTGAGATATTAAAAAAATCTCAATATCCCCACTAAATGTATTTTAAAAATTTTTCAACTAGGACACTTAATAGTGAAAGTATTTGGTGTGACACCTCCCCAACAGGGTACTAAAACTTTTCTGGAGGAGCTGGCCCTTACGGGCAACTCACCACATTCTGTATCTAATATTTACAGGACCTTATGTAACTGGGCCTACCCGACTTGCTTTGCACCTGTACATTACTGGATTTCCTTTTTTCCCAATCAGGAAATTGATTGGAATACCTTATGGCGTAATTGTCATAAATATATCAACCAGGATAGACTTCGGGTTACCTAATTTCATATATTACACAACATATACTACACCCCTCAAAAATTACATAAGTATGGTCTTATTGATTCATCCATTTGCTCTGGTTGCCAACAGGCGGAAGGATCTATCTATCACATTTTTTGGACCTGTCCTAAAGCCACAACTCTCTGGACCAACATCCAGCAAAGGACTGAGCCCTTGCTAGGCTTGTCAGATTGTTTTACCCCAGAAGTGTGTCTTTTAGGTGATTATGCCAGAATTTCAGTATCCACCAGATGATATCACATAGCCCTGATGGCCCTATCAGTCAAAAAAGTCATTCTCCATCATTGGAAGGACAATACGGATATTTATTATTCTGAGTGACTAAAATAATTACTTGCTAATCTCAGAATGGAAAAAATGATAGCAAGTCTCAGTAATAGGCTGGACAGATATAGAAGGATATGGGAGCCTCTTCATATGCTGTTCTCCATTTAATTTATCTTACATTGCTTCTGGCTAATAGCTTGACTAATAGGTTTATGAGAAATGACTGTGCTGAATGGGGGTGGGATTCATATGTTTATGGGAGGGGAGGGAGAGGGCTGGGAGGTGGGGAGGGAAGGGGAACAGTTCCAGAGTATATTGTATTTCATGGTTTTATGTATAACTCAGATTGTTTTACTGGATCTGTTCTCATTATCCTTAAAAATTAATAAACTTTGATTTTAAAAAAAAATAAATTCAAATGAAGGTTTCTTGTTGGTCAAGGCATGAAATGTACCACAACGTTTGATGGGATAAAGAAGCAAAATCATATAGTTTACACAAGCAGCTGATTGATATGGTGTCAACATGAATTGTGAATTGAGATGATTAGCATGAATACTTTAAATGCCATTAAGGCGTAGTTAGGTTAGTCCAGTAAAGAATATTTGCAACACTGTAATGGAATGCAGTGGATATCTTGAAGCCATGTAGGTTATTGAGGTTAAAGAACTTAGATCAGGAAGATTGAAAGCTACTGATGCAAAGGAGCAGGCTAAATCATGGTTTATGTAAAAGCATGCTCCTGCCACTTGAAACCACAATACCCTACTGAGATAACCCAGTCCCCCACCTTGGGAATAACAGGGAAGCAACAAGCTGAGCACTGTTGAACCAAACAGCAAACATCATATTGATAGGGTAGGACCCCCCCAAGACAAATAGAGGCAGCATAAGGAAGCATGAACCAGAAGCATCCGGAGTGACAGAGCAGCAGCCATGATGCAAGCTGGAACACAGAATGGAATGTATGTCCGATACCAGAAAAAGGAATGCCACACTGGGGCAGTTATCAATACCAGGAATAAGTATTCAAAACAGGGATATTGTCAGTACCAGAAATAAGCATTCAAAACAGGGGTATGTTCATAGTGGAAATAAGCATTCAAAACAGGAGTATTTTCAATACCAGAAATAAGCATTCAAAACAGGAATATTTTCAATACCAGAAAGAAGCATTTAAAACAAGGGAATTTTCATACCAGAAATAAGTATTCAAAACAGGGATATTTTCATACCGGAAATAAATATTCAAGTATTCAAAACAGGGGTATTTTCATACGAGAGAGAAGTATTCAAAACAAGGGTATTTTCATGCCAGAAATAAGTATTTAAAACAGGGGTATTTTCATACCGGAAATAAGTATTCAAAACAGGGGTATTTTCATGCTGGAAATAAGTATTTAAAACAGGGGAATTTTCATACTGGAAATAAGTATTCAAGTATTCAAAATGGGTATTTTCATACTGGAAATAAGTATTCAAAACAGGGGTATTTTCATACTGAAAATAAGTATTTAAACAGGTATTTTCAATATCAGAAATAAGTATTCAAGTGTTCAGAACAGGGGTATTGTCATACTGGAAATAAGTATTCAAAATGGGGGTATTTTCATACTGGAAATAAGTATTTAAAACAGAGGTGTTTTCAATATCAGAAATAAGTATTCAAAACAGGGATAGTTTCATACCAGAAATAAGTATTCAAAGCAGGAGTATTTTCATACTGGAACCAAGTATTCAAAACAGGGGTATTTTTTTAGCGGAAATAAGTATTCAAAACAGGGGTATTTTCATACCGGAAATAAGTATTTAAAACAAAGGTATTTTAATACTGGAAATAAGTATTTAAAACAGGGTTATTTTCATACCAGAAATAAGTATTTGAAACAGGGGCATTATCATACAGGAAATAAGTATTTAATACAGGGGTATTTTCAATACCAGAAATAAGTATTCAAGTGTTTAAAACAGGGATATTTTCATACCGGAAATAAGTATTCAAAACAGGAGTATTTTCATACTGTAAATAAGTATTTAAAACTGGTATTTTTTTACCAGAAATAAATATTCAAAATAGGGGTATTTTCATATGGAAATAAGTATTTAAGACAGGGGTATTTTTTACCGGAAATAAGTATTTAAAACAGGGGTATTTTAATACTGGAAATAAGTATTTAAAACATGGGTATTTTCAATATCAGAAATAGGTATTCAAGTGTTCAAAACGGGGTATTGTCATACTGGAAATAAGTATTCAAAATGGGGGTATTTTCATACTGGAAATAAGTATTTAAAACAGAGGTATTTTCATACAGGAAATAAGTATTTAAAACATGGGTATTTTCAATATCAGAAAAAAGTATTCAAGTGTTCAAAACAGGGGTATTGTCATACTGGAAATAAGTATTCAAAATGGGGGTATTTTCATACCGGAAATAAGTATTTAAAACAGGGGTATTTTCATACCAGAAATAAGTATTCAAAACAGGGGTATTTTCATACCGGAAATAAGTATTTAAAACAGAGGTATTTTCAATACAAAGAATAAGTATTCAAGTGTTTAAAACTGGGGTATTTTCATACCAGAAATAAGTATTCAAAACAGGGGTGTTTTCATACTGGAAATAGGTATTTAAAACAGGGCTATTTTCATACTGGAAATATGTATGTAAAACACGGGTATTTTCATACAAGAAATAAGTATTTAAAACAGGGGTATTTTCATACTGGAAATAAGTATTTAAAACAGGGATATTTTCAATACCAGAAATAAGTTTTTAAGTATTGAAAACAGGGGTATTTTCATACCAGAAATAGGTATTTAAAACAGGGGTATTTTCATACCAGAAATAAGTATTTAAAACAGGGGTATTTTCATACCAGAAATAGGTATTTAAAACAGGGGTATTTTCATACCAGAAATAAGTATTTAAAACAGGGGTATTTTCATACCAGAAATAAGTATTCAAAACTAGGGTATGTTCATACCAGAAATAAGTATTCAAAACTGGGGTATTTCAATACCAGAAATACGTATTCAAAACTGGGGTATGTTCAATACCAGAAATAAGTATTCAAAACTGAGATATGTTCAATACCAGAAAGAAGTATTGAAAACTGGGGTATTCTCTATATGAGAAAGGGTTTCACCAAGCCATTTTGACAACAAAGTTGTCAAAATGCAGCTCAGTGACTGAAACAATGTTGACAGGTGAAATTCCGCCTGTCGACATTGAATATTTTATGCACTCCCCAGTGAGGGCTGATCCCCACATCCCCTTCTACAAGATAAAAACTCCAGGTTGGAGTTTATTCAAAGGGGGGGCACTCAAAATTGGCAACATTTTGCCATCGGGTCCAGTACAGTGACAACCTTGAGGTTGCCGCTGTACTGGATTTCAATGTTGAAATTTTGGCATCATAACATGATACAACCAGAAAGAAGTATGCAAAACTGGGGTATGTTCAATACCAAAAGAATTCCATACTGGGGAAAATGTAGTTAACAGCATCTAGTGATGATTGGTTAATGGCTACAAGTAGTAGCTGAGCTGAACAATTAAATAAGCATGTCAGTGTAGGCAGAGGCAAAAATTCACAGAAAAACAATAGTAGTAATTGCTTGGTATGATTGTATTCAAGCAGGCTTGTAACCCCATGGAGAAAGTAGTATAGAATTGCAGGAGACTCTGGTTTGATTCACATTGAGTGCTAATAAGTACGGTAGAGCTAATTTAAATCCCCAAAACGGCTGCGTGAAAACCGATGACTTACAGAATGAAAAGCAGAATGAACAATGAAATACTGAGGCAAGGAAGAGGGGAAAGAAACCTTATGGGAATGCAAGACTGCTGAGGTAGGCCTTGCACAAAATGTAGCAGGTTAAGGTAAACAGAGTGAAGCAGCCAGTTGAGCAGCAGAGCCATGACCAGGTGCAAGCAATTAGTGAAGCACATGAGGCAGCAACTGCAGTGGGAGCTAAAACAAGCAATAACAAATGCAGGAAAACTGATTTGGTAGGGGCCTCAGCACAGGCACAGCAGACACACAGTGCAAACAAGGAGCAACAATATGCTGAGGAAATGCAGAAAGACCCCCAAAAGAAAACATAAACCAAAAACATGACCACTGGAAAGCAGAAAAACAAACACACAAGGAAGCACACAGTAGCCAGAAGCAAAACGAATACTAACCAAAGCAGGAGAAATGCACAAACAGTTTCAACAGAAACCAGGCATAGTCCAGAGCATGAATAAACGGGTGGGGTGGGGGCAAGGCCCCAGCAGGCCCCAGGCAAAGGCTACAGCAGGCCCAAGATAGAATGTAGACCAACAGAGCTGCTGGCTGGAAAAGAGAAAGTGCTTCAGACTGAGGCTGAGAGGAACTGCTTAGATAGCTCAGGAAGTAAGCATGGCAGGTTACTCATCCACTTGAACTGCAGGTGTAGCCTTTCAAAAATCTATTAACTTACCAATCAGCCAGAATCAGAGTCACTAGAAATGATGATTAGTCTTTTCTTTTTTTTGATCTTAGCCTTACCAGTATCTGAACTATAATGAAAAACACAGTAAATATGTTTTGAGTTAGAAGTTCAAGAACCTGTCGACAGATAAACTGAGTGTTGGTGGTTTTAAGGGAGGGTATGGTATATTTTTGTTTTTGATCTGTATTGCCTTCCATGGATTTGTTTTGACTGGGGGTTGGGAATACTGCAAGTTTTATTGCTTTTCATAACTCTGTGTAGGATAGGGCAGTCTTTGCAGGGTGCAGAGTATGTTGGTAGTGATCTGAGATCTGAGTGAATGGTAGAATGCCATAGTATTTGGCTAGACTGTTTGCTTTTTGGAGGGAAGCACTGGCAGTGCATAGTTATACAGGGTGTGGTTGTTAAGCAGCATTGTTATACATCTCAGTACCATTATGGAAGAGGAAGCTGATGTTTTTGCATGGAATGCCGGCTTGAAAAAATATCCCTCACATGCATTTTGGATTCTAGATATTTTCTGTGTCATCTGGAGATTGTTGGTCCACTGCTACAGCATCCAGGTCTCCCTTATTGCTACATTTTATATGTCAGAAATTTTTTTACTGACCTTCCTTAAGGTGGGAATATTCACTTATACTGTACTCATAACAGACTTGTGTCCAGTTACTGGCATTATCTCCTTCGCCTGAACCCCACAACCATTAAGCTTCTGGAAAACACAGTTTTGCAAACTGTTGTATGGGATTTTCTGAACTGTGGAGTTATCCTATTGGAAAGCATCTTTTTAAGGAAGCATGGGCAGAGCCATACTGTCTTATTGCTATGAAGTAGAAGAGAAAAGGGGACAAGAATGCTATCATGTGTCCCTGCACAATGCTATAGCCATGTTCCCAGCATTGGTTTTCCACTGGCCTTCCCATCCACAGACCTGACAACCCCCTCTCCTCCCTGCCCTGCTCGAGCACTGAAGAAATAGTTCTCTACAGTTTTTAAAAACACAGGATATGATCACCCTTTCCAAGCATATTCTGCTGTCAGTTTCTTGTCAGACTGGTACTAGGACCTTGAGAAATTTGAGTCTCACAGGCTAAAAGGCTTGTACTTCTGAGTCAGAAAGCAGCAAACTAAATGAAACTTAGCAGGAACAGAACTGCAGGAACTTTAAAACCACGGGTAAATGCTTCTTCTTTGAATCCCTTACTTAATAAGCAGCTGTGACATTATACATTCTAGAAGCGTGTTTAGCTCAGATAAAGGCTTCAAATTCTTAGCTTCCAGCCACAGACCTGAGGGACTGTAGCTGCTAGTTCTTTAATTGTGGATACACAGCACCAGGACTGATAGACTGTAAATGCTTCTCCTTTGAATTCCTTACTTAAGCAGATGTGAAATTATACATTCCAGAAGCCTGTTTAACAAGCAATGTAAAGTTTATTATACAGAGCTGCACTGGTACTGGACCTCTGCGCTCTCTGCGATGAATTGCCAGTACTTAAACAACTTTTTTTTTAAGATTTAATGACTGGGGTGTGGTCAGCTCTGGGACTGTTAGTGGCCGATTGTCAGTGCTGTGACTGTTGGGTGCATTGTTGTAAGGGGGTGGGTAAGTCCTATTACTGTTGAGGGAGGTTCGGAGGCAGTGTTGTGTTAGTGGTGGGGGTCAGTACTGTGATCGTCTGTGAAATTATACATTCCAGAAGCCTGTTTAACAAGCAATGTAAAGTTTAATATACAGAACTGCACTAGTACTGGAAGAGTGGTCCTGTTGGGGGGGGGGATGGGATGTGGGTTTTCCTACTTCTAGCAGGGTACTCAGCTTTAGTGCTGATCAGTGGGCAGGAATGTCTAGAGGGCCATCTTGTGGATGGTATGGTCCATTCCAGGGCTCTAAATTAAGTTTTGCAGCCACTAGCCAGCAAGTCTAGTGACTGGGAAAATTCACTAGCCCCACAGACTCTTCCACTAGCCCAGCTGATGTACTTTTTGGTTACATTCTACAGTACAAACCTACAGGGCTAGTTAAAGGAAAATCTTACTAACCTAACACAAAATCTACCAGAATTTGGCTAGCTGGTTTGTACCAGTTTTGACCCCTGCACTCTCTGCAATGGGTTGCCAGTACTTAAACAACTTTTTTTTAAGATTTAATGACTGGGGTGTGGTCAGCTCTGGGACTGCCAGTGGTTGGTTGTCAGTGCTGTGACTGTCAGGTGCATTGCTGTAAGGGGGTTGGTAAGTCCTATGACTGTGAGGGAGGTTCAGAGGCAGTGTTGTGTTAATGGTGGGGGGCAGTACTGTGATTGTTGTGGTTGGGGGTGTCAGTGATTTAATGACTGAGGTGTGGTCAGCTCTGGGACTGCCAGTGGCTGGTTGTCAGTGCTGTGACTGTCGGGTGCATTGCTGTAAGGGGGCGGGTAAGTCTTATGACACTTGAGGGAGGTTCAGGGGTAGTGCTGTGTTAGTGGTGGGGGTCAGTACTGTGATTGTTGTGGTTCGGGATGTTGGTGCTTTAAAGGTTGAGGATGGGGAGCCAGTGCAGTTATTGACAGGGGGTGGGTTGCCAGTGCCATGACTGCCAGGTGGGGGGCAGGGCTGTAACTTTTGGGAGTGGGGAGGAAGTGTTTTGACTGTGGGGTGGGAATTACTGCTGTGTTTGTCTGTAGAGGGTATCAGCCTTGTGACTGTTGCACATGTAGGGAACAGTGCTTTGACTATGGTGCTGGATAGTGCTGTGGCCGTTGGGGGAAGAGGTCAGTGTTGTTACTGTTGGGGGATGAGGATCAGCACTGTGACGGTCAGGTAGATGGCCACTGTGACTGACAGTGGAAGGTGTTAGTTCTATGACTATTGAAGTGGTGGTACAGTTCTGTGAATATCAGGGTGGAGTGGCAGTAATGTGACCAATGTGGTCGAGGAGGCAGTGCTGTGGCTAGTGTGGATGGGGTCAGTGTGGTGACCGTTAGGAGCAGTGGGATCAGTGTTGCCTTGTCAGGGGATGGGAATTAGTGCTGTTACTGATGGTAGGGGGTGTCAGTTCTGTGACTTTTGGGGGTGAGGTGGCTGTGCTGTGACTGTTGGGGATTGATGATCAGTGCTGTAAGATGGGATGAGGTGCAGTGCTGTGACTAGTGCTGTTACTATGGGGGATGGGGATCAGTGCTGTAAGATGGAATGGGGTGCAGTGCTGTGACTAGTGCTGTTACAATGGGGGATGGGGATCAGTGCTGTAAGATGGGATGGGGTGCAGTGCTGTGACTAGTGCTGTTACTATGGGGATGGGGATCAGTGCTGTAAGATGGGATGGGGTGCAGTACTGTGACTAGTGCTGTTACTATGGGGATGGGGATCAGTGCTGTAAGATGGGATGGGGTGCAGTGCTGTGACTAGTGCTGTTACAATGGGGGATGGGGATCAGTGCTGTAAGATGGGATGGGGTGCAGTGCTGTGACTAGTGCTGTTACTATGGGGGATGGGGATCAGTGCTGTAAGATGGGGTGGGTGCAGTGCTGTGACTAGTGCTGTTACTATGGGGTATGGGGATCAGTGCTGTAAGATGGGATGGGGTACAGTGCTGTGACTAGTGCTGTTACTATGGGGTATGGGGATCAGTGCTGTAAGATGGGATGGGGTGCAGTGCTGTGACTAGTGCTGTTACTATGGGGTATGGGGATCAGTGCTGTAAGATGGGATGAGGTGCAGTGCTGTGACTAGTGCTGTTACTTAGAGTATGGGATCAGTGCTGTAAGATGGGATGGGGTGCAGTACTGTGACTAGTGCTGTTACTATGGGGATGGGGATCAGTGCTGTAAGATGGGATGGGGTGCAGTGCTGTGACTAGTGCTGTTACTATGGGGATGGGGATCAGTGCTGTAAGATGGGATGGGGTGCAGTGCTGTGACTAGTGCTGTTACTATGGGGATGGGGATCAGTGCTGTAAGATGGGATGGGGTGCAGTGCTGTGACTAGTGCTGTTACTATGGGGGATGGGGATCAGTGCTGTAAGAAGGGATGGAGTGCAGTGCTGTGACTAGTGCTGTTACTATGGGGTTGGGGATCAGTGCTGTAAGATGGGATGGGGTGCAGTGCTGTGACTAGTGCTGTTACTATGGGGATGGGGATCAGTGCTGTAAGATGGGATGGGGTGCAGTGCTGTGACTAGTGCTGTTACTATGGGGATGGGGATCAGTGCTGTAAGATGGGATGGGGTGCAGTGCTGTGACTAGTGCTGTTACTATGGGGATGGGGATCAGTGCTGTAAGATGGGATGGGGTGCAGTGCTGTGACTAGTGCTGTTACTATGGGGATGGGGATCAGTGCTGTAAGATGGGATGGGGTGCAGTGCTGTGACTAGTGCTGTTACTATGGGGGATGGGGATCAGTGCTGTAAGATGGGATGAGGTGCAGTGCTGTGACTAGTGCTGTTACTATGGGGTTGGGGATCAGTGCTGTAAGATGGGATGGGGTGCAGTGCTGTGACTAGTGCTGTTACTATGGGGGATGGGGATCAGTGCTGTAAGATGGGATGGGGTGCAGTGCTGTGACTAGTGCTGTTACTATGGGGATGGGGATCAGTGCTGTAAGATGGGATGGGTTGCAGTGCTGTGACTAGTGCTGTTACTATGGGGGTTGGGGATCAGTGCTGTAAGATGGGATGGGGTGCAGTGCTGTGACTAGTGCTGTTACTATGGGGATGGGGATCAGTGCTGTAAGATGGGATGAGGTGCAGTGCTGTGACTAGTGCTGTTACTATGGGGATGGGGATCAGTGCTGTAAGATGGGATGGGGTGCAGTGCTGTGACTAGTGCTGTTACTATGGGGATGGGGATCAGTGCTATAAGATGGGATGGGGTGCAGTGCTGTGACTAGTGCTGTTACTATGGGGGATGGGGATCAGTGCTGTAAGATGGGATGGGGTGCAGTGCTGTGACTAGTGCTGTTACTATGGGGATGGGGATCAGTGCTGTAAGATGGGATGGGGTGCAGTGCTGTGACTAGTGCTGTTACTATGGGGTATGGGGATCAGTGCTGTAAGATGGGATGGGGTGCAGTGCTGTGACTAGTGCTGTTACTATGGGGTATGGGGATCAGTGCTGTAAGATGGGATGGGGTGCAGTGCTGTGACTAGTGCTGTTACTATGGGGGATGGGGATCAGTGCTGTAAAATGGGATGGGGTGCAGTGCTGTGACTAGTGCTGTTACTATGGGGTATGGGGATCAGTGCTGTAAGATGGGATGGGGTGCAGTGCTGTGACTAGTGCTGTTACTATGGGGTATGGGGATCAGTGCTGTAAGATGGGATGGGGTGCAGTGCTGTGACTAGTGCTGTTACTATGGGGTATGGGGATCAGTGCTGTAAGATGGGATGGGGTGCAGTGCTGTGACTAGTGTTGTTACTATGGGGGATGGGGATCAGTGCTGTAAGATGGGATGGGGTGCAGTGCTGTGACTAGTGCTGTTACTATGGGGGATGGGGATCAGTGCTGTAAGATGGGATGGGGTGCAGTGCTGAGACTAGTGCTGTTACTATGGGGGATGGGGATCAGTGCTGTAAGATGGGATGGGGTGCAGTGCTGTGACTAGTGCTGTTACTATGGGGTATGGGGATCAGTGCTGTAAGATGGGATGGGGTGCAGTGCTGTGACTAGTGCTGTTACTATGGGGTATGGGGATCAGTGCTGTAAGATGGGATGGGGTGCAGTGCTGTGACTAGTGCTGTTACTATGGGGTATGGGGATCAGTGCTGTAAAATAGGATGGGGTGCAGTGCTGTGACTAGTGCTGTTACTATGGGGGATGGGGATCAGTGCTGTAAGATGGGATGGGGTGCAGTGCTGTGACTAGTGCTGTTACTATGGGGTATGGGGATCAGTGCTGTAAGATGGGATGGGGTGCAGTGCTGTGACTAGTGCTGTTACTATGGGGTATGGGGATCAGTGCTGTAAGATGGGATGGGGTGCAGTGCTGTGACTAGTGCTGTTACTATGGAGGATGGGGATCAGTGCTGTAAGATGGGATGGGGTGCAGTGCTGTGACTAGTGCTGTTACTATGGGGATGGGGATCAGTGCTGTAAGATGGGATGGGGTGCAGTGCTGTGACTAGTGCTGTTACTATGGGGATGGGGATCAGTGCTGTAAGATGGGATGGGGTGCAGTACTGTGACTAGTGCTGTTACTATGGGGATGGGGATCAGTGCTGTAAGATGGGATGGGGTGCATTGCTGTGACTAGTGCTGTTACTATGGGGGATGGGGATCAGTGCTGTAAGATGGGATGGGGTGCAGTGCTGTGACTAGTGCTGTTACTCTGGGGTTGGGGATCAGTGCTGTAAGATGGGATGGGGTGCAGTGCTGTGACTAGTGCTGTTACTCTGGGGGATGGGGATCAGTGCTGTAAGATGGGATGGGGTGCAGTGCTGTGACTAGTGCTGTTACTCTGGGGGATGGGGATCAGTGCTGTAAGATGGGATGGGGTGCAGTGCTGTGACTAGTGCTGTTACTCTGGGGATGGGGATCAGTGCTGTAAGATGGGATGGGGTGCAGTGCTGTGACTAGTGCTGTTACTATGGGGATGGGGATCAGTGCTGTAAGATGGGATGGGGTGCAGTGCTGTGACTAGTGCTGTTACTATGGGGATGGGGATCAGTGCTGTAAGATGGGATGGGGTGCAGTACTGTGACTAGTGCTGTTACTATGGGGATGGGGATCAGTGCTGTAAGATGGGATGGGGTGCAGTGCTGTGACTAGTGCTGTTACTATGGGGATGGGGATCAGTGCTGTAAGATGGGATGGGGTGCAGTGCTGTGACTAGTGCTGTTACTATGGGGAATGGGGATCAGTGCTGTAAGATGGGATGGGGTGCAGTGCTGTGACTAGTGCTGTTACTATGGGGGTTGGGGATCAGTGCTGTAAGATGGGATGGGGTGCAGTGCTGTGACTAGTGCTGTTACTATGGGGGATGGGGATCAGTGCTGTAAGATGGGATGGGGTGCAGTGCTGTGACTAGTGCTGTTACTATGGGGGATGGGGATCAGTGCTGTAAGATGGGATGGGTGCAGTGCTGTGACTAGTGCTGTTACTATGGGGGATGGGGATCAGTGCTGTAAGATGGGATGGGGTGCAGTGCTGTGACTAGTGCTGTTATTATGGGGATGGGGATCAGTGCTGTAAGATGGGATGGGGTGCAGTGCTGTGACTAGTGCTGTTACTATGGGGGATGGGGATCAGTGCTGTAAGATGGGATGGGGTGCAGTACTGTGACTAGTGCTGTTACTATGGGGATGGGGATCAGTGCTGTAAGATGGGATGGGGTGCAGTACTGTGACTAGTGCTGTTACTATGGGGATGGGGATCAGTGCTGTAAGATTGGATGGGGTGCAGTGCTGTGACTAGTGCTGTTACTATGGGGATGGGGATCAGTGCTGTAAGATGGGATGGGGTGCAGTGCTGTGACTAGTGCTGTTACTATGGGGATGGGGATCAGTGCTGTAAGATGGGATGGGGTGCAGTGCTGTGACTAGTGCTGTTACTATGGGGGATGGGGATCAGTGCTGTAAGATGGGATGGGTTGCAGTGCTGTGACTAGTGCTGTTACTATGGGGTTGGGGATCAGTGCTGTAAGATGGGATGGGGTGCAGTGCTGTGACTAGTGCTGTTACTATGGGGATGGGGATCAGTGCTGTAAGATGGGATGAGGTGCAGTGCTGTGACTAGTGCTGTCACTATGGGGAATGGGGATCAGTGCTGTAAGATGGGATGGGGTGCAGTGCTGTGACTAGTGCTGTTACTATGGGGGATGGGGATCAGTGCTATAAGATGGGATGGGGTGCAGTGCTGTGACTAGTGCTGTTACTATGGGGGATGGGGATCAGTGCTGTAAGGTGGGATGGGGTGCAGTGCTGTGACTAGTGCTGTTACTATGGGGGATGGGGATCAGTGCTGTGACTCTCATGGGTGTATGGTCATTGCTGTGACTGCCAGGTTGGGGGGGTAGGAAAGCAGTTTTGTGACTGTTGGAAACAGTGAGAAACTGTTGTGACTCTCAGGGGTGTGGATCATTGCTATGACTGCCAGATGTGGGTAGTCATTGTCAAGACTGTCAGTGGAGGATATCAGTCCTGTGATTGTCAGTTGGGTGATACAGTCCTGTGATGGGGGGGCAATCCCATGCCTGTGGTGGAGGGATGATACAGTCCTGTTACTGTGGGGTGGGGGTTGCAGTCCTGTTACTGTGGAGGGGGTAGAACAGTCCTGTGACTGGGGGAGGCAGTCCTGTAACTGTGGGGGGGATGGTCCAGTTCTATGACTGTTGGGGGGGCTGGTCATTGCTGTGACAGATGGTGAACATTGTCAGTACTGTAAATGTTGGAGCGGTGTTACAGTCCTGTGATTGTCAGGAGAAGGGTCAGTTATGTAACTGTCAGGGATAGGGTGCCATTTATGTGATTATAAGATTGAGGGTCATTCCTCTGACTTTTGGGAGGTCTGCTTCTGTGCAGTTCTGCAACTCTGAGGGATGGAAGCATTTTCAGGAAGTTGTGCATGCGGCAGGAAGGTTGTATAATGTGCCAAACTAAGTGACTGTTCGGGGGGGGAGGGAGGTTGCGGTCCCAACTGCGTGGGGTGGTTGTCAGTGCTATAATGTATAGTGTTGTGACTGGTTGGGGTGGGGATTACTGCTGTGATTGTCTGTAAAAAGTGTCATCCATATGACTGTTGGAGATATGGGGCAGTGCTGTCATGGTGATGGGGTGTAGTGCTGTGATCATTGGGAATGGGGATCAGTTCTGTGACTGTCAGGCATGGGTGCCCAGTGCTGTGACTGACAGTGGATGGTGTCAGTCCTGTAGCTGTCTGAGGGAGTACAGTCCTGCGACTGTCAGGGGTGGGATGGTCAGTCCTGTGATGGTCAGGGGTCAGTGCTGTGGCTATTGAGTAAGTAGTGTAGAGTGGTGCACAAGTAAAGGAAAAAGGCGGTGCATAAGCAAAGCAGCCAGCTTGTAATAACAAAAGAAAAGAATGCACAGCACTCCTAGATTCAGTTTTACATGCAAAGTGCAAGATTTATTTTCCAACAACATGCCTGCATGCACCCACTTGGGCCAGCACTTCAAGCCTTCAGTGGCATTTTCACAGAGGACAGGTCTGAGGATTAAAAGTGGTGCATCTCATTTGTACAGAAATGTCAAAGTGATATACGCCACACACTATAAATAACATGCAAGTCAAGGTGAAAACACAGGAATGGTTTTTCCAATGGTAACAAACATTTAATTATTCTGTTTTATTTTGTGTTTTATTTTTGACACTCATGGTAAACAGTTACTGATATTAGCATAATACTTAAATTAAGCATGTCTCTGTATCTTTTACTTCATTTAATTGTATACCTTTCCCTCTACAGCTATATTTTTTCCTCTTACACTGTACTACACCCATTTAATCTCTCTCCTCTCTATTGTTCCCACTACTGTATTTACTCCATATTAACCTTCGTCTCTTTACTTTCGCAAGTCTCACAGAATGTGAACTCCTTTTCCATCAGATAAGTATTACAATATGTCTACCTGTCTTATCCTTCCTAGCAACTGCCTAAGAACTGCGGATCCTTTGTGACCCCTTTCTTTTCTTTTTTTCTACAGGTCTAAGAAATGTCATCCCTTTATGACTCCTACAACTGGCTCCGTAGTATCCTGTTAAGAGATCCTGTACACATTACCTATACTTGATAGGTTTACTGTAACAGTGCAGCTGCACCCATTATGGGAGGGTTGTGTATACTATATGTGTTAAGGTCATACTGCAGCATTTTTCCCCCTCTATAAAACTTTTTGCCTTGCCAATTGACTCGGGCAGGCTCTCAGCCCTATTCCTACATCCCCTGTCCATCACTCCCCTGTCCCAAACCACAGAGACCAAAGTTCCCATGGATTTCCTCCCCCCCCATGATAGGGTGGCCAGAAAGAGTAGAGCCATCCTGCCCCCCACACCCAGTCATTTAAATCCACAACTGAGTCAGTCATCCAGGTGGTCATGTGGGACAGATGTAGCTGGGTAGGGCTTTATGGAGCCTGCGCTAGCCATTTCTGCATTTTTCCTCTCGAGTTCCTGCCTTCACCTGGGGGAAGCCAAAGGTCAAGTCAACGTGCCTCCCCACCCAGGGACAGGACAGCTATATGATGAACATTCAGTCTGCTTTCGACCCCTGGCAACCTGGCATGTTCCTGAACTCAGGTCACTGATGTGGCGGGAGATAAGGCTCATAGCGCTTTAACCCTCCATACCACTGGACCAGACCAGCCTTATACTGCAGCAAAAGAATTGTTACTACTGGGACAGGGGATTGGACAACAATGGTGCCACTGCACACCAAGGAATGATTTTTTTATTAACGGGTCTGGCGGTAAGAGGGTGGGTTGTACCCATGGACACCAAAGAATGTGTTAACTTTAACAGGGCCAGCAATCACAGGTGGATACTGTTATTGGCTGCCAGCTTGGAACAAAATATTTAGCTGCTCGAGCTTCTATCTATCTATCTATCTATCTATCTATCTATCTATCTATCTATCTATCTATCTATCTATCTATCTATCTATATATTATGGTAGCATGGTAGTGCTACCATAGTTAGGGTTGAGTAGCACTTTTAAGGTTAAAGGGTGAAATTTGCACCTTAATAACTTTGCCACTATTCAACAGATTTGCCTGAAATTTGGTATGCACAATTGGGCATAGTAGATCTTGGGATCTGCCAACTTTCCTACCAGTCGGATGTACGGCTGTGGAGTTATTAAGCAACAACAAAAAGCACAATTAAATTTTTTTGTGAATTCTTTGCTCTCGCCTACAGGTCGTAGGGTTTGCACGACCAGTCTGAAAACTTCCGGGACCATACGGCCGGGGTTCCTGATGTGCCTTTTGAAGATTTTGTGAAAAAATATTAAACGGTACAAAAGTTATTCAAAAAACAAGTTCCCATTATAAATCAATGGGAAAAGTTAACAAAAAGTTCGAAAGTGTCACAAATGCATTTTTTTAGTGTTGCAAATGGCCCTAGTAGTGTCGCAAATCCGCCATTTTGTTTTCAGTTAGTGATCAGAAAAATGCTTGGCATTTAAAATTGGGACCCTCTAGGGATACAATTCTTTCTGTGTTCACCTAGTCGGACCCTTAGGATGCTAGCCATGTCTTTATGTTGGGGTTAAACACCCCAGAAATATGTTTTTCAAATTTCTGGAAACAGTAGTGTCACAAAGTAGTGTCGCACTTGCGACACTTAGTAGCCACTGCCGAAAGGATGCAAAATTATGACACTGCTTTTCCAGGCTATGGCCATAATGACTGGAGTTCTTTGCCACCCTGCTGCAAAGAACGGTGTTTGGTCTTTTGGCTGAAATTTGAGGAAGGCAGCCAACATCTCACAGATGTGCCTTTTGGTGGTTTGGTGAAAAACTATTGCACAGCTTCCAAGTTACAGTACTCCAAAGTTGGCATCTTTTCCCATAGACTAACATGGTGGCATCCACTGCTCCTAATGAAAAGTAGCCAGGAAAATCATGAATCATGTGATTTTTTCTACATCGTACAGTTACTGAGATATAAGCAATTTAGTATTCCAACACCTCATTTTCAGCTGCAAGGCCCATTATTATGCATACATTCTTTGTACACACTGTGTTTCTCTATGCAGCTGTTGGGGAAAAATAGAGTATGCGCTTCTATTAATGTTACAGTTACTGTTTCCACATGCATTTACGTACTCGTTTGTGTTACCGTTCCCATCTATGCCACCGTGTGTGTTACCCTTTGCGTTCTTGTTTGTACTTGCCTTTGCATTACTGTTACCATTTGCGTTTCCACTACTGTTTGTGTTTGCGTTTTGGTTTGCATCACCATGTGCATTGCCATTTGTGTTTATGGCAGCCCTTTTATTTGCGTTTGCATTTGTCTTTCGTTTTGCGTCTTTGTTACTGTTACTGTTACCATTAACGTTTCCTATTGCGTTACTGTGCCCATGCCCATTACGGTTTGCGTTTCCATATGTGCTTGTATTTCCTTTTGTGTTTCTGTTTCCTTTGGCGTTATCGTTGCTGTTACTATTACCATTTGCATTTACAATTGCGGTAACGTGACTGTGTGCATTACAGTTTGCGTTTACGTACGCGTTTACATTTCTGTTTCCTTTGGCATTATTTTTCATGTTAACTTTACCATTTGCATTTACAATTGTGGTACTGTGCCGTCGTGTTATGGTTCATGTTTATGTCGCGCTTCTGCTCGCCGTTTTGTTTCTGTTCCCTTTGGCATTCTTGCTGCTGTAACACTTAACATTTGCATTTACAATACTGGTGCCATCACTGTGTGCATTACCAGTTGCGTTTTCATACGCACTTGCATGTCCGTTTGCATCACTTTACTCTTCGGCGTCACTTTACGCTTGCGTTTTTATTAACGTTTGCTTTACCATTTATGTTTGCTTTACCATGTGCACCACTGTTGCCACTTGCATTTGCTTTGCAGTTCCTGTGACTATGTAACAAGACATCACGTGGTGGCCCCGTGCTCCCGCCACTGCATTCCATTCACTATTTATCATCCTCATTCTCAAAAAGAAGGGAAATTAGAGGCAAAGAACTCCATTTAATGCATCAGTTAGGGTTGTTCCACAGTGACAAAAGTGAGGAAATTTGATGTTAGGGTTGAAAGCCCCTTGGACCCAGCCCACCCTCTCAACTGGCATTGGGGTGTGTGTTGGGCTCCATCGGTCCCTAACTCTCACCCCATTCTCCTATACCTCAGCTTGTTTACACATGTGATGGGGTGAGAGTTGGGGCCGATGGGCCCAATGCACACCCCAATGCCAGTTGGGGGCGGGCCTGGGGGTGCAAGGTGGGCTTTCAACCCTAACACCGAATTTCTTTGCTTTTGTCACTGTGGAACAACCCTAACTGATGCATTAAACAGAGTTTTTTGGCTCTAATATATATATATATATATATATATATAAAATGCCCCTGTAGATTGCTCCTAACCATGGTAAAATTTATTTATTTATTGAATTTTGTTAATCAGGTAGGCCCATTGAAACTAGAAATCCCTTTTTCAGGGGTGACCCAGGGTGGGTACAGATGTTGACTAACTGAAATTGAACCCGATGATGCTGTTGGTGGTATTTTAGTGAATGGGCAAAATTGGTCAGGACACCAGGGAAATGCCCCTACTCTGCAATGGGGGAACCCTTGGCCATCTTCTTCCAAAATGGCTGCTCCCTTGGATTCTGGAGGTGGAGGAGTGGGTCTGCTGGATGCAGGAACAGGGGAGAAAGCCTCCTCCCCTATTCCTATCCTGTTAGAGGCTGCTAAACAAAATACCAAGACTGTGGAGGAAGAAGATTTGCCTGAATGTTTTTCGATACAGAAAAGGAAGTTTCACAGACTGATACTGTTGTGATGAGTCAAACAAAGGAGAAAGTACAATTGCATCCAAAAAGCTCTACTCTCACAGAAAAACATATTGAAGAGCTTCTAGAACAGGAGGAAGAATGCAAGAGACAACAGCAAATGCTTTTAGCAGAATTAACAGGGGAGCGCTCCTGTCAGAACATTTCTGTCATGAATGACTCAGCACCTGCTAAACAGCTGAGTTATGATGACACAGGAGCAAGAGAGTTTACAGCGGGGCCTACCCTGAGTGATGAAGTGGATAATGTTATGGCTGGCAGTTCTAATCAGCAAGCCGCTGAGTGCCTAAAGCGGAAAGGGAAATGCCCTGGGAAGGAAAAAAAACACACAAAGCAAGGTCACAGGCTAGGAATGACTCAAGCTGCACAGAACGTAAATAAGTCAACAGAATTTCAGCATGCTAGCTCCAGACAAGAATCTATAGAAATTACCAAGGACACCAAGGCTTCTGGGGTTCAAAAGCAGTATATTCCTATTGTAAACAATTCCACAGAACATTCTTGGTCTCCTGCTCAAGCATTGCAGGGCACTGGCTGGCTGCAAGAAACTAATGGGTCTTGGATTTCTGACCCTCAGGATACAGATGTGCAGCACTTTTGAAAGGATGCGCAAACTTCCCAAGTAGCTACCACCTCAGAGACTGAACGGGTTAATCTTATAACTTCATCCAACAGGGCATCTACAGGTATGGGCCCCAATGATAGTAGTGCTACAACTGTACCTGTTTCTGGCTTAGAAACAAATAATGTTAATACTGATGTTTCAGATGATTTGCAACCTATCAGAATGGGTCCCGCAGAAGGGGTTTTACAGGACCCCTCCCAACGTGCATGGCTCAACCCGATGTTTAGATTATCAGATTTGTTTCAAAACAAGGGTGAGCCTACACCACGTAGGAATGCAATTCGCTTAATTTTCAAGGGAGGATTAGAGAACCCCCCGATTGGATTCATGTAGCTAAAAACTTGTTGAAAGGATCCACGCATTTCTTTTCCTCAGAGATTTTTGCCCTAATTCACTTAGGTAACAGTAATTTTGACTTACGTTTCGAAACAGTTCAATTCCTAGACAGAGTTTGGCCTCAATACCAAACTTTAAAGAACTCCCTCCTGTGGATCCCCTATATGGCCATTCCCTTAACTAAACCTGCTGTAAAACATATTACGGTGATGTTCCGTAATGAGGGGGTCCACATAGAGGACATTCTTTTTTGGCTCAGGTAAAGATGTGAAGTCCTGGATAAACCATCCCCAATACTCGATAGTGAACAAATTTGGAATGGGGGTGGAAGGT
Source organism: Neoceratodus forsteri (assembly GCA_016271365.2). NCBI lineage: Eukaryota > Metazoa > Chordata > Ceratodontiformes > Ceratodontidae > Neoceratodus > Neoceratodus forsteri. The sequence goes on from CM057450.1 coordinate 1,087,245,519, forward strand.
TAAGGTCAAATTATTCACTACCAACATAGGCCCTGTACACTTGCCCAGCTCCTTTTTTCTGGGTAAAGATAGAGGAGTATTATTTTACATTGGCCAACCAAAATCATGTTTCAAATGCTGGCCAAGAATGCACTTATGGTCCACTTGTGACACCCCCCATTGCAGTCACTGCTTGGATTATGGACACACCTCTGCAGCATGTGTTAACCTATTTAAGTGTAACCTGTGTGAACATACTGGACATGGGTATGGGAAGTGTCCATGGGCCTCGCACAATTGAGATGATTCTCCCCCTCAAGATGGTCTAATAAACAAAGCACCACAGCTGCAGGCATAGAGAATAGCTACAGTGGTGCACCCCCCCCCCCACAATCCCCTCTCCCCCCACAAAATCCCAATGGACAATGATACCAGTAACCCCACAGTTACAGAGTCTAACCAAGCAGAACCTAGAAAGTCTATACTTCGGAACAGTATTCCCTTTTCAGGGGATGCACATCCCTCTCAGTCTAGTCAGACATTGGAAACAGAAATCCCCCACCTGATCAAAATACTGGACCCAGGAAAGATTCTGCAAGAAAACGTGATAGATCAGAGAAAACGCTAAAACAGAAAGAGAAGACAATTAAAGAGGCTAGAAAGGACTCCTGGAAATCAGAAAAACTCATATGCAGCCTTGGCAACAGACCAATCAGATGAGGATTCAGGGAACACTGTGTCAGATTTCTCCTCTATAACCTCTCACTCTGCAGATATCATATCAGACACTGAGGATGGGGGGGTGGAATTAAATATATTGCGTAGCGTACCAGATGCAGGAGATGCAGTAAAATCCCTTAACGTGTGAGATGGCCTGCTCCTTGTACCTAATTTTCCTTATCATGAGTACCTTGAGGATTACTACTGTCAATGTGAATTGCATCAAGAGTCACGCTACAATGCTCACTGTATTAGGTTCTCTGGCATAGGAGCATTGCAACATCACCTGTATTCAGGACACCAGGCTAAAAAACAATTTTTGAGGTTCAGCAAGACACAAAACTTTGGTCAAAGGGACCTTCTTTCTGGTCTATAGGACAAGAGTACTGTGATTAGATAGGTATTTTATTTAGTAACTCCAGGATTAAAGTGACCAGACTAGTAGACATAGAGCCAGGGAGGGCACTATTACTGGATCTAACTTACCAAACAGAATTCTTTAGGCTCATATCTATCTATGGCCAAAATAACCGCTCCACTGTCCTATGCCTGTGCTCCCATGCAAAATCTATAACATTAGTAAACAAAAATGCGGGCATCAGGCGTCTGGTGCCCACATTTTTGTTTACTCATCTCTATCTATGCCCCACAGGCAAAAGTCCTCAGTGTCTCCATGTTTAGGCAGGTCCAGCCATTTCTGCATACCTCCAGGCTCATAGTTTGGGCTGGAGATTTCAACTGTGGTCGGGGTCAGTCAGACAGTGGGGCTCGAACAGAGAAATTGTTCTGCAACACTACAGCCCTTAAACAGATCATGTGTGGTACAAATTTTATAGATGCTTACAGAAGCCATTATCCATCTGGTGGTAATACATAATTTATTGGTGCCCTCTCTACTAGAATTGATTTTATATTTTTGTCCACTATATTAAAAATTTCTCAGGTTAAATTATTGGCATGGGAGTTTTCTGACCGTAGATCTATTACAGTAACTTTGGATTGGCATGCAGCCCCTCAATGTAAAAAACACTTGTGGCATTTGAATAGCTCCATATTAACTGAAGGGGGTCTCCAAAGAGCATGGAGACATGAATGGCAAGCCAGATTGTCAGTAGTTGAATTCTATGATTGTGTTTCTGCAAGGTGGGAGGATACAAAAAAATCATGGAAGGAATTTTTCCAACATATTTCTAGGTTAAATACTACTAAAAACTAAAATGAATACTTAAGGTTAAGGGATAAACTATAATCTCTGATCTCTATGACAGAAACACAAAAGAAAGATTATGGGTCTCAGATCAAGGAAATAAAAACACTGATGTTCAGGTTACAATATGATAGACTAAAATCTCTGGCACAAGAATTACGGTTTGGGGTAACTACCTCTAAAGGCTCTTTGGACCCTTTTAAAGAATACTCTAGCAGAGTGGAACATATAATTCTAACACAAGAGTAAACTGAGGCTAGTCAGCTAACTTCTGTTCCAGAGGAAATCTTGGAACAACTAGATGTGTACCTCAGGGACACTTTTTCTACTGATTGGCCTTCTGGGTTTGGGGACTTTTTTCAGGGAAATATCCCACAGATTTCAGAAGCTGATGAAGTTTTCCTTAATAGATCTGTCACTGTGGAAGACATCAAACAGGCCACCCTATGGTTAAAAACAGATTCTGCTCTGGGAACAGATGGGTTAGGTGCAGCCTTGTACAAAACATTTCAAGAAGAATTGACCCCCGCTCTAGAAATAGTTTTCAATTGTATGCTTAAAAGAAGGAGCTTTACTGAATTCCATGAACCAAGCCTCTCTGATACTACTGTATAAAAAAGGGGATTGTAAGGATCTTAGGAACTGGAGACCTCTTAGTTTTTTAAACACAGACTTAAAATACTTAGTAAAATTCTTCTTAACAGATTAGTCCCAATACCAGATTCAGTCATCAGTCCCTAACAGACTTGTGCAATTCCAAAGAGGCAGCAGCATGATAATCTAATTTTGTTAAGAGGAATTTTTTTTCAGGCTGAGCATTCAAACTTACGAGGGTATGTGCTGAGAGTGGACCAGGAAAAAGCATTGATAAAATTTCCCATTATTTTTTATATAAAGTATTAAAAGCTATGGAATACCTGAACCTTTTGTGTCCTGGATACAGGTGATATACAGCAAAGCTTCTCTTATTCCTAATATTAATGGCTGGATAGGTAGTGAAATACTGGTTAAGTGAGAGGTCAGGCAAGGGTGCCCACTTAGTCCCCTACTCAATGTTTTTTGCATAGACATTTTACTACGGTTAATGGAACAAGACAATAACATACTAGGGTTACAGCTTAGTCCATCTAGTTCTCCAGTTAAAGCATTAGCCTATGCTGACGATCTGGTCTTATGTTTACACCAGAATATTCAGGAACAAGATCTACTGAGCATTTTTCAAACTTTCTCAGCTTGGTCTGGTTCTCAATGAATTATAATAAAGGTTCTGGGGTTGCTTTAGGCAACACTAAACTTCCTGGTCTTGGTTCATTGGCAGGAATAGCCATAACACATGGGTACATTAATATTTTGGGTTTGAGTTTTGGAGGAACTGATATGGCTTTAAGAAATTGGGAATCTGGAATACAATGGGCATCCAGGCTAGTTAATTCTTGGAAAGGACAGCAGATGTCAAAGAAAAAGAGAGTTATTTTAATTAAGACTTTATTATTGCCTATATTTTTATATTTTAGTTATATTTTTCCACCCCCACAGTCCATAATAACTTCCCTATACAGTATTTTCTTCCAGGTCCTATAGGGGAGCTGCCTAAATGCAATTAAAAGAGAAGTAACATATAGACCACTGGAAGAGGGTGGTTTAAATATGATTCACCCACTAGCTTTCTTTTACAACGTGTTTTACTCTTTCTGTTTTGGGGGAGCCATGAAACCAGGGTCTAAAACATGGTGAGAATTAGTATTAAGATGGCTCACTCCAGACCATGCCTTCCTGCCTGGACTCAAGGAAAACCGAGTCTTTTAAGCAAGATTAGTATACTTCCTACCTATGGGCTAGTACATATTAAACTTATGACTAAGTGGAATATAACCGTAAACTTACTACAGACTAAATCAAGGAAAGAGATAAACTCTCATATTTTGCTTCAGGAAAGGAGAGATGATATTTCCTTGTCTAGTTGTCCTATAACAGCACTCCAGTTTAACTTATCTATGTTGACTTCTAAAAGATGTCCTGCTTTTACATGGGATACAATCTGGTTGTGCCTGCATGTACGTAATAACAATAAACATAAACAGATGGATGACAGGTATTGTCTACGAGAAACGTGTACGAATACTAGAGACACAAGAGCATCTCTTTTTAGAGTGTGAGGCGACAAAGTCTTTTTGGCAATATCTGTCAAAAGAATGGCAAGAACCTCTGTTTAACTCATTATCATATACTGTGTTGGTATATGGATGCTCTACGGAGATGGGGGAATATCACAAAGAAACAATTTCTGTGGTATTTGCTGTTATTAAGTATTACTTGTGGCACGCCTGCTGCGTCTGGCTCACACAACAAAGAATAGTGTCCCACTTTTAAATTGTTAGGTACATTGCTATTTCTCATAATGAAGTATGGAAACTAGATTGTGCTCGACACTCGGAGGAAAAAATGTAAGATACTCCGGGTCAGTTGTGAACATTGGTCTAAACCTCCATAAATACGAACTGGTTTATTTATGTAAGTTTGTATTTGATACCAATATTTTCATTTTATAAAAAAGTACCTGTGCTAAAGATTTTGTATGAACTTAACATAGTTTCTTTGTTTAAATTAGCCAAAGTTTTGCTTTAAAAAAGTATGTACTTAATTTTTGTTTTCTTATGAGATATTCTTGCAGAAATTTTATTTTTGTGTATATTCAGTTTGCAGTCCTTCTATCTAACAAAAATTCCCCTACTCATTTCAAGAAGTGCCATAGGATCTTCAACATCTACCTAAACAATCACCAGAGCATGCAGAAGGGACCCTGGTTTAAGATCTCATCTGAAAAACTGCACTACAGGAGTGCAGCTATCCCCTCGTGCTGCACTACAGTGCCAGTATTGAGATTTAACCCAAGTACCTAGTGTGGGGATTGAACTGACAGCTTTCTGATCTTCCAGCCTCAGAAGCCAGTGTGCAATCTGTTGAGTTGCTGACACTGAAAATAGCATTATGCTTCCTTGTTGGCTCTGACTAAAGTTTATTTAGCATTTTTGCAGTTTTGTTGACCCTATCAGGCTGTTTTTTGATGTACATTACAAACAGAAAAAATAATTTTCTGTGGTTCTACAGGACTCTGATCTTTGTGATGCATACAGTTCATGAACAGGCACAGAACATCTTATTGTATTTTCTCTGTTCTCATCGGCCCTGGGTTTTTGTCTTTAATGTTTAGGCCCGTGTGAGTTTTGTTTTTACTTCCCTGTGGTGCATTGAAGGTATTCTGTTTAATTTTATCTGGTTTGAAGGGTAACATTATTACATTTCGGCTGCCATGTTTCAGTATCTCATATCCCAAAAAATATACAGCTCACCAATCACAGGCTATGGAGGGCAGATGATGGGGTGAAAGGATCTGACAGTGACTCGTCAATCTTTCTGTCATTCAGCTCATCTGAAGCATTAGTCCTGCAGTCCTTTCCTAGCAATTGTAATACTTTTTTGCTTAGCACTTAGGGTATTTCTAGTCAATTCTAAGTGCTTGTTTTTAGTTAGGGAGCATGGGTAATTTTTTTATCTCAATTTCCTTTCTGTGCTTTGAAATATTGCCATTAGGCTGATTTGCTCCTGGGGGGCCCTGTTTTTTTTGTGAATACTTGTAAAGAACTTGGCAGCATCTGTCTTGGTGTTTTCAGTCCATCTGGCTTTTTTTGACATGCATGTCCTCAGGAACTTATGGATAGTGATGATGTCATATGAGGTTTTTCATTTAGTGCTTTTATCCCCTTGAGCCTGCATGATACTTTTTAAGCTGTCACAAAGACTGACAGATTTTGTAATTTTATAGTTAGCTGGAGGTTTGCCAGTTCCAGGACTGTTGGTTTCAGTAGCTCTGTCATTTGTACCTTCATATGATAAGGCATAGGTTCCTCAGCCATGGCTTCTTCTCATATGTCCTTACTCTCAGCCATTCATGTTAACGCTGATGTCCGTTTAATGTATGGGAATTTTTATATCCTTGTAGACCATGCAGAAACTGTCGAGATCTCAGTTGTATAACTCAGGTGTGGCTGCACTTGTGCTATACTGAATCGGTGAGCATCAGAGGTAGTTTAAAAAATGGTAGCAGGACTGTCATAAGGCAACAACTTTTGTCAGTGGTAGGCAGCATTTTGAAAGCAAGCTGGCCACATGCAACTAAGTGAACTCTGTGGCTTAGCAGAACATTCTGCTTCTTGGCTCACGGTGTCATGCTTGCTACTATGACATGATGGTACACAACGAGATACAAGGATGACGCACTGCTTCACGGCAATATAATATTATGTTTCTAAGTACACAGAGATACCAGTAGCTATCACTTTTTATTTTAGCATTTATCCTAACACATATCTGTACACTGTTGAATTAACTTGCAATGCACTCTTAAACTTGGATCCTTGATTAGCTTCAGTGCACTGCTGGATAATCATAGACATATACACAATAATGGCAGAAAAAGAGCCATGGTCCATTCAGACTGCCTGAGTTCCCTATTTATCCCTAGGACCTACTGTCCCTCCAGGGTCCTAGTCCTTCCCACTCCTCCTCCATTTTCTACCTTGGTTCTACCACTCTGAGCAACCACTATACCCTTTACCCTGTCCCAACTGTGCTTGAAGCCACTAACAGGTTTTGCACCCAACACCTTGGCTGGCAGACTGTTCCACAGTTCCTCCACACTCTCTGTAAAATATCATTTCTTTATGTTCCTCCTGAACCTCTTCCTGTTAGTTTTCACTCATGTCTCCATGACTGTGAGTCACTATTCAAGCTAAAAAGTTCCTTGTAGTTCACATTAATGATTCATTCTAGGAACCTGAGGGTCTCTATCATATCACCCCTCATCTTTCAGGTCTCCAGTAAGTACCTGAGGTGATCCTCACAAGACCTGCCCTGTTAGCCCTGAATCTTCTTAGTCAGCCTTCACAACACCATCTCCAGCCTGTCCTTATCTTTCCTGAGGTGAGTCAGTGAGTAGTGATTTGTAATTGATGGTAGACTTCACAGATCCTTCAACTTTATTAGCATTTAACTAAGATATATCCTTGCTAGAGTCTTCCTGTTGGCAACCTATGGTTGCCCTTAGTGATATGGTATCCACTGTTACTATGCTGTGCCTGGAACTTCAGTACATAGTACTTTATCATGTGAATTTATGCCTGCGCTTTCTATCCATTCCCTCTATATAATTATTTTGCATTATGTGTTTAATTCCAACGTTCTGCACCTACTGCTTTTATGTTCTATCATGTACTATGATTATTTTTTCTTTTTATTTATTGTGCTTTCTGGGGTGCTAGACCCCCATAGGGCTGTGCCCCTGACTCCCAACCTCCACCCACTTCATTGACTCACCTGGAGGGCTGATCCACCTAGGCTTTCCCCTCCTAGGTGGGGACATCAGTTAGACATGGCCCCCATGGATGATTTTTAGAAGGGTCCTGGTGGGATCACCACTGGGAAGCCTCCCTGGCTTACCTCCCAGGGCAAGGGCGTGGGACTGTACTGAGCTGATGGAGACTCTCACTAAGTTGCAGGGGGAGGCGGAGCATCATGAGGGAGCAGGCAGATATTGTTTCCATTAATGGGAGCTCCCCAGAAGGCGTGGTGTGCAATGACATAACATGCTAGTTGTGAAGTCCAGCATGCCCTCTGACAACTCAACACCAGCAGCTGTATTCCCCTGGCCTCTGCCAGAAGTCAATCATATGCCAGACATACACCCCCCCCGGGGAAGGAGAGTGGTCCCTAGGATGCTCGATCCACCTCTCCTGGCCAGTCCTCTGATGCCGAGTCTGTATCTGAACCCATGGCATCAACATTGCAGGCAGAAGCCCAACCTCTGCGCTACTGGGCTGACCCATGTACTGTGATTTTTATCCTTGCTCTGCATATTGTGCTTTGCGTAATGCCAGTTGCTTTTTTGCATATGTTGCATACTGATATGTCCCTCGAGCCACTTGTTGTGGGACAAGAGTGGTTTCACATGCATTCTGCTCAAGAGAGAACAGCAAAGCTGAGCTGTTCTGGCTTGAGCAGAACACAAGTGAAACCACATTTATCCCACAATGAGCGGTGAGGGGAACATATTAATATACTGTAGATCAAGTGTGAGCAATGTTGTCATTTTTTTTAAATGTCCTGGAATATGTCCATTTCCAGGGCATCTGCACTTGAGATGCTCTTCACAGAATAAGTGCGTCTCACTTGCAGGGGAATGGAGTGCTCCAATTGGTCGGATGCGCTTCCTCAGTTTAAAATATACTGTAGATGTTCTGTACCTTTTTGACTGTACTAACCAGGATCTTCTTGTAAATGAGCATCACTCACTGGAGTCTTTTCTTGGTACAACAAATAAATACAAAACTATATAAAGTACTGTATACAGTATATTTATACAACAGGGGTGTTGTGGTAAATAGAAAGATAAAAATTTTTATCATGGCCCAGCATCAAGATTATATTATCTTGCTATGTTGGGCATTTTATTTATTTATTTATTCATGATTGTTGAGTAGAAAAGAGACACTAAGCTTTGATAGCTTGTTTCCAGCTGCATCTTTGGGTGGGTTAAATGGACTTGTTTATTGACAGGGAGACTATTGGCCAAATGGCCATAACACTGGATAAACTCTCCTAGTCTCCTTTGATAGATGCCATGGGATCTTTAACTTTCAACTGGACTTTGACCAGGGATGGGCAGATGTCTCATTGCATGCAGAACTTGATGAGTAGACCATCCACAGGAGAGGATAAATATGCACAACTTGTACAAATAATCCAGGGGCGACAGCGTGGTTTTCTTTGCACAGCATTATAAAATGTCTCCATAGTGGATGCAAGGGAGCAGAAAATGTGAGATCACCTGCCTTCTCACTTGAGCACTGAGACAGTGTTTAGCTCTGTAGGGAAAGTTGCGCTAGAGCCATACATATGCAATAGATCTACCAACTACATGTAAGTAATACATCAAGCCAGATTCCTAGATATTTGAATACCTTGAGGTGTAAAGTAGCATTGCTATCTTATCTCATGATTGCAAGTGGATCATCTAATCAAGTAAAAAAGTTTTGGGATGCAAAGGATCTATGACCAGTAGTCGACAAAAATGTTGTTGAATGACCGGACAGTGAAATGGTCATGTTGACTGCATTTTGCAGTTGGCATATGGTTTTCAAGTTACTAAATTGTTTTCTTCAGAGGGCTTCACCCCCTGAACCCTACACACAGGGGGCTGTGCCCCCGCACCTCCCCACTACATATAATCAACTCCAGGTTGGAGTTGATTAGGGGAGGAGGTGCAAGGACCCCCTGAATACATTGCTGGGGTCCAACACTGACACTACAGTGACCTGGCACTGTAATCACTGTAGTGTCAGTCGATGCCGAAGTTTCGACATCGGAGATGTATACCAGATGCAAACACCATAGACATAGTTGGGCAGTTGTTGACAAAGCAAGAGAAGAGTGTGATGAAATTAAATTGGAGTACTGAATTAAACTAGAACATTGTTATTGCACTGTGGTATTGTATGATGTTGTCTGCATACATATGTAAAGGACACCTCCCACTGTGCTTTGTGAGGTCATTAAAATGGACAAGCTCAGAGGGTCAAGGATCAAGTCTTATGGAATTTCAGCATTTTATACTACAAGGTCTAAACCAGTGGCTTTTATGTATGCTAGCTAGGTTTGGTTACTCAAGTATGTTTTGAACAATTTGATGGCTCATTGGCTGGGGACCAAGGATATCGAGCTAGACCAACAGTATTACATGATTCACCAAGTCGGAGGCCTTGGAGCGGTCTGTAATGAAAGCCCATTTAAGGAGAACATTATTTAAGGCTATTTGAAGATAATTGATGATTTTGAGCAGTGCATACATAGTGGAATACCCCATCCTGAAACTAGACTGCATGGGAAACAGCAGATTTTGCAGATTACATGCTTAGTCATCTGTGAGTGAATGCACTTTTGAGAATCTTGGAGAAGGCAGGAAGGACCAAAATGGATCTGTATTGAGTCAGCTCCTGTGTGGCCCTTCTTTGTGGTGTGGCCCAGCTCTGGCACATTTCAGTAGGCAGCCTACCAGAGGTGAGGGAGTAGTTTAACAGCATGGTACCTGGGTAACATGTATAATAATCAACACGGCAGAGAAGCTTCAGGCCAAAAGAATCAGCGGCCAATAGTCATAGGGAGTGCCATCATCATCATTTGACATCAGCAATGGTATCAGCATCTGGCTGGTCAGGTTGAGGGGTTGAACAGGCAACTAGGGATGGGGGCAGTTCAGATAATAGGACAACTGACCTGCTTTGGATGATGAGTGAAAAGGCAGGGAAGAAAAGGCAGAAAGTTAGTAGAGTCTTTAGGGAATCCACAGCTACTGTAGGTCAATGGGTAAGATAGAACTGTGCATTGCTAAACCAGGAAGGTAGCTCAGAAGGGGTGGTTTGCCTAACAGACAAAGGGGTTTGTGCACTCCAGGCTTCAGACTTCTGGCAAAATAAAGGAATAAACACTTGGTAGAAAGTATGAATGCTGGTCACTTACTTTATAGCCTACTGAGGAAACGTAATTCCAATGTAGTTGTGCATCCACAAATCCATGAAGTGACCAGATAAAATTCAAGGATGATTCCATTGGTGCCAGCATGTTTGCCTAGTTCCTATTGTAACAATGGATAAACTTAATGATCACACACTGTTGGGCATTCACAGGGTCATTTACCTGTGGTTTTACACACAGGGGGCCCGATTTCCAACACTCCAAATTTGATGCAAGGTGCCTGCATCACACAGCAGTGTGATGAGGGCTGCCATCACTGTCAAGAATCACAATTCACAAAGACCCCCTGTGCAAAACCGGGACATCGGGCTGGCTCTGTGCCAGGTCTGCACCAAGCTGATGGGTGTGTCGGGGCACTAGGGGGCATGCAGCAGACACAAGCTACCATATTTTTATTTTTTTAACTTTTGTTTACCGGGTAAGCAATATGAGTCAAAGGCCCTTTTTCAAGTGCAACCAGGATCATAAATTAAATACAGTCAAGATGTTAGCACAATAGCATACAGAATGTATATAAACAAACAAATACATTAGAAATAATCACATTTCAATAAGTTGAAAAAATACTGTCTCACTGATACTTTAAAAGTATCTTGGCTAACAATATCTCCAACACTGGGAGTCTCTACCCCCCCCCCCCCGAGGGCAAATGTTCAAGTACTGTTAGACCAGCCAGGGCTGGTCTAATGGTCAACACCAACTGTGGAGCCCACCCTTTGTTGTAGGGAACATGTACCATGGTCTCCCATGCCCTCATGACAGCCGTGACTTAGTGAGTTGTTCCTGACCAAAGGTGTTAAAATAAACGGAAAAACAGTTTAGAAAGCTAACACACTGAGTCACCAATAGGACCTTCAGAACTGTTACTTCATCCACATATTGGTTTATTCCTTTCATTATCTACATTACCTGTTGTAGAATACACTGTTGAATAATTGCTAGTTACATTTAAGTAATGTCTGAATCATCTGTGATTACTGTCATTGTCCTCTGTAAGACTAGTTATATTATTTTATTGTTGGTTACATTCAATGTACTGACCTATAGAGCCCTACATGGACAGGGCTCAAGTTACCTGCAAGAGCTTCCTTGTCCATACCGCCCCCTCCGCCCCCGTCCGTTCCACCAATGTGGGATTGCTACAGGTTCCCAGGGTGCAGCTGAAAACATCTAGTGCTCACGCGTTTGCTTTTGTAGCACCTTCCCTGTGGAAGTCTCTACCTCATCGGGTTCAAGAGTGCCAGTCCATGGAGAGCTTCAAAATAGCATTAAAAACCCATTTATTTAGTCTTGCTTTTGTGAATTATTTAGAAATAATTGTTTAATTGAGTTTTCTGGATTTTAATTCCTGTTTTGAAGTTTTATGATTGTATACTTGTACAGCACTTTGACACTTGAATTGCGCTTGATAAATAAAATTATTATTATTACTCCCATAATTTTCTGGATGTTTTGGAGTCCCCTGCATATTATGTCTAAATGTGCAGGAGTGCAAACCTCTCAGATGCACTGTCGATGTACCACATGGCCATCTTTGCTGCAAGCTGCAGGACTTTGGAGCAGGGACCCTACTCAATAGTGAATTGGGCTCAGGGTCCCTGGTGCACCAGTGATCGGCACAAGCCGCCATTGGTATGGCTTGCTCTTTCAGGCCCAGGCAGTTTAACATAACTGCCTTAAATGCACTATGCAAGACAGAACACAGAGGGACCCATATTCAAAAGTGGCAGAGTGCACAGCACAAGTGATTGTTTGTTTGTTTGTTGTTGAATTTTGTTGACCCGGTAAGCCCACTGGGCCTAGAAGTCCCTTTTTCAGGGGCGACCGGGGTGGGGGTACAGATGGTAAGCAATTGAATTTGAACCAGTGCTGCACAATTCAATGCAACAGCACAAAATAATGGATATTCAGAAAGTGAGCCAGCAAATGCAATCGCAATCGCACAAACGTGACTGAATATGGTGAGTATGCATGACTGCACATCTGAAGATGTGCGGTGCAGCAGGCCAAGTTTGAATATGGGGGGAACCATGCACAAAAGGCCTGGGAACAGATGCACAAACAGTGGCTGTGGCGCACTGCATGTGTGCATGTGAGAACACGGCTGGCGCATAAGTGCGGCAACCCAGGGGACCGGGGAGTGCCACTGGCACACCACAGGGGCCAAAAGGGATGATGCAAGGACTGCAAGGGGCCATCCCTGTGTACTAAACAGACATACCTAGGCATGTGCACACCCATGCACTTTGCCTACGGTAGACCCACATCACCATGGACAGAGGAACACAATAGTGCCCATGACCAACGGATACCAGTGATGTTGGAGGATGATGGACACTGGAGCAGATATGACTGTCACAAACTCACTCAGCCGGTCAGCTCTCTATTCCCAAAGTGCCAACCTCTGAGCATATGATGTGTGTACAGTGAACAGAACAAGGTAACCCTCTTGTCTGTTTTGTGGGTTCAAGTCACCTTAGTCTCAAGCTCTGGAGGGATTCAAATTGATAACCTCTTGTTAGCGTACTTAATTATCAGGCTCAGATAATTCTGTCTTCAGGGGGCCAGATATCTTTGCCTATGGGCGCCCAACCAGGTCTTTCAAATGAACCCTTAGAACTCTATGCAAGACTTTAGAGAACTCTATCCATTTCCTAGTTTGGCATACAATAAGCCCATACACAGTGTTACTTATAACCTTTAAAAGCTCCACTTAAAATAAAAAGAAATGTCAAGGCACTCCATGCAGTTTCCATTTGTAAAATATCTTTTTACTTTAAAATATCAAAACAGAACAATAATTACAGAACAAATATGTATCCCAACACATACAGCCTTAAAACAAACAGGTAAAAGTGCAGTTCCTACAATTAATAACTTCAGACTAATCTTGTCTAAGGTCCTTACTTCAGTGCTGTGATGGTCTCTCTTCTCTTCTGTCCATTCTGGCTTCTCTCTGACACCCCTTCCCCTCAAGTTCTTCCTGACAACTATTTTAAATCAAAGGATTTTCCCTGAGGGAATTAGGAATGGCTAATCTTATTTCCTGGGATGAAAGCAAATTGACAAGGTAATTGCACCCCAGATATCTGCAGTTTAGCTATGTCCTGTCCTTTGAACTTATCCCTGGGGGGTCTTGATGTGTCAGTTCCAGTAAGACAGTAGTTTCCTCAAACTGACCTTCCCATCACATATTTCATATGTAATGAAAAAATTTGATACAGCAGTCAGATCTGGCTGTCTACGTCACATTCCTCCCCACCTAGACTGAATTTGAGGGCTCTATCCCCTATATGGGATGACTTCCCAAATCAGTTCACTCCACATAGATTCTAGACAGTCCATCTGAGTTCTGATTCTGGGCTCCGGCCCTATGTGTGATTTTCAAATCATACCCTTGTAAAGCAAGACTCCATCTGAGCAGTCTGCCATTGTTTTTTCCCCATCTACGTTAGCCAAATCAGTCTGCATCACAAAAGGCTACCCATACAAGTATGGCTCCAATTTCTTTAGGGCCCACACTAGGGCAAGACACTCCTTTTCCACCATGGAGTATGCTTGTTCCCTGGGGAGCAGTTTTTGGTTCAGGGAGGCTATGGGGTGGTCCCTCCCTTCACTGGATGTCTGGCTCAGTACTGCCCCAATATCCACGTCTGAGGCGTCTGTCTGAACTATAAAGGTTTTACTGTAGTTTGGACTTGTCAAAACAGGAGCACTGCACAGTGCCTCCTTTAGTTTCGTAAAGAGTTCCTCACAGGCTGGACCCCAGGTAATTTTCTTGGGCATCGGTTTCTTTGTGAGGTCAGATAGGGGAGCAGCCAGGGCACTGTAATTTGGTACAAATTTTCAATAGTACCCCGCTGTCCCGCGAAAACTCCTGACCTGCTTCTGAGTTTCTTGTCTGGGTCATGCCTGCATTACTTCTATCTTGATTTGGTTAGGATGGAGCTGTCCCTGGCCTACCACATGCATGAGGTGTGCCACTTCTCCCATGGCCACCTGGCACTTCTCGGCTTTGACAGTGAGCCCGGCCCCCTGTATTCTGCCCAGCACTTCCCTAAGGTGTGAAAGGTGTTCCTCCCAGCTGGTACTGAAGATGGTAATGTCATCCAGGTACGACACGGCGTACTCCTCAGCACCATTTAACACCTGGTTCACCAACCTTTGGAAAGTGGCCAGGGCATTCTTCATTCCAAAAGACATTACTTTGAACTCAAATAAGCCTATCGGAGTGATGAAGACTGACCTCTCCCTAGCTTTGTCTGTCAACTCTTCCTGCCAATACCCCTTTGTCAGGTCAATGGTCGTAAGGTAGGTCACCCCCCCAACTTGTCCAGGAGTTCATCTGTCCAGGGCATCGGGTGGGCATCTGACTTTGTGACTGCATTCAGTCCATGATAGTCTACACAGAAAAGAGTTGAGCCATCTGGCTTGGGTACAAGGACTACGGGTGAGGCCCAGGGACTGTGGGATCTCTGGATTACCCCTAAATCCAGCATCTCCTCCACTTCCCTTCTAATGTCCTTTTGGACAGCCTCTGACACCCGATATGCTATCCACCGTATGGGCATCTGTGTCCCTGTCTCCACATCGTGTGTTGCTAAGGGGGTTAGTCCAGGCTTGGTGCTAAACAAGGGGGCAAAGTCTGCTAAAACCTAACTCACTTTCTGGATCTTGCCCAGGGTCAGCTGGGGAGACAATTTTACTGCCTCCACAGAGGAGTTTCACTTACTTTCCTCTAGCAAGTCCAGAAGGGGGTCTTCGTCATCCGTCCTCTCCCTATGACTACACACTGCGAACACCATGTCAGCCCTATTTGCATATGGCTTCATCATGTTGACATGGTACATCCTTTCTGTCTGTCTATGGTCAGGTAACTCCACAATGTAGTTTACATCATTTACCTTCCTAACCACTCTGTATGGTCTGGCCCACTCAGCTTGCAGCTTGTCTTTCCGGAACGGAATAAGGACCATGACTTCCTGACTCACCATGAATGAGCGAGCTCTGGCTCTGCAGTCATACCATACTTTCTGTTTCTCCTGGGCAGCTACCAGGTTGCTCTGGGATGTCCCCATAAGCTCCTTCAGCCTTTCTCTAAACCTTAGGACGTAATCCACAATGGGAGTTCCCTGGGTGGCGTGCTTGCTTTCCCAGTCCTCCCGGATCAAGTCTAGGGGCCCACGTACCCGGCGTCCATACAAGAGTTCGAAGGGGGAAAATCCTGTCGACTCTTGGGGCACCTCCCTGTATGTGAACAACAGGTGAGAAGGTATTTCTCCCAGTCCCTCCCATGCTGTTCAGCAAACGCCCGGAGCATTGACTTTAGGGTACCATTGAAGCATTCCACAAGCCCATTGGCTTGTGGGTGATACAGTGTCATGCATCTCTGCACCACCCCACACTTCTTCCATAGACATTTCATTAGGTCCGACATGAAGGAATCCCCTCAATCAGTGATTACCTCCTGCAGAAACCCAACACGGGAGAAAATCCCAAGCAAGGCATCTGCCACTTTGTCTGTCTTCAGTGAGGATAGGGCAACTGCCTCTGGGTACCGGGTGGCATAATCCACCACAGTCAGGATGAATCTCTTCCCTGAGGAGCTGGGGGTATTTAAAGGCCCCACAATATTTCTTTATTTTATTTATTTTTTGTTGACCGGGTAAGTGCACTAGACAAATCCTGCCTATTTTCAGGCAAGACCCTGGAGAGGGGGATACAGATGAATGCCAACTGATCTTGAACCTGATTAAGCTGATTAAGTGGATGATTAATATCCATTCCCACCCTCTGGAATGGCTCCTCCATTATGGGCAAGGGGATCAGGGTGGCTTGGGTTTTCTTGCCCGCCTTCCCTATTTCTTGGCACTGGTGATAAGACCTGCAATACTCCTTCACCTGCTGGGTAAAGTTAGGCTAGTAGAAATTCTGGGCCAACCGCTGTGTTGTGCACACGATTCCCAGATGACCAGACAAGGGAATATCATGGGCAACCTTGAGCAACTGCTCACGATATCCCTGGGGAACGGCAAGCTGCCTGCCTAGCATCCCTCCCTCTGTCTGTACTGCCTGTGTATACATAAGTCCATTTTCCCAATAAACCTTATGTCTGCCGACACCTCCCTGTGCACCGTCCAAGTCTGCCCAAGCCCTCAGTTTCTCTAAACTAGGGTCATGTCTCTGAGCAGCTGCGAACCCCTCACACCTTCCCAAGGCATGGGACAGGTCCCCTTCTGTCACAAAACTAGGGTCCCTAGCACTAGCGTCAGGGCCCTCAGGATCACTGTCAATCCCAACCCTCTGACAATTGGTCACCCCTCCCTCTTCAGAGTAACCTTCCGTAGCTGTGTGGTCACTTGCTACTGGGGAAAATTCTACCCCCTTTTTATCATTCTCCCCATCTGGAGACACAGGCTGGGGAACCAGCCTCTCAGTATCTTCCCCAATGGCTTCTGTGGGGCTCAGGGAACTACAATTTTCCCTGGCTGCTAGGCTATGGGTAACTGCCATACCACCTCTTGCTGGAGATTGTTACCCAGGATCACATCCACTGCTAATGTGTTAGCTACAGCCACCTGTTGCACAGTTCCCCCTGTTACACCCCAGTCCAGGATAACACTAGCCAATGGCAATGTTTTCTCTTCACCAGTAAACCCTTGTACAGTTATGTATTTGTTGGGTATAATCTGAAAAGGCTGTACCAAATCCCCCTTTACCAATGTCAGGGATGCCCCTGTGTCTCTTAACCTCTGTGTCTGTACGCTAGTTACCATGACTGGGTGCATGTGTTCCCTCATGTTCACTGGCATGCTTCCAGGGACACACAAACAACCCACTACCTTTCTGGTACTACTTTGCGTATTATTGCTTGCCCTTCTTTGACACTGTCTGGCAATGTGCCCAGTTTCTTTACATAACCAACAAACATTTCTTACTTCAGAAAAATCTTTTCTTTGAAACCTGGGGCTAACTGGTTCCGTTGGAGGCAGTGAGGGTTTTAGCTGCGTTGAAGGCACGCTTTTCCCTTTCTGTGCTGCCACACTCACCCCATTCGCTCTCAGAGGAGGTCTTCTCTTGGCATAGTGGTCTGAGAGT
Organism: Neoceratodus forsteri; assembly: GCA_016271365.2. Taxonomy (NCBI): domain Eukaryota; kingdom Metazoa; phylum Chordata; order Ceratodontiformes; family Ceratodontidae; genus Neoceratodus; species Neoceratodus forsteri. The sequence continues at coordinate 1,087,263,109 of CM057450.1, forward strand.
TCAGCAGCCTCTTGCACTGTTTTTGGATCTCGATCCTCTAGCCAGGATTTTAACTCTGCTGGGCATGCCCAATAAAACTGTTCTAATAAAATCACATTTTCAATTTTATCAACAGTGTTTGCCTCAATTCCTTCCTACCAACGTTTTAAAAACTGACGTTGTTTCATGGCTAGCTCCTCGTAGCTCATATCAGGGCTTCTCCTGAGCTTACGGAATTTAGCTCTGTATGATTCAGCAGTTAATTCAAACTTTTTTAACAGTGCTGTTTTTAACCTGCTGCAATCATCAGTGTCTTCATTGTTCATTTGACCCAATGCATCCCGAGCTTTTCCAGTAAGTAGTGGGGATAGCTGGAAGCTCCAGAACTCTCTAGGAATTTTAGCCTGAATACAAACTTTTTCAAAAGAATTTAAAAATGCATCTATGTCCTCCCCATCCTTAAACTCTGCTATTAATTTGGAGTTCAATTTGTAACCTAGTCCTGCAGTCCCAGTTAAACCCAAGCCACTTACCTGCCCTAGTGCCACTGGTTGGAGTCGTAGCTTCTCCAGTTCGTGTTGCCACTGGCGCTCCTCTCTCCTCTCCTCTGCAGTTCGCTGTTCTCGCTGTGCCTCACTGTGGTCTCGCTCTCTCTTCTGCCTCTCGCTGGCGCTCACACTCCAAAAGGGTCAGCCTCTCGCTATTCCCTTTCTCTCCTCTCTTGGGACTCCAGCTCCATCCTTCACAACTCAAGTTGCAGCCTGAGAACTTCCAGATTCAGAATGCTGGTGACTTGTCCCTGCTGCTGTGGTCCTTCACTGACAGTGGTCCTGCTGTCTGCCCCATCGGCTTGGGACCCCTCACTGGTCACTAGCCCTTCCAGACTTGAGGTTTGGTCCTTTTCAGTCACGGTCTGTGACTCGCTGCTCTGGTTATCTGCTACCATCAGGGCCTCTATAAGGTTCTGCTTACTGGCTTTCACCCCAAATGGCACTCCCCTGTCCTTGCACAACTGCTTTACGAAATCTACAGTGTGCCTGCTGTAGTCGGAAGCCATTTTCTTCTTCCCTCACTACTAATACTATTCTGACTGGCACTTCAGAGAAAAAAAAATAAAATGGTTGGGAACTTAATTGTAAGTCAAGGGATATAGTTTTGTTTCCTTTTGAAATAAAACACTGTCTCTTTTTTCCAAGTGAGCTAAACGGTCTCAAGCTGACACATTGTACAATGAAGCTTATACCTCCAAACTTTTTATGCCACCGCTGCCAACCAATCTGTCACAAACTTGCTCAGCCAGTCAGCTGTCTACTCCCAAAGTGCCAACCTCTGAGCATATGATTTGTGTACGGTGAACAGAACAAGGTAACCCTCTTGTCTGTTTTGTGGGTTAAAGTCATCTTAGTCTCAAGCTCTGGAGGGATTCAAACTGATAACCTCTTGTTAGCGTACCCAATTATCAGGCTCAGATAATTCTGTCTTCAGGGGGCCAGATATCTTTGCCTATGGGCACCCAACCAGGTCTTTCAAATGAACCTTTAGAACTGTATGCAAGACTTTAGAGAACTCTATCCATTTCCCAGTTTGGTATACAATAAGCCCATACACACTGTTACTTATAACCTTTAAAAGCTCCACTTAAAATAAAAAGAAATATCAAGGCACTCCATGCAGTTTCTGTTTGTAAAATATCTTTTTACTTTAAAATATCAAAACAGAACAATAATTACAGAACAAATATATATCCCAACACATACAGCCTTAAAAAAACAGGTAAAAGTGCAGTTCCTACAATTAATAACTTCAGACTAATCTTGTCTAAGGTCCTTACTTCAGTGCTTTGATGGTCTCTCTTCTCTCAGTCAGGAATATTGTCTTGTGTGTCTCTGTCCAGGTTCTTTCAGCAATTAAACACAGTTCTGAGCCGGCCTTCTCATGAAGTCACTAACTCCGCCTTGGTGTAACAACATCTATATTTTATCTCACAGGATGTCCAAATAAAATATTAAAAAAAACATAATCGGTGATCTCACTGCCTTTCCTCCCTCAAGTTAACCAGAACAAATTGGTTTGTGCTCTGCTACACATAAATCTCAAACATTTCTTTGATCTAAGTCACTGTATTCAAAGCAAAAGTGTATTTGCCTCTTTAATCCCGTTTGGGCCTTGGAATCTACACCTCAAAGGTCTCTCTGATGTAGTTCAAGGGTTCCCCGGGAAATTATATTGGACCTTCCAAATTCGTCTGGGTCCTCCCTGGCCCAGACATCAACCTCTCTTCAATGTCCATTCTGGCTTCTCTCTGACACCCCTCCCTTTCAAGTTCTTCCTGACAACTATTGTAAGTCAAAGGATTTTCCCTGAGGGAATTATGAATGGCTAATCTTATTTCCTAGGATGAAAGCAAATTGACAAGGTAATTGCACCCCAGATAGCTGCAGTTTAGCTATGTCCTGTCCTTTGAACTTATCCCTGGGGGGTCTTGATGTGTCAGTTCCAGTAAGACAGTAGTTTCCTCAAACTGATCTTCCCATCACATGTTTTATACGTAATAAAAAAATTTGATACAACACTCAGATCTGGCTGTCTACGTCACAATGACAGCTAAACGGAAGGTCCACAGTGACACCAGGACACAGCCCCAGTGACATGGAGCATGGGCGAACACATCAGGGGCACACAACAATGGCAGTACATGGTGGATGACAGGCCAGGACACATGAGGTATGCATGGATGCATGCCACAGGCAGTGATGTCCACACAGCGCATGGCCAGGCCACCACAGTAGACAGGTGGGATGGAATGGGTGGACAGATATGACACAGGCTTAATGTGCAACCTGTGTAGGTGAAGACAGTGAAACACACAGTGGAGCCCTCCCCCATGGGGACATGGAGTGGTGAGGGAAGCGAAGGCTATCGACCACCCCTGCACCTGAGAACATGTGGAGGTGTGGTGCATGGGTCACCCACCACTCAAAGAACCTTAGGAAATAACACACTGTACACAACCATGTGAAATATGAAAAAAGAAATACATATTTGACAATGAAGGAAAAAACATAACAATAACAATAAATGGGAACAACAACATGACAATCACTAATAAAAACTATTTACAATGAGAAGTATAAACAAAATAGATAATATTAAGAGGGATGATATTGGGGTGGGTAAAACAGTGGACGTGGTTGTGAGGGGTTGAACTATATACAATGTAGAGGTAGGAAGAGTGGATGGAGGCTAGTGTGGGAAAGGGGTGGGGCTATTTATAGAGTTGAACATGCCACCTCATGCACCCACAAGGGCTGGCTGTGGCAGCAGTAAATGGCACAGGGTGCCCAGTTGCCAATGCATGGCCATATGTTGTGGGCTATGGCCCAAACTCAGAACAACATGGCCCCCTGCCTCAAAAATGTGGCACGGAGCACCTGTGCTGCCCCCCACTGTAGCTGATGTCCTGAGGGCTCTCCTTCTTCTGGGACATATCTGGCACCTCCTGCTCCTCCACAGACATCCTGAACAAGACCTACAGAATGAAAAACAGAACAACTCAGTACAGCAGCAGTGCTAATGGAGCAATATGTATGCAGAGATAGCCTGCCCCCCCAACACCACAGAGCAATATATGGAATCTGTAGTTGTGCATGTATGTTGTGGCAGCCACAGGCTGTGTCACAGTGCTGCATGGAACAGTGACCACAAATATTCAATGGGCGTGTGAGCCAGGAAGCACAACACATGTGTTGCAGCAGGACACCATAACAGGCAACCACAGGATGTGCAGCCCTCAGGCCACATGACCATGGTGTGGAGAGGCACTGGGCTGTGTGAAGGATGGGCAGTACACCATCCAGTGGCAGAAGTGTGTTCAGGACAGCCACAGGTGACAGACCTATGGGAGAGGGGAGCCATCAGCATCCCCACAGTAGGTCGTGACTGTCCACATTAGCCCACCAATGCAAGCAGTGATGGATGGCACACAGTGTGGACCCATGTGGGACAACAACACAACCCCCACAGCCCAAGAATACACCCATAGTCCATCTGCCCCAGGTAAAGCTGTGCAGAGGAACATGCAGGTGTGGAATCCAGAACTGGCATGCTATCCAAGTACTGTTTGACATTGTACTGTCTTAGTAGGATGCTCCCTGAACTAGTCCTGTGGACCTGTGGTGGACATGTTAATACCCTAGTAGGTACATGGACTGTGCTATTTACAATGTCTGGGGGCTGGTGTATATTCCCAGTCACTAGCCCTGCTGGCCAATGGAAGCATGACTAATTGACAACCGATGCAATGGAAACAACTGTGGTGCACCACAGGGTCAAATGTATGCACAGACAACATGGTGCAGAGGTGTCCGAACGCGATCAAGGCACAAACACATGTCCCACCACATAGAGGGCACAGCGGGCCTGACGCCTGTCACTGGGTACATCTTGTACATCAGGCTGACAGGAGAGGCCTACAGACACTGCATATGGCAGTGACCAAGGCACAGCCTGAAGGCAGTGGCAGCATGTATGACTGTACAGCAAAGACACTACCTGCAGAATGTTTCATGATAAGGAAACAGACAGTTGCATTTGTGGTTGTCAAGCAGGGGAACAGGAGTTGGACATCACCCTCACTGTGCATGACAGTCAAGCAGCACAATGACATCTTCTTGCAAGTCATATGGAGAGGGTGCCAGGCATCAGCCAATGCCGACACAAGGTCAACAGTGATATACATGCATGGCCACAAACACATGGGACACATGGGCACAGGTGAGTGCTGTGGCAACACATCCCCTATTGGCTGATGTAAGAAGGTCATCCCTGCCCACCACTTCCATGGGAGTGGAAGATGCTGCACTGTGCATGGCTACACAATGTTGCACAAACAGGAGGTGGCATGAAAATACCATTATCCAGGGGTATCACATCTAGGCACAACACAGTAACATACCATGGTATGCAAACAGCAAGCCACCTGAGTATTAGGGCACAGCACCAGAACAATGTGAACTAACAGAATGTGAATGTGATAACTGGGGGTGTGGGCGACATGTCTACTGTACAACAGCAGCATACCGTGTACGTATGGCAGACAAAAATGGGGGCCGAGATAACTGTGCAGGGGCACACACATTAATGTGACAATATATCTGAGGGAAATGCAGTCCAGGGTGTGACAAGAGCATGGGTGTGTGGTAATAACAGTGCAATTGGCATCTGCTCAGGACTCATGACACACTGTAATATGCAGAGACCCCTGAAGCTGTAAATGTCACAGACATGAGCCACAGCATGCCTCTACCATCCCAAGGGCCAGATGGGCAGGTCACCTGGATGTGTACATGCCGCAGGCCACCAATCATCACAACCTGTGTGGGGACCACATGACCACCCCACCAGGACATCAACAGGCATGTGTGTAGACAGCCTTAGTGAAGACCACATATAGCATGTCAGGGACACATAGGATGCCACATGTTCTACATAATGTGCCTGTGTGCAATGTGTGTAGTGTTGCCCTGCAGGGGATGTGGGTCCAACACAGAAACGTAGAAAGTGACGGTAGAAGGAGACCTTTTGGACCATCTAGTCTGCCCTGTAGTAGCCTTGCTTAGAATTTCACTAGCTGCCTACTATATGTTTTGTGTGAGGGCTCCTTTGTGCCTATCCCATGCAATTTTGAATGCACTCACTGTGTTGGCCTGCACCACCTCCAAGGGCAGGCTATTCCATGCATCCACCACCCTCTCTGTGAAGAAAAACTTCCTGCTGTTGGTGGAGAACCTGCCTCATTTTAGCCTTAGGTCCTGTCCCCTAGTCCTACTGTCTTCTTTGAGGTGAAAGAGTTCATGTGCTTCAACCCTATTTACTCTAATGTATTTGAAGGTTTCTATCACGTCTCCTCTCTCTCTCTCTTCTCTGTTCCATGGAATACATGTTTAATTCCTTCAGTCTTTCCTCGTAGGCATGCAGTCCCTGCACCATTTTAGTTGCCCTCCTCTGTACTGTCTCCAATCTGCTGATATCCTTTTTGAGATGGGGCCTCCAAAACTGGATGCCGTACTCCAGGTGTGGACTGAGCAGCGCTCAGAAATCAGCTGAATTGCTGCTTTGGTCATGCCATGTGGCACAGGACAGGACCATCATGTGCACAGCACCCAAAGCATGGGAATAGACATGGGCCCCCATGGTGGACAACAGGGCGGGGAAGGCCATTATGTACAGAGTGGATGTACTACATGTGCAACAGGATGATGCCAACCCAGATGCAGTGAATGAAAGGCTACAGTGTATGAATCACAGTGAATGTGCAGCACAGAATGGGCATGGCAGTGTGAATCATGCATGCATACTTGCGTGACTGTCTTTGCAGCATTGTCCGTGCTGCATGCCGCTTGCTGGCTTCCCCCATGTCAACAGGGGCCCTCCTCCACCTGTATTGCTGGGCCTATCTCCTGGCCTCTCTGTCTGCAATGTGAACACAATTACAAAGGCACAATCAGAGCCGTGCATTAACACAAATGTCCCCCACAGTCCACCCAAATACGTTGCAGCATTGTGGATGTCTACTGTACTCCCAGGAGAGAACGTATGAACCCCCAACAGTGGACGGCATTCAGTGTTCCTATGCATAAACATGATATAGGAATGTACACTGCCCCCCCCAATACCACCACAATACACAGGTAGTACAGTGAAAGTAAAAGTGAAAGGTAAATGTAGTCAGCGGGTGTACCATTTACTGTAATGTATGTGACACCCTACCTCAGTCCCCTGTCTGTGGGCCTTGCATGTACAATATGTAGGCAGTGTCCTGTGGACCTGTGTACAATGCCCCATGATGACTGGTGTCATAGCAGTCAGCCAGGCTGAGGGTACACTGCTATTGTGCAGCATGTGTAACCAATGCACAGGATGGACAACGGGCCCAGTGGGTGTTGCTGTGTGACCTGCAATGGATACATGGGTCAGTCCACTGACAATCACATGCGTGTCCTACACCGGAATGTGTGGCACAGATATAGCTGGACATGTGACACCAATAGTAGGCCATGGCAGCAGGACAACACTGGATGGGGGTCACTGTCATGGCCGTGTGCCGACCAAGGTGGTGTACTGACAACCATTGGCATGCTGTGGTCAGACACAGGACCATATAGCTGTGGCAAGAGGGTCAGTTAAATGTCCCAAGGCACCTGATGGCATGCCCATGACAGGCACCTATATGTATATTGCTACGCAGGTCCACTTATCATGTCAGGGAAGGACACACCACAGCGGTCTTGTGCCTGTCACCATTGAGACCCCTGACCTGCAGCACATGCTATGGGATGGATACATGTATGCATTATCAATGGTACTATGATGGTTCTAGGACTGGATACAGGATACACAGTAGGCATCTGCTGGACACCTTCATCATCCTAGCACCTGCATACCCTGTTATAGTGACATGTACACTGCCACACTGTATCACGGGGATGCACAATGGGCACCCACTATGACACACTGTGCTGTTCACTGATACATGCCTACATACCCCAACATGCAAGGCCACATGCAAGGAGGACTGTGATGCACAGGAACATGTGGAGTTCCACAGGGGATCTGCTGTTCATGGTCATGCCAAGACTATTTATCTGGTCCTGGCGTATGGCCTGTGGCACATGGGCAGACACATTCATGGGCACATGGACAACAGAAGCATGGAAGTGATATGTGGCATCACAATACACAATGGCCATGCTATATATCTCTGTGATCACACACTGGGACATGGCCATGCCGACCAGCAGGGCCAGCATGTGGCAGACATGATCCATCTGTGTCTCTGACCAAGGGAGTGTGTGCACTGGAATGGAACAACTGCAGTGACATATCCCACATGCCTCTATGAAACATGCAGGGCCAGGATGCCATGTGTACATGTGAGGCCCACTGTGTCAAACACGTGGCTGTACCTGCACAGCGTGGTTGTACACATTGGTCAGTAACTTATGTCTATAGCACAGGTGGTGGGATTGTGAAACATTCACAATGATGTGCGTGTACACTATGAGGGCAGGGTGGTCAGTCAGAACCTGTGCAGGTTTGGTCATGCAATGGTCCTGTGTGCAAGCCACACCAGACGGACATGTACAATGGGAGATGCCACCCAGGTGTATGGTACGGGTAATGTGCACCACAGTCCCACAATGTCAGTAGCGTTTGTCTAACTGCTGTACCATCACGGGGGATGTGATACACCCATGTTACAGTGCATAGCACTGTATTGAGCATATATGTGTCAATGTGGAACAGTGACAATGATAGGGAATGGTGCGGTCCATGGCCCACATGAAGAGGTATCATGGGAGTCAGGGGTGGGAGGCAGGACTGGTATGCATACAAGACACAGACTGCTGACAGCTGTGTAGTACATGAGGTGGCTACCGGTGGTACAGCTGGTGTTACATAGTGGAACATGTGCAATTGGCAACTGCAACACATGCAACATGTGCCCAACAGGGTGGTGGTATTGAGCTACTTTGGACCACCCAGGGGTGTAATGAGGCCCGACGATGCAGGTAGAGGGTCTTATAGCCTCTGGAAGGTCCAGTATTGCCCATACCATCCACCCTGGAGGGTATTATTGCACTTAGAAAATGGGCACTGTGAAAAAAATTTGTTTAATAAAAAAAAGTTATTAGAAAATTAGTTTTAAATTAGTTTTGTAATTAAATAGTTCTCTGCCTATATTACAATGTGTCTTTTTTTGTGAACACACACACACACCCTGAGTCCAGCTTCTTTGTAGACCACAGTTGAAATTCCCTTCCAGAAACACACAGAAAGACATGCAGGATGTGATGCTTTTTTCTGTATACTGGTATCGGTCTGTTGCCCCCCGCTCCGTGTAGAATCTTTCGGGACGCTGATCACACACATGTCTTCTCTTGATCACCAATGAGAGAAGAACAGACACTTTATCAGCTTTATTTTTTTGTTTTAGTCTTTCTTTTTTTTTTAGTTGTAGGCTTAACAGTGGGTGGCTATGTGGAGGCGAGAGATCAAACAGCAGCGAGGCGGTCAGCAGAACTTTGCATATTTTAGGAGATCTCAAAGTCAAACTGTAAACGTGTAAAAACAGCGCAGTTGGGAGAAATGCTTTTTTCTCTCCCCCCAGCCACATACAAGTACTTTCATCTATTTTTCATTATGTTGTGCAGTCAGGCTTGTCAGGAGGGAATACTAGTTGGTGTTGATCGGGGCATGGTATCTCTCGCAGATGGAGACATGCTGCCAGAGCGGGTGGCCAGAGAAGGGAGCAAGGCACTGTGACCTGATAGCAGGATTTCTTTTAGTTTGTGACTGTGGTGAGCGCAGGTCTAAGAATTGTTTTTCATTTACAGCCCCAAAACAAATTGTGAAAATAGGGCTGTGGGGGTTAGTAGCCTTGTTTGCTGACCCGCTACAGTGGGTGTCTCATGAGTCGGGAGGGAGCTGTCGCTCTCAAAGTCACATTGTTGGGTAACAGGGCAGTACCAGGCATGGGACAAGGGGAAACTAAAAAAAAGGAAAAAAAAAAGAACTGTAAATTTGTAGTTTATGTGCATTTTGTTAGAGCAGATAGATGGGGTTCCAATGAAGTAGGGAGCATTGGGTGGAGAGTTTCTCTCGCTAAGTGAGAGAAAGCAAATGACTGACTTGAATTCAGTTAGGTGCTTTCAGCCAATGAGAAAGCAGGCTGGGCACAAAGATACTGCAGAGGGTGAAGGGGCACTGATGCTGGCACTTTTTATTTCCTGGTTGTCTATTGAAAGTTAATGTAACCCCGCCCCCCCAGAAGGGGTACCAGCCAATCAGAGACCAGGAAATAAAAAGCCCATTTTCTAATGTACTGTACAGCCACATCCGAAAGTGTGTGTACCTACATACACATATCAGAACAGGTGCCCGTTGTGTGTGTGTGTGTGTGTGTGTGTGTGTGTGCGTGTGTGTGCCAGCACACTTGCATGGTGCACATGGGGCCTACATAGTATATCAGTCACCTGTGTTATTGCTGGTTACGTATGTGCCTGTCACCACATTGTGCCATGGCCAGGAGAGACAGAGGTGCAGTGCACAGGTACTGCAGCCTGTACACCGTCACCCATTGTGCACCTGGCATTTGATGGCACCATTCCCTGTTCAGCATGATATTGAATGGTAATGCTCGTCATCTTGTTAGCCTCTGTAAGCAGGTGCTGCCCTCAGTAGAACAGACATGGACATGTGCAACTTTACATCTGCACTATACAGAGGATGGGGCATGTCTGTGCCAAACACAATGGGATACACATAAACATGACAACAGCTACCTTCAAGGCTGTAGTATTTCTCAGTCACCTGTGTGGAGTGGTGGTGCTGGCCTGCTTTTATGGTAATGTGCATGCAAATTAGCTGAATACATTCCAATAATTAGATGCAAATGTGCTGTTTGGGCACAGGCAATGCGGCATAGTATTCTTCAACTCTAGATCGATATAAATAGCATGCCACATTCCACATTGAACATAGAAACATAGAAACATAGAATTTGACGGCAGGTAAGGAACGCTTGGCCCACCTTGTCTGCCAATTTTCCTACCTAACAGATAAGCTGCAGATCCTAGTTAACCAACAGCTTACTTCCTCCTACCCCCCACTAGGACTGCCTTATGTCTGTCCCGTGCACTCTTGAATTCCCCCACCGTTCTTGACTCCACAACCTCCTCAGGGAGGCTGTTCCATGCATCCACAACCCTCTCTGTGAAAAATACTTCCTCACATTACCTCTGAGCCATTCCTTCTTTCTTCAAATTGTGCCCCTTGTTCTTGCACATCTCTTTTTTCTGAAAGATGCTACCCTCTTGAACTTTGTTGATTCCTTGAGGTACTTGAAAGTTTTATCATGTCCCGTCTCTCCTTTCTTTCCTCAAGGGTATACATATTAAGCTCCTTTAGTCTTTCTTCGTATGTCTTCTGGTGCAGACCTTGCACCATTTTGGTTGCCCTCCTCTGGGCAGCCTCCACTCTGTCTATGTCTTTGCAGAGATGGGGTCTCCAGAAAAGCTCACAGTACCCCAGGTGGGGTCTCACCAACTGTCTGTACAGAGGGATAACAACTTCCTGTTTTCTGCTACTGATGCCTTTCCTTATGCATCCCAGTATCCCCCCAGCCTTCCTTACTGCCTTTTCACATTGCTTGCCCACCTTTAGGTCATCTGATATAATTACCCCCAGGTCCCTTTCCATTTTTACTGTTGTCAGTATCTCACCCCCCATTGTGTACTCTTCCCCTGGGTTTTTGTTTCCCAGGTGCATTACCTTGCACTTCTTTGCATTGAATCTGAGCTGCCATACATTTAACCATTCCTCCAACCTTGCCAAGTCCCTTCTCATCCTTTCCACTCCATCTTGTGTATCAACCCTGTTGCAGATCTTTGTGTCGTCTGCAAAGAGACATACTTTTCCTTCCAGTTCCTCTGCAATGTCACTTATAAAGACATTAAAAGGACCGGTCCCAGTACTGAGCCCTGTGGTACCCTGCTAGTAACCCTCCTTTCTTCACTGTGGAATCCATTTGCTACTACCCTTTGCGTCCTGTTGTCTAGCCAATTTTTTATCCAGGCTACCACCTTGGGACCCACTCCAAGGCTGGCTAACTTGTGTATTAATCTTTTGTGTGGGACTGTATCAAATGCTTTGCTAAAATCTAGGTAGGCCATGTCCACAGCCCCTCCCTGGTCTACTACTTTGGTCACCCAGTCAAAGAAATCTGTTAGATTCGTCTGACACGACCTTCCCATCACGAATCTATGCTGCTTTGGGTCCTGTGCCCCACTGGCCTCTGGGTACTGAACAATTCTTTCCTTCAGAAGTGATTCCATCATTTTCCCTACCACTGAGGTCAAACTAACTGGTCTGTAGTTTTCTGCCTCTGTCCTGCTCCCACTTTTGTGAAGAGGAATCACATCTGCTGTCCTCCAGTCCTCAGGTACCACCCCATCCTCCCATGCTTTGTTAAAGAGAGTAGTCAGCGATGTCACTAGTTCTACCCTTAGTTCTTTTAGAATTCTTGGGTTAATCCTATCAAGCCTCATTGCTTTGACCACCTTCAATTTTATTAGTTCTTTCAGAACCCTTTCTTCTGTAAATGGACTGGTATCGACCCCCCGTCTTCAGAGTGTTTCTCTTGTTTGGTTTAGGTACCTCCCCCTCCTCTTCCTTTGTGAATACTGAGCAGAAATATTCATTCAGTATCCCTGCTTTTTCACTGTCACCCTCTACCCACATTCCCTCCCCTTTATTAAGCCTCAGTATCCCTCCTTTGGTCTTTCTTCGCTCCCTAATGTACCTATAAAAGGTCTTATCCCCCTTCTTAACAGAGTTGGCTATCCTTTCCTCAGTTTGGGCCTTTGCTATTCTGACTGCCTTCCCAGCCTCTTTCTGCTTTAACTGATAAAATTCTCTGTCCTGCTCCTTCTGTGTTTCCTTATATTTCCTGAATGCTATCCTTTTCTCCTTAACCTTCCCTGCCACCTCTTTTGACAACCATAGCAGTTTTTTCCTTCGTTGTGTTTTGTTGATTTGCTTTACACAAAGGCTTGCTGCCTCTGTGATGGCTGTTTTGATTACTCCCCATTGTTCCTCCACCCCCTCCTTCTTGCCTGTTTGCTAGTGCTTTTCTGAGGCATTCTCTCATTTTCCCAAAGTCAGCCCTCCTAAAGTCCAGTACTCTTGCTTTTGTGTGGCTTGATTGTATGGCTGTGTTTATCGTGAACCACACTGTTTGGTGGTCACTTGTTCCCAGATGGCTACCCACTTGTAAATCTGAGATTCTTTCTCTGTCCCCATTTGAGTGCTCCCTCCTGAGTGGGTTCCAATACTAGCTGTCTGAGGCATGCCCCTTGTAGGGCATCAAGAATGACTCTGCTCTTGGATGTGCCTGCAGCAAAGGTGCTCCAGTTAACATCTGGCATATTCAGGTCCCTCATCAACAATATGGCCCCTTTTTCTGCCATTCTAAGGATGCCTTCTATCATTTCCTTGTCCATTCCCTCCCCCTGAGATGGGGGTCTGTATACAACCCCCATGCGGATTGTGGTGCCATTTCCTGTCTCCAGGGTGACCCAGAGTGCCTCATCTGCTCCCTGTTTACTCTTTAGTTCTGTTGCTTTGATCTCTTCCTTTACATAGAGAGCTGCTCCTCCTCCTCTTTTACCTTCCCTGTCCCTTCTGTAGATTGTGTATCCTGGTATGTTGACATCCCAGTCATGGTTCTCTGTGTACCATGTTTCTGTGACTGCCACAATATCCAGGCAACCCTCTTCCATCAAGGCCACTAGTTCAGGGAGCTTGTTACACAGACTATGGGCATTGGTACTCATCACCCTCCACTTTTGATGGCCTTGCCCTTTTAGCCCCATACCTGTCCTTACGCCTTTTTTACATTTACCTCTGTCCTGCTCTCTAATGACTTCTCTACCTTGGTGTTTACCTCACTAATTACCATGTTTTGTGGGGGGAGACTGGGATTTCCCTGCTCCTTTTCAGTGCCTCCCCCCTTAGCTAGTTTAAATGCTTGCCAATGAAACATTGAAACCTCTCACCTAGGATCCTGGTTCCTCCCCTGGACAGAAGCAGACCACCAATATAGGTCTGCATCCCTCCAGGTGGCTCCCCAGTCCCCAGTGAAGCCAAAACCCTGAGCACCACACCCGTTTTTCAACCATTCATTGAATTCCCTGGTGAGGAGTACCCTAGCATCACCCTTGCCATAGACAGGCAGCACCTCCAAGAAGGTTACCATATGCGCTACTTGTCTAAGGCACCTCCACAACTCTACAAACTCCTCTTGCACTGCTCTGATCCCATTCCTAGCCAGGTCATTTGTCACTAGGTGGACAATGACATCCAGCTCCCTCCCTCATGCAGCTTCTCCCTTGATCCTGAGGATTCGCTTCCTGTCCCTCAAAGCTGTGGCACCAGGCAGGCACCTTACCTCCCTCTCCCCTTCCTCCCCCATTTCTACCCCCTAATGACTGAGTCCCCCACCAGGAGTTGTTTCCTTCCCCTGTGGAGTCCCATGCCACCCTTCTGTGGGTCTCCTTTGTGAAGGTTCCCAGCATCCTCCTTGGTCTCCACTGCTGGTGCCTCCATAGAGGAACCACTATCCACCAGAAGAGCGTATGAATTGTGGAAAGGTACAGCTGAAGGGATGTAACTCTGTTCCACCACCCTCTCCCTCCCAGAGCCCACCCTGGTCCAACATCTCCTCTTTCTTGGCAACCTCTGAGGTAGTGGCATTGGCCCTGGTAGTCCTTGGGTGGGGGTGGGAGTGGAGGTTTCACGAATCCTAGCCAGGTCAGCCTGGAGATGGGCAACCTCCTCCCTCAGACCAGAGAGGTGCCTGTAAATAGAGCAGCATCGCAGCCTCCAGAATATCTCCTGGAACACTGCCGCCCCATAGCCATTGCACTGCATCACTCCTATCATGTCTTATTTTGTGTCCCCTCTCCTGTTTCTCTGTATGCTTACTCTCTCCTCTCCTTACAGCTCTCACCCTTCCTGTTCTGGGAAAGCAACTTCCTATATTCTTCAGTAGCCGCCTTCTTCCTTGTTCAGTGTCAGACCACCAGCAGCTGGGGGGGAGAGTGAGCTACTTTTTTCCTTTAGAGTTGTCAAAACCAATGTTTCTCTATGATCCTTCCCTTTCTACTGCCAAATAGGAAGTTCCTGTTGTCAGTCAAATCCAGTGGCTATAAAAGTAGAACTGGCTTAGGGTTGGTGGGTGGAGCGGTGGGATGGAGGGCAATTAGTAAGAAAAAAGGCTAGCAACAGGAAGTTGTAATTTGAGTCACCTGCTTTTATATTGTTTAAGCCACACCTCCAATTAAGATCTCTCTCCTCCTACTGATTTAGCAAAGTGAGTTGATATAATATCCTTCCCAGCACAGAACACATACTGACTTTCTGTATTTTCTTTCTTTTTAACCCTAAATAAGACCCCTTCCAGTAAGTAGTAAGCAGCAAGTAGTAAGTAAAGTTTATTTCTTTCAAGTGCCCTTTCCAATAGTTCAGACACTTTAAAACACTTTAAAACACACCATATAAAACAATAAATACAGCAATCAAAAATAACTCCCACTTATTACGTCCCAGCAAATGCTTGGGTAAAGAGGAAAGTCTTTAGCTGCTTTTTAAAACTTTCCACAGACTGGCAATCTCGTATCTGATGAGGTAGAGAATTCCACAGGGTAGGTGCCATAAAGGCAAAAGATCTAGCTCCAGACGTCTTCAAACATACCCTGGGTATCTCTAGCAATCCCTCATCAGAGGAGTGAAGTGAATGGGCAGGACAGTAAGGCACCAAGAGCTTTTTCAGGTAGTGAGGTTCCAAATCATGTAGGGCCTTAAAGGTCAGCAATGCGACCTTGAAGGTGATCCTCCACTGTATTGGCAGCCAGTGCAGATCACGCAGCACAGGTGTCACATGGCTAGATCTTGAAACTTTTTTGTGACAAGGTACCTTTGTAAATGAGCCTATGGCTCAAAGGTTTTCCAAACTGCTGTTTAAATAAAATAAAATAAATAAAACTCCCATCAACAACCTGGCCGTCACATTCTGCACAAGCTGCAAGCGGTGGATATCCACCCCCGGCAACCCTAGATAGAGGGCATTGCAGTAATCAAAATGGCTGGTGACAAAGGCGTAGACCAGGGTAGGAAGATCTTTGGGTGGGACCAAGTGTTTCACCCAGGCTATGTTCCTCAGATGGAAAAAGGCAGATTTGACTACGGATGACACCTGTGCCTTCATGGTCAGGCCCTCGTCCAATATCATGCCTAGGTTACGCACTTGGCCTGAGGCCAGAAGCGGGGCCCTCCCAAGATATAAACCTGAGGGTTTCCCAGTCCAAGCCCCTATTGTCCTCCCTCCAGGGTCCACAACCAATACCTCGGTTTTTTCAGAGTTCAACATAAGCCAACTAGTACTCATCCAGTCCTGAATCTCCAGGAGGCAGTTATTAAACACTGTGTTAATAAAGTATTTGTCTGCTTAATCTCAACAGACACTGACTCCTGCCAAGATAGAAGTGTTAAATTAATAAGAAAATGGTAGCTTCTTTTAGTTAGCTGCTTTCTGCTCTACAAGCAAGGCTAGCAACAGAAAGTTGTAATTTGATTCGCCTGATTTTATATTGTCTAAGCCACACCCCAAATTAAGCTATCTCTCCTCCTACTGATTTAGCAAAGTAAGTTGATACAGTACCTTCCCAGCACAGAACACACACTGACTTTCTTTTTCTTTTTTAACCCTAAATAAGACCCCTTCTACTTCTAATAAAGTATCTGTCTGCTTAATCTCAAGAGATACTGACTCCTGCCGAGATAGACATGTTAAATTAATAAGAAAATGGTAGCTTCTTTTAGTTAGCTGCTTTCTGCTCTACAAGTAAGGCTAGTAACAGGAAGTTGTAATTTGAGTCACCTGCTTTTATATTATCTAAGCCATACCCCCAATTAAGCTCTTTACTCCTACTGATTTAGCAAAGTAAGTTGATACAGACCCTTCCCAGCACAGAACACACACTGACTTTCTTTCTTTTCTTTTTTTAACCCTAAATATGATCCCTTCTACTTCTAATAAATTATCTGTCTGCTTAATCTCAACAGACACTGATTCCTGCCAAGATAGAAGTGTTAAATTAGTAAGAAAATGGTAACTTATTTTAGTTATCTGCTTTCTGCTCTATAAGCAAGGCTAGCAACAGGAAGTTGTAATTTGAGTCACCTGCTTTTATATTGTCTAAGCCACACCCCCAATTAAGCTCTCTCTCCTCCTACTGATTAAGCAAAGTAAGTTGATACAGTACCTTTCCCAGCACAGAACACACACTGACTTTCTTTCTTTTCTTTTTTTAAACCTAAATAAGACCCCTTCTACTTCTAATAAAGTATCTGTCTGCTTAATCTCAACAGACACTGACTCCTACCAAGATAGAAATGTCACATTAATAGGAAAATGGTAGCTTCTTTTAGTTAGCTGCTTTCTGCTCTACAAGCAAGGCTAGCAATGGTCAGTTTTGGATACAGACAAACCCCTAATAGGTAACAACATCCTTCATGTCACACATTCTCATGGTGTACATACCTGGGCCTGGCACCATGTCCTCTTTCACCATGGCATGGTTCCAATCAAGGGGGTCCTGTCCCACCTTGTGAGGTCACTGAAGCAGTGGTGACACTGCTCACCCATGTGAGGAACTCCTGTTCATCTGGTGAGCCAACTTTCTATCTTGGCCCACACCACTGACCTAAGCCAATCCAGCTCCTTCTGCCAAAAAAGCTGGCCCTCCCTGGGGACCAGTAGGTCCACCTGGTTAGCCAACTCAACATCTTCCCACCTCTGGCTGCACTGGCTTGGTCCCATTCACCTGTTTGCTCTGGCCATTCTGCTGGATCTGCTGTTGTCTTGCAAACATAGCCACATTCTAGCAGGCTTGACACCTGCATACGTAGTGTGATAGTGCATACTTGGTTTGCCATGTGCTGCTGGTGTTAGCGCCATGACTTTGCACAATAGAGTATCACAGCTGTGATACTGCATATGCACGATAGCATTGTGCTGTGCGGCAAACTAGGGTCACGCCCCTTGCTAACATGCATGTGCAGCAGCCATGCAGCAATATATTATGAAGGGCACTCATTGGCACGCCTCAAGCTAACCATACCATGCACTGCAAAGGGCATGCATGGCAGGCTTGTGTCACGCATGACTGACCCGTGTTTGTGTCTGTGCAATACAACACTGCTGTCATCACTGAATGGTGCTGTGTGCATCCTGCACAGTGCAGTAATGTATGGTGTCTATAGCGCAGATGCCTGTGTATGTGCGCCATGGCATTTGTGGAGGAAATGGAAATGTGTGATGGCAAGCCAACTACGTGTTGAGCATCCATGCAATATTCAGCCACGATGTGCAAATAGCCTCATTGCCTGTGCCCAAACAGCACATTTGCATCTCATTACTGGAATGTATTCAGCTCATGTGCATGCACATTACCATAAAAGCAGGCCAGCACCACCACTCCACACAGGTGACTGAGAGATACTACAGCCTTGAAGGTAGCTGTTGTCATGTTTATGTGTAGAATTCATTGTTCTGTGAAAGGCTTTTTTTTTTCCATTTCCATGTTGTTGTAACTGAGCCTGTCTCTGTTTGTTCCACAAACACTAGAATGTCAGTGGACAGATGCAGATGTCCTAATTTTACAAAGGATGAGTTGAAGACTCTCACTGATGCCTATGTGCTCTGGGAGGACCTCCTGTCTAGGAAGATGGAGACACCACAGGAGCAGGAGCAGGAACAGGAACAGGCCTGTAGGGAGGTGTAGAGGCCGTTAATGCCCAGGGCAACTACAACCACACTCCCCAGGAGTGCAAGAATGGGTTAGTGGCCTACATGTGTGGTGCAAATGCCTACTGGCTGAGGCCTGTGCTTCACTTTGGGCCACTGATTGTGGACCCTCCAGGCCTCCAGAGATGACCCCTCTGAAGGCAATCATGACCACAACATTCAGGCAGATGTCTGTGCAGGGTGTTCCTGGTGGGGGCTTTGAAACTGGGGATCATCCGTCCCAGCACTGTGAATATACAGGTTGCATTTCATGTCTGGTCCTGCATGTGTCTTCCTATGTATTTGTGTTTCAAGATATCTGTTATGTGTAGCACTGTGTAGCCAACAAACAATGCCCACTGTATGGTTATGCGTTCCACAGCATATTTGTGCATCCTAGCATGTCTGGTATGTGCCCTGTTCACTATGTCATGCCTGTGTGTGGTTTCACATG
Source organism: Neoceratodus forsteri (assembly GCA_016271365.2). Lineage (NCBI taxonomy): Eukaryota > Metazoa > Chordata > Ceratodontiformes > Ceratodontidae > Neoceratodus > Neoceratodus forsteri. Next base: position 1,087,281,948 of record CM057450.1, read on the forward strand.
CTATCCTGGTACATGCAAGTGCACCTACCTGTGTACATTACAGTAATGTAAACATGGCCATGCATCCCTAACCATGGTCTATCCTTTTGTTTCCACAGCACCATCACATCTTAGGGCAGGTGGTGGTCCACAGGTACCACATGTTGCACACCATGGCCCTGTACCTGTGGCCACAGCCACTGCCAGTTTGGGGCCCTCAGACTTGGACACACACACATGGGGGAGACAGTTGGTGATGATGATGAGACTGTCTCCCTTTCAGCTGATGCCCTCCTCACTGCTGCGGAGGTGCTTGCCAGCGACACTGTTGACAACATCACAATGATAGACAATATCATCCCTGACACCACCTCCCATGTGCTCTGGAATGATCCCTCACATGCTGCACATCTCACCAGCAGCCATCCAGGGCTGGCTGCTATGCAGCGTGTGGACAACACTTGCAGTCGGCCACTGCGCAGCAAGAGGGAACTGTTTTGCGGCCTGCAGAAGTGCAGTGGATGGGCACTATTGCCCAGCAACTGGGAACTGGTGATCAGCCACAGCCTGACCAGCTGCAGGTTCAGGCAGCCCTGACATGCACAGTACATGCACATGCGTCATCCCCACAACCCCAGCTGCAAGGTGTGTGGCCACCACACACTGTAGCAGTGGCACGCCAGGCCCCCTCCCTAGATCAGCAGCCTCCACCTATCTCCGAACACGTTGCCCCAGACATCGAGCTTTTTTAGCACATGAGGCTACCGAGGGACTCTGTGGAGAGCCAGGTGGCATTCCATGATGCTGTGCAGAGGTTGTGGGTGCATATGCATCCTCATGAGGAGCGGGCCTCTGTCCACCATGGGGAACTCATGGGGGCTATTTGCGTGTTCTGTGAGGATATTAATGTAGGTTTATCTGATATAGTGGTGGCTATATGGGAAAACACTGCAGCCCTAGCTGCCCATGGTAGCCGTACTATCTGCCACAACCTAAGCACCCCCAGAACACCACACAGCACCTGCTATTCCCCTCACACCCCATCCCCAAGCCTTGTATGTCCCCAACCCCTGGCTATGGTGTTTGGTTCTCCACACCCACCCCAACATGTGGCCATGCATAGACACATGTTTCTACCCCCTCAGAGGCAGAGGCCTCACCCCAGGTGGCCCGTAGGTCCTCATTGAGTTCACCTGCATCGTTGGGAAGAGGCCATGTTCATGTCTGTGGTGGCCACACTTGCAACTCCTGAGGGGTCCTGGGCCTTCACGGACTGCCCTTGATGCCTCAAGGCTACAGGTTGGGCTACCTCTGCCCTGTGTTGCCTATGGTTGTGCAGCGTCCACACCCTGTACATGACACTGCACCACCTCACAACCCTTGTGGCATTGTCACACTGTATGGATGGCATCTGGGACAAGGATGTGGCCCCTGGTGTTGTGGGACTGGCATGGGAGAGATGAGTGCACCTATGGATTACCACTGTGGGTATGTGCCAATGGTCTGTCTGACCCATGCCAAGCTGCTGCCAGTACTTCTGTGCATCCTTGCCAGTATTGTCCCACTTGTGGACATGTGTGCATGCCACTTCATCACACCTGTGTACACAACATGCCGGATTGACTGGTACGTATTCAACATCACCGTGGAGCTCAGTTTCCATTCACATACACATTGCCTGTGTGCATAACAGCAGTGTCACACCTGCAGGCTATACTCACCTTCGGGGTCCAAAATGTTTGTGCACAAAGGTGTCCCTGTGCTACCGTCCTCTCAGGACCAATCTTGGGTCCCTCCTGTTTTGCTGTAGATGCACACCCTCATCTGGTGACTCCATGTCCTCCACACTGTCACCCTCCAGGACCTGGACAACTATTCCATGGTCTATTGCCATGTTGTGTAGCATACAACAGGCAAGGAATATGCCACAGGCCTTGTCCGGGCTATACTGTAGGGCACCCATGGAGCTGTCCAGGAATCTGAAGTACATCTTCAGCATGCCAAACACATGCTCCATGATGTTCATAATAGCTGTGTGTGCCTCATTGTACCTCTCTTCTGCTTCAGATGTGGGCCGCAGTATTGAAGTGTGCATCCACAGTTGAAGGAGATATATGTTGTCTCCTGTGTAGAGGAAGGTGATACGTTAGTATACCATCTACTATCATTACATTTGGCTCTCCACACAGACCTGTTACATTTGGTCAGCCTCATCTGCACATTTCCCTACTTACATTGCCACTGTTGTGCATTCCTTCCATCTCATTACTGGCCCTTTCCCTGCTGTTGTATTTCCACTGTCACTTCCACTGCACCCTGCATGCTGTTCGGTCAGTGGGTCAGGGCACATCCTCGGCCTGTTTGTTCCATACAGCACACTGACACCTTCCAATGCATCATCTTGCACTTACCTTCTCACAATATTACAGGTCCCTACTGGCTGGCACCACCCCCTGTATGATGTGCCTATTGCCCACCATCACATTTTATCCCTCCCATGCCAGCTTTACATGTCTGGTCAGTGTCAGTGCTTTTCAGGTCCCCTCCCATGTGTCAGATGGATGTCTGCCATTGTACCACTCCTTCTTACTGTACTGACATCTGTACGACCACCATCAATGCACCATGATACTATCTGAACACCTTGTTTGTGGCCATGTTTACATTCTTCCACAAAATGGCCACTGGGTATGTCCCTGGACTCGAATCAATGGCACAGGGATGACTGGTGCCAGATGAAAGCATTGTATGTGCTCTCCCAGGGTACTGTGCAGACACATTTGAAAGGACATCACACACCAGCTGGTTGTTGATGGAATGGTACACCTTCTTGTTTACATAGACATCTTTGTCACCATCTGGTGATGCTCTGATAGCCACATGGGTGCATTCAATGGTTCCTAGCATGGCTGGTAGGTGTGCAACCCTGTAAAAGTGCTGCATTATTGCTGTATGCTCTGCTGGTGTGCTAGAGAATCGAATGAACTCTCTAGCATGGGGCAGCAGAGCATTAGAAACTGTGTGAGGAGATGAGAGGTGGTTGGCTGGGTGATGCCGGTGGTGTCACCCACCGGTATCTAGAAGGTGCCCGTGGTAAGTAAACACAGCACTGCTGTGATCTTGGTCTCCATCATCATAGCATGACTTCTATGTGTGGGTTCCTGGAACTCATCATGGAGCAGCTCACAGAGCTGTCCCAGAACAGCCCTGTGGAGCTGGTATGGTTCACGATGTCTATATCTCTTAGCTGTTCATATGTGATGTGGGGCTGCTACCGTCTCTGTGGGGCATACTGCCTATGGAAAACTTCCTCAGCATCCTTGCTTTTTCCTCACTCTCCTCACATCAGCTATTACTGCAGCCATGTGGAACGCATTCTCAGCCATTCTGCCTGCAGTTTATCAGCCTACCTATGGGTGTCTGGCTGATTTCAGGCTGCCCCTTTTGTATCTAATTTTGCATGGCCCAAATTTGGGTTGCATGGCACATGAACCTCACATTTCAACTGAATATACACATGCTTGGCATATGCAAGTGTCCCTTTTTCTGCCAGCATACATTATATCTGTGCGATCGCACAATCGAATGTGCACGACACATTTCCTGCTTTTGAATATTGCGACGCTGCACATTTTCCAGGATGCACTATGCATTTCTATTTTGTGCCATGCAAGTCATTTAAATATGGGGCCAGAGATGCAAATAATTAATCAAAGCAGAGAAAGAACTGTATTTACATCTATGGAGCAACGTGTGTCACAATGACCTATAATCAAAAATAAGGAAAGAGCACTGCTATAACTACAGAAATACAGGAGAAGTATTTATTTCATTCTTTGTTTTTATTATCGGTATACTGTATGTTCACTGAAGAGTGGCACTCCATTTACAGGCCAGAAGGGGTTCACATTTTGTGCAGTGTTTTTATAACTTCTTTACTTTTTTCCAAAATTTACTTCGATTATTAATATTTAAAAGGATCCGTTTTATACATTTTATTTATTGCTTTTTTCCCTTAGACTTCTAAGGCTCTGTATTTTATTAAGTGCTGGCAATCCCCATAATCTCATACATCACTGTAGCGAGAAATGGATTTTTTCTTAAAAGAAACTGTAGTAAGTCAGACATAATCCATAGATTTTTACTGCCCTTTAATCCCTTCCTTTTTTAAAGACGTGTGCATATTGGCATTTTTAGCCTTTACCTTTATCTGCTGTATCAACAAATTAATGTTGCCAGTCATGCAAAAAGAAAATCTTCATGAGGTATCTCATAGACTAAAATGCACACTAATCAGTTTCATGTTTGTCGTTTTTATTTTTTTATGCAGTAAATACAATTCTAATAGCTGAAGGGCACAATAAAGATTGCAGATACAATATATCCCGCTTTGGAAGCTTAACTTTAAAGGATATTCATTATAACTGCTTTGATGTCAGTGAAAGGTGGCTTGCTCTGAACTTTCTAGATTTATTATAGCTGGTTCATTAATTAACTTTGCCAAAATCTGCTGCACATATTTCTCTAATCTGCTTACGAATACGTACAGGCTAATAGAGATTCAAATCCAAGTTCTCAAGTACTGTGCATACATATTCTTTAGGTGCAATATTGCTTCAGAAGGATTATGATCTGCCCGGGAATACTGTCTGATTATTATAATCAGTCTACATTTTTATAGGGTGCCCTAAGTGCATTGTGAAGTTTTCTCCTGCAGATCAGAGGTTTAAATGTAGCCCGTGCTGGTAATGACTAAAAGCCTTAATCATCTAGTGGCTATGTCTGTGTATGCTAAGTGAGCTGTGGTGGTCTTCATCTGGTTCCTAGTGAATACTGTTCATATCACAAAAAAATGCTATCACAATGTATTGGCATTAATCAGTAGCCTTTTCAGTGGTCTCATGCGAGAGACTTTAACTGAATGGGCATTCGCTCTGAATTAACTGCTTACCCTCTGGATTTGGTCACTTCATGGCAGGGTTGAGGCACATTGGAAGGGCAATGTGAGGAAGCTTGAACTGTGTCTGGGCTTAGATAATAGGTTAGAAAAAGACTTGATTCTGATTGGCTGATAGTATTTTACAACCATACATGTATGTGGCAACAGAGACCAGCAAAAAATAAAAAAAACAAGATCTGGTATCACCTTGCCCCACCACACCCTGGTATCAGTGTGCCAGCATAAAAATGAAAATTCTGCATTGGAAGCCATGTTTTTATGTCACTGAAATCACTGTGACTTATTCAACATTCTGGCTGAGTCTCATAATTTTATCGACCTGCAGAATCAACAGTTTGAAACTTCACCAAGCTACCTGATGATGTCATTCCTACTTAGATGTTCTCATTCTCTCATTTACTCTCATACTTTCTTTATCTTTGGTTGCTTCCTATTGCCCACAGACACTTCTGACTAGGCACTATATGTGTCTTACTTGGCTCCTAACCCCTGAACTCCAAGACAAAGATCAGGAACACCTAAGCAGCACAACATTACTTCCGGCCCTCTGGAGTGCAAACAAAAACAACAAACAAACACTCTGAATGTGATGTAGGGCAAGGTGCACATGCAAACAGAGCCTGTCACAAATAAAATCTAAAGCCAGTGATGTGGAAGGCTGAGGTGCTGTGTGCCTTACCTTCTGCTACACTGGTGACCTGAGTTCAGGAATGAGCACAGGTTGCTGGGGGTCGGCCAGAGTGGGGGAAGATCAAGCATCCAAATGGCTGCTCTCCTGTACTGGGGTGGTGAGGCTTTTTGGCCCTTCTTAGAATGCTGCCAGGTGGAGGCCTGGTGGCAGTGCAGCTTGGGCAGCAAAAATCGGGAGGGTCTGCAAGTGTGTGACATGTGTGCTTCCACACACATGCATATGCGCACTGCAGCAGGGATGGGAATCAGAAAAATGAAAAAAAAAATGATGGCAGGGTTTTCATGGAGACTGCATGCCTACCTCCAGCCTGCTGTACTGCCCCACACTACTACCTGGGACTCCAGGTCAAAGCTGAATAAATTGGAAAGGGGGGAGGATGCAACTCCCCCCTCCAGCACTGCAATGTAGGGCAAGCTGTGGGGGGACTGAAGATCAGGTAAGTATCTTGGGGAATCAGTTGCTTGTCAGAGGAGGCACTGACAGGGCTGAATAGCTTCCCCAGCTGTCAGGGCCAGAAAAATCTTTATAGAAAAAAAACCTCAACTGAAACTAGCACAATCTAGTGGCAAACTACTTGAGGAAGAGCTATTTGAAACATAAAACTTGTTTACAAATGATTTTATTCTTATTATAATAACTGGCTTCCCCTTTTTTCCATAGGGGGACCATGGTGTAATGTGCTGTTATAAAGGAGTGTTAATAACGGCAAACATGCGCATGGTTTCCCGTGCTCTGTGCACATGCCACAACGCCACCTCTCCTGTCCGTTCACCGCTTCCATTTGCCTGAAACCACACAACCACAAGAGCACGGCAGTAAGTTATTTTTTTAAGTTAATTCAACACTAGTCACTTCAGAACCTTGGCAAACAAAAAAAAAGTTTTAGAATGTAGCAGATTGAATTTTGGTACCGGACTAAAACAAAGCCAAACCGAGGCCGCTGCTGTCCAGTCACCACTTCCATTTGCCCAAAACAGCACCGCCACAAGATCTCGGTGGAAAATTATTTTTTAAAATTATTTCAACAATTGTCACTTCAGAAACATTGCAATAAAATAAAAAGCATTTTAAAATGCAGCAGATTGAATTTTGTCACTGGACTAAAACAAAGCTGAACCGTGGATGCACGGGAACATCTTTACTTTATATAACTGCTGAGACAAAAAAGGGAAACCCAACAATTATATAAAATAAAATACCAGGTAGTGTGTTTAAACTCAAAGTTTATACACACCCTTGGGGTTAGATGCTAACATAAACCCCTCAGGTGTGTGTAAACTTCTTGTTACACACACCACCCCATACTTTAGTCTCTATTTTAACAACTGTGACACAAAACACATTTTTTAAGTGCAGTTGTACATTTCAGGGTGGACAGTGTTGGATATATACTATCTGCATTTCCAGTGGCTATGAGGCTGTCTTCCTGTGTTGTCAGTCCTCACTGTGCCCCTAGATATGTGAGTGTTCCCCAACACTGCCCCCTGTGTCATGCATTTTTATTACTGTATACTTGCTGCACCTCTTATGTGGATGAATAGAATGATATATGTGCAGATGTGTATTACAAGTTTTTTCATACACTCAAGATGAGTGATGCCACTTAAATCCTGAGAGAGAAGCTTGAAGGGTTTAAAAAGGTATCACACACTGAGGATGTATGGGGAAAAAAGATTGGCCCAACAAGAGATTCACAAAACACAAGCTTTCAGGCTACACAAAACCCTTCATCAGGTAATGGTAGAATCTACAAAAACAAACATAAAAACCCTGAAGTACATTTGGTAGAATTGCTGAAAAACTTTCATACATCGGTGTGACCATTCGGTTGATAAGGAAGTAAATAACTGAATCTGTGATGAGACAAAAAAAAAGTCTTTGAAATCCTAGTTGGTTATAAATCAGATTAAGAAAGTAGGCTTCTCTCCATGGATGGAATGTGACAGCAGGAGGCCTATAAACTGTTAAATGCTTATGCTGTACGAGCCTCCCTAAAGACAAGTTCTGTGTGTGTGTGTGTGTGTTTGTGCGCGTGTGTGTGTGTGTGCAATAAAGCTTACTTATGTACATATATCTATGTTGCATATACACACACACACACACACACACACACACACGTATTATATGTGCATGGTTGTGCCGCTATAGTTAGGGTTGAGTAGGCACTTTAAGGTTAAAGCTCAAATTTTGCACTTTAATAACTTTGCAACTGTTAAATGGATTTGCCCAAGACTTGGCATGCGCTGTCTTGAGGGGTAGCTCTCTTGACGTGTTAAGTTTCTTTCTGGTCAGATGTGCAGATTCTGAGATGCAGATAGTGCAAAAACCTTTACATTCACCCCTTTTTGCAGTTTTTACTCATCGCCTTGCTCCCAGATGGTGTGTAATTTTGGTGTGTATTTTTTGGTAGAAAGAGCTTGGGTCACAGAACTGCCTTGCATTAGTTTGGTGAAAAATATTAAACTGTTACAAAGTTATTTAATTTTTAAGTTCCCATTTTCAATGGAAATATCACTCTCCAGGATAGCTTCCTGGAATGAAAAAGGAATTTGGTCTCACAAAAAAAGATTATTTTTCTTGAGGTGCCAATCCTTTTTTGTAAGAAAAAATTCCTTTTTTTGTGAGCTGCCATCTTGTTTTGTATTTCTTCAAATAAAAGACTTGAATAAGTCAGTCAAATGGTGCATTGCACAGACACCAAAATGTATTCTGTTCATCGGCACTTCATGATGTGTATTTCTTACGTTTTGTTTTACAATATGCCACAGTAAGGTGTTTTTTTAATTACTGTTAATTCCTTTTTCGCAGCTTGCTAACTTTCTTTTTTGCGAATCCACAAGGGGGTGTGGAAAGGATGAGAAGGGACTTGGCAAGGTTGGAGGAATGGTCAAAAGTATGGCAGCTTAGAGTCGATGCAAAGAAGTGCAAAGTAATGCACCTGGGAAACAAAAACCCAGGGGAATAGTACACAATGGGGGAAGGGGAGGTACTAAAAACAACAAAAATGGAAAGTGACCTGGGGGTAGCCATATCAGATGACCCAAAGGTAAGCAAGCAATGTGAGAAGGCAGTAAGGATGGCTGGGGGGTTACTGAGATGTATAGGAAGAGGCATCACCAGTAGAAAACTGGAAGTTGTTATCCCTCTGTACAGACAGTTGGTGAGACCCCATCTGGAGTACTGCATGCAGTTCTGGAGACCCCATCTCCACAAGGACATAGACAGGATGGAAGCAGTCCAGAGGAGGGCAACTAAAATGATGCATGGTCTGCAACAGAAGCCATATGAAAAGAGACTAAAGGAGCTTAATATGTATATCCTTGAGGAAAGGAGGTCGTGGGGTCAAAAACAGCTGGGGAATTCAAGAGTGCATGGGACAGGCATAAGGCAATTCTGGTGGGGGGGAAGAAAGACGTAGGCTGTTGGTTAACTAGAATCTGCATCTTCTCCAATGGGTAGGGAAATGAGCAAACTAGGTGGGCCAAGCGGTCCTTATCTGCCGTCAAAGTCTATGTCTCTATGTTTCTGTGTTTATCCTTTTTCATCATCGTGAAAAAGGAAATTGGCTCACGAAAAAAGGATTTGTAAAAAAACTAAGTCCAAAATCCTTTTTCGCAGGCCAGTTTCCATTTTTGCAATTATGAGAAAGGATTCATGAAAAAGGAATTGCTTGCGAAAAAAGGATTTGTAGAAAAGAATCCAAGACAGGATCTGTGAACACTAAAAAGGATTTGTGGAAAAGGATCCCTTTTCCATGGAAAAGAAATCCTTTTCCATGACCACGACAAAGCATTCCTGGAAAAGGATTTCTGCACTCGAAAAAGGATTTATGTGGCTTTTGTAACTGTGCCACATTGGCATTCAGTGGCATCCTGCCACCCTCCCATTTAATTTTTGTATAGCCCTGAGGTGGAAATTTCAAAGTTCCTATATCACCACAAGTCCTGCTGTGCCAATGATATAGCACATGGGGCTTGTGGCAGTCTAATGGGATTTTCTATCCTATGCTAGCAGTTGCTGCAAGTTAGGCCAACCTTTTCTAGTCTAATGTGCAGCAATCCTATGGGCTGTTTTACTGAGCTTGCGCCAGATATATGGCGCATGCTGCCATAAACTGTGGAAACTGCTACAACTGTCCCTAAGAATGTAAAATCATGTGCAGTTGTGGCAAGAGGTTTGCTGCACTGCCAGAACCTAAGTTCAGTGGCACAAGGCTGGACATAAGCCTTGTGCCACCCTTTGAATATCCAGCCCCTGGTTTCTAGTGGCATGCCCCATCTTCCAATCCCCATATTTACAAATGTTTAGTACCCTCCCATATCGCCTAATTTATTATTATTTAGATAAAGCATTTCTGGTTAGTGGCAACCTCAACCCTCCCATATCCCCATGTATTATAACCCTGGTGTCATGGCAACCCCCCACCCTCCGATGTTCCTATTTATAATAATTGTACACTTCATTGGTGGTTAGTGGTAACCCCCACACTCCCATGTACCAATATAGTATGACCCTGGGGCCTAGTGGTACCCCCACCCTCCCATGTACTAGTCAAGCTACAAATAAGAAAACCATCCCTCAATGTATTTTTTAACCTAAAAAAATGTCCAGTGCTGATCACACCCACATCACCCACCAGACCTCCCACTGTGTACCCATCTCCCTGCACCCCCTTGACCCCCCCACGCACACATGTCAGGATGTTTGCACATTGCACAGGAATAAAATGAAGCACTTTATAAGAACCTGAGCAGTCTCCTTACTTTGGGGTGGTGAGTGCAGGATTTTTCTGTCTACATTACCTTGCTGTTTCATGTTGCTGTTGTTGTCTTTCTCTGTTCTACTGCTGTAAACTGCCTTGCTAGGGGGTATTTAGCTTCTTGTTCCTATGGAATATAGCTCTCTTTGATGTTTTCTTGCAGTTCAGGTGGATCTCTTTCTGGATTTGCACTTTTGACTTAACTGCCCTTGCCTCCAGTGTATCAAAAATCTTTTCATACTCTTTCTTTTCAACAGAATTTTGTTAGTATATGCTGTGAATGAGGTTATTTCTCAATTTCTCTGAAGTCCTCCAGCAGAGCTGTTCAGCATATTTTGAATTGCAAGTGATTCACAGTGGATTGTAGATAGTAAGATCCCTAGGAACAATATTTTCTGTTTGCACTGGGTTAGGAAACAGATGCCACTATCCATCTGAGCATCTTTATTCCAGATGTTATGAAGCTGCAGTACGAGATGGCGGATTCTGGTATCTTCCATGATGTAGAGAGTTGCGTGTAGTTGTATTAGTCCTTGTAGAAACAGATGAACAAAGTGGGTGATTTGGTACCCATTATTGAACCAATAAGAGATTTCAAAACTCACGCTTTCATGCCATAAAGAGCCCTTAATCAAGTAATGGCAGAATCAACAACAACAAAAAAACAATAAATAGAGTGGGTATAACTGATTAAAAAAAACCTTTACACATGGTCATATCAGTTCTGCTGACAAGGAAGTAAATACCTGGATATGTGCAGAGACAAAAAACAGTCTTTGAAATCCTAGTTAGTTATAAAGCGGATTAAGAAAGTAGGCTCCTCTACATGGATGGAATATGACAGCTGGAGGGCTATAAATTGTTAAATGTATATGTCCTAAGAGCCTCCTTAAAGACACGCTGAGTGTGTGTGTGTGTGTGTGTACACGTTAGAGATAGAAAGAGAGAGAGAGAGCTAAAAGCACTTGTGTATAAATAGCTGTAATGCATAAACACGCACATATATCCACAAGAACACAGCAGACACACAGTATGATCAAACACATAAATGAAACCATGTTAATGTATAAAGGCACACTAAAAATACTGTATATATCAAATGTAAGAAATAATGTATACAAATAATATGCACAGGAAATGCACATGCTCCTGAAGCAAAAGAAATGCCGTTGTAAGTTTACATTCTGAAATGGGTCATGAATCTAAGGTCTACATTCAGTCCATTATTTTTAGTCATTATTTTTAGTATTGAGAAGAGAAATAAGCTTGAGCTCATAAGCCCATCTTCCTTTTGTATTTTTGAAGTGTCCTTTGAGAACCAGGACACAGATGGAGTGATCAGATTGAGAGAAAAGTTGTCACCCTCAGTTTTTCAGTCTTCTCCTTTATGTCATGCCTGTGTGAGTTCATTCGGGTTTGAAGGGATTGTTCTGTTTCCCCCACATAGCCTGTATGTGCGCATGTCTTGCACTTGATATGACAGACAACATTCTGGAATTCACATGTGTAACTCCACTGTATCTTGAATTGCTTGTTTTGGGGAGTGTTTATAAAGTCAGAAGTGGAAATGTGCCCACATGTTTTACATTGAGATTTAGGAGGGAGGTCAGGAAGCACTTCTTCACGAGAGGATGGTGGGCACTTGGAATGCACTGCCTGAAGAGGTCATCTCATTGAAGACAGTGGGCAGCTTCAAGGGAGGCTTGGATAGGCATAGGGGTAAGGTAAGGATCATGGATAGGGAAGATTGGAGGAGTGGGGAGAGAGGGCAGGGACATTAGCTCAAGCTGTGGACCCTGCAATATGATCAGACTTGATAGACCAAATGGCCTTCTTCTGCTGGCTTCTTTGTATGTTTGTATTTAGGAACACTGCAGGGTTTAGTGCCTCCTAATGTTCTATTGTTTTGGTTAGGTATATGTTTGCTTCTGACAATCAGGTTGGATAAATTTGCTGGTTGTTTGAAAGACACTAAAGGTAGCTCATGGAAAATACATTTCAAGGTGTCATTCTCACTGAATATTGGTTGTAGGTCTTTAATACTTTTTTTTGTAGGGGCTCCAGGTCAGGGTTGTATGTAACAACCAAGAGTGTCTGTTTGGTGGCTATCTTTCATTATTTTGTAGTAGTTGTTCTCTTGGCATAAGTGTGGCATATTCCACAACTCTGTCAATTTCTCTAGAGGAGTGTCCCTGTTCAGTAAATGTGTTTATCACTGTGACAAGGTGTTCATCTCAGATCTGCTCAGTCAAGCAGATTAAGTGGTATCAAAGTACTTGGCTGTACATCAGAGATGTTTTTAGTGTGCCTAGCACGATTGCTGTTTCTGTGTAGGTATCCCCATCTGTCTGTTGCGTTCCTGTAGATACAGATCTGTAAGGTTTTATCTTTGATGATGTAAGCACCCCTTCAGGAACTTACTAGTTAAATTCATGTAGAGAGCGGGGAATCTTTGGTGCTTGTAGGTCTGGAGTGTTGGGACTACCTGCGGCCAGCAGGGGGCCCCATTCCTGGGGTATAACAAGGGGAGGTTTTGGCACCAGAAGAGAGTCTGGGGGAGAGAGCCTGAGGGGAAGGGAGAGAAGGAAAGTCGAGGAGGGTTCGGCCTGCAGGTTTGGCTGGAGGGCCAAGGTGGGGCTGAGGTGGGTCACTTGCCTCCCTGGCCCTCCTCCCTTGAAGACCCGTGATGGCTGTGCGGCAGCTCAAGTAGTAGATAGTAGGAGAGCATTGGAACACTAGTGTTTGGGCCCATTGGTGATGTGTGTGGGAGCCGGAGCCCGGAGATCAGAAATTGGAGCCCCCCAAGTGATGTCTGGCACCTTGACATGGGTAAGCATTGTTAGGGGTCCTTTTCTAGAAAATTTCTCTCCCATTGGTGAGTGCTGTCTAGGATTCAGTGAGTTTTCTGTGGTGGGCCTGCTATGGCAGAGAGGGCCTAGGGTGCAGTCAGAGGTGGTGACCTGGATCGTTGGGGTTTTAGTGTGGCAGGCTACCCTTTTTTACCCAGGCCTTGGGGCTGCTGCAGTGTTGGGGCTTTCTAGTTTGTACAGCCTGCTGAGGCATGAGGACTCCTGTGTGGGGAGTGGCTGGTTGGGACCTCAGGTGGGGTGGCAGTATGCCTGGGTGCTCCATGTGGCATGGCAGTTGGGTCCCCTGGGTGAAAGTAGTCCTGAAATTGGAATCACTGCATGAGCAGAAAGTGCCTGAAGTTACTGGGATGGCCAGGGATTTATATAGCAGCCTGGGGGCCAAGAGCAGGCAAGTGGCATCAGAGGTTGGATGACAGGGGGATTTTGGGTAGTAATTTTCATGCTAAAAGTGAACACCTTTAAAGGAAAGCAAGAACGACTCAGTTTAACGTGTTCCCGCCTCCCCGTATTGAAGTAACCCTGAGATTAAAAGGCAAATGAAGAATGGGATTGGGGCAGTAGAAATGTCTTGTGTTGTTTCGTTGCTACCTCAGTCTCAGTGTGATTCAGACTAAGAGAGATTAAATCTAAGCCTGTTTGATGGGAAGAAATGAAGGAAGAAATATGAAATGGAAGTGCTGCTAACAGTTCAATTATGTTTGTGGGAGGCCTTATCGGTGCACAATTAAATACTGTTGTCAGGAATTGTAGCCTTTTTGGATCAAGGGGATTACTGCATAAATTCAAGCCAATCAGTTGGAAAAAGAGATTGCATGCAGAGTTATGGTCAGGTCCTGTGCCTGCTAGAATGTTTCCACCATTATCATGTAACCCCCACACTCCATTGAGTGGTTGATCAAATTAATCTTTGCATTACATCAGTTTGCACTGTTGATTCCGTTGTGGACATTGGTTTTACTTAACAAACAACTGTTGTATGGCATGTGCCTTTAACGAACACTGCCCCTGCAGCACCCCCCCGTAGCCAAGCAATGTGCCTGCTCCCCAGCAATGCAAAGCCATCTCAGTAACAATCAAGAACCAGGTAATGGGGGCACTAGAGAGCCGATCTCCTGGCAGGAAGCATTTCTTAACAGATCTGCATTTCAGCTCTACGAAACTAACTTTTGTAGGTAAGTTAACGGAATCCAAAAAATCTTTACTTGAACTATCTTCATGAAGTGATCAGTTTTCAGGCAAACTAAAATTTATATTAAGAAAACCAAAGAAATCCAACACCAGCGGCCTTCAAACCTGCTACAGCCAAAATGGTAAAGGCCACTAAAACCACACGTTTTGAAGGGGAGAACGCAACAGAAAATTCAGTAACCCCTCCTTGGCATCAGATGATGGCTATGATGAAATCAATGGATGCCAAAATGGAAAAAACCTAGCCAGGTTAGAGAAACATAATGCTGCACCTATTGAACTGCCTAATACTGTAGCTGAAAATGATAAGCGCTCCCTCACCACACAGGCAGCAGTCGCCATGCTGACTCAAAAAAATGTACATTTCTGAGGCAGGCTCGAGGCCTTAGAGAATGAGGCTCGGGCAGGGAACATTAGATTGATCACAGTACCAGAAGGCACAGAGGGTTTAAATCTACTGACTTTTTTTAAGGAATGAATGTAAATCTTGATACCTGTGCTGGAGGACTTTGATTGGAGATCACTGCAATGAGCCTACAGTCAACCCGACAGTGAGGACCACCAACACAAATTTACCCCCACACTGCTCTTCTGTAGACCTCAGGAGGGGAAGTCCGGGACACACTAATATTTACAGCATGGGTGACCTACCCACTAGCCATAAACGACTTTGATGTGAAACTTTTCAGGATCGCTCTTTCCAGACTCACTCACACTGCAAGAGATTTGACAGAGTGTAACAGAGGCTTCAGCACTAGGAGTGGTGCATTTATTTTTGTTGCCAGCTCAACTTAGGATCACGTATGGTGGCAAGTCGTGGCAGTTCACGGACCCTAAAGATGCTGGATGACAGCTGGAGAAAACAGAGAAGGAATTTACTACAAAACACAGTGTTTTGGTGGAGGAAGAAACCATAGAGAAGCAGAAGGTGGCTGTTTGAACATAGTTTGTTTTCCCCTTTCTATACAGAAGGGATAGATCCATTGTGACGACCCTGGCCAGGTTTGTGGATGCTGTGCTGAGGGCCAGTGGGGGGGAAGGGCACCGGTGCAGTGTTTGTGGACCTGGTGGGTGCCTTTGACATGGTGGATCATGATCTTCTATTAGGAAAGCTAGGAGATATTGCATTTCAGGGGAAGGAGCAGGAATGGTTTAACAGCTACTTATGCAATTGGGTTTGGAGAGTAACGATGAGGGATAGGGAATCAGAAACTTTCATAGTAAAGGCAGGGGTCCCACAGGGGTCGGTACTGGGCCCGTTGTTATTCACATTTTTTATGAATAACTTTCCCAGTCCTTTCTCCTGTGAAATAGCCTAACGTATGCAGATTATACAGTAATATGGGAATCTGCGCCAGCAGTGACAGACCTATAGTCCTCTTGTCAGGAAAAATATGAAATTTTGGCAGGGTGGCTAAATAAAAATAGGCTAATTCTGAATTAGGGGAAGACCAAACTGATGTTGTTTGGAACAGCTCAAAGATGGATTTGAGAAAAGAATTGTATACAGATAAAATGAAAAAATGGTGAGGGTCTACCACTGGTCACTGGTTTTAGATATTTGGGTATATTACTTGGCCCTAGTTTGACTCTTGTCAAAGTGTGTGAGGGGTGAGGGAGTGTGGGAGGTGGGTACTGTATTTGGCTGTGGGCACCAGGAGGGTGTTCTCAGTGGTGTATCAGCTGGGCTGCTGCTGGACTGTTAGGAGGAGAAGGGCCTTGAGATGGTGACCGGAGAGAACTGTAGCAGAGGACCAGAAGGGAAGTGATTGATAGCATTTGTTTTTGCTGTATTTCTGGAAGTGGGAGGGTGTTTTGTTTTGTTTCATCCAGCAGGGCGGTGTAAGTGGAAGGTGCTTCTGTACTTTTTAAGCCTCACTATCCTAGGTGAGAAGGGTGTTTCTTTTGTCCAGCAGGGTGAGAGGGAGAAACAGAGGTGGGACAAGGGAGAGCAGTGGGAGGGCAATGTAGCATGAGGGCTGCTGCTGCAAGGGGAGTATAACACAAACACCAGTGAAACAAGTGGTGCGAGAGGCAGCCATGAGAGGAGGGCTGCGGTGCTCGAGAGGGGAGGCCAGGGCTGATTGACTCCCACAAGAGCTAGGGAAGGCCCTAAACCCACCCTCCCCATCCCTCCCTCCCCCATATGCCAGATTTATTGGGGACTGCTGCTTGGGTACTGATAGCTGCTATATTGCTATCGGATTGTTACTGGTTAACAACACAGCCAGGTAACCAGCAAATCAGGCAATAAGGTGAGCACTTGGGGGTGTATCCTTGCAGGGAAGTCCTGTTAGTCAGAGGAGGAGATAACTATAGAAAGCGGTGGAGGTACATTAGTAGGCCTACACAACTAAGAAGGCCTAGGGGCAGCTTTAACCATTGTTGGACAACAGGACACAGAAGGTAATTGTAAATGGAGTCCACTCTGAAGAAAGAGGGGTTACTAGTGGGGTACCACAGGGTTCAGTATTGGGTCCAGTCCTTTTTAATGTCTTCATAAGTGACATTGCAGAGGGACTGGAAGGAAAAGTATGCCTCTTTGCAGATGACACAAAGATCTGCAACAGGGTTGATACACAAGAAGGCGAAAAAGGATGAGAAGGGACTTGGCAGGGTTGGAGGAATGGTCAGAAGTATGACAGCTAGGATTCAATGCAAAGAAGTGCAAAATAATGCACCTGGGAAACAAGAACCCGGGGGAAGAGTACACAATGGGGGGGAGGTAGTAACAACAACGAAAAAGGAAAAGGACCTGGGGGTAATCATATCAGATGAACTTAAGATTAGCAAGCAATGTGAGAAGGCAGTAGGGAGGGCTGGGGGTATACTGGGATGCATAGGGAGAGGCATCAGCAGCAGAAAACGAGAAGTTATTATCCCTCTGTACAGATAGTTATTGAGACCCCATCTGGAGTACTGTGTCCAGTTCTGGAGACCCCATCTCCGCAAGGACATAGACAGGATAGAGGCAGTCCAGAGGAGGGCAACTAAAATGGTGCAGGGTCTGCAAGAGAAGCCGTACGATGACAGACTTAAGGAGCTTAATATGTATACCCTTGAGGAAAGAAGGGAGAGGAGGGACATGATAGAAACTTTTAAGTACCTCAGTGGAATCAACAAAGTCCAAGAGGGTAGCATCTTTCAGAAAAGAGACGCAAGAACAAGGGACACAATTTAAAGATGGGGGGCGGTCTAGGGCAATGTGAGGAAGTATTATTTCACAGAGAGGTGATGGATGCATGGAATAGCCTTCCTGAGGAAGTTGTGGGGTCTAAAACTGTGGGAGAATTCAAGAATGCATGGGACAGACATAAGGCAATTCTTGTGGGGGGTAGGAAGAAATAGGCTGTTGGTTAACTAGGATCTACGGCCTATCCTGTAGGTAGGGAAATGGGCAGACTAGATGGGCCAAGTGGTCCTTATCTGCCGTCAAAGTCTATGTTTCTATGTTTCTATGTTGGTATACAGGGCTGTACTAACACAAGCGTGGACAATGGAGCGGTACAGGGAGGGATACACTAGGGGGTAGAACAGATATAATAGGGGCAGTGAGTGGAACAGGGAGCAGCAGGAAGCAAGTGGGGGCACCATGGTAAAATAATGGGCTGCGATGGGTGTGGGGCAGCTATTGAGAAAAACATATTATGGCGACCAGGAGGGTGTCCAATCTGCCACAGGCTAAGGAGGATGGAGGAGACAGTGCAGTGGCTGAGTGGGGAGCTGGAGAGGGTGTGGGCAGAGGGTGAGAAAGGGGTGGGTGGGTCTCTTAGGGGTAACAGGAGGTCACATCAGGATCGAACCCCAGGTTGAGGGAGGTGACAGAGAGGGGGCTCAGGTTCAGAACTGAAATGGGGGCAAGCTGCAGAGGCGGGTCAGGGGACAAAGGGAAGGAGACAGCACAGGTTATATAGGAGTGGCAGGCAACAGGTTTGCAGTGCTGGCAACAAAGGTGGATGAGGGGGAGTCTAGAGAGCACCAGAAGTGGGGGTCAGGGGGAAGTGAAATAGTGTGCTCAGGAGATGGGCATTGGGAGGAGGGTAGCAGGGGGCAGGAGAAGAGGGGCACAGTTGAAAATGAAGATGTTGGCAGTAGGGGTGTGAGGGGGGGGCAATACTGATAGGTCAGGCAAGCGGTGCATAGCTAAAGCGGGGCAGGAGCCGAGGGAGGAAGAAGGGATGTTGGCTGAAGCAGGGGCCAAGGGGGATGGGAGAACACAGGTCATGGGGATATTGGGGCATGGGGAACAAGAGGCATAACTGAGCAAGGAAGGGCAGACATTAGTGATGGAAAAGGGGGGGAGGAACGGGGCATGGAGGGAGGGTACTAGTGCTGGGGGACTCCATACTGAAGGGGATCAGATGGGTCAGTAAAGGAGAAAGACACAGTCTAATCTGGGTCGAGTCAGTTCCCGGGCTGATGGCAGGCAGAACAGGGCAAGCCATTCTCAAGTGCACAGGGAAGGGACAGAAGAAACCGCATGTTGTGGTGCATGTGGGTACGAATGACTTGTCAGGGGAGGCAGTGGAGGTTGTAAAGGGGAGATTCCAGGAACTTGGGAAGCTGTGTGAGGCGGTGGAGAAATCAGTGGCCTTCTCGGAGGTGCTCCCAGTACCCTGTGCAAGTACTGTGAAGAAGGGAAGGATAGGGGAGTTCAACGCCTGACTGTGAGAATGGTGCCATACCAAGGAGTATGGGTTAGTAGGGGACTGGGGCAGAGCCTGGGACAGTCATGACCTGTATGCAGGGGACAGACTGCATTTGAGCAGGGAAGAGAAGGTGGTATTGAAGCAGGGGATAGAAGGGTACATAGCAACAAGAGTAGCTTTAAACTAGGAAGGTAAGTGACAATTGGTCAGCTGGTAGGCAGGGTTTCCAGTAAGGGGAGCCAGACAAGCCTACCCCCCCAAGCTATAGGGGAGGGTAGCAGGGTAGGAGCAAAAGCAGGGTGAATTGGGGTGGGGGAGGCAAAGGAGCAGAGTGGAAGGTAGAGTCACTAAACACAACACAAGGAGCCTGGGGAACAATGCAGCCAAGTTCTAGGCTCTCTTGGCAGTGGAGCAGGTGGACATTGCAGCCAAAATGGAGACTTGGGCCACCCGGTACCAGGACTGGGATATTATTATCCCTGCATTCAGGCTGTTCAGAAAGGACAGGGCAAACAGGAAAAGTGGGGGGGGGTGGCAATCTATGTACCGGAAGGAATAAGGTGCATAAGGGAAGAGGGGGAGAAGGGGGGACAGAGACCCTGTGGATCCAGTTTCAGGATCCAAAGAGCAGGGTATTGAGGATGGGGGTGGTGTATACGGCTCCAGCTCAAGGAGAGGAGCTGGACAGGCAGTTGGCAGAACAGATTAAGAGGGTTTGCAGGAAGGGGAACACAGTGGTGGTAGGGGACTTCTACCTACCTGGGGTGGACTGGAGTGCTAGGGAGCAGGTTATACAGGGGGCATTTCAGGATAGCTTCCTGGTGCAGCTGGTGCATGAACCAACTAGGTTGGGAAGGACTCTGGTCCTTGTACTATCCAACTGGGAAGCCGTGAAGGATCTGGAGGTTGAGGATCCTCTAGCTGGGAATGATCACCACTCAGTGTGGTTGACACTCACTGTGGTGAAGCAAACGGGAGGTTCCGGTACCAGGGTGATTGATTGTAGGGGGGCAGACTTCAGCAGGATGGGGGGAATTCTGATAAGCCACCTGGGGAGTATCCCAGGGAAGACTGAGGCTACTGAGACATGTACCAGGACACAGAGTATGAAGGGAAGGGTGAAGAAGCCCAGTTGGCTGACCAAGGAGGTAATGGGGAGGGGGTGAGAGCCAATAGGAGAGCTTTTCAGAGATTCAAAGGATCAGGGAGGGGGTAGGATGGAGAGGAGTACACAAATAAGTCCAGGGAGGTTACAAGATTAGTCAGAGCCACCAAGGCTCCCAGAGAGCTAAGGCTGGCACAGGGTGTCAAGGACAGAGAGGACTTCTTTAGATGCATTGGGGAGAGAAGGAAGAACAGGGATCAGATAGAGAGAATCAAGAAAGATGGGAGGTGGGTAGAGAAGGGAGAGGAGCAGGCAGAGGCACTAAATGAGTACTTCTGCTATGTATTCATTGTGGGGGGGCAGATACCTCAGGGGAGGGGTGGAATAGGTGGGGGGGTGACAGATGTAGAAATTACGGAGGGCAGGGTACTGGAAGGACTTAGGACACTGCAGATGGACAAGGCACCGGGGCCTGATGGCATTCACCCTAGGGTAATCAAGGAACTGGCAGGGTACCTGGCAGGACCACTGGCTGACCTGTTCAATACCTCTCTGAACACAAGATGCATACCACAGGACTGGAGAATGGCCCATGTGGTACCCATTCACAAAGGTGGCCCAAAGGTCGATCCAGGTAACTACAGACCAGTGAGCCTCACATCAGTTGTGGGGAAACTTATGGAGACAATCCTTAAAGAGAGACTGGTGACATTTTTAAAGGACAATGGTCTCCAGGACGGGCAACAACATGGGTTTGTTTCAGGCAGATCCAGTCAGACAAATCTGATTGAGTACTATGACTGGGTAACTAGGGAACAGGACAGGGAACGTGCAGTGGACGTCCTGTACTTGGACTTTGGCAAGGCCTTCAATTCTGTGCCACATGGGAGACTAGGGGGAAAGCTGGAGTATATAAGGGTGGGTACTAAGATGAGAAATTGGATCACTAACTGGCTGAAGGGAAGGCAGCAAAGGGTGGTGGTGGAAGGGAAACTTTCACCTCCAAGAGCGGTAACAAGTGGGGTGCCACAGGGATCGGTACTGGGACCAGTGCTGTTCGGGATATTCATAGCAGATATCTCACACGGGACCCAGAGTAAGATCAGCCTGTTTATAAATGATACCAAGATGGGAGCTGTGGTAGATGACATTGAGGGGTGAAAGGGACTGCAGGGAGACCAGACTAAACTACAAGAGTGGTTGGAAACATGGCAGTTGGGATTCAATGCCAATAAGTGCAAGGTACTGCACCTCAGAGCTAAGAACCAGAGGAGGAGCTATCAGCTGGGAGGGGTACAGTTGGAGAGCACAGAGGAGGAAAAGGACCGGAGGGTGATTATAATGGGGAATATGAACAACTTGTTGCAGTGCAGGAACGCAGCAGTGAAAGCCAACAAGGTGCTGGGCTGTATAGCAAGAGGGATTTCCTCTAGAAGTAGTGAGGTGATCCTTCCCTTGTACAGGTCACTGGTCAGGCCACACCTGGAATACTTATGCAGTACTGGCGCCCATTCCTGAAGAAGGACATCAGGCTGTTGGAGGGGGTGCAGCGCAGAGCAACAAAGATGATCCAGGGTTTGGAAGGGAAATCCTATGAAGAAAGACTGAACAGGCTTAACATGTATTCTCTATAGGAGAGGAGGGATAGGGCAGACATGATCGAGACTTTTAAATATCTGAGGGGGATTAACAACGCTAATACAGGAGAGATATTCCAGATCAGGAGGGGGAGGGATACTAGAGGGCACAAGCTTAGGCTGGTGGGGGGAAAATTCAGGAGGGAAATCAGGAGATATTATTTCATGGAGAGGGTGGTGGACAAGTGGAATGCTCTACGTGAGGTGATGGCTTCCTGTAGAATGGTTGGCTGATTCAAGAGGGTTTGGGACAGAGTGAGGGGGTGAAAGACGGCAGAGAAGGGTAGAGGTGGGGCAGCTGCAAGATGAGGGGCTAGCTGCCCAATCGAGCAGACTCGATAGACCATGTGGCCTCTTTCTGCTGGCATTTTCTATGTTTGTATTGTCACCCGTCTAGAATGGGAAGGGAAGAAGGTAAACCCAAAACTGGGATTTTTATATCATAACTTGGGTTCCCTTACAAAAGAAGCTCGGATGTTAATAGTAAAGCAGTTGTTAATCCCAACATTAGAGTCTGGAAACATATTATATGTTTCTCACTCTGGGGTTTTTGGAGAAAAAAATATAAGGTCATTTTTAATAATATCTGCAGGTTTGCTTTGGGAGTACCAACACAAACCCATCATTGTGTCCTGTATCAGGAAATGGAAGTCATACCCCCTCTGGTTAGAATAAGATTCATTGCAACTCTACTTGCTTATGCTGTACTAAAAAAGTGAACACCAAAACTGATTTTTGATGTGCTAAAAACAAGATTGGCAACTAAGAAAACACTAAATAATGTTCTAGCTCAATACTTTATCCCTCATTGTAGAACTGTGATGTACAAGCAGGCCTTTTCCTGGTAAGGACCCACTCTTTTTAAATGAGTGTGTGGGGATTGCTAATTTAACTAACAAATTCTAGCCAGAGCCGATACGGCTACAGCAAACTTGTAGGAGTGAAGCTGCTACAAGAGAACAACTGCTGCTGAATGCATATGAATGCCACACACAATGTGACGTTCGGAGCTGATAGGGCTTTGAAGTGCTACCAAGTGACGTAAGTTACACATGTGCGTAGAAATCAGTCAGCACCCAGGTGTAACTTGTTGGAGGTGGTGCACTAAATTTTCAACATGGCCTTTTTTGTACTCCTCCTCATGAACAGTGCCCTAGTCATTTTATTCAATTGTCCCAAAAGATGACCAAACATGCTATTCTGCGCCACAGGAGTGAAAACACATTTCGGGCAGGTTGTGGAAAATGACAGTTATAGTGTTATGAATGAGGTGTCCAAAAATGGCAATGTTAAAAATGTGAAGTGAAAATATTAAAAATTAGCAGCTTTAGGAGCGTGCATAGAAAGCACACTCATAACGCAGTCATTTTTTGGAATGTGTTCACCAAATTTTCAACATGGCCTTTTTTGGACCCCTCCTCATGAATAGCACCAGTGTCATTTTGTTCAACTGTCTTGAAAGGTAATTGTGCAGAGCAAATGTGCTATTGTGCACCACAGGTGTGAAAACACGTTTTGAGCAGGTTGTGGAAAATCACAGCAGTACTGGTTTGAAGGAGGTGTGCAAAAATGGCAGTGGTACAAATGTGGAGTGAAAATAGTAAAAAGTGGCGGTGTTAGGAGTGTGCGTAGAAACTTTGCAACACATGTTCATAACATAGTCATTTGTTGGAATTTTGTCACCAAATTTGCAACGCGGGCTTTTTGGGACACCACTTCTTGAATAGTGGCACTGTCATTTCATGAATCAGTCCCAAAAGGTGATTCCATGCAGTGACAGTGAAATCACCTTTTGGGACCGAGTAACAAAATAACAGTGGCAGTTTTCATGAGGTGGAGTCCCAAGAACTTTGGGCCAAAAATTTCAAAACATGGCTGAGATATCAGCATAAGTTGAAAATCCCAATGAATGGCTATATAGGACACTTATCTTTAATTCTTCAGTTCGAGGTTGGGCTTTGAAGAGTGCAGATGTGTCCCGGTCCAGAGAAGATGACAGCACTGACCTTCGGAGGTAAGTATGGAGTAAGGGGGTTGTGGGGAGGTGGATGCTCAGTGGGAGGGTGGGGATGGGGAGGGGACTGCAGCGACAACGAGGGCCATTTTCAGTTTTACAGGGATGAACAAAATGCAACGAAGGACCATTTTCTAATTTACAGGAGAAAAAAATTAAAAATATATATCAGCACACTGAGTGGGCTCCCAGTGTGCCACATGAATGCAGCGAGGGACCGTTTTCTAAGTTACAGGAGAAAAACAACAAACAACATATTTTGGAACACTGAGGTGGGCTCCCAGTGTGCCACATGAATGGAGAAGGGGGTTGGACAGGATGCCGACATGGGGATTGGGCACCCCAATGTTGGGCATAACGTGGGGAGAGGTGCTGCCAACGGGACAACAAGGGACCATTTTCTACATTTCAGAGACTGACATTACTATATTTTTGGGAGTTGTAATACAGGGAATGGCATTGTGCCATTCCCAACATGGTGGTACCCATAGAACTGCGCATGTGCACGAGTCTTGCCCATGCACAGTTCACACATTGGAATGTGGAAGTAACATCCGAAATAGTGCGACTGTTATTCCGTATCCCGATCATAGCAGCTGAGGTGTTTAAGCTCCTTTGGGCCTTCGGAAAGATACTTCCAAAAGTACAAAGGAAGCCGTTGTGAGATCGACTGTTTTCAGCCAATGGAGAAGTGGCATGAGCGGCTGTGGCAGACTGCTACTGACTGTTTTTCAGTTTCAGCAGGATCATTCTAAAACTCCAAAATGTAAGCATTCCTAGGCCTGTTCCGGTAGCTAATTTTTCTGAGCTGTCACAAAACTGCTGCAGGCTCCGCCTACGCAGCCATAAAAATATAGGTAGATTTAAATGGATGTTATTTAAAATGTTGCAAAATGAATGCAAATGTGTTTGTGAGCAATGTATCTTAAATGTTGTTTGTTGTTATTGTGTAGTGTAATGTTTTATGTTATGTGTCAGGCGTGGTTAAATAAGGGCTGTGCACAGTCCACCTCCTGGTTAAAAATTAAAAACAAACAGCCTGCAACCATCAATCAGAATGTCAATGAACAGTGACCCTCTTTATATGTGTATGGGGGGTAAGGGGTAGTTTAATACCATCAGTTGTAACATGCCCACATTAAGTGGACTTCCCTTACAGGAAGTCTGGCAGAAAATATTGTTGAAATTACCGGGAAATAGACCTGTCTGATGTCGTTCAGATCTAAGAGATGGCTTGCTTTGTCCAGTCTTTCTTTTCACTCTCTGCTGTCTTCTAATGGCGGGATGATGCTTAATGTTCTGTATGATGTGTAACTCATTCCTTGCAGGTCTGATTTGCTGAGTAAGTTAAAAAATCCTGTTTCTTAGCTCAAGTTGATAAAAGTTAGTTATAAAGGGATAAGTCTGTAGGAATAATGTTTTGTGCAGGAAGTTAGGAAAATCACAATTCTTTCTATAACATTTGTAGAAATGGATAAATAGCAATCCTAAGTGATTGTGTTTGATATTCCTCTGTAAATTCTAGTTGACTTTGGACGTTTGGACATTCCAAAACTACTATGATGGCTACCACTGATTTATAATTAATAGCTTGAACTTTGGGCCCCCCCCCCACACACATTCCTGTTGTTACAGAGTACAGGGGATACATACGAATGTCAACATTATAATGCTACTGCTGTTGTATTTACTATGACCCTGTATGAAGGAATGAGTGTAAGTTTTACTTAAAACAATAAACACAAAGTTAAAATTAAAAAAAAAGAACCAGGTGATGAGCATCTTTTATTTTCTGGACCGTGTGTTTCTGTCTGTATAGTGCCCCCCTCCCTAGGACAGTTACCACCTGGCATACCCCTAGACGCAGGGAGGGAGGCTTGCAACGATAACTGTGGAGTCAAGGAAATTGATGCTTATGTCAGAACAATCCAAGGAAACTTTACAGATCAAATACAAAGATCTCCTGGTAAAGTAATGCTTATTACAACATATGGTATGCTACCTTGTGTATTGTTGATCTTGGAGTTTTCTAATGGTCTTTTTCAATTCTGTAACGTTAGAAAAAGGATATTTGTAAGGCATCTGACTAGCTTTCGATGCTGCTGCTTCATTCTTTACATTGGCACCGGAAGTCCCTGGTTGCCAAAGCTGTGACTTCATAGGGTGGCAACCGTGCTATGTACCGCGTTGTATTACTTGAGCACTGTGGAAGATGTCTTCTGTTGAGGAGGAAATCGTGACTCTGTCTTGTATTGGCAGCTGCTCCAGTGCTCAGATTGTCCCATACAGCTTTGAGCCACTTGCCAATGATCCTGCACCTTCAGAAGAAAATGCAAGTGGCATCGAAAATGAAGAGAGAAGCAGTGATGATGGCGGGAGCATGGAGTTGTCAGACTGATATGCCGCATTAGTGTCTATCATTATGTATTGATTGTGCCTCTACATTTTGAAAGTTATCTTTTGGCAATACACAGACAATGTTTATGTGTGACAGTTGTGAGCATCTTGTAGTAGATGTTATCACTCTCTCAGCTGTATTTTGTCAACAACCCCCCTCCCCAACATACACCTAGTCCATCCAAATGCCATCTGGTTTTGTGATTCCAAGTTTCAGTTGTCACATATTAATATGACAGACACAATGACATATTTCAGGTATCCCATAGTGCCAGACCTGCTCACATGCAGTCTCAGGTGTACATAATGCCAGATGTATTCATGTACCATCCAAGGTGTCCCATACTGCCTGACCCACTCTCATATGGTCTCAGGTGTGCTCTACTGTCAGACCATCTGATGTCATGTGTGCTGTACTGCTGTACCACTTCAGATATGATGTCATGTGTCCAATACTGTCAGGTGCTCTCCCATCATATATGATGTTAGGCATCCCATATTGACAGCCCCTTGCACACATCCAATCTCAGTAGTTCTAATGTGCCATAACCACTTACATGGGGTCTCAATTGTCCCACACTGTTAGGCCTGCTCACATGCAGTCTCTTGTAAACCATACTACCAGATCCAGTAATGTGTAGTTTGGCATGGTAGGTACTGAACCCCCATGAAGCAAGCTTACTTCCTGGCTGTCATGTATCCCTTGCCATTCTACCATGGAGTTTTGTCATCAGCCATGTAAAGGCAATCAGAAGCCCTGAATAGCAACAGTTTTGGCAAGTTGGTAAAACATGAAAAACAGTACCAACTCGTTCTGAAACTGAAATCACAGCATTTCCTAAACATAGATTTCACCATCAACCAACTTTCATAAGGCTGGTGAGCTTAATTTGGTTACTGTCTTTAGCCAGTGGTGTGTCACTGTTTCGTTTGAAGTTTAATGTTGTATTTCTGCCGTTGCTGCTTCATCAGGCTGTCAATTAGTGAACTGCATCTGGTACTGTAACTATGTTGCTCATCCTGCTGTGCAAGCTTCAGCAGTAATGTCATTCATTTTTCTTTTGTCTTTTCGACGGACATCTATCTCCTGTTTGGATGCCCCCCACCTCCAGAGCACCAGTGTTGTACAGTCGTACAGTGGACAGACACCAAGCTCTGTCTGTGTTCACATGTGAGGCTTGACATTTCTAGGAAATGTCAGTGTTTGTGTTTACTTTGCTTTCTGCTGTTACAGCAAGCCACAGAATGCATATAATGCAAACATATGCAACATTTACTCCCTGGTATTGTATCTTATGTTTCATGCTGTTTGTCGTCTGCACCCATGATACCTAAAACAGTCATCATTTTACAGACAGTGATGTGCACACACAGTCTGTGCATCAATATTGTGAATGAGCAGAATGTTGCCTATGTCTGTCTCATGCTGGCATGTTTCTATGGATAGAAATGTCATCATGGAACACAATTACTATGTGCCAGTCTGGTACTAGTTTTTTACTTATCAGTGCACTGTCATCTGCTGTCTGAATATATCCCCCCCACCCTTCATCCATGGGTAAATGTCCAACACAGTCACAGACATTTATGGTATGAATACAGTCCATGGTATGGTGTAATTAATATGGTACTGTTAGTGTTGTGATAATTATTATCTGTCACTATTCTCATCTGGCAGCAGTCAGTAAATAATGTTAATTTCTCCTTGTTTTGCACATTTATTGGTGACTGGATTACTGTTTCATCACCCAACCACACCCAAATTTGACAGATATATAAATAACACATGTAGACCTGATTCATGTTCTGACACTGTCCACATTACAAGTGTGAATACACAATGTACCACAATATGTGACCATTACTGTGTCATATAGGTGTGTTGTATGGTTTGCATGCTGAGCTGTGCTTCAATATGTGGTTCAACAAACAGTGTAATGTTATCCTGTACCACTGCAACATCAACGAAATCCATATTTCTTTTTTGTGTTTGCTTGCATGGATGTGTAAGAAACACATTGCGTCAGCTTTCTTTACAAAGGGGTTGTGGAGGCGCAGCAGTGGCAGTGTTGTGCCGAATGGCAGCAGCCCATTCAGAGGCTGGTCTCTGCCAGGCCAATAGAGGTGCATGCCCTGGATCACCACAATTAAACAAGCAGGCCACTACATCAAAGGAATTGAACCACTGCAATCAGGGAGCACCCCGTCAGTATGCAATCAGCTGTTCAGTACTCTCCCTGACTGCAGCAGCCAATTACAGAGTTGCAAGCCGCTGGTCCCCCTACCTTTAGTGTGCCTTCCTGGTGAAACACTTAAAAAGAAAACACACAATAAAAACCGATGGGGTAGCCCACTCCCCATCGGCATAAGATCCCCCCCAAAAAAACACTCAGGTTCTGCCGAGGGGGTGCTAAATCCTCCTCAGCTCTTGCCCCTCTCCACTGAAACACTATTTTGTCAATGAGTGGCCTCCCCGTCAGCATAATATCCCCCAAAAAAATTTGTTTGTGCCGAGGGGTCAATCCCCCTCGGCTCTCAGCTCCTCCCCCATGTGCCAATGGGGGTGCCCAATCCTTGCTGGCAACAGCCCCCAAAAGATCAATTGGGTGGCACGCTGGGAGCCCACCCCAGCGCCAAATAACCCTGTAAATGGAAAACGGCCCTGCGATGTTTTTTTTTTTTTACCTCCACAAGCAGAAAATGGTCCCACATCGAGTCCGGAGACCCTCCTCAAACCCGCACCCACCCTCTGCGCACCCCGCCTCCCCACACCTCCCTCACCCCATACTTACCTCTGGAGTCCAGCGCGATGATCTTCGGTGGACCAGGAACACGTCTGCACTCTTCAAAGCCGACCGCAAACTGAGGAAATGCCGGTAAGCTGTATAATGGAATACATAGGGGTTTTTCAACTTTGATGCATATCTCAGGCATTTTTCGGAATTTTGGCACCAAATTTTAAACATGGGGTTTTTGGGACCACTCCTCATGAATTCTGCCACTGTCATAGTGTTACTTGACCCCAAAAGGTGATTTCATGGTCATTGTGCAGAATCACCTTTTGGTACTGATTAATGAAACAACAGTGCCAGTGTTCATGAGGTGGACTCTTAAAAAGCCTATGTTGCAAATTTGGTGGAAAAAATTCAAACAATTACTGTTTTTTGAACATGCATTGCGCAGTTGCTACACATCCTCATAAGTTCGCAAATTTGCAATATTTTCATGCCACATTTTCAACATTGGCATTTTTCCACACCTCCTTGTGAACGGTATAGCTGTCATTTTTCACATCCTGCCAGAAATGTGTTTTCACACTTCCAGCACAGAATAGTGCGGTTGCTGTGGGAAATCAGGGTTTGGGACAGATTATGAAAATGACAGTGACACTGTTCATGAGCAGAGGTCCTAAAATGCCTATGCTGAAAATTTGGTGACAATACTCCATAAAATGACTGTGTTGCGAGCGTGCGTTGCGCAGTTTGCATGCATGCTCATAAGTTTGTGTATTTATAATATTTTCACTCCAGATTTTCAACATTGCCATTTTTGCACACCTCCTTATGAACAGTACAGCTGTCATTTTTCATATCCGGCCCGAAATATGTTTTCGCAGTTCCACCACAGAATAGTGCGGTCACTGTGGGAAATTAGTGTTGTGGACACATTACAAAAATCCCAATGACAATGTTCACTAGCAGAGGTCCTAAAATGCCTATGCTGAAAATCTGGTGACAAAAGTCCATGAAATGACTGTATTTTGAGCGTGCATTGTGCAATTTCCACGCACGCGCATAACTTCACACATTTACAATATTTTCACTCCAGTTTGTCAACATTGCCATTTTTCCACAGCTCCTTATGAGCAGTACACCTGTCATTTTTCACATCCAGGCTGAAATGTGTTTTCACACTTCTGGCGCAGAATAGCACAGTCGCTGTGGGAAATCTGTGTTCAGGACACATAACAAAAATGACAGTGACACTGTTCATTAGCAGAGATGCTACAATGCCTATGTTGAACATTTGGTGATAAAAGTCCATAAAATGACTGTGTTATGAGCATGCGTTGTGCAGTTTCCATGCACGCTCGTAACTTCGCACATTTGCAATATTTTCATGCCAGATTTACAACACCAGATTTTCAACATTGCCATTTTTTCACACCTTCTTATGAACAGAACAGCTGTCATTTTTCATATCCTGGCCAAAATGTGTTTTCGTAATTCCAACATAGAATAGCACGGTTGCTGTGGGAAATCCATGTTCAGGACACATTATGAAAATCACAGTGACACTGTTCATTAGCAGAAGTCCTAAAATGCCTATGTTGAAAATTTGGTGACAAAAGTCCATAAAATGACTGTGTTACGAACGTGTGTTGCTCAGTTTCCACACACGCTCGTAACTTCACACATTTGCAATTTTTTCATGCCAGATTTACAACACTGCTATTTTTTTGCACCTTCTTATGAACAGAACAGCTGTCATTTTTCACATCCTGGCCAAAATGTGTTTTCGTACTTCCAGTGCAGAATAGCATGATCTCAGTGGGGCATCCGTGTTCGGGACACATTACGAAAATCACAGTGACACTGTTCATTAGCAGAGGTCCTAAAATGCTATGTTGAAAATTTGGTGAGAAAAGTCTATGAAATGACTGTGCTACAAGCATGCATTGTGCAGTTTCCACGCATGCTCGTAACTTCACACATTTGCAATATTTTCACTACACATTGTCAACATTGCCATTTTCCGCACCTCCTTATGAACAGCACAGCTGTCATTTTTCACATTTCACCTGATATGTGTTTTCAGACATGTAGCATACAATGCTGTGTTCAGTGTACGAAATCAATGTTTGGGATAGATTAAGAAAATCACAATGTCACTGTTCATGAGCAGAGGTCTTAAACTGGCTATGCTGAAAGTTGGGTGACAAAAGTCCATGAAATGACTATGTTACGAGTGTACATTGTGCAATTTCCATGTACCCTCGTAAGTTCACAAATTTGTAATCTTTTCAGTCCAGATTTTCAACATTGGCATTTTTCCACACTGCCTTATGAACAGTACAGCTGTCATTTTCCACAACCTGGCTGAAATGTGTTTTCGCACTTCCAGCGCAGAATAGCATGGTCGCTATGGAAAATCAGTGTTTGGTATAGATCAAGAAAATCACAGTGACACTGTTCATGAGTGGAGGTCCCAAAATGCCTGTGTTGACAATCTGCTGTAAAAAAATCCCCAAACTAATTACATTACGGGTGTGCTTGCGCAGTTTCTTTGCACACTCATGACTTCACTAGTTTTTTTATATTTTCATTCCAGATTTTCAACACTGCCATTTTTTACACTTCCTAATGAACAGTACAGCTAACTTTTTTCACATCCTGTTCGAAATGTGTTTTCACACCGGTGGCGCCAAAGGCTGCAGTTGCTGTGCAGAATCACCTTTCAGCTAACAATCTGATAGATTCTCTGTTTGTGCAGCGGGATCACAAAAAGCCCATGTTGAAAACTTGAAGTAAAAATACCAAGAAATGGCCAGGGTGTTAGGGTTTTCAACCATAATGCCCTACAGTTGTCAGGGATATGACTTGGGATTGTCAACAGTAATGCTCATGCCATGCCACCCTTCCCCCACCCGCATCCTGCAGCCAATGACAGGCTTCGAGGTGCACCTTGGACTCTTTGGCCCCAGAATCCATCCCATTCTCCTGTACTGCACCCATTTCAGCATATTTCCTTATGGAATGAGATGAGTAAAGCCTGAAACCCAAGGCACACCTTGACGCTTGTCAGTGTCTGCAGGGTAGGGTTAGGGGAAATGTCGAAAAACCGTTATGGGCAACAACCCAAAGACACCCCAGTGCCTGCCCATCTCTGCAGGGTGGGGGTAAGGTTGGCATCAGTTCAGTACTTCACTGCCATTCCTATACTACATGGGCCTGATTCTCATAGGGGCCTGCATCTGGCACAAGCTGTGGCAAGCAGCACCTTGCACCAATGCCTGGTGTACCAGGGACCCTGCACCTGATTCAGGTACAGGATGGGTCCCAGTGGCTAAGTCCCTACACTAGCACTGACTGGAACCCTGCGGCAAACTCCTGGCATACTGCACAGGTCCGCCGCAGGCCACCAGAGACTAACACAGGACCCCCATCCCACTAGGTAATGGGCATGTGGACCCAACCTGATGGGTCGATGTCCCCCCACCATGTTTGGTGCAATTGGCGCCTTGCCACAGAGGTGAGTGGTGGGATGTACTGGGCACTGGGGAGCAGTCTGCACTGGTGTACGGGGGGTTTGGGCACCACTTGCTGGGGCATGGGTGGGCACTGTACCAACATACATTGGTGCTACAATAGCACCGATAGGGCAGGCACTGGGGATCTGGAGAGTCGCATCAGGACGGGGGTACCAACATGGTATATAGGTGGCATCGGGGAGCTCTGAGGGGTGCCATTGGACCACTAGGATGGGGGCCACACATACGAGGCCACACTCTGGGGTGTATGGTGGTGGACCGTCACCCATGGTATGCCGCACACAGACATGTCACCCAGGGGAGAATGTCTAAGTCCTCATACGGCTGCCCTGACTGGTCTAAGGACACTTTAGAATTTCTCCCACCAGGTGATGCCTGTGAATCACAGGATGCAGCTTGCATCGGCTGCAGTCCCCCTACCGCGATGCCGTAGTGCATTGCAGGTGCAAGCCCTGTTTGGGGCAGGTGGACTGTGGTCAGTGTGCGAAATCAATGTTTGGGACACATTATGAAGATCACAGTGACACTGTTCATGAGCAGAGGTGCTAAAATGGCTTTGTTTAAAATTTGATGACGAAAGTCCATAAAATGACTCTGTTATGAGCATCCGTCGTGCAATTTCCACACACCCTCGTAAGTTCACGAACTTATGAACAGTGCAGTAGTCATTTTTCACACCTGGCCGAAATGTGTTTTCACACTTTTGGCACAGAATAGCACGTTTGCTGTAGGAAATTAGTGTTCAGGACAGATTAAGAAAATCAAAGTGACACTGTTCAAGAGCAGAGGTCCCATAGTGCCTATGTTGAAAATCTGCTGTAAAAAATCCCCAGACTAATTACATCATGGGTGTACATTGCGCAGTTTCTACGCATGCTCATGACTTCACCAGTTTTTGTGTATTTTCCCTCCAGATTTTCAACAGTGCCATTTTTTACACCTCCTCATAAACAGTACACCTGTCACTTTTCACATCCTGTTTGAAATGTGTCACCTGTGATGCCAAATGGCACAGTCACTGTGCAAAATCACCTTTCGCCTAAAGAACTGATAGTGTCACTGTTCATGCAATGAGGTCACAAAAAGCTCATGTGGAAAACTTGGAGTAAAAATACCAAGAAACGTCCAGGGCATTAGGGTTTTTGACCATGACGCCTTACCCTGTAGGGACTGATAGGCGTCAGGGGTGTGACTTAGGATTGTCGACAGCAATGCTCATGCCATTCCACCCCCACCCCTACCATGCAGCCAGTGATAGGCATTGAGGTGTGCCTGGGACTCTTTGCTCCCAGAGTTCACCACATTCTCCTATACTGCATCCATTTTGGCATATTTCCTTATGGAATGAGGTGAATGTAAAGCACAAACTCCCCAAGGCACACCTTGACATTTGTCAGTGTATGAAGGGTAGTGTGAGGTGAAATATGGTGACCATCATGGGCAACAGCCCAAAGGCACACCCCAATGCCTGTCCATCTCTGCAATGTGAGGGTGGAGCTGGCATCAGTTCAATACTTCAATGCCATTCGTCTACTGCATCTGTCTAACTCCTGAACTTCAACTGCTAATGCCAGCAAGCAAACATTCGGCATTGACAAATGCTTGTATTTTTATGGGATGATGTGCATGCGCCAAAATGGCACAAGGTCTATCCAGTACCTTGAAGTATATATACAGCTCCCAGCACACATTTGCAGGTGATGCACAATTGCCAAAATAAGGACATGCTACTTTACTAATAGTGTGGTGCAGCCCTTGCATGTGCTACATTGGTGTAGCTGGTGGCTGTTGCAACTATGTATGTGTTCCAAAATGTCAGTTATAGTAGTAGGGTGCATTCCAGAGTCACACTTGGCCTCCTGGGTGGTTGACCTATGTGCTGCAGTTCTGCCTGTTGACCTACTCAAAATGTCAGTCATGTCACAGTCATTCAGGTGCAATGATCATAAAGTGTTTGTCTTATGCACTGTCATTGCATTTACGTGATGCAAATATTTTTAAATTATTAATAGTACAGTATATATCAATGTGCTCATGTTATTTTTCATTGATGTCTTTTAGGTGCACATGTGGGAAATGCCAGGTTATGCCATCTGCGGTAGAGAACTGGTGCTGCTGGAACTACACGGCAGTCTCCTCCAAATTTGAAGAAGAAGAAGAATCAGAAGAAATTAAATGCATCACAGACGTCCAGGGATTTCAGAATTGCTGCCTTGATGAAGATGTTCTCCAGTCCTCACTATATGAATACATTGAAGTAGATGGCCCAGTTGGTGACAATGAGTCCACTAATGAGTTAGTTTCAACCTTTTTTGTGTTCCATTATCGCTAAGGATTTCACATGATTTGGGATATTGTTTTGCATTCATTTTTGTTTGTCTGTCACATCAAGCATGCCCCTCAGCCCCCCTCACTCTCCCCTCCCCTGTGTTGTTTCTCTTTCCCCTAACCAAATGTCTGTTAGACATAGAAATATACATTTGTTATAGCACTGTAGTACCACTTGGACCACCTACTGTGGCCATTTCACTCTGTATTGTGTAAGCTGCATTCCCTATGTAACCAACAGACAAATTATTCCTTCCCACCAATAAGAATTTACTTGTGTCTGTAACATGCATTCTTCCATTCCAGCACTGTTATTTAACTCATTACATAATGAGGAAGACCTTGAGCTGTGTCCACCACCATCTCTGAGAAATAATATTTCTGCATTGATACCGAGCCATCCATCCTCTTTCTTTACAATGTGTCCCCTTGATCTTCCCTTGTCAATCTTCACCATTCATTACTGCTTGGGGTTAAGCCGGAGGCGCGCACCCTTCAGGAGTTTTTTTTTTTGGAGTCGGCTCCAGTGCACGTCCTCGAGCGCGACGACAAGGCCATGCACGAGGGGGCGCCATTAGGTGCCGTGACCTCCCCTATCTCGGTTCTGTTTCTCCCGCCATCGAGGCTGCACCTGCTGCGCAGTAGCAAAATAGTTTAACGGTTCCTCATAATTCTTCAAGACTCCTGGTTTTCTCAGACGACTCTCTCGACGCCGTATACCGGTAAGACCGTTCCTTTCTTTTCTTTAATACGGCGCCGAGTGCTTTATTACTTTTTTTCCTTGTTTAGTTCGCATCATGTCAGGTTCGGGAGCAAGGCGTAAGTCGAAGGCGGGCCGCGCCCCTATGCGTCGGTGCTCCTGTGGCTGGCATTTTTCCGTCTCGGACCGGCATGATGTCTGTCTCCGTTGCCTGGGACCCAACCACAACATGGACGCGTGCGACGCCTGTTTCTCCATGGACCGTCGTGTCCTCGAAGTCCGCGCGTTCAAGCTCGGCAAGGCCCCGCCGACCTTCGGGGGACGGTGTCGCTCAGGGATTCTGAGTAGGTCTCTAGGCCCTTCCCGGGTCCCCTCCGGGCCTATACAGTCCGAGAGGAGGAGGCTTCCTAGTCTTCTCTTGCCGAGGAGGAAGCTTCTCTCGTGGTGTCGGGGGAACATAGTGGTCCCTTCCGGGGCTGCAACGGGGACACCACCTCGGCAGTCACCTCCTCGGAGGTGCAGGCTCCCCCAGTGTCGAGGCATGCGCCTGCTGGGCCTGGCACCGGTGGACCCTCGATGCCACCCTCCGGTGCCATTTCAGATCCTGGCGCCACTTGTGGTGCTGGTGATCGAGACGGCACGATAGGCGGCACCGCTCTGGCCTTCGGCGCCGCTTGCGGCACCGCAGGCCCGGTTTGTGCTCTCGGCGGTGCTGGATTGGGTTCTGGTGCCGGGGGCAGCACCGTGGGCCTAACTGGTGCAGCAGGGGAGCCGGGACTGGGCCTAGCAGTTGCGAGTGGGCTAGGGTCATCCAGCTCCATCCCTAGCACCGGCGCCGTTCGCGGCGCTGTTCCTCTGGGGACCCCTGGGGTTGCCAGCATGGAGGTTCTGCTGGTCTCGTCCTCTTCGGAGGTCGATGACTCAGACGTGGACCCTTCCTGGCACCCTGACTCGTCGGGGTCGGGGTCCCCAGTAACACATGGTGCTAGGCGGCACAGCGGGCCCCTCACGCTGTCTCCGCTCCCGTCCTCCCCGAGGACCCTCGGGCTAAGGGTGGCCCCGGGTCCCGGAGGGGTGATGTGGTGGGGACTGAGGGGGGGGCTCTCCCTCCTAGGGGGTCTGTGACAGCTACCCTTCTGGGTGCTGTTGCCACCTCTTGGGGTGGGGGAATGCTGGAGTCAAGGAGGAGGGCTCTCTCGGAGTCTGAGGGGTCGGGGGGCAGGGGACGGTCGTCGCGGTCTCGGCCTGCCACCCCTCGTGGGGTGTCTAGGAGCTGTAACGCCAAACCCCGCCTTTCCCTCTTGGGCCCCGGGACTCCCTCCGGTGGTGTTGCTGCGGACTGCCCTTCTGGATCCATGCAATCCCAGGTTCGTCACAGGGGAGGATCCCCTTCTGGGCTGTTCCAGGCCTCGTATCCCCAGGGTTCTGTTTTGCGACCTGGTTCGTTGTCCGGGATCCCGCCAGCTCGGGCTCCATTCCCCAGATTTCAGAGCCCTAGCAGAGGTCAGTTGCCTCTTCGCAGGTGCCCTTCTCCAGTACCTCTGCAACCACCCCCTGCTCTTCCAGGCCATGTCGGTCTTACGGGTCCATTATCCTGGGAGCAGTTCAGAGGTTCTGCGGCGGCCTTCCCCTCATACGTTAGATATATGCATGAGCGGGTCTTTCAACTCTCCCCACCGCCACAGGAATCTTCTGGACATTCGAGCTCCCCATCATCCTCATCTCCCTCCTCTGAGGGAGAGAAGCCCCTTGCTCATCTTTCCTCTGACACTGATTTCACTGAATATCAGCAATTCCTTTCGAGGATGGTGAGGGATCTTCGAATCTCTTACGTTAGGCGAGACAATACTGAACAGGAGATGCGTGAATTCCTTGGAGAATTCAGTGCCCAGCACCTGGTGGTATCTTCCTGGCCTATCCCCTTCCAGGAGGCCTCTATCTGTTCCTGGCAGTCGCCAGCCGCCCCTTCTCCAGCCCCAGTAGACTGTCGATGAAGGTAGTGTGCCCCCTCGGAATCCCTGGGTACCCTTCCCAACCAGTCCCTCGGGTTTGGTATCTGAAGAGACTCCTTCCGGGCGCCGCCGCTGGTTGATTTACCGGTTCAATCGGATTCGGATTCCCTACAATTCGACCGGTGGGGGCGAAGAGTGTTCTCTTCCTCTCATGCGGTAGCCTGCATTGCATCACATCAGGCTCACCACGCTGCCTACAATCGGCATCTGTGGTCGATGCTCTCCCAGCTCTTAGCATCAATGCCTGATATGGAGCACACCAGACAGGCTATTGCCCTCTCCGCTATAGGCCTGGAGCTGGCAAGACACCAAGCAAGGGCATCTTATGATGCTAATGAGGTGGCTTCCAGGCTTGCGGGGACAGCGATCTGCATTAGGCGGACGGCATGGCTTCGTCTATCAAGGTTGTCACCCGTGGCCCGGCATAGGGTGATTTGCTCCACTTTCCGGGGGACCCGTCTCTTTTCCTCCAGAGTTAGGAGACTTCTGCAGGGGCTTCCTCCGTCTCTCTGTCCTCGGGGGGCACCTCCTAGCTCTTCTCCCACATAGGCTTCTCTCTGCATTAGCCAGGGTCTTCCCCTTCTGTTTCTCACCAACAGGAGGCTGGGGGTCTTGTTCCCTCAGGGTTCTACCCCCCCTTTTTTAAGGTGGGAGAGGGCTTGGTACTCACCCAAGCAGTAATGAATGGTGTAGATTGACAAGGGAAGATATGAAAATTACATACCTACCATAATTCTTGATCTTCTCTTGTATCTTCACCATTCATTACTGATACCCTCCCACCTTCCCCTCAGTGGCCTCCTTCTGTGGCGTCTCCCCCCTCCCGTCTCGTTCCTCTTACTTTTCTTGGCCTTTATGCCAAAAAAAAAAAAACTTTTCTATTTTTTCATTCTTAGTGAATGGATCTCCCTTTTTTCCTCAAGGTAAGAGGAACGAGCACGGTTATAATTTTCTCTACTTCTGAGGGAACTCTTTCGAACCACCCTTTGGGTGCGATTCCTTACCTTCCTCAGGTCATGCAGTTTCACGGCCCAAGTGGCCATGCCTGTCCTGGCCCCAGCAAAGTCAAGAATCCTCCTGGCAGGTATTATTTCTAGCTCTTCTAGCTACTGACTGAACTTGTCAGCTCTGAGCATCTGCCTGCCTTGCCCTAGGGAGTCTGATTGAGTTCCACTCTATTTTTCATACAAAACTGCCTTCGAGAAGGCATAGTCTTTTCCATACACTGCTGTGTTAGCACCTAACAAGGTGCGAAGGGACTTAGTCCCCCTTCCTGGCTGGGTGCTCTACCCGGAACTAGGGTTGTCAGAACCCTCTGAAGTTCTGGGTTCTAGTTCTAGTCTAGAACTTTTGGAAAAGTTCTAGGGTTCTAATCTTTTTTAGAACTTTTTAGAACTCGAACCCTATTTTTTTATTGTGCTGCCAGTAACGAAGATAGTAATAAAATACATGTAAAGGAAAAACTGTTCAATATAAGGGGGAGAGAAATTATCTTGTGTGACATTGATAGGAATACAACTAGGTTTATCTATGGTTTCTTCTGTTTGCTAAAGCCAGCAACTTAATATGTAACAGATCCACCCACCCACCCATATGTTAAAAGTTTTCCTGCTGCAGCTGCATCATAGTTCCTTAGTGAAAGAAAGAGGCACATTAGCCATTTATGTACTCAGCTATATACTCATCGTCATGAATTATGAGAAAAAATAACTGATATTACCTAATTTCAGCTATTTGCTGCTTTCTGTTTTAAATGAGTAAATCAAAAGTTGCTATGTTTAAAGATAGCTTTTATAACAAAGTTAAGCCAAGTACTACAGCAGCAGCATGTGAACTGTTGCAAAACATATTATGTCATAACGTAGTCAGTCAAGACATTTGAATAAAAAAATATGCCAGTCATTGTTGCTGGCAAAATGCATGCAATTTTCTAAGGTAATGCATACATATACCAACATTTTTGTTGGCAAATTGAAATAATACTACAACTTTCTAAGATGATGCATTTTTGCAGCTGATACTTCAATAAAATCTGTATTTCAGTCACATAAATAAAAAAAGTTGTTCCCTCACCACATACTAAGGAACATTTAATGTAGCTGCAGCAGTTGGCATGTGATGTTTAAGGGACAGCGTCTGTCAACCCCATTATGTATCAAATTATCACTACTTGTAAAGCAAAAACACTTTATGATACGTCACATTATGTGAAAACTGCTGTTGCAGATTTTCTTTTATTTCTGATTCCTTTATTCTTTTTTTAAAGGGGACAGGACAATTGTGCTAGGTGGCAGCAGTTTGCAATGTATTTAATAAGAATATATATTATGTGTAGAGTAGGTTCGGTCTGTCATCATTTTTTTCTCACCATTCCCAGCTGATCACGAATCTGTAAATGAAAGAACTAAAACAACACCACCTTTCACCCCATCACCCATTCCACTTTTCTTCCACCACCCTCATCTGTGCAGTAGCACCCATGCCACCCTTACACCCATGTTAAAACCAACCCACAACCTCACCCATGTACTAGCATCCATTTTTCGTTTATGGCTAACATTTCTGTAATTGAAAAATAATAAACAGCTACCAATTAGAACTCATTGTTTTGTCCTCTTTAAAATTGAAAAATAGACCGGCTCCTGTCCCAGCCCATACTGATGCACCACAAAGTCACAGAAGGTAAATCCAAAAATATATGTTTTCACTTTAACTATAAATAATATGATACAGAAAGGATTGATGTGACAGTGTCCCTTTTATGCCAAATTTGGGCCTGTTCCCACTGATGTTAAAATTGCCCTGTATATAAAACTTGTTGACTTTAGTTTAGATCCTAGCTACAAAGCAGTTTGCCATGAAATGGTGAAAGTTTTGGGGGGTATATAGTCCAAGGTAGTAGATCGAGAAAGGAGAGAGATGACAACCAAAGTCATCACAGTCTGTAAAAGTTTCCTTTTTGGTGCAGAGAGACTCCGTCCCACACAGTATTTACCAGCCACCACCATCTGAGTTGTCATCACCATCACCATCAACATCCACAACATCAATCACTTCAGGATCAGTTTGTATACTCTTGTAGGGATACGAAAATCTTGACTTATTAACTGTAATAAAAGTTAACGTGTGTACATTTTCTGGCAGCAACCTATTTCTGGTGTCTGTCACAATATTGTCAGCTGTACTAAACATGCGTTCTGAAGAGACACTTGTTGCAGGACAACCAAGATATTTACAGGCTTCATCATACAGCTCTGTCCAAATTGACTTTTTGATCTCAGTATTCAAAGGGCATGCATCAGTAGGAATAGGCAGTTCTTGCAGGTAACTGTCTACCATGTTGGACAGAGACCGCTCAGAAGAGGAATCAGCAGAAGCAGCTGGTATGGCAGCAATTTGGGAAAGGTTTTGCCACAGATTTAGCTTGCTACTAAGGGCTGAAGAAGTGGCAGTTGTGGAACAACTACTGTTAATGTTTGAGACTTTTCCAGTTCTGTATCCCTTTTGTGAAGATGAACCTGCATGTTGTCGTGATGACAACCTGAGGGTACTGTGCGTGTCTGTGTTTGACTCCTGTGAGTGCTGCAGCTCATCTAGCAACATACATTTGTACTGCTCTATATCATCTGTTTTTGGAAGATGTATAGCCTTGAACCTGGGATCTAAGAGAGCTGCAAGGATGTAGTGTCTTGATTTCGTCATTGCAACTAATTTGTCATTGGTTTTGAAGCGCTCGCTCATTCTCTTTATGAGATTCCCATGATACAGGCGACATGTTGTCTGTGCTTCAGATCTGTCTTTTTCTATTTGTAGATTTAGAACACTAAGATGATGTGAAATGAGCATTATGAGTGGGATAACCTGACTCACAGATGCACCTTCAGAAGACATGTCCCTTGTAGCTGTCTCAAAGGAGCTAGGATACAGCACACTGTCTCCATTAATTTCCATTGCAGCACAGACAGCATAATGCCATCTCCAATAATGTAACTGGAGCAGTACTCATGTACAGCTTGCTTTTGTTCTAAGAGGCGCTAGCATATAAAGCATTGAGTTCCAACGAGTGGAAACATTTTGAATCAGCTTTGCTGGGGCAGCTTGTGTTTTTGCAGTTCGGACAATGTCCATAGCCTTGGTTGAATGTGAAAAGTGAGTCACAATTTTTTGCAAACAGCAATCATACCATCCACTTGTGTTTCGTTGCTTGAGAAATCCCATGACAATTAAGTGTAAGCAATGCAGAAAGCAAGAAGCATGCAGAAATCCTCCATTCTGTACTGCTTTCAAGATGTTGGCTCCATTGTCACTTACTATGAAGCCACATTTTAGACCGTGAGAATAAACCCATTCGTCAAGGAGGTCATTTAGTTCCTGCAAGATGTTTGCAGCAGTATGACTTTGCCCAAACTTCTTTATATGCAGCAGCGCCATCTTTTGGGGTGTCTTTGTTTTTGAAGAAGCACAAGAAAACGTGACCCAATGAGCGGTAAGGGACATGTAATCTATGTTTTGAGTGCTGGTCCACATATTTGTAGACATGAATAACCCCACCCTCTGCAGTTTTATGCAAGCATCGCTGTCGCTTTAAAGCCTGATAAATGTTTGGTATTTCAACATAGGAAAAGTACCTTGATGAGGAACATTGTAACGAGG
Organism: Neoceratodus forsteri; assembly: GCA_016271365.2. Classification (NCBI taxonomy): domain Eukaryota; kingdom Metazoa; phylum Chordata; order Ceratodontiformes; family Ceratodontidae; genus Neoceratodus; species Neoceratodus forsteri. The sequence continues at coordinate 1,087,324,161 of CM057450.1, forward strand.
CTCTGCTAATGTCATGAGCTCCCTAAAATCCTCATGATCTACCAAAGAGTATGGAGAAGGGCTCCACTAACAGTTCACCAATTCGTGATTAAGATGAAGGGTCTTGGATGATTTCTAATAAAGGTATTCTTCCTTTCAAATGCCTGAGACAGTGTTAGCTGTTTGCAACATGTCCCTGCTGGTTTATTATACACCGTGCTTTGATGGGCAGATGGATGCAGAGATGGTGGACTAGGACTTATACATTCAGTGCCATCACTGGATGTGCAACTGGTACTAATGGTGCTGGCATTGGTGGTAACAGTGATCCTAGGGCTGGCAGTGGTTCTGCCCGCATCAAGTTCAGACAATTCAGTATCCATTTCAGATTCCTGACCCTTCTCACATGCGGTCTGGAAGATGGAGGACATGGGTTTTGGATGATCAAGCAAACCAATGCTTTTTCAGATGGCGTTTAAGAGCTGTGGTGCCAAGGCATGACACAACTTTACCACAGCTTACACTCTGTTTACACAGGAACAAATTGCTCTGCATGGATCAGTTTTACTGACAGAGAAATAATCCACACCTCAGATGTGACAGATTTTGTTCAGAGTGTTAGGAACATAGCTAAAGACTGTTTGTGTCTTTTCACCTGTCCTAACAGAACCTGGGACATGCTCCTTGGTGCTAGAAGAGTGGCAGAAGACTCTGATGGATTTTCATTGCTGGCCAACACAGAAGTGGTGGATTCAATGGATATGTCCTTTTCATTGCCAACAGTGCTGGATGTATTTGCAAGTGCACTACCTGATTCATTGTCAGCAGACTTGCTCATTTCACTTTGTTGAGGAAGTAATGATTTGTCATGAGACACAACAGTGTCGGACTGAGACAAAGAGCTACTGTCTGAGTCAGAGAGGACTCACTGTCACTTGCATTATTGCTGCTAGTCAAGGGATCTTAACAGCATGAATGGCATACCTTATGGTGCCTCTCCGTGTGACCCCAGCAGCTGTACAGGTTTTCTTAAAAGGTCCCCCTTTACCACACTTCACTGTTGCTCTTTTGCTGTTTGTTGAATTTTTATCATGTGAAACATTTTGGTTATTTCTGTTAGCACCAGGATTACCACTACCACCAACACCTGCTCCAACACCAGCACTAGATGCTTCATCTATGTTGCTGTCAGCCATAACAGACAGTAAGTACCAGTACTACCAGTATACTACAGTGAACACACCCACACCCAAACAATTCCTGTGTAACAAAGCAATGTGATCTGTGATCGCTGGCTACAACTCCAAAATTTTATTTTGGTTGTGTGACACTGTGATACCGTGGACTGAAAGTAATTGAAGAATATGACAGTTTGCAACTAAAGGATCCCAGGTTCAAGGCTTACAGAATGATTGGGCTGCTGGGCACAGGCATACCTAGCAATCAAGGTGCACAGCAGCAGGGTGATGGGCTGACCACAGGAGATGGTGTCACATACGCAACCCAGGGAATGAGAATTATATTTCTACGTTTCTGTCATGTGAGGTTAATGCCATCACACAACTGGCCACTGGGCTTCTCTCTGTAACACACACTGGGTAGGGTACAGTGCAGTCAAGGGGCACACAGCAGCAGGGTGATGGGCTGACCACAGGAGACGGAGTCACATACGCAACCCAGGGAATGAGAATTATATTTCTACATTTCTGTCATGTAAGGTTAATGCCACCACACAACTGGCCACTGGGCTTTCTCTGTAACACACACTGGTAGGGTACAGTGCAGTCAAAGGCACACAGCAGCAGGGATATGGGCTGACCACAGAAGACGGAGTCACATACATAACCAAGATCTCAGGGAATGAGAATTATATTTCTACGTTTCTGTCATGTAAGGTTAATGCCACCACACAACTAGCCACTGGGCTTCTCTGTAACACACACACTGGGTAGGTACAGTGCAGTCAAGGCACACAGCAGCAGGGTGATGGGCTGACCACAGGAGATGGAGTCACATACACAACCCAGGGAATGAGAATTATATTTCTACATTTCTGTCATGTAAGGTTAATGCCACACACAACTGGCCACTGGGCTTCTCTGTAACACACACTGGGTAGGGTACAGTGCAGTCAAGGGCACACACTGGGCTTCTCTCTGTGACACACACACTACACTGGGAAGGGTTCAGATTTATTTGCCTTTTTTTGCGCCCCTTGTATGCTTGTTGCTGGCAGCTGCTGAGTGTGCAGTGTGCAACACTGACTGAGCAGTGCTGCAGTTTCAAATAATCACATTTCACAAAGGTTCTTCACTTCTTCTTATTTTTTTTTTATTCTCTCTCCGAGTCCTCCTGAGTCCTCCTCCAGTCCTGATATTGATTGATCTCGGTCTCGATCCCTCCGTATTCCCCAGTCCCTTCCCAATTCTTGATTAATCCCTCCACCTGTCCTGAACCTCCCCCTAGTCCCACTCCCACCCGATTTTGAGCTTTTTTCAGCCTTTCTCTTGTTCTCGGTCTCACAGGAAAATGGATGATGGAAGTGGCCACTGGACAAGAGCAGCGGTACGCTAACCGCTAACCGCTACAGTTTAGCTAGGCTGCTGCTACCTCCGCTCCGTTCCTCTGCAAATGGCGCTCCTCCTCGTGGCACATCTCCCTTAATACCCCCACAGATCCCGCGGCTCATGCAGCTTACTCGACCCCCACCTGACCCGTGCGTGAAGTGCGCCAGGTGCAAACAGACAATGTCTCGGCGTCTCACGGTGATTCGAACCCTTTATGTATCCGTTTAGTGTTCGAGTTCTAGTTAGAACTTGAAATACCAGGGTTCGAGGAGGGTTCGAATCTTTACCGAACTAGTTCTGACAACCCTACACGGAACAGGCTCTGCCCGGACAGTCTAGGAGCCCTCAACTAGGATGAAGGGACTGGGCATGTTGAGAGTCCAGAGAGTCTGCCCTCATTCGGATCTGTTCAGGTGGTTCGGTTGAACCTCCCCTCAGTCCTAACAACTGGGATTCTTGCTCCCTTGTTAGTCTCGAGCCTATAAATCTCTCAACCAATGCTCGATGGGCACTGTTCTCCCTCTCAACATGCCCCTTTCTTCTTCTCCTCTTCTTCTACTTTCTCTTCCTTCTTCTGTTCCTCCCTTAGAGCCGCCCCGAAAGGAGGCCCTGCAGTCCCTTAGGGTAGGAATTCTCTTCTCTGTCTATTCTCTACCGGCTTATCCCTTTTCAGTTTATATCTTTTCCTTTTTCTATTCCTCGGCTTCTTGCCTCGCTTTCCTTTTTCTTACCCTTTATTTTCTCTCCTCTCCATTGTAGAACTGAGATGAGGAGGAGTCTGCGGCACCTAACGGCGCCCCCGTGCATAGCGATAACATGTCAGACGAGAGCGCAGGCCATGGAATTCCAAAAAAAAACTCTTTAGCGGGTGCGCGCCTCCATCTTAACCCCAAGCAGTAATGAATGGTGAAGATACAAGAGAAGATCAAGAATTACGGTAGGTATGTAATTTTCATTTCTTGAACATCTTTGTGTCACATGATACTGGCTTTGACTTTGTTGATTCACTTCATGTCCACCCTGTCACTGCTGTCCTCAATTGTATACATATTATACTCTGTTATTCTCTGTTCTATGTTGTTTGCAGCTCACACTGGCACATTGCAGTTTACCTGTTCTGTACTAACTCCATCACGACTATGCCCTTGTTGAGATTGTGTCTCAAGAACTGCATGCAGTACTGCACATGTGCTTTCGCCAACTAAATGTAAATATGGCTAACACCATCATGTTTTCCAATGTTTGATGTTTTCCTCTGTGCATCTCACATTCACAATCAGACATCCCTACTGCCTTCTTAATTAGCTTGGTAACTTTTCGGTCATCATATATGACCAACTTATGGTACCTTTCCATTGTTTAGATTACAAAGTATACCCCCACCCCTTTTGTGGTGTTCACCAGGGTTTCTGTTTCACAGGTAAATTACTTAGTGCTAATAGTTGCATTGAATATAAGCTGACCTACTTTGGATCAGTACTCCAGCCTTGTCAAGTCCATTATCATCCTTTATAACCAGTCTTGTTTGTTAACCCTGTTTACTAATTTTGTGTGGTCTGCAAACAGGTGTACTTTTCCTTAAAGTCACTTTGCTATGTCACATATGAAGACATTAAAATGTTACTGGATGCTGGCCAGTTTGCACAGCAGTTGGATTTTGGCTTTTGACAATGGCGACCTGGGTTTGGGAATGACCTGGATCGCTGGAGGGCCGGCTGGGGTGAGAAGGCTGGAGCATCTGCCAACTGCTCTCCTTCTCCTGGAGGTAGGGTGGTGTTGAGTCTCGCTGCATGCTGACTCCTGGTGGAGGCTGGGAGTGCAGCACTGCAGGAGACTGGAGCTTGAAGGGAGCGTGGTGGACGTCAGCGATCACCTTGACGTCAGTGGCACACAATGCCCTGGGAAAGAAAAAACCTGAAAATGGTTATCTCCTCAGCTGGCTAAATGATGGCAGCCAGCTCCCGTCGTGGTCAAGGGACCCTGGTCCTTGATATCACCTCAGCAGTTCCCGAGGGGGAAGAACTGAGAGTGCAGTGGTTGCCCCCCTGGTGCCTTCCCCTTGGAGGAGGGGGCCCATCTGGTGCAGGGTTACACTTGAACTACCCTCACTTGCACGGCTGAAAATGTGAGGTGGAGAGGGTGGGGTACAGGTACCGATGGGGCCTATGCTGGCCCAAAAGAGACTCCTTTTTTTAGGTGTTGATATCTATCCACAGCACCATCTTGGTAACTGTACACTGAACCCTTTACAAACAGTCTATTTCCTTCCATAGGGAAGACCTACAGAACTGGACACCGTAGTCAAGGTTTGCCATCCATAACTGTGAATAAACTAGTGTCTGAACCTCATTTCTCCAAGCATGTCCTTGTAACGGTGCTTCACCACCATTAGGTTACTGGTCACTGTTATCCCAGGGTACCCATCATCACACAATCGTGTACTCTAAATACTGTATACTGGTTACTGCTGCACATGTGCAGCTGTGCACACTTCTTTGTGTCACATTTCATCAGCCATGAGTACGTCCACTGTCCCAGACTCCTCTGTTATATGTTGCACTGTTCTGTGGTACAAACACTTTCTGTTACAACTGTTCATGTTATCGTTTCCACACACTGTTATATGTTACAAGCAGAATGGTCACATACTGAAATAATAATTTTTCAATTAAAAAGTAAAAGAATGGCCTAATTTTCAATTATATATTTCTGTGGTTATGATTACACTGTAACTCTGAATCTTTTGTCATAACCCGTCATACAATGATAATCATTCAAGTATGCAACACATTCGTGTTGCATAGTCGAATGCACATTATGTCATTAGTAATATTTCAGTCTGTTTATGTTCCGCAGTTGAGAGGTTGCAGGAGGTGTCTGGTGCTTGAGAGACCCCTGGCAGAGGTGGGTGGTACACCAGCAAAAGGCCCAACAAGGCATTGAGCGGTGGACGGACGCAGGTGTCATTGCATGTTCCTGCACCTGCTTAAAGTGGGAAAACGCTGAATTCCACTGCCTTGATGAAGCTCACCCCCGGCTGCAAATCTTCTCCCTGGCAGAGTCACGCCCTATCCCACTGATTGCTGAACCTGTCAAAGTGATGTCTGGGTGCCGCGATCATGCCATGGGGTGAAGACAGGGGGTCCTGGGAGGGTGGCTAATATGGTATATCGCAGTTGAGGTGCCATGACCGAGCTAATGGTGCTAGCGGTGGAGGCGCCAAAAATACTAATAGAAAAATGAAAAATTACAGATACATAATCTCCACCATTCACATGCAGTCTGCAGAAAGATGTTCACCCAACTTTTGGGCCATGCTTTTATCATCTTAGACCTTGTACTTTGCACCGACTCCAGCTTGTCAAGGTCTGCAGCAAGTTGTACATTTTTTGAGAATTACTGTTTTACAGCTCCTTTCTATCACCACACATAAGACCTCACCCTGTCTCTTCCAGTGCAACAGTCTTGACGCACCACTAGTACCTCCAGGGAGTGGATCCCGATTAGTGCCATGCCACAGTTAATGTGAGGCTGTCACTCGCCGCATGCCCCCCTTGGTGGGGTGGTGGAGTCCGCCCTTGTGCCCAACACTTTCTCGTGGAGAGGTCACCTGAGCACTTGCCCCCCCCATCTCATGGTTGCCAGTGCAAAAGGCCTTCACCTGGCTCATATGTGGGGTATTTCTCCTGGTTTTGTCTGTACTGCACACCATGGTCGTTGTCACTCTTGGAGGACCAGCGATGCAAAGGCACATTGAGACATGTCAAACTTCATGTCCTTGACAGACTGCCACTCCAAACCTATCTGTGCCATCTGCTCTACATCCACCTGTGTTTATCCAGGTGGCGGTATTGCAGTGATGACTACAGCCAACAGTCCACGTTGAAGCTGAGTGTACCTTTGTGCAGTCACTTCTCCTTCCCCTTGGCTGGCCCACCAGCTTCCACAAATTGGTCACAAACTGTTTTTGCCAGCATCGTGAGCGGTAGCACCACAACTATCGACCACAGTATGTTAATTGTGGCATCATAAGTGTATTGTGCAATGGCATACACACCTACAGTGTTGCTTTCACTTCCATATGCACCTCATTTTTTCTTTAGTGTGTTTACTTGTTTACTTCAGTATACAATTTAATTGGAGATGTGGAATAAATACATCTCAATGTAAATCTTTGATGTATATTTTCAATTCCCTCATAGGTTGCTACGCCACATGGCATATCGAAATTTGTAGACTGGGTGTGGCAGAGGCTTGGTAGATGCAATCGTAAGGTGTTGCCGTCATGTGCTGTGTGTGTGATCAGGTCCAAGTTCCCGTCTGAAACATACAAAGGTTTCCAGGAAGCTCACCCATATGTATTCCTCATTTGTTACACGTGTTTTGAAATGCACATTTTTTTTTGTATTTCCGGATCAACAGTAACACACAATGCAGTATAAGCCGATGTTAACTTTTGCAATATGTACACATTCACTCTACAGTTCCTCAATATCTATTTGACCACAGAGCATGTACATTTCATGTGGTACTGTTGATGCATATGTTATTAAATTGTAAGAACTACACAACACCACAAAACTCAGTTGCCTTATGGCTTTCCAATTCATTGTGACATTGATAAGCTGTTTTGTATATCAATACAAAATCAGGAATGATGTTCCCAGGTTATAGCACCACACCCATGACATAATACTTATTGAACTATCGCTTTATAGTTACCCATTGTAGCCTGCTGTTCTACTACTAGCTGTTGAACATGATACCACAGTTTGTGTATTATAAACTGTGGTTTGATGTCATCTGTCGTGGGACAGACATATGGTGTTTTGTGTAGGGTATGAAGTTGAGAACCATCAAAAGGAGGGTTGGGGATGGGTGCAATAAGTGCAGAATACATGTTCTGGTGTTTTAATTTTCTGCATTGAAAGTTGCATGACTGAATGAGTATGTCGCTGTACATCAACTGTGAAAACATTGAGAATGTAACTTGCGTTCATTACAATTGCATTTGTACTTTCTTTGTGTCCCATTAGACAATGTATTGAAAATGTAGAGGACTCCATGCTTAATGAAGTGAATTCAGTTCAAATTACATTTATACTTCCACAAATCTGCACTGTTAATTATGATACTGGATCACAACTAAGGTCAGGAAAATTACTAACATAGACAGGATGGAAGCAGTCCAGAGGAGGGCAACTAAAATGGTGCAAGGTCTACATCAGAAACCATATGAAGAGAGACTGAGAGAGCTTAATGTGTATACCCTTGATGAAAGGAGGGACAGGGGGGACATGATAGAAACTTTTAAGTACCTCAAGGGAATCAACAAAATCCAGGAGGGTAGCATCTTTCAGAAAAAGAGGTGTGTAAGAACAAGGGGCACAATTTAAAGTTAGAGGGGGACGGCTCTGGGGTAATGTGAGGAAATTCTTTTCACAGAGAGAGTGGTGGACGCATGGAACCACCTTCCTGGAGAAGTTGTGGGGTCTAAAACAGTGGGGGAATTCCAGCATGCATGGGACAGACATAAGGCAATTATAGTGGAGGGTTGCAGGAAGTAGGCTGTTGGTTAACTAGACTCTGCAGCTTATCCAATAGGTAGGGAAATGGGCAGATTGGGTGGGCCAAGTGGTCCTTATCTGCCATCAAAGTCTATGTTTCTATGTTTCAATGTGTACTGCAGCTTAAGTAGCACATCACTGAAATAAAACCATTCAAAATTGTCTGTAATCGTAAGGTCACATGTGGTGCTTCAATTGCTGGACTTATTAAACCTGCTCTTGTGCTAAGACACCAGCTGCATCTTGTCTGGCTTCTCAAATTTGTCAGCGATGGGTGATGGCACATTCTTCAGAGTTGCATGTTGCTTCACAATCCTGTAACTTGGGTATTTGTCACGTAGATTGAACACCTTATCCTTTAATTCAGTGACATATCCTGCAGTGAAATAAGTACATGTACCTTTTAAGTTCTGGAACGACCATAACATGTCATTTCTAAGCAATACTTATTAGGACTTAACGTGCGTTCAGACCACCCACAGTAAAACTTGTCACATGGTGGTACTCTCCCCACATACCCTTTTTTATGCCATAATCCTGTCTGTACCATCCTGCTGTCTGTACAGCTGCAATAACAAACAGTAGCTTAACACAGTAAATATACGAACATCTGAAAAAGGCAATTGTTTCTATCAAGTCTGCTTCTTTTGAAGGGTCATCAGTTTGAGCTAATGTCCCTGACCTCAGTCACCACAACTCCCATGCTCCCTACCCATGATCCTTACCTTCAACCTATGCCTATCCCAGAGTGTATTAAAGCTGACCACTGTCTTTAACGACATTACCTCTTCCAGCAGCGCATTCAAAGTATGCACCACCCTCTCTGTGAAGAAGTGCTTCCTGACATCCGTAGTAAAGCTCTCACCATGAAGCTTAACACTGTGCCACCTCGTGATGTGGTTGCCATGAAGATGAAACAGACTGTCCTTATGAACCTTATTTATCCCTGTCAAGTAATTTAAGGTAGCAATCATGTACCCTCACTTTGTGTCCTGTCTTCCAGTGACTACATGTTCGGTGCCATAAATCTATCCTCGTGTGCCTTGCATTGCTTACCAGTTATCGTCTTTATAGCCCATCTATGGATCTTTTACACTGTGTTAACTTAATTTTTCATGTGCAAGCAGCAGTAGTGGACTCAATACTGCAGATGTGGTATTACCAGTGACCTGTACAAGGGCAGTATAACATCCTCTGTCCTACTACTGTTCCAATTAGCTATGCATCCCAACATCCTGTTTCCTTTTGATGCTGCTTGATTGCACTGTGTGGAGTGCTTCAGGTCAGTAGTGATAATCACTCCCATGTCACTCTCCTCCTGTGATGCAGATACTGGTACTCCACCCCGGTACTACTGTGCCCTCAGATTCTTGGCTCCAATATGCATAATGTTGCATTGCTTTTCAGTTAAGCCAAGCCGCAAGATCCTGGACCACCTCCCAGCTTTTACAAACCTTCCTGTAGGTCCTGTACTCCTTAAGCTGTGTCCATCCTCTCACAGCTTTCTATCATGTGCAAATAGGCACATTGGGCCTATAATGCAATCCATGATGTCATTGATCAAGACATTGAAAAGCACCGGTAACAGCAAAGAGCCCTGTGTGATCCCACCAGTTACCTCTCTGATGCAACATAACTCTCCCCCCACCAACACCCTCTGGGTTCTCTACAGCTGCCAGTTCTCCACCCATCTGACCATCTACTCCCAAACTGCAAGATCCACCAAATTCCTGATCATCCTTTTGTGTGGCATCGAGTGCAAGGCCATGCTGAAATAGAGATTTCAAGAAAGAATACAACCTGCAATGTGTCCAACAACATGGTTTTATGAAAGGGCACAGCACATCTATGGCTCTACTGGAATTCACAGGTTTCATTCACCATACCTTGGATCAGGATCAACTTGTTGGTGCAACCTTTATTGACCTGTCTAAGCATTTAACACGGTCAATCACCATTTGCTGACACATCAACTTGCTGGGCTTGGAATATCTTCAGAAGCCCTAAAGTGGTTCACCAGCTATCTAGAAAACCGCACACAACAGGTCAGAATAGGGTTTACCCTTTCTGCTAAACTATCTGTCCGCTGTGGGGTTCCTCAAGGATCAATACTGGAACCCCTTCTATTTAGCACCTTCCTCAATAATCTTCCAGCATCCTGTTCTAAACCAGTACTCCTCTACGCAGATGATGCGGTCATTTTCTCAAAGACTGCTGACCCTACCCTCTTTCAGGCTCAACCTCAGAAAAGTTTTACTGAAGCTGAGTCCTGGTTCATGTCTCATAAGTTGGTGCTTAATTGCAAAAAAACAAAGGTAATGCTCTCCATGGTACCCACAGCAAGCACAAAGCCAAACAATTGGTGATTTAAAAAAGTGCAGGTGCTGTCCTTGATCAGACTCAATCTTTTAAATACCTAGGAGTTACTCTGGATAGTACACTCTCCTACTCCAACCATGTTGAGAATGTTGCCAAGGCAGTTAACATTCACCTAGGTCTTCTACATAGGCATAAACACTGCCTTACTACCGTAGCCCTCAGATTGGCTATCCAAAATTCAATTGTGTCTAATTATTGACTATGGTTTGGTCATTTATGGTTCCACCACAGACACAACCCTACATCGGCTCACCACAGCTCTGAATAAGGCATGTCATCTACTAACTGGTGCAGCATATCGTACTCACACTTGTGAGCTTTACAAACAAGCAAACTGGCTTCAACTCCAGGCTTGCTTTGAATATCACGCCTGCCTTCTGGCTAAGAAGGCAGATCTTGGTCTCCTATCACCAGGTTCCCTTCCACTTTTTTCAGTCCCTTCTGGGGCACTCAGAGCACACAAGGTTCTGTGAGCCAAACCTTTACTGTCCCTTGCTGTTGAACCACACTCCAACAGCAATCCATTGCAGTTAGAGCTGCTAATTTATTTAATTCCCTTCCTCCTGACATTGCAACAACTGCAACATTGGGACCATTTAAGTGGAAGCTGCATCAATTCCTAGTTTCCAGAGCATCTTGTGACTGCTATACCTAATCTCTGCTGACAGCTAAATGTACTGCGACCTCCCTCTTTTACCATTTGCCGCAGTACAGCCCTATCCTGTTGCTGAGCTATTCCACTCACAGCACTTCCTCCCTTATCCCTTTCCCATTCCTGCCCTCTTTTCATCCTACCTCATCCCCCCCTTCCTTTACCTCTCCACTCCCACTTCCCTCCTCTCTCCTCTGTTTCCTCACCTTGTTCTCTCCCTCTACCCTTGCCCTCGTGGTCGCCTCTGTGGTCTTTCCTGCTTAAGCTTCATTGTGGAATCTCCCTCCTTGCTCTTATTTTACTCCTTTCACCCCCCAATTCACCCCCTGTACTTCTCTCCTTGTAATCCCTTTCACCCCTCTTCAGACAAGGCCACTGGCTGCACTTGCCACAATATTTATCTTGCCATATTGTTCTTTTGCTTATGTAATTACTTTTCTCATGTTGTACTACTTACTGAAACCATTGTAATTTGCTATTCTTGTGACTTGACATGGAACCTCTGTAAAAGAGCCCTTGGCTCAAAGGTCTTTCCAATTTGTTAAATAAATAAAAAAAAAAAAAAAAAAAAGATAGAGGATGTCTACCGATTAGCACGTGTGTACTGTGTTAGTGACATAGTCAAAGAAGTTACTCACATTTGTTTGACATGATCTCCCCCCACCCATGAACCAATGCTGCCTGACATCCTGTTAATAATATGTTGTAAAGCACCACTTCGTACTTTCTGCAGCTACAACCAGCATGTGTCAGTAGGCTGCAACCATACTGTACAACTTGTGCTCGATGCACATACCAGTTTAAGGTCTTTCACTGTCCTTATTGACCCTTTGTGGATTTTACACGTGTTGTGCCCCATACACATCAGCACAGTACAGAAAGTTGAACAGTAACAACATTACGCAAGCCAAATTTACCATACATAATCGGTACTTTTATCTCCTTTATGATTGGAGCTCCGGCACGACCTTTCAGGTACGAAACTACCCACATTGGTTGGCCATCACGCCAGCAATCTTTGCGCTCATTCTGAATTTTCATTAAAATTGAGTACCGCTATTAACAGTCTGCAAACAGAGAAGTTAACAAATAAGTGTCAGCAATCACTTTAGAGGTTCTTACTGCCATGTGAATACATTCACTCTCTACATTTCTTGTACTATTTACATTGCTCACAGTAACCAGCTAGTCAGTAGGTGAAAATTGGAGAAAAGAGGTGGGGTGACCTCGGCTGCTGATGGCCAGCCCTGCACCCCTGGACTCAAGAGGTGTCTTCACTGGGTCTGCACCGCAGGTCTCTATAGGGAGGGGTGATCCTGCCATTGGCTGGCCTGTGTAGATGGGGCTTATAAATTCGCATGCCACACCACGTCCGGGGTGGAGGTGCTGGTGGCATTGTGGACCACTCCAACCAGGGATGAAAAGTGAGATATGATAAAAAAAAAAAGAATGTTACTCCGAAAACACCACTGGGTGCACTCTTCATCTTAGGGCCCAGAAAGGTACCGATTTGTCAACATCACCAGTCAGTAACCAAAATGGTGAAGCAATGCAAAATGGCCATGTTGCAAAGAAAGAAGGTTAGACAATACACAATATTATAAATTGTAAACCAGATAATCTAACTGTGAGTGTACAACTCACCATGGCCCATTCTGATCAAGTAGCGATAGTAGACAGGGCCAGGTTCACTGAAGCATGGGCCTGACTCAATCCTAAATGTACTTGTACCACATCCAAGATTATTTATTTGTACTAGGTAAGACATGCTTAAAGAGAGAGGAATGTAGGCCAATAGGGCACTCACACACCAAACCTTACTTTTAAATCTGTAACACACAGGACAACAGCCGGGCAGTGGTAATTGAGGCACACCCAAGGAAAAGCTTTTGGGAACCACCATTTATGTGGCTGCTACAAATGGAATACTTGTTATTTGTACAGTGACACTAATACATAAGCTGTAATGGCTTAGATAAAGTACCTGTCATACCGTGACTTACACATAGCTGTAGACCAACCTATCAGCCGTGTGTTACTAAATGTATTTCAGCACGGTTTACTGTCATGTAAACAATAAGTATGAAAAAGCATTTGTGGAAGATGTAATTGGACAAGTTTTGCTGATTACCTGGAGTTCTTTACGGCAGTACTGCAAGTCTGAAAACCATACAGAATGTTGGTTAAATATAGTCTTCAAAGTGCAGTCATTATAATGACAGGATTACAGAAATTAACATACCTTGCCTCCATGCTCTCATAAAAGAAGTGCGTCATTTTTGGGGCAAATAAAATGATGACCTTGTGGAAGGCCTCTAGCACAGATGTTTGCTCCACTGGAGATAGCTTCTGGATGTCCTTCAATAGCAAGTTATTACTTGATATTATCTCGAGTTCCTTATGAGGGCGATTACCTACAGTATGTAGATACAAATGGAACACATATTTAACAGAACAAGCATATCTGAACCACAGGGCAGTCACTGCGACTTGCAACAGCAGAACCTAACAGTGACTGTCAAATATCACATTTCAGCTCAACCCACCACAACCACCAATCCTTGTAACATCCTTTGAAGTCTGTGGCTGTTGTCGTGCACTTCTATCATTGTACTGTAGCTTACCAGCATCACATATTGCAAATATCTAGAAATCTATACACAAAGAAACTATGCCTTGCTGCATAATTTGTAAGAAACACATACAGAGGAAACATTACCTACAGTAATGGAAAATGCATTAACAATTAGGTCATGTATTGCGGAAGCACTGCAGGTTTCAGGGGGAAGAAAGACCTCAGGATGCTGGTAGATGCAAAATTGAACCAGTCAAAGCAGTGCAGAATGGTGGCAGCCCATGTAAATGACATGCTGCGGTGCATATCCAGGGGGATAACTGCACACTGCACAACAGCCTAGGTAGACAACACCTTGAATATTGCGTTACTTGACTGGTTAAAGAGGAGACTGACCAGGATGGTACTTGTGCTTGGGTAAAGGCCCTATGAGGAGCAACTGGGCTAGCTCAACCTGTACTATTTGGAGGACAGAAGAGACGGGGAGATATGATAGAGGTTTTAAAGTATCTCAATAGCTTTAATAGGGTAAGCCTTGGGCCAGCCCTTCAGCTGAGGGAACAGGGGGCCACCAGGAGGCACCCAGTGAAGCTGGAAGGGAGAGATTGAGGGGGGGGATAAAAGAGATGCTGCTTCGCTGGGAGACTGGTGGAGCCCTGTAATGCACTGAACAGAGAAGTAGTGTGTGCTACTACTGTGAAGGACTTGAAAAAGGACTTTGATAGGTGTGGGGGGGTACATCCATGAGCCCCGCTGGGAAATAGGGGTCCTTGTTTGGAGGTAGGGAGGGTGAAAATTGGTGCCCCGCGCAGGCACTGACCATAGAGCAGACTCGATAGATCATAGGGCCTGTTTTACTTGCTTCATAGTATGTTACTATGTTAGCATTGGTGGCACACCAGGAGAACCACAGTAAAGGCAGTATGTAAATGATATTTACATTTTTATATATTTTTTATATTCCAATGTTTGATGAATTCTGTATGGCATCCACACCACCGTGAGCTATAACTCCTGCCTGACACAAGGTTCTCAATACAACCAGACCGACCCTGAAGATCCACAACCTGTGCACACCCTGAGGTGTGGCAGCCCTAGCATCCCAGGGTGCTGTATGTTGAATGTAATGTGGCAGTAGGGTGGTCGAACATGGTGTGAGACAGTCCCGGCATTGGAATGAGGCTTCAACTGGTGGCGGTGCCATAGCCTATCCCCGAGATTGATGATTTTTAGTGTGTTCTCCACAGGAGTGCAGTCGTCCAATGATGTCAGCAGGCCTGCCATAGACATCAGCCATGCACCTCCACACATTGTTGCTTCATGGTACTATTACACTCCCTATTCCACTACATCATGTCAGTGCCATGGAGAAAAACCATGACCAAGCTCGTTCTTGAATTATGGGCGCCAGCGTTGCTCAACTGGTGGCATCCTTCACCTGAAACCTCACAGATAATTGTTGCATTTAACCAGCAATATCACCATATATTGCAATTTCACCTTTTTCAATCCACTTTCTTTCCATCAGCGGGCCATGCTCACATTTACTGAATAGTTCACCATGGTTCTCATGGATGTTTGACACATGGTTAAGAGTTGAGCGCCACTTTGCTACGTCCATGTCACCAATGCCACCGCTGCTGTTGGCACACCAATAGAGGTAATGGCTTATTGCCTTGGACCATGATGATAGTACTGCACAGTCCTTACATCTTGCCTTTGCCTCCAGTTTTTTTTTAATTCCTGTGTTGGAACGAAACAACTTATAAGTGTTGTAAGAAGAACACATTAGCATGTTTTAATATTCACATCATTCAGTGTTTAGATTCATACAAATATATGAAAATCAGTAAGTGGGACATCCCTTCATCTCAAGTGTCGACCTAAGTACAGTCTGAAACACCTTGCTATCAAGTAGTCATCAGATAGTGAAATACAATAACACTACCCTTTTCCCTGTAATAAAAAATGCCAAATAACAATACTGTATCACAGGATACCACTTCCTCCTTCAATGTGTTTCAGCTGTCAAGTACACTGTAACTTCTAAAGTGTATTTTCATGTGCCTCATCAACCTATTCACCCGAAAATGTCATGCAATGGAGTGTAATGTAATTACCTGCAAGTACATGATGTACACCAAGCCTACAGGGCCACGTGGCATTCACCAAAAAAAAAAAAGTTCTTGAACAAGTCATGGCGTGTCCTTGGTCATACATATTACATGAATAACTGGACTAGTCATGTGCACTTCATATGTTTTGGTGCAATGGACAGTGCTGTTTTTTCAGTTTGTCAGTGTAACCTACTCACACATAAAACAAGTGCACTCCGGCCATGCAACTTAGTTTGTACATGCAGTTGTGCTTCTAATTCACTTCTAAGGCACCTGTGCATGTGTAAATTTTGATGCTATCAAACAAAATTTACTCATGCACAGGTGCCTTAGAAATGAATTACAAGCATAACTTGATCTACAGACTAAGTTGCATGCCCATAGTGCACTTGGTTTATCTGTCAGTACGTTACACTGACAAAGTGAAAGAACAGCACTGTCCATTGCTCCAAAACATATGAAGTGCACATCAGTAGTCATGTGACGCATTTAATATGTATGGCAATGGACACGCCATGACTTGTTCAAGAACTGTCATGGGTGAATGACGCATGACCCTTTAGTGTCCTGCAAGCTCAGTACACACAAGACATCCACTGATAGGGTAGCATGCACTATACTATTCTCACACCCATACCTACAGCTATCACATCAAGTTCGTGTTTTTTAAATACCATGTTGAGGTGTTCCCTCAGCACTTACCTCTCATCACAAAACTTTTCAACATGTTTTCATCACATGATAATCCTTATTATGTTGTCCATAAAAAACTTTATGTTAAAGATATACCGAAAGAAGTAGTGCTACCACTCCGTAATGGCCTGTGCTGTCATTAGCGCCACTGGCTCCTGTGCATCTCTTAACACCCTTGAAGTTTCTAGACATAGCATTGTAAAGCATGTGAATTATAATTCCATTAACCTTTAGCAATGTGCCACACACCGAACCAGTGTGTTATTTCCTTCTCTTGCTCTGTCATATATTACTTGACGCCTACATGGCGGTGTGTCATCAAGCTTTGAATATGTACACCGGCATCCTTCACCTTACGTATTGCGTGTTTAAGGCCCTCAAGCTCCATAGCATTCGAGCTGGAGACTTCATTGCTCTGAAATGGGAAGGGGGTTGGGAAGAAAAAGAAATGTAATGCTTTCACATTATTCTTAAAAACCAATCACTCACCATCAATGAAAATGCTAGATATTATAACCTGCACTACAACTACTTTCATGTGGAAACATCACTGTAACCAACAAAAGGAAAGGGCTTTAACATGTGATGAAGAAACACAGTGGTAAGCACCTGAACTAGTTGCATGTCGACTATCTTAGATCAAGTCAAGTCCATCAAGGAGTATGAACCAAATTTTGCTGTGTGTCCAGGAGAGCAACAATGGGCATCACCACCCCGTTTAGCACTTGTTCCTTTCATTGATGTTAGTAGTGACTCTTGTTGACATTTCCACACATTACGGACTGATGGTACCAGGTAGAAAGAGTGCATGAGGCTGTAGGTTCGAAATTGATATCCGAGGCATATTTAGGTGACTTAAGAAATTTAGAATTTGGACAGGGCTTCCTCCACTGAAGTAAATTCCCGCAGCAGTCAGAAGATTGCCCATGGGAAGAGTTGATAGATGTGGTTGTGATTCCCATACAAACTTGTGTACATTTGGACATACATGTTCCAGCACAGCAAATCCTCCAAATAGTCTCCTTAAATAAACAGTCCCGGTTGCAAAACACATCATGCATACTCTCATCAGCATCACTAATGCACTTTCGAACACTAAGAAAGAACGCTGCCTATGCAGTGGGATATCCATGCTCAAAGGAACATAACTGTTCAGGAGAGAAGGTATTACAAAACAATTTTAATATAAAGGTAAAATAAGGTTCAGTATTTGTAATACAGAAACAGTTTAGTCCAAAAAAATTTATAAAATACTGAGTACTGTTGTACAAAAATGTGGTACCCTGTCCACCCCCTGCTTCCTCCTGCCCTGGGCCTCCATGGGATCCTTACTATTGAAGACCCAGGCACAGTATTCAGTGATTACTTACGCCTTGTCCAGAATCCTCAACCCACCCTTTTCTCTGGCCTCAGTGCAGTGAACTGCCTCTTCCCTCTCCTTCTGTACCATATATACCTAAAGAACCATCACCCCCCCCAGCCCCTGTGACAGTCTATACTCCTTCAGAGCCTTGGCACCTCTCACCACCCTGGTAAGTGTGCTGGCATTTTTAATGTAGTGCTCCCTATATGTGATCCCATGTGAATGATTGAACATAGCATATGTAGCCCTGTTTTTCCTTACCAGCTCCTGGACCAACAGCATGGCTTCCTAAAGCCATCGCCCTTTCATTTTGCCGTAGCACAGGACATTGTGACATACTGCAGCCATCTCTTAATGATGCAACACCTACTTGTCACATCCATGTCCGGAGTTATACACTGCAAGTGAACTTTGAGGAGTTCACCCATGTTGTCAAAGTAGGCCCCAGTACAGTCCACTGCTACCATCCTTATACGGACATTCACCCCACCCATGGCCAATAAATTAAATAAAAATTCCCAAAATATACTTTTGATACAGTTTTTGTTTGTATTCATTGTTATAATATAAATAAGGCAGTTGCAGGAGTTATATTGACAGTGTGTTAATCACCCCATAGGGACAGTATGGCAGTGGACTTTGCCTCTTGATATGTTACACACCTAGGGGATGATTAACAGACTGTTAATCTAACCACTGCAAATGCATTATTGCTTAGTAAATGATTTACATGTACATAATACAGTGCCATACAGTTCAATATCTTGAAAAGCATTCCATATTGTGGCTGGTTATGGATCATAAAAAACAGCACAAAAAGGGTTCCAATAACAGATACACAATTTTCAATCGTTACTTACCTGGTGATGTCATCATCTGTGGAATCTATTCAGTCATCATCAGATTGAGAATCAACAAAATCGGACACCTCCCAGTGAGGGTCATCTTCTTCATCAACTTGACAAATGAAGTCATCATCTTCCTCATCCTCGGATTCCACATCACTGGAAGTGTCACTGACATTATCAGTTGTTAATTGCCGAGGTTTGTACTGAGTGCCAACAGACACCATTAGAGATGCACTGATGCAGACTTGAACACCATGATGTATCCCTGTTGTCATTGTTTGACTACCTTTGGAAAACCGAGCCTTTCCAGTGCCTGACGGAACATACTTTAATGTCTGCGTACACTCTGTGGTAGTGATCTGCAAACAGATGGATAGCATTGTATTGAAAAGAACAGCACAATGATAGGGCTGCATGATAAACCAGAAAGTTAAGCTACTCACCAATTTATCAGTCTGTGTTGACATGTCCTTAGGTTGAGGTTCACTGTCAAGCTGTGACACTACTTCAGCATATTCAACAGCGTGAGATAACTGCTCTTCAGTGTCCATGTGTGGATCCTCATTCAACACTGTCAATTGTTGTGCACTAGTTGAGGCAATAACAGTTGTTGCAGAACATGTCACATCATTCAGTAGAACTAGCTCACTGAGAACCTGTCGAGTAGAATGTGGAAATATGTCACTGTTGAAAGTCACAAAATTCATCATGACTATGACAATATTATACAAAGCAATGAAATTTTAGTTGTACCTGTATACGTTTTCTCTTCCCAACAGCAGTGCTATGTCGCTTGGGCTTCTCCGACTTATAGGCAAAAATATTGTGACAAGCATCAGGTTTTAATCTATGCTGTTCAGGGATGAAACCAGTAAGGTCTAGAAGAGTTTGTGACATGGAAAATTGGTCTTCTGAGAAGTGATCCACACAAACTATGGTGTGGTCATTTGGCTCCCACCTGGAACGCTTGACCGCCATTGCCCACTGTTTGCGTTGCTTTGCATCTTTAGGGAACTGTTAAAAACTGCAGGTGTAACCACACCCATTTTTGCACCCAACTGCGCAGCAATGCTTCATGTTGACTGCAGAGTAAATAAAACAAATAGACATGAAAGCCACACATTGACAATATTATTACAAAAAACACTGTGTTAGTGTCAACGTTAATGCACTCTTATAACATACATATGTTAAGATGGTGACATAGCATGATGACATGACAGAACGTAGTGAGTCAATGCTGAATTATCAGATGAAAAAAAAACAGGGCTACACTGTCTTGGATAAAAATGGTTGTGAGCCTGTGATGAACTTGAATGTTGATGGAGGTTCATGGGTTGTATGGTCCCTTTATGTTAAATCCTTGCGTAATTTGACTTACTGTTTATAGCGTGTGGATAAGGTGGAAATGTTGAGTGTTTGAGGTGAAAGGGCATTGGTAGGCCCCTTCTGTTAAAACTGTTGTGTAAATTCTATTACTACATATAATGTATTGCTGATTGTGGTGTGCTGAGGGGGGATAGCCTCAAGGCATGTGATATTGTGGGATGTCAGCAAGGGCATTGATTGGATCACTCATGATCAGGCCTACAGCTACTACAGCCTGCATCTTTGGTGGGATGCTGTTCTGCACGTGGTGCAGTGCAGCAATGCTTCGGTTGTGCCTGGAGGTTTGGAGGGTGCACAGTATGCCTGCAGCTGTCACAACTTAGTGTGGGAAACATGGACAGCCTAGGGAGGCAGCAGGTGGAGATGACTGACAGCTGGACGTAGCCTGAGATGGTGGTGGGGCTGTGAAGGGGAATGTCGGACTTGACCATATAATGTCTTCATGCATTCTATCAGGCAGTGTTGGGGGGTGTAGGCGGCAAGTATCCTTGGGTCACAAGGCAAGGTGGGGGGGATGAGTATGATCGGTGTCGCAGCTTGCTGGGGGGGTGTCAGTAAAATGACATGGTGGGGGCGGGGCCTGATACTGTTGGGTATGAAGGGGTGGGGAATGCAGATGATGGCTGAGCTAGGTTAGTGGTGGGGACCGAAGTAGGAGGAAAGGAAGGATGTCTGCGAAATGAGATGGGATAAGAGGAGTAGGGCTGCAAGTGGCTGTCACATTTGGGTGCAAGCAGTCACCCATTTAAGGGGAGGAGATGAAACAAGTAAGGAGTCAGGGTTTGTTGTGGTACCATACAATGGTGGTTTGCCTAAGGAAGCTCCTGTTGTGGGACTCCATGATTATGGGTATCCAGTGTGAGGGTATGAGGTGCAAAATCAGCCTATTTCAAGATGACTGTAAGGTGGCAGTGGTGGTCAATCAGAAGATGGTAGTATGGACCTTCACGGTGGGCCTGAATACTCTTGAGAGCAAGTGCAGGATGCTTCACCTATGGTATAGGAACACAGAACATGTGAACACCTTGGTGATTGGTGGTGGGTGGAATACTGCAGTCATCGTCTGGTGACAAAGATGCTGAGGTTCCAGTAGAAGTCAAGATTAATAATTATTAATAATGCTGCAGGGGCACAACATGGCACACTGCAATGCTGCTAAGCATCCACAGCGGAGGATTACCTGAAGAAGCCGGTAGGTGATTATTACTCTATACAGCTGCCTTGTTAGATGACACCTCAAGTACTACATGAAGTTTTGGTGTACACACACAAGGAAAGACGTCTGGCTACTGCACCTCATTCTGAGTAAGGCAAGTAGGATGATGAATGCTCTAGGGGATAAGAAATATCAGGTATGACAGGCTAACTGTAGTTCAGGATTGACTCCATGACTTTACACACGCTTAAAGTGAAAGTCATGCACTGATCTTCCTTCGGACAAGTTTAATGAATAGGCATGACATGGGCCATCACACTGTCCTGTGGCACGCATTCTGTGTACAGCGGTACCACAAGGACATTGGGTACCTCATTAATGACCCTAGGGGAGATAATAGACTGCAGTCATCGATGACAAATAAGTCACTCACAGGTAAAAGGTAAAAGGGCAGTAAACAGGCAAATGTATAAATACAAAATTAATAAGAATCACCAGAAGTGGTAATGTCAGACAGATTGAAAGATAAGAAAGACAGTGAGTGCTGGGTACCATGGAACAAAAAAGTACTGAGTGATTTGTAAGTTATGTGGTAGGGTGTGGCTTGACTTAAAAAAAAACATGGAACAACACATAATTAAAAAAATTAAACACAACATACAAAAACAGACAGACAACACAACACATATGTCACATACAGAAAAAGTTAGGATTATTGACATGGGTGTGCAGACATTAATACAAGGCAATGCAGTTATCTTCCAGATTCACATAATACCATGAAATCTACAATGACATGATGACTGTACATTTGCATAAACCACTGTGAAACACGCACATGACATGGACATATTAAAAAAGCTAAATAGATTGTGACACTAGATTAAAGAGGGAAAATCGTACTATATAGGCTTCTACCTTGGACTGAATGCACCTGTAAAATCATGTAACAGTACAGTACTGTCTGTTACATTGCATACTGATTGGTCAAAAGAAAAGTAAAAAATTGTTTCACACAATGACATAAGTAATGGTCTGTGTTTATGTAAACATTACTGTAAAATCACAGTATGCATGTCAATGGAACTTCACAGCAGAACGAACAGCGGAACATGTGAAACCGATATAATGTTTTACTGAAAGAAGGACATTTTTACCAGACTGTAGCTGGTCAGTACAGCAGTGGTTGCTGAGAATAACGCAATGTGGAAGTGGTTCTGCATAAAACAGCAGCACTGCAATAACTAGTAGTGTATAGTGCAGTGTTGTTTGATATAGAATTACATCCCTTTCAAAATGCTGTTGTACAACACTTCCAAGGTCATTGAATAAGATTGTACCCTACTATGATACAACAACATTCTTGGACCACTACAGACTGCAAGAGTCAGTTGTATTTTGAAAGCACAAGAACTCACAAAACACATATTTCATGAACAACTATACACTATAAAAAAATACATGATGAGCACCTATATACAGAAGCAATGTGTTTTGCCACTGTAGGGTTATGATTCCCATGCACAGTTTGAGCTTTGCTGTACAGGTCTCAAGAACTCATCTGTGTCACAATGCACTGCTTCTACATAGTAGCACATCCAGTATTCTCTATATAACAACTGTGGCTCAGAAATGCACTATGCAATGTGTACATGCAATGTACACTGAGAATGTCAGGTCAGTCAGAGAAATATAAGTTATGCATATTGGAAAAAAGCCATGTATAAATTATTGGATTGGAGATGGCACTAATTACCAAAACCACAGAGGAAAGAGTCTTGGGTACTATTATAAGCAGTAATTCACAATTACTGATCGAAAAGTGCAACAATGATATCATGAAAAGGTAACAAAAATTACATAATGTAAGGGGTGACAATCACCATATCACCATGGCACGTCTGCAGCTAGTGAAACCTTCTGAGGTCATACAAAACCATTGCCATACAGGAGTAAGAATGGACATGAAAGTGACAGAAAGCAAATAATGACATTGCAGCACTGTGCCACTTGTGGCTATGAATGGGCAAACAAAATAATGATATGCAAAATGACAGACGTCTGAATCCAAAGCAATAAAAAAAAATGCTGTAATCAGTAGTTGTGCAGAAGGGGCTCATGAGAACAAATGATCATGCAGACTGCACAGTGACAGCAATGAAATAAAGACAATGAAAAATGAACTGATATTTTGTCATTTAATTTCATTCATGTCACTGTGCAAGGTGATGGATCATCCATGCATCACGAATCAATTAGGCACAATGGGTTATAGCAAAGTATTGTATCCGAAAAGTCTATGCAAGGATCATTGTAATAATTCTTAATAATAATTCATTAGTCCACAGTAAAATGAAAGATTGACTAGGAACACAAGGCTGTAAGGATCAAAATCAGAGGGTGTACTTTCATTCACAGCAATGTGAAGAGGCTAAAAATAACATATGACACCCCCAGGAACCACAATACTACATACAACCACTGAAAAAAAAAAGACAGGTACACCAAATCTGGAAAACAGCTGCACATAAGAGAACATGCGGTACAAACAGGTATAAAAGGAGGGGAAATAAAAAGGTGACAAACAGGCACAGAGATCACTGTAATACACACTACGGAAAAGTACCTAGATGCAGGACAATGTTGTTTTAAACACTGTTTTTACACTATGATACCGAACAAGACCTAAATACTGTACTAAAACACTGCCAGATGAAATGAGCACATGGACAGGAGAAAGCGGGAAACAGAAACTGTCAGATAGATGTCAAACTACAAGCCCACCCTATGATGTCATCACGCCTGACGCTCTACTGTGCACAGCGTGAAGACCATCAAAATAGAAACTGAGGATCCTGGAGACATTGCAACAATTTTACAAAGGTCAGAAAATATGTATTTTGAAACTTTTGAAATGAATGCCAACACAGAACATGTTTTTTAAGTGAATCTTTATAGAACTGAAACATTGAACAGTGTCTTAAAACTGTTGTATTTGATCTTTAACTGATGGGTGGAGGATGTTACATTCCTGATGAAATACTTTAAATGTGTGACCACCGTCTGTCTAAATTTAAATATATTACCAATATATCAGAAGTATGTGAGTGGTTTGATTTTACATTCTATCAGGAAATCCTCTTCCAAATTCACCAATAAAATGATAGCATCTTGTGAAGCCATCCGGGTGCCAATTAAATCCCATAGTTTGATAATAATGTTTGCTGTTGAAACTTAAATTGTTGTGGGTCAGACTAAAAATTCAATAAGTTCCGCAGAGAATTTTGGGTGGATGTTGTGGTGCTGTCCTTTCTCTTGTCAGCATTTAAGACAGGCTAAAATTCCATCAGTATGTGGGACATTAGCGTAGATGGAGTTCATATCCATTTGTGGCTAAGATGGTAAAAAAAAGAGTAATGCAACATCTGCATATTATTATATATATATATATATATATATATTTTTTTTTTCAAATTAACTAGTTAGCAATGTTTATCAACACTGCTGGTTATCATTTTCATTAAATTCCTGTTTCCTCCATTGTGATAGAGATTTTCTGAAGCTCTTTTAGTAAATCCAGCAAGTTTATGTACCATCTAGGAAACAGTCTTAAAATTTATGTTAACATCACCACAAAAAAAAGAAATACTTAGCAGGTGTATGAACACTTCAGGAATTAGGCAGTTGGATATTAAAACTGGTTATGGTTTTCAGCAACCAGCAAGGAAAACATTGTATCTGTACCACAATAGGTGCTGCAATTGAGAAGCACGAAGGAGAGGTGAGAGAAGCTGCTGTACTGGCTTAAGCATGGGTGGAGCATTTAGAGTACAGGAGCTAGTGAAGCTGACAAGAAGTTTCATTTATTAGAAGTGAAACTGAGTAAACTATGTTTCTATGATCTTTTTAATGTATGGTACAGCTTTAAACAGACAGCAGCACTTTGACTGATATCAACTGGTTACCCAGTTATTAGTTAATACGGAGCTCTGTAATAACTGGGTAACCAGCTGATATCACTGAAGCTGGCTATTGTAGCATTTGAAAGTAATGGTTTGCAAGTTGATAAACACTGCTACTGGGAATTATAAATGGATAAGTCCGGTCTTCAGTCCCACATTATGAATATGATATGATTCAAGGTTTATTAATAATTCACTTCAAAGAATGTTACAGTATCTTCTTAACCAATACTTGATATTTAGTTTATATATGCAGTACTGACCAGATAAGCAGAACATATAGGTAATTCTTCTTGAAACTTTTTTAACTGCTCAAAAGTGATGCCATAGGGCACGGGGTCAGGATAGCACCAACAATAATAGCACAGTCAAGAACTGCGCAGCAATCATAGCATCATTTGTTGGGGGGACTGTGCCCCAGCACCTCCCAACATGGGATGCTCTGCCCTCACCCACCCCCAGACTAAAGGATTCTCACTCTGGGGGGAGCAGATCATGGGGAAAGTTAAAATTCGGGGGGCTGTGAATACTGTTTCCACGGCCCCATGTATAAACAAGCATTTGTTAATGCCAAATGTTTGCTTGCTGATATTAGCATTGGACATGCAGAAGTTTAAACAGATGCTGAATAGGAGTGGCAGTGAAGTATTGAACTCACGCCAATCCCACCTCCACCCTGCAGAGATGGACAGGCATTGGGGTGTGCCTGTTGTTCATTGCCCATAATGCTCGCGGCATTTCACCTCACCCTATCCTGTAGACACTGACAAGTGTTGAGGTGTGCCTTGGGGTGTTCAGCTTCACAGTCACCCCATTTCATAAGGACATACACTGAAATGGGTGCAGTACAGGAGAATGGCGTGAAGTCTGGGGCTGAAAAGTGCAAAGGCACACCTCAATGCCTATTACTGGCTTCAGGGTGGGATGTTATGGTTAGAAACCCAAACTCCCCGGGCGTGTGTTAGTATTTGTACTACAAATTTTCAACATGGCCTTTTTGTGAACCCCACTTCATGAAAGCATTTGGGACCTCTTCTCATGAACAGTGGCACTGTGATTTTGTTAATGTGTCCCAAATTTCCCACAACGACCGCGCCATTGTGTACCAGATGTGCAAATGCATATTTTGGGCAGGATATGAAAAGTGACAGCCATACTGTTCATAAGCAGGTGTGGCAAAAATGCCCATGTTGAAAATCTGGAGTGAAAATATTACAAATTTACGATGTTACGAGGTGCAGGGAAACTGTGCAACACATGCTTGTAATGCAGTCATTTTATGGACTTTTGTCACCAAATATTCAACATAGGCATTTTAGGACCTCTGCTCAGGAACAGTGTTACTGTGATTTTCTTAATCTGTCCTGAACACTGATTTCCCACAAGCGATCGTGCTATTCTGCACCGGGAGTGTGAAAACACATTTTGGCCAGGATCTGAAAAATGACAGCTGTATTGTTCATAAGGAGGTGTGGAAAAATGCCAATGTTGAAAACCTGGAGTGAAAATATTACAAACTCGCGAAGTTACGAGCATGCGTAGAAACTGTACAATGCACGCTCATAACGCAGTCATTTTTTGGAATTGTTTCACCAAATTTGTAACATAGGCCTTTTGAGAGCCCACCTCACGAGCAGTGACACTGTCATTTCGTTAATCAGTCTGGAAAGGTGATTCTGCACAGCAACTGCAAAATCACCTTTCGGGACAGAATAATGAGATGACAGTAACTGAAATCATGAGGTGGGGTCCCAAGAACCCCATGTTGACAATTTGGTGCCTAAATTAGAAAAAAATAGCTGAGATATGCTCCAAAGTTGAAAAAAAAAATACATTTATGTCATTATACAGCTTACCGGCATTTCTTTAGTTCGTGGTCAGCTTTGAAGAGTGCAGACGTGTTCACGGTCCACCAAAAATCGTTGCACCAGGCTCCGGAGGTAAGTATGGGGTGAGGGGGGTGTGGTGAGGTAGAATACACAGAAGGTGAGTGCGGGTTGGGGGAAGGGGCATGGGGCTCAATGAGGGATAGTTTTCTTTTCTTACAGGATTTAAAATAAAAATAAGACATCGCAAGACACTTTTGGCACGCTGGGGTGGGCTCCCAGCATGCCACCTGGCCGAGTGTTTGTTGGGGAGGTGGGTACTGGAGCCGATGGGGATTGGACACCCCCCATCAGCCATACAGTAGGGGGGGGGAGTGAGAGCGCATGAGCTGAGGGGGATTGGGCAACCTTTCAGCACATAACAAATGGGGGGAGTGCATCATGCTGACGGGGATTGGGATACCCCTCTGGCAAATGAATTGGGGATGGGGCATGCTGACAGGAGGATTGGGAACCTCCAAGTCAGCTTTCATAGGGACTCTGAGGTGGGTGTCGAGCTGCTTCCTGCCGCCATGTTATTAGAAATGTTACACCAGGCAAGGCACCGCCCTGCAATGACAGGTTGCTCCCTCATTGCAGCGGCGGTTTTGTTTGGTGGTGTGCTGGCTGAACTAGTGTCAGCAGCAGCAGTGTGCCACAGCATTGAGGAAAGTGGGTCAAGCCTCAAAAGGCACTGGGGGCATTGGCCCCAACAGTGCCACACCTCCAAAACCCTCACTTCTCTCCTAAGCTGTCACAAAATGTTTCTTGCAAATGCACGCAAGCAAACATAAAAAGTGTAAGTCCCGAGTGCAAAAAAAAGTTGGAGTCCAGGATTAGAACCCTGGTCTCCACTGCTGCTGGCTGAGCTGCT
Source organism: Neoceratodus forsteri (assembly GCA_016271365.2). NCBI lineage: Eukaryota > Metazoa > Chordata > Ceratodontiformes > Ceratodontidae > Neoceratodus > Neoceratodus forsteri. Next base: position 1,087,352,147 of record CM057450.1, read on the forward strand.
CAATGCACCAACCCTCCATGCCACAGGAGCAGCTCTGCCAGCCTCCTAGATTCTGGTGCCCTTGTGCATACAGCACTACAGACAGTGACCAGGGGAGCACTTACTGTCCATGCTAGCGCTACACAATCTAGCGCTCTGTTGACTGGCACTATTCGTGTAGCGTTCTTCTAACCAGGTACCATGCCATAGTAATTCTAAATAGTAACATGCTGTATGTTAGTATAGAGATAAAAAGAGAGAGATAGATGTAAAAGTGTTACAATTACAGATGTGTTCTAAGGACATTATGCAGTGAAACAGTTAGTTGCCCATGCCATTCCTATCTAGATTTGACTGAAACTAATAGTAAAACAGTCCTTCATAGTCAATCTAGTCAATACAAATCAACTATCTGGTTAATAGAGTGATAACAGTAGAGTTGCTGGATTTACAAGGTAACAAATGTATCTGTGAGCTGTTCTTCCAGATATGGTTATTATAGAGCACAAACCCTGATCACTGTAGTTATGGTATTAATCTGTATAAAATGAAACAGAAAATATAAAAACATGCAAATATTGGATGTGAATTTTTAAAATAAGCAAGCCTTTTTGAAGTGTAATCAATGGTGTAGATTGCTTCTTTCTGAAATGTTAAAACAACTGGCTAAGTTTAAAAATTAAGGTGGAGGAATGGGCAAGACAAAGCAATTTAATTTCTGTGGCACCCAATCCTGGAGGCTCTAGGTGCTGTACATGGCATAAAATAGTGGGAATGGCGGCAGTTTATCTGTGTCCGAAGTAACTGCAAGGATTTTGGTGAGACACGTCCTAGTGTCTCCATAGTGATGGACTGTATGCTCCTTTTTTTGTATAAAAACAGTTTATTAAGTTTTCAAAGTACATCACATTACAAATCATAGGATAAAGCCACAAAAACATATCATGGCTGGGGGTAAATCCCCTATGGAGATACAACTCTAAAAAATCAATAGAAGTGTGTAGTGTATCACACTTATGCTGTATCTATCTATCTATCTATCTATCTATCTATCTATCTATCTATCTATCTATCTATCTATCTATCTATCTATCTATCTTTATTGCAAAAAACTACGTTACTGCATCAGTTAGGGTTTTTATTAAAGCATCATAAGCTGGGAAATTCGATGTTAGGTTTACCAACCCCACCCCCCTCCCTCCACACACCAACAGGCATCGGGTTGTGCCATGGGGCGGTCAGGCCTAACTCTCACCCCATTCCATGTGTAAAATATAATGTGTAACAAAAACCCTAGCTGATGCATTAATGTAGTTTTTTGCAAATATGTATATATTGATATATATTATAGGGGTGTGGTCACGCCCCTATATTTAGGGTTGAGTAGGCACTTTAATGTTAAACCTCAAATTTTGCACGTTAATAACTTTGCAACTATTCTACGGATTTACACAAAATTTTGATTGCATGGTCTGGTATGGTAGATCTCCTGTTTTACCAAGTTGCGTTTCAGTCAGATGTATAGTTTTTGGACAGCAAAGTGCCAAAAAATGCACTGTTTGCCACTTTTGCGTGTTTTTTGCCTGTGGTGCTGCGTGGACACCATGTGGGCTATTGGTTCAAATCATAGGCTGTAGAAACAGCTTGGGCCAAGGAACATGCCAGCATTGGTTTGGTGAAAAAATAATAATCCATTCAAAAGTTATTTAACTTTTAATTTCCCATTATATCCTATGGGAACATTTATATGTATATTTTGCAAAAGAAGAATGGCAATCTGGTCATCTGGTCTTTTCTCACAGCTGAAGATTTTGCATGTTCACAACTGAAAATTTTCTCGCAGCTGAAGATTTTGCTATCTCACAGCTGAAATATTTTTAAAGGTATAAAAACTTTAGGATTACATATCTCATTAATAATAATAATAATAATGTTTATTTAATAGAGTGCCTTTCACATTTCAAGGCACTGCACAGTAAGCTAAAACAATTAGACAATAGGAACAATAAAATCAAAGGAATTCAGGATATGCTTTTCCCCATAGAAAAGTCTTCAGTGTCTGCTTAAAGCACCCAACTGTCCTGCACTTACGTAGCTGATGGGGCAGAGAATTCCAGAGGGTAGGTGCAACAAACCCGAAGGCACGAGATCCAGATGACTTTAAACCCACCCTCATAATCTCCAGCAACCCCTCGTCAGCTGAGCGGAGCTGTTGCAGAGGGGTGTAGGTAACCAGGAGCTTTTTCAAGTAATCAGGACCCTTTCCATGTAGGGCTTTGTAGGTCAATAGATCTACTTTAAAGGTGATCTGCACTGAATAGGCAGCCAGTGCAGATCACGCAACTCAGCGGTAATATGAGTTCTTCTTGAATCCCCAGTCAACAAATGCGCTGCAGCATTCTGCACTAGCTGAAAGCAGCGGATATCAACCCCCAGAAGCCCTAAGTAAAGGGATTTGCAATAGTCAAGGCGCAATGTCACAAATGCATGGACCAAGATAGGCAGATCGCTGGATGGAACAAGGTGCTTGATCCTAGCAATGTTCCTAAGATGGTAAAAGGCCAGCTTGATGACTGCCAACACCTGACGATGAAGGGTCAGGCTATCGTGAAGCACCACTCCTAGGTCACGCACCCGTTCAGAGGTGAGAATCTGTGCTCCCCCCAGGATTAAACCGGAGAGGAGCACAGTCCTCAACCCTCTGTCCTATGACCCGGGTCTACAACCAAGACCTCAGTCTTTCCTGGGTTCAACTTTAAACCACTGGTACTCATCCAGTCTTGGATCTCTATGAGGCAGCTGTTCAGTACCGAGATAGCACTAACCTGGTTGGGGGCGAAAGACAGGTACAGCTGGGTGCCATCAGCATAGTAGTGAAACCTCAGCCCATACCATTTTACAATGTCTCCGAGGGGCAGCATATACACTGCAAATAACATGGGGGACAGCACCGAGCCCTGAGGCACCCTGCAAGGCAAAGATAAAGCCTCAGAGGAGAAAACACCCGAGACCACTCTCTGCATTCTACCAGCGAGGAAGAATGTAAACCATCTGAGAACTGACCCTGACAGCCTGCAGATGAACCTCAAATGCTTGAGCAGAACCCCATGATCTACAGTGTCAAAAGCTGATGATAAATCAAGGAGAACCAAGATGGAGCGGTGTCTCCGATCTCTCGCCATCAGGAGATCATTGAGCTCCCGAACCAGAGCAGTCTCGGTGCTATGCCTCTTACGAAAAACCGATTGGAGAGATTCGCATAAATTATGGATGGTTAAATTGTTTTCCAGCTGAGCTGCCACAACTTTCTCAATAACCTTCCCCACAAAAAGAAGGTTAGTGATAGGCTTGTAGTTTACTAGGATTTCCTTGTCTAAAGAAACTTTCTTTAGGAGGGATGTCACCACCCCTTTCTTCAGGGAGCTAGGAAACTCACCCGAGTCCAGAGAGCACCGGACAATCAGAGCTAAGATCGGGCTGATGATATCACTACAACCCAAGATCAGGGAAGTAGGGCTCAGATCTAACCTACAGCAAGTGGGATGCATCCCCTGGATAATCCTCATAATATTCACAAACTCTGGCAGATCAAAGGTACTCCAGGACACTCCAGGCTCTGTGACATAACACCAACCAATAGCATCCCCCATAGAGTGAAACTGACTGCACTCCTGCCTGATGTCAGCCACCTTATTCGCAAAGAAATGAGTGATCTCATCACACTCCTCTTGTGAAAAAACTTGATGGAACTGCCGACAGGTTGGGTTGCACAGCCTGTCAACTGTTCCGAAGAGTTGAGCTAGACGGTTCCGTGTGACAGCAATTTCCCTGGACAGGAATTCTTCCTTCTTACAGGAAATTTCTGTTTGATAGAGTTTGTAATGCTCTAACAAAATAAGGTGGTCGGCATCCAAGGCTGTCCTCTGCCAATGATGCTCTAACCAATGCCCCTGTCTCCGCAACTCCCTAAGAGTCCCATCAAACAATGGGGCCCCAGGGCAAAGCAGGAGGAGGAGAACTTGGGCAAGAGCAATCCGATCGAGAGCTGAAGAGACAGTCCTATTATAGGCCGTAGCCAACTGCTCAGGATCAGTGCTGGTCTTGCCCAACAGTGAGAGGTCCATCACTGCCATCAGGTCTTCAGGGAACACAACCCGCAAAATGCAATAACTGACCATCTCCACAGGGGTCGACCTACCCAGGGTGGCCAAAAAATTAAACCTAACAGTGAAGTGGTCGGACCAACCAACCGGTTCCACCACCAAGTCGGAGGCTTCGATCCACCAGGAGGAAGACCAAATCAAGGGAGTGACCACCATTGTGAGTAGCTGAGGAAACAACCTGTGTGAAGCTCAGAGATGTCATCACCTGGAGGAAGTGTTGACCAAAAAGCGAGTATTCATCATCGACCCAGGCATTGAAGTTGCCCAGAACCATCAGTCTGGACGACTCCAATTCCATGTCGGCAGCGAAGTTTGCTACCTCCTGCAGGAATATCTTCTCATCACCTGGTGGATGGTACAAATCTGGTCTCGTGACATGAGGCACTTTTCAGAACCCCTTTTTTTTGGAGAGTATTAGATCAGAAAGGTGGGAGAGGTGCCTGCTAATACCAGACTTGGACCTTAGTATTGGATACTTTACCGATACCTTCCAAAAAATTTGTAATTTCCATGCCCCTAAAATAATAAAAAAACATAGTGATTTACCTAAATTTCCGTGGATAACAGATAAACTGCAAAAAATAATTAGATTTAAAAACAGAATCTGGAGAAAGGCTAAAAAGACCAAAAAAAGCTATGATTGGGAGCTATTTAAAATTAAAAGAAATGAGTGTCGAAAATTAACAAGAAGGGCAAAAACATCCTACTATCGTAGTAAACTAAATCATAACACTAACCCTAAAAAATTTTGGACTACTATAAAGAATCTGTCAAATCCTGGAGGGCATGGAGGACAAGAAAAATTAAAACTGAGAATAAATGAAACTATAACAGAAGATCCAGAGGAGGTGTGAACATCTTAAATGATTACTACGTTGACCTTCCTACTCTAGGACTAACAGGAGATAGACCAATAATAACTGATGTTAAATGTGAAGAATATTACTCTGATTTACACCTCCTTTTAGATTTTAAAAAATAACAATATCTGAAGTTACTAAGGAACTATTAAGAATAAACCCTACAAATCACCAGGACTGGATAAACTGGAAGGTAGTTTTCTGAAATAGCCGCTCCATATATAGCACAAACAATCTCAGCATTATTTAATTGGAGCCTACAGGAAAGGTATTTTCCTTCTTTATGGAAAACAGGAAGATAATACCTATTTACAAGACTGAGATAAAACATCTCCTAATTATCGTCCCATTGCTGTTTTGCCAGTTCTGTCCAAATGTTTGAGAGACTGGTAAGTCAGCAAATGGGAGAATATTTGGAAAAAATACGATCTACTAACGAAATATCAGTCAGGCTTTAGAAAGGGTTTCTCAACTCGTTGCCTTGGTTGAATTTAACGATCTGAGCCGTACATCTTTGAATAATGGTAAGGATACAGCAGCGATATATATTGATCTGTCAAAAGCATTTGACTTGGTGAGCCACCCCATTCTTTTTGAGAGGTTGATCAGTCTGGGTTTCTCTGGGGATCCACTAACATGGTTTATGTCATATTTGACTGACTGCTTCCAGAGAGTTCAGTTGCAGAGTTATCTTTCAAACCCTCGGACTGTCAAAAGGGGAGTCCCTCAGGGGTCCATTCTGGGACCCCTGTTATTTTGATATTCAATAATGATTTACCATCAGTGATTCAGCATACAGACATAAGGATGTACGTGGATGATACTGTCTTGGTGGCCTCTGGATATAACTTGGTGGATCTCCATAGAGACCTACAGACTGACTTTACCAGGGTACAGGAGTGGTTTGCTAAGTCTCAATTAATAATGAATGTAAATAAGACTAAGTTGATGTTTTTTGGAGCTGATAGACAACATAGATATTCTGATGTACAGATCACATCTCTGAACCAAACCAAAATAGAACAAGTTGCAAACTACTGTTATTTGGGAGTTAATATTGACTCTTTATTGACTTTCAAAAGTCATATTGAGTCTGTTATTATCAAAACACATAAAAAGTTAGGTGCTTTAAAGAGAACTACAAAAGGTTTGAGATTACAGGACAGGAAACTGATTGCAGAACAGCTTATACTCCCCGTGATTAAATATGGAGAGGTTATATACAGAGCTGCAACTAAACAACTTTTGAGTAAATTAGATAAGTTACAGTATAGGGTAGCTAGATATGTCCCACGTTGTAATTTTAGGACTCATCATTGTGACCTTTTAATTAAGCTAAATTGGTTGTCTCTTGATTTGGAATATAGGAACAGTTGGTCCTTATTTATTTATAAATATAGGACAATTTATTTAAACACAACATAGCTAAAATATTAGCAGATAAAAATCCGCCCTCAGAAGAAATTCAGTCAGAACTTTGTATCAAAACAGAATTGATCCAGATAAGCGAAAAAATCAATTTGGGGACAGAACACTAGTATCACAAGCATCAGCATGTTGGAATACACTCCCTCCTTCACTGCGTTCTGTGAAAACCGTTAAAAAATTTCTTAAGGGGTTAAAGATGTATCAGGTTCTTTTATGTACATGTATGTGATATTGTTGTTGTCCTATAACCTTGTCGCTGTGTGTAGGGTGTGTGTGTTTTTATTTAAAGTATGTATTTGACTGTTTGTTTATAATTGGTGTGATTATGTGAAACTTGGAAATTTTGCACAGGACTGTCTTGAAAACTGGATAGTATTATCCAAACGACATGTACTTTTCCTGTATAAAAATAAAGTTTTTTACTACTACTACTACTAGATGAGGGCTATCCTGCACCCCACACCAGCTACCACAGTGCACTCAAATGACCTAGCCTCCTCAACTGGAACACCACTTAGGCCCAATTTGGTCTTGAAACAGACCATGACCCCCCCCACGTGGTCCACTCTCGGGAGATGTATAACCGAGTACCCGGTGGAGATAGCTGCCTTCAAAACAGGGGCAGCATTCCCATCTAGCCAGGTATCGGTAATGCAAACCAGATCTGCTGTAGCCACAAAATCAGCAATAAGACCAGTTTTGTTGCAAACAGATCTGGCATTGCATAACAGTGCCCGAGTTGGACGAGGTTGGTGAGCCTTCCCAACTACTTGCCCTCCCTGAACAGAGGTGCCCTTGGGTATGGGAACCAGAACAGGATCTCCACGTTCCCAGATACTATTTCACCCCAGGGTGTCTTCTGGTCCTAACCACCTCAATGGTAGAGAGCCACTCATTCAGGCTCCACTGTCCGCAACCCCGCACCCACCTCTGACACCCACTGCTGCGAGCAATCCCCAGCGCTCGACAGTGTTGATAGACAGAAGCTGGCGGGGGGAAGAGAACAGGTGAATGGCGCTGAAAGCGGAGGCTGAATAGCACAGGATGGGGGGGGGGGCAAGCAGGCACATTCCACCAATAATTATGGCCAAACAATAGAGGAAGCACACAAAACCCCAAATTCCTATGACAAAGCTACAAACAATTAAAATCCTAAAACCCCCCAAAGCAATAATAACTTAAACCAAATCCCAACTCAACAAAACATAAAAAACTACCCTCCTCCCACAATTGGATAGAATTCAAACCCAGAGAAACAAAATAATAATAAAATCCCCTCTCACAGGATAAAATGCACATACAAATAAAAATTCACCCCCCTCCTGCAGCCCTTTCACAGCTGAAAGAAAGGGAGACTTCTGGACACACCCACTGCCTAGAATACACAAAATAATCAGACAAGAACTAAAGCAAACATAAAACATCAAAATAAAATAAAAAATAAAGGTAGATTTGGACACCCTGGTCCTTTCACCACCAGGGGACCATAAAACAAATTAAAAGTCTGGGAAAGAAGTTGTCCAACAGTAGGAGAGGTCATAGAAAAAAGAAAATCAACACAATATAAATCCAACGGAAGCTTCTGATAATCCAACATAAATGTTTAAGTCCAAAAAGCCATGAAGGGATGAGCAGCAAAGATTCAATGAAATAAAAGCTGCCAAACTTCGTAAAGCCCCAGAAAAAGCACAGGTACAGTAAATACTAGTCTCTGACCCCTCACAGCAGAGTCCAGGCAGACCCGTGGTTTGGTCTTTTTACTTGAAATTTACAGGGTATTGAGGTGATGCCCTAGAGATGTGAATTATGCTGTTTAGGTATTGGGGAATTATTATAGGGGCGCAGTCACACCCCTATATTTAGGGTTGGGTAGGCACTTTAATGTTAAACCTCAAATTTTGCACATTAATAACTTTTCAACTGTTAAACGGATTTGCATAAAATTTGGAATGCATGGTCTGGTATAGCAGATCTCTTGATCTGCCAAGTTAAATTTCAGGTGGACATATGTTTTTTGTGCAGCGAAGTGCCAAAAAATGCACTTTTAGGCACTTTAATGGTAAACCTCAGATTCATCACGTTAATAGCTTTGTAAATGTTCAACGGATTTGCATGGAATTTGAAATGCGTGGTCTGGTATGGTGGATCTTTTGATTTAGCAAGTTGCATTTTGATTGGACATATGGTTTTTGCATAGCGAAGAGCCAAATAAATGCTCTTTTCATCACGCTTGTGTGTTTTTTGTCCGTGGCACTGCGTGGACACCATGTGGTTTATTGGTCCGAAACTTGGAATGTAGAAAAAGCTTGAGCCAAGGAGCATGCCAATGTTGTTTGGTGAAAAAATATTAATCTCTTCAAAAGTAATTACAATTTGAAGTTCCCATTATATCCTATGGGAACATTTATAAGCAGATTTTGCAATGTCCATGGGAAAGACCAGATGTCCCTAAGGAAGACCAGATGGCCCAGATTGGTACAACCATATCTCCATAACGGTTTGGTCATTTTATTTGAAATTTGCAAGGTGTTATGGGGATGTCCTGGAGATGTGAAATATGCTGTTTAGGTGTTTGAGAATTAATTAGTTGCAGAGATGTTCAGTGACGTACAGTAGTTGACATTTTTTCCCATAGGATTACATTGTGGTCTGTGTCATGACTTTCGGAGCCATTATGTCAGAAACGAAGCAAGATACAGATTTTTTGCTACTGATGGCTTAGATCATCTCAAGGTGATCTAAGTCATAGGCAAGGCCCCTGGAATTCTGCAGTTCTGCGGGTTGCAGAATTTGCCACAGAATTTGCATTATGCCGCAGAATATATATAGTGCCGCAGAATTCATTGTTTTTGTTGAATTTTCATATAAATATACTGTTTTTCCATAGTGTCAGGCTTTCTTTCCCACCTTGTTTATCCTGAAGCCCCTCCTCTATGCTCAGCATATGATGTCATTGATGACATCACATCATATTTAGCCAATGACAGGACTGCATTCTGCCAGATAAATGAATAAATCATCCCGCAGAAATCAGAAAATGCTGCTGCAGAAGTCAAGGAGCTCTGCCGCAGAAATCAGAATATTCTGCCCGCAGAACACCAGGGGCCCGGGTCATAGGAAAACAATTTGAAATTCTAGAGTAAGCCTGTAGTGGAATTTTTTTGTACATTGCACAGTTCTTGAGATATTGTGAAATAACTGTCACAAGGGTTCAAAGAGTGCCTGTCCAGTGCTTTTCGGTGCCCATATCTCAGAAATGATGTGAGATATAGGTACAGTCTTTCAATGCTGCATGAAGTACTCTCTGTCATGATTGCAATGACACTTGAATTTGTTTTCCTAGCTCTTACGGTTCGCAATATTTTTGCAAATTACTGTTACAAGGGTTTGGTGGCCTATATGGCTGCAGTATGGCTCTGTAGCTTTGCATAAATGGGAGTATGGCTCAGAGGGACAGTGCTCCCACAGATGCATATTGTTATGCAAAAATTGGCTAGTTGGTGGGGGCTATGCGCTCCCACTAATGCATGATTTTACTAATTATATTACACTTTTTCAAAAAGTAAGGAAATTCATGGTAAAAAACTATGTTTGATGCATTATTTAGGGCTAAAGTTAAAAAAGTCAGGAAATGAAACATTAGGGTTAAGCCCCTAATCCCCCCCACACTCCCTGCACCCCCATCCTCCACAGACTGACAGACACAGGGGTGTGCCATTGGAGTCATGAGGCCTAAATCTCACTCCATTCTCCTTTACTGTAGCATGTCACATGGAATGTGGTGAGAGTTTGGCCACTCGATCCCAAAGGCTCACCCCGGCGTCTGTCAGTCTGTGGAGGATGGGGGTGCGGGGTGTGTAGGGGGATTAGGGGCTCAACCCTAATGTTTAATTTCTTGACTTTTTTCACTTTAACCCTAAATGAAACATTAAATGTAGTTTTTTGCCATGAATATATATATATATATATATATATGTGCAGTATGTATCTATCTATATACATATACAGTAGATGTCTTAGCTGGCAGAGATGCAGTTCACACACAGCATCAAGTGTGAATGGTGGGACATTTGAGTTCATAATTTTCATCAGTTGCACATACAGTGTATACTTTGCCTTATAAGTGAGGAGATCTTTCCTTTCCAATGTCATAAACCTTTGATATGCATATCAAAGGGTTGCAACATTGGATAGGAAAGATCTCCTCAGTTATAAGAAGTAAGGGGAGGGAGTTGAACAAGTAACTTACCACTTATGGCCCCCTAGCCATGGATCTTTGATCCACTACTGAACAGCACTGGCACATCTTAGGCACAGATTAAGATTTAAACAGCACCTTTCACGATGGTCCAAAAAGTTACAGCTTGTAGTCATTATATGCAGTACTAGACTTGAAAGGGTGTGTGCATTTGTTATTTTTTGCCAAGGTTTACTCTGCCTTACATATTTTATGCTTGTTTTTGAGTCCTGCTGCACTTGCCTTTGCTGTTCAGCTGCTGGGCTGCTGACTCCTGCTGACATCACTATATGGCAGAGGAACGACTCGCACTATACAGTACAGTGTAGTTGCAGCAGTTTCACAAGGGAAAACTGCATTACTAGATGTACATACTGTGTTCCCCTTTCCTCAAGACACCCTGTTAGCAATGCATTATGCAAAATCCAAATGCCTTGTCAGTATGTTTTGTAAAACTGACTTCTGCCTCTGTAACAAAGCATGGGAAATGAGAGAAGATTGAGTTGCTGTTAGCACCTTTCCCAGACCTTTTTGACTTTCATGCATAAATTACCCCTTCTTGCATTGATTCTGGAATTGTATTTCATTACTGTCCTCTGCAATTAGTTTTTGCATTCTGAACTGCTAAAAACTGCAGGGTGTACCAGAGCTTCTATAGCAAGCCTGGTGTTGCTGTGGACCTAGGGCTATACTGCTGACATCACAGTAAAACCCTGATTATTCCAAAGTCATGGGGGACATGAAAATATTTCTGATAATCGGGGTTTCAGATAAACAGGAGACAGTGGTTTGTACCATAGTGCCTGAGTGTAGTTTGGTTTCTTTACGTATGTGGACCATTCAATTAAATAAACAGCAGCATATAATAAGCTTGTGTTGTAAAAATGCATTTACTAAACAGAACTTTAAATTTAATCTGGCTAAAACATTAAAATATAGTGCAGTGCTGTACATACATATATTTTTCTATCTAATATTTTGGCCCTATGGGCAGAGGCACTTCAGCCCCCGTCATCCACACATCACACCCAAGCCTGGTCTTACCCCCCTGGGTGGGGCCAAGAGGCAGGTGCCCCCTCCCCAGGACAAATGGTCATGAGCCCTGGCTTACCCTCCAGGAGAGTGCCACAGGAGCAGGCCCCCCCCCCGCAGACTACCATCTCTAGGGGGTGGCGGCAGAGGTGGGAGATTCATTCATGGGGCCTGATTTTTTGTGGATGCTGACCCCGGAGGTGGGACATGCAATGACATCAACGGGTGTGCGCCCAACATCAGTACCAGTCTCCCATGATGTGTGGGTTCAATACCTGTGGCTCCCTAGTCTCTGCCAGGGGCAGCTAATAGACTGAGAACTCATCCTCCCTCCCCCCAGAGAAAGAGAGTCACCAGAAGGCACTCAGTCCTTCTCCGCACCAGCCAGCCCTCGGACTCCTAGGTCATTCCTGAACCTGGGTTGTCGGCATTCTGAGCAGATGCCTTGCTGCCACACTAGTGCTGTACATATTAAAAAAAAATTCATTAAAGCATTTCAGTGAATCAGTAGAGACATGAAAGTTACACTCTCTTAAAGAAACAGTAGTGTGGTTTCTAAAGTGCTGCAAGTGAAGTGCAAACGGTATGGAGGATATGATGTAACTTTTATGACACTTAAGAAAACTCTGTACTGGCACACCACTTTTGTGATTTGTTTACTTCCTCTACTGCCTGCAGTCTAAGTTTTCATAGAAGCAGCATGTGCTGGTAATCAGGGTTGTCTTGACTCTCAAGCCACAAGATACACTTGTTGAAAGAGTCAACTGCTTCTGAAACTGTCGGTACCTGTACTGTCCAGGTCTGTCATACTCCTTTGATGTGAAGCAGACACGTTTTGTGCTTTGCTGCCATTATTGCACAGACTTTCAACCACACTGTCTGCCCTCAGGCTGACTGATGCATTTGCTTACCTTTATATGCAGTTGATAATGAGCAGATTAGATACCAATTCACTTGTTAAGAACATACAATGGTGTCTGCATTTAGTAAATAAGTAACTGAGTGTATGCAGTTTCAGATTACCATGGTCGCTAATGGGGGCAACTAACACAGAGGTAAAGATTTGTGAGCAGCATGGGTTTATTAATGGAGCTGCCTGCAACTAGTTTATATGGTGGCAATCACCCACTAATGATGAAATGTGAAGCGCATTTTAGAGTTTTACAAAATACTGGGTTGCTTAATTTAAAATGCAGGTCGGTATAACACCGATTATCAGTGTTTACTCAGGGGACACGGGACAGTTTTGGATAATCTGGAGATTCGGATAACCGAGTTTTGGATAATTGGAGTTATACTGTATATGGCTGAGGAGTGACTAACACTGCAGTACAGTGAAGTTTCAGCAGTTTTGCAAGGGGAAACTACATTACTAGGTGTACATACTGTGGTCCCTCTTCACCAAGACACTCAGTTAGCAATGCATTATGCCAAAATCCAAATGCCTTGTCAGTAAGTTGTCTTGTAAAACTGATGTAGTTCTGCATCAGTAACAAAGCATGGGGCATGAGAGAAGATCGAGTTGCTGTCAGCCAAGAGAGCTGTCAGTTTATGCATTGGTGTGATTAGTGTCTATACTGTGATCATTTGAAAGCAGTAATTCCTCCTTACCCATGCCATACTGGTGCCTTCCATGTCTTTCTATAGTAAAGCACCTGGCAGTTACTCCAATCAAAAATATCTTATTGCTTATCCTTCACAGGCCTACTTGGCATCAGCATGGCACTGTGAAATGCTGAAGACTAATTCTGGTACCATATAATACCACCAGTCTGTGCATGCACAGAATCCCGGTTTCATTTTTCAAACAAGAATTTTTCTGAAAATAGCACTCAGTTTTTAAAACCACCTCTACAGTGCATACAACACATCTAAACACATTGTTTGCATTATATGGTACCAAAATTAGTCTTCGGCATTCCTCTGTGCTATGCTGATATCGGGGAGGTGCGGGAATGGAGGAGCAATAAGGGATTTTCAGTCGGGGTGACTGCCAGATGCTTTACTACAGAAAGACATGGAAGGCACCACTATGGCATGGGTAAGGAGGCATTACTGCTTTCAAATGATCACAGTATAGACACTAATCACAACAATGCATAAATTGACAGTTAACTGTCTTGGCTGACAGCAACTCGATCTTCTCTCACTGCTCATAGGTTCATAGGTATGGTACAAGTTAAGTGGGTAATCCCATTACAAACTCATCACCTATTGGCAAAATTGAAATTTCTTGTCCCCCATATGATTGTCCAACTCGTGTTTAAATTGTACCAAATTATTACTGGAAACAAACTCTATAGGTAAGTTGTTCTATGTTTTTGGTATCCTTTGTGTGAGAAATTTATTTCTCTTTAAGGTACTGTTTATTTCTGTTTTAAACTTTAATTTATGTGAACGAGTGTTATGATCTGTTATAGATTTCTGAAGACAGAGTGCCTCACATAACACTACATTCTTTGTTAATCTATATGCAAGACACATATCACCTCTATATGCTCTATATTCATGAGAATATAACCCCAAGGATCTTAATCGTGTACTGTAATCTATATCTTTTAAACACTGTACTTTTTTTGTTAGTCGCCTTTGTAGCTTTTCTACTGCTACTATACCACCTACAGATGTAGTAGTGCAGAAGGGAGTGCAATAGTCAATTTGTGACCTTACTAGGTTGGTATACAATGGTATCAATACTTCAGGTTCTCTGCTTTTTATATGTGTAAATATACAGGATAATGTGCCATGGCATTTATTTATGATGTTATTAGTATGAGATGTAAACTTCAACTCATTTGTAATTGTGACTCCCAAATCCCTTTCTGATGTAATTGATTGTAGAATGCAATTATTAATTGTGTAAGTTGCTAATACTTTATTTTTACCCAAGTGCATAACTTTGTTCTTGGCGGAGTTAAAGGTCATTTTATTTTCTATAGACCACTGAACAAGATTATCAAGATTAGTTTGTAAAGTGCCAAAAGCATCAGAGTTGTTTTCAATACAACCTAGCTTACTATTGTCTGCATATTTGTGGATCCAGACACCGTTGGTTGTTTGCATATTAGCTATTAACAAATTAAACAGCAAGGAGCCCAACACAGAGCCCTGTGGAACACCACTGATCACATCACCCCAATCAGAACAATATCCCTTAATACTGACACGTTGTTTCCTGTCAGTAAGTCATGATTCAATCTAGCTAACTATATTAGCATTAAGACCCAATTTTACCAATTTGTTAATCAGGATACCATGAGATACAGAATCAAATGCCTTTTTGTAATCCAAGAAGATTATATCCACTGGGAGGCTTTGATCCAGGGTCATGCTTACTGGCTCGATAAAATGTATCAAGTTAAGTTGACAGGATCTTTCTTGTACAAAACCATACTGGCTAATATCAGAGAAACCTATGTTTTGTAAGTACTCTAGTATTTTATCCTTTAATATTCTTTCAAGTAATTTACCTATATAACATGTCAGGCTAATAGACCTATAATTACTAGCAAGTTGTTTGTTCCCATTTTTATGTATTGGCACCACTGTAGCAATAGTCCATTCTCTCAAGGCATATCCTTCTCTAACAGATACATTACATAGTAAAGTAAGCAAATCAGCTAAAACAAAATCCAATTTATTAAAAAAAGCAATTGGAATATCATCTTTACCTTTAGAAGAATTGGATTTAGTAGCATGAATTGCAGCCTTAACTTCTTCTGATGTTATTAATGGGTAATTATTACCAATTGTAATGTTACCTATGCAAAAATTATCTTTAAATTTGAAGACTTTTAGAAAAGTTTTGTTAAATTCTCTGGCCAAATCTGACTCATTTATAAGAAGTGTGTTATTTCTAAGTAGAGGACCAATCCTTCCCCTTAGTGATCCAATATAATTATAGAATTGTTTTCTCTTGTCTTTTGCAGCATTAGCCAATTTTTGTTTGTGGGTTTTCTTAGCACTTCTAATGGTTTCTTTGCACAGATTAGAAATCCTGGTATATTTTTGCCATTTCTCCTCAGATGGAGCCTTTTTATATTTTATATACCCATTTTTTCTAATTTTTTTTTTATTTTACTATTAAACCAGAGGGGAACCCTCTTGTTAGTTTGAGTATATTTCTTGTTTTCATGCACCCAGGTATTAATGCAATAATAATTATATCTTTTAATAGCATCCCAGATTTGCTTACAGTTCTTATTATGTAGTTCAGACTTCCAATCCCATTCACTAAAGTGATTTTTAATGGCCTCGTAATCGGCTTTATAATCATTTTTAAATCTAGTAATGCTGCTATTAACATAAACAAAGTTTTTCAATTCCAAAAAACCATATTATGGTTGCTATCTCCCAAAGGCTAAAGAACTGCTGGTAAACCTTCAAAGTTAGTCATATTTGTTAGAATAAGATCTAATATATTTTCTTTCCCCTGTGGGTTCGGAAACAAGCTGATCCAAGCTATGTTGTAGAGTTAGTTCAATAAATCTATGATCTAATTTAGTTTTACCGATAAGTGTTGACCAATAGATAGTTGGGAAGTTAAAATCCCCCATTTAAATTACATTTTCAGAATCATCTAATTGCTCAATTGTTTGAAAAAACAATTCATTACTGTCTGTGTCCAAATTTGGAGATCTATAATATAAACCAATTGTCAATACCCTGTCAGTATCTATTTGGACTAAAATGCTCTCAGTGTCCTTATAAGTAGATAAGGCACTGGTGATTTGACTACTTTTTAAACGGTTATTCACATATAGAGCTATGCCTCAACCATTATTGTTTTGTCTATTTTTTTGAATATATGGAATAACTCTCTATGTTAGTACCCCAATTAGAATCAGTGAACCAGGTTTCCAAGACTCCACATATGTCTATATTGTCTCTTCTTAATATATATCTTAATTCATCGGATTTATTATTCAAGCTTCTAGCATTAAGCAGCAGAATATTCAAATTACTACATAAAATATTGGGAGGGGTATTATTTAATATGTCTGCCTCTCTAATCGATGAAGTCCTAAGTTGTAGGTCCTTAAGTTCCCTATCTTGTTGAGTACTTTCCCCACCCACCCTTTTATTCAGTTTAAATGCAAACGTGTGCACTCATTAATTTGTGCACCTAATGTTATATTACTGAATATATTTAAATGTAAACCATCCCTACATACTAAGACAGGTGTGTGTGCAAAGTCCTCCCAATGTGTAATACAAAGTATACCCTGTTTTAAACAACAAAAATGAAGCCAGTTATTCAACAATTTTATTTTTTCATGTGTGTCTACGGAAGCCCTAGGAATGGGGAGAATCTCAGAAAATGCAATCTAGCAATCAAAATCTGTTAGAAGATTATACATTCCTACAATTTCTTCTTTAATATTTTATAGATCTTGATTAAAAGCATTATTTACCCCAGCGTGTATTATGATCAATGGATTATTTCCCCTTGCTTTCAAAATATTTCCAAGCATTTTTGTGATATCTTGAATTTTGGCACCTCTAAAGCTGGAGACAGTATGGTTTGCCTTGTCTTGGTTACATATAAACCTATGTATGTTTTTTTATGATGGAGTCACCCAACACAAATATTTGCATGGACTCCTCAGGTTTATTTTCTGTAGTATCTCTGGGCATGTGAACTATATTTTCAGGTTTGTTAAACAAATCAATCAGGTTCTCTGATACAGCTGGTGTATTTGTATCCATTAATACAGGCGTTCAATTAACTGTTGTAGTTGGGTGTTTGGGGGAAGAGTCCCAACTAGTAACAAGGTTATCTTTATCTAACAAATGTATTAAAGGATCAAAGCAGTTTTAAGTAGGTATTTCAAACAATGCTGCTTTTCTACCCTTTTTAACTGCTTTCTTGTTTGTTACCAAGTACCAGGCATTCTCTGTAAGCATGAGGTCAGCGTCCTCCCTTACACGTTTTCTAGTGGGAGGATTTATAGAGAGTAAACCCTCCTGCCCATGGGAGTCCCTTTCAACTGATACAGAAGGTATACTATTACTACAATTTCCTGAAATAGTCGAATCAATGTGAGGATATGATCTGTTTATTCTGGCGATAGTGCCTGCATAGCTGCGCTCCAAAATAGATAATCTATCATTAAATAAACTGATTTCCTGGGTCAGATCTTCATTTAATAAACATTTACAACATTTAATAATATTCCCCTGGCCTACAATAGGTTCTGTACTGTACATTGCACATGCAAAACACATATACATGATTTTGCCATCTTGTGTGGTTAACATACCGGCCATTATTATGATTTCTAGTTCACCCTATTATAGTTGAGGCTCTGTATGTGTACTTACGTGACAAAAAAAAAACCTTCAAGCTGAGCCTTTCCTGTCCTCCCCTCACTTGCCAAACACGCAAAGCACGTGCAGATGCACGCTCACCCTCCTCACTGCAGGATGAGCTTTAAACTGAGTAAAGACCCGGAATTGGAGATCGCAGGTCATGAGTAGCCCTGAGCAACAGAATAAAACTATTAAAAATATGGCTCAAAGTTTAATTTTGCAGTTACTATGAAGCCTAATATTGTTAAAAAGCCCAGGGGAAGTAATTAGCCCAAAAATCTCCAGCGTCTGTAAGCTTTTGTAGCTCGCCTAACAGTACACAAAGAACTACAGCTTCTCTACCTCTTCCCATGTTGGAAACAGGGCTCAAATATACTGTTTCATCTATGAAGATCACAGTAATTAGAAAGCATCAGCACAGTTCACAATTTAAAATAAATGTCATTCAGCAACACTTGCAGTGCAACCTCAATACTAGGTAGCAGCAAGTAAAATAAGTGCTCGCCGCAGGCCGAGCTTTAAACTGAGTAAAGACCCGGAATTGGAGATCGCAGGTCACGAGTAGCCCTGAGCAACAGAATAACACTATTAAAAATATGACTCAAAGTTCAATTTTGCAGTTACTATGAAGCCTAATATTGTTAAAATTCCCAGGGGGAGTAGTTAACCCAGAAAATCCCAGCGTCTGTAAACTTTTGTATTTCACGCTACAGTACGCAAAGAACTACAGCATCTCTACCTCTTCCTATGCTGGAAGCAGGGCTCAAATATACTGTTTCATCTATGAAAATCACAGTAGTTGGAAAGCATCAACACAGTTCACAATTTAAAGCAAAGTTTCATTCAGCACACACTTGCAGCATAACCTCAATACTGGGTAACAGCAAGTTGTTACAGAGGTAAAAGTCAGTTTTACAAAAAAACATACTGACAAGGCATTTGGATTTTATCATAATGCATTGCTAGCAGGTTGTTTTGGTGAAGATGGACCTTAGTTTGTAGATCTACAGTGGTAATTATGCAAAAGTTTCCTGAATGGTATACTGAGTGGAGCACAAGCGCGGTACCTATTGAATAACATGTATACTACTTCCACACAGTGACACACGGTGCACGGTACCATGAAACTTTTCACAATTACCACTGTGGTAATGTAGTTTTCCCTTGTAAAACTGTTGCAGCTTCACTGTACTGCAGTGTGAGTCACTCCTGTGCCATATAGTGATGTCAGCAGTACGGCCCTGGGTCCACAGCAACACCAAGCTTGCTATAGAAGCTCTGGTACACCTGCAGTTTTTAGCAGCTCAGAATGCAAAAAGTAACTGCAGAGGGCAGTAATGAAACACAATTCCAGAATCAATTCAAGAAGAGGTAATTTATGCATGAAAGTCAAAAGGACTGGGAAAGGTGCTGACAGCAACCCGATCTTCTCTCAACCACATGCTTTGTTACAGAGACAGAAGTAAGTCAGTTTTACGAAAACACATACTGACAAGGCATTTGAATTTTTGGCATAATGCATTGCTAACAGGGTGCCTTGGTGAAGAGGGACCACAGTATGAACAGTTAGTAATATAGTTGTCCCTTGCAAAACTGCTGCAACATCACTGTACTGCAGTATGAGTCACTTCTCTACCATATAGTGATGACAGCAGTACAACCCTGCATCCACAGCAACACCAGACATGCTATAGAAGCTTTGGTATACACTGCAGTTTGTAGCACCTCAGAATGCAAAAATTAACTGCAGAGGACAGTAATGAAATACAATTCCAGAATCAATGCAAGAAGGGGTAATTTATGTATGAAAGTCAAAAGGACTGGGGAATGTGCTCTTTAAGGGAACTTTAAGGGGCCGGTCCCAGGATCACATTTCACAGAGGAAAAAGCATTAAAGATATGCTAGTACAGAGTGAATTTAAAACCGAAAAGACACAGACTAATTGGTTACCTAGTAAACCCCGCAGATTCTATCCCTACAAGTGCTGCATCACTTGCCAACATGCAGTCCAGGGAAAAAATTTTTTAAATCCAGCAAGTTTAGGTTTCAGAGAAGTCTTTATTAACTATTTCTTTACGTGCAATACCCATTTCATTGTTTATGCCCTATGGTGCTCCTATGGCAAGGTATACATTGGCCAAACTACCAGACCCTTGACAGAACGTATACAGGAGCATTACAGGGCAAAGCAATGACATGATTTATTACACCCGATAGGTAAACTATTACACCCGATAGGTAAACATCAATCAGAAACACACTCAGCAGAGAACCATGCAGTCAATTACAAGGAGACTGATTATTCCCAACATTGATCCAGGGAAGGGGGAGGTTTCACCAGTTGGACCACAAAGGATCCAGGTGGAGTTTCAAATTGAAAGCCTTAAAACCTACTAGTTTTAATGACTTCATGGAATGGCAGCCACTGTGCAACTGTTTTGGACACTGGTTTGTAATAAGCAAGACAGAGCGGTTAGCATCGTCTCAAAAAGTAAAGTACAGCTGCAACCACTACTGACTACTGACATCCAGAAGTTCAACAAAGTGGTATGGTGACCAGATACTTTTATATGCAGTTGACAGTGTGTGATGAAATATTATTGCATACAACTATCCAAAAAAATGTGGCTTGTAGAGATTATTCATATCTCATTTTATTGTTTAAATTAATGATTTATATACAAAGCATGGATATGGATAATGTTTAGAATGTGTGTATGCAACTGATTAAAATTATGAATTTGAATGTCCCTCCATTCACACACACACACACACACACACAGACACATATATGTATATTCATTGTAAAAAACTCTGTTAATGCAGCAGTTAGGGTTGATAGTACACCAACAAAAGTTTGGAAATTTGATGTTAGGGTTACCACCCCTACCACCCCACCCAACCTCCACACACCACTCGATGTTGGGGTGTGCATTGGGGTCATCAGGCTAAGCTCACCCCATTCCATGTGTAAACAAGCTCACATGCTACAGCATAGGAGAATGGGGTGAGAGTTAGGCCTGACAACCCCATGACACACCCTGACATTGAGTGGTGTGTTGAAGGTGGCTGGGGTTGAGTGGTAGGGGTGGTAACCCTAACATCGAATTTCCAAACTTTTGTCAGTGTATTATCAACTGTAACTGATGCATTAACGAAGATTTTTTGCAATGAATTTCCCTTAATTTTGAGGAAGTGTGATGTAACTGGTAACTGATATGTGTTTGTGAGACTGTGGGCCCTCCTGGCCCTGTGCTCCCTTCACAGTGACATTTTTTTGCCTAATGATATGCATATGTGGGAGCATGGACCCTCCAGGCCCTGCGCTCCCACTTACAGTCACATCTCTGGTTCCAGGCCCTGCCACACTGTACATTTCAGCAAAAAAGTATTAGCCATTTGTTTGCTATGAAATGCAAAAGAAACTGGCTCATTTGGCACTTTCATTTTGAGAAATTCCGCTTCTTTCGCAAAAACTCCCATAGGTTAACCTACATGACTTTCATGAAACTAAAGAATACTGTTGCAGTAGCACTGTCATTTTTGCGAAACAAAAGGCAGTGTCACAACACTAATGGTACTGTCGCAAAACAAAAGATAGTGTTGCGACATTTTACTGCTACTTTCGTGCCAGTAGTGATACTGTTGCAACATTACTGGTACTTTCTCTAAAGTAAAGGTACAGTAGTGTTGAAACATCACTAGCACTTTCCTAACCCACTTCCCAGAAACGGGCACCAAAAGGTGGTGCAGACACCGATATGTCAGCAGTGTGTTCCATAGTTGCCTTTCACTACTTTACTTTAGCAAACACTAAGGCCAACAGAAATGCACACGGATAACGAACACGCAAACAGTAACGGTCACGCAATTGGAAATGCAGACAGTTACAGTAACAGCAACAATGATGCCAAAGTGAACAGTAATGCAAACAGAAATGCAAGCACGTACAGAAATGCAAATGGTAATGTGCACAGTCATGGTACTGCAACTGGAAGTGCAAATGCCAATGGTAACACCATCGATGACGCCAAAGGAAACACAAATGCAAATGCAAATGGTAATGCACATGGTAACGCAAAATGAAACACAAACAAAAACAGTAATGGAAATGCAAATGGTAACAGTAATGCAAATGCAAGCACAAAAGGAGCCCTGCGCTCCCACCATCTGATTTTTTGTAACATAGTAATGCTGGCAGTAATTACCGATACAGGCATGGCGGTGGCGGCACGTGGTGGGTGCTGGCGTGAAGTGATGCTTGCAGAATGGTGAGAGTGAAAGGCTTGAGGTAGTAAAAGCAGGAGTGGTGGCACAGGCAGTGCAGTGACACAGGTGGCCCAGGCAGAGTACAGCGGTAGCAAGAGCAGTGATATGGCGCTGCGCCAGTAGACACAGGCAGAGAAAGATGCAAGCGGTGGCACAAGCAAACAGAAATGCAAACAGTAAAGGCAATGGCACTGCAGAAGGAAACAGTAACATAATTAACAATGGAAACACAACCGAAAAGACAAATGCTAAGGCCAACAGAAACACAAACAGTGATAAACACGCAAACAGCAATGGTAATGCAATTGGAAATGTAAACAGTTACAGTAACCACAACGATGATGCCAAAGTGAATAGTAATGCAAATAGAAACACAAACACAAGCACGTATGGAAACGCAAATGGTAATGCGCATGGTCATGGTACCACAATTGGAAATACGAATGCTAACGTAAACACCAACAATGATGCCAAAGGAAACAGAAACGCAAATGGAAGCACATATGCAAATGCAAATGGTGATGCACACGGTGATGCAAAATAAAATGTAAACAGAAACAGTAATGTAAACACAAATGGTAACAGTAATACAGTTACAAGAGCAAATGAAAACACAAAGGGTAACACACACGGGGGCGTAGACGGGAACGCTAATGCAAATGGTTATGGAAATGCAAGTGGAAACGCTAACTGTAA
The DNA here is from genome assembly GCA_016271365.2 of Neoceratodus forsteri. NCBI lineage: Eukaryota > Metazoa > Chordata > Ceratodontiformes > Ceratodontidae > Neoceratodus > Neoceratodus forsteri. The sequence goes on from CM057450.1 coordinate 1,087,375,124, forward strand.
CAGTAAGAGAAGCGCACACCCTTTTTTTCCTCAAAAGCTGCATTGAGAAACACAGTGAATACAAAGAATGTATGCATAATAATGGGCCTCGGAGCAGAAAATGAGCACTTGGAATACTAAATTGCTTATATCTCAGGAACCGTACGAGGTATTGGCCAGGAGGGTGCCATTTAAACTGACTAAGGAAATATGGGACCCTGAGGGAAGGTATGTTGTTATACATGGATCCTTGGAATCCTGTCCGGTTATCCTTGGATTGGTATATGGTCCAAATAATGACTCTCCCTCTTTTTTCGTAAATCTATTAAATATTATAACTGTGAACCCCCCTAGGCTTATGATATTGGGCGGGGATTGGAATTTGGTTCTTCAGATGGAGTTAGATAGATCCGATCGAATATGACAGGGCTTATCTCCAGCTCAAAGGGCGCTGAAAGAATTCAAAGATTCGGATGCATTAGTGGACATATGGCAAGTGCTTAACCCCACCGAAAGACAGTATACTTTTTTCTCTGCGGTACACAAAACATATTCTAGAATCGATTATTTGCTTATAAGTTTACATGCGATCCCAGGGGTTATACGTGTAGGAATTGCAACAAGGGTGATATCCGATCACGTATCAGTTGACATGGAGTTTTGTCTAGGGGCCGGGGCTAGGCGCTCTCCATAATGGCGGCTGAATAGCCAGCTATTAAAAGATCCAGCTTCCTCTGAACATATCATGGAGCACATTAGTTTATTTCTCACCCATAATTTAGGGACGGTTGAGAAATATGACCTAGTTTGGGCTGCCCTAAAATGCTCTGTGAGAGGTGAATTTATTAAAATGGCGTCTAATAGGGCTAAGTGTCAGAGGTTCAAATGGAGGAGCTCTTAATTGGCATCAAAAGGATAGAAAATATCCTTTCCCGTACCTCTCCAGAAGAGTTGTGGTCCAGATTATATCAGTTGCAGGCCAGTATGTTTGGGTTACAAGCGCGGAAGGCTGAGTTGTCTTTACATGGGATCAAGCTCAATATTTAGATGTGGAGAAAAAGCAAGCAGGCATCTGGTGATCGTCTCGTCAAGTGGAGACTTTGCAATTTATTGCTGGAATCTACTCGAGGAAGATGGCAAAGTTGTTACTGATTCACAAAAATGGTGGAAATGTTTGGTTCTTTTTACCAAGGTTTGTACTCAGTGACCATCTGCCTTTCCATAGATTCAGATTTGAATGCTTACCTTAGATCTGTGACCCTGCCAAAGCTCACTGCGGAGGATGCTGCTTTTGGCCCTGATTGCTTTAGGGAAATACAGGAAGCAATCCAGCAGTTACCTTTGGACAAGTCCCAGTCCGGATGGATTGCCTAGTAATTTTACAAAGTCTATCAAAGTGTCTTGGCACCCATACTGAAAGACCTCTTTGGCTATTGGTTTGACAAGGGAATGTCAGAGTCAAGTTTTCTGGAGGCGGTGATATCTCTAATCTTAAAACCAGGAAAGGACCCTCAGAATCTCAGTAGTTACCGACCCATTTCATTGTTAAACACCGATATAAAAATTTTGGCCAAAGTACTGGCAAATAGGCTTGCCAAAATTATAGATAAATTAATAGCGCACGAGCAAGTCGGGTTTATGGCTGGAAGGTCACCCCAAGATCATATGAGAAAATTAATGCATCTTATTGTAGTGGCCAGAGATTCTGATATCCCAATGGTGCTAACTTCGCTCGATGCCGAAAAGGCATTCGACAGAGTCTCCTGGGATTTTCTTTTTGCCACTTTAACTTCTTTTGGCTTCCCGGGAGACTTTGTCAGATGGGTCAAAGTACTGTACTCCTGTCCCACGGCCAGAGTGAAGTGCAACAGATTATTATCTCCTCCATTTAAACTGACTCGGGGCACTAGACAGGGGTGTCCTCTGTCCCCCCTACTTTTTAACATATACCTAGAACCCTTGCTCGTTAGACTAGTGGCTAATGTTAAGATTACCGGAATTCGAGTGGGTGATGTTAGATATGCATTTTCGGTTTATGCGGATGATGTCTTATTACATTTGGAGAACCCCAAAGTCTCAGTTCCTGCAGTTTTAGAAGAAATTGAGGAGTATTCTAAAATATCCCATTATAAGCTGAATCGAGAAAAAATGAAGGTAATCCCCCTGAATCATAGAGTCAATAAGGCGGAGTTGGTCTTCCTAGGCCTCGCATGGGAAAAAAACTTTGTAGTTTACCTAGGAATAAAGATTTTTAGGGATCCTTTCACCATTCGGAGAAACAACATAGATAGCCTTATGAAAATAATTTCTAAAGACCTTGAGAGGTGGCAATGCCTCCCTATTTCACTATGGGGTAGCTAAATATAATTAAAATGAACCTCTTACCTAGGATATTATATCCGTTGGGTATGCTGGGTGTGTACCTTCCTAAAGTATGGTTCTCTAGGAGAAGTATGCTGAGTTCCTTTTTGTGGAACAAAAAGAAGGTACGTAGGTCCTACCTCAAATTAACAGCGTCAAAAGCAAGGGGAGGATTGGCAGCCCCTTCTTTCTTTGTATATTATATTGCACAACATTTAAGTAAGTTATATTATTGGCAGAAAGAGGTGGACCATACTACATACTTCCCTCTGTGGGAATCTATTGAAGGGTATTTGGCATCTCAGGAAAAGTGCTCGTTGCGTGCCTTGCTTTATGCCTCTCCGTCACATATCCCCAAAAACCTTAGAAATAACCCTATGGGCTGGTCAATGAAAGCCTCTCATCAGGCCCAAGCTTATTTGGCAGTTAAGTGGAGCCAATCCTCTGACCAACTAATTGTTAATAATCCGCATTTTAAAATCAGTAATGTACCGATAGCCGATGTCTTTTGGCCTCGGTTGAGACAATGTAAAGTCTCGGAGTTATGGAGGGGTGGAGAGATGGTCACTCCGGCTCAATGGTGTGGCTCTGATAGTGCTGCGAATAAAGAATCCTTTAAATATTTACAAGTTAGCAAGGCCATATCCACGTTTCATAAGCTCTCTCCATTAATAGACATGGGGGAAAAGGGCCCTATTGAGCTTCTCCAGGTTGCTTCTCAGCCGTGCAAAGTCTCAAATTTATACAAAGTTTTGCAAGGTTTGGATAATAGGTTACCCTCGAGCGTCTGCTTCTATTGGGTAAGGGAATTAGGTCTTCCAGAGGATGTTAATGTATGGGAAAAACTTTGGATTTCTCTATATACGCTTATCAAGCAGGACAGACTCAGATTAGTACATTACAATATTATACATAATTTGTATTTGACACCATCCAAACTGTGTAGATTTGGGCTGTTGCAAGCACCAACGTGTAACAGATGCAAGATGGCTGAGGGTCTCTTATCACATGTTATGGTTGTGTCGCACATTAAGGCATTTGGCAGGCTATTAGCAACTCCTTAGACCCTATTCTCGGTTTGAGGGCTATTTACTCCGGAAGTGTGCTTAATAAATTTTTCCGATAGGTATTCCAAACAGTAGGAAAGCGCATATGGCTTTGGTAGCAGCAACTGCCAAACTAACAATAGTGAGGCATTGGATGGATGAGAAAGCACCCTAATAGTGGAATGGTATAGAGAGTGTGTTTGGCTCTGCAGTTGGAGGCATATAGCATATGCAAACAGAGCAAAACCTTTACCTCTCGGTGGGGAAGTCTAGAGCTATTATGGCAATATGGGAATCTCAATGTAAGTAGGATTGCAGCATTTAACTACAGTTATAATGATGGTAATAATCGTAGTCTGTGGGGTGGGAGGGGGAGGGTGTGGGTTTCTTTTCTTTCTTTTCTTCCTTTATGTTTTCTTCTTCTTTTTCTTTGATGTAAAAGATGCATCTAATATTCTCAAGTGTATATTTTTTCTTGATATTGTATATTTGGTGCTGAAATCAATAAAGAGTTTAAATAAAAAAAAAAAAGGAACCGTACGAGGTATAAAAAAAAATTAAAATTTACTATAATGTATGACTTTCCTGGCTAGTTTTCCACTTAGCCCCCTAGTGGAGGGCTAAGCATTTTTCGAACAAAAAATCCGTATTTCGAAGCGTTTCTGTCATACGGGTGCCGAAAGGCGCGGGGGACGCCGTAATGTTAGTCTATGGGAAAAATGGTCAACTTCAGAGTATCGTAACTTTGCAGCCCTCCAATATTGTGTCACCAAACCACCAAAAGGCACATCTGTGGGATCTTGGCTTTCTATCTACCAAATTTCATCCCAAAATACCAAACTGTTCTTTTGCAGCAGGGTGGCAAAGATTTCCTACTGTTTTGGGCATAGTGTTGCAAAGGGTCTAGTATGAAAGATCGACTACTAAAAGGTCAACACTCAATTGACCGACGTGGAAATACCGATGAGCTCACAAGATCACCAAAATAAATATTGAGAAATGAATGACCAACAGCTTTATTGTGTATATAAATTAGGTGATCTAGAGCTCTGCTTCCATCATGATCATGGCAATCTTAGGATTTACTGACTCTTGGAAGGTACATGGTCAGCCCCATGGAGATATTTCTTGAATCATTCCTCCAAGAAATCCTATCCTGGCATAATGGCAAACTCATGAACACAGTCTGGCCCCACAGATCGCTACTGGAAAAAACAACTGATCTCAAAACGAAGCCATGCACCATAGTGCTAAAATTTCTGAATTTTAGAACAAAAACCAAGGTACTGACTTTGACATGGGGGGGAAGAAAAGAGTAATTTTTGGCAATCAAGATTATTTTTTGTTCATGACTGCATGCTTATGACACTCCAAAAAGCACAGTACTCTTCTCACCATTAAAAAACACCTGGCATCTAAAGAAATAACACTGAATCTGTTGGCTCCCGCACAGTTTAAAATACTACTACCCCAAGAAAACTTAATTCTTCAGAATGCTGACCGAAGCCAGGCCAACTCTGCCCAACCATCCAATGTAAGAAGGGGAGAGGGGAAGAAACACCACCCCACAGAGAGAGAGTGCTCAGCCACAATGCAACTTTCCAGTTGGCGATGTGCAGCAAAAGGTAATTGCCCCCCACCCCGAGTTGTGCGTTTTCACTACTTCACCTTTTGTGCAATACAGTTTTCAAGTACATTACTAGATGCATTCATACTGCTCCCAGGGAGCTGTCAGTCATTCATCTTTCATTATGTATTTTGTCGATCTTGTGGCGTGTCGGTATTCGGCATCGATCAATTGAATGTCGACCTTGGTAGTCGATCATTTGTACTGCTCCATAGCCATGAGCGATATGTAAATCGACACTTTCACAAAAATCATGAACGTGTCACAAGTGTGACACTACTTTGCAACACTACAAAAATTTGAAAACATATTTCTGTGGTGTTTAACCCCCCAAATAAGACATCACTAGCATCCTCAGGGATCTACTATGTGAACACAAAAAGAATTGTGTCCCTAGAGGATCCCAACTTTAAATGGCAAGCATTTCTATGACCAGTAACTGAAAAAAAAAATGTCTGACTCACGACACTACATGGATCATTTGCGACACCAAAAACTGCATTTGTGACACTGTCAAGCTTTTTGTTAACTTTTCCCAATGACTGTAATGGGAAACTTGTTTTTTGAATAACCTTTGAACTGTTTAACATTTTTTCACGAAATCTTCAAAAGGCACACCAGGAACACACTGGCTGCATGTTCCCTGAATGTTTTGGACTGGTCGTGCAAACCGTGCGACCTGTAGGCAAGAGCAAAGAATGCACAAATAAGCATAAATGTGACTTTATATTGTGCTTCTTAGCTCCACAACCATATAGCCGACCATTACGAAACTTGGCACATCCACAGATCTATGGTACTGCTCCATGCCTGCCAAATTGCAGGTAAATCTGTTGTATGATGGCAAAGTTATTAAGCTGCAAAATTTCACACTTTAACCTTAAATGGGATACTCAACCCTAACTATAGTGGCACTACCATGCCACTATAATATATATGTACATGTGTGTGCGTGTATATATATATATATATATATATATATATGTATATATATAAATATTGATTGCAAAACACTTTAGGGTTACCATCACTTAGGGTTGATAGGTTGATAGCACAGTGACAAAAGTGTGCATATTCCCATTAGGGTTACCACCTCTACCCCTCCACCCATCACACACCAACAGGCATCGGGGTGTGCCATGGGGTCATCAGGCCCAGCTCTTACCCCATTCCATATGTAAACAAGCTGACATGCAACAATATAGGAGAATGGGGTGAGAGTTAGGCCTGATGACCCCATGGCATACCCCAACGCCTTTTGGTGTGTGGAGGGTGGAGGGGGATGGAGGTAGGTCGATGGAGTGGTAACCCTAATGTGGAATTTCCACATTTTTGTTGCTGTGCTATTAACCATAACTGATGCATTAATTATTTTTTTTTTGCAATGAATTTCCCTTCTTTTTGAGAAAGTGTAATGTAAGTGTTAACTGGCATGTGTTTGTGGAAGCACAGGCCCTACGCTCCCAGTTACACATCAATATGTCAAGTTTTGGTGTCATCATACAGTATGCATAAGTGGGAGCGCAGTCCCTCTGGGCCCCATGCTCCCACTTACACACAACTTGGAGTCCATAATACTAGCAAACATACATGAAAATGAGCCATTGGAATACTAATTTAGGAATATCTCAGTAACCGTACAAGCTAGGGAAACAATTCAAAAACCATGGTATTCGTGACTTTCCAACCTACATCTGTACTTATTCTTCCTATAGGGGGACTAGGAATTTTATGTCCAAAACTTTATATCTCAAACCATTTTCGAGATATGAGCATTTGAAGACGCCATGGGTGCTGCAATGTTATCCTATGGGACATTCCTCAATTTTCAAATGCTACAACTATGAAACTACTTATATTTTTTCACCAAACAAGCAAAAGGCACAACTGTGAGTCTACAGCTTCTTACCCTGTAAATTGTAGCCAAAAAGCACAATTTACCTTGCTGCAAGCAAATACCAAACTTTTTACTGCACCCCTATTCATTCTAAAAGGATGTTGTCATGCATCAAAAATGTTTGTACAGTTGTTTGCGTACTTCCCCTAGAATGTTGTTGCGCATGCAAATAATGTTTGTGTGACTGAAATCTCGAAAGCGTGATCAAAAATCAAAAAAACATATTTTCAGGCAATGTTAACAAAAACTGATGACAGGTATGTGTTCCTCATCCCCCGATCAGGTAAACACAAGTGGTGGTATTTAAAAAGGGGAATATTTTTTTTAGTTCTAGCGATTTGTGTCTTTCACTAACTGAAAAAAAATGGAAGCAGCATGAACAAATTTTCCCAGAGCACGAATGAAAAAATGTGAAAGTTTTCATGCCGCCCATAGAAATTTTCCATTGACTATAATGGGACATAGAAAAATGGCATATCTTTTGAACAGATTAATATTTTTTCACCAGATCTTCAAAAGGCACCCTTTTGACCCAGTCTACATGTACTCAACACAATTTCAGACCAAACGGGCACACAGCTCGGACACAACAGATGAAAAAAATGCAAAAAAGCAAGGATTTCTCACTGTTTGTAACACTCTACAGCTCCAAAACCATAAATCTGACTGGAGCAAAACTTTCCAGATCCATAGATCTATGACACCACACCACGCATGCAAAATTGCAGGCAAGTCAGACTAATGGTTGTAAAGTTATTATGGTTCAAAATTTTGGGTTTAACATAGAAGTGGCCATGCAACCCTAACTATACCTGCCCTACAATATATTCATTGCAAAAACTCCATTAATGCATCAGTTAAGGTTGATAGCATGGCGACAAAAGTTTGGAAATGTGATGTTAGGGTTCCTCCTCACACCCACACCCACACTCCACACACCAACAGATGTTAGGGTGTGCCATGGGGTCATCAGGCCCAACTCTCACCCCATTCCATGTGTAAACAAGCTGATATGCTGCAGTACAGGATGGGATGAGCTAGGCCTGACAACCCCATGGCACACCATGATGTCTGTTGGTGTGTGGAGTGTGGGTGTGGGGTGTGGATGGGAGCCCTAACATCACATTACCCAATTTTTTTTTCTTCTATTTATTCTTTTTCCGCCCTGAGGTGCCTGCCGCCTGATATACTTTTTTCAGCCCGGTCATGGGCCACGGGCTTCTACTTCCCCAAATCGGCCTCGGGCCCTCCGATACCCATGGATTGCCCCCACGGCGGGGCTGCAGCACTCCTCTTACATGCCACAGTCTTCGGACTAGGTCAGAGGGCTGGCCTGGGGAGCAAACTGAAGCCGTGGTGAGCTTCATTTGCAGCGGCTGGCAGCTGACTTTTTCCGTTTTTCCGGGGAGGTGGGGTTGTCCCATGACGCCTGCATCCATTCCGTCTCCTATACATGCCAGTGCCGGTAGCTGTGTGACTCCTGGCCTCCGCCAGGGGTCATCAATGCTCCGGGCACTTCCCCACCCTCCCCCCAGGAGAAAGAGAGCAGTCCCTAGGACGCTCCATCCTTCTCCCCCCGGCCGGCCCTCCAGCGACCCTGGTCCGTTCCCAAACCCGGGTCACCGGCGTTGCATGCGGAAATCCAACCACTGCACCGACAGGCCAGCACATTTCCAAATTTTGTCAGTGTGCTATTCCGCATACACATAAGTACGGAGCTATATAGCAGCCCTATAATACTCAAAAGGAACCCTTGTAACACATATTTGGCAATATCTCAGTAATCATAGCAACTGTGCAGAAAATTCCACCGCAGTGGCATTCATGACTTCGATACCTCCACGTGTGCTTAGTCCACCTAATGCTGTGGAGAATGAAAAATCTGTATCTCACACCGTTTCAGAGATACTGGTGTTGAAAGTCACCGCGGGCACCACAATGTTAGCATATGAGAAATTTCTGAACTTCAGAGTGCTGTAGCTATAGGCCCATTGAATGTTTTGGGACCACACCATCAAAAGGCAGATCTGTGGGACCAGGGCTTGCCACCCTGCCAATTTCAGCCCAAAAGCCCTAACTGTTGTGATGCAGTGGAGTGGCAAAGAATTGCTTTTTTGGGCTGAAGTTCTGTCACAAATTGTGACAGTTTCACAAAAATAGGCACAACACTATTGTGATTTGCAACAGTGTTGCAGCCGTTTCTGTCGCAATTTGCGACACTACGGGGGCTCCGATCTTTAAAAAGGCATTTCTGTTTCCCCTCCCCCCAAAAAAAAAGACAGTGCTGTGATCCTCAGGACCCAACTAGGTAAACACAACAGCCAGTGTTTACCTAGGAGTCCCACATTTAAATGGCAAGCATTTTTCTCTCTCACTAACTGAAAATGAGATGGCCATTGCATGACAGTAAAAGGGCAATTTGTGACATTAAATGTAGTGGTGGCAGCTTTCGAGACATATTTTTCCCCCATGACTATAATGAGAAATTGTTTTTTAAAAACTTTTGAACAGTTTAATATTTCTTCACCTCATCTTTGAAAAGCACATCAGTGACCCAGATTGCATCTTCCCTGAAATTTTCAGACCAATTGGACAAATTGTGTGGGCTGGAGGGCTGTAGGCACAAGCAAAGAAACGTGCACAATCCCCAATTTTTATGTGTTATTTGGTGTTCTGCAGCTCCGCAACCACTCATTCGACCATAACACAGCTTGGCAGATCCAGATATCTATGGTACCAGATTGTGCATGTAAAATTTAAGGCAAATCCATCTTATAGTGACAAAGTTATTAAAGTGCAAAATTTGGGGTTTAACAGAAGTGGCCATGCAACCCTAACTATACTGCCACTACCATGGCAGTATAATATGTAATAGATAACTCACTGTTCGGTGTGCGGTCATGCTCTGATATACGCATGCCTTGGTGTGTGTTGTGATGCTCGATGCCACAGACCAAGTGCGTTCAACCACTCAAGGCATGAGCAAATCAGACTGCGACCGCACATCCTACAGTGGGTTATCTGTCTTATAAAATGGCTAAAATGGTTTTGTAGTGGGATGAAAGTGCAGGCGTGTGGTCACTCTCTGATGGACACACAGTCATGTGATGTGTTTCAGCCAACCAGCAGAGAGTATTTTCCCTACCCATTTTATAAAAATATAATATATATGTATATCTTATATTCATTGCAAAAAACTCCATTAATGCATCAGTTAAGGTTGATAGCATGGCGACAAAAGTTTGGAAATGTGATGTTAGGGTTCCTCCTCACACCCACACTCCACACACCAACAGATGTCAGGATGTGCCATGGGGTCATCAGGCCCAACTCTCACCCCATTCCATGTGTAAACAAGCTGATATACTACAGTATAGGAGAATGGAGTGAACATAGAAACATAGAATTTGAAGGCAGATAAGGACCGCTTGGCCCGCCTAGTCTGCCCATTTCCCTACCTAACCGATAAGCTGCAGATCCTAATTAACCAACAGCCTACTTCCTCCTACCCCCCACTATAATTGCCTCATGTCTGTCCCATGCATTCTTGAATTCCCCCACTGTTTTTGATGCTACGACCTCCTCAGGAAGGCTGTTCCTTGTATCCACAACCCTCTCTGTGAAGAAATTCTTCCTCACATTACCTCTGAGCTATCCCCTCTATCTTCAAATTGTGCCCTCTTGTTCTTGCATTACTTTTCTGAAATATGCTACCCTCTTGGACTTTGTTGATTCCTTGAGGTATTTGAAAGTTTCTATCATGTCCCCCTCTCCTCCTTTCCTTGAGCTATACATCTTTAGTTCCTTTAGTCTTTCTTCATATGTCTTCTGATGCAGACCCTGCATCATTTTGGTTGCCCTCCTCTGGACAGCCTCCACCCTGTCTATGACTTTGCGGAGATGGGGTCTCTAGAACTGTACACAGTACTCCAGATGTGGTCTTACCAACTGTCTGTACAGAGGGCCAACAACTTCTTGTTTTCTACTGGTGATGCCTCTCCCTATGCATCCCAGTATCCCCCCAGCCCTCCTTACTGCCTTCTCACATTGCTGGCAAAATGTTAGGTCTTCTGATATGACTTCTCCCAGGTCCCTTTCCATTTTTATTGTTGTCAGTATCTCACCCACAATTGTGTACTCTTTCCCTGGGTTTTTGTTTCCCAGGTGCATTACTTTGCACTTCTTTGCATTGAATATAAGCTGCCATACATTTGACCATTCCTCTAACCTTGCCAAGTCCCTTTTAATCCATTCCACCCCACCTTGTGTATCAACCCTGTAGCAGATCTTTGTGTCATCTGCAAAGAGACATGCTTTCCTTTCCAGTCCCTCTGCAATGTCACTTATAAAGACATTGAAAAGGACAGGCCCCAGTACTGAACCCTGCGATACTACACTAGTAACCATCCTTTCTTCACTGTGAACTCCATTTACTATTACCCGCTGTGTCTTGTTGTCCAACCAGTATTTTACCCAGGCTACCACCCTGGGATCCACTCCCAGGCTGACTAATTTGTTTATTAATCTTTTGTGTGGGACTGTGTCAAATGCCTTGCTAAAGTCTAGGTAGGCCATGTCCACAGCCCCTCCCTAGTCTACTGCTTTGGTCACCCAGTCAAAGAAATCAATTAGATCTGTCTGACATGACCTTCCTGCTGTGAATCCATGCTGCCTTGGATCTTGTGCCCCACTGGCCTCTAGGTACTCAGCAATTCTTTCTTTCAGAAGCGATTCCATCATTTTCCCTACCACTGAGGTCAAACTGACAGGTCTGTAGTTTCCTGCCTCTCTCTTGCTCCCACTTTTGTGAAGGGGAATCACATCCGCCCTCCTCCTCCAGTCCTCATGTACCACACCATCCTCCCATGATTTATTAAAAAAGGTAGCCAGCGGTGTTACTAGTTCTTCCCTTGGTTCTTTTAGAATGTTGGGGTGAATCCCATCAGGCCCCATTGCTTTATCCACCTTCAGTTTTAAGAGTTCTTTCAGAACCCTTTCTTCTGCAAAAGGACTAATATCAACCCCCCTATCCAGAGTGCTTCTACTGACTGGATTAGGTATTTCCCCCTGCTTTGCCATTGTGAATACTGAGCAGAAGTATTCATTCAGTATCCCTGCTTTTTCACTGTCGCTCTCTGCCCAACCACCTTCCTCTTTGTTCAGCCTCAGTATCCCTGCTTTAGTCTTTCTTTGCTCCCTAAAGTACCTATAAAAGGTTGTATCCCCCTTCTTAACTGAGTTGGCTATCTTTTCCTTGGTTTGGGCCTTTGCTAGTCTGACTGCCTTACCCCACTTTCTTCTACTTTAACTGGTACAGTTCTCTGTTCTGCTCCTTCTGTGTTTCCTTATACTTCCTGAATGCTATCTTTTTCTCCCTTACCTTCCCCACCACTTCTTTTGAGAACCTTTTGTTTTGACTTGTTTATTTGCTTCACACAAAGGCTTGTTGCCTCTGTGATGGTGGTTTTGATGTTTCCCCATTGTTGCTCCACCCCACCTTCTTGCCTGTTCGCTAGTGCTTTTCTGAGGCACTCTCCCATTTTGAAAAAATCAGCCCTCCTGAAGTCCAGTACCTTCATTTTTTTGTGGCTTGACTCTACAACAAAAGTTTATAGGCTTGACTACCCCATGGCACAGTCTGAAGTCTGTTGATGTGTGAGGGTGGGGGGGAACCCTAACATCACACTTCCAAACTTTTGTCACTGTGCTGTCAACCCTAACTGATGCATTAAAAGAGTTTTTTGCAATGAATGTCCCATTTTTTTGAGAAAGTGTAATGTAACTAGTAACTGGTATGTGGTTGTGGGAGTGTGGGCCCTCCGGGTCCTGCGCTCCCATCACACTGTCCATTATTGCGTAATGGTATGTGTATGTAGGAGCACAGGCCCTCTGGGCCCTGTGTCCCCATTTATACATAATTACAGAGCCATATAGCAACCCTATAGTACTCGAAAGGGACCCTTGTGACACGTTTTTGGCAATATCTCAGTAACCGTAGCAACTATGAAAAAGATTCCACTGCAGTGGTATTCGTGACTTGAATATCTACATGCATGCTTAGTCCACCTAACTATGGAGAGTGAAAAACCCATATCTTGGACCATTTTCCAGATACAGGCATTGAAAGTTGCTGCGGGTGCCGCAATGTTAGCCTGAGTGAAATTTCTCAACTTCGGAGCACTGTAGCTATGGGTCCATTGAATGTTTTGATACAGAACCACCAAAAGGCACATCTGTGGGACCAGGGCTTGCCACCCTGCAAATTTCAACACAAAAGCCCCAGCCGTTTAGCTGCAGTGGGATGGCAAATAATTTTTTTGGGGCACAGTACTGTCACAAATAACAAAAGTTTTGCAAAAATAGGCACAACACTTTCATGATTTGTAACAGTGTCACTGCAGTTTCTGTCACAATTTGCAGCACTATGGGGGCTCTAGTTTTTAAAAAGGCATTTCTGTGGGGTTTTCCCCCAAAAAAAGATAGTGCTGTAATGCTCAGGACCCGACTAGGTAACCACAACAATCAGTGTTTACCTAGGGGGTCCCAAATTTAAACACCAGGCATTTTTCTCTCGCTAACTAAAAACAAGATGGCCACATCATGACAGTGAAAGGGCCATTTGTGACAGTAAAATGTAGTGGCAGCAGCTTTCGAGAGAGACATATATTTTTTTCCATTGACTATAATGGGAAATTTCTCTTTTTAATAACATTTGAACGGTTTAATACTTTTTCACCAAATCTTTGAAAGGCACATCAGTGACCCAGACTGCACCTTCCCGTAAGTTTTCTGACCAAACTGACAAATCCTGCTGGCTGTAGCCATGAACAAAGAAATGCACAAAAAAACGTGTTTTTTTGTATTTTTGGGCACTTTGCAGTTTTGTAACCACTCATCTGACCATAACACAACTTGCCAGATCCAGAGATCTATGGCACCAGACTGTACATGCAAATTTTCAGGCAAATCTGTCATATGGTGCCAAAGGTATTAAAGTGCAAAATGTGGGGTTTAACATAGAAGTGGCCAGACAACCCTAACTATACTGTCACTACTGTGGCAGTATGATATATATATATATATATATATATTATGGTAGCACGGTAGTGCTACCATAGTTAGGGTTGAGGAGCCATTTCTATGTTAAACCTCAAAACTTTGTACCTTAATAACTTTGCAAATGTTTGATGGATTTGCCTGAAATTTGGAATTTATAATCAAGAACCATAGGCCTTGGGATCTGCCAAGTTTCGTACTGGTCAAATATAGAGCTGCGGAGTTATTAAGTGTGATCTGTGCGCGCATTTACGCTTTTCTGGAATTCTGTGGTCGTGCCTACAGGTCGTATGGTTTGTGTGACCAGCCCGAAATCTTCAGGGAACGTGCAGCCTGGGTCCCCAATGTGCCTTTCAAAGATTTCGTGAAAAAATATTAAACGGTTCAAAAGTTATTCAACAAACAGTTTCCCATTATAAGTCAATGGGAAAAGTTAACAAAAAGTTCAACACTTTCACAAATGCATTTTTACTTTCGCAAATGGGCCTGTTACTTTTGCAAATCGGCCATTTTGTTTTCAGTTGGTGATCAGAAAAATGGTTGGCATTTAAATTTGGGACCCTCTAGCAACCTATTTTTTTTTTGTATTCACCTAGTCGGGCCCTGAGGATGCTTGCCATGACTTTATTTTGTGGTAAAACACCCCAGAAATATGTTTTTCAAATTTCTGGAAAAAGTACTTTCGGAAATTACTTTCGTGCTCACGAAAGTGTCACAAATTTTTGCGAAAGCTTTCACAAATTGCGACAGTAATTTTCTAGTCTGTGGGAAAACGACAGCAATTCTTTGGCACTGCACTGCAAAATAACCGTTGGGAGTTTTGGGCTGAAATTTGGAGGGAATGCAGCCGACATCTCACAGATGTGCCTTTCAGTGTTGTATTGAAAAAATATTACACGGCGGAAAAGTTATGGCACTCCAAAGTTGACAGTTTTTCCCATAGGATAACATTACGTGAAGCATTACAGGAATCCTTGGCACCCTGCTGCAAAATAACGGTTTGGTCTTTTCCTGAAATTTGGAGGAAGACAGCCAACAGTACACAGATGTGCCTTTCAGTAGTTTGGTGAAAAATATCACATGGCGGCAAAGTTACGGCACTCCAAAATTGACAGTTTTCCCTTAGGATAACATTACGGCGCCGACACTTAACAGAAATCATTTGGAGCCCTGCTGCAAAATAACAGTTTAGTCTTTTTCCTGAAATTTGGAGGAAGACAGCCAACAGCCCACAGATGTGCCTTTCAGTAGTTTAGTGAAAAAAACATTACAGGGAGGCAAAGTTATGGCACTCCGAACTTTTCCTTTTTTCCCATAGGATAACATTACGGCATTCGCCGCGTCTTTTAGGGCCCATATCTCGGAAACAGTGCAAGATATGGACTTTTCATCGGAAAATTTCTTAGCCCCCTAATGGAGCTAAGATTCAAATTAGCCAGGACAGTTGTAAATAATATGACTTTTAAATTTTTTTCTACGTCATACGGTTCCTGAGATATAATGTATTTAGTATTCCAAGATCTCATTTTCTCGCGATACTCATTATTTTGCATACATTATTTGTACTCACTGTCTTTCTCAATGCAGGTTTTGGGAAAACCAGCCTGTGCACCCATTACTGTTACTGTTGCCCTTTCCGCTTGTGGATCCGTACCGTTCACTTACCATTGACGTCTGCGCCACCATGTGCGTTATCCTTTGCATTTTCATTTGCGCTTTCTGTTATTTTTTGCCATTTCTGTCTACAGTACTGTTTATCTTACTGTTTCACTTTACATCACCATGCCCATTGACATTTCTGTTTGCAGGCACCATGTTACTATGTGACAACACATCACATGGCAGACCATTCCCATCTACGCCACCATGTGCATTACCCTTTCTGTTCTCATTCGTGCTTGTGTTACCATGTGCGCCACTGTTAGCATTTCGTTTGCGTTGCTGTCCCTGTTAGTATGCCACAACACATCATGTGGCGGGAGCGTGGGGCCCGCTGCATTACATTCACTATTTCTCGTTATCATTCTCAAAAAGAAGGAAATTAGAGGCAAAAACTCCATTTAATGCATTAGTTAGGGTTGTTCACTGAGCGACAAAAGTGAGGAAATTAGCTGTTAGGGTTGAAAACCCCTTGGACCCCGCCCACCCCCAACCGGCATTGGGGTGCGCATTGGGATCTGGTCCTAACTCTCACCCATTCTCCTATACTTCTGCTGCTTTACACATGTCATGGGGTGAGAGTTAGGGCTGACAACGCACGCCCGATTCCAGCTGGGGGTGGACTGGAGGCAAAGGGGTTTCAACCCCAACATCAAATTTCCTCGCTTTGTTGCTGTGGAACAACCCTAACTGATGCATTAAATGGAGCTTTTTGCCTCTAATATATATATATATATATATGTAGATATAGATATAGATATATATAGATATATATATATATCTATATATATCATCTATATATATATCTATATATATCTATACCCTCTGCTCTACTGTGATGATATGAGACATTTACACACACAGGTCACAAAAGGTCACTGATATCATCACCTTAGGCAGCTTTCCCCTCAGCATGAAAGAAACACCTGTGCTGTTACCATAGACACAAATGCAGAACTACCTGAGAGGTCTCACTGCTGCCTACAGCTAACTCAGTGAGCATTATAAAACACACCTATCCCCCCCCAACTTCCAGCTCATTACTGTGATGCTCTCAACTTGATGCAGCCAGAATTCCAAACAGCACAGCTTCACAGAACAGTCTAAACTACTGCCTGCAGCTAACTTAACTACCACTGAAACACACTCTCACTTGTTCCTGAAACTCTGATTCTCACCCATTTTACAATTACTTGACAATTTCAACTTCACTGCAGCCAGAATCCTAAAGAGCACAATTTCACAGAACACTCTGCCTGCAGCTAACTTAATTACCACTGAAAATAGTATCAGCTGTTCTGACACTCTTCCTCTCAGTTCATTATAATTGCTGTGATGCTTTTAACTTCACTGCAGCCAGACTGCTAAACAATACAGCTTCACAAAAGCATGTTTCTCATTCCTATCTAAAACTAACTCATTTAGCATTGCAAAACACACTTATGTGTGTCTCAGAGTTTATAACACTGCCTGCCCATTCAGAAAAGCTCACACACTGAATGAGCAAACACATTAACAGGAGCAGAACACAAGACAGCATAACAAACCTTCTGAAACTCTTGGCCCTATTGTATATGTCGAATACATGATGGGCAGATTGTGTGCTATGGCAAATATTGTCACTCCTGCATCGTGAGCTTGGATATCTCACGGCCCTGCACTCGTGAGATATCCAGCGCCACTCTACAGGAGTGACCATATTTGCCATATCACACCATACCCATCATGTATCCCCTATATATATATATATATATATATATAAATATATATACACACACACACACACACATATACACACAGTGGGGTGGGAGCAATATTAGTGTGATAACCTCAGTTATTTCCACTGGAGTGTGAAATCTGAAGATGACATCAGCAGACTTAAAATATCTGACAGATATACATACTCTACTGATGTCACCACTCACTCACTACTGCCTGCATTCTAAATGGAACTGCTTCGCAAAACAGTTCTGTATCACACAGCTAACTGCAACTACATTGCAAAGGACACTCACCTGTATTCCATAGTGTTTCTGAGACTCCCAGCCCATTACCATGCTGATCTCAACTTCACTACAGCCTGCATTCTAAATGAAACTACTTCACAAAAAAGTTTCTGTTTCTCACTGTTACATGTAACTTACTCAATTAGCATTGCAAAGGACACTCACCTGTATCCCATAGGGTTTCTGAGGCTCCCAGGCCATTCAGAAAAACTCACATACACTCAGACCACACACACAGACAGAGCAGAAATCACACAGAAACAGGAAAAAAAATACAGGAAAACATAACAATACTTCTTCAGCTCCCACCCCCATTGTATAAATAACACACATGATGTGCAGATCGTGTTGTAAGAGGTCTAAACCTCACTTTCAGGTTCTTGGCAATATTGGAGATGCAAATAATCACAAATGAGTTGCATTCAAGTAATAAACAAGTTTATTACTGCAAACAGGGATGAATCACAGTTGCCCTAAGCAGTTCTTACCAATACGAACCGGGAGCCAGTGCTAAGCGTTCCCTACACCTCGAGGTTTCTTTGTAGTCTCTTGGGATCTCTCGGGTCTCCGAGGTGTAAAGCCTGTGCATAACATTATATACCTGTGATAATTACTATGGTTACTAAAAGATAGAAACATTTCTAGTTACAGAGATGAGCCCTATTGGCTAAATTAGAGGTGGTTCCACGGTCCAAGATAACATTATATAATTTTGTAAAGTCATCAGTTTTAGAACAAAGACGTTCTTATACAAAGTCTTACATAACAAGGTGAAGTGGTGTCCATCACTGGAAGATGGCAATGTTGCCTTACACATTATAATTACTTCAAGGACAGGTGTCTTGGCATCTGACAAGTAAGAAATAGACAGAAAATACATGGTATAATGTGTGTGCATTAGCAAGCAAAGTGAGTTACAATAATATGTATTCATATCCTGACATCTACTCTTATACGGTAGATGCCCTTAGCTCTACATATTAGTATAGCCTATGCCTAAACATTAGCTGTCTACGGTGTACTCCTGAGGGTATCAATTAGGGTGTAGGGACCTCGTGTAACAGTGTGCTATAGAAAATATTCTCACTTCTGCAGAGTGAGCTCTGGATACTCTCACTCATGCCTGCAGCACTTATAAGTATCCAGAGCTCACTCTGCAGGAGTGAGAATATTTTTCATATCACACTCCTGTGCCCATCATATATCCATGTATCCTCTCTGTCTCTCTATACATCTATCTATCTTCCTCTCACTCTCTCTCTCTCTCTCTCTCTCTCTATATATATATATATATATACATACACAGTGTATTATGGGGGCATGGTTGCACCCCATAGTTAAGGTTTACTAGGCACTTTAAGGTTAAATCTCAAATTTTGCGTGTTAATAACTTTGCAACTGTTCAATGTATTTACACGTAATCTGAAATGCATGGTCTGGTATGGTAGGTCTCTTGATTTACCAAGTTGCATTTTGGTCAGACACACAGTTTCTGTGCTGCGAAATACCAAAAAATGTACTTTTCACCAGTTTTGACATGTTTTTTGCCCATGGCGCTGCAACCACACCGTGTGGTCTTTTGGTCTGCAATTTGGAACATAGAAAGAGTTTGGGTTGGACTTCTGGTGACGTCACCACACCAAGTGGCTGCATAAGAGAGGGGCTCTGACACATCCCACTAGAGAAAGCTACCAGATTTAATCTCATCACCTTAAAAAAGCATATAATCCTAACAAGTTATGTCTGGCAGTAAAGACAAAGTGAAGATGCACCTGGGGAGACACAAAGAAAGGGCGGATGGTGGTGGATGCAGGGGATGGCCTGCTTCCAGTTGCAGCATATCACCAGCTAGCAGTGTGGCTGGGGATTTGGATCCTAATACAGATAGAGAAAGCTAGCGGCTTACAAGATCTAGGTATGAAACACTCCTAGCTGAAATACGAGCATTTCGTGCAGAAAACAAAAAGGAGTTCTTGGCCCTGCAGACCCGGTTGACTGAAGTGGAAGAAAGATTAAAAAGCTCGGAGAGGACCTCCGGGGAGATTGCGGAGGAGACCACCCGCTTACATCAGGAGGTTGATTACTTAATAGACCAACATGAAAGTTTTCAAGACAAGCTAACAGATCTAGAAGCTTGTTCCAGGAGGGACAATCTCCACATCAGCGGCTTACCAGAGGGGTCTGAAACTGGCAAGATGGAAGATTACCTAACCGACCTGCTGCGAGATGTTTTAGACCTCCCCTCATCATTCCAGTTTAAAATAGAGAGAGCGCACAGAGCCTTGGTAAAGAAACCAATGGATCCGGTGGCCACGTCATGCTTGATAGTCTTAAAAGTTATCCAGCTATAGAGATAAAGAACTACTCCTCCGAACAGCGTGGGCTAAACGAAAGGTAACCTACAATTCAGCTCGGCTGTTGTTTGACAACGATTACCTCCCTGAAATCATGAAAAAAAGGACTGCTTACACTCCAATTTTGAGACTCCTAAGGGAGAAGGGGATTCACTTCCAAACCCCTTATCCTGCCAAATTACGGGTTTGCTGGGACTCTGGAATCAAAGTTTATGCAACTCCAGACGAAATTCAGCCAGAACTAAAGAAGCTGGGGTGGAGTTTTCAGTCGACCGGTCCAGTGTCTCATGAAAATCGTCCCCCTAGATCGCATTGGCAGAGCAGCTCAAACAAACGTGCAGGTGCAGGTGCAGGCAGGGGATTCTGTTCACTTCAGGAGATCAGGGAGTACATTGCGAGATCTCAGAGGGAATCGGAGGATGTGGATCGTGGAGATCAGAATTTAAACACCTGAGCTGATAATCGGAGGATTCAAATGGCCGTCTGCTCTCATTCCCCCCCACTGGAACATCTGTAATGTGTAACAGGACACTGATACAATGACTTATTCTCTGATCAGGCTGAAATATCACGCGAAGCCCCTTATATTGATGTTATTCTTGAATTCACAGGGGACAAGTTATGGGCTACAGGGCATAAAAGGCCCTTTATTGTTTCTTACTCTTAGGTTTATGTTTTCTAAATTCCCCTAAGCATTTTTTTTTGAGAGGATCAGAGGCGGGATGTGCTGAGGTGGTGTTGATGTGCCTTTATATACCCCCCTCTCAGCCATTTTCTCACAGCCCAATCAGGGCTTTTTAAGGGAGGGTAACCATGTGGTTTATCTGGATTACTCCCCTTATGTGGCTGATGTTACCTTTATTCGACCTCGATAGGGGTTGGGGAGGCCTGACCAAATACATGGTCATGATTCCTCCCCCAGGTTTCGGGTCCTTTTTAAGGTCCACGAGGCTGTGGTTTAGGGGGATAGTTTCTATGCCCTCTTCTTCTGGAAGTACTGTTGTAATTAGGTTTGAGAGGTTAATAAATGTTATGTTTAAGTGTGTTGTTATGTTGGGAAATGTGCACAATTTAGTTTTAAGTTGCCAACTAGGGAATGTCCAGTTAGATTGGATAGGCCAAATGTATGGGGTAGCTCAGATCTTTTTGAAATGGATGGAGAGGGAACTTTTGGAGATTTTGACACTCAGATACCAGGGAGGGGTATCCCTTGCAGTTCCCCGTATTTCTGGGTATAGTTCAGTTCTGAATACTAGAAATACCCTGGATGGCTAAACAGCCTACAATTAAAATTTGCTCTCACAATGTTAATGGGTTGAATAACCCATTAAAACGCTACAGAGTGATCAGTTCTCTGAAAAAACTGAAACCGTCGTTCCTTCTCCTGCAGGAGACACATTTGAGTAAACAAGAGCACCAACAACTCTCTAGATTTGGGTTTTCCACAATAGTTGGCTCGGCTTTTAGGAAGGGGAAGAGAAGAGGGACAGTGGTTCTCATTCCTAAAAATGTACCTTTTCAACTGTCTGATTCATATACAGACCCGGAAGGTAGATTGTCAGTAGTAGTAGGTCACCTGGAGGGACAAGCTATCATGCTGGCCTTGATTTACATCCCCCCCAGGGAGGGGCCCAAGGTAAGGAAGCTGTTATTCCAGAGGATTATGGAAATTCACAAAGGGGTCTTAATAATTGGAGGTGATCATAATGTAATCACTTCACATCTGGATACTTCTAGTGTGAGCCCCCCCAAGAAATCTCCAGCAGTGCGGATGATGCAGGCCTGTCTCTCTGAAGCACAATGGGTGGATGTCTGGAGATATCTCTTCCCGAATAAAAGAGAATACACACACTTTTCAGCCCCCCATAAAATCTATACCAGGATTGATTACATGCACATAGCGAAAGAACACCTATACAGGGTACAAAACTGTACTCAGACACCTACGGTACTATCTGATCACTCACTCCTGACCCTCCCTATGTCGTGGGAAAAGGAGAAAACTAACACTCTGTGGAAGTTCAATAATTTTTTGTTGAACTTAAAAGATTTTAAGGATATGATTCAACATAAAATTAAGCAAATACTGGCGGACAATGAGAGGCAGGGGAGAGTGAGGGGAATACTCTGGGACACCCTGAAGGCAGTTCTCAGGGGCGAGATAATAAAATATGCGGCCTTTTATAAGAAGAAACAACAAGAGCACCTAGACAGACTTCATAGGCAGCTCAGGGCTCTGCAAGCTCAGCATGAGGCTGGAGATGAGGGGGTGTTCCCTCTGTTACAAGCCACCAGAGAGCAGATCCAAGGGATACTGGACATTCACACTGAGCAGGCCCTACAGCTTATTTGGCAGAAATATTATGAAGGGGGGCCCAGGTCCACCCGATTGTTAGCTCACAGACTCAGGCAGCATAAGACCCAGTCCAATATTATGCAGATCAGAGATCCAGCTTCCAGAAAGATGGTTACTCATCCCAGGGAGATAGAACAGGCTTTTCAGACCTTTTACAGTGCCCTATATAAAACAGAAGGGGTGGAGGGGGCTCGGGGGTTGGAAGCTTATTTAGGGGATCTTGGACTCCCTAGATTGTCCGAGGAACAAAAGCAGATACTGGAGAGACCAATTTCCCCGATAGAACTTTCTCAAGCTATTTCAGCTCTTAAAACTTTTAAGAGTCCAGGACCGGATGGTTACACAGGTGATTTCTATAATGCTTTCAAAAAGGAACTATCTCCGGTTCTGCTGGAGGCCTGTAGAGCTGTCCAACTAGGTGAATCAATCCCTGACACCTGGAGATATGCTTACATTTCCAGTATACCAAAACCCGATAAAGACACTACATCCTGCTCCTCGTACAGGCCCATTTCTGTTCTTAACATAGATTACGAAATTTTTGCCTCTATTATAGCCAAAAGGTTTGAAGTTTTTTTGCCAGAAGTAATAGACCTAGACCAGACTGGTTTTGTCGCAGGATGCCAAACACAGGACAACATTAAAAGAACACTACTACTGGCACGGCAGGCTAGGAGGGAGGGGTTTCCATTTCTTTTACTCTCTCTGGATGCAGAAAAGGCATTAAGCTGCATCGAATGGCCTTTTTTGTGGGCAGTTCTGGAGAGATTTGATGTCCCAGATTCTGTAATTAATCTAATAAAGTCAATGTATATGGATCCCAGAGCCTTCATCCGTATTAATGGTTATTTTTCTCGCCCTATCACACTGTCCCAAGGTACAAGACAGGGTTGCCCTTTGTCTCCCCTGCTGTTTGCTATGTATTTGGAACCTTTGGCTCAAGCCTTGAGGCAGGAGGTAGGGGTGTCTGGGGTGGAATTGCCCTCTGGCACTCATAAATTTGCGTTATACATGGATGATTTACTGATATATATGACTGAACCTGAGGCCTCTCTTCCCTTCCTCTGGGATAAATTGACCAAATTTGGAGAACTGGCAGGGTATAGGGTCAACCTGACAAAAACAGAAGTTTTAGTCCTAAACTTTACCACCCCCTGTGTAGATCTCAAGGACAGGTACCCGTTTAAGTGGGACTTAAAAAGTATAAAATATCCAGGGGTAAAGATTGGTATGACCTACAAAGATCTGTTTTCCATGAATTACTCACCTTTCCTGCTTAAAACCAAGGCTGAATTGAAAAGGTGGAGCACTCTCCCCTTGGCTTTACATCAGAACGTGGAAGCCATTAGAATGGTGGTTCTCCCCTGCTTTCTTTATTTAACTCAAACACTCCCAATACAGCTAGCAGACTCTTTCTTTAGATCGCTACAAAGGAAGGTATCAACTTACATCTGGGGGAAACAGAAACCTAGGACTAAACTCTCAGTTTTACAGCTTCTCAGGCAGCAGGGAGGTATGTCCCTTCCTAACTTTAGGCAATATTATCTAGCTTCTCAAATTAGAACTCCGCTGTACTGGTTAGATAAGAATTATAAAGCTAGATGGAAACTAGTCGAGAGTCAAGAGAGAGAGGTTAGGGACATTGTTCAGACTCTGCTTTCCTTTCCCCATAATCAAAAAATTGAGGAAGTTGAAAACCCACTCACATGCTCCACTCTGAGGTCATGGTCCAAGATGTTGTCACTCCCTGACTTCATAAACTGGAGGTCTGCTTTGCTCTCCCTGCCCCATATAGTCTCTTTTACCCCAGCAAAGTTGGACAAAGGATACCTTAAGTGGCAAAAGAAGGGTCTTCACCTGATATACCATTTTATGCCACAGGGGATAGTACTACCATTTTCAGACTTAGTCCAAAGGTATGGCATTCAATATTCAGATAGATTTAGATATTTCCAAACAAGAGACTATCTTCACTCTCTTGAAAAGGTGAGGTGGAAGGACGACCCCCTCCCTGACCTTTTGAAGATTTTAATAGAAGTAATAGATGGGAGGCCCATTCCAGCCCACATTATTTCTACTATATACAGGGGCCTGCAGTCTCTGGTATCTTATCCCTTAGATAAAACCAGATTAGCTTGGGAGAAGGATATAGGGATTGAAATCCCCTTTCCAATATGGGAGAAATACCTTAAAACAATGTACATGGGTATCAGCTCTGGACGTTGGAAAGAATTTGTCTGAAAAGTTGTGGTGAAGTACTTCAGGGTTCCTGTGGTAACTCAGAAATACAGTAGGCAAGGTGATGCAAGTTGTTGGAGGCAATGCGGATTTTCTCCAGCCACCTTAGGCCACATTTTCTGGTCATGCCGGATTCTGCAGCCGTTTTTGGCCTGCTTTCACGAAGCCCTTCAACAAATAATCTCCCCAAATATTGACTCAGACCCTCTCCTTTTCCTGCTTGTAGATTACCCCCAGGCTCAATGGGATGTTCCAAATAGGAAATTTGTTAATCTAACTGTCCTAGCCGCCAAAAAAGCTATCACCAAAAAATGGATGTCCCCCTTGCCTCCAACTTTGGACCAGTGGCATCAGATAATGATTGACATTTATAAGATGGAGAAAATTACAGACACTTTAAATAAATCTCAGGTTGTTTTTGAGAATATCTGGAGAAAATGGGTAATGTATATTACACCAATACGAACAGAATTTACCCCATAATCCCCAAGTAAATTAATTTTTTCTCTCCTTCTCTCAAGGGGTACCAATGGCTTCATCCATCTCTCTTTCTTTTCTTTTGATGTATTAGCCTGGCAACATGTAAAATATAATGAAATGCAAGATGCAAGTGCACTTTATGTCTTTCCCTATTTGTAATTTATGTTTTTAATTTATGTCCTCTGTATTTTCTGTGTACATGTCATGTTTTTGTACTGTTGGTATATGTTCTACATTGTAAAATAAAGAATGAGAGTTTAAAAAAAAAGAAAGAGTTTGGGTCAAGGAAAAATCCAGCATTGGTTTGGTGAAACAATATAAATCCATTGAAAAGTTATTACATTTTTCATTTTTGAGTTCTAAGCATGCTCAATTCAGTTCAAAATTTATATGTATATTTTGTGACCTAAGAATTGCCTCATGATCAAGGATTTTGCTACCTCACAAAGGAAAATCCTAATCCATCAGAAAAATTCTTAGTTCGTGAGCCACCATCTTGTTTTTAGTTTTTCAGTCAAACAAAATGTAGCTTTCTCCTTTCTGGTCTATGACGTTTTGAACATATGCTGATATCTCATCCATTTTTCCACATTTTTTGCACCAAATTTTTGAAATGGGCTTTTGGGACCCCACCTTACGAACACTGTCACTGTCATCTAGTAATTCCGACCCGTAATTTGATTTTACGGTTGCTGCACAGAATCACCTTTCAGTACTGATTAATGAAATGACAGTGCCAATGTTCATGATGGGAAGTTCAAAAAGCTCATGTTGAAAATTTGGTGAAACAATTCCAAAGATTGAACGCATTATGAGTGTACATTGCGCAGTTTCTACGCACGCTCATAACTTTGCCAATTTTTCATTTTTTCGTTCCAGATTTTCAACATTGCCATTTCATCACTCTTCCTGATGAACAGTACAGCTGTCATTTTTCACATCCTGCCTAAAATGTGTTTTCATACCTGTGGCACAGAATGGCACAGTCGCTGTGTTAAATCTATTTTCTGGACCGAGTAACAAAATGACAATGCCAGTGTTCATGAGATGGGGTCCCCAAAAGGCCACATTGAAAATTTGGTGAAAAAATTCCTGAAAATGCCCAAGTTATGTGCATCATTTTCCCATTATAGCCTATGGAAAAAATATACATGCAGCACGAAAACATTCACGAAAGCCCTATTTACTGCCACAAATCTGAGTTTTACTTTCATGTTTTACCCACCTTGTTTTCAGTTAGCAACGTGGAAAAAAACAATGTAGCTCAAAAAATACTGCCTAATCATGGCCCCTAGAAACACGTCCCTGGCATTAGTTTTTTGACAGGATGCCCGGAAATATGATTTTTAAAATGTTCTGCCATTTTAGCTGCAGAACTTTCGTGAAAGTTTCGTGAAAGTTCAGCATTACTTTGGTGAAAATGTATGGAACTTTTGCAAAAGTTCCACAGTTAAATTGCAGGACTTTCATGAAAGTCTGTGGTACTTTCACGAAAGTTCTGTGGGGAAACATCCCCCCAAAAATCTGTTTCATTGCCACTTCCTACTAAAGAAATGGTTTGGACATTAGGGCTGAAATTGACATGGTAACAAGGGCTTGCACCACACATGTGCCTTTGGCTGGTTTGGTGAAAACATTTCCACTGGTTCCATAGTTACAGCACTCAGAAGTTGCAAATTTTTCAGTAGGATAACACTGTGCCAGTCACAGTGTCTTTTGGCACCTATATTTCAGTTCGAGATATGGATTTTTCGATAAGCGCAGCTTAGTACACCAGTACTGAGCTTGCATGGAGGTGGCCAAGTCATGATTAAAACTGCAGTGGAATTTTTTCCAGTGTTCCTATGGTTACTGAGATATTGTCACATTTGTAGCTTCCCAGTGTAGCCCATCAATGCACAAGCACGTTGACTGTCCCACCCTCCCTGGTCTGACTCTTAATTTATGGGTCCTTAAGGTCACATAATCAGTCATGTGACTGACTTCTTCAGTACTTTTCTCCATTAGTTGGTTATATTTTGTGACCACTAGGAGTCACTAGTGCACATTCCTTTCTTTACTTTCCCCTATTTTCACCTCAACCATTATCAACCCTGTTGCAGATCTTTATGTCATCTGCAAAGAGACATGCTTTCCTTTCCAGTCCCTCTGCAATGTCACTTATAAAGACATTGAAAAGGACCGGTCCCAGTACTGAACCCTGTGGTACTCCACTAGTAACCCTCCTTTCTTCACTGTGAAATCCATTTACTATTACCCGCTGTGTCTTGTTGTCCAACCAGTGTTTTACCCAGGCTACCACCCTGGGATCCACTCCCAGGCTGGCTAATTTGTTTATTAATCTTTTGTGTGGGACTGTGTCAAATGCCTTGCTAATGTCTAGGTAGGCCATGTCCACAGCCCCTCCCTAGTCTTCTGCTTTGGTCACCCAGTCAAAGAAATCAATTAGATCTGTCTGACATGACCTTCCTGCTGTGAATCCATGCTGCCTTGGGTCTTGTGCCCCACTGGCCTCTAGGTACTCAACAATTCTTTCTTTCAAAAGTGATGCCATCATTTTCCCTACCACTGAGGCCAAACTGACAGGTCTGTAGTTTTCTGCCTCTGTGCTCCCACTTTTGGAAGGGGAATCACATCCACCCTCCTCCTCGAGTCCTCATGTACCACACCATCCTCCCATGATTTATTAAAAAGGGTAGACAGTGGTGTTACTAGTTCTTCCCTTGGTTCTTTTAGAATGCTGGGGTGAATCCCATCAGACCCCATTGCTTTATCCACCTTCAGTTTTAAGAGTTCTTTCAGAACCCTTTCTTCTGCAAAAGGACTAATATCAACCCCCCTATCCAGAGTGCTTCTACTGACCGGATTAGGTATTTCCCCCTGCTTTTCCATTGTGAAAACTGAGCAGAAGTATTCATTCAGTATCCCTGCTTTTTCACTGTCGCTCTCTGCCCAACCACCTTCCTCTTTGTTCAGCCTCAGTATCCCTGCTTTAGTCTTTCTTTGCTCCCTAATGTACCTATAAAAGGTTGTATCCCCCTTCTTAACTGAATTGGCTATCTTTTCCTTGGTTTGGGCCTTTGGTAGTCTGACTGCCTTACCCACTTCCTTCTGCTTTAACTGGTACAGTTCTCTGTGCTGCTCCTTCTGTGTTTCTTTATACTTCCTGAATGCTATCTTTTTCTCCCTTACCTTCCCCACCACTTCTTTTGAGAAGGGTAAGTTCATGAAATGGGGTACCAATGTGCCCAATACTTTGTATGTTGATTTAAAAAAAATTAACAACAGCCACTGCAGTCATGATAAGTAAATTTAAACGATAGCCACAAGTACAGATACATTTAATAGTTTGAGAAACCTAGCTGAAATCATTTTATTTTTATTCCATGTCCAGCTCCAGAATAACACAGATTTTCCCTAGCAAAATGTGACATGCAAAACCACAGTACATTCCATTGCTTCTATGAAGACTTTATTTTAGTTGCACTTCAGTAAATTTATGTTAAAAACTGCATTGGGTGTTGTCTTTTGTTAATGAAAACATTTTCACCCTAGTTTTTCAATGCATATAAAATTTCTGGTTCACTCAAGTTTTGCGTGGCGCATGCAACTGTGGTGTCCAAGCAAACTGCACTTTTTACATGTTGCCAAATTTTCAGCAAAAGCATCCAGCTTTTTTTGGGTGGGTGATTTTCTTTTCAGATAGGGTCTTAAAAGTATTGCAGGACATTGGTGAGAGAGCGGTGAAGGCAATGCTTTTTTTAACTTAAACATTTGTGTGGTGTCCACTGCTGCACGTGCAACGCTTGGTGTTCCTGTTGCATGCGCAATGCTGAAATTGCTTTTCTCTCATATCTGATATGAAGTTATCCCAGAACATAGTCCTTTTTTCACTATTGAGTCATAGAGTCTTGAAATGCTTAGCAAAATAAATAAAAAATTAAAGTTTTTTTTTTTCAAGTTAAACACCTCTTGCACATGCAATGTTTGGTGTCCCTGTTGCACGTGCAACACCGAAGGTGCTTTTCTCTCAAGTATGATATAGAGTTAGCCCACAACATACTCCCGTTTTAACTCTTGGGTCATAGTGTCTTGAAATGCTTAGTAAAATAAAGTAAAAAAGAAAAGTAACATTTTTTTTTCAAGTTAAACACTAGTTGTATCCACTGTTGCATGTGCAACGCTTGAGTCCAGGCTAGCTGCAACACTGAAGGTGATTTTCTCAAATCCCCTGCTAGGGAGTTATCTCATAATCTGGTTCCTTTTTGACTCTTCAGTCACAGTGTCTTGACAAGCTTATTAAAATTCATCTATTGTTGATTTGAAAAATTCTCCCTCATGTCACACTTTGGTAACCCTGTTTCATGAACTTACTCAGAACCATAGTGTTTTTTTCTTTCATTTTGATTTGTTTATTTGCTTCAGACAAAGGCTTATTGCCTCTGTGATGGTGGTTTTGATGTTTCCCCATTGTTGCTCCACCCCACCTTCTTGCCTGTTTGCTAGTGCTTTTCTGAGGCACTCTCCCATTTTGACAAAATCAGCCCTCCTGAAGTCCAGTACCTTCATTTTTTTGTGGCTTGACTCTGCAGCTAAGTTTATAAGCTTGACTACCCCATGGCACAGTCTGAAGTCTGTTGGTCTGTGGGGGTGGGGGGAAACCCTAACATTACACTTCTAAACTTTTGTCACTGTGCTGTCAACCCTAACTGATGCATTAAAAGAGTTTTTTGCAATGAATGTCCCTTATTTTTGAGAAAGTGTAATGTAACTAGTAACTGGTATGTGTTTGTGAGAGCGTGGGCCCTCTGGGCCCTACGCTCCCATCACACTGCTGATTTTTGCGTAATGGTATGTGTATGTAGGAGCACAGGCCCTCTGGGCCCTGTGCCCCCATTTATACATAATTACAGAGCCATATAGCAACCCTATAGTACTCAAAAGGGACCCTTGTAACATGTTTTTGGCAATATCTCAGTAACCGTAGTAACTATGAAAAAGATTCCACTGCAGTGGTATTCATGACTTGAATATCTACATGCATGCTTAGTCCACCTAACTATGGAGAGTGAAAAACCCGTATGTTCGACCATTTCCCAGATACAGGCATTGAAAGTCACTGTGGGTGCCACAATGTTAGCCTGAGTGTAATTTCTTAACTTCGAAGCACTGTAGCTATGGGCCCATTGAATGTTTTGATACAGAACCACCAAAAGGCACATCTGTGGGACCAGGGCTTGCCACTCTGCAAATTTCAACCCAAAAGCCCCAACTGTTTAGCTGCAGTGGGATGGCAAATAATTTTTTGGGGGGCACAATACTGTCGCAAATAGCAAAAGTTTCGCAAAAATAGGCACAACACTTTCATGATTTGTAACAGTGTCACTGCAGTTTCTGTCACAATTTGCAGCACTATGGGGGCTCTAATTTTTAAAAAGGCATTTCTGTGGGGTTTTCCCCCAAAAAAGATAGTGCTGTAATGCTCAGGACCCGACTAGGTAACCACAACAATCAGTGTTTACCTAGGGGGTCCCAAATTTAAACACCAGGCATTTTTCTCTCGCTAACTAAAAACAAGATGGCCACATCATGACAGTGAAAGGGCCATCTGTGACAGTAAAATGTAGTGGCAGCAGCTTTCGAGAGAGACATATATATTTTTTATATTGACTATAATGGGAAATTTCTTTTTTGAATAACATTTGAACGGTTTAATATTTTTTCACCAAATCTTCGAAAGGCACATCAGTGACCCAGACTGCATCTTCCCGTAAGCTTTCTGACCAGACTGACAAATCCTGCGGGCTGTAGCCACGAGCAAAGAAATGCACAAAAACCCTGGTTTTTTTTTGTATTTTTGGGCACACTGCAGTTCTGCAACCGCTCATCTGACCATACCACAACTTGCCAGATCCAGAGATCTATGGCACCAGACTGTACATGCAAATTTTCAGGCAAATCTGTCATATGGTGCCAAAGGTATTAAAGTGCAAAATGTGGGGTTTAACATAGAAGTGGCCAGGCAACCCTAACTATACTGCCACTACTGTGGCAATATGATATATATATATATATATATTATGGTAGCATGGTAGTGCTACCATGGTTAGGGTTGAGAAGTCATTTCTATGTTAAACCCAATATTTTGCACCTTAATAACTTTGCAACTGTTTGACAGACTTCCCTGAAATTTGGAATACACGATCAAGAACCATAGGCCTTGGGATCTGCCCAGTTTTGTACTGGTTGGATATACGGCTGTGGAGTTATTAAGCATGATCTGCACATGCATTTACGCTTTTTCTGGAATTCTACTGTCGCGCCTACAGGTCGCATGGTTTGTGTGACCAGCCTGAAATCTTCAGGGAACATGCAGCCAGTGTCCCTGATGTGCCTTTCAAAGATTTCGTGAAAAAATATTAAATGGTTCAAAAGTTATTCAAAAAACAATTTCCCATTATAAGTCAATGAGAAAAGTTAACAAAAAGTTCGACAGTGTCGCAAATGCACTTTTTACTGTTGCAAATGGCCCTGTTACTGTCGCAAATCCACCATTTTGTTTTCAGTTAGTGAAAAATGCTTGGCATTTAAAATTGAGACCCTCTAGCAACCTAATTATTTTCGTAGTCACCTAGTCGGGCCCTGAGGATGCTAGCCATGTCTTTATTTTGGGGTAAAACACCCCAGAAATATGTGTTTCAGATTTCTGGAAAAAGTACTTTCGCAAAGTAGTGTTGCACTCACAAAGTGTCGAAATTTTTGTAAAGCTTTCGAAATTACTACACTACTTTATGCACACTATGCCCAAAATAACAGTAATTCTTTGCACTCTACTGGGAATCATCCTATCACCCCACCCCACCTCCACACACCAACAGGTGTCAGGGTGTGCTTGGGGTCCTTGCCTAACTCTCACCCCATTCTCCTATACTGTACCATGACAGCTTCCTTACACATGGAATGGTGTGATTTAGGTCCGACGACCACAAGGCACACCCTGATGCTTATTGGTTTGTGGAGGGTGGGAGTGGGGGTGGGGTGGGGTGGGGTGTGATGTGATGTGGTAGTAGGGATGATAAACCTAACATTGATTTTCCAAACTTTTGTCATGGTAATAGAAATCCCAACTGATGCATTAACGCAGTTTTTTGCAATGAATATATTGCAGTGCCACAGTAGTGGCACTATAGTTTTAGTTGAGCAGGCACTTCTATGTTAAATCTAAAATATTGCACTTTAATAACTTTGCAACCATTCATCTGATTTGCCTGAACATTTGCAGGCACAGTCTGGCTTTATAGATCTCTAAATCTGGAAAGTTTTGTTCCAGTCGGATTTGTGGTTGTGGAGCTGCAGAGTGTCAAAAAGTGTGAAAAATCCTCACTTTTTGACAAATTGTTTCCCCGTCTCTACGGCCCGAATGGTTTGCTTGTCTGTTCTTAACTTTTCAGGATATACGGGTACTGGGTCACCAATGTGTCTTTTGAAGGTTTGGCGAAAACATTTTTATCCGTTCTAAACTTATTAAAGTTTTCATTTTCCCATTATAGCCTATGGAAAAAATATACATGCAGCACGAAAACATTCGCGAAAGTTCTATTTACTACTACAAATCGGAGTTTTACTTTCGTGTTTCCCCCATCTTGTTTTCAGTTAGCGACGTGGAAAAAAACAATGTAGCTCAAAAAATACTGCCCCATGGTAAACACCAACAGTTTGGGTTACCTAATCATGGCCCCTAGGAACACGTCCCTGGCATTAGTTTTTTGACAGGATGCCCAGAAATATGATTTTTAAAATGTTCTGCCATTTTAGCTGCAGAACTTTCATGAAAGTTTAGTGAAAGTTCAGCATTACTTTGGTGAAAATGTATGGTACTTTTGCAAAAGTTCCACAGCTAAAATAACAGGACTTTCATGAAAGTCTGTGGTACTTTCACAAAAGTTCTGTGGGGAAACATCCCCCCAAAAATCTGTTTCATTGCCACTTCCTACTAAAGAAATGGTTTGGACATTAGGGCTGAAATTGACATGGTAACAAGGGCTTGCACCACACATGTGTCTTTGGCTGGTTTGGTGAAAACATTTCCACTGGTTCCATAGTTACAGCACTCAGAAGTAGCAAATTTTTCAGTAGGATAACACTGTGCCAGTCGCAGTGTCTTTTGGTGCCTATATCTCAGTTTGAGATATAGATTTTTCGATAAGCGAAGCTTAGTACACCAGTACTGAGCTTGCATGGAGGTGGCCAAGTCATGATTAAAACTGCAGTGGAATTTTTTCCAACGTAATAGCTTGGCAGAAGACACCAGGAGAAAGGACTGCTGTGTGACTGAACTTCTCTGCTGGGGCTAAAGTAGAAGAACTTTTGTACTTGGACCTTTAATTTAGGGTAAAAAAAACTAACATACAAAAAAAAAAAAGTATGTGTTTGGGTTAACTGAACTGAATGGGTATCTGAAGAGTTATCTAGGTGTAAATCTCAGGTGACTGAAAGGACTTAACTGCTGTGAGGTTTAAATTACTTGTAGAAAGATCTGGTAAGTAGGGGGAGTGGCTTAGCTAGAAGGAAGCTACATTTAAAGACTGCCTTAGAAAGTTCTGCTAATAGCTTGGCAGAAGACACCAGGAGAAAGGACTGCTGTGTGACTGAACTTCTCTGCTGGGACTATATTGCCCTCCTTCCCTTCCCTCCACCCA
Source organism: Neoceratodus forsteri (assembly GCA_016271365.2). NCBI lineage: Eukaryota > Metazoa > Chordata > Ceratodontiformes > Ceratodontidae > Neoceratodus > Neoceratodus forsteri. The sequence goes on from CM057450.1 coordinate 1,087,408,882, forward strand.
AAGCTAGTTCTATTTTTATAGGCACAGGATTTGACTGACAACAGGAACTTCCTGTTTAGGGGCAGGAAGTGAGTGATCACAGAACCACCAAGGACCCACCATCCTAGAAGGGCAAGAGTAGCTCTCCAGCCCCCTCTAGCTGCTGGAGGTCTGCCTCTGAGCAAGTAAGTGGTCTACTGAGAAATATAGGATATTCTTGTCTCAGAACAGAATAATCAGGAGCTTAAAGGGCACACAAGCAGAAAGTAAGGAGATAAAGAAAAAAAAACAGAGGAAAGAGTAAGGACTGCAAACAGTTAAGGGGCCAGAAATAAGACATGATTGGAGTGGTGCAGTGCAGTGGCTGTGGAGCAGCAGTCTTCTGGGAGATGTTCTGGAGGATGCGGTATTGTCCCATCTTCAGGCACCTCTCTGGGCTGAGGGAGGAGGTTGCTCATCTCCAGGCTGAGTTGGCCAGGATTTGTGGGACCTCCTCTTCCATCCAGAGACCACCAGTGCCACTGCTGTTGCCTCAGAGGTTGCCAAGAAAGAGGAGCAGTTGGACCACAGTGGCCTCAGGGAGGGTGAGGGTGGTAGAACAGAGGCACATCCCTCCAGTTGTACCTCTCCACAATTCCTATGCCATTCTGGCAAAGTGTGGTTCCTCTATGGAGGCACCCACAGTAGAGACCAAGGAGGATGTTAGAACCTCCACAAAGGAGACCCACAGGAGGGTGGCAGGGGACCCTGCAGGGGAAGGAAACAACTCCTGGTGGGGACTCCATTGTTAGGAAGGTAGAACTGGGGAGGAAGGGGAGGAAGGGAGAGGAGGTAAGGTGCCTGCCTGGCGCCATGGCTTGGAGGGACAGGGAGCGAATCCTCAGGATTGCCGAGCAGCTGCACAGGGGAGGGAGCTGGATGTCATTGTCCACCTAGGGACAAATGACCTGGCTAAGAAAGGGATTAGAGAAGTGCAGGAAGAGTTTGTGGAATTGGGGAGGGGCCTTAGTCAAGTAGCACGCACGGTAACCTTCTCGGAGGTGCTACCCATCTATGGCATAGGAGAGGCTAGGATGTTCTGCACCATGGGATTCAATCAGTGGTTGAAAAACTGGTGTGGAGCTCAGGGATTTGGCTTCATTGGGGACTGGGGGTCCACCTGGAGTGATGCAAGCCTATACTGGCATGATGGGCTGCATCTGTCCAGGAGGGGAACCAGAATCCTAGGTGATAGGTTTAAATGCTTCATTGGCAAGCTTTTAAACTAGCCAAGGGGGAAGGCACTGGAAAGGAGCAGGAAAATCCTAGCCCCCCCAAATAATCACGGTAGTAAGTGCGGCAAACACCAACATAGAGGTGTTGATAGGGAGAAGGGCAGGGGTAAATGGAGAAAGTGACAAAGGCAAGAAGGACAGGGATGGAGCAAAAGGGAGTAAGGCCATCAGAAAATGGAGGGTAATGAGTACCAATGCACGTAGTCTGGGCAACAAGCTCCCTGAGCTGATGGCCTTAATGGAAGAGGGATGCCTGGATATCGTAGCAGTCACAGAAACATGGTACACAGAGAACCATGACTGGGATGTTAACATGCCAGGTACATAACCTACAGGAGAGACAGGCAGGGAGAAGAGGGGAGGAGTAGCTCTCTATGTAAAGGAAGGGACAAAACAACTGAACAAAAGAGTAAACAGGGAGGAGAGGAGGCACTGTGGGTCACCTTGAGACTGAAAAGGGCACCACAATCCGCACAGGGTTGTGTACAGACCCCCATGTCAGGGGAAGGAATGGACAAGGATATGATAGAAGGCATTCTAGAATGGCAGAGAAAGGGAGATACTGTTGATGGGAGACCTGAATATGCCAGATGTTAACTGGAGCACATTTGCTGCAGCTACATCCAAGAGCAGGGCCATTCTGATGCCCTACAGGTGGCAGGCATTAGACAGCTAGTTTCAGAACCCACTGTGAGGGAGCAATCTTAGACCTCATACTCTCAAATGGGGCAGTGAGAGGATCTCAGATCTAGAAGTGGGTTGCCATCTGGGGACAAGTGACCATCAAACAGTGTGGTTCATGTTAAACTCAGCTACAGAGTCAAGCCATACAAAAGTAAGGGTACTGGACTTTAGGAGGGCTGACTTTGGCAAGATGGGAGAGTGCCTCAGAAAAGCACTAGCAAACAGGCTAGAAAGAGGAGTGCAGCAACAATGGGGAATTATCAAAACTGCCATCACAGAGGCAACAAGCCTTTGTATGAAGCAAATAAACAAATCAAAATGAAAGAAAAAACCACTATGGTTCTCAAAAGAGGTGGCTGTGAAAGTCAGGAAGAAAAAGATAGCATTCCGGAAGTATAAGGAAACACAGAAGGAGCAGGACAGAGAGCTGTACCAGTTAAGGCAGAAGGAAGCAGGGAGCGAAGTCAGAATAGCAAAGGCCCAAACTGAGGAAAAGATAGCCAGCTCAGTTAAGAAGGGGGATAAAACCTTTTATAGGTACATCAGCGAGCGTACAAAGACAAAGGGAGGGATAGTGAGGCTGAATAGAATGAACAGTGGGTGGGCAGAGGGGGACAGTGAAAAAGCAGGAATACTGAATAAATATTTCTGCTCAGTATTCACAAAAGAGGAGGGGGAAGTGCCTAATCCAATTAACAGAAGCACTCTTGATAGGGGGGTCGATCCCAGTCCTTTCACAGAAGAAAGGGTTCTGCAAGAACTCCTAAAACTGAAGGTGGACAAAGCAATGGGTCCTGATGGAATTCACCCCAGAATTCTAAAAGAATTAAGGGAGGAACTAGTGAAACCACTGGCTACTCTTTTTAATAAATCATGGGAGGATGGTGTGGTACCCGAGGACTGGAGGAAGGCAGATGTGATTCCCCTTCACAAAAGTGGGGGCAAGACAGAGGCAGGAAACTACAGACCTGTCAGTCTGACCTCTGTGGTAGGGAAAGTGATGGAGTCACTTCTGAAGGAAAGAATAGTTGAGTACCTAGAGGCCAGTGGAGCACAGGACCCAAGGCAGCATGGGTTCACAGCGGAAGGTCATGTCAGACAAATCTAATAGATTTCTTTGACTGGGTGACCAAAGTAGCAGACCAGGGAGGGCTGTGGACATGGCCTACCTAGACTTTTAGCAAGGCATTTGATACAGTCCCACACAAAAGATTAATAGTCAAATTAACCAGCCTGGGAGGGACCCAGGGTGGTAGCCTGGGTAAAACATTGGCTGGATAACAGGACACAGAAGGTAATTGTAAATGGAGTCCACTCTGAAGAAAGGGGGGTTACTAGTGGGGTACCGCAGGGTTCAGTATTGGGTCCAGTCCTTTTTAATGTCTTCATCAGTGACATTGCAGAGGGACTGGAAGGAAAAGTATGCCTTTTTGCAGATGACACAAAGATCTGCAACAGGGTTGACACACAAGGAGGTGTGGAAAGGATGAAAAGGGACTTGGCAAGGTTGGAGGATTGGTCAGAAGTATGGCAGCTAGGATTCAATGCAAAGAAGTGCAAAATAATGCACCTGGGAAACAAGAACCCAGGGGAAGAATACACAATGTGTGGGGAGGTGGTAACAACAACAAAAAAGGAAAGGGACCTGGGGGTAATCATATCAGATGACCTTAAGGTTAGCAAGCAATGTGAGAAGGCAGTATGGAGGGCTGGGGTTACACTGGGATGTATAGGGAGAGGCATCATTTGCAGAAAACAGGAAGTTGTTATCCCTCTGTACAGATAGTTGGTGAGACCCCATCTGGAGTACTGTGTCCAGTTCTAGAGACCCCATCTCCGCAAGGACATAGACAGGATAGAGGCAGTCCAGAGGAGGGCAACTAAAATGGTGCAGGGTCTGCAAGAGAAGCCGTATGAGGAGCAACTAAAGGAGCTTAATATGTATACCCTTGAGGAAAGAAAGGAGAGGGGAGACATGATAGAAATTTTTAAGTACCTCAGTGGAATCAACAAAGTCCAAGACGGTAGCATCTTTCAGAAAAAGAGACTTGCAAGAACAAGGGGACACAATTTAAAGATAGAAGGAGGGCGGTTCAAGGGCAATGTGAGGAAGTATTATTTCACAGAGAGGGTAGTGGATGCATGGAACAGCCTTCCTGAGGAGGTTGTGGGGTCTAAAACTGTGGGAGAATTCAAGAATGCATGGGACAGACATAAGGCAATTCTTGTGGGGGGTAGGAAGAAACAGGCTGTTGGTTAACTAGGATCTGCTTCCTATCCTGTAGGTAGGGAAATGGGCAGACTAGATGGGCCTAGCGGTCCTTATCTGCCGTAAAAGTCTATTTTTCCTATGGTTAATGAGATATTGTCACATTTGTAGCTTCCCAGTGTAGCCCATCAATGCACAAGCACGTCAACTGTCCCACCCGCCCTGGTCTGACTCTTAATTTATGGGTCCTTAAGGTCACATAATCAGTCGTGTGACTGACTTCTTCAGTACTTTTCTCCATTAGTTGGTTATATTTTGTGACCACTAGGAGTCACTAGTGCACATCCCTTTCTTTACTTTCCCCTACCATTTTCAGCTCAATCCAATTCCACAATCTGGCTACTGACCATGATTGTTCTTCACTTCTCCCTTACTTCTTTAGTTTTTTACACTTGCCATTTGGGGAGGTTTGAACCCTTGATCCTTCACATCACAGGCAGGTACCCTACCACTGCACTACCGGTCAGGTTCAACGACAGTTGCGCAGTTATCTACTTTATCTATCTTATGTATTTGACAATCCATCATCTGTCTTCTGTCATACCCCCTCCCCAACCGCAGAACCTGAACTGGAATTTTTGGCTGGTACATTTTTTTAATCTTTGTACTGTAGGTACGATCTTCTTTTAGACATGTATTTACATAGTGAGCAGAATAACCTTTACTCCAGCTATGTAATAGGCTTATTTTAAATTCTGTTGCCTACATTTGTTGAATTATGGCTCACGAGGACCTTTACCTGAGTTCTATTTACATCTTGGTTTTTCTTACATTAGACAGCATATATGCCTCAAGCATTAAGCAAACCCCTCTATTAAGGGATGCTAAAGGAAAAAAATATTGCTTCATTTTTACTAACCTGTTTAAATTGAATTTATTTCAGGAACTTGGCCCATATTATAAAAGTTTAGCTTATAGTACTGGTCTCCTTGTAAGGAGGCCTGTTAACATATGCCAGTTGATTGACCCTGGCCTCATCCCTCATGTATTGACTAGCTTATTGTTGCTTTCTGGGGACGTGGTTAAATTCTGGCCCCTCTGCCTCTACTTTTGAATATAACTCTGACTACTTCATGCCTGTAAAAGGGGGGGCTGAATATAGTTCACATGAATGTGAGAAGCATAGCCCCAAAAATGCATGAGATTGAAGCCAGGGTGAATAATTATATCCCTAATGTCTTGGCTATTTCTGAAACTTGGCTTCGGCCCACAATCCTTGATTCTGATATAACACTCCCAGGGTACCATATTCACAGAAAAGATAGGGCCAACAGTAACGGGGGTCATGTTCTATATGAGAGACATGTTTACAACTGAGGCCCCTCCACAACTTGATGGAAATCAGATGTCTTTGAATATCTTGTTATTAGACTCAATATAGGGCCCTCAAAAAACCTATCCATCTACTGTGTTTACAACCCCCCAAAAAACAGTAAACAGGGCTTTCAAGAGTTTTCAGACTTGATGTCACAAAGTATTAAAGGCAAAACTATAGCAATGGGAGATTTTAATTTAAACTGGAACAATAACAATAATCTCCTATTTAAAAGCTACTTTAATGAATTCAGGATTACAGCAGTTAATAACATCTCCTACCCGACTTAATCTTAAAACCAACAAGCATATGTTGCTTGACTGATTTTGACCAATACAAATGACCATATAATATCTAGTGGCCTGACTTCAGATTCCATCAGTGACCTTCACCAGTTTTCAGGATATGGAAGGGTGGAAGAATTTCTAAACCCCACCTAGATACTTAGAGTTTAGATGTTACTCTAAATTGGATGTTCCCAGCTTTCCTAGTGCTCTCTCAGAAAGTGACCAGTCTTATTTAAATCTTATACATAATGTAGACTGTGCCCTAGATATTTTTATCACTACCCTTAAGGAAATTGTAAATAAATGTGTCCCTTTAGTTAAAAGGAGAGTTAGTGGAAGGGAGACTAAGTGGCTTGACAGAAATGTAATTAAACTAATAAGGCAAAGAGACACCGCATGGAGAAAGTATAGGAAAAGTGGGACATCCGTTGATTTAAATGCTTACTGGTTAAGGTGGAATTTGTGCAAAAAAGAAGTTAAGTAAGCTAAAATGCATTACTTTCAGAAACAGCAACAGATCAGTCTTTCCAACCACAAAAAGTTTTGTAGTTCAATCAAATCTTTATGTACCCCCCCCCACACTAATAGAGGCCCCATGTATGCTAAAAAAATGGGAATTGCTAACAGACTGCCCTTATTGCAGAGAAATTCAATTCCCAATTCTCTGATCTAGATTCATACCACAGAGACCTGTTAGACCACACTAATCACAGTGCTATACAAGATCAAACTAACTGCTGTACTGAACCTAACATAAACTGGCAGAAATTCTACCTGGAAACTGTCAGGAGTTCTCAGGTGGTTAGACTCTTAAAGAGCCCCTGACATCATTAGAAAAACTTGGAAAAATGTGAGATTTAGACAGTTCAGTTTATAGTTCATGTATTTTCTATAATTATTTCCCTGTTTTCTTTATTACCGAGGACAGCTGTACGAAGGAAGCTTACTGTCCCTTAGACTTTATCTGCTCTTTCTGCTATCCTACATATGACATCATAATCTGGGTTGCACCTGGAAATGAGCTTCTGCTCATGGTGCTTTTCCCGGTACCAACTTTTAAATAAATAAAGTAAATAATCCCATGTTTATGGCATCGTAATTATCCACACAGCAACAGACTGTGGTGTCATGAACTGAACTGTGATGTCATATGTAGGCAAGCAGCGAGAACAGATAGGGTAGTGGTCCTGTGTACATGCAAATGGCCTTAGTAATAAAGAAGAATGAAAAATACAGAAACAATATTAAAATGTAAACCCACTTGTGCTAAACATTACATTTTGTCAAAGTTGTCACAATGGTGTCAGGGGCTCTTTAACTAGCCTGAAGCCTGACAATGCTCCTGGCTGCGATGAGCTATTGCCCAACATCCTGGTTCTTGCCTCTTCCCAACTTGTATACCCAATTAGTCTTATTTTTAATTTATCATTTCAAACATGCCAGATACCAAATTTATGAAAAAAATCATACACTGTCCCAATCTTTAAAAATGGGTCACAAACTGAATTCTGTAATTATTGCCCTATCTCAATTTTATCTGCTTTATCAAAACTTCAAGAAAAACTGCTATACAAAAAGTTTAGTGATTATATCAAGACCCATAACTTGATCTCCCCTAACCAATTTGGCTTTGGGGGGGAACACTGTACTGAGACTGCCTGGTTGGGTTGATGGACACTGTTCTCAGGGCCACCGAGAGTGGTAATTGAACAGGGGCAGTGTTCGTGGACCTAACCAAGGCATTTGATCTTGCTGACCATACAGTTTTACTGGATCTACTATCTGGATTGGCGGTGGGATGTCCTACCTTGTATTGGTTCAGGGACTATCTCACTAATAGGCTGCAGTGTGTTAAGTTAAATGGAATATGTTCATCTTATCAAGAGGTCCAGTGTGGGGACCCTTAGGGTTCCATGCTGAGCCCTCTACTTTTTTCACTGTTCATGGACCCTTCATGAAAGTGGTGAATCATTATGACCTGTTATTATATGCAGATGATGCAGTTTTACTCACTCATGGTTCTAATGCAGTGTCAGTGGCTCAGCAGGTAGCACACTCGCCTCTGAGGCTGGGAGATCAGAAGGCTGTGGATTGTATCCCCACACTAGGCACTTGGATTAATATCCCAATACTGGCACTGCAGTGCAGCATGAGGGTGGGGTGCTGCACTCTTGAGGTGCTGTCTTTCAGATGAGACATCAAACCAAGGTCCCATCTGCCTGTCCTGTTGGTAGTTCAGGTGGATGTTAAAGATACCATGGCACTTCTTGAAAAGAGTAGGGGAATTTCCCAGGTGTCTTGGCCAAATTTCCCCCCCATTCACTAAAATACCACCAGCAGCTTAACCTGGTTCAGAGTCAGTTGGCATTCATCTGTATCCTGTCCCCCGGGTCATGCCTGAAAATAGGCAAAATTTGTCTAGTGTACTTACCCGGTCAACAAAAATGTAATCAAAAGTCAAAAAAATAATGTCTCCATTTTTAATGTATTATTGAGCACTGAATTTAAAAATATGCAATCCTGGCTTTCTCAAAACAATCTAGTGCTGATTAAGCTAAAGACTAAGTCCATGGTATTTGGCTCAGAACCTAAACTGAAAAAAAAACATTCTGTTAATTTCACTGTTAGCATGCTGGGGGTGGAGTTATAGAAGTTGTTAAATCATTTAAATATCTAGGCATGTACCTAGGTCTGTCATTATAATATAATATACACATACTGTAGATAAGGTTAATATCAAGTTACGTTCTAAAATTGGTACTCTGTGTCAGCTTTCTGAATATCTGACCAACGATTCTCGTTTAACTATTGCACAACATTTTTGTTACCAGTCCTAAATTATGCTTCTTTAACCCTTACACTGCCAATGTTTTTTCTGTAAATTGCATATCCTTGCTGCCAGAGGTTTTTTCATTGGGTTTGCACACCCATCGGTTATGAGGTTAATACATATTTTTTCTTAATTCCCTGATAAAAAATTTTTGTCAAGGTAGTAAGAACCTAACACAACTATAATTTAAAGTAAAAATATATGTGTTCCAAGTAAGCAATTCCGTGATGTGCATTATATGTTTATTTAATGAAATTTCAATTGTTTTTGCAAATTTTTATTCACAAAAAATACTGAAACTTGTAAAAACATTAAAATGGGTTGCATCACTGATAACTTTTTTTTTCTAAAATGCAACTAATTTTCAATTTCATGTTACAAATTCTTTATATAAACACAAATTTTACATTGGTTCCTCACCTACAGATTATCAGAGTGACCAGAACCAACCACCCATGGTAGGACCATGCTGGACCATGGGGGCCTTCTACTGCATTATGGGCTATATGTCACTAAATCCATAAAGAAAAAGTAAGAAGTAGCCAGTTTTACATGACAGAGAAGAGAATGAGTAAATCAAGGCCCAGACTGTACCCATATCTACATCCCTTGGGTCACATGCCCAAAAACAAGATGGCTGACACTTCTATCATTTCCTGCATCAAACTGTTTCTGTTACACATTTATTGGGATAACTAGATTATACAAGCATTTGTCAATGCCGAATGTTTGCTTGCTGGAATTGGCAGTGGTAGTGTAGAAGTTACAGAGCTGCGTAATAGGAATGGCAGTGAAGTATTGAATTGAAGCCAACCCCACCACCTCCCTGCAGAAAGTGACAGGCATTGGGGTGTGCCTTTGGGTCATCAGGCATAACAGCCACGCCATTTCACCACACCCCACCCTGTAGACACTGACAAGTGTCACAGTGTGCCTTGGGGTCTTTGGCCCTTATGCGTACCCCATTCCATCAGGAAATAAGGTGAGATGGGTGCGGTATAGGAGAATGGGGTGAACTTTGGGGTCAAAGAGTCCAAGGCATACCTCGATGCCTCTCACTGGCTGCAGGGTGTGGAATGGTATGAGCATTACAGGCAAGAACCCCAAGTCACACCCCGATGCTTGTAATTCTCTACAGGGTTGGGCGTTATGGTTGGAAACCCTAATACCACAGGCATTCATTGGTATTTTCACTCCAAATTTTCAACATGTTTTTTTTGTGACCCCACCTCATGAATAGTGTCAATATCAGTTTGTTAGCCGAAAGCTGCTTATGCACTGCGACAACAGCATTTAGCACCACAGGTGCAAAAACATTCTGAACAGGCTGTAAAAAATGACAGCTGTACTGTTCATTGGGGGGGGTGTAACAAATGGCAATGTTGCAAATCTGCAGTAAAAATATTAAAAAAACTGGTGAAGTCACGAGCGTGCATAGAAACTGTGCAACGCACACCCGTAATGTAATTAGTTTGGGGATTTTTTACAGCAGATTGCCAAAACAGGCATTTTGGGACCTCAGATCATGAACAGTGTCACTGTGATTTTCTTTATCTGTCCCGAACAATGATTTCCCACAGCGACCACGCATCTCTGCGCTGAAAGTGTGAAAACACGTTTTGGCCATGTTGTGAAAAATGACAGCTGTACTGTTCATAAGGAAGTGTGGAAAAATGCCACTGGTGAAAATCTGGACTGAAAATATTACAAAGTTATGAACTTACGAGGGTGCGTGGAAACTGCGCAATGCTCACTCGTAACACAGTCATTTTATGGACTTTATGTCACCAAATTTTCAACATAGCCATTTTAAGACCTCTGCTCATGAACAGTGTAACTGTGATTTTCTTAATCTGTCCCAAACATTGCTTTCGCACACCGACTGCACCATTGTGCGCTACATGGGTGAAAACATGTTTTGGGCAAGATGTGACAAATGACAGCTGTACTGCTCATAAGGAAGTGTAATAAAATGACAATGTTGAAAATCTGGATTGAAAATATTGAAAATTAAACTTACGAAAGGCAGTATAGGAACTACGCAATGCACGCCGTGAAATAGTCATTTTAGAGATTTTTCACCAAATTTTCAACATAGCCATTTTAAGACCTCTGCTCATGAACAGTGTCACTGTGATTTTCTTAATGTGTCCCATACATTGATTTTGCACACCGACTGCGCCATTGTGCGCTACATGGGCGGAAGCACATTTTGGGCAAGATGTGAAAAATGACAGCTATACTGCTGATAAGGAGGTGTGGTAAAATGGCAATGTTGAAAATTTGGAGTGAAAATATTGAACATTCGTGAACTTACGAGCGTGTGTAAGAACTGTAGCCTACGCTCATAAAACAGATCATCTTTAGGAATTTTTCACCAAATTTTCAACATAGCTATTTTAAGACCTCTACTCATGAACAGTGTCACTGTGATTTTCTTAATTTGTCCCATACATTGATTTTGCACACCTGACTGCGCCATTGTGCACTACATGGGCGGAAACACGTTTTTGGTGAGATGTGAAAAATGACAGCTGTACTACTCACAAGAAGGTGTGGTAAAATGGCAATGTTGAAAATCTGGAGTGAAAATATTGAAAATTCGCAAACTTATGAGCGTGCATAGGAACTGCACAATGCATGCTGGTAAAACTGTAATTTTTTGGAATTTTTCCACCAAATTTTCAAAACAGGCTTCTTGAGTGTCCACCTTATGAACACTGGCAGTGTTGTTTCGTTAATCGGTCCCGAAGGTAATTTCATGCAGTGACTGCGAAATCACCCTTCGGGCCCGAATAACGCCATGACAGTGACAGCATTCATGAGAAGGGGTCCCAAAAAACCCATGTTGAAAATTTGGTGCAAAAATTCCAAAAAATGCCTGAGATATGCAGCAAAGTTGAAAAAACCCTATCTATCCCAGTATATAGCTTACCAGCATTTCCTCAGTTCGCGGTCGGCTTTGAAGAGTGCAGACGTGTTCCCAGTCTACCGAAGATCGTCGCGCAGAGGTCCAGAGGTAAGTATGGGGTGAGGGGGGTGTGGGGAAGCAGGGTGCACAATGAGTGGGTGCGGTTTTGGGGGCAGGAGAAGCGCCAGGACAGTTTTTATTTGCAGGTTTGGTTTTTTAAATGACAATCGGGACGTTTCCACGCTGGGGTGGGCTCCCAGAGTGGCACAAGGACGGTTGGTTGGGGGGCGTGGAGCCGACAGGGGATTGGGCACCCCCATTGGCCACAGCATCTGTTGCCACATTGGGGTGGGCTCCCAGCGTGGCACCCTGTGAAAGGCCCTCCCCCATCCCAAAGCAGAGCCAGTGACCAGCACAGGCCACCTCACACCTTTGCAGCTGGCGGCCGACTGACCTGTAAGCAAGCGTACTGTTGTGCGTATGCAGTGACAGCCACTGATCAATGAGCACGTATGCCTTACAGTATGACACTGACAGGTCAGTCGGTGGCCAGTCACAGAGGTGTGAGGTGAGCTGTGCTGGTCACTGGTCCTGCTTTTAGGTTGGGGGGTGAGGCACGGCACTGACAGGGGACTACTATACCACCAGGGCAGGGGCAGTATTATCAATATTAGTTCTGACACCAGCAGGGTTCAGGGAGGGGCATGGGGAATAGTTTATATTTTACATGAATCGGCTCCAGTGGGGATCAGGGAAGGGGGCCACTAGTTCACCAGGGTCTAGAGTGGAGCTGGACAGCCCTGCAGCTTCCGGTAAACACTCCCAATGCACCATCTGTTTGGTGCCAGGCCACAGTTGCTGCAAGCCGTGGGACTTTACCACCAGGACCCTGACCAATAGAGAACTGGGCACATGGTCCCTGGCGCATTGGGCTTCAGCGCAAGCTGTTGTTTGCCGCAGCTTGCGCTGATCAAAGCACGGTTTAAGAATTGAGCCCTTAGTTTCTTCACTGCTGACAGGTTAAAGAAGTAGAGAACATTACCATCAATTTCACAGCACTGTGCTGCAAGGCAAACTAAGCTGGACATCTAGGTTTGAATCCCATAAACTCCCTCTTGTATACTGTGTGATCTTGGCAACTTTAACTTCCTTGTGCTCATAGAGGTTGCACCTGGAAAGCTCAGAGTCTGGCTTAGTGTGCCATTCTGCCTGGTTAATCTGTTTCCCCTGTTCCTTATATTTTATTCCTGCAAGTTCTTTAGAGTACCTATGGTTATCAGTTTCCCATCCAACCCCCTGCTGTACTGACCTGTTTGGGAATACATATACAGTATGCGCCAAATATAACGGATCCGGATGTAGAGGACATTCGGAAGAACCAGACAAATCCTATTTGCCAAATGCCAAACCATATCTGTTGCAATGTTAAAGCACCCTGATAATGCGGACCTGCAACTCCGTATTTAGCGGCCACCAAAGACAAAAAGTTCACGCATATTTATCGCTCGCTTCAGTCTTGCTCACGAGCTGACAAGCATTAATAATGAAACAGTAGCATAGAGAGTAAAAGAACGAATTGAACTGAATGCACACTATAGGAACTCAGGAAAAAGCCTATAAAAGGACAAAGTCCTCAAACATACATTTAAATAAATAGCAGCTGAACTAACCCAAACAGCAAAAAAACTGCTACGATGCGTTCGCCATCCCCATCCACTGTTATTAGTCCAATAGCATCAAAGAACAGGCATGGAAACGCAGTAAAGCAGTAAAGTAGCAGCTTCCTTTATGTATCTTTATCCTCCGAGTCAGCGTCTCTTAGTGAAAGTATCGAGTATTGCAAGCAGCCTGTAGGGCACCGATACTCCTGATGTGACCAAAAGGATAATTCTAGGGAGGTCAGAAGGGGGATCAGGAACATAGGGAAGTTGTAATGCTCCTGGCAACCACCCCCACAGAAAAAGCCATCAGGAGAGCTCTTTTATCTGTTCCCCTAAGATGCTTGCAGCAGAGAGCTGTGGCCATATAATTTTTTGTCTGGTAAAATGCAAAACTGATGTAACAGACGCCACTTGTAATGGACTAACTGCAGAATGTCAAACTAGTCCGTTACAAGTGGCATATACTGTACCTGTGTTTTCAATACTTAAACTTCCTGACTCAACGCAGCTAGTAGCTGTTTAATGACCTGTTTGAGAATAAATCTCCCTGTTTATTTTGGTGAACTACTTGACGCGGCTGGCAATGCTGTACTAACATGTTTGGGAATAAATTAAATATCCCTGTGTTTTCACTATTTAAACCACCTGACTCAACATAGCTATCAGTTGTTTACTGACCTGTTTCAGAATAACTTTCCCTGTATTTTCACTACTTAAAATACCAGACTTGATGCAGCTAGCAGTTGTTTATTTAACCTGTTTGGAAATAATATTTTCTAAGTACTACTGTACTGCATTCTAGACATGCCAAAAAAAGTACTCTTGATTTTCTAACTAAAACCAGGTGCAACTTAATTATGTATTGTAGAACCTGGTTATACCCAGTAAAAATGTTGGTTTTACTTGGTAGAACCTGGTTATATTTGGTAGAACCTGTTTATAGTTGGTAGAACCTTGATTTAGCTGGTAGAACCCAATTCTACCTGGTTCTCCTTGGTAGAACCCAGTTTTACCTGGTTCTACCTGGTAGAACCAGGTAGAACCTGGTAGAACTTTTTTGGGTTTTACTCAGAACGTTCACGAGGTAGAACTTTTAGAGGTTCACGCAACCCTATTCAAAAGGCACCACTACAAAGGCTCAAGCAGGACAAATGTCCCTAGTTCAGAAAAAATACAGCACTGCAGTGCAGGTGGAGGAACTATTTTTTTTTTTAGAAAATAAATTAACACTTAAGATTTTTAAAATTTTAACATGATTTTTTTTTTAATACATATGTAATACAGTGGCCCATTTTCTAAGCGCAATAATACCCTCCAGGGTGGGAGGTATTGGGCAATACCAGACTTTCCAGGGGCTTTAAGGCCCTTCGCCTGTGGCATTGGGCCTCATTATGCCCCTGGGGGGTTCGTGTGCTGCCCAATACGCTCCACCTCTCAGGTATTATTACTTACTTAGGTTATCCAGAAGGTGAATAGACCAAGACACATGTACACACAGCCAGCCCCTTACCCCCCCCCGTAGCCACTTCTTCAACACCTCAAAAGGGGTCCACAACAACAAAATCTTCTCAAAGAGTGAAGCAAAAGGACCTTGGCGCAGCCCCAGGGGGAACCTAAACATAACCCACCCACTCCTGCTAACATACCCCATGCCCAAGGGACACAAGCTATGTAGGGCAATGCTCTATCCCACAACCAGAACCCTTCCCCCTCCACCCTAAGTCGCCACCAATAACCCCCAAGAATACTTGTGACCCTGTAACACAGACAAAGTTACAGGGAAGCCAGTATTCTGTATACATAAAACAATGTAAATAGGCAACTATGATAAAATAAATTAAAAATGAGAAGCTAAATAAATAAATAAACCGATAGCCTGGGATAAAAGCTGTTTTGCAGTATGTCAAATACCAAAGCAGTATTTACAAAACAAGGTCCAGGAAAGCCAGATTAAACAAGAAGGCCTTGATGTAGGCTTTGAACACCTCTACTGAAGGGGCTTCCCTTATGGCTGGAGGTAGCGAGTTCCACATGACAGGGCCAACAGCAGTAAAAGCTCCATTGTAGAGGATGGTGCTGTGTGTGAGAGAGGGCCTGTTAGTGAAGAGGAGGGGACTGTGTAGGACAGGTCAATGGCAAGCTGGGATGTGTAGGCAGAGGTATCACTAGCAGAATGCTGGAGGTAGTCAAAGGGATAAACAAGGTGGACCCGGGGTGATTATTTCACAAGAAGGAAGGCACCATATCCTTCTGTACTTGATGTAAGTGTTCAGCTGGCTCAGAACTAGGATGGAAGGGAGATCCCCTGTCTTCTTTGGGACTAGGAAGAAGTGGGAGTAGTAGCCCTGCCTCGTTGGCCTGGGGGTACCTCCTGAATCACATTCTTCTCTAGCAGGATCTGGATTTCTGCCCACATGAGAGTGGTGTGGGATGGGGAACAGTGGGAGGGGATGGGTGGGCTGTCCAGTGGGATTCGGGTGAACTCCAGAGAGTACCCACTTTGGATAACTTGGAGCCAGAGACACAGGGCTGACAAACACCCATGTCTGGAAGTCTCCTTTCCCTGTGAGTGAGAAGGGGCAGAGGTCTTCTTGGAAGCAACCCCAGTAACAGCCATGGAACCATGGAGGAATGGTTTCTGACCTCACACCGGAAGTGGAGGAAGCAGAGGTCTTATGATGGAACCTAGGGTGGGATTCTGACCTGGCTCTCTCTACTTATCTTTGTGGTGGTGTTTCCCACCCAATCTCTTCTCTTTGGGGGAGGAGTCCCTGGCTGAAGAGGAAGAGCTATATCCAGAACGGGTCCTCTGCATGGCAGCCACTTGTCGTTCCAATAAGTAGGCCATGAGATTCTTGAAGTGGCAGATGCGCCTTTTATTGTTAAACTTCTGGCAATGCAGGCAGTTGTCTGGCTTGTGGTTCGGGCCCAGGCAGATCAGGCAGGTTGAGCGGCTGTCTCTCTCTCTGGGTTCTGCATGCCACAAGTGCACTTTGACTTCTGACGCTGTGAGGGGGCTCAAGTTAAACTAGATAATGGAGGGGGGCCAAAGGGGTGGGAATTCATCAAGAGAGGGGGACCAACCCATCCCATATGAAGAACCAAGAAAAATATAGCATTCCCTAGTGTCCTTACTACCACCAATGTACCCTTATGCCTGTCCCATGCATGTTTAAAACCATCCACTGTGCTTGCTCCCACCACCTGGTGCTGCAGTTTATTCCATGCGTGCACCACCCTCTATGTGAAGAAGAATGCTTACATTTCCCCGCAGCATGCCACCCTCTAATTTCATTTCATGTCCTATTGTTCTTGTACATTTTTAATGCTGGGAGATGTCTCATATCTGCACCTTGTTTATGTCCATTAGGTATTTGTATGTTTCTATCCTGTCCCCTGAACTCTCTTCTCCTCCAGCAAGTACAAAAGCTAGAAGGGTGGTCAAAACTTTGCCAGTTAAAATTCAATGCTAGAAAGTGCAAGGTAATGCATCTAGGATAAAAGAACCCCAACACAAAGAGTACTGGATGGGAGGAGAAAGATTTAGCACTACAGCTGAGGAACAAGATCTGGGAGTTATCATTAGCAACTCATTTAAGCAATTGAGTCAGTGCAACAAGACCTATAGCAAGGCTAACAGAATGCTGGGATGTATCGATAGGAGTATTGCTAGAAGAAGAAAGGAGGTAATGCTTCCCCTCTACAGATCCCTGGTGAGGCCTCACCTGGAGTACTGCAGCCAGTTCTGGAGTCCTCACCTCAGAAAGGATAAGGACAGGTTGGAGACAGTGCAGCACAGAGTAACAAAAATGGTTCAGAACAGCCTCTCTGCTCCAGATTTGTTGACCCCCCCAAGTACTTGAAGGTCTCAAACATGTTCCGCCATACCTTCTCTCCTCCAGAGTGAACAAATTCAAGTGACCAAGCCTTTCCTTCTACCCTCCTTCCATCCATCACCACTTTTAGCCTTCTTATCTCTCCCAACAACCAGCAGACCTCTGCCTGCAGTGTTCTCAGCTTGCGGCATATGGGACATTCCTGTAGCCTCCACAGTGTATTCATGCAGACGGCTGCTTTAGTTGTGCCCAGTGCTCTTCAACCCTCTCTCTTGTGTCCCCCTTCTCCATGACTACTCTGATACATATCCCCATTTCAGCGAAGTCTGCCCTCTTGAAATCTAAGAACTTTGCTCATGTGTGACTCGATTCAGTCCCTGTCCCCAAGCTAAACCACATTATGTTGTGATCACTTAATATGGTTACTTTGACCTCCTTCCTCCTACTAGTAATCCTTCTCCCGATGCAGCCCAGCATTCTGCTGCCTCTAGCCACTGCCCTCTTGCAGTGCTTTGCCACCTTCAGGTCTCTTGATATGGTGATGCCTAAGTCCCTTTCCTGTTCTGTTTCTGCCAGGTCATGGCCACCCATACAGTATACCACCCTCCGGTTTTTGTTACCAAGATGCATGATCTTACACTTGTCCAAATTAAACAAAACACATTGAGGGAGTAAGCCAGACTCCAGATCTTAATGACCTCTGTGCACGGTACAGAGGACCTGGTCTCTCCATGTTTGTTAATGTAGTACATGGTGGTAGTGTTGTCTGAACCGCTCCCTCATGGCTGCAATGACTGAACAAAACATCTATGCCATTACTAGCCAACAAGTACCTTCCTTTTCTGTTTTCTATCCTCTTATAGCAAAACTGTGAAATGTCGGTCAAAGTAGAACAAAATGGTTGTCTACAGAGGCAAAAAGATGTCCGTGGAGTCTATATGTATTGGTCAATGGTGGGAAAAGAACTGAGGTGGAGCTGAAGATGCTACATTTATATCACTGGTGGGCATCAGAAGTGGGGCAACATCAGGGGGGCAGTCCCAGCTGGGTACTGCTGGCTAGAAGTTTTCCGTGGGGTCCTAGTGCCTGGCAGCATAGTCCTTATAGTGTAGCCTGCTGCAAGGGCACCAACTCAAAGTAAGATATACACATGACTAGCATTAGGAGTATTCCTTGGAAGAGAAACATCAGTCACTTTAGGACAGCATTCTTATGTCAAAAATCTTTCCAATCATGTCTCATAAATGTGTAACATTAATGGAAGGGGTTCAGCTGGGCTGTGGCTGTAACCTCAAGATCAAGTGCCCTGTGCTTAGGAGAGGGGTTGCATGTGTTTGAGCCCTGGTAAAAAGGCAAAAAGAGTTTTTTCTCTTGAAAAGAGAGAGAGAGAGCACCTCAGAAAAGATTTTACCTGAGCTATGGTGCTCGGGTGGGTGTTTTTTTTTTTCCCTTTTTATCAATGCCGCCACTCTCCATAAGAGACAACTCTCACTGCTGCTATTCACTCTGATAACAGGTGCCACAACAATTAAAGCCTTCCCTTAGTGTATTATGGCCTCCCCATGCCCTCCCAAACCACACATCAACCCCAAAAATAACATTCCATGATGTGCTTTTCTCCCCAAATTCACTCCAATTCCAGGCACCACAACAATTAAAACTTTCCCTTTTTGTCTTATAGCCTCCCCATGTCCTCCCAAACTGGGCACCTCCCCTTAAACAGCATTTCATGTTGTGCAGTGGTCCCCCAATTCCATCTGAAACCAGGTGCCACAACAATTCCCTACCCCCCCAGCTCTCCAAGACCCAACACATTCACACAAAATGTATTCCCTGGTGCCCAATGGCCAACACATGCCCTCCCATACCAGGCCCCCTACAAAAAAAAAGGATGCCTTGTTGTCCAGTGTCCCCCCCAATATCCTCAAAAATCTGGCACCACAATAAGCGAAGCATCCTCCTTGTTCTCCTATGGCCTCGCATAAGCCCTCACATACCAGACCCCATCCCTGAAAATGCATTCCCTGTTGTCCAGTGGTCACACAATTAGTCCTCTTACAAGGCCCAACTACAAGTAATTCACTTCCTGGTGTCCAATAGCCCAACACTGCCTTCGTATACCGTAACATAACCCATCAAAAGGATAACCAGTTGTCCATTTGCCGTAGGGCACATGTCCCACACAAGCCTTTCCATACCAGACACAACCAAGTAATATGTATAGAGTAACTTACCAGGATACTGTGGAGTCAGAAGCAGGAATCTTGAAGTGACAACATCCATCAGTACTGTAAAATAAAATATAGGAATGCAGTCATAAAGGATCTGTAGTAGATAGAACATGTTCTCAATATAGTAATACTTATCTGATGGGGAAGGAGTCCTCATCCTTCCAGGCATGAAAAAGGGAAACAACAATAAGTTACTATGAAGAAGATACAGTAATGAGATAAGAAACTGAGAGTGGATAGATACTATTGGTGTATCGGACTACATCTGAGTGCAATGGTGCATAACATAAAAAGTTACTGCTAAACCAGAGTATAATAATAGAGGTACAGAGAAATAAAATTAGTTAACAGATAGGAAAAGAGAAGAGAAAGTGTTGCTAGTGGATAGGATTAGAAAGATCAGTGTTCTCTGCCTAGATGGCCAATTTTCAAGTAACTGAAAGTAGTATCCCGGGTGGAATAAGTGATATTCCTATTGGTTCACTGGCCCATTGTTGTCTGGCCAATCAGTTTGGTTAATTCACTGGCCCTTTTAATGGAGTCCATTCTTGGCACCCCTTCTGTAAATGAAGCACCTAGTTTACTTCGAATGTCAAATTGTCACAACATGCACCTTGATAACACACGCTATCACAAATTCTCACTTTGACCGTCAAACTGGCCCAACATGCACTTTGATAACATGCACCATCACGAATTTAGCACCCTAATATAGTATGGTTGACAGTCAATTTCTTCAGCAGAGATCAAAACATTGAAAAAAAACCCAGCAACATTTACTAAACATGGGTCATATTGTTTAGCAGAGCCCAGATTCATAAAACAGCTGTTTAAAACCTCTACAAAACAGTGAGCAGGTTGTCCCCAAGGTAGAAGAAAATGTGGGTCAAAATTAAAAACTATGTGCCAGTTGTCCTAACCCTCCACACAAAAATTAACCTTGCACATCAAGTTAAGCATTCCCTGGTGTGCACTGTAAACCCACACATTGAGGCTAGGAATAAAAATTTCTTTGTGATTTCTGTGACTGTACAAATGTCTCTGGTTCCAAGTAGTCTCTCCCCCACCCCATGAACAGGTGGTACAGCAGGTTAAGCATTATCTGGTATACATTGGCCTTCAACAAGCCCTCCCATATCAGTTCCCACCACCAAAAACGCATTCCCTGTTGACCAGTAGTACCCCAATTCCTTCCCATATCAGACATCACCACATGTTAAGCATTACCTCCTGTCCAACAAGCCCTCCCAAACCAGACCCCGCCACCAAAATAACCATTCCCTGATATCCAGTGGTCCCCCAATTCTCTCCCATATCAGATGTCACATGTTAAGCATTCCATGGTGTCCAATGGTCCCCACAAACCCTCCCAAACCATGTCTCACCACCATAAAAACCATTCCCTAATTTCCAGTGGTCCCCCAATTCACTCCCATATCAGGCGTCACCACATGTTAAGCATTCCCTTGTGTCCAATAGCCCCACACAAGCCCTCTTATATAAGGCCACACCACCAAAAATGCATTCCCAACTGTACAATGGTCCCCCAGTTTCCTTCCATATCAGGCATCATCAAATGTTAAGCAGTCCCTGGTGACCACTGGCCATCAAAAGCCCTCCGAAACCAGGTCCCACCACCAAAAAACACATTCCCTGGTGTCCGTTGGACCCCCACTTCACTCCCATGTCAGGTGGCACCACAAATTAAGCATCTCCTGGTGTTCAGTGGCCCCCCACATGCCCGCCTTTATCAGGCCACACAACCAGAGTGCATGTGAAACATAGAACTAACCTTGACTAATTAATCAAATGATGTTTGTTAATCCTCATAAAACTCGGACCAGGAGTCTACTAGACTGATGTTATTGTCGTTCAGTAAGACGTCCAATCAGAAGCTTTCCTACAGAAAGACATGAAGTTAGATGATAATACAATTTTCTAGATTTAGTGTGTGTGTGTGTGGGGGGGGGGCAGATTTAGTGGGGATTCACTTGCATTCCCTGGTGTCCAATAACCCCTCAACAGCCCTACCATACATAGGAATACTTAGAATAGAATAAGAATAGAGAGGAGGTTATACTGCCCTTGTACAGGTCACTGGTAAGGCCACATCTAGAGTACTGGCATTCAGTACTGGTGCCCACACCTCAAAAAGGACATTATCCTGCTGGAGAAGGTCCAGAGGAGGGCTACAAAGATGACAGCAGGTCAGCAAGGTAAGGTATATGAGGAGAGGTTGAGGGCACTGAACATGTACTTTCTAGAAGACAGGAGAGAGAAAGGGGACATGACTGGGGCCTTCAAGTACTTGAAAGGGATAAATAAGGTTGATAAGGAGAGTCTCTTTAAGCTGAGTAGCAACCGTAACCATAACACTAGGGGGCACAGTCTTAAGCTGGAGGGTGGAAGGTTTTGGAGGGAGGTCAGGAAGCACTTCTTCATAGTGAGGGTGGTGGACATTTGGAATGCACTTCTGGAAGAGGTCATCTTGTTGGAGACAGTGGGCAGCTTTAAGAGAGGCTGGGATGGGCATAAGGGGAAAGTAAGGATCATGGGTAGGAAGGATGGGAGGAGTGGGGAGGTGGGTAGGGACATTAGCTCAAGCTGTGAACCCTGCAATACAAGCAGACTTGATAGACCAAATGGCCTTCTTCTGCTGGCTTCTTCATATGTTCATATGTACACAGGAATGTGACAGCAGAACAGGACCGCCATGCCCACCCAGTCTGCCCAGTGAGCCTAGAATTCGACTAAGCTTCTGATGTGGTCCCCCTTTGAACCCCCACATTCTTCCCCCACCACTACCTTAGGCAGCCCATTCCAGTTGTACACCATGCTCTCAGTGAAGAAACACTTCCTGAAGTTATCCCTAAAGTTCCCTCCCTTGATCTGGAAATCATGACCCCTCACCCTTGGCCACTCTTTCAACTGGAAAAGGTTCTCCACTGGCACCTTATTGATATCCTTGAAGTATTTAAAAGTCTCGATCATATCTCCCCTCTCCCTCCTCTGTTCCAGAGAGTGCATGCCCGGGTCCTTCAGCTTCCCCTCATATGGTAAGTGCTCCAGCCCCCCTCACCATCTTTATTGCCCTCCTCTGAACTCGCTCCACCCTCTCTATGTCCTTCCTAAGGTAGGGCCTCCAGTACTGGACCCCATACTCCAGGTAAGGCCTAACCAGCTGCATGTACAATATAGGCAACTTAGGGGGGATCTTTGCTTACTCTATAAGGCTTTCATTACAGAAGGACTTTTAGAGAATCTTGGTATTGTAAGAAAATCAGGTATATCGCATACTAGATCTCATACCATGACATTAAAAGGTGTACACTGTAAAACCAGAAAAAGACATCAATGGTATACACAGATAATTGTTAACTTTTGGAACACATTACCAGTTTCAATTGTAGTGAGCAAAACTATGGAAATATTTAAGAGTACATTGGACAAATTCATGGGTAATAAAAAATTTGATTTTATAGAAAATTAAAACCATCCTTGGATGGCAAATTCATAAATAGGCTATGCCTCCTGAATTTGTATAAAACTATGAAACTATGTACAGGGGTCCTATGACTTCCCTCCTCCTATTGGTGATCCCTCTACATATGCAACCTAATATTATTTTCCAGGCTCCTAGCATTTGTGCACATGGCCTTCCAAACTCCAGCCACTCCTGACCCAACATTTCTCGCTGTCCTGGCTCTATCGTCTGTAGCCCCCACTGGGAGTCTTATATTTTGGGGGGGTGCAGAATGCCCCCCATGTCAGTTATCCTATTCTTGGGTTTCTCATGCAACACCCACTCTGATTTAGTTTAAATTATAACATCTTATTTTATTTATTTTATTTTATTTTATTTATGACTTTGGTAAACAGGTAGGTACACTGCTACCAGGGAGCATTTTCAGGCACAACACGGACTATGTGCTGTGGCACAGGACTAATGTAACAGACAACAAAGCATGTAACAATCGACAATAAAAGATAAAAGGTTGCAACAGTGCATGGCAATAGTAAATAGAAAATCCAAACGAATACAGGATTTCAGAGAACCATACATCCAGTAGGCATTACAATAAGTGAGAATATACATATGCATAGAGTTCTACCAGCAGCAGTTACAATGTGAGACAAGCAAGGGATTCTCAGACTACAGTGGAGTGAAAAAGTATTTGCCCCCTTCCTGATTTTCTCTATTATTGCATATTTGTCACACTGGATGTTTTCAGGTCTTTAGAGAAAATGTAATATTAGATAAAGGGAACCTGAGTGAACAAATAACACTTTTTTTTTTTTTTATTCACTTATTTAATGAAAAAGTTAACCAACACCAACTGGCACTGTGTGAAAAAGTAATTGCCCCTTACACTTAATAACTGGTTATGCCACATTT
Source organism: Neoceratodus forsteri (assembly GCA_016271365.2). Classification (NCBI taxonomy): domain Eukaryota; kingdom Metazoa; phylum Chordata; order Ceratodontiformes; family Ceratodontidae; genus Neoceratodus; species Neoceratodus forsteri. Next base: position 1,087,432,555 of record CM057450.1, read on the forward strand.
AGCTGCAATGACTGCAACCAAACACTTCCTATAATTCAATATCAGTCTTTCACATCGCTGTGGAGGAATTTAACCCACTCTTCCTCGCCAGAACTGCTTTAATTCAGTAACATTTGGTGGGTTTTTGAGCATGACCTGCGTTTCAGGTCCTGCTACAGCATCTCTATTGGGTTTAAGTCTGGACTTTGACTAGGCCACTCCAAAACTTTAATTTTACTTCTTTTAGCCATTCTGATGTGGACTTGCTTTTGTGTTTTGGATCATTGTCTTGCTGCATGGCCCAACTACGCTTCAGCTTCAGCTGACGGAAGGATGACCGGACATTTTCCTTAAGAATTTTCTGGTACAGAGCAGAATTCATGGTTCCTTTAATTATGGCAAGTCATCCAGGTCCTTAGGCAGCAAAGCATCCCCACACCATCACACTACCACCACCATGTTTGACTGTTGGTATGGTGTTCTTACTGTGGAATGCTGTGTTTGCTTTACGCGAGACATTATGGATCCATGTCATCCAAAAAGTTCCACTTTGGACTCATCTGTCCATAGAACATTTTCCCAAAAGGCTTGTGGATCATCCAGGTGCTTCTTGGCAAATGAGAGGCGAGCATTTATGTTCTTCTTAGTTGCAGTGGTTTCCGCCTTGCTACTCTCATGAAGCCCATTTTGCCCAGTCTCTTTCTGATTGTGGAGTCGTGAACACTGACCTTAGCTAATGCAAGAGAAGCCTGCAGTTCTTTGGATGTTGTTTTAGGATCCTTTGAGACTTCCTGAATGATTTTACGCTGCGCCCTTGGAGTAATTTTGGCAGGCCGCCCACCCTGGAAGATTCACTACTGTTCCAAGTGTTCTCCATTTGGAGATTATGGCTCTCACTGTGGTTCGATGGAGTCCCAGAGCCTTAGATAGCTTTGTAACCCTTTCCAGACTGATAGAGGCAACAAATTTTTTCTGATCTTTTCAGGAACTTCCTTTGATCATGGCATAATGTGCTTGTTGAATCTTTATGCTGGCAACGTGACTCTGATGGTAAGGGTCAAAATAAGTGAGATTTATATTGAGCAGGGCTGGCTGTAATCAAGTCTTGCTGTGTTCAAGCAGCTGAATTATCCCTTTAATTGGGTTGATTTAACTAGGGGGCAATTACTTTTTCACACAGTGCCCATTGGTGTTGGTTAACTTTTTTCATTAAATAAATGAAATAAGTAAAAAAAAAAAGTGTTATTTGTTCACTCAGGTTCCCTTTATCTAATATTATATTTTGTCTAAAGACCTGAAAACATCCAGTGTGACAAATATGCAATAATAGAGAAAATCAGGAAGGGGGCAAATACTTTTTCACGCCACTGTATATAGGAAGGGGGATATGGTGTAGCAAAGTATTGGAAAGGAGAGGGGAAAGGGCTGGGGGGAGGGGTGGGTGGCAGGGTTGACAAATTGACATAGGTACTAAAGTTCAGTGTATAAGCAGGCCAGATTAATTGGTTCCCACTTGACCTGACACATGCATAAACCCTAGTTGGGTGCAGCTGGGAAAAAAAAGTTGACTACCAGGGAAGCAATGGCAGCAGGAAGTCATCAGGAGCCAGTCTATGAGGCGGGTTTTGAACTGGCAGTGGGTGTCGAGTGAACAGAGTTCTGCAGGCAGTTTATTCCACAGTGTAGGTGCTGTCACTGACAATTCTCTGCCACCCATGTTGGAGCCATCTGGGAGTACTGTTGGCCTTGTAAGGGCTTATGATACCAGGGGCAGCTTAGGGAGAATGTCCTGAAACACAGGGGTAGTGATTACCTGGAGTTGAGTCTCCAAGAACTAGAAAGAGCAATGGAGGTCAAAATAGTACCACTCCATGTTGGTGGCATCTTTCAATGAACTCTTCCATTTTCTACCTCAACACTTCTTTACCCTGCCTATTTAAGTGTAACCTATCCAGAGAGAACAGGCTTTCATCCTGCAAGTTTGTTCTCCAGTCCCCTACCATTCCATAGCCTTTCCTAACACACCAACCAGAGAGCCAGCAATTGAACTCGATTATATTCAGCTTCCTCTCGGAGCAAGCTTGTGGAACAGGCAGTACTTCTGAGAATGCTATTGATCTAAAGTTTAGGTTCTGACAGAACCTTGCCAAAGCCTCAAACCTAGTCTGCACCTCCATCAGACTATGCCCTGCAAGGTAATTTGTTCCCAAGTGGAATATCAGGTGCATTCTTTCATCTTGCAGTTTCTCCCTGGAGGCGATGTGGTGGATCACCTCAGCTGCTGTCTTGCCTGGCAAACAGCTGACCCAGATTTTGCCCCCATCCCACCCCAACCAGTGCCCCTTATTATGGAGTCCCCAAAAATTAGGATCTTGTCCTCCACTTTTTTGGAGCTCACCCCATAATCTGCTGGCTCACCTGCCACCTGCCCATCACCTACTTTCCTCTTCCCTGTGCCCCCCCCCCGTGCTTTATCTCCTTCTTCTCATGTCTAGAGGTTGGGTTTCTCCATTCCTCCTCCTCTCTCCCCCCCCTTTTCTTCTGAGATCCTTGTCCTGCTGTTGAGGTCTGTCAGTTGGGCCCCATCTTCAATGCAATCCTGCCATTCCTCTACCTCTTTATCACTGCTGCTTATACCCGGCCCCGAGTGGTACTACTTTGACCTCCATTGCTCCTTCTAGTTTGAGGGGACTCTGACTCCAGGTAACCACTACTCCTGTGTTTCAGGACTTTCCCTCTGAGCTGCCCCTGTTATCCAGAGCCCTTACCATGCCAGCACTACTCCCAGATGGCTCCCCCCTGCCGTGCCTTTTCCCTTGCTGTCTGCCAGCAACTCCCCTTCCTTATCCATCGTGAACACTTCAGTACCGCATATGTGTATGCGGTTCTGGACATCTGCTGACATGAACAGCCAAGCGGAATAACAGAAAGGCATGTAAATGACTAAGGGATTATGACTGGATAACATCAGTTGGCATTTTCACCACCCTTTAGTGTGTGTTAATGCCTCCTGACGTTACCCAGTCATAACTGAATAGTGCTTTACCTTACTATAATGACCCACAACTTGCACTGACATCATGAACACGTGAGTAATGCATGCGTATGTGGTTCTGGGCGTCGGCTGACATGAACAGCCAAGTGGAATAACAGAATAGCATGTAAATGACTAAGGGGTTATGACTGGACAACATCACTTGGCATTTTCACCACCCCTTAGTGTGTGTTAATGCCTCCTGATGTTACTCGGTCATAACCGAATAGTGCTTTATCTTACTATAATGACCCACAACTTGCATTGACATCGTGAACACTTGAGTAATGCATATGTGTATGTGGTTCTAGGCATCGGCTGACATGAACAACCAAGTGGGATAACAGAATAGCAGGTAAATGACTATGGGATTATGACTGGATAACATCGGTCGACATTTTCACCACCCTTTAATGTATGTTAATGCCTCCTGAAGTTACCTGGTCATAACCGAATAGTACTTTACCATACTATTATGATCCACAACTTGCATTGCCATCGTGAACACTTCTTTTTGACACACAGTCATCTATCCTTAGCTCATCCACCTGAATGACATAAGTCACAGATTTATTTCACCAGTCTGCCCTTGCCCAGCCTATACACACACAGCCACACTGTGGTTCCCATAAGTCTATCTCTTGCTCCCCTTTTCGATTGCACAAATTAAAGAAGTATTTTACCATTCTGCCCTTGTGTGGCCTATACACACAGTGGCACTGAGGACAGGAATAAACTATTTGTGATTTATGCGACTCTGCAAATGTCTCTTTGGTCCCCAGTATTCTCATTCTCTCTCTCCCTCTCTCTCTCTCTCTCTCTCACTCTCACTCTCTCCCCTGTAAATGGCACAAGTCACAGATTTATTCTACCAGTCTGCCCTTGCCTGGCCTATATACACACACACATCCACAATGAGGCCAGGAATAAACTTTATTTGTGATTTATTGCAGTTAATCTTTTTATTGTAGTTATTGTGATTATACATACAAATACACTACATTCTCCGATAAACGCGTACATGAATTCTTAATGGGAGATGGAAAAAACATGTTGTCTGAAGTATTATACAATGATATTAAAGGGGAAAACAAATGTTGAGAAAACAATATGTAGCAGTACAATCTGTGTGATAGAGAGAAAATATGGCAATTTATGGTTCGGGGTAAAAGGAGTAGAAACAAACAAGAATTATGAGCAGTTGTGATTGTACTTCTATTATGCTGTAATTTAATACAAGTATGTGTAAGATTGTATAAAGGAAGAACATAAAAAGAGAAGAATATCTAAGAAATTTGTGATTTATGTGACTGTGAAAGATCTCTTTGGTGCCCCGAAGTCTCTCTCTCCCCCGCCCCCATGTATGGCACAAGTCAAAGATTTATTTTGCCAGTCAGCTCTACATCAGGCAGTATAGTGCAGTGGTTCAAGGCTCTGAACTACAAACCTACAGACCTGGATTTGAATCCCACAGTCCCCACTTGTGAATCTGAGCAAAGCTTAGTGTATCTCTCCTGTTAAATAAAAAATTGTGATTTATGTGACTGTAAAATGTCTTTTTGGTCGTCAGTCTTTCTTCTTTTCTCTCTCTCTCTCTCTCTCTCTCACCCCCCCCCCATATGAATGACACAAGTGAAAGATTTATTTTTCCAGGCTGCCCTCGCACTGAATCTACACTAACATCCACACTAAGGCCATGAATATACTTCATTTGTGATTTATGTGACTGTAAAATTTCTTTTTGGTCCCCAGTAGTGTGTGTGTGTGTGTGTGTGTGTGTGTGTGTGAGTGAGTGTGTGTGTGTGTGTGTGTGTGTGTGTGTGTGTCTCTCTCTCTCTCTCTGTCTCCTATCTGAATGACACAAGCGAGATTTATTTTACCAGCCTGCACTTGTACTGAATCTATACACGAATCCACTTCTCCAGCCTGCCCGTGGACTAAAACTACACACACACCCACACTAATGTCAGGAATATACTTCATATGTGATCTGACTGTAACATTTCTTTTTGGTCCCCACTTCCCAGTGGTCTCTGTCTGTTCAGTCTGAATGGTACAAGTCACAGATTCGTTTTTCAAGCCTGCCCTTGCACTGAATCTACACACACAGCCGCACTGAGGCCAGGAATAAACTTCATTTGTGATTTATCTGAATGTAAAATTTCTTTGTGGGCCCCAGTAGTGTCTCTTTGTCCCTTCTGAATGTCACGAGTCCCAGATTTATTTTTCCTGCCTGAGTGCGCTTACACTGAATCTACACACACATCCACTCTAAGGCCATGAATATATTTCATTTGTGATTTATGTCTGTAAAATTTCTTTAGGGTCCCCAGTAGTCTCTCTCTCTCTCTGTCTCTTTCCCCATATGAATGATGCAAGTCACAGATTTATTTTTCCAGCCTATCCTTGCACTGAGTACACACACATCCACACTAATGTCAGGAATATACTTCAGTTGTGATTTATGTGACTGTAAAACTTCTTTTTGGTCCCCAGTAGTCTGTCTTTCTCTCTCGCTCTTCCATCTGAATTTCACAAGTCACAAATTTATTTTTCAAGCCTGCCCTTGCACTGAATCTATACACGCAGCCCCACTGAGACCAGGAATAAACTTCATTTGTGATTTATGTGACTGTAAAATGTCATGTTTGGTCCCCAACAGTCTCTCTTTCTCCAGCTCTCTCCCATATGAATGGCGCTAGTAACAAATGTATTTTTCTAGCCTGCCCTTGCACTGACTGTATACAGACATCCTCACTAAAGCCAGTAAACTATATTTGTGATTTCTGTGACTGTAAAATGTCTCTTTGGTACCTGGTAGTCTCTCAGTCTCTCTCTCTCTCTCTCTCTCTATATATATATATATATATATATACCGCCTCTTGGTGGCATAAATCAATGATTTATTTTACCAGTCAGCCATTGCCCTGCTTGTATACACACACACACAGCCATACAGAGGCCAGGAACAAACTTTGTTATTACTGTAACTGTAAAATATGTCTTTGGTCCCCAGTAGTCAGTCTCTCTCTGTCTCTTTCTCCCGTCTGTAAAGCACAAGTCATAGAAACATAGCAACATAGAAGCTGATGGCAGATAAGGACTGCAAGGCCCATCCAGTCTGCCTATTTCTTTTTCTACCTTATAAATGTGCCATCGGCCTTTGCTCTGTCAATGGCCTATCTATTCATACTCATCTGTATTGCTCTTTTATGCCTATCTCATGCCTGTTTGAAGCCCTGCACTGTATTCATATCCACCACTTCCTGAGGTAGGCGCTCCATGCATCCACCACCCTTTCTGTGAAAAACTTCCTCACATTACCCCTTAATCGGCCTCCCTCTAATCTCATGCTGTGTCCTCTTGTCCTGCTATTTTTCTTATATTGAAACATGTTAGACTCTTTCACCTTGTTAATGCCCTTAAGGTGTTTGAATGTTTCAATCATATCACCTCTCTCCCTCCTTTGCTCTAGGGTATGCATATTGAGTTCAGTTAATCTGTCCTCATATGTTTTCTGATGCAGTCCCTGCACCATTTTGGTTGCCCTTCTCTGGACTGCCTCAATTTGGTTAATGTCCTTGTGAAGGTGTGGCCTCCAGTACTGCACATAGTACGCCAGATGGGGCCTAACCAGTGTCTTGTAAAGAGGGATTATTACCTCCCTCTTTCGACTTGTGATACTCCTACTAATACACCCCAACATCCCTTTAGCCTTACCTACTGCTTTAGAGGTCTGCTTGGATGATTTCAGGTCATTGGTGATGATGACGCCCATGTCTCTTTCTTCCCTTGTGACTGCCAGCAATTCCCCTCCCAGCCTATAGGTGGCTTCAGGGTTTCTCTTCCCTATGTGCATGATCTTACACTTCTTTGCATTAAACCCCAGTTGCCACTCTTCCGACTATTTTGCTAGTTTATCCAGATATCTCCTCATTCTGCCCACACCATCTGGATCATCTATTCTGTTGCAGATCTTGGTGTCATCTGCAAACAGACAAACCTTATCTTCCTGTCCATCTACAATGTCACTGATGAAGATATTGAAGAGGACTGGCCCCAGGACTGATCCCTGAGGTACCCCACTTGTGACTTGCATCTCTTCTGAATGTATACCGTTTATCACCACTCTCTGTTTTCTGCCCATCAACCAGTTTGCCACCCAGTTGACCAACGTCTGACCCACCCCGAGCCTACCCAGCTTGTTAATCAATCTTCTATGTGGAACAGTATCGAAAGCTTTGCTGAAGTCAAGGTAGGCAACATCAATGCTCCCCCTTGGTCCACCACTCTGGTTATCCAGTCAAAGAAATCTATGAGATTAGTTTGACAGGACCTTCCTTTTGTAAACCCATGCTGTCTTGGATCCTGTGCTCCTATGGATTCCAGGTGTTGCACTATCCTTTCCTTAAGGAGTGTCTCCATAATCTTGCCCACTACTGAGGTAAGATTGACTGGTCTGTAGCTCCCTGCCTCCTCCCTGCTACCACTCTTGTGGAGCGGGATCACATGAGCCCTTCTCCAGTATTCTGGGACCTCTCCTGTGCTCAGAGACTCACTAAACAGTTCTGATAATGGCTCTGCTAGTTCCACCCTTAGCTTCTTTAGTACCCTGGGATGTATGCCATCAGGTCCCATTGCCTTGTCCACCCTGAGCTTATCGAGCTCTTGTAGGACCCTTTCTTTTGTGAAGAGACTAGTGCACACCTCCCTCCCCCTGTGTTCATGGTGCAGAGCTGTGGGCCCTGCCCTACCTTCTCTTCAGTAAATACTGAGCAGAAGTATCTATTTAGGATAGATGCTTTTACATGGTCCTCCTCCTCACACACACCCTTATCCCCTTTGATCTTAGCAATACCCCCTCTGGACTTTCTCCTTTCACTAATGTATCTATAGAAAGTCTTGTCACCTTCTTTTACTGTCCGTGCAAGTGTTTCCTTAGTTTGGGCCTTGCCTGCCTACTGCCTCTCCCTGCTTCCCTTAGGGAAGTTTGATATGCCTCCCTATCTTCATCCTGCTGTGTTCCCTTATATTTCCTGAAGGCCAGCCTTTTGGCTGTGGCCTTTTCTGCTACTGTGTTTGAGAACCAAAGTGGTTTCCTTCTTATTTTTCACTTCCTTTTCTGACTAACACAATGGGATGTTGCTTCAAGTATTGCATCTTTAATCCTTGCCCACTTTGCCTGTTCCTCACCTGTATTTCTCTTGCCAGGGCTAGCTTAACTCTGTTGGCCATCTTATCAAAGTCAGCTCCTCTGAAGTCCCATATTTTGCCTTGAATGGGATGATTTTGTTCTAGTGGCCAAATTGAACCATACCATGTGATGGTCACTGGCCCCCAGGTGACCTTCTACCTGGAGATCTGTGATCCTTTCCCTGTTAGTCAGTACTAGAGCTAGGAAAGCCCTGTCTCTAGTGGGTTGTTGTACCAATTGTTTGAGGCCCTCCCCCTGCAGGGAATCCACCATGTGTCTAGTTCCGTTAGATGTCCCTGCTGGTATTGACCAATCTGTATCTCGCATGTTGAAGTCTCCCATTATCAGAACCTCCCCTTTTGTATATCTTCTAACAGTAACGTGTTTATGTCCTCCTCCTGGTCTGGAGGCCTGTTCACAACCCCAGTTCGTATGGCTGTCCCATGTCCTGTTTCCAGGGTGACCCACAGTTCTTCTGGCTCCTTATGTGTATTCTGAATTTCTGTAGCTTTGATATTTTCATTGACATAAAGGGCAACTCCACCCCCCTCTTTTTGCACCTCGGTCTCTTCTGAACAGTAAATAGCCAGGTACTGAAGTCTCCCAAGTGTAGTTACTGGTAAACCATGTCTCGCTAATGGCTACTATGTCCAGTTTAGCCTCTGTCATTATTGCCTGCAGGTCTGGGATCTTGTTTCCCAGACTGGAAGCATTTGTGTACATGATTTTCCATTGGTCAGATTTTGGTGTATTAGTTGTTGGGTGAGGTCCGGCATTTCCCCTGTGCATCGTATGGGGAGCCAGACCTTTTTCTTTACCTGGTGATGCAAATGAACTACAAACATGCTGAACTCCTGTTTGACCACTAGGTGGGGGGGGTCTTCCCATTCGATGTTTCGGGCACTGCACCCCTCTCCCCATTCGCTAGTTTAAATATTCTGCAAAGACATCAAACTTCTGCCCCAATGCACTGATTCCCTCCTTAGTCAGATGCAGTCCATCAAATTTAAAGAACTTTCTCTCCCAAAACTGTTGCCAGTTCCCTACAAATTTGTGTCCTTTTTCCTGGCACCAGCCCTTGAGCCACATGTTTAGCTCCCCTATCTCCCCTTCTTTGACCTTCTGTCCATCTGTCCCCCTCTCCCAGACTGGCAGGATCTCAGAGAAGGAGATGCCGGACGAAATAGATGATAGTTTGTCACCCAGCCTGGTCAGGTGTTCCTTGGTCTCCACAACTGACCAGCTGGTGATCTTGTTAGTCCCTATGTGTACCAGGACATCAATGTTTTCTTCTGCTTCCCAAACAATTTTAGCAATGTGGTCAGTGTCTCTCCACACTGATGTACCTGGCAGACATCTGACCATTACCCCTGGCTGGAGATATGTATCAACTCCCCGAATCACGGAGTCTCCTATGATCAGAAGTGTTTTGGATTTCCTTTTTGCTTTTTTTGTTTTGGTTCCTGTTTTGGGCGCATTTTGTTGTGCTAGCTCCTGTGCTGCAGTGTCCTGCTCGGCAGTGTCCTCTGCCCCTTTGTTTGATTTCAGAGATAGAGGCAGATACCTGTTTGTAGTTTTTATATGGTTTGTGGAGGTGATATGTTAAAGAGCACCGAGTGATGGGGCACCCGATTTGCCCCTCTTAACCACCTGCCTACCTCCCGGACCAACTACCCTCTGTAGTAGAGGTGCTTCTGTTGGATGTTGGGGAAATGGCAGGCAGTTCTTCTAAAATATTTCATCTTGAATATGCAATTTGAGGTGTGCAATCTCTGCCCATGCTGCCTGGAGCTGAGCCCTTAGATCTCCAATGGCCCAGCATGTATGACAGTGTCCTAAATGCTGTAAAAACTGCCCTTCTGAAAAGTGTTCCACAGTACCTGCAGTTAATGATATCCATTCCAGGTAAGTTGCTGGGTTTATAACCTGGTCAGAGTAATTAGAAGGAAGAAAATGAAAGCAATAGTTTGATTTTGTGTTTTGTTTGTTTGTTTTTGTATAACTTGTTATAACAAGTTAAATTAAATGAGGTCACTGTGTGGATACCCCTCTGAACCGTCCCTTCCTGCTTTGCTACAGGAAATGTCACGACTGTGCTACCCTATAAAAGGAGTATAGTGCAGGGTGGTTGGGGATGGGGGTGGGTGGCTGGGCCCTTCCCCCACTGAAAAAGAAGAACTATGAATGAAAGAAACAAAAGAGGTAAGAGCAGAAACAATCAGCCAGCAACAAATGCAGTAGCCCTGAAAGCTTATCCGAATGACAGACAAAACTGTGAAACCTGTAAAGCACCACCTGTAATAATTTCACAGAAGATATACCCTGTAAGAAACACTTTGCTACAGAGAAAAATAAAGCAGTAACATAAGACATACCTTGCAAAAGACAATTTGAATCAGAAAATTACAGCAGTAACCTGTAAGTGAACACCTGTAGGCACACCCTGTAATAATGCAGCAGAATGTATACCCAGCAACAACAATTTGAATCTGAGAAAAATAAAGCAATAAAATGTTAGCAGCAAACAGTAACAATCCCATGTGAGTACAAAATAAAAATAACAACACACAGTAAACCTACCTAGCCAAAAGAAATCTTAATCCTTATTGTTGCTCTGGTAAGGTTCTTTGATCTGTCCTTTCAAGCAACTTAGAAGAAAAGAGCTCAGGTGAAGCTAGGTGCCTTGGCCAGCAAACCTAGTCAAACATTTATTTTGCCAGTCTACCCTTTTCATACCAAAAATAGAATAAATGGTCATAACTTTAACATTATTTCATGTTTTGTCCCCAAAGTTTCAACACTGTCTTCTTATGATCCCACTTCATAAACCCAGTACCTGACATTTTTCAAATCTGTGCTGAAACACCATTTCTGAGCCACTGGTGCATGCCTCAGACAGCTAGTATTTGAACCCACTCGGGAGGGAGCAATCTTAGACCTGGTACTCTCAAATGGGGACGGAGAAAGAATCTCAGATTTAGAAGTGGGTAGTCATCTGGGAACAAGTGACCACCAAACAGTGTGGTTCACAATAAATACAGCCATACAAGTTCAAGTTTATTGCAGGAAAAACTCCATTGAGCAAGCTCATTCACAAGGAGGTCCTGGGTCATTTACATAGATTTATGGACATAACATACAAGGCAACATTTTCAATCGAGACATATGGACATAGCATACAAGGTATCATTGTCAATCGAGCAAACACCACATACAAAGTTCATAAATTACAATTCTTCACGTGATACAGCCAGGTAAGGCAGGGTTCTGGCAGTAACGTCTGATGCTGTATCAGCAGATATTTGGGTAGAGTTGCATACATAAGAGATAAGTGCATTATAGGTGAAAAATATTCTGAGACAGCAGGGGGAGTTTAAGAAGGAATGGTAGGGAAAGAAGGTAAAAGATGAGGCTAGGGACTAGCAGAGTAGAGTGGAAAAAGGTGTAATAAAGGAGATCTAGAGGTGAAGAACAATGAAAGCAGGCCATGGGGATCAAATCTATAGCTCTTATATTTAGTCTACTACTTCCTATGCGATTACAGACTTGTTATGGTCCTAGCAGTGGCAGTCGGAGTGTGAGTAACCAACATAAGGGTGGTATGGGGGGTTTAGTGGCAGTGATAGGTATCTTTTATTTTAGATGAGGATAAAGCTTTGTAGAGATGTATTGGGACAATGCTCGTTAGTTTTAGTATGGATTGGAGTTGGTTCCAGAATGTAGGAAGTGCGACTGAAATGGCACGTTGTCCAAAGGCAGTACGAGTTCTTGGAACGTCGAGCAGGATGTAGTTTGATTTCCTAAGTGAGTAAGCACTGCGGGAGATACAGATGAGGGATGTTATTTAGCTTGAAAGTTTGTGAAGGAGTATCTTGAGGGTCCATATCCCTGCATGGAGCAGGCATCTGGAGGCAAGTGAGGTCCAACCAACAGCTGTGTACAGGTCGCAGTGATGGGTTCTGTGGGGGGCACTGGTGATGAACCATATAGCACAGTGGTAGAGAATGTCCAGTTTTCTTAGGCCTGAGATTGCGGAGGTGGCATAGATGAAATCTCCATAGTCAAGTAGTGGAAGAAATGTAGCCAATACAGCTCAGTTCAGGTTGCAACAGGGAAGAGAGATCTGTTTCGAAAGAAGAAGCCTAGCCATGCTTTGAGCCTCTTGAATAGGTCCTCAATGTGGTCAAGGAAGGTGAGCTTGTTGTCTATCCAGAAACCAAGGTATTTAAATTTAGGAACCACTTCCAGGGTTTCACCCAGTGAAGTGACGATAAGGTTCGATGGCTGCAAAGGGGGAGATCCAAAGGCAGGATTACGCGAGATGAACATTGCCTTAGTTTTCTTGGCGTTCAGAAGGAGCTTTGGTTTAATCAGGTTACTTTTGAGCTGAGCAAAGTCAGCTTGCAAGACGTCCCTGACTTCGGTTAGAGTTGTGCCAGAGGTATATAATACAGTGTCGTCAGCAAAAAAGTGAATACTGGAATTCGTTATGTGGGAGTCAAGATCATTGATGTATAGGAAGAATAGGATTGGGCCTAATATGGAGCCTTGGGGGACTCCCCTGGCAATCGGGAAGGGGGCAGAGAGACAGCCATCTGCTTTGACTTTCTGCATCCTACCAGAGAGGTAACTGGTGAGCCACTGTACGGTAGGAGGAGTGGCACCTAGGTTAGAAAGGCAGTTGATTAGGAGAGTGTGGTCAACAGTATCAAAGGCTTTACTAAGGTCCAGGAAGACTGCGCCTGTGACCTTCTTGGCATCCACAGCGGAAATCCAGTCATTAGTGACCTTAGCCAAAGCAGTGACTGTGCTGTGTTTGGACCAGAAACCAGATTGTGCAGGGTTAAGGAGAGAGTAGGATTCAATGTGTTGTTTCAATTGGCTATATATCAGCTTTTCGAGGACTTTAGAGAGAACAGGCAAAATGGAGATGGGCCTGTAATTATTTAAATCACAAGGGTCTCCTGATTTGAAAAGAGGAAGGATGTGGGCAGACTTCCAGCTAGATGGAACTGTTGCAGAGGTTATGGATAGGTTAAAGATATGTAGGATAGATGCAGTGAGATAGGCATAGCCTATTCTCAGGAAAAATGGTTCAAGTCCATCATCCCCAGCACTCTTACGGAGATCTAGATTAAGGAGAGAATCTTCAACTTCTTTGTATGTAATAGTACAGATCTGGAGAGGGTGGGATGGCCTGCAGGTAGAGGAAGTAGAGCATTCACTAGTATTCACTTGGTTAGCATAGGGTGAGGAGTCAAAAAGCAAGTCCAGCGGTAACAAAATGTGAATTGAGTTTTTCAAGGATTTGGGTGCTGTTTTCCACCAACCTGCCATTGATAAATATCTTAGTTGGGATGGATGGAGCTGAAGGATGGCCTTCAATAGATTTAATTGTTCTCCAGATTTTTTGGGGGTTCCCTTTGGCTTGTTCCAGGGTGGTGATATAGAAATTAGCTTTTGTAGCATGAATGCTTTTGACACAAGTATTCCTAGCAGTTCTGAAGGCCTGCCAGTCTGCTGGGCTCTTAGTGTACCTAACCTTAGCCCAGAGTTTGTCTCTGTTGGTAAGCGCAGCCTTTAGTTCTGTGGTGAACCAAGGGTGGGACACATTGCGCACCCTGACTTTGATAATGGGTGCATGCTTGTTTGCCAGGGCAGTAAGATTGTCACTAAGGATGGAGACAGCTTTGGCTGCAGTTTTTGTAAGATATAAATCTTGCCATCTGATCCTGCTCAGGTCATACAGAAGGTTTGACACATTAAATTTGCGAAAGGATCTCTTAGTTCTAAATTTGGACTGTTGGTACGTTTTAGTTTGTGAACTTGTACAAACCACCATGCAGTGGTCACTCATATCATTATGGAATACAGCTGAATGGGTGATTTTATGGGAGTGGGTGGTTAGAATAACATCTAAGATGGAGCTTTTAGCCAAGTTTGAGGAATTGTTCATCATGGGTTCGGAAACTAGCTGTATAAGACCAAGCACATCACAGAGGGTTTTAAGGCAGTGAGATTTTGTAGTGAGCCAATCCACGTTGAAATCCCCCAGGACAATTGTTTCTGAGTTGGAGGCTAAGGTTATGGATTTTATAATTCTGATGATTTCCGAGCCACCAGACGGGGGCCTATAGCCACCTATGACGGTGATGCATTCCGTGGAGGGAAGGTGAAGCTTTAGTGAAACAACCTCATATTCTTTAGGTTTGGAATTGCAAAGGATGTCAGTTACTATAAATTTGTTTCTGGCATATATAACCACCCCCCCCCATTGTTCCTGTCTGCCCTAAATAGTTTGTAGCTTGTAAGAGTAACTTATTGGTCAGGGGTAGTCTTTTTAAGCCATGATTCAGTGATAATGATGAGATCAGGGTTAGTATGTGCTGCCCAGGCTTGAAGTTGGTCAATTTTTTTAGTCAGGCTTAGGATGTTTACTAACATCATCTTCAGCCCAGGGGCAGCTGCAAAGTCTGGTGGAGATGAAAATTGGAGTGGAGGGCCAGGATTTAGCTCCACATTGCCTGAGCAAAGAAGGAGTAATAGCAGCATTTTATGTAGGGAATATAATAAAATAGAGAGGTCTTTTTTGCTTTGTAGTCACTTTTAATAGCTAGTAATGGGTGTACGTTTCAGGTGTGAGAGCATATGGAGGAGTTGAGGTTTAGAGCAAATGAGGGACAGAGCTTGGATATACATTGTTGATTGGTAGCGGAGGGGGTGGGCAGAAGGATGTAGGTTATATACATGTACCGACAGGATTGACGCGAGGGTGGAGGTACAGTGCGTGGGAGCAGTGTAATGTGTAGTGAGGGACTCAGCAACTGGGTTAGCGCCTAACACTTTGAGATGCAGCAGGGCATGTGGCATAATGTTCCCAAGTATTAGCAGAAGGAAAAAGAGGCAACCCATCTTGCCAGGATAATTGTGACCAGTAATTAGAGCAGGTTGGGGAGTACTGCTAAGAGGCAACCAGGATCATAAGCAGTAGCCCTCAGTTTCAGAAAGATTAGTGTAGAAGTGTAATAAAACTAAAATTTTGGTAGATAAGTAGGTAGGAAGTACTTAAAATCGGTCTAGGTGCTGTAGTTCTGCTACAAGTGGTATTTGCTAGATTGGTTTAGCACTGCCAGATGACAGCCAATAGGAGTCAGCCAGGGAATTTGAAGCTTGTTTGGGCGGAGCAAAGCTGTATTTAAAGGAGGCCTGGGAGGGGACAGGGGGGCCGGAGAAAATTCAGACAGCAATTAACAGTGGAAAGGCAGTCAGGGTCCCACTGAAAACCCTGTGAAAGTCAATGGCAGAAGGCGCACCAATTGGTGCACAGGAGGAAAGCGGGCATACCAATCGGAGCCTTCTGAAAAAGTCAGACCACCAATCAGGTTCTGCCACTCTGGAATGGCTCTACGAGCAAGCGGTGGTCGTACCTGTAGGCTGGATCCATGCTGCTGGATCCAAAAGTTGGCAGAATTTCTGGTAGGGCTTGGGAGGCGTCCGTGGGGGCAGTTTCGGCTGTCCACCCAGTGAAGAGAGTGCTGCTCAGGTGCGAGAGCCTAAGGGGAAGGGGAGAGAGAAAGACACGGTAAATATAGCTGTGGACGGCATAGAGTTAGGGGCCGGAAGCTGGCGTCAGACCACCAGCGGGGGGTGGTGGTGAATACGCTTTACACAATGAGAGGTTGAGAGGCAGGGGTAGGTCACACCAAGATGATGAGGTGTGAAAAGGGAGAGAGATACCAGATAAAATAGCAGAGGGGGAGGGTTTATAGAAAGGCAAATTAGGTCAGGGACAGCAGTACAGGTATAATGGCGAGGGGGATACTTAGCAAAAGAGGGAGACAAGGGAGGAATAAGATTAGAAATCAGCAATAAACAGTCAATTTAGGTTTTAGCTAGCAGTATTAGGCAGGTTTTTGCAGACAAACAGGAACTATCACAGTCAGGAATAAGTATTCGCTTTTTGTAAAAACGGAATATGCCTGCACCATGCACTTCAAAGACTACTTTAAGTTCAATTTGTAGTGGCATAAGCACTTCATTTTAGTGGCTACTTAATCATTGCATATTTTAACTAACACACAGTTACTACATCTAGCATAGTTACATCCAGTTATTCTTTGAAAATTCAGCCAGCAATTAATAGTGGAAAGGCAGTCAGAGTCCCACTGAAAACCCTGCGAAAGTCAATGGTAGAAGGTGCACCAATTGGTGCGCAGGAGGAAAGCGGGCATACCAATTGGAGCCTTCTGAAAAAGTCAGAGCACCAATCAGGTTCTGCTGCTCTGGGATGGCTCTATGAGCAAGCAGCGGTCGTACCTGTAGGCTGGATCCATGCTGCTGGATCCAAAAGTCAGCAGAATTTCTGGTAGGGCTTGGGAGGCATCTGTGGGGGCGGTTTCGGCTGTCCGCCCTGTGAAGAGAGCGCCACTCAGGCACGAGAGCCTGTAGGCTGGATCCATGCTGCTGGATCCAAAAGTCAGCAGGATTTCAGTTAGAGCTTGGGAGGCATCCGTGGGGGCAGTTTTGGCTGTCCACCCAGTGAAGAGAGCGCCGCTCAGGCGAGAGAGCCAATCGGAGCCTTCTGAAAAAGTCAGAGCACCAATCGGGTTCTGCCACTCCGGGATGGCTCTACGAGCAAGTGGCAGTCATACCTGTAGGCTGGATCCATGCTGCTGGATCCTAAAGTCAGCAGAATTTCTGGTAGGGCTTGGGAGGCATCCGTGGGGGTGGTTTCGACTGTCCACCCAGTGAAAAGAGCACTGTTCAGGTGCGAGAGCCTGTAGGCTGGGTCCGTGCTGCTGGATCCAAAGGTCAGCAGGATTTCTGGTAGGGCTTGGGAGACATCCATGGGGGCAGTTTTGGCTGTCCACCCAGTGAAGAAAGCGCCGCTCAGGCATGAGACCCTGTAGGCTGGATCCAAAAGTCAGCAGGATTTCCGGTAGGGCTCAGGAGGGGTCCGTGGGGCCATTTCGGCTGTCCGCCCAGTGAAAAGAGCACCACTCAGGCATGAGAGCCTGTAGGCTGGATCTGTGCTGCTGGATCCAAAAGTCGGCAGGATTTCTGGTAGGGCTCGGGAGGCTTCCGTGGAGGCAGTTTCGGCTGTCCGCCTAGTGAAGAGAGCGCTGCTCAGGTGCGAGAGCCTAAGTCATACAATCAAGCCATACAAAAACAAGAGTATTGGACTTTAGGAGCGCTGACTTTGGGAAAATGTGAGAGTGCCTCAGAAAAGCACTAGCAAACAGGCAAGAAGGAGGGGTGGAGGAACAATGGGGAGTAATCAAAACAGCCATCATAGAGGCAACAAGCCTTTGTGTAAAGCAAATCAACAACACAACAAAGGAAAAAAAAATGCTATGGTTCTCAAAGGAGGTGGCAAGGAATCACAGAAGGAGCAGGACAGAGAACTTTATCAGTTAAAGCAGAAAGAGGCTGGGAAGGCAGTCAGAATAGCAAAGGCCCAAACTGAGGAAAGGATAGCCAACTCTGTTAAGAAGGGGGATAAGACCTTTTATAGGTACATTAGGGAGCGAAGAAAGACCAAAGGAGGGATACTGAGGCTTAATAAAAGGGAGGGAATGTGGGCAGAGGGTGACAGTGAAAAAGCAGGGATACCGAACTAATATTTCTGCTCAGTATTCACAAAGGAAGAGGAGGGGGAGGTACCTAAACCAAACAAGTTAAACACTCTGAAGATGGGGGTCAATACCAGTCCATTTACAGAAGAAAGGGTTCTGAAAGAACTAATAAAATTGAAGGTGAACAAAGCAATGTGACCTGATGGGATTCACCTAAGAATTCTAATAGAACTAAGAGCAGAACTAGTGACACCGCTGACTACTCTCTTTAACAAATCATAGGAGGATGGGGTGGTACCTGAGGACTGGAGGAGGGCAGATGTGATTCCTCTTCACAAAAGTGGGAACAGGACAGAGGCAGGAAACTACAGACCAGTTAGTTTGACCTCAGTGGTAGGGAAAATGATGGAATCACTTCTGAAGGAAAGAATTATTGAGTACCTAGAGGCCAGTGGGGCACAGGACCCAAGGATGCATGGATTCATGATGGAAGGTCATGTCAGACGAATTTAATAGATTTCTTTGACTGGGTGACCAAAGTAGTAGACCAGGGAGGGGCTGTGGACATGGCCTACCTAGATTTTAGCAAGGCATTTGATACAGTCCCACACAAAAGATTAATACACAATTTAGCCAGCCTTGGAGTGGGTCTCAAGGTGGTAGCCTGGATAAAAAATTGGCTAGACAACAGGACGCAAAGGGTAGTAGTAAACGGAGTCCACAATGAAGAAAGGAGGGTTACTAGCGGATACCGTGAGGGTCTAGCATTGTGGGACCGTCCCTTTTAATGTCTTTATAAGTGACATTGCAGAGGAACTGGAAGGAAAAGTATGTCTCTTTGCAGACAACACAAAGATCTGCAACAGGGTTGATACACAAGATGGAGTGGAAAGGATGAGAAGGGACTTGGCAAGGTTGGAGGAATGGTCAAATGTATGGCAGCTCAGATTCAAAGCAAAGAAGTGCAAGGTAATGCATCTGGGAAACAAAGACCTAGGAGAAGAGTACACAATGGAGGGGTGAGATACTGACAACAGTAAAAATAGAAAGGGACCTGGGGGGTAATTATATCAGATGACCTAAAGGCAGGCAAGTAATGTGAGAAAGCAGTAGGGCAGGCTGGGGGGGATACTGGGATGCATAGGGAGAGGCATCAATAGTAGAAAACAGGAAGTTGTTATCCCTCTGTACAGGCAGTTGGTGAGACCCCATCTGGAGTACTGTGTGCAGTTCTGGAGGCCCCACCTCTGCAAAGACATAGACAAAGTGGAGGCTGTCCAGAGGGGGGCAACCAAAATGGTGCAGGGTCTGCACCAGAAGACATACGAAGAAAGACTAAAGGAGCTTAATATGTATACCCTTGAGGAAAGAAGGGAGAGAGGGGACATGATAGACCCTTTCAAGTACCTCAAGGGAATCAACAAAGTCCAAGAGGGTAGCATCTTTCAGAAAAAGAGATGTGCAAGAACAAGGGGGCACAATCTGAAGATAGAGGAGGGACGGCTCACAGGTAATGTGAAGAAGTATTTTTTCAAGTAGAGGGTTGTGGATATATGGAACAGTCTCCCTGAGGAGGTCATGGAGTTAAGAACAGTGGGGGAATTCAAGAATACATTGGACAGATATAAGGCAGTCCTAGTGGGGGAAGGGGTAGGAGGAAGTAGGCTGTTAGTTAACTAGTATCTGCAGCTTATCTGTTAGGTAGGAAAATGGGCAGATTAGGTGGGTCAAGCGGTCCTTATCTGCTGTCAAATTCTATGTTTTTATGTTTCTATGGTGTGAAAATACATTTCAGACAGGATATGAAAACTGACAGCTGTTCTGTTCTTGAGGTGGTGTGAAAAAATGGCTATACTGAGAATTTGGAGTGGAAATATTCAAACACACCAAAGTTACACACCTGCGCACAAAATTTGAAATGAATACACATAATTTGGGCATTTTTTGGAATTTGGACACCAAATTTTCAACATGGCCTCTTTGGGACCCCACCTCGTGAACAATGGCACTGTCATTTCATTAATTGGTCCCGAAAGATGATTTCGCACAGCAACTGCAAAATCACCTTCCAGGCCTGATTAACGAGATGACAGTCACAGTGTTCATGAGGTGGGATCCCAAAAAGGCTGTGTTGAAAATCTGGTGAAAAAATACAAAAAAAATGCAAAAGATATCAACATAAGTTCAAAATGCCATACACAGCGATTATACAGCGCTTACGTTGTTTCTTCAATTCGTGATTCGGCTTTGAAGAGTGCAGAACTGTCCTGATCCAATGAAGATGACAGCTCTGACTTCTGGAGGCAAGTATATGTCAAGTAGTGGTGGGTGAAGTGGCCTCAGTTCGCTCCGCAAAGTGATTCGTGGAGCCAAGGCGCGGGTTTGCGGAGTACTCCGCCTTGTAGTAATTGTTTATACTGGGTAACGCAGTCCATTGAAAACAATGACTTTATGCATCCTACCTTCCCAGATCACTACTCCACTAATCGTGAAGGCAAAGTGCTGAAAACAATGTACTTCGCCTCACTTTGCCTTGTTTATAAGCTCCGAAGGTGAATTTTGCAGTGATTCATGGGATTGCAGGTCACATGGGCTCTATATTGATCTGCACAGCCTCAGTTCAGGATAGTGTATGTAGGAAGCTGTAGGAGACAATGTGCTCTGATTGCTGTCTGTGATTCAAACCTTCTAAAAGCTGTTAAAAAAGCCTTTTTGAGTAATTTTTTTGCTCAAACTTTAGTTCATTGATTGTAGGAAACCCTCCTGTGCTCATAACATCGAGCATTTTTGTCTGTGTGTGGATTTTGAATGTTAATGTACAACATTGAGTCTGTGTAATAAGAGACAGTGAAAGTGTGCTTTGGGGGAGGGGCATATCTGTGGTATAGGTAGATTTAAGTTGGAGAAATAGGGAGTTCTTTGTTTTTTGGCTATATTTTTATTATATAACTGACTGTGTTAATGTACACACAGTAATATTGTCAGTCATTGTTGAAATCTTTTTTCTGATTGTGTGTTGTGTGGATCTGGTGCAGCAGTTCATAATTTCAGGTTGTTTACAATACGTGGTATATTACTGAACTTTTCAATTTGCTACACATTACTTGTAGACAAATTGTGTGTGTGTGTGAGTGTGTGTGCAGTGCGTGATATCAAATAATACACCTTTTATTGTGCCACAGTGTAATTGCAGGCGCAGCAGTGTGAACCTGCTATCCACTGCAGCTGCATGATTTTGTACTGCCATTGTCGTATCTTTTCTTTGTTTTGCTACTTGCATTGCAGTAAAAATCTGCACCGGCAAAAGGAATTGTTTTCCAGATTGGATTGTTTGTGACTTCAGCACCACTGGTTAGTTGAGGTGTTGTTTTCACTTGTGAATTTGCGTCTGTATCTGTTGCTGAAGCTACAGTTGTTTTTTTGGCTTCACATCCAGCATCCCCCCACACAGAGTGAACATTCCAAAATCTAAATTTGTTTAGAATATTGTTGTTGATATCCCAAAATGCCCACAAAGAGATGTGCAAGCAAAGCTGGTTCTCGCCATGGCACTGCTGCCAGTGGTAAGATTGTCTGTGGGCATGGTAATACATAGACACAGAAGTGCATTGCTGATGTGAGGAAAGGTATTTCTCCTGCAATGTTTTTTACAGCCCAATCAGTAGCTTCACTCATAGCTGGAGGAGATAATGTTGTCCCAGCCGGTGGTGTTAGTGCAGTTGCTGGTGGTGGTATGAGTATTGCTGCTTCAAGTTTTGCTTCTGACCAGTGTCCGGTTGGTAAATGTGGCAAAATAACTGCATTTGGGGGTTTGTCATCATCACCTGTGCAACCGCCTTCATCAAACATTCACACTCTACCCCCTGCCATTCACAGAGCAGAACCATTTGTCATCACACCCCGGGTAAAACGTTTAAGTCAGTCCATGTTACAGAGTGTTTTTGAGCATAAGCTGAAATACCCACTGAATCATACAGTGTCACGCGAACTCAATGCTGCTGTAGTGGAAATGCTGGCAATTGATCTTTTGCCCTTCTCCTTTGTGGAGAATTCTAGGTTCTGGCGGTCTGCTGCACATGCCTGTCCAAAATGGAAAGTCCCATCCAGGACATACTTTTCGAACCATGCTGTCCCCGAGTTGTACTGTACCTTGTCTGACTCAGTGAGACATGCCCTTCAACATTCCTCCTCTCCATTCATCCATTTAAGTATGGACATGTGGACAAGTGGCAAAACAGCGGGGAGTTCATATTTGTGTATGTAATTCCCCTACAAATGGGGGTTCCCAAAAGTCTTCCAAGAGCTTGCCTAATTGCTCACAGCCTGGTTGGTGCTCGGCGCCTAAGCCGTTTAAATGTGATTGCCAGTGAGCGCTTTTAAAGCCTCCATGTACTGTTTCTTTAAGTGCTGCCTGCTTGCAGTCCTAATTAATTTGAATGGGGGGACTGTGTGTTTCTATGCCCAAGTCCCACCTGGGCTGCTGAATAATCGCTCCATTTCTGCCATCGCTAAATGTGCAGAGTGAGCCCTTTTGAAAGATGTGACTGGTTGCTGGTAGATCGTTTAAATAGTAGTAGAAGTGTAGTTTGTTCTAACCTGCCTTCTTGCAGCAAGGACTGTTTCTGTTTAGCTCCACCATTTTGGTCCCGGACTGCCGAATCGAACCAATCAGTACTTGGGACTCTCAAATGGAGCCTTCTGAAATGGGGCTGTGTGGAGTGAGACTCTGGGAATTGTAGTTTTTGGACTGTTTTCTCCTTTTTCCACCTATAGAGGGAGCCCTGCTGTGACTGACATCTGAACCGACCAACCGAACCTTTTGGATCTGAATGAAAGCCCCTGAGCTGTCTGCTGGCAAGCCAGATCTGTGTGGGAAGCTGAGAGAAAAGGAGCTCGTCTAGTTTGAGTGGCCGTTCTGCGCAGTAGTTCGCGCGGGAGAACCGTGGAAGGCCTGACTTCTGGCCTACTAGCCTGCTTTCTGTCCTAAGAGGGAGAAGAGGACTTTTGTCAGACTAAATCTGGATTCTGTGAGAATAAAACAAGCTGCTATTTTGGGACCAGGCTTAACCTGTAGAAGACTGAGGATTTTGCTGAATGCGATTGGCCTGTCAGGAATTTCAGTTACTTCTGAGCTCCCAGTGTGTGCAGAGACTTGAGAGCGTAAGTGGGGAGCATTTGGCCTGGTACAGGTAGAATTTGGTATATAAATGTACTGTGAAGTGAAACAGAAGTGCGATGTAGTCTGGCTGTGTGCTGCTGGCTTGTACATATGAATGTGCTATGTGCTGATTGGGGATCGTGATCTAATTCCCCTTTTGCTGTGAACTGTGTGCTAGTTGCTGGAAGCTGTTTCCCAGCTAAAATTGGACTGAATTTGTTGTTGCCTAATGCAGATAGGCCCTACCACAAAGGTCTTGTCTCCATACCCAGCTGCACAGAGAAGATTCATCGACGTGGGACCTGACTGGGGATCAGCCCCCTGCTCTTTGCCTGAACAAGAACAGCGCCGAAGCAACTCATGTGGGCCCTGTTTTCTCTGGCAATCCAGGACGTCCATCCATCAGCCCTCCTGTGTTCAGCCTGGCTACCATGAGTAATTATCAGGGTAGCTCCCTGCAACATTCCTTAATCAAAAGTGTGTCACCTGATTCTTCTGTTATTTCATTTTCTTCACGAACTGAGCCATCTGGCTCTGGATTACAAATTGTTTGTGTGCATGTTGTTTTTCCATCACAGGGTCCCACCTAGCTGCGACGCTGGCCTACCCCGGGCATCAAATCCTGGCTAGCCCATATGCCTTTTACCTGGGTACCCAGTGTGTGTGTGACAGTGTGGTGGAGTTCTGTACTGCATGCATAACAGTGTGATTATTATAGAGAGTAAGCAAAATAATCTGATTGCCCCATCCTTGTTAAAACCCCCCTGAATAAATCAGATCTTACTGTTTCTGCATTTAAACTGACTGTGGTTTCCGTTTGTATTAGGGATACTGTACTGCTATCATTTGTGCTGCCTAACCTTGTATAACCCCCTCACAAATGGGAGATTCCTAAAAGCCTTCCCGGAGATTGCCTAAATGCTCCCTGCCTAACTGATGTTCGGCGCAATGCCGCCAAAATGCAGGTGTTGTGAGTGCTTTTTGAGGCCTCCAGTACTGTCTCTTTAAGGGCTGCCTGCTCACAGGCTCCAGTGGGTTGGTATAGGAGGGACTGGTGTTTCCCTGTTCGAATCCCGCCTGAGCTGCGGTGTAATTGCCCCATCCTGTAGTTGCCGAAAAGCACAATGGGAGCCCATCTGACAACTGTAGCTGTTTGGCTGCAATCATTTAGAATATTAGTGGAATTACAGTTTGTCTAACCTGCTTCTTTTGCAGCTGGAACTGTGTGTGCTTGGCCCCTCCATTTTGGACCTGGACTATTAAACTGGGCCAATGGGAAAAGGGGGAAAACTAAAATGGAGATCTTTTTGACCAACCAGAATATGGATTCATGTGGGAGCCGGCTGACTAATAAGACACAGCTAGTGATTCTGGGAAGTGAAGTCTGGATTATAGCGCCTTCTTTGCACCAATAGGGACAGTATCAAGTGACTGGCATCTGCAGCCCACCTATGGGATCAGGTGGTGTCCGAATGGTGAGACTTGCGCTAACTGCCAAAGGCCAGAGACGCTGTGGCTGTGAGCGAGGAAGGAGCTCTGGGCTCCTACGCCGTTGAGTTTTCACGCAGAAAGCACGTGTGTGGGAAGGCCAGATTCGGGCAGCTCGGTCGCCGGTGAGTGTCGGACTAAATCCACTGGGCAGCAGTCAGAGGAGGCTGTGCAAAAGCGCAGCTACCTACCAGGCTTACCCTGTAGAGGACTGGAGAATCTGCTGAATCGAGCTCGGTCTGTCAGGAAAAGTGAAGCTGCGTTGTGACTCCCCGGTTAGCTGTGAGTTCGGTCGGGCCCTGGGAGCAGCTGCCTGGTATGGTACCCCTCTGATGCTTTTCATATAAATGTGTGGAGAAGTGTTTGAAGTCCAGGCCCGGTCCTGCGAGTGGTGTGAGAACGCTTTTCCTTCTGGAGTCGTGAGTACTAAATCAGGGTAGCTCCCTGTCAAATGTTCCTAGTAAGGGCAAGATCTTCTGGTTACTTTGCTGGCTACACTAACTGAGCCTGCTGGCTCTATTTAATCTTCGTGGGAATCTCATGCTTGTTTCTGTGTCAGGGCCCCAACCAGCTGCATCGAGGGACTAGCCTTTATTGCCTGGGTACCCAGAGGCAGTGACTTATAGGTTAGGCCTGTGCACAGTGCCCCAGTTAGATACTTATACATTAGATCGGTAAGCTAATTAACTTGATCACCCCCAGTCCTTGTTAATTCCCCCTAAATAAATCAGATTGATTGTTTTGCAAAGGTGTACTGGCTAACTTGTGTGTTTATGGTGAATTACTGCACAGTGATTATGGTGTAACAGCATCTTACTTTTCAGGAGGTCCCCGGAGCAAGCGAATTGGTTCAAGCCTGGGGGTACATGTATATTGTAAGGGTACTGTGATTGATTTGTGCGGGCCACTAGTGGGAAGAAAGGGGGGTTGCAGTGACCCAGAGGGCTGTGACCAAGTCATACCAGACTGTCTTAACCCTGACCTCAGGGTGGAGGCACCCGCCATCAGATCCAGTCCCCTCAACCTGTTACTGGCAAATCAGGCAGGGGTAGTAGCTCTTGGGATAGTGCCCCCTTGGGGTTACAAATTGGAGGCACCACTGGGATTAGCGTCCCCTAGTGGCTGAGTTGACAAAGTACCTCAATATGGATAAATTAAAGGAAAAGCTGGAAGGGGATATTATGGCTAAGATTAAGCTGGACCCTATTAAGGCGATGGTACATAAACTGATGGGGTGGGGTGAAGCAGAAGAGTTGGACTCCCAGAAAATTATGTTACTACTAGATGTACCTCTGGGGACCATGAACGCTGACATTATTTCTGCAGTGGAGCATGTTAAATGTTTAGGTAAGGTAGAGGTGAAGGGGCGTATGGCTGATCTACTCGACCAGACCTTGTGGGTGTTACTCTTATGCAGTATAGCTATCGACCCCGAGAGGGTACCCCCAGTGATCTACTTGGAAGGTGCCCAACAGGGGTGGAAGGTCATTCACGTCCGGAGTGGGTCAGTCACCCCTGTGGGGGTCCTCCAAGACTAATAACTTCAAAGATAAACTACTTAAATTGCTAGCTGTGGAGGGGAGGACTACCCAGGAGTTACTGCAGGCGTTGGACCTCGCTAGCGAACCCACCCCCCAAGCCTCTCCAGGTACCTCTCCTGGGCCCCCCAAGAGTTCTATCTTGGCTTCACCCCCCTAGTGGTTCCACCTATACAGCTAGATTCCTACCGTAGACTAAAACTTTTTTCTGGCACTGTGCCGGTGTCCCCGGGGAAGATGATTTGGAGGCTTGGATGGACTATGCTACCCCTTTAGTCCAAGAGTGGCAGTGCTCTAAGGGGGAGAAATGAAAGAGACTGATGGAGAGCCTAAGGGGCCCAGCTTTGGAAGCCATTCGTTTCTTGCAGGCTACTAGCCCCGAAGCCACTGCTGTAGAGTACCTTTCTGCCTTAGAGGGGGTTTTTGGGAGTACAGAAACTGGGGAAGACTTATTGTGGAAGTCATGTCAGCTAAACAATGGGGGAATGAGAAATTGTCAGCTTTTGTCACCAGAGTGGAAAGAGCTTTGCAAAAAGCTTATCGAAAAGAGGGAGTAACTGCCACAGCCTTGAATCAGGTCTGGCTGGATCATATTTTGAAATCTGCTAGGTTTTCCAGTGTGATATTGTTAAAACTCAAGTTACATGACCGACAGGCTGCCCCTCCTGAGTACTGTCAATTGATGAGGGAAATTCGAGAAGTAGAGACTGATGAAGAGGGATGGAAACCCTATGTGGGGGCTGTGAATCTATGCCAAACTCCTGAGTCTAGTGAACCAGATGAGGCCCACCTCTCAAGGGGGCTTGATGTTTCTCCTGTACCACTAGAGGCCCAAGGAGGGGTGGGGGTGTGTGTGCTGTTTCCTCTGATCCCCAGGTAGAAAGTGATTTGAGGGCTGAGATTAGAGATTTATGAGAGCTGGTGAGGGACTTGAAGCAAACTGCTACCCACCCTGTTAAGTCTGGGGAACCAGAGTTATCTAGAAACAGACGACCTAGTCAAGAGGAGCCCCCCCACCCCATGGCGGCCCCCAGCAGGTGAGGTATCCCCCTCCCAATAAAGACCTCCGATACACTAAGTTCTGTTACCATTGTGGGGAGGATGGACACTTTCAGACTGAGTGCCAGTTACCAGAGAATTTAAGGAAGATCAAGAGCAGGCTGATCGCCTGGCACCGCAAGGCCTATATCCGACCCCCTAGGAGGAGTTTTGTGACCCGGGCCAATGCCCAAGCAACTTTCAAAGCTGTGACCCCCAAATGGTCTGATGTAGTGGGGCCTTCGATGGGGACCCCTGTGAGGGTGAATGGGATACCCACCCAGGCTGTGTTGGACAGTGGCTCTCAGGTGACCATTATGTTCCAGGACTGGTATCAGAAACACCTGCCTGAGGTGCCCTTGCAACCCTTGGATGGCCTACATGTTTGGGGGCTGAGTGATAAGGCCTACTCTTATTTTGGGTATATTTGGATCTGGTTGTCTTTTCCTACTTCTGTAGTTGGGATGGCAGAACAAGTGAAAACTCTGGCCCTAGTATGTCCCCCCACTGGGTTGTATGATGGGGTGCCCTTGTTGATTGGAACCAATGCTCACATGTTTGGTCGCTTAGTGCAGCTGTGCTCTGAAAAACAGATGTCCAGGACTGGGGGAGCTCTCAGAATACCCTCCTTGATTCAGAAGGCTTATGAGACTCAGAGAAAGGCCAGCCAGGCGGAACCTGAAGGCCCAGTGGGTGTCATCTGGAAGAAGGATCCAGAACCCTTACTACTAGCCCCAAATGCCCAGTGTATTCAACAGGGAGAGGTCCAGATTAAAAAGGATGTCAAGAATAAAATATTGATGCTGGATGCCCCCGGCGAGGGAAAGTTGCCAGAGGGATTGTTGGTAAAATCCAGTATCTTACCTGCTCGAGGCCGTGCTTTTGCGAGAAGAGTAATGGTTCAAGTGCATAATGTATCTGATCGAGAGATTCGAGTGAAGCGGGGTTGTACTCTGGCCACGGTGCACTGTGCAGATACTGCTGTTCTGGCCAACAACAAGATGCCCGGGAGGAGTGACCGAGTAACCCCTGATCTGTTTAATTTCAGTGATTCCCCACTGCCAGCCAGATGGAGGAAAAGGATCAGTGAGAAGCTTGACCAGAGAGACCCGGTGTTTTCTTTAAAAGAATGGGACGTAGGATGTGTACAAGGAGCTGAGCACCACATCCGGCTGCATGATGATAGGCCATTTCATGAGAGGTCTCGATGCCTGGCTCCTGCTGATATAGATGATGTGAGACGGCATCTGCAAGAAATGCTTGCAGCTGGGGTGATACAGGAATCCAGAAGCCCTTATGCCTCACCTATTGTGGTAGTGAGAAAAAAGAATGCATCTGTTCTGATGTGTGTGGATTATCGTACATTAAACAGGCCAAACCATACCAGACCAGTATACCATGCCACGCATTCAGGATGCCTTGGACTGTTTAAATGGTAGTAAATGGTTCTCAGTGTTAGACCTCCGCAGTGGGTACTATCAGATCCCGATGGCTCCGGAGGATCGAGAAAAGACTGCTTTCATCTGCCCACTAGGCTTCTATGAGTTTATGCGGATGCCCCAAGGGATTTCCGGCACCCCTGCCACTTTCTAACGCTTAATGGAGCGTGCTGTGGGGGACATGAATTTGCTCGAATGTTTAGTCTACCTAGATGATGTCATATTGTTTGGCAGCTCCTTGGAAGAACATGAAAACAGGTTGTTCAAAGTCCTGGATCGACTGGAAGATTTTGGTCTCAAATTATCTATAGACAAGTGCCAATTCTTTCAAACCTCTGTAAAATATGTGGGGCACATAGTATCCACTGAAGGCATAGAGACTGACCCCAGCAAAG
Source organism: Neoceratodus forsteri (assembly GCA_016271365.2). Taxonomy (NCBI): domain Eukaryota; kingdom Metazoa; phylum Chordata; order Ceratodontiformes; family Ceratodontidae; genus Neoceratodus; species Neoceratodus forsteri. The sequence continues at coordinate 1,087,461,393 of CM057450.1, forward strand.
TGGAAGCTTTGACTACCTGGCCTCAGCCAAAGAATTTGAAAGAACTGCAGCGGTTTCTGGGGTTCTGTGGATATTATAGGTGGTTTATCAAAGACTGTTCTCGAGTGATCCGCCCCCTCCTCAACCTTATTCAGGGGTACCCTCCAACCCACAAAAAGTACAAGAAAGTTGTGCTCTCTGAGACTGAGAAAAAGTATTTTCGTCTGAATGATGTGTTTGGAAACCACTGGACTACTGAGTGTGAGGAAGCTTTCTATGACATTATATATCAACTTACCCATGCCCCAGTGCTGGTCTATGCTGAAACAGCCAAGCTATATGTTCTCCATACTGACACCAGTCTACAAGGATTGGAGGCTGTGTTATATCAGGAGCACCCAAACGGGCTGAGACCTGTAGCTTTTGCCAGCAGAAGTCTGACTCCTTCAGAAAAAAACTATCCAGTGCACAAACTAGAGTTCCTGGCTCTGAATTGGGCCAGTGTTGATCAATTTCATGACTACTTATATGGTGCCAAGATATTGGTGAAGACTGATAACAATCCTCTGACATATGTGCAGACCTCAGCCAAGTTGGATGCCACTGGCCATAGGTGGCTCTCTGCATTGGCCACCTACGACTATGCTGTTGAATACAGAGCAGGCCTAAACCATATAGATGCGGATGCTCTCTCTCGGAGGCCTGTGCCCTGAACCAACTGGGTCAGGTTGTCAGAACGTGACATAAAAGCCCTTTGCCAAAAATTTGACAAGGAGGAACAGGTGTCTCCTGATGCTGTGGACTGCATGGTGGATTGCTTGGGGCCATCCGAGAACTGCATACCTGCTGCTTACTGTCATTTTTCTGCATTAGACACTAGTGCACTGCCCCAATTCAACAATGATAGTCTCCACTGGGCTCAATCCTGAGACCCCATGATAAAAACTGCTTTGGAGGCTCTGCAAGCAGGGAGAGACGTGTCCAAACTGCGTTCCACTGACTAGAGAACTGCCTTGTTGTACAAAGAAGGTTCAAAGTTGAAAGTGATTAACCAACTACTATACAGAGAGACTGTGGACAAAGAGGGCCGGGTAGACAAACAACAACTGGTGTTGCCCACTGCTTTTAGAAAACTGGTGTTGAGGTCCCTGCACAATCACATGGGACACCTCGGCATAGACCGAACCCTTGACTTAGTGTGGTCCCGATTTTATTGGCCCAAAATGGGTGCTGATGTGGAGCAGTATATCAGGACTTGTAGCTGATGTTTACAAAGAAAAACCCTGCCTCAGAGGGCTGCTCCCCTGGTTAACATCACTACTAGTGCCCCTATGGAACTGGTCTGCATTGATTTCCTGAGTCTAGAACCAGATCTGAAAAACATCAGCAACATATTGGTAGTCACTGATCATTTTACCCGGTATGCACTGGCTTTTCCTACTAAAGATCAGAAAGCAACCACGGTGGCTAAAGTACTTGTTGAGAACTTCTTTGTCCACTATGGGGCACCCCAGAGAATCCATTCTGACCAGGGGAGGGATTTTGAGAGCTGCCTGATTAAAGAAATGCTATCCTTGTGGGGAGTACGAAAGTCTAGAACCACCCCGTATCATCCCCAGGGAGATCCCCAACCTGAAAGGTTTAACCGCACATTGCTTGATATGTTGGGCACACTGCAACCTAAAGACAAGCCTAGGTGGAGCCAGCAGATTAGCACCTTGGTACACGCTTATAACTACACCAAAAGTGATGCTACTGGATTTTCCCCGTACAGACTGATGTTTGGGAGAGAGGCTAGACTGCCAGGGGATGTGTGTTTCAGGGTTTCTCCTGATGGGGTACAAGCAGCAAATCATCTACAATATGTACAGAAGTTAAAGGCCCAATTAAACCATGCCTACCAACTGGCCCAGACCATGGCTGCTAAACGAAACCTGGCCAATAAGGAGAGGTATGATAAGAAAGTGAAAGCAATGGAATTGAGAGAAGGGGATAGAGTGCTATTGAGGAATTTGGGACTGCATGGCAAACATAAGATTGCTGACAGATGGCATCACCTCCCTCATATTGTTGTGGGAAAACTGGAAGATTTACCTGTATATAAAGTGCGTCCTGAAAACAATTCAAAAGATGTGAAGACTATACACAGAAATCATCTGCTGCCAGTCGGACAAATTTTGATAGAAGCTGAACCTCCCAATCCTACCGGCCAGTAACTAGAGCTGCTGCCAAGAAAAAACTAAGATTGGTTGAACCTTCAGAAATCAAACTAAAGAGGCTTTCTCCACCCCCCTCTGATGAAGCTGATTGCCAATCTGTGTCTGAAGACAGTGAGAATAACATTGAGTATTACCCCTCTTATGAACTGAGTCAACTGTTTAGGGGCAATCCCCTAATTAACTCTGGGGATGAAGTTGGGCTTTCTGGACTGTCTGAGCCCCCAGCTTTGTCTCCGGAGCCAATGCTCCCAGAGGATGAGGTGAGCGGCATCAAAGCCGAAGAGGTGGGATCCTTGAGCCTGGCTGAACTGTCTGGCCTGGCTGAGCTATCTGACTTTTCAGAAGAAGGAAGTGATGTGGGAGAGCAAGCTAGTGATATGCCAGAACCTGAAGAATACTTTGAGTGCCCTGCTAGCACCTCGGTAGTGCCAGAAATGTCCCTAGCTGAACCAAGCAGTGTGGGTCCTGATATAGATGGTCCTGTTCCCAAAAGTACTATGGGCCCTGGGTCCCCTTCCCCTATGGAGGTTCCCCCCACTAATCTAAGTGAGGTTGAAATGGAATTGGGGCCTGTAGCAGGTTTTTCTGAGACCCCTAGACGCACTGGCCGAGAAGTACGGCCTGTAGTAAGGTTGAGTTATGAATCCCTGGGTCAGCTTGTGGACCTGCCTTTAAATGTAGTCCATAAAGGGGTGTATGTGTCCCCGATCTGCTTGCCCAAGTTACCCTTGGGAAATGACTCCAGACTGTTAGTATTGCCCTCTGAGTATGGTACCCCTGCCTCAGTTAGCCCGCAAGTAGCTGATAGGGAAGGGCCTCCTCTTTCCAGGTTTCATGGGCAGGAAGTAATGACCTGATTTAAAAAGAAAAAGGTTGTCTGTATGTGTAATATTGCATAAACAATAGTAAACTGTGAATACAGTGCCAATGTATGTAACAAAAGGTCTAATGTGCTCTCAATTGAAACTGTTTTGCCTTAAAGTGATTTAAGGGTAACTACTTGACGCGAATGCCAAGTTCTTTCCAAGCCAGGAAGGGTGTAACCCCCTTACAAATGGGGGATTCCTAAAAGCCTTCCCGGAGATTGCCTAAATGCTCCCTGCCTAACTGGTGTTCGGCGCAATGCCGCCAAAATGCGGGCGCTGTGAGTGCTTTTAAGGCCTCCAGTACTGTCTCTTTAAGGGCTGCCTGCTCGCAGGCTCCAGCGGGTTGGTATGGGGGGGACTGGTGTTTCCCTGTTTGAATCCTGCCTGAGCTGCAGTATAATTGCCTCATCCTGTAGTTGCTGAAAAGCACAATGGGAGCCCATCTGACAGCTGTAGCTGTTTGGCTGCAATCATTTAGAATATTAGTGGAATTACAGTTTTGTCTAACCTGCTTCTTTTGCAGCTGGGACTGTGTGCTGCCCTCACCATTTTGGACCTGGACTATTAAACTGGGCCAATGGGAAATGGGGAACACTAAAATGGAGATCTTTTGACCAACCAGAATCAGGACTCACGTGGAGCCGGCTGACCAATAAGACACAACTAGTGATTATGGGAGTGAAGTCTGGATTATGGCGCCTTCTTTGCACCAATAGGGGACAGTATCAGTGACTGGCATCTGCAGCCCACCTATGGGATCGGGTTGTGCCCGAATGGTAAGACTTGCCCTAACTGCCAAAGGGCAGAGATGCTGTGACTGTGAGCGAGGAAGGAGCTCTGGGCTCCTGCGCCGTTGAGTTTTCGCACGGGAAGCGCGTGTATGGGAAGGCCAGATTCAGGCGGCTCAGTTGCCGGCTAGTGTTGGACTAAATCCACTGGGCGGCAGTCAGAGGAGGCTGTGCAAAAGTGCAGCTACCTACCAGGCTCACCCTGTAGAGGACTGGAGAATCCGCTGAATCGCGCTCGGTCTGTCAGGAAAAGTGAAGCTGCGTTGTGACTCCCCGGTTAGCTGTGAGTTCGGTCGGGCCCTGGGAGCAGCTGCCTGGTATGGTACCCCTCTGATGCTTTTCATATAAATGTGTGGAGAAGTGTTTGAAGTCCAGGCTCGGTCCTGCGAGTGGTGTGAGAGTGCTTTTTCTTCTGGAGTCGTGAGTACTAAATCAGGGTAGCTCCCTGTCAAATGTTCCTAGTGAGGGCAAGATCTTCTGGTTACTTTGCTGGCTACACTAACTGAGCCTGCTGGCTCTATTTAATCTTCGTGGGAATCTCATGCTTGTTTCTGTGTCAGGGCCCCAACCAGCTTCATCAAGGGACTAGCCTTTATTGCCTGGGTACCCAGATACAGTGACTTATAGGTTAGGCCTGAGCACAGTGCCCTAGATAGATACTTATACATTAGATCGGTAAGCTAATTAATCTGATCACCCCCAGTCCTTGTTAATACCCCCTAAATAAATCCGATTGATTGTTTTGCAAAGGTATACTGGCTAACTTGTGTGTTTATGGTGAATTACTGCACAGTGATTATGGTGTAACAGCATCTTACTTTTCAGGTGGTCCCCAGAGCAAGCAAATTGGTTCAAGGCTGGGGGTAAGTGTATATTGTTAGGGTACTGTGATTGATTTGTGTGGGCCACTAGTGGGAAGAAAGGGGGGTTGCAGTGACCCAGAGGGCTGTGACCAAGTCATACCAGACTGTCTTAACCCTGACCTCTGGGTGGAGGCACCCGCCATCAGATCCAGGCCCCTCAACCTGTTACTGGCAAATCAGGCAGGGGTAGTAGCCCTTGGATAGCGCCCCCTGGGGGTTACACTTATTTTACAGGGGGCTTCAGGGCCGAACTGGAGAAATCAACCCTGATGGTAAGTGTCAATAGTGAAGGTACTCATTGTGTATTGTGTGGGCCACTAGTGGGGATTGAGGGGGTCACAGTGTCCCAGAGGGCTGTGCCCAAGCTAGTTTGACCACTACCAACCCTGACCTCTGGGTGGAGGCACCTGTCACCGAACCTAGGCCTTTTAACCTTGCTGTTAAAAATAAATGGCTACCCCAAAAGAAGTGACTGTACACCAGTTGGTGGGGTGGTGTACTGGGCAGGATCGACCCCAAAATGCTATGCTTAACCTGGATATTCCCTGGGTACCAATAAGGACACTGTGGAGGGAGTACTTTCCAAGGCTGAATGTTTACAAAACCCTGTGGTGGTGGGTTGACAGGCTAATCTGCTCGCCCAAAATTTCATTGCCTTAGTAGAGTGTAAGGACCCAGTAGACAGTTCCAAAGTGCCACAAACTATTGCTCCAGAAGAAGCCCTCACTACCTGGAGAGTGATAACTAGAGACAGTAAAGACCCCGGGGAGGATGAGCCCCCAACTATCTGAGACATTTGAGGAGAAACTTGCCAAGTTGTTGCTGGAAGAGGGAAACAGTAGAGGACTTTACAAAACTATTCCTGCCACCTGAGGGTGTCCATTCCTCAACACCCTCCCCTCCAGCATCTGATACTGCCTCACCTTCTGCGCCAGTGACTCTGCTGGCTCCTATATCTGTACCTGCCATTAGTCATGATTCCTACCGAGGGTTAAGAATCTTCTCGGGGACCCTCCCTACCCCCCAAGGGGAGGATGACTGGGAGACCTGGAGCGACCATGTTGTCCCTTTGGTATCTGAGTGGCAGAGTGCGGAGGCTGAGAAGCAGAAAAGAATTATAGAAAGCCTGCGGGGCCCCGCCCTTGAAGCCATTAAGTTCTTGAGGTCCACAAACCCTGAGGCCTCTGAGCAGAAATACCTATCAGCACTTGAAGGCAGTTTTGGAACATTGAGTCAGGAAACTTTGATGTGGAAGTTCCAAGGTACCAAACAATGGAAGGGGAAGCTTGCTCATGGTGTTTCTTTGCTTAGAAAGAGCTCTGCAGAAAACCTTACAGGGAAGGTGGGTAGCCGTAGTGATTTGAACCTGATGAGATTGAGACATATACTGCAACATGCCAAGCATTCTAAACTGCAGATCATCCAATTAAGACTCCAGGGGAGGAGGGGTAACCTCCTGAATATTGTGACTTGATAAAAGAACTCGGGGAGGTAGAAGGTGAAGAGGGTTACTGTGATTATGGGGTGAGTGCAGCCACGGTGATTATGGCACCCAAAAGCCCTTCTGAAATTGAGGCCACTAAGAGTGCCCCGCTGTGGGCTGACCGGTGGGGAGAAAAGTTGTTGAAGGAAGTCAGAAAAGTACAACCAGGTGTGTTCACTGAGGTATCCCCTGCCAACCAAGGCCCTGGCCCCTGTACGGACGCAGCTGCAATGGGGTGGGGGTGCATCCTCAGATGTCCTCTACGGAGAGTTGCTTCTTGGCTGAGCTCAAGGAATTGACTGCCACCCTAAAAGAACTTTTGAGACATGCCACCCTGCCAGCAAGAGGCAGATCACAATCTCCCATTGATGCTCCAGCACCCCCTGCAATGTTTTCTCCAAAGGTGCCCCGAGAGCCAGTCATTTGTCACAATTGCGGCAGGGATGGCCATTTTAAAAGGGAATGTCGGTCTCAGAAGTATTTGGAGAAAGTGGTGAACTGACTTCAAGGAGAGCTTCAGAAAATGAATCAGTGGTCCAGGGGTGCACGCAATGACCACAGTGAGGGTTCAAGAAACCTTCATTCAGATTTCTTTGTGGCTAAGTCGTCTGTCTGGGCCCCTGCGGCTGTCCCCCCTGAGTGGTCCGAGGTGGTGGACCTGTCAATGGAAGCTACAGTAAAAGTGAATTGTGTGCCCACCAGAGCCATGCTGGACAGTGGCTCCCAAGTAACCATCATGTTCCAAGACTGGTACCAGAAACACTTACCTGATGTGCCCTTACAGCCTTTGGAAGGACTGCATGTTTGGGGGTTAAGTGAAAATGAATAAGTGGTCAAGGGGTGCACAAAATGACTGCAGTGAGGGTTTAAGAAACCTTTCTTCAAATTTCTTTGTGGCTAAGTCATCTGTCTGGGCCCCTGCGGCTGTCCCCCCTGAGTGGTCCGAGGTGGTGGGCCCTTCAATGGAAGCTACAGTAAAAGTGAATGGTGTGCCCACCAGAGCCATGCTGGACAGTGGCTCTCAAGTTACCATCATGTTCCAAGACTGGTACCAACAGCATTTGCCTGACGTGCCCTTACAGCCTCTGGAAGGACTGCATGTCTGGGGTTGAGTGAAAAAGCGTATCCCTATTCTGGATACATTCGAATTTGTTGTCTTTCCCCACCTCGTAGCTGGAGTGGCAGAGCAAGTGGAGATATTGCCTTAGTGTGTCCCCCTACTGGATTGTATGATGGGGTCCCATTACTAATTGGGACAAACATATGTTCGGGAGGTTGGCATAACTATGCTATGAGAGACAGGGCAGCAGACTGGTAGAGCTTTTAGGATTCCTGCCTTGATCAAGAAGGCTTTTGAGTCATGGAAGAATGCTGAAGAGGTGGAACCAGATAAACCAGTTGGGGTCAGATGGAAGAAGAACCCTGAGTCCATGATCCTGGCACCAGATGCTCAGTGTACTTTACAAGGAGAGGTCCGCTTATGAAAAGATGTCAAGAATAAGATACTCATGTTGGATGTGCCAGGCGATGGAAAACTGCCAGAAGGATTGCTGGTTAAACCCAGTATCTTACCTGCTCGGGCTCATGCCTATACTCGATGGGTGATGGTTTAGGTTCACAATGTGTCAGACAGAGAAATTTGGGTAAATAGAGGCTGCACCCTGGCTACTGTGCACTGCTCAGACACTGCAGTGTTACCCAGTAACAAGTACTTGGGGGAGAATGACAGAGTGACGCCCGACTTGTTTGATTTTGGTGACTCCCCGTTGCCAGCAGAATGGAAGATGAGAATTGGTGAGAAACTTGCCCAGAGAGACCAGGTGTTTTCACTAAAGGAATGGGATGTGGGATGTGTGCAAGGAGCTGAGCATCATATCTGGCTGCATGATGAGCGCCATTCCGTGAGAGGTCTCAACGCCTGGCACCTGCTGATATAGATGATGTGAGATGGCACCTACAGGAGATGCTTGCGGATGGTGTGATACAAGAATCCAGAAGCCCTTATACGTCGCCTATTGTAGTGGTGAAAAAGAAGAATGGAACAGTACAAATGTGTGTGGATTATCGGACACTTAACAAGCGGACCATCCCCGATCAATACACTATGCCTCGTGTTCAGGATGCTTTAGACTATCTGAACAGTAGCAAGTGGTTTTCAGTGTTGGATCTTCACAGTGGGTACTACCAGATCCCCATGGTCCCCGAAGACCGTGAGAAGACAGCCTTTATATGTCCACTTCGGTTATATGAATTTGTGAGGATGCCCCAAGGGATCTCAGTGCCCCAACCTCTTTTCAATGGTTGATGGAGCGTGCAGTGGGGGACATGAACTTATTGGAGTGCTTAGTATATCTGGATGATGTCATAGTGTTTGGAAGTTCGTTGGAGGAACAAGAAAGCAGACTTTTTAAAGTGTTGGACCGCCTGGAAGATTTCGGCCTTAAGCTATCCATCGACAAATGCCAGTTCTTTCAGTAAAATATGTGGGGCATATAGTGTCCACCGAGGGGACAGAGTCTGATCTTAGAAAAGTTGAGGCCTGGACCTCCTGGCCTCAGCCCCGCAACCTAAAAGAATTACAAAGATTTCTAGGATTCTGTGGTTATTATAGGTGGTTCATTAAGGACTATTCAAGGGTGATTCACCTACTTCTGAATCTTACTCAAGGTTACCCTCCCACTAACAAAAATACGGACAGTGGCCTCCACTGAAGCCGAGAGTGTATTTCCATCCAAATGAGTCTTTGGGTCATGGACACCTGATTGTGAAGCTGCTTTCATGAAATCATATACCAACTCACTCATGCTCCTGTCCTTGCCTATGCTGATCCTGCAAAACCCTATATATTACATATTGATGCTAACCTACAAGGCTTGGGGGGCTGTGCTATATCAAGAGCACAAGAATGGCCTGAGACCAGTGGCCTTTGCCAGCAGAAGTCTGACCCCATCTGAAAAAACTATCCTGTGCATAAATTGGAATTAACAAGTTGCTGTTTTGGGACCAGGCTTAACCTGTAGAAGACCAAGGATTTTGCTGAATGCAATCGGCCTGTCAGGAATTTCAGTTACTTCTGAGCTCCCAGTGTGTGCAGAGACTTGCAATCATAACTGGGGAGCATTTGGCCTGGTACAGGTAGAATTTGGTATATAAATGTACCGTGAAGTGAAACAGAAGTGCGATGTAGTCTGGCTGTGTGCTGCTGGCTTGTACATATGAATGTGCTATGTGCTGATTGGGGATCGTGATCTAATTCCCCTTTTGCTGTGAACTGTGTGCTAGTTGCTGGAAGCTGTTTCCCAGCTAAATTGGACTGAATTTGTTGTTGCCTAATGCAGATAGGCCCTACCACGAAGATCTTGTCTCCATACCCAGCTGCACAGAAGATTCATCGGCGTGGGACCTGACTGAGGATCAGCCCCCCTGCTCTTTGCCCTGAACAAGAACAAGCTTGAAGCAACTCATGTGGGCCCTTTTTCTCTGGCAATCCAGGACGTCCATCCATCAGCCCTCCTGTGTTCAGCCTGGCTACCATGAGTAATTATCAGGGTAGCTCCCTGCAACATTCCTTAATCAAAAGTGTGTCACCTGATTCTTCTGTTATTTCATTTTCTTCCACGAACTGAGCCATCTGGCTCCGGATTACAAATTGTTTGTGTGTATGTTGTTTTTCCATCACAGGGTCCCACCCAGCTGTGATGCTGGCCAACCCCGGGCATCGATGCTGGCTTGCCAATCTGCCTTTTACCTGGGTACCCAGTGTGTGTGTGTGACAGTGTGAAGGAATTCTGTACTGCATGCATAACAGTGTGATTATTATAGAGAGTAAGCTAATTAACCTGATTGCCCCTATCCTTGTTAAACCCCCCCTGAATAAATCAGATCTTACTGTTTCTGCATTTAAGCTGACTGCGGTTTCCGTTTGTATTGGGGGTACTGTACTGTTGTCATTTGTGCTGACTAACCTTGTTTTACAGGGGGTCCTCAGGGCTGAACTGGAGAAATCAACCTTGGTGGTAAGTGTCAATAGTGAAGGTACTCATTGTGTATTGTGTGGGCCACTAGCGGGATTGAGGGGTCACAGTGTCCCAGAGGGCTGTGCCCAAGCTAGTTTGACCACTACTAACCCCTGACCTCTGGGTGAAGCACCCGTCCCACGAACTTAGGCCCTTAACCTGCTACTAGCCAAGCAGGCGGGTAGTAGCCCTGGATAGCGCCACCTAGGGGTTAAGATGTATAACTGCACACTGACTCAGGTGCTGGGGGTTGTTTGTGATGTTGGTAGTGAATAATCAGTGCAGTAAGGTGGAGTCGTGGTAGCAATCTTCCAAGAATTTGACAGCATGCAACGATTGCTATGTACAATGTGAACTGTTCACACACTGGTGAAAACATGTTGGACGTGGTACTGATGGAAATTGATAAGTGGCTGAACCCCTATCCATGAGAGCTGGGTTCATAGCAAGTGACAATGGGTCAAATGTGGTGAAATGCATTGAATGGTGGCTTTTTCATGTTCCATGCATGGACCATTGTTTAAATCTTTTGATGCAGGAGTTTCTGAAGCATCCTGATGTAAAGGAAATGTTGACAGCTGCACGCCATATCTGTTCTCACTTTTCATGATCTGCAAAGGCCCGTGACCAACTTTGGCAGTTGCAAATGCGAAACAGCCTCCCTCAGCACCGCTTGAAGCTAGAAGTTGTCACCCAATGGAACTCCACTTTATACATGGCAGAGAGGTTATATGAACAATACATAGCCATCTCAGAATATCTTGTGATGCACATTAGCCGTGACAGTTCCAAGGCCTCCATGTCTATGACGACTGAACAGTGGCGCCTCATGGACTCTGTAGTAACAATTTTGCAGCCTTTTGAACGTGCCACACAGGCAGTGAGTGGTGAGTCTGCCTCCATTAGCCAATCAATTCCACTGCTGCGGGTGCAGAGGCAGACATTGGTGATTGTACAGCATGGCCTTGATGTTGCTGGAGACAGTGCTAGCAGTATGTTGCTGAAACACATGCTGACAGTATTCGACCAGAATCGTCACATTGTGAGCATTCAGCATAGTGACAACTTTGCCATACCAACAATGCTGGACCTGCGATGCAAACGTGGAATTGCCTCAGTACTGGAGGGAAGGCCAGAACAGATAAAAAATGTCAGTGGGCAATTGGTGTGCTTGGTTCATGAGGCACAGAAGTCACGTGCCAAGGTCAGCAAACCTCAGCAGCATAATCAGGCTGAAGGTGCCCCTGGAGAAGTATCAAGCATATCCTGTAAGGGGAAGGGGACTGCAGTTCCAGGTGGTCTGTCATCCAAAGTTGTTGGCATCAACCCACTTTGGGAGGCTTTGTCCCAAGTGGGGATTTGTGAAATAAATGTCCAGAGAACAGGATGATGCATCAACCACTGGACTTAGTGCGGCACAGAGAATGGTTGAGTCATATTTGTCTGAAAATAGCATCTGTCAATAACTGATGATCCTCTTTTGTACTGGAGCAGAAAGGTCAGTGAATGGCCAGAGCTGACTGCAGTGGCACTGAAGTACCTCACGTGCCCACCCTCCAGTGTAAGTGTCGAGAGGGTATTCAGCTCAGCAGGTGCAATAGTTAGGGATCATTGGCAAACCTCTCTCCTGCAAATGTTAGTTTGCTAACATTCATAAAAATGAATGAGAGACACATACCAACACAGACTGCAACCTCAGTATTTGTATCCCAGCCTAGTCATGGTGGTTTTGGTGACGTAGAAATGGACCATCCTGGTGGCAGTGGCAGTCACAGCATGAAATGGCCTACCACTGACACTGATGATGACACAATGGAGAAAGAATTTGCCACTGGTCAGACTTCAGACATAGATGACTGTGAGGGCAGCTTTCTTTATGAGGATGAAGATGTGGTTAATGTTGCCAAGTTTTAACTGAAGTTGTTAAAAGGCGATGACATTTGCTGTATGATGCATGTTTTCTTTTTCATGACTTTGTGTGCCCCCCCAGACCACCACCACCAGAACCGATGTTAGCCACTGCCACCACAGAGGATGACTTTGTGTAGCCCCCTGGACCAACACCACCACCACCAGGACTGATGTTAGCCACTGCCACCACAGAGAATGGCTTAGAGTGCCCCCCGGACCACCACCACCATTGTTAGCCACTGCCACCACAGAGAATGACTTAGTGTGCTGCCTTGGACCACCATCACCACCACTGCTGTTAGCCACTGCCACCACCACCTGATGCAGGAAGATGTCACAGGGAATGTCATTATGTGCTGCAGCTATCACCACCAGCACCCACCACCAGTGTCATTCTGACAATGTTTTCCCAATGACCATACCTAGGCAGAGGGAGTCGAACAGGAGACCACATCCATCAGCCACAGGCACAAGGCTTCTTAATATTAGAACTATAAAGTGAGTATGTGTACTAATGTTTTTTTATGCTATTCAACTTCTTTAGCTGTATTTTTTATTTTCTGTTGCTTTTCTGAGCTGCAATGGTCAAACACATATGGTAAACTTATTTTGTTTTTAACAGGTTAACAAAATACAACTCTCCTTCGCTGACAGTTGGTATCAATGGTATTGCAGCAGTACGCATAAAGGAACCTATGGAATATCCATTTCAAATCCATACTGGTAAGTATATATATTTTATTTCATCTGTTCAATTTTTTTAAAAGAGTGCAACAAATCCGTCTGAGGAGGATTCATAAACTAGGTGACATGTGTACGTCTAAAACTATTTCTGCAAGATATCATGCACTGTATTCTGAACTTGCAGCTGTGCAGCCATGACAGAGTTGAAAAGTTGCACACAGGTTGTGTTACTTGACAAGATGGGGTTTTGAAATGTAACTTGAGTTGAGATTGAGAGCCAGGGACATTGGCACAATGTATTTGTTACACAGCCTGGTACTAAATTAAGTGATTGATCTGCTGATTGCAGTGTGACAGCTTACTATCTGTATTAATAATCCAGATACCCGTGGAACAGCCACGGCTTAAATGTAATGTGTTACTGCTGCAATCAAGTTGTAATAAGTCCTTCATTTCTTTTTTTAAGAAACTTCCAAATGCTTTGTTGTGGCACAGTTGTCTTATCCAAAGAAGTTCTTTAACATCAGCCACCCTCTCGGGCTGGGGCAGACATGCAACACACAGGAGACGTTTCAATCAATGACCATGACCATCATTACCAACCAGACTCGAGAAGGATGCAGATGAAATCTGTGAAGAAGTAACCAATAAGAAACCATTAATAAGACCTACCTGCAAATATGCTTCCCCCCTGAAAAAAAAATACTTACCTTCATTGGCTTGAGAGTTATCCATTTCCAATTTCAACGCAAAAAGTTCTCATCAAGCACTGGAATGTGCACACCAACAGTATCTGTGACCTATGATACAAAACAATACAATGAGCACATGTCTATATACAGTATGTCAACCCCCCACCTACAAAATACAAATATATATATATATATATATATATATATATTAGAGGAAAAAAAACTCTGTTTAATGCATCGGTTAGGGTTGTTCCACAGTGACAAAAGCAAGGAAATTCAGTGTTAGGGTTGAAACGCCCCTTGGACCCCTCAGCCCACCCCCCCAACCAGCATCGGGGTGTGCATTGGGGTCGTCGGCCCTAACTCTCACCCCATCACATGTGTAAAGAAGCTGAGGAATAGAAGAATGGGGTGAGAGATAGGACCAATGACCCCAACGAGCACCCTGATGCTGGTTGGGGGGTGGACTGGAAGGGTCCAAGAGGAGTTTCAACCCTAACACCGAATTTCCTCGCTTTTGTCACTGTGGAACAACCCTAACTGATGCATTAAACTCAGTTTTTTGGCTCTAGTTTCCCTTCTTTTTGAGAATGATGATGAGAAATAGTGAATGTAATGCAGCGGCGCTCCCACCACATGATGTCTTGTGACATAGTAACAGGAACAGCAACGCAAACAGAAGCACGAACAGTGGCACACATGGTAACGCAAACATAAATGGTAAAGGAAATGATAATAGAAACGCGAGCACAAAGTGACGCCGATGCGAACAGTGATGAAAACGGACATTGAAGCGCATACGAAAATACAACTGGTAATGTGAACAGTGATGGCAGTGGTAAATGTTAAGTGTCACAGCAAAAAGAACGCGAAAGGGAACAGAAATGGAAACGCGAATGCAAGCACACACGTAAATGCAAACTGTAATGCGCAAAGGCACAGTACCACAATTATAAATGCAAATGGTAAAGTTAACATGCAAAATAACCAAAGGAGAGAGAAACAGAAACGGAACAGAAGCACGTGTGGAAACGCAACCGAACGTGCACGGGCACAGTACCACAATAGTAAACACAAAGGGTAACGGTAACAGCAACTATAACAGCAAAGGAAACAGAAGAAAAGAAATGCAAGCACATATGGAAACACAAACCGTAATGCACACGGGCACAGTAACGCAATTGCAAACGCAAATGGTAACAGTAACAGCAAGGAAGACGCAAAACAAAAGAGAAACGGAAACGCAAACAAAAGGTCTGCCAGAAACGCAAATGGCAATGCGCATGGTGATGCAAACAGAGACAGTAGTGGAAACGTAAATGGTAACAGTAACGAAAACGCACAACGCAAAGGGTAATGCTCATGGTGGCATACATGGGAACGGTAACACAAATGGGGACATAAACGCAAGTGGAAACAGTAACTGTAACAGTAACGGAAGTGCATACCCTGTTTTTGCCAAACAGGTGCATAGAGAAATACAGTGTGTACAAATAATGTATGCATTGTAATGGGGAATCGAAGCTTAAAACGAGCATTGGAAGTACTTAATTGCTAATATCTCAGCAACCGCATGACGTAGAAAAAAATTTAAATTTATCAAAAATCTTGATTTTCCTGGCTAGGTTTATGTCATTACAAAGCCCATAGGGCTATGCAACTCACAACAAAAAAATATGTATCTCGTATTGTTTTCGAGATACGAGCCCCGAAAGGCGCGGCATACGCCACCATGTTAGTCTATGGGAAAAATTGTCAACTTTGGAGTACCATAACTTGCCATCCCTGCAATATTTTTTCACCAAACTACCAAAAGGCACATCTGTGAGATGTTGGCTGCCTTCCTCCAAATTTGAGCCCAAAGACCAAACCGTTCTTTGCAGCAGTGTGGCAAAGAACTCCTGTCATTTTGGCCATAGTCTGGAAAAGTAGTGTCTAATCAAGTAAAAGCTTTCACAAAATTTTGTGAAAGTGTCACAAGGCGACACTACTTTGCAACACTACTTTTTCCAGAAACTTGAAAACATGTTTCTAGGTGTTTAACCCCAAAATAAAGACATGTCTAGCATCCTCAGGGTTCGACTAGGTGAACACAAAAGAATTGTGTCCCTAGAGGGTACCAAATTTAAATGCCAAACATTTTTCTGATCACCAACTGAAAACAAAATGGTGGATTTATGAAAGGAAAAGGGCCATTTGCAAAAATAAAAACTGCATTTGTGACACTTTCGAACTTTTTGTTAACTTTTCCCATTGACTTATAATGGGAACTTGTTTTTTGAATAACTTTTGAACCATTCAATATTTTTCACAAAATCTTCAAAAGGCACATTGGGGACCCCGGACACATGTTCCCTGAAGTTTTCAGAGTGGTCGTGCAAACCGTGCAACCTGTAGGCGAGAGCAAATAATTCACAAAAAAGCGTAATTGCGCAATTCGTTGTCGTTACTAACTCCAAACTGTATAGCTGACCAATATAGAAACTTTGCAGATCCCAAGACCTACAATGCCCAATTGTGCATACCAAATGTCATGCAAATCTGTCGAACGGTGGCAAAGTTATTAAGGTGTAAAATTTGACCCTTTAACCTTAAAAGTGCTACTCTACCATATATATATATATATATATATATATATATATATATATATATATATAGTAAAAAACTCCATTTAATGTATCAGTTAGGGTTGTTCACAGTGAAAAAGTGAGGAAATTGGTGTTAGGTTGAAACCTCCTTGGACACCCAGCCCACCCCCAACTGACATTGTGGTGCACATTGGGTCGTCGGCCCTAACTCTCACCCCATCACATGTAATGAAGCAGAGGTATAGGAGAATGGGGTGAGAGTTAGAACTGAACACCCAATGCGCACCCCAATGCTGGTTGGGGGTGGGCTGGGGTCCAAGGGGAGTTTTCAACCCTAACACTGAATTTCCTCACTTTGTCACTGTGAAACAACCCTAACTGATGCATTAAATGGAGTTTTTGGCTCTAATTTCCTTCTTTGAGAATGCTAATGAGAAATAGTGACAAGGAAGCGGCGGAGCCGCTGGGACCTCGGCCCCGCGTCTACCGCCACGTGATGTGCTTGTGACATAGTAGCAGAAACAGCAACGCTAACAGAAGCGCTTAACAGTGGCACACATGCTAACGCAAGCGCAAAATGAGAACAGAAAAGGGTGTAATTATTAATGGCATAGACGGAACGGTTCGTTAATGCGGATGTCTTGCTTCCGCGATATAGTAACATGGTGCCCATAAACGGAAATGGCAATGGGCATGGTGGACGCAAAGCAAAACAGAAAGAGAAACAGTACTGTAGACACAAATGGCAAAAAATAACGGAAACGGAAGCGCAAATGGAAACGCAAAGGATACCGCACATGGTGGCATAGACGTGAACGGTAAGTGAAACGAGTACAGAACCGCAAGCAGAAAGGGCAACGGTAACAGTAATGTAAGCGCAGAGGCTGGTTTTCCTCAAAAGTTGCATAGAGAAAGACAGTGAGTACAAAGAATGTATGCATAATAATGAGTCTCGGAGCTGAAAATGATGAGTTGGAATACTAAATTGCTTATATCTCAGGAACCGTACGACGTAGAAAAAAATGTAAATTTCATATGATTTATGACTTTCTGGTTAATTTTGACTTAGCCCCTAGTGGGGAGCTAAGCATTTTTGACAAAAAGTCCGATATCTCAAGCTTTTTCCGAGATATGGACCTCGAGAGGCACGGCTGGATGCCACAATGTTAATCTATGGGAAAAGCATCAACTTCGAGTACTGTAACTTTGCATCCCTGCAATATATTGTTACCAAACCACCAAAGGCACATCTGAGGGATGTTGGCTTTACCATGACTATCTCGCATTACCGTTTGCATTTGCGTTCCGTGTATGCCACCGTGTGCATTACCCTTTTTTTCGTGCATGCTTGCATTTGCATTACTGTTACCATTTGTATTTACACTACTTTTTCTGTTTGCGCTTTCATTTTGCATCACCGTAGCGTTACTCATTTGTGTTTGTGTATGTGCTTCCATTTGCATTTGTGTCTGCGTTTCTTTCCTTTAGGGTCATCACTGCTGTTACTGTTACTGTTACCGTTATCATTTGCATTTCCAATTGTGTTACTGTGACTGTCGCATTACTGGTTTGCGTTTCCGTCGCTTCCTTTGCATTTCTGTTTCCATTACTGTTTGCACTTGTGTTTCTATTACCATTTTGCTATCATTAACGCTTAGGCGCCACTATGTGTTAGTGTTTCCGCTATGCTTATGGTCGCTGTTACTTTACTATTTATAGTGCACATTCTCAAAAATAGGGACTCATGGCAAAATCCATTTAATGCATTTGTTAGTTCATTATCTGAAAGTGAGGAAATTAAATAATTTCGCACTTTCATTTCAAAGTTTCCTCAACTAGCATCCGCGTGCATTAATGCCGGTCCCAACTTCCCCACCCCATTCTCCTATACTTCATTACTCCCCAGCTTGTTTACACATGGGATGGGGTGAGAGTTAGACCGATGACCCCAAGGCACACCCCAATGCTGGCTGTGGAGGGATGGGGTGCAAGGGAGGACTCTAAAATTGAATTTCCTCACTTTGTCGCTGTGGAACAACCCTAACTGATGCATTAAATGGAGTTTTTTTGCCATGAATATATATAAATATATATACAGTATATATATATATATATATATATATATATCAACTCACCAAGGCTACTATTAGTGTACAGACAAAGGGCACCTTTCCTTCCAGTTGAGATGATCACATCGCATTTGCAGGAATCGCAGCACACATTGGACCAGCAACAGTTCGCTCAAGGTCATCATTTCTGATGAGACTTTGTATGTGGTGTAATGCTCCTATTTCACTTCATTACCACTTGTCAATTTTCTGGACACAAGACAGATGCATTTTGAGGATGCAGAAAAAATCTGGGGACTCTGTGTGGACACTGTGCACATGACTGACTTCGCAATAAATTCTGGGGGACTTTGCATGGTGTAACACTCCCATTTCACTTTGTAACCACTTGTCAATTTTCTGAACACAAGACAGGTGCATTTTGGGGATGCAGAAAAATCTGGGACTCTGTGTGGACACTGTGCATGACTGACTGTGCAATAAATTCTGGGAACTTCAGCATGTGGTGTAACACTCCCATTTTACTTCATTGCCACTTCTATTTTCTGGACACAAGACAGGTGTATTTTGGGGATGCAGAAAAATCTGGGGACTCTGTGTGGACACTGCACGATGACTGACTGCACAATAAATTCTGGGGACTTTGCTTGTGGTGTAATGCTCCATTTAATTTCATTACCACTTGTCAATTTTCTGGACAAAAGACAGATGCATTTTGGGATGCAGAAAAATCTGGGGACTGTGTGTGGACACTGCACATGACTGTCTCATAATACATTCTGGGGGACTTTGCATGTGGTGTAACACTCCCATTTCACTTCATTGCCACTTGTCAATTTTCTGGACACAAGACAGATGCATTTTGGGGATACAGAAAAATCTGGGGACTCTGTGTGGACACTGCGTGCATGACTGACTCAAAGATAAATTTGGGGACTTTGCTTGTGGTGTAATGCTCCCATTTAATTTCATTACCACTTGTCAATTTTCTGGAAAAGACAGATGCATTTTGGGGATGCAGAAAAAATATGGGGACTATGTGTGGATGCTGTGCACATGACTGACTACGCAATAAATTCTGGGGGACTTTGCATGTGGTGCAATGCTTCCATTTCACTTCATTACCACTTGTCAATTTTCTGGACACAAGACAGATGCATTTTGAGGATGCAGAAAAAATCTGAGGACTCTGTGTGGACACTGCATGCAAGACTGACTGTGCAATAAATTCTGGGGGACTTTGCATGTGGTGTAATGCTCCAATTTCACTTTGTTACCACTTGTCAATTTTCTGGACACAAGACAGATGCATTTTGGGGATGCAGAAAAAATCTGGGGACTCTGTGTGGACACTGCATGCATGACTGACTGTGCAATAAATTCTGGGGGACTGTGCATGTGGCGTATGTAATGCTCCCATTTCTCTTCGTTACCACTTGTTAATTTTCTGGACACAAGACAGATGCATTTTGGGGATGCAGAAAAATCTGGGGACTCTGTGTGGACACTGCGTGCATGACTGATCTGCGACACATTCTGGGGGACTTTGCTTGTGGTGTAATGCTCCCATTTGATTTCATTACCACTTGTCAATTTTCTGGACAAAAGACAGATGCATTTTGGGGATGTAGAAAAAATATGGGGACTCTGTGTGGACACTGTGCGAAAGACTGACTGTGCAATAAATTCTGGGGGACTTTGCATGTGGTGTAATGCTCCAATTTCACTTTGTTACCACTTGTCAATTTTCTGGACACAAGACAGATGCATTTTGGGGATGCAGAAAAAATCTGGGGACTATGTGTGGACACTGCATGCATGACTGACTGCGCAATAAATTCTGGGGGACTTTGCATGTGGTGTAACGCTCCCATTTCACTTCGATACGCTTGTCAAATATCTGGACACAAGACAGATGCAGTTTGGAGATGCAGAAAAAATCTGGGGACTGTGTAGACACTGCACGCATGACTGACTGCGCAATAAATTCTGGGGGACTTTGCATGTGGTGTAACGCTCCCATTTCACTTCATTACCACTTGTCAATTTTCTGGACACAAGACAGATGAAGTTTTGGGATGCAGAAAAAAATCTGGGGACTCTGTGTGGACACTGTGCACATAACTGACTGCGCAATACATTCTGGGGGACTTTGCATGTGGTGTAACGCTCCCATTTCACTTCGTTACCACTTGTCAATTTTCTGGACACAAGACAGATGAAGTTTGGGGATGCAGAAAAAAATCTGGGGACTCTGTGCAGACACTGCATGCATGACTGACTGCGCAATACATTCTGGGGGACTTTGCATGTGGTGTAACACTCCCATTTCACTTTGTTACCACTTGTCAATTTTCTGGACACAAGACAGATGCATTTTGGGGATGCAGAAAAAATCTGGGGACTCTATGTGGACACTGCACACATGACTGACTGCACAATAAATTCTGGGGGACTTTGCATGTGGTGTATTGCTCCCATTTCACTTCGTTACCACTTGTCAATTTTCAGCACACAAGACAGATGCATTTTGTGTGTTGTGATTGAGAGCACATAATGTCATACTTAAATTATATATTAAAGCAGCATTGCAACATAGTGGTGACAATTTTGACCTATACTTTTTTATGCTATTTTACATTGCCAGCCACTAGTTACCTCCTGACTTGTATGATACCTTTCTTTTCACAAATTGTATCTGCTTTACTACTTTTTCTCATGTCTAAAAAAAAAAGGAGCACGCCTTTTAATATTGTTCTGACCAGATTTCTATCACTATTTGCAGCTGTTTTTGAATAAATATTGTTCTGTGAGGTCATAAAACACTGCCTGCTGCATATCTGTTAATTTTACAACAGAAGTGATATATAACAACTGGTGGAGAAAAGCAGTGGAAAATACTGACAAAGACCTAGTCCACACCGTATTAAAAGGAGTGCTCCTTTTATTATTCCAAACATGAAAAAAAGTAGTAAAACAATCAATCAATCAATCAATCAAAACTTTATTTAACCAGGCATAACACCATTGAGCAAGCTCATTTTCAAAGTCGTCCTGGACATAGACAAATGTATCACATGAGAGTACAGTACAGTACAAAAAAAGAAAAAAAAAGTAGACAATGAACATATGCATGGCTAACACAGGCCTTAACTATTAGAGCTAACATATTTGTGAACTAATGCGCAAAATAAAACAAACCTATAGATACTAGGGCTAGTGCTATTATAATTTGTTGGTTGTTCACAGATGAGGCTTGAAAGAGAGAGAGGTACAGAGTGAGAGGTAAGGAAGACAGGGAGGTAGGTAAGATATTGTGGACAGCTATTGTAAATAGTACTGTAGGTTATTCACAAATGGGGCTTGAATGAGGGAGAGGTTTAGAGTGTGAAGGTACTGAAGACCGGGAGGTAGGTAGCATATGGTAGTGGGAGTTGGGGGAAGAGGATACGAGAAGTGTTAAGGCTCCCTTGGTGGGAGCTGTGAGTTTCTTAAGAGTCGGGGGATACAACAAGTGAATAGGGTCACACTGGTCATCTATAACAGTTACAGGTTTTATTAAGGTACTTTGTGATCAGTGCCTTGAAGGTGAAGGGGCTGGGGAAGGTTGAGAGCTTCAGTGACCTTTGAACAGTGTTCAAAATGGAAGGGAGCGAGAAGCTGATAGCAGCTAAGCTATGTGATGACCTAACTCTTGGTATTTGGAAGCAGATTAAGGACAACCTTCTCAGCCCATACGACCCTTTGGCATGCTCAAATAGGCTCGAGATGTATGCTGGTAACTTGTCGGACAAAGCCCTATGTATCCAAAGGAGGGAATTTCTTTTCCTCCTTGCGGTGAGTGAAGTCCATCCCAACTCTTGGTACAGCAGACAGTGATGGTTGTGAAGAGGCAGGTTAAGAATGAACAGAAGGGCTTTGTGATAGAGCGTCAAGGTTATGGAGTACTGTAGGAGATCAATTAATGTAGAGGAAGTTCATGAAATCCAATAGGGTTAGGAATGTAGATTGTACTAAGTTACCCTTGGGAAATGACTCCAGACTGTTAGTATTGCCCTCTGAGTATGGTACCCCTGCCTCAGTTAGCCCGCAAGTAGCTGATAGGGAAGGGCCTCCTCTTTCCAGGTTTCATGGGCAGGAAGTAATGACCTGATTTAAAAAAAAAGGTTGTCTGTATGTGTAATATTGCATAAACAATAGTAAACTGTGAATACAGTGCCAATGTATGTAACAAAAGGTCTAATGTGCTCTCAATTGAAACTGTTTTGCCTTAAAGTGATTTAAGGGTAACTACTTGACGCGAATGCCAAGTTCTTTCCAAGCCAGGAAGGGTGTAACCCCCTTACAAATGGGGATTCTAAAAGCCTTCCCGGAGATTGCCTAAATGCTCCCTGCCTAACTGGTGTTGACGCAATGCCGCCAAAATGCAGGCGCTGTGAGTGCTTTTAAGGCCTCAGTACTGTCTCTTTAAGGGCTGCCTGCTCGCAGGCTCCAGCGGGTTGGTATGGGGGGGACTGGTGTTTCCCTGTTTGAATCCTGCCTGAGCTGCAGTATAATTGCCTCATCCTGTAGTTGCTGAAAAGCACAATGGGAGCCCATCTGACAGCTGTAGCTGTTTGGCTGCAATCATTTAGAATATTAGTGGAATTACAGTTTTGTCTAACCTGCTTCTTTTGCAGCTGGGACTGTGTGCGCTTGGCCCCACCATTTTGGACCTGGACTATTAAACTGGGCCAATGGGAAATGGGGGAACACTAAAATGGAGATCTTTTTGACCAACCAGAATCAGGACTCACGTGGGAGCCGGCTGACCAATAAGACACAACTAGTGATTATGGGAAGTGAAGTCTGGATTATGGCGCCTTCTTTGCACCAATAGGGACAGTATCAAGTGACTGGCATCTGCAGCCCACCTATGGGATCGGGTTGTGCCCGAATGGTAAGACTTGCCCTAACTGCCAAAGGGCAGAGATGCTGTGACTGTGAGCGAGGAAGGAGCTCTGGGCTCCTGCGCCGTTGAGTTTTCGCACGGGAAGCGCGTGTATGGGAAGGCCAGATTCAGGCGGCTCAGTTGCCGGCTAGTGTTGGACTAAATCCATCACGGCAGTCAGAGGAGGCTGTGCAAAAGTGCAGCTACCTACCAGGCTCACCCTGTAGAGGATCTGAGAATCCGCTGAATCGCGCTTCGGTCTGTCAGGAAAAAGTGAAGCTGTGCCTAGGACCCCCGTTAGCTGTGAGTTCGGTCGGCCCTGGGAGCAGCTGCCTGGTATGGTACCCTCTGATGCTTTTCATATAATGTGTGGAGAAGTGTTTGAAGTCCAGGCTCGGTCCTGCGAGTGGTGTGAGAGTGCTTTTTCTTCTGGAGTCGTGAGTACTAAATCAGGGTAGCTCCCTGTCAAATGTTCCTAGTGAGGGCAAGATCTTCTGGTTACTTTGCTGGCTACACTAACTGAGCCTGCTGGCTCTATTTAATCTTCGTGGGAATCTCATGCTTGTTTCTGTGTCAGGGCCCCAACCAGCTTCATCAAGGGACTAGCCTTTATTGCCTGGGTACCCAGATACAGTGACTTATAGGTTAGGCCTGAGCACAGTGCCCTAGATAGATACTTATACATTAGATCGGTAAGCTAATTAATCTGATCACCCCCAGTCCTTGTTAATACCCCCTAAATAAATCCGATTGATTGTTTTGCAAAGGTATACTGGCTAACTTGTGTGTTTATGGTGAATTACTGCACAGTGATTATGGTGTAACAGCATCTTACTTTTCAGGTGGTCCCAGAGCAAGCAAATTGGTTCAAGGCTGGGGTAAGTGTATATTGTTAGGGTACTGTGATTGATTTGTGTGGGCCACTAGTGGGAAGAAGGGGGTTGCAGTGACCCAGAGGGCTGTGACCAAGTCATACCAGACTGTCTTAACCCTGACCTCTGGGTGGAGGCACCCGCCATCAGATCCAGGCCCCTCAACCTGTTACTGGCAAATCAGGCAGGGGTAGTAGCCCTTGGATAGCGCCCCTTGGGGGTTACACTTATTTTACAGGGGCCTTCAGGGCCGAACTGGAGAAATCAACCCTGATGGTAAGTGTCAATAGTGAAGGTACTCATTGTGTATTGTGTGGGCCACTAGTGGGGATTGAGGGGGTCACAGTGTCCCAGAGGGCTGTGCCCAAGCTAGTTTGACCACTACCAACCCTGACCTCTGGGTGGAGGCACCTGTCACCGAACCTAGGCCTTTTAACCTTGCTGTTAAAAATAAATGGCTACCCCAAAAGAAGTGACTGTACACCAGTTGGTGGGGTGGTGTACTGGGCAGGAGATCGACCCCCAAAATGCTATGCTTAACCTGGATATTCCCCTGGGTACCAATAAGGACACTGTGGAGGGAGTACTTTCCAAGGCTGAATGTTTACAAAACCCTGTGGTGGTGGGTTGACAGGCTAATCTGCTCGCCCAAAATTTCATTGCCTTAGTAGAGTGTAAGGACCCAGTAGACAGTTCCAAAGTGCCACAAACTATTGCTCCAGAAGAAGCCCTCACTACCTGGAGAGTGATAACTAGAGACAGTAAAGACCCCGGGGAGGATGAGCCCCCCCAACTATCTGAGACATTTGAGGAGAAACTTGCCAAGTTGTTGCTGGAAGAGGGGAAAACAGTAGAGGACTTTACAAAACTATTCCTGCCACCTGAGGGTGTCCATTCCTCAACACCCCCTCCCCCTCCAGCATCTGATACTGCCTCACCTTCTGCGCCAGTGACTCTGCTGGCTCCCATATCTGTACCTGCCATTAGTCATGATTCCTACCGAGGGTTAAGAATCTTCTCGGGGACCCTCCCTACCCCCCAAGGGGAGGATGACTGGGAGACCTGGAGCGACCATGTTGTCCCTTTGGTATCTGAGTGGCAGAGTGCGGAGGCTGAGAAGCAGAAAAGAATTATAGAAAGCCTGCGGGGCCCCGCCCTTGAAGCCATTAAGTTCTTGAGGTCCACAAACCCTGAGGCCTCTACGCAGAAATACCTATCAGCACTTGAAGGCAGTTTTTGGAACATTGAGTCAGGGGAAACTTTGATGTGGAAGTTCCAAGGTACCAAACAATGGAAGGGGGGAAGCTTGCCTGCGTGTGTTTCTTGCTTAGAAAGAGCTCTGCAGAAACCTTACAGGGAAGGTGGGGTAGCCGCAAGTGATTTGAACCGTATGAGATTGAGACATATACTGCAACATGCCAAGCATTCTAAACTGCAGATCATCCAATTAAGACTCCAGGGGAGGAGGGGTAACCTCCTGAATATTGTGACTTGATAAAAGAACTCGGGGAGGTAGAAGGTGAAGAGGGTTACTGTGATTATGGGGTGAGTGCAGCCACGGTGATTATGGCACCAAAGCCCTTCTGAAATGGAGGCCACTAAAAGTGCCCGCTGTGGGCTGACGGTGGGGAGAAAAAGTTGTTGAAGGAAGTCAGAAAAGTACAACCAGGTGTGTTCACTGAGGGTATCCCCTGCCAACCAAGGCCCTGGCCCCTGTGCAGGACAGCTGCAATGGGGTGGGGTGCATCCTCAGATGTCCTCTACGGAGAGTTGCTTCTTGGCTGAGCTCAAGGAATTGACTGCCACCTAAAAGAACTTTGAGACATGCCACCCTGCCAGCAAGAGGCAGATCACAATCTCCATTGATGCTCCAGCACCCCTGCAATGTTTTTCTCCAAAGGTGCCCAGAGCCAGTCATTTGTCACAATTGCGGCAGGGATAGCCATTTTAAAAGGAATGTCGGTCTCAGAAGTATTTGGAGAAAGTGGTGAACTGACTTCAAGGAGAGCTTCAGAAAATGAATCAGTGGTCCAGGGTACGCATACTGACCACAGTGAGGTTCAAGAAACCTTCATTCAGATTTCTTTGTGGCTAAGTCGCCTGTCTGGGCCCCTCGCGCTGTCCCCTGAGTGGTCCGAGGTGGTGGACCTGTCAATGGAAGCTACAGTAAAAGTGAATTGTGTGCCCACCAGAGCCATGCTGGACAGTGGCTCCAAGTAACCATCATGTTCCAAGACTGGTACCAGAAACACTTACCTGATGTGCCCTTACAGCCTTTGGAAGGACTGCATGTTTGGGGGTTAAGTGAAAATGAATAAGTGGTCAAGGGTGCACAAAATGACTGCAGTGGTTTAAGAAACCTTTCTTCAAATTTCTTTGTGGCTAAGTCATCTGTCTGGGCCCCTGCGGCTGTCCCCCCTGAGTGGTCCGAGGTGGTGGGCCCTTCAATGGAAGCTACAGTAAAAGTGAATGGTGTGCCCACCAGAGCCATGCTGGACAGTGGCTCTCAAGTTACCATCATGTTCCAAGACTGGTACCAACAGCATTTGCCTGACGTGCCCTTACAGCCTCTGGAAGGACTGCATGTCTGGGGGTTGAGTGAAAAGGCGTATCCCTATTCTGGATACATTCGAATTTGGTTGTCTTTCCCCACCTCGGTAGCTGGAGTGGCAGAGCAAGTGGAGATATTGGCCTTAGTGTGTCCCCCTACTGGATTGTATGATGGGGTCCCATTACTAATTGGGACAAACATATGTTCGGGAGGTTGGCATAACTATGCTATGAGAGACAGGGGCAGCAGACTGGTAGAGCTTTTAGGATTCCTGCCTTGATCAAGAAGGCTTTTGAGTCATGGAAGAATGCTGAAGAGGTGGAACCAGATAAACCAGTTGGGGTCGTATGGAAGAAGAACCCTGAGTCCATGATCCTGGCACCAGATGCTCAGTGTACTTTACAAGGAGAGGTCCGCTTATGAAAAGATGTCAAGAATAAGATACTCATGTTGGATGTGCCAGGCGATGGAAAACTGCCAGAAGGATTGCTGGTTAAACCCAGTATCTTACCTGCTCGGGCTCATGCCTATACTCGATGGGTGATGGTTTAGGTTCACAATGTGTCAGACAGAGAAATTTGGGTAAATAGAGGCTGCACCCTGGCTACTGTGCACTGCTCAGACACTGCAGTGTTACCCAGTAACAAGTACTTGGGAGAATGACAGAGTGGCCCGACTTGTTTGATTTTGGTGACTCCCCGTTGCCAGCAGAATGGAAGATGAGAATTGGTGAGAAACTTGCCCAGAGAGACCAGGTGTTTTCACTAAAGGAATGGGATGTGGGATGTGTGCAAGGAGCTGAGCATCATATCTGGCTGCATGATGAGCGGCCATTCCGTGAGAGGTCTCAACGCCTGGCACCTGCTGATATAGATGATGTGAGATGGCACCTACAGGAGATGCTTGCGGATGGTGTGATACAAGAATCCAGAAGCCCTTATACGTCGCCTATTGTAGTGGTGAAAAAGAAGAATGGAACAGTACAAATGTGTGTGGATTATCGGACACTTAACAAGCGGACCATCCCCGATCAATACACTATGCCTCGTGTTCAGGATGCTTTAGACTATCTGAACAGTAGCAAGTGGTTTTCAGTGTTGGATCTTCACAGTGGGTACTACCAGATCCCCATGGTCCCCGAAGACCGTGAGAAGACAGCCTTTATATGTCCACTTCGGTTATATGAATTTGTGAGGATGCCCCAAGGGATCTCAGTGCCCCAACCTCTTTTCAATGGTTGATGGAGCGTGCAGTGGGGGACATGAACTTATTGGAGTGCTTAGTATATCTGGATGATGTCATAGTGTTTGGAAGTTCGTTGGAGGAACAAGAAAGCAGACTTTTTAAAGTGTTGGACCGCCTGGAAGATTTCGACCTTAAGCTATCCATCGACAAATGCCAGTTCTTTCAGTAAAATATGTGGGGCATATAGTGTCCACCGAGGGGACAGAGTCTGATCTTAGAAAAGTTGAGGCCTGGACCTCCTGGCCTCAGCCCCGCAACCTAAAAGAATTACAAAGATTTCTAGGATTCTGTGGTTATTATAGGTGGTTCATTAAGGACTATTCAAGGGTGATTCACCTACTTCTGAATCTTACTCAAGGTTACCCTCCCACTAACAAAAAATACGGGACAGTGGCCTCCACTGAAGCCGAGAGAGTGTATTTCCATCCAAATGAGTCTTTTGGGTCATGCTGGACACCTGATTGTGAAGCTGCTTTTCATGAAATCATATACCAACTCACTCATGCGCCTGTCCTTGCCTATGCTGATCCTGCAAAACCCTATATATTACATATTGATGCTAACCTACAAGGCTTGGGGGGCTGTGCTATATCAAGAGCACAAGAATGGCCTGAGACCAGTGGCCTTTGCCAGCAGAAGTCTGACCCCATCTGAAAAACTATCCTGTGCATAAATTGGAATTAACAAGTTGCTGTTTGGGACCAGGCTTAACCTGTGAAGACCAAGGATTTTGCTGAATGCAATCTGGCCTGTCAGGAATTTCAGTTACTTCTGAGCTCCCAGTGTGCAGAGACTTGCAATCATAACTGGGGAGCATTTGGCCTGGTACAGGTAGAATTTGGTATATAAATGTACCGTGAAGTGAAACAGAAGTGCGATGTAGTCTGGCTGTGTGCTGCTGGCTTGTACATATGAATGTGCTATGTGCTGATTGGGGATCGTGATCTAATTCCCCTTTTGCTGTGAACTGTGTGCTAGTTGCTGGAAGCTGTTTCCCAGCTAAAATTGGACTGAATTTGTTGTTGCCTAATGCAGATAGGCCCTACCACGAAGGTCTTGTCTCCATACCCAGCTGCACAGAGAAGATTCATCGACGTGGGACCTGACTGGGGATCAGCCCCCTGCTCTTTGCCTGAACAAGAACAACGCCGAAGCAACTCATGTGGGCCCTGTTTTCTCTGGCAATCCAGGACGTCCATCCATCAGCCCTCCTGTGTTCAGCCTGGCTACCATGAGTAATTATCAGGGTAGCTCCCTGCAACATTCCTTAATCAAAAGTGTGTCACCTGATTCTTCTGTTATTTCATTTTCTTCACGAACTGAGCCATCTGGCTCCGGATTACAAATTGTTTGTGTGTATGTTGTTTTTCCATCACAGGGTCCCACCCAGCTGTGATGCTGGCCAACCACGGGCATCGATGCTGGCTTGCCAATCTGCCTTTTACCTGGGTACCCAGTGTGTGTGTGTGACAGTGTGAAGGAATTCTGTACTGCATGCATAACAGTGTGATTATTATAGAGTAAGCTAATTAACCTGATTGCCCCTATCCTTGTTAAACCCCCTGAATAAATCAGATCTTACTGTTTCTGCATTTAAGCTGACTGCGGTTTCCGTTTGTATTGGGGGTACTGTACTGTTGTCATTTGTGCTGACTAACCTTGTTTTACAGGGGGTCCTCAGGGCTGAACTGGAGAAATCAACCTTGGTGGTAAGTGTCAATAGTGAAGGTACTCATTGTGTATTGTGTGGGCCACTAGCGGGGATTGAGGGGGTCACAGTGTCCCAGAGGGCTGTGCCCAAGCTAGTTTGACCACTACTAACCCTGACCTCTGGGTGGAAGCACCCGTCACCGAACTTAGGCCCCTTAACCTGCTACTAGCCAAGCAGGCGGGGTAGTAGCCCATGGGATAGCGCCACCTAGGGGTTACATGTATAACTGCACACTGGACGCAGGTGCTGGGGGTTGTTTGTGATGTTGGTAGTGTGAATAATCAGTGCAGTAAGGTGGAGTGTCGTGGTAGCAATCTTCCAAGAATTTGACAGCATGCAACGATTGCTATGTACAATGTGAACTGTTCACACACTGGTGAAAACATGTTGGACGTGGTACTGATGGAAATTGATAAGTGGCTGAACCCCCTATCCATGAGAGCTGGGTTCATAGCAAGTGACAATGGGTCAAATGTGGTGAAATGCATCATGAATGGTGGCTTTTTTCATGTTCCATGCATGGACCATTGTTTAAATCTTTTGATGCAGGAGTTTCTGAAGCATCCTGATGTAAAGGAAATGTTGACAGCTGCACGCCATATCTGTTCTCACTTTTCATGATCTGCAAAGGCCCGTGACCAACTTTGGCAGTTGCAAATGCGAAACAGCCTCCCTCAGCACCGCTTGAAGCTAGAAGTTGTCACCCAATGGAACTCCACTTTATACATGGCAGAGAGGTTATATGAACAATACATAGCCATCTCAGAATATCTTGTGATGCACATTAGCCGTGACAGTTCCAAGGCCTCCATGTCTATGACGACTGAACAGTGGCGCCTCATGGACTCTGTAGTAACAATTTTGCAGCCTTTTGAGACGTGCCACACAGGCGGTGAGTGGTGAGTCTGCCTCCATTAGCCAATCAATTCCACTGCTGCGGGTGCAGAGGCAGACATTGGTGATTGTACAGCATGGCCTTGATGTTGCTGGAGACAGTGCTAGCAGTATGTTGCTGAAACACATGCTGACAGTATTAAATCCAGAATCGTCATTGTGAGCATTCAGCATAGTGACAACTTTGCCATACCAACAATGCTGGACCTGCGATGCAAGCGTGGAATGCCTCAGTACTGGAGGAAGGCCAGAACAGATAAAAAATGTCAGTGGGCAATTGGTGTGCTTGGTTCTTAGGCACAGAAGTCACGTGCCAAGGTCAGCAAACCTCAGCAGCATAATCAGGCTGAAGGTGCCCTGGAAGTATCAAGCATATCCTGTAAGGGAAGGGACTGCAGTTCCAGGTGGTCTGTCATCAAAGTTGTTGGCATCAACCCACTTTGGGAGCTTTCATCCCAAGTGGGGATTTGTGAAATAAATGTCAGAGAACAGGATGATGCATCAACCACTGGACTTAGTGCGGCACAGAGAATGGTTGAGTCATATTTGTCTGAAAATAGCATCTGTCAATAACTGATGATCCTCTTTGTACTGGAGCAGAAAGGTCAGTGAATGGCCAGAGCTGACTGCAGTGGCACTGAAGTACCTCACGTGCCCACCCTCCAGTGTAAGTGTCGAGAGGGTATTCAGCTCAGCAGGTGCAATAGTTAGGATCATTGGCAAACCTCTCTCCTGCAAATGTTAGTTTGCTAACATTCATAAAATGAATGAGAGACACATACCAACACAGACTGCAACCTCAGTATTTGTATCCCAGCCTAGTCATGGTGGTTTTGGTGGCGTGAGAAATGGACCATCCTGGTGGCAGTGGCAGTCACAGCATGAAATGGCCTACCACTGACACTGATGATGACACAATGGAGAAAGAATTTGCCACTGGTCAGACTTCAGACATAGATGACTGTGAGGGCAGCTTTCTTTATGAGGATGAAGATGTGGTTAATGTTGCCAAGTTTTAACTGAAGTTGTTAAAAGCGATGACATTTGCTGTATGATGCATGTTTTCTTTTCATGACTTGTGTGCCCCACGAGCCACCACCACCAGAACCGATGTTAGCCACTGCCACCACAGAGGATGACTTTGTGTAGCCCCTGGACCAACACCACCACCACCAGGACTGATGTTAGCCACTGCCACCACAGAGAATGGCTTAGAGTGCCCCCCGGACCACCACCACCATTGTTAGCCACTGCCACCACAGAGAATGACTTAGTGTGCTGCCTTGGACCACCATCACCACCACTGCTGTTAGCCACTGCCACCACCACCTGATGCAGGAAGATGTCACAGGGAATGTCATTATGTGCTGCAGCTATCACCACCAGCACCCACCACCAGTGTCATTCTGACAATGTTTTCCCAATGACCATACCTAGGCAGAGGGAGTCGAACAGGAGACCACATCCATCAGCCACAGGCACAAGGCTTCTTAATATTAGAACTATAAAGTGAGTATGTGTACTAATGTTTTTTTATGCTATTCAACTTCTTTAGCTGTATTTTTTATTTTCTGTTGCTTTTCTGAGCTGCAATGGTCAAACACATATGGTAAACTTATTTTGTTTTTTAACAGGTTAACAAAATACAACTCTCCTTCGCTGACAGTTGGTATCAATGGTATTGCAGCAGTACCGTACAAAGGAACCTATGGAATATCCATTTCAAATCCATACTGGTAAGTATATATATTTTATTTCATCTGTTCAATTTTTTTTTAAAAGAGTGCAACAAATCCGTCTGAGGAGGATTCATAAACTAGGTGACATGTGTACGTCGCCAAAACTATTTCTGCAAGATATCATGCACTGTATTCTGAACTTGCAGCTGTGCAGCCATGACAGAGTTGAAAAGTTGCACACAGGTTGTGTTACTTGACAAGATGGGGTTTTGAAATGTAACTTGAGTTGAGATTGAGAGCCAGGGACATTGGCACAATGTATTTGTTACACAGCCTGGTACTAAATTAAGTGATTGATCTGCTGATTGCAGTGTGACAGCTTACTATCTGTATTAATAATCCAGATACCCGTGGAACAGCCACGGCTTAAATGTAATGTGTTACTGCTGCAATCAAGTTGTAATAAGTCCTTCATTTCTTTTTATAGGAAACTTCCAAATGCTTTGTTGTGGCACAGTTGTCTTATCCAAAGAAGTTCTTTAACATCAGCCACCCTCTCGGGCTGGGGCAGACATGCAACACACAGGAGACGTTTCAATCAATGACCATGACCATCATTACCAACCAGACTCGAGAAGGATGCAGATGAAATCTGTGAAGAAGTAACCAATAAGAAACCATTAATAAGACCTACCTGCAAATATGCTTCCCCCTGAAAAAAAATACTTACCTTCATTGGCTTGAGAGTTATCCATTTCCAATTTCAACGCAAAAAGTTCTCATCAAGCACTGGAATGTGCACACCAACAGTATCTGTGACCTATGATACAAAACAATACAATGAGCACATGTCTATATACAGTATGTCACCCCCACCTACAAAATACAAATATATATATATATATATATATATATTAGAGGAAAAAAACTCTGTTTAATGCATCGGTTAGGGTTGTTCCACAGTGACAAAAGCAAGGAAATTCAGTGTTAGGGTTGAAACGCCCTTGGACCCCTCAGCCACACCCCAACCAGCATCGGGGTGTGCATTGGGGTCAAATGCCCTAACTCTCACCCCATCACATGTGTAAAGAAGCTGAGGAATAGAAGAATGGGGTGAGAGATAGGACTCAATGACCCAACGAGCACCCTGATGCTGGTTGGGGGTGGACTGAGGGTCCAAGAGGAGTTTCAACCCTAACACCGAATTTCCTCGCTTTTGTCACTGGGAACAACCTAACTGATGCATTAAACTCAGTTTTGGCCCTAGTTTCCCTTCTTTTGAGAATGATGATGAGAAATAGTGAATGTAATGCAGCGCGCTCACCACATGATGTCTTGTGACATAGTAACAGGAACAGCAACGCAAACAGAAGCACGAACAGTGGCACACATGG
The DNA here is from genome assembly GCA_016271365.2 of Neoceratodus forsteri. Classification (NCBI taxonomy): domain Eukaryota; kingdom Metazoa; phylum Chordata; order Ceratodontiformes; family Ceratodontidae; genus Neoceratodus; species Neoceratodus forsteri. The sequence continues at coordinate 1,087,494,827 of CM057450.1, forward strand.
TAGCATGACATAAATGGTAAAGGAAATGATAATAGAAACAGCGACGAAGTGACGCCCGATGCGAACAGTGATGAAAGCGGACATTGAAGCGCATACGAAAATACAACTGGTAATGTGAACAGTGATGGCAGTGGTAAATGTTAAGTGTCACAGCAAAAAGAACGCGAAAGGGAACAGAAATGGAAACGCGAATGCAAGCACACACGTAAATGCAAACTGTAATGCGCAAAGGCACAGTACCACAATTATAAATGCAAATGGTAAAGTTAACATGCAAAATAACGCCAAAGGAGAGAGAAACAGAAACGGGAACAGAAGCACGTGTGGAAACGCAAACCGAAACGTGCACGGGCACAGTACCACAATAGTAAACACAAAGGGTAACGGTAACAGCAACTATAACAGCAAAGGAAACAGAAGCGCAAAAGGAAATGCAAGCACATATGGAAACACAAACCGTAATGCACACGGGCACAGTAACGCAATTGCAAACGCAAATGGTAACAGTAACAGCAAGGAAGACGCAAAACAAAAGAGAAACGGAAACGCAAACAAAAGGTCTGCCAGAAACGCAAATGGCAATGCGCATGGTGATGCAAACAGAGACAGTAGTGGAAACGTAAATGGTAACAAGTAACGAAACGCTAACGCAAAGGGTAATGCTCATGGTGGCATACATGGGAACGGTAACACAAATGGGGACATAAACGCAAGTGGAAACAGTAACTGTAACAGTAACGAGTGCATACCCTGTTTTGCCAAACAGGTGCATAGAGAAATACAGTGTGTACAAATAATGTATGCATTGTAATGGGGAATCAAGCTTAAACGAGCATTGAAGTACTTAATTGCTAATATCTCAGCAACCGCGATGACGTAGAAAAAATTTAAATTTATCAAAATCTTGATTTTCCTGGCTAGTTTATGTCATTACAAAGCCCATAGGGCTATGCAACTCACAAAAAAAAATATGTATCTCGATTGTTTTCGAGATACGAGCCCAGAAGGCGCGGCATACGCCACCATGTTAGTCTATGGGAAAAATTGTCAACTTTGGAGTACCATAACTTGCCATCCCTGCAATATTTTTTCACCAAACTACCAAAAGGCACATCTGTGAGATGTTGGCTGCCTTCCCTCCAAATTTGAGCCCAAAAGACCAAACCGTTCTTTTGCAGCAGTGTGGCAAAGAACTCCTGTCATTTTGGCCATAGTCTGGAAAAGTAGTGTCGCAATTTGCGAAAGCTTTCACAAAATTTTGTGAAAGTGTCACAAGTGCGACACTACTTTGCAACACTACTTTTTCCAGAAACTTGAAAAACATGTTTCTAGGGTGTTTAACCCCAAAATAAAGACATGTCTAGCATCCTCAGGGTTCGACTAGGTGAACACAAAAAGAATTGTGTCCCTAGAGGGTACCAAATTTAAATGCCAAACATTTTTCTGATCACCAACTGAAAACAAAATGGTGGATTTATGAAAGGAAAAGGGCCATTTGCAAAAATAAAAACTGCATTTGTGACACTTTCGAACTTTTTGTTAACTTTTCCCATTGACTTATAATGGGAACTTGTTTTTTGAATAACTTTTGAACCATTCAATATTTTTCACAAAATCTTCAAAAGGCACATTGGGACCCGGACACATGTTCCTGAAGTTTTCAGAGTGGTCGTGCAAACCGTCAACCTGTAGGGAGAGCAAATAATTCACAAAAAGCGAATTATGCACTATGTGTTTACTAACTCCAAACTGTATAGCCGATCAATAATATGAAACTTTGCAGATCCCAAGACCTACAATGCCCAATTGTGCATACCAAATGTCATGCAAATCTGTCAAACGGTGGCAAAGTTATTAAGGTGTAAAATTTGACCCTTTAACCTTAAAAGTGCTACTCTACCATAATATATATATATATATATATATATATATATATATATATATATATATAGGCAAAAACTCCATTTAATGTATCAGTTAGGGTTGTTCACAGTGACAAAAGTGAGGAAATTGGTGTTAGGTTGAAACCTCCTTGGACACCCCAGCCCACCCCCAACTGACATTGTGGTGCACATTGGGGTCGTCGGCCCTAACTCTCACCCCATCACATGTGTAATGAAGCAGAGGTATAGGAGAATGGGGTGAGAGTTAGGACTAAACACTCCAATGAGCACCCCAATGCTGGTTGGAGGGTGGACTGGGGGGTCCAAGGGGGGTATTTCAACCCTAACACTGAATTTCCTCACTTTGTCACTGTGAAACAACCCTAACTGATGCATTAAATGGAGTTTTTTGGCTCTAATTTCCCTTCTTTTTGAGAATGCTAATGAGAAATAGTGAATGTAATGCAGCGGCGGGAGCGCGGGGACCTCCGGGCCCCGTGCTACCGCCACGTGATGTGTTGTGACATAGTAGCAGAAACAGCAACGCTAACAGAAGCGCTAACAGTGGCACACATGCTAACGCAAGCGCAAATGAGAACAGAAAGGGTAACGCACACGGTGGCATAGACGGAACGGTTCGTTAATGCGGATGTCTTGTCCGTATAGTAACATGGTGCCCACAAACGGAAATGGCAATGGGCATGGTGACGCAAAGCAAAACAGAAAGAGAAACAGTACTGTAGACACAAATGGCAAAAAATAACGAAACGCAAGCGCAAATGGAAACGCAAAGGATAACGCACATGGTGGCATAGACGTGAACGGTAAGTGAAACGAGTACAGAACCGCAAGCAGAAAGGGCAACGGTAACAGTAATGTAAGCGCAGAGGCTGGTTTTCCTCAAAAGTTGCATAGAGAAAGACAGTGAGTACAAAGAATGTATGCATAATAATGAGTCTCGGAGCTGAAAATGATGAGTTGGAATACTAAATTGCTTATATCTCAGGAACCGTACGACGTAGAAAAAAAATGTAAATTTCATATGATTTATGACTTTCCTGGCTAATTTTGGACTTAGCCCCCTAGTGGGGAGCTAAGCATTTTTTTGACAAAAAGTCCGTATCTCGAAGCTTTTCCGAGATATGGACCTCGAGAGGCACGGCGGATGCCACAATGTTAATCTATGGGAAAAAGCATCAACTTCGGAGTACTGTAACTTTGCATCCCTGCAATATATTGTTACCAAACCACCAAAAGGCACATCTGAGGGATGTTGGCTTTACCATGACTGTGCGCATTACCGTTTGCATTTGCGTTCCCGTGTATGCCACCGTGTGCATTACCCTTTGCGTTTTCGTGCATGCTTGCATTTGCATTACTGTTACCATTTGTATTTACACTACTTTTTCTGTTTGCGTTTCATTTTGCATCACCGTGTGCGTTACCATTTGTGTTTGTGTATGTGCTTCCATTTGCATTTGTGTCTGCGTTTCTCTTTCCTTTGGCGTCATCACTGCTGTTACTGTTACTGTTACCGTTATCATTTGCATTTCCAATTGTGTTACTGTGACTGTGCGCATTACGGTTTGCGTTTCCGTACCCGCTTCCTTTTGCATTTCTGTTTCCATTACTGTTTGCACTTGTGTTTCTATTACCATTTGCGTTATCATTAACGTTTGCGTCACTATGTGTGTTAGTGTTTCCGCTTGCGTTTGCGTCGCTGTTACTTTACTATTTATAGTGCACATTCTCAAAAAGAAGGGAAATTCATGGCAAAAAAATCCATTTAATGCATCAGTTAGGGTTATTCCACAGCGACAAAAGTGAGGAAATTCAATGTTAGGGTTCCCCCTTACACCCCCACCTGCCCCAACCAGCATCCGGGTGTGCATTGGGATGTCGGTCTAACTCTCACCCCATTCTCCTATACTTCATTACCTCAGCTTGTTTACACATGGGATGGGGTGAGAGTTAGGGACCGATGACCCAAGGCACACCCCAATGCTGGTTGCGAGTGGATGGGGTGCAAGGGAGGACCTAAAATTGAATTTCCTCACTTTGTCGCTGTGGAACAACCCTAACTGATGCATTAAATGGAGTTTTTTTGCCATGAATATATATAAATATATATACAGTATATATATATATATATATATATATATATAATCAACTCACCAAGGCTACTATTAGTGTACAGACAAAGGGCACCTTTCCTTCCAGTTGAGATGATCACATCGCATTTGCAGGAATCGCAGCACACATTGGACCAGCAACAGTTCGCTCAAGGTCATCATTTCTGATGAGACTTTGTATGTGGTGTAATGCTCCTATTTCACTTCATTACCACTTGTCAATTTTCTGGACACAAGACAGATGCATTTTGAGGATGCAGAAAAAATCTGGGGACTCTGTGTGGACACTGTGCACATGACTGACTTCGCAATAAATTCTGGGGGACTTTGCATGTGGTGTAACACTCCCATTTCACTTTGTAACCACTTGTCAATTTTCTGAACACAAGACAGGTGCATTTTGGGGATGCAGAAAAAATCTGGGGACTCTGTGTGGACACTGCGTGCATGACTGACTGTGCAATAAATTCTGGGGAACTTCGCATGTGGTGTAACACTCCCATTTTACTTCATTGCCACTTCTATTTTCTGGACACAAGACAGGTGTATTTTGGGGATGCAGAAAAAATCTGGGGACTCTGTGTGGACACTGCACGCATGACTGACTGCACAATAAATTCTGGGGGACTTTGCTTGTGGTGTAATGCTCCCATTTAATTTCATTACCACTTGTCAATTTTCTGGACAAAAGACAGATGCATTTTGGGGATGCAGAAAAAATCTGGGGACTGTGTGTGGACACTGCACGCATGACTGTCTGCGCAATACATTCTGGGGGACTTTGCATGTGGTGTAACACTCCCATTTCACTTCATTGCCACTTGTCAATTTTCTGGACACAAGACAGATGCATTTTGGGGATACAGAAAAAATCTGGGGACTCTGTGTGGACACTGCGTGCATGACTGACTGTGCGATAAATTCTGGGGGACTTTGCTTGTGGTGTAATGCTCCCATTTAATTTCATTACCACTTGTCAATTTTCTGGACAAAAGACAGATGCATTTTGGGGATGCAGAAAAAATATGGGGACTATGTGTGGATGCTGTGCACATGACTGACTACGCAATAAATTCTGGGGGACTTTGCATGTGGTGCAATGCTTCCATTTCACTTCATTACCACTTGTCAATTTTCTGGACACAAGACAGATGCATTTTGAGGATGCAGAAAAAATCTGAGGACTCTGTGTGGACACTGCATGCAAGACTGACTGTGCAATAAATTCTGGGGGACTTTGCATGTGGTGTAATGCTCCAATTTCACTTTGTTACCACTTGTCAATTTTCTGGACACAAGACAGATGCATTTTGGGGATGCAGAAAAAATCTGGGGACTCTGTGTGGACACTGCATGCATGACTGACTGTGCAATAAATTCTGGGGGACTGTGCATGTGGCGTATGTAATGCTCCCATTTCTCTTCGTTACCACTTGTTAATTTTCTGGACACAAGACAGATGCATTTTGGGGATGCAGAAAAATCTGGGGACTCTGTGTGGACACTGCGTGCATGACTGACTGCGCGATACATTCTGGGGGACTTTGCTTGTGGTGTAATGCTCCCATTTGATTTCATTACCACTTGTCAATTTTCTGGACAAAAGACAGATGCATTTTGGGGATGTAGAAAAAATATGGGGACTCTGTGTGGACACTGTGCGAAAGACTGACTGTGCAATAAATTCTGGGGGACTTTGCATGTGGTGTAATGCTCCAATTTCACTTTGTTACCACTTGTCAATTTTCTGGACACAAGACAGATGCATTTTGGGGATGCAGAAAAAATCTGGGGACTATGTGTGGACACTGCATGCATGACTGACTGCGCAATAAATTCTGGGGGACTTTGCATGTGGTGTAACGCTCCCATTTCACTTCGTTACCGCTTGTCAAATATCTGGACACAAGACAGATGCAGTTTGGAGATGCAGAAAAAAATCTGGGGACTCTGTGTAGACACTGCACGCATGACTGACTGCGCAATAAATTCTGGGGGACTTTGCATGTGGTGTAACGCTCCCATTTCACTTCATTACCACTTGTCAATTTTCTGGACACAAGACAGATGAAGTTTTGGGATGCAGAAAAAAATCTGGGGACTCTGTGTGGACACTGTGCACATAACTGACTCGCATAATACATTCTGGGGACTTTGCATGGTGTAACGCTCCCATTTCACTCGTTACCACTTGTCAATTTTCTGGACACAAGACAGATGAAGTTTGGGGATGCAGAAAAAATCTGGGGACTCTGTGCAGACACTGCATGCATGACTGACTCGCAATACATTCTGGGGGACTTTGCATGTGGTGTAACACTCCCATTTCACTTTGTTACCACTTGTCAATTTTCTGGACACAAGACAGATGCATTTTGGGATGCAGAAAAAATCTGGGGACTCTATGTGGACACTGCACACATGACTGACTGCACAATAAATTTGGGGATTCTTAGCATGGTGTATTGCTCCATTTCACTGCTACCACTTGTCAATTTTCAGCACACAAGACAGATGCATTTTGTTGTTGTGATTGAGAGCACATAATGTCATACTTAAATTATATATTAAAGCAGCATTGCAACATAGTGGTGACAATTTTGACCTATACTTTTTATGCTATTTTACATTGCCAGCCACTAGTTACCTCCTGACTTGTATGATACTTTCTTTTCACAAATTGTATCTGCTTTACTACTTTTCTCATGTCTAAAAAAGGAGCACGCCTTTTATTATTGTTCTGACCAGATTTCTATCACTATTTGCAGCTGTTTTGAATAAATATTGTTCTGTGAGGTCATAAAACACTGCCTGCCGTATATCTGTTAATTTTACAACAGAAGTGATATATAACAACTGGTGGAGAAAAGCAGTGGAAAATACTGACAAAGACCTAGTCCACAATCAGACAAAAGGAGTGCTCTTTTATTATTCCAAACATGAAAAAAAGTAGTAAAACAATCAATCAATCAATCAATCAAAACTTTATTTAACCAGGCATAACACCATTGAGCAAGCTCATTTTCAAAGTCGTCCTGGACATAGACAAATGTATCACATGAGAGTACAGTACAGTACAAAAAAAGAAAAAAAAAGTAGACAATGAACATATGCATGGCTAACACAGGCCTTAACTATTAGAGCTAACATATTTGTGAACTAATGCGCAAAATAAAACAAACCTATAGATACTAGGGCTAGTGCTATTATAATTTGTTGGTTGTTCACAGATGAGGCTTGAAAGAGAGAGAGGTACAGAGTGAGAGGTAAGGAAGACAGGGAGGTAGGTAAGATATTGTGGACAGCTATTGTAAATAGTACTGTAGGTTATTCACAAATGGGGCTTGAATGAGGAGAGGTTTAGAGTGAAGGTACTGAAGACGGGAGGTAGGTAGCATATGGTAGTGGGAGTTGGGGGAAGAGGATGAAGGAGGTGTTAAGGCTCCCTTGGTGGGAGCTGTGAGTTTCTTAAGAGTCGGGGATACAACAAGTGAATAGGGTCACACTGGTCATCTATAACAGTTACAGGTTTTATTAAGGTACTTTGTGATCAGTGCCTTGAAGGTGAAGGGGCTGGGAAGGGTTGAGAGCTTCAGTGACCTTTGAACAGTGTTCAAAATGGAAGGAGCGAAGCTGATAGCAGCTAAGCTATGTGATGACCTAACTCTTGGTATTTGGAAGCAGATTAAGGACAACCTTCTCAGCCCATACACGACCCTTGGCATGCTCAAATAGGCTCTGAGATGTATGCTGGTAACTTGTCGGACAAGGCCCTATGTATCCAAAGGAGGGAATTTCTTTTCCTCCTTGCGGTGAGTGAAGTCCATCCCAACTCTTGGTACAGCAGACAGTGATGGTTGTGAAGAGGCAGGTTAAGAATGAACAGAAGGGCTTTGTGATAGAGCGTCAAGGTTATGGAGTACTGTAGGAGATCAATTAATGTAGAGGAAGTCTGCGAAATCCAATAGGGTTAGGAATGTAGATTGTACTAGTTTCATTCTGGCATCGATGGTAAGAAGGTGTTTAATGCGGTAGGGAATACCTAAGCATTGTCTTAGTTTTTTCAATAATTCATTTAAGTGGCATAGGAAATTAAGCTTATTGTCAAGCCAGAATCCTAGGTATTTAAAGGCAGCAACAGTTTCCAAAGGTTCACCTAACAAAGTTAGAATCTTCAGGTTGCATATAGGCCCTGAGGTGGTGCTCGGAGAGAGGATCATGGCTTTAGTTTTTTTGGAGTTAAGCAGTAGCTTGTGCTTTGTAAGATTATGTTGGAGGGAGATAAAATCTTGCTGTAAGTCCTCATGGGCCATGTCTAGTGAAGAGTTAGCAGTGTACAGGACTGTATCGTCTGTGAATAAGTGCACTTTAGCTGTACACAGGTGTGAATCAAGGTTATTGATATAGATTGCAAATAGGATTGGACCCAAAAATAGAGCCTTGAGGGATGCCTCTTGGTAATATTTTCAGAGGGGGACAGATCTCCCGAAGCGTTGACTCGTTGTTATCTATTAGTAAGGTAGTTGGTGAACCACTTAATGGCAGGGTTGTCAAGACCTATGTTACCTAATGCGTTAAGCATAATGTTGTGTTCCACAGTGTCGAACGCCTTACTTAGGTCGAGGAAGAGTGCACATATGAGCTTCTTGGTGTCCAGAGCAGTTTGCCAGTTGGTGGTTACTTTCGCAAGGGTGGACACTGTGCTATGCTTGGCTCTGAAGCCCGACTGAGCAGCGTTTAACAGTTTATGTGAGTTCAGGTGCTCCCGAATTTGGGTGTTGACAATTTTTTTAGAATAATTTTGAAAGGGAGGATAGTATAGAAATAGGCCAGTAGTTGTTCAGGTTGCTGGGGTCCCTGGACTTGAACAACGGGATGATGGGAACAGTTTTCCACGGTAAGGGTAGCTCACCCTGAGATAGGGAGATGTTGAATAAATGGGCGATAGGGTGATTAGAAAGTAATGACCTAGTTTTAGGAAAAAAACATTCGATAAGATCAGCACCAGCACTCTTTTTAGTATCTAAGGACAGTAGGAGGGTCTCTACTTGCTTAAAGGATATAGGGCGGAAGCTGAAGGGGAAGGGGAAGCTCTGATTGGTGTAAGTAATGGGTCTAGTGGCATCAGTGTCATCCCTGTGTTGGCTGATGTTACTTAATGCCAGCCCCATCGTGGCAAAGTGTTCACTCAGTCATTAAAGTATATCCGCTCTGTCCGTGAAAGTGGTGTCTCCGGGCACTAGTTTAGTTGGAAGTGAGGCATCGGCGGTATGGGCCTCAACCTCTTTGAGAATACTCCAGAATTTGGTGGCATTGTTTTTGTTGCCTTCCTGGGCTGATTGGAAGAATCTAGCCTTTTCAGTCCTAATTAGTTTGGTGCAGGCTGTTTGAGATACACAGAAGGCAAGCCAATCGGAGTCGGAGCGTATCTTCCTAGCTCTGTTCCACCAGTAGTCTCTGTCTTTGAGGGCTTTCTTTAGGATGGGGAAGAACTATCCAGGAAATCTTTTCTTGGATTTGATCAGTCTTATGGGGGCATGCTTGTCTAGAAGGTCCACTAGGAGGTTATGAAATATATTGAATGCTTCATTGAGGGAAGAGGCCAGGTAGAAGTCTTGCCATCAAATATTGCTCAGGTCATTCAGGAAGGCATGCTGGCAAAACTTTTTCAAGCATCTTCTTAGTGTAAATTTAGGGGCTGATTTTAATTAGGGAGAGTGCCTGATGCAGGCAATGGCACAATGGTCACTAAGGTCATTGAAGAACACCCCGGCATGTGAAATGTTGTGAGATTTGTTAACTAACATTAGGTCCAGGAGGGAGCTACACTCAGGGTTTTTTCTGTTGGGTCTGGTGACTGCGGAGGTCATCTGGTCTAACCCACACATATCACAGAGGTCTTTGAGCTTCTTGGAGGTCTCATCATTCCAGTTTAGGTTGAAGTCCCCCATTAGAATGCACTCGGAGTTAGCTGTGTCAATTAGACTTTGAAGATGGGGCAGGAGGGCCGTGCCGCCAGACGGTGGTCGATAACATGCAGCAATGAAGAGAGCCTTATCATTGGTAAGTGACAGTTTTAAGGCAAGACATTCAAACTCTTTAGCCTTGGAGGTACAATCAATGATTGTCACAGAGAATTTGTTCTTAAAATAGATTACAACCCCCCCCCCCGGAAGATCTATCACACTGGTAGGTGGTGTACCCTGGTAGACTGATAGCTTTGTCAGGGGTCAGGGATGCAAGCCATGATTCCAATATCATTAGGAAGTCGGGGGAAACATGTAAAGAATCAGGTCAAGCTTCCTGAGTAGACTACATACATTCAGGTGGAGAAAGCTAATGCCCTTGTAATGGTGAAGGTCTGCAGGGCCGTTTATAGGAGCCGGTGGGCCTAGATTTAGCTCGACATTTCCGGAGTACAGTAGTAGAAGCAAGAGTAGTTTCCTGAGGCAACTTATTAGCATATTGAATAAGCGATTATTATGCCATTTGGCATGGGGAGGTTTCGTGGATGCTGGGCAAAGGTTACTTGAGTGGGTGGACAGGAATAAGACATATAAAACTGTTTTAACTGACAGGATCCAAAGCAGTGCAAGTATGTTGTGCTAAACTGAATGTGTGCCGTCTGTGTTCTTTCCTCTGTGTGCATACATTGTCCAGCTTCATGCAAACATATATATGGTGTGACTTGTTGCAGTATCTCAAGAATAAAGATAACAAATAATACATGATACAGTATATATTTTATTTGTACCATCAGCACCAGCGGAGTAAGTGATATGATATTTTTTCAGAGGTATCGGGTCACTGTGCACCTCAGTCACTCACAGTGCACACATGACTTAGCAGAGATCATAGCACAAAAAGCACATGCTCTCCTAAACGTCATGTGTGCAGTATGTGACTAAGGTGCACTCTGGTCAGACACCTCTGAAAAAGTATCGTATCACTTAGTCCGCTGATGATGATAGTGACAATAAAATATATGTTATTCTGCTCACTATTCTTATAACATAAACACTGCAACAAGTCAGCAATATATGTTTGCAAGAAGCTGCCAATGTCTGATGTCACACACACACACACACACACACACACACACACACACACAACAACACTGACTGCACACATGCAATTTATCACATCATACTTGCACTGCTCACACCAGCTTTTCCACAAGCACTCCACAACAGAAAGTAAACATTACTGAGGCACTGCATTATAACAAAAGGGCAAGTGTCAATTATTAAACATAAAAAAAAATCACAAAACACGACAGCACAGCAGTGGGGAAGGGGGGGAGGTGTCCAGAAAAAATAAGTTAATGGGGGATTCCAAGGTGTTCCAGCAGCAGGTGGAGCATTGACACTATCTGCAGCTGCTGTTGCTGGATCTGCTTCACCTGCTGCTGCACAGTACCCACCCTCTCATTGCTTTCCTCAAGGGCCACCCACACCAGTGTAATGTCTGCCTGTGTTGGAGGCACAGTGGCAGGGTCCACGTGGGGGGAAAGCCAGGTAGTGGTGGTAGTGGTGAGGGTTGTGCTGGTGGCTGTGGTGACGGTGGTGATGGAGCAGCTGCTGCTGTTGTCCTCCTCCTGCTGCGGCGGCGAGGCACAACACCCCCAGCACCCTCTGCCACTGCCACAGAAGGACCAGCAGGTGGAGACCTGGCCTGTTCAGTGTCAGCCTGCCACTCCTCCTTGTGGTGGTTTGTCATATGTGTGCTCTGACCACCGGTCCCCAAATGTGTCCCCCAGGGGCCACGGCGCACCTGCATGCCACATAGGAGAGACTAAAGGAGCTTAATATGTATACCCTTGAGGAAAGGAGGGAGAGGGGGGACGTGATAGAAATGTTTAAGTACCTCAGTGGAATCAACAAAGTCCAAGAGGGTAGCATCTTTCAGAAAAAGATATGTGCAAGAACAAGGGAACACAATTTAAAGATAGAGGGGGGACAGCTCTGGGGCAATGTGAGAAAGAATTTTTTCACAGAGAGGGTGGTGGACGCATGGAACAGCCTTCCTGAGGAGGTTGTGGGGTCTAAAACTGTGGGAGAATTCAAGAATGCATGGGACAGATATAAGGCAATTTTTGTGGGGAGTAGGAAGAAATAGGCTGTTGGTTAAATAGGATCTGCAGCTTATCCTCTAGGTAGGGAAATGGGCAGACTAGGTGGGCCAAGCGGTCCTTAACTGCTGTCAAAGTCTATGTTTCTATGTTTCTAACCACAATGGTGCTATCACCCCCCCCCCACACAGTTAAAAAACGACCAGACTGGGGAACTGCGGTGGGGGGGGGGGGCAGGCACAGGAGGGGCAGATGTACTGCTGGCAGCACTGTCATGCACCTGGGGCTCCACCTGCGGCTGTGGAGGTGGTGGAGGGGGTGCTGCTGGAGCCCCTGCAGCTGCTACTGGTGTTGGTGGTGGTGGTGGCGGACTTGGTGGATGTGCTGCTGCTGCCGGTGGCACTGGTGGTGCTGCTGCTTCCAGAAGGGGAGAGGCAACACCAAACAGTTGGGAGCGGTCCAACGAAACCCAACTGCCCCCACGCATGTGCACTCCCCTCTGCCCATGCCCACGGGCCACAGACTCTCCTCCCGGGTCCATTGCGCACAACCCACTAATTCCCTCTCTGACCGACACCTCTCACAAAGAAAGACTGCTTCACACACACTCACAGTCTCACACACATGAACACACACAGTCACACACACACACACACACACACACACACACACACACACACACAGAACAAAACTTATAAAACAAATAAATCAATAGCAAAAAAGAACTGAAAAAACACACTACAAAAAAAACTAAAGATTTAGCTTTTAAAAAAGCTGTTTGTTTTTAGGCAAGGAACAAATATACCACCAAACTCTCCTCTACCCAAAAAATGCTTTCTCCTTTTACCACTGAAAGGAGAAAGTGAAACTAACTGCTTTTATGACTCACTTCCTTCCTGCCTGGCTAAAGCATGTGACTTAGACTACTGTAAGCCATGTGATGTGTGGGGGGCTGCCTATATTGTTGTCACTTCACTTTACTTCGTGTTAAGGTGGATGTAGTCCTCAATGACAAAAGCAGTGAGCACTTCCCAATGGTCACTTCACGTGGCGTTAGGCTAATGCAAAGTGGCCACTTTGCGTTCACTTCACCGGTGGATTTTAAATTCGCTGCATCTCTAATGGCAAGGGGGGGTGGTGGGGTGCTCAGTGGGAAGGTTGGGATAGGGAAGGGGGACGGCGGTGACGACAAGGGACCATTTTCTTTTTCTAGGCTTCAAATAAAAAAAGACTAAGGAACTGGAAAGGAAGCATAGGGAGAGGCATCACCAGTAGAAAACAGGAAGTTGTTATCCCTCTGTACAGACAGTTGATGAGTCCCTACTGCATACAGTTCTGGAGACCCCGTCTCCGCAAGGATATAGACAGGTTAGAGGCAGTCCAGAGGAGGTCAACTAAAATGGTGCAGGATCGTAAAGAGACTTAAAGAGCTTAATATGTATACCCTTGAGGAAAGGAAGGAGAGGGGGGACATGATAGAAACTTTCAAGTACCTTAGGAGAATCAACAAAGTCCAAGATGCCAGCCCACTAGCGCAGTGGTTGGATTTTCGCTTGCGGTGCCGGCGACCTGGGTTCAGGAGCGGACCCAGGATGTTGGAGGGCCGGCCAGGGGAGAAGGATCGAGTGCCCTATGGACAGTTCTCCTTCTCCAGGGGGTGGGTGGGGAAGCCTCTGGTGCACCGAGGACTCCTGGCGGAGGCTGGGATGTACTCACGCTACCAGCGCTTGTCCAATTGGGAGGCGGGGCGGACGCTGATGTCATTGCACATCCCTGCCTCCAAAGGGAGAAATACAGGAAAAAGCCACCACTGCTGTCCCCTGACTAGTTAATAGTTCTGCAGCATGGAAGGGCACCGTTGTCATGGCCCCACCCTCCGGGGGGGGGTAAGCTGGGGGTAACTGGGGGACTCAGGCAAAAATAGTTGGTGGTGGAGGCTCCTAACGACTATGACCAGGGCTGAAGAACGATGGTGGACCTGCCGGGGAAAAATAATAAATAAAAAAAAGTCGAAGACGACAGCATCATTCAGAGAAAGAGATGTGCAAGAACAAGGGAGCACAATTTGAAGATAGAGGGGGGATGGCTCAGGGGCAATGTCAGGAAGTATTTTTTGATGGAGAGAGTGGTGGACGCATGGAACCGCCTTCCTGAGGAGGTCATGGGGTCAAAAACAGTAGGGGAATTCAAGAATGCATGGGACAGACATAAGGCAATTATAGTGGGGGTAGGAGGAAGTAGGCTGTTGGTTAACTAGAATCTGCAGCTTATCCAATACATAGGGAAATGGGCAGACTAGGTGGGCCAAGCAATCTTTATCTGTTGTCAAAATCTATGTTTCTATGAAACTCATAACACAGAATTAAATCAAAAAAAAGAAAAAGCAAATAAACAAATATGAAATCGGCTAGATATCAGTGTCCTGCTGCGCTCCCCCGACCCTATGAATATAGTTGGCTTCTGCTCTATAACTTCCCAAGGGACCAAATTTTGGCTAGATTTCAGTTCTTGGGTCAGAAAAAAAAATGGTGGCAAGGAATAGTAATAAATAACCTTACCACGGTGGTGGAGTCTACCTCTAACCCTCTGGAAAGAAACCCACCCACCATATTTTCTGCCCCAGGAGCTGCAATACTCCCCCACCCCTTCATCTACCCTCTGAATTTGTTTAAAACATTTCCCCTTTTTTCCTACCTTACTATTGGCCAACAATCTTTGTTTGTCGGTCACTTTGTAGCTCCTCTGAGTCCAATCCGGTGTCTTCTCTAACAGATATTGCCTGCCGTGAGAAATCAATTCAACCACCAGTTCTCATCTAGCGGGCACTGGAAAGGAAAAGAGAACAAAAAAAATTAATACAAAAAAGGCAAAAATAATTTTACAGCAATAACACTTCCTTGTCCCGCTCCTAGACCAATGTCCCCACTCTGTCCCATCTGTCCCTGTTCTGCTGAGCAAAAAAAGGAAATAAAGATGAACATGTAACACTGATAAAAAATATAATAAATGAAAAATAAAAACATCAAACCAACAAGTACAAAATCCGCTATATATCAATGTCCTGCAGTGATTGCCGCACCTCTCTCTCTCTTCCCACTGGATGGCACGTGAAAGATTTATTTTACCAGTCTGCCCTTACTCTGCCTGTACACACACAGTCACACTGCCATGTCTCAGAGTGTGGAGGTGGAACCCACGTACACAAGGGAATGCTTTTTCAGTGATTGTGCCACATCTTGGTGGGTGGGGTGGAACAAATGGACACAAGGCAATGCTGCATGTTTGATGGCGCTGGATCTCAGAGTGTGGGGTGAGCCCCTGGACACCAAGGAATGCAGTTTGTTTGAATGGTGCCGGGTATTGAAACACTTTGCACCATACAACAAACAGCATTATCTGATATTCTTGGGTTGCCCATCACCATTCGATGACCGGCACCATCAAATACATATTATTGCCAGGTGTAAGTGGGTTCCGTCCAACCTGCCAAGACATGGCACCATTGCACAAAATGTCTCTTTGGTCCCCAGTCTCTGTCTCTGTCTCTTTCTCTCCTTCTCGCTCTCTCCCTCCCTCGTCCTTTCTCTCTTTCTCTCTCTTTCTCTCTCTCTCCCTTCTGGATGGTGTACTCGCTCTCTCCCTTCTGGATGGTGTACTCTCTCTCCCCCTTCTGGATGGTGTACTCTCTCTCTCCCTTCTGGATGGTGTACTCTCTCTTTCCCTCTCTCCCTTCTGGATGGCACATGACAAAGATTTATTTTACCAGTCTGCCCCTACCTTGCCTGTATACACAAAGGCACACTGACGGGTTGAAACTGGCACTGACACACTAGCCAAATGCTGATAGATTTTGTGCGGGGCTAATAAGATTCTCAGTGGGCTTGTAGTTGAGAAGGTTACTTCTCAATATGTACACCAGTTGGACTGGTGAAAAAGTCTGTGGGGCTAGTGGATTTTTCCAGTAACTTGCCCTGCTGGCTAGTGGCTGCAAAACTTTCAGCTCCTGCACTAAGGCCAGGAATAAACTTTATTTGTGATTTCCATGACTGTATAGTGTCTCTCTGGTGCTCCATAATCTCCCCCCACCCACCATATGACACAAGTTAAAGGATTATTTTGTCAGTCTGCTCTTGCCTGGTCTGTACACACACAGCCACACTGAGGCCAGGAACACCCTGCATGTGTGATTTCTGTGACTGTAAAAATGTCTCTTTGGTCCCCAATAGTCCCTCTCTCACTCCACGCTGGACTGCATAAGTCAAAGATTTACTTTACCAGCCTTTCATTGCCTGGCCGATACACACAAACCCACATTTAGTGCAGGAATAAACATTGTGATTTATGTGACTGTAAAATATCTCTCTGGTTCCCTGTAGTCTCTCCCCCCACACTATATTGCACAAGCCAAAGGATTATTTTGCTAGTCTGCTCTTGCCCCTTCTGTACACACACAGCAACACTGATGTCATTAATACACTTTATTTGTAATATCTGTGACTGTAAAAAGGTAGTTTTGTTCCCCAATAGTCTCTCTCCCCCCCCCCCCCGGACTGCACAAATCAAAGATATTTTTTTACCAGCCTGCCATTACCTGGCCTGTATGCAAAAGCCCACATTTATTCCAAGAATAAACTTTATTTGCGATTTATGTGACTGTAAGTTATCTCTTTATTGTCGCATATTCTCCCTCTCTCTCTCCCCACTCTGGATGGTACAAGTCAAAGAATTATTTTGCTAGTCTGCTCTTGCCTCGTCTGTATACACACATACACACACACACACACACACACACACACACACACATATGCTGAGGCCAGGAATGCACTTTATTTGTGATTTCTGTGACTGTAAAAATTTCTCTTTGGTCCCCATTATGGTCTATCTCTCCCATCTCTATGGCACAAATCAAAGATTCGTTTTGTCAGCCTGCCCTTACACTGCCTGTACACACTGCCACATTCAAGAGACATTACAGAATGCTCAACCTTCCCATCGTCAGTGGGCGCATGAGTAACTAGAGTACATTAACCAGCACATCACTAGCATAGCAGGACTAGATGGTTTAGTCTGTATCTATACTTTTGATCGGGAATGGCATGCTAAGCAGTTAAAGTGCTTTTACAGGCACATCCTAGTAATGCTACATGGATTTTTTACTGATTAGAAAAATTATGGGCATGATACAATAGAAAATACCATAATGACGTGGAAAGTGCCATGGAATCTTGAACGTCCACTAAGACAACCCACAGAGATGGGCATGGCAGAGCCCATTCAGCACCCCATAGTGCAGTGCTGGCATTTGGGAATCATGACAGGCTTCAGGTGTGGGTCAAGAACCTATGATCTTGATTACCTTATAGACCCCAGAGAGGACCCAACAACCTTCCCAGCCACAGCCACATCTGGCAGTGGATCAGTTGGTGGGGCCTACACAACATCGAGGAGTTAGTCACACCACAGCTACTAATGGATTGCCAACATCACTGACCCCCCCAAAAAAGCAGCAAATCAGAGTATGTCCCCTCCCTAAACTTACAATAAGAAAACGGTATAATTACAGTACATAACAACATAAACCCTAATGAAGTGACTCACTTATTTCTTCCTCAAATAGAGCAGTCGAAAAAAATCCCTATTACAGCCACCTCCCCTGTAATTTCCAAATGAGACCCTGTGGCAAGAGCGACTTTGTAATAGGTGAACTATATGCAATAATTAGACCAAATCACATTAGAAAGGGAGCAAGCACTGCTGACCTGGGATTAGGAAGAGCTGCAAAGAAAGTCAAGAAGCCTGAAACAATCCTAGACCGATCTCCTGACTCGGGCACCTGCTCACCTATGGATGTAGTGGGACTCCTTCTCACACTAAGTCCCCCAAGGCTTGGCAACCCACTGTTGCCCATCTGGACAGAACTGAGTGGGTCAGGCTCCTGCAGCCAGCATAGCAGACACCCCCCAAAAACCCAACTCTGGAAAGCAATTGCTCCATCACGGTCAGAATGAGCTGCTGTGAGAGCATTCTGGAACTCCTCATGTTCTCAATGCGGGCATGTGGCCTGCCTTATGAGTAGGCATGGAATATCTGCAGCAGTTGGGCAAGCTCCTCGACCAGTATGGCTTCTCTTCTAGATGGGGACTACCATCCAGAGTTATCCATCCCTCACCTTCACACTGCGAGCATGCCCTGCATTTCTTCTCTGCTTGATGGGTATTGGCAGCACATATACTTCCCCTTATCACTCCAGCCCCTGCCTCCAATAACCACAGGGTTACACACTGTATATGTGGGCTGAAATGCAGCCCTGAGCCCTCCCTCCATCTAGGGAATTTTCCTTTACCATTTACAAAATCTGAGTGCCTGGTGGGCACTCAGTATGTGCCCAGTAACTAAACCAGTCAGTCAGCTCCTGCAAGTCTGATTGAAACTCTTTTTTTAATAATTAAAACTTTTATTGAAAGTTTAAACACAAGAATAATATCACTAAGAACAATATATACATCAAAACGTCAGCAAGAGTCATTCATATACAATTAAGGTAACTTGAGATATCAAGTATCGACATTAGGTTAATCTTTGAAGTAGCATAAACATATACATATTAAATTCCTAACTTATATAACTGTTAACTTTCTAACTAACTTTTCTACAAAACATAGAATTCAAAAAAGGGTTCCAAATAATCTGATTGAAACTCTGACCAACCATTAGTGCTGTGATGACAATGCAGGTCAACTCGTACCTGCGTAAAAATCAGTAAAAAAAAAAAAAACTTACACCGGAAAGACAAAGATCACACAAAAAGACAAAAAGATTCACAAAATGTCAGACATGCCATACATTTGCAAATCTGATACTACAAAATGGCCTCCGATTAGCATACTTGCTTGAATGGGGAACAAAAAACATGACTGATGGCCATTCAGAATGTTGGTTTGCGAGCCCTATATGAATAGCGCGCCAAAAATGAAACATCATAAAATAAAATAAACATGCTTTATAACAAGTAAAATACAATTTTGCTGAATGTAAAAACAAATGGAAAACAAAATGAAACAGCGTGAAATATTGACTGCACCGAGGATCATTTTTTTCTTTTTGCTATGTTGTACCTTCTAAAGTTGACAGTAACACCATCCAGGGGACACAAAACTATTCTATAAAACTATAAAGATTTGAAGACACAAACTTCAGCAGTGAGGGCACTCACTTTTTGCAACATTACTGCTATTCAAAACATGCTTACATTGGCAACAAGCTGTGAAGAAATAAACATTTTCAAGAAGGGTGAACAGAACATTTTACTAGCGGTCCCTTTCTAAAAAAAATATAAAAACAAATTACACATGTAAACTCTCAAATCCCTCCATCATAAGTGTACTATTTATGTCATTTTGGTCCCCATATACAGTATGTAATGTGCCATGTCCATGTGTCATTCAAAAAAAAAACATACCACAAGAGAAAAGCCTTGCTTCTACACTCCTACTGACTAAACAAAGCAGTGAATTTTTGTCAAGTATTCTCAGAACGCCTCGCAGATTCTAGTAGATGGAGTAGACAATCAGTGACATTCCAGCAGAGCTGCAGCCCTAAGCTGAAAATCGAAGTGAGAGGAAGCCCAGCAACAGGAGTTCAGGGACAACACTGAGGATATTTGGTGAGCTGTAAATGGACACTAAAAAAACAATTACAGTAAGCCACAGGTCCCTGCTTTGTCAAGCACTAGGCAGATTACTAAAAGGGCCAGCTTTGTTTATGTACTGCAGCTCTGAGAAAAAGTGTCAGTGAGGACGAGTTATCTCGTCGGCAGCAGCAGAGACAGCAGTTAATTATGATGAGTCATCTCATAAGTGGCAGGTTGAGGGTTAATTACCGATGCCTCATCTTCTTCCTTTATTTCCCGGAAGGAAACATTGTTATATAAAATTGAAAGTTTGTATTAATAGCACCTTCTCAGACATATCACTGTAATATTTTGACTAGCCTTGAATGGCTATCCATTCAAAATACTTATAAACTGGCTATATCACGTTTTATGTTTAAAATACTACATACAGGTGTTCCAACATCACTTTGAGCCCTTTTGGATACATATAGTTCTCCATTCAGTTCACGGTCATCTACTAAGACCCAACTGACTCTTCCATTGGTTCGTACAAACTCAGGGAAAAGGTTCTTCACTTATTGCACCGCAACAGTGTGGAACTCTTTACCTGATGAAGTAAAGTCTTCTTTATGAATCACCACTTTCTCCACTGCTGCTTCTATTCATTTTAAAACAAATGAATGTTTGCTCTTGTGTAAAATGATATGTTAATTGTTTATTGTAGTTAATGGTTGATTAATGTATTCCATCTTGTTAGTTTGTCTATTGAACCTACTGACTTCAGGTTGTGCCTGAAAATGGGATCTTGTATCTCAGTGTACCTACCAGCAACTACAAGTAAATGAAACAAAATGAAATGAAACAAGTGTTACAGTACCTGGAATGGCTCTAGGCCTGTGCTATGTCTGTATACTTAATACTTATGTGTAGATGGGAGTGCCCTCATATGGATCCCATTATACAATAACTGTGATGGGAATGCAGGGCCCTACATTACGCAATAGTGGGAACGCAGGTCCCGGAGGTCCCTACGTTCCCACACAGAGATGCAGTATCATTAAAATATCCTTACACTTATGTATAGATGGGAGCACAGGGACCGGAGGGCCCTGCTCTACCTCATGAAAATTGGAGACAATTACAAAAAGTATACATGATGGCCCACAACCACATATGAGTAACATTACTCTTTCTTAAAAAGAAGGGTAATTCACTGCAAAAAAAACTCTGTTAATGCATCAGTTAGGATTGTCGCTACAGTGACAAAAGTTTGTAAATTTGATGTTAGGGTTACCAATCCTACCACCCCACTCCCACCCCACCACCCTCTACAGGCCAACAGGCATCTGGGTGTGCCTTGGGTTTGTTGGATCTAAATCTCACCCCATTCTCCTATACTGTACCATATCAGCTTGTTTCCACATGGAATGGGGTGAGAGTTAGGTACAATGACTCTAAGGCACACCCTGAGGCCTGTTAGTGTATGGAGAGTGGGGGAGTAGGAGTCGGGTGGTAGTGTAGGTAACTAACATTGAATTTCCATAGTTTTGTCTCTGTAAAGATAACCCTAACTGATGCAGTAATGGAGTTTTTTGCAATGAATAGATATTATAGGGGCATGGCCGTGCCCCTCTAGTTAGGATTGAGTAGCCTGTTTAATACTAAACCTCAAATTGTGTAGTTTAATAATTTTTCAAACGATTAATGGATCTGCACAAAAGTTAGCATGCATTGTCCTGTGGGGTAGATCTCTTGACATGGCATGTTTTATTCCAGTTGGCTGTGCAGATTCTGAGATCTGGATAGTGCCAAAACCTTAAACAGCTTGGGTAACAGAACCATGCTTTATTTGGTGAAACAATATTATTCTGCTGCAAAATTATTCCATTTTTAAGTTCCCATTATTTCCTATGGGGAGATCACTTTCCAGGATAGAGGTAAAAAGTTTGACAAAGGATTTGGCTCACAGAAAAGGATTATTTTTCATGACAGCCTAACCATTTTTTGCGAGAAAAAATCCTTTTTCGTGAGCTGCCATTTTGTTTTGTTTTTTTCCCAGGAAATAAAAAGTGTGGAAAATACATTCAAATGTTGTCATTTTAAAAATCAAACACCAGAACCTAGCTAAACAGGCCCTGTTTATCTATATTCTGATGTTTGTTTTTCACAATTAGGGCCAGAAATACTTTGTCTTGACATGCAAAATCCCGGTTGCCCAGCTTAGCGAGAGGAGCGCTACCCCCAAGTTCTCGGTATGTGAACAGCGGAAATTTCTTGACTTCTGTAGTGGCAACTGATCTCCTGCTGCCAGATACAGTGTGAACTGTGAGCCCTCTTGGCCTGGTGTCTAATGGTATCCCTCACCCCCCTAATCACTGCCCTCCTAAATAAAATAGCCATATTCCTTGGTGTCTAGTGGCACCCCCTCACCCTCCAATCCTCCTCCCTGTTATTTTATTCCCAAACGACCCTGCACTCCCTCAACAAAATAAGGATACTATTATACTATCTCAAAAAGTAAGGAAATAAGTTGCAAAACACATTTTAATGCTCCAGTTAGGGTCAAAGTGGCAATAGTTGAGAATGAGACATTAAGGTTTCAAACCCTAACACCCCACCCTCCCAAACCAGGCAGGAGAGCAGGTGTGGGGTGTGCCTTAGCCTTCTGAAGCCTAACTCTCACCCCATTCTCATAAAGTGTACACATCTGACCTTATTTACAGATGGAATGGGGTGAGTGTTAGACTTGTGAAGCCCAAGGCACACCCCACACCTGCTCTTCTACCTGATTTGTGAGGGTTAGGTGTTAGGGTTCGAAACACTAACACCTCATTTCCCAACTTTTGTCTCTTTGACCCTAACTGGAAAATTAACAATGTTTTTTTGCAGTACATATATGTGTATATATATATATATATATATATATATATATATATATATATATATATATATGTAGATATATATATATATATATATATATATATATATATATATATATATATAGGTAGCACAGTAGTGCTACCATAGTTAGGGTTGAAGAGCCATTTACATGTTAAACCCAAAATGTTGTACCTTAATAACTTTGCAACTGTTTGACGGATTTGCCTGAAATTTGGAATACATGATCAAGACCCATACACCTTGGGATCTGCCAAGCTTTGTACTGGTCGTATATATGGCTTCGGAGTTATTAAGCATGATCTGCGTGCACATTTACGCTTGTTTGGAATTCTATGATCGCACCTACAGGTCGCACGACTTATGCGACTGGTCCAAAATCTTCAGGGAATGTGCGGTCAGGGTCCCCGATGTGCCTTTTGAAGATTTCGTGAAAAAATATTAAACGGTTCAAAAGTTATTCAAAAAACAAGTTCCCATTATAAGTCAATGGGAAAAGTTAACAAAAGTTTTATTTCAAAATGGCCCTTTTACTGTCGCAAACCGCCATTTTGTTTTCAGTTGGTGATCAGAAAATGCTTGGCATTCAAATTTGGGACCCTCTAGCAACCTAATTCTTTTGTATTCACCTAGTCGGACCCTGAGGATGCTAGCCATGTCTTTATTTTGGGTAAAATAGCCCAAAATATGTTTTTCAAATTTCTGGAAAAAGTACTTCGCACTTGCGACAGTGTCGATGCATTTTTTCAGCTTTTCTAATTGCGACGTACTTTTCTAGGCTGTAGGAAAATGACAGCAATTCTTTGGCACCCTGCTGCAAAAGAACGGTTTGGTGTTTTGGGCTGAAATCTGGAGGAAACACCACCGACATCTCACAGATGTGCCTTTCAGTGTTTTGTTGAAAAAATATTACAGGGCAGCAAAGTTACGGCACTCCAAAGTTGACACTTGTTCCCATAGGATAACATTACGGCGTCCAACGCATTACAGGAATCCTTTGGCGCCCTGCTGCAAAATAACGGTTTGGTCTTTTGGGCTGAACTTTGGAGGGAAGACAGCCAACATCCTACATATGTGCCTTATAGTGGTGTGGTGAGAAAATATTACAGGGAGGCAAAGTTACGGCACTCCAAACTTCTCTTTTTTTCCCATAGGATAACATTACGGTGTTCGCCACGCCTTTCAGGGCCCGTATCTCAGAAACGGTGCGAGATACAGACTTTTTGTCACAAAAATGTTTAGCCTCCTAACAGAGGCTAAGTACAAAACTAGCCAGGAAAGTGATAATTCATATGACTTTTAAATTTTTTTTCTATGTCGTACGGTTCCTGAGATATACGCAATTTACTATTCCAAGTCCTCATTTTCTGTTCCGAGAGCCATTATTTTGCATGCATTCTTTGTACTCACTGTCCTTCTATATGCAGCTTTTGGGGAAAACTATTGTGTGCGTTTCCATAACTCTTACCCTTAATGCTTCTGCTTCTGGTTCTGTACATGTTTCAGTTACTTTTCCTGTCTACACCACCTTGTGCGTTACCCTTTGCGTTTTCATTTGCGCTTCTGTTTCTGTCATTTTAACCATTTCTGTCTACAGTACTGTTTATCTTTGTGTTTCGCTTTGTCTCACCATGCGCATTACCATTTGCGTTTGTGGGCATTGTGTTACTATGTGTGAAGACATCATGTGGCGGGAGCGCGGGGCCCACCGCCACCGCGTCACATTCACTGTTTCTCATTATCATTCTCAAAAAGAAGGGAAATTAGAGGCAAAAACTCTGTTTAATGTATCAGTTAGGGTTCTTCCACAGTGACAAAAGTGAGGAAATTTGGTGTTAGGGTTGAAAACCCCCCTTGGACCCCCCGCCCATCCCCCTAACTGGCATTGGGGTGCGCATTGGGGTCGTCGGTCCTAACTCTCACCCCATTCTCCTATACCGCTGCTTCTTTACACATGTGATGGGGTGAGAGTTAAGGCCGATGACCCCAACACACACCCCGATGCCGGGTTGAGGGAGGGCGGGGGGTCCAAGGGGGGTTTTCAATCTTAACACCAAATTTCCTCACTTTTGTCACTGTGGAACAACCCTAACTGATGCATTAAATGGAGTTTTTTGCCTCTAATATATATATACACAAAATTACACATACCCCCAAAATGCAAAGCATAATGGGCTGTACATGCAAATCACCACAAAATGTAATGCTGGTTCAACTTTAAGCAGGAATGCATGCTGCCAATAGGCCTTTCACACAGTCTGCAAAGGGTGCCAACAGAAGACACAGACATGTGTTTCATCCTACCAGGACTCATCACTGTGCCTCGTCTGTATGACACCCCAGTGGAATGAACCAGCTACCCTAAGTTGGTCTATTAGGTTTGGGTTGTGGTGAGTCCAATAAAACCAAAAAACAACCTAAAAGACAAAGAGCCTTAGTGTATAAGCACCGAGGCAAAGGTTACTCCAAAGGGCATTGGCTAGGATGCCAAGTTTCAAAGAAATATAAAATCACACATACCCCCATAATGCAAAGTATCATAGGCTGTATATGCAAATCACCACAAAATGTATTACTGGTTCCACTTTAAGCAGAAATGCATGGTGCTGAAAGGCCTCTCACACAGTCTACAAAGGGGTGAAAACAGAAGATACAGATGTGTTTCATCCTACCCGGACTCATCAGTTGGCCTCATCTGTATGACATCCCATTGGAATGAACCAGCTATCCTAAGTTGGTCTATCAGGTTTGGGTTGTGGTGAGCCCAATAAAACCAAAAAACAAGCTAAAAGACAAAGAACCTTAGTGCGTAAGCCACTGAGGCAAGGGTTACCCCAAAGGGCATTGGCTGGGAAGCCAAGTTTCAAAGAAATGCAAAATCACACATACTCCCATAATGCAAAGCATCATGGGCTGTATATGCAAATCACTAATCACTTTTTTACTGTTCTATACAGTACAGTACAGTACAGTGCAGTACTATACTGTAGAAGTGGGTGAGAGGCAATATGGTGGCTAGAGTTGGAATTAAAAATACCACATTATGTACTGCACTGTAAATGCATTCATTACATGACCATTGGAGAGAGAGAGATAAAGTGCATTTACTATGGCTGGAAGTGCATTGTATGTGAGCTGATGACTAGTTGAAAAACAGTTTTGGTTTTGAGCATTTAGAACTGCCACTGCATTAGCAGCACACAAAAAAAAACAATGCCAGAACAGTGAGCTAGAAGTACAGTTTAACGTGACTTGTACTGTACTTTGTCTGTGGTGTCCTATCTGCCTTGGGTCTCCAAGTGTGTCTGTGAGTAGGTCTTACCTCTGACTCACCTTCTGATTTATCTTTGTAACTAATGAGGTTACCATGTGTTCCCCCTTGTTGCTGTCCTCCCTTGCCATAATATGTGATCTGATCTAGGCCTGTTCATGAACCTCCTAAGATGGTGGGAAGCCCTGTTTGGGCACCCTTGTCTACCTGACCTATATGTACTCCATCAATGGTTTCCACCCTTCCTCAAATAATAGGCGTGTGCCCCTATTTTTATATAGGACTTGTAGATATGATGCATTTCTGTTGACCCCTAATTCCCACTGCTTTAGTGTGAGGGTGGGATATTTGTCTCTTTTGCATCAGTATTTGCCATTTTGCCTTCATGGCCATGGAGTGATAAAACATTTTCCTAGGCCTTTCCTCCCTGCTAGCTGGCTCATATACCCTGAATATAAAACTTGAGGTTCTGATGAGGTTGTTCCTGTAGTACCATTGCTACTGTGTTCATGATTTCATTTCAGAAGCTCTGTATTTGGAAGCAACTGCATGTTATGTGTGTGATGGATCCTTTATCTAGGTGTCATCTCCAGCATCTGGGATCTGTATGCCCATGCACACAAGTTTATCTGGAGTCCTCTGTCATCTACCCAGAATTTATTTTCTGAATCAGCTAAAATGTTGGGTCTGGGGTGCCTTCTTGAGTATTAACCCAAAATCTGTGCCATACTTGTGGACTGATGGGGATATGTGGCTCCTATTCCCACTTTCCTCTGTGGGGCTCCTTGTTATGTAGGTTTTTTCCTTGTTGGTGCTTATATATGGTTTCTCCCCTATCTTTAGAAATCTTTATCCATTTGGAGATGGTATATAGTATAGGTGAACTCTGTTTTTTTATGGCATGTTTAGATGTCACCCATTTCTGAATAGCATGCTGCATTTAGAGAGACTTCTAGTGATCATAGTGGGGGAATGTCAGATTCCATTTGCAGTTGTGCAAAAGACTTGACCATTTGGGTTTGTGGGGTTAGCAGTTGTGCTAGTGTTCTTATGTCCTGGGCTTCTCATGTTTCCCAGTGCAGTAGCTTATCCCCTACATGAAACCTGGGGTTGTGCTAGAGTGTTTCTAGTTGACCCAAAATCTGGTGACGCCAACCATTTAGCTTACACATTTGCAGCCATACCTTCTTGGTATGTAGGATTGTCAGGCAGATTTGTGCCCTAAAATCAATGTGCCCCTTAGTGTAAGACATACTGGGAATGTTCTCAGGGTGGTCTTCTCTGCTTCAAAAGAAGCATGGACACAAGCCACTCCTTTAGAGATTTGTACTCTTTCAAATGTTTTATTGTGATAAAAGTTACATTCCGATCCTCCTTTGCACCCACCAGTTCATCAAGAGGCTTCATCAAGGAAGCGGAACTGTATTGTAGTTACTTATTACATGATAGCATTCAGCACGAGTGATTTGTTTTGAGGCTTAAACATTTCCTTGTATCCTTTCAGAGGGATTAGATCAGTGGATTTCCTTTTTTGTTTGTGGAAAATTCTCATAGCTTAGTGCTTGCATATGTGGCAGTCTCCCATAGTGGTTCACAATAAATAAAATAAAAAATAAAGATAAATAAATATGCAAGCACTAAGCTATAAGAATTCTTCCCTGATGAAGCCCCTTGGCGAAACATGGGGTGCATAGGAGGATCAGAATGTGACTTTTATCACAATAAAACATTTGAAAGAGTGCAAATCTCTAAAGGAGTGGCTGATGTCCTTGCTTCTTTTGCAATATGATTTTTGCCCTCCAGCCTCCAACTACTTAATTTAAACAGAGTTTAGAAAGGAACCCACTCTGAAAATGGGATTGCTCTGCTTCAATCCATAGCAGGATGCCCTGATGCGTGTCAGTAAATCATTGCAGGGCTTGGTTAATAGCTTGCACTTTGTGGTAATTCTCCATCCAAGGGAGAGTCCATCCACCTAATGTTTCTGGGGCTCTTGGGGTTTTCTTGCTAAACCTGAGCATCTGTTTGTCCCATATAAAAGGCAATTAGTTTATCTATTTGGTTCTACATTGACTTGGGTATCCTCATGGGAATACTGCTGATGCAATAAAGGAGGTGTAGTAACCCCATCATTTTAGAGTCAGCTAGCTGGCTCATGATAGTGATATTATGTTTCCCCAACTTGTACATGTCTTTCCGAAGTTGTTCCAGTAGCGGGGGAGATTTATTGGTATCATTCTTTGTACTGTGGGTGTGTCATTCCCAAGTATTGGATGTTCTTTGGCGCCCATTTCAGAGAATATTTTTCTACTTGTTTTCAAGTTTGGGACCCACCAATGACTAGGAGTATTTCTGTCTTGTACAAGCTGACCTTGAGACTTGAAATATCAACAAATTTGGTCAGAATGTTTAGTGCTTTAGGAAGGGAGCTGATAACTTTTTCTAGTGTGAGCAAAAGGTTGTCTGCATAAAGCAGAGTAGTAAATTATTTGGAACCAGTAGATATCACTGATATATCCTTGTTCTGCCTCAGTACTGCATTGATTGGTTACATTGTTAGTCCAAATAATAATGGGTTGAAGGGGCAGCCTTACCTGAAACATAGAAACATAGAATTTGACAGTAGATAAGGGCTGCTTGGCCCATTCAGTCTGCCCATTCCTCTGTATCTACACTATTACCACAGACCATACCAGATCTACAGCTGTTTCACCCTTTCCCCTTCCTTTCCAGAATGATACCCTTGTGCTTAACCTATGAATTCATGAACCCCACCACAGTTTTTTCCCCCACCACTTCTACCGGAAGGTTTTTCCAGGAATCCACCACTCTTTCTGTGAAGAAGTACTTCCTCACCCCTCTCCTGAAACTACCCCCTCCAGCTTCATAGCATGTCCCCTTGTTCTTGAGCACCTTTCCTTCTGGAAAATACTTCCTTCCTGTACCTTATTTACCCCCATGAGGTAAAGTTCTCTAACATATCCCCCTGTTTCTCACTTCCAGGGTGTTCATATTGAGGTCCTGTAGTCTCTTCTTGAAGAGCTTTTGATGCAGACCCTACACCATTTTAGTTGCTCTCCTCTGGACTGCCTCTACTCTCTCCATGTCCTTCCTGAGGTGTAGTCTCCAGAACTAGATATAGTACTGTAGGTGGGGTCTTACCAGTGATCTATACAAAGGCAACAACAGCTTTTTCTTTGTGCTGGTGGTACCACTCCATATGCATCCCAGCATCCTGCTAACCCTCCTGACTGCCGCACTGCCTGGCCACCTTTAGGTCATCTGATATGATTACAACCAGATCTCTAACCTGCTTGGTGATCGTCAATACTACACCACTAATTGTGTACTCCACCCCTGGGTTTCCATGTTCTAAGTGCATTATTTTGCACTTTTTCACATTGAAACCCAGCTGCCATTCCCTTGACCACTCCTACAGTTTTCTCAGGTCTCTTCTCAGCCTTTCCACACACACCCTGGAACGTCCACCCTATTGCAGATTTTGTTATCATCCGCAAAGACGCAGACCTTTCCTTCCAGCTTCTCTGCAATGTCACTTATGAAGACATTGAAGAGGACCGGTCCCAGCACTGATCCCTGAGGTACACCACTGGTCACCCTCCCTTCCTCAGAGTAAAGTCAATTTACCACCACTCTTTTGTTGTCTATCCCCTAACCAATTTCTTATCCAGTGTACCACCTTTGGACCCACTCCTAAGCTACCCAGCTTACTTACTAGTCTTCTGTGTGGAACAGTGTCACAAGCCTTACTAAAATCCAGGTAGGCCATGTCCACTGCTCCACCCTATTCTAAATCTTTAGTCACCCAGTCAAAGAAATCTATCAGATTTGTTTGACATGACCTACGCCTGTGAAACCATGCTGTCTTGGGTCTTGTATCCCACTGGATTCGAACTATTCCACAATCTTTTCCTTCATCAGTCATTTCATTATCTTTCCCACCACTGATGTGAGTCTGACTTGCCTATAATTGCCATCCTCCTCCCTGTTACCACTTTGCCTGGTGCCTCAGTGGATTGGGAATCTCTCTGGTATAATACCAATTGTGAACACTGCTGCCTTTGGTGAGGCATATGGCATCTTGATCCATGCTATAAATAGATGTCCTATCCTTGCCCTTTCCAAGGTGTGCCAGAGATATTCCCACTCCATGGAATCAAAGGCCTTGTCCACACCTTCTGCTACCATTGTAACATTGGATTCTGAGAGGGCATTTGCATGAAGCAGGTTGTCACTTCCCTGTTTGCCTCTCATGAAACCTACTTGGATGGTATGTGTCAACAGGAGTAAAGCTTGCTCCAGTGTGTTGCCGAGCACCTTGGTCAGTATTTTGGCATCTACTTTGTTCAATAAAGATGAATTAAAAAAAGTGAGATAGGTCTGTAGCTCATGCACTGCACTCTATCCTTGTGTGGATTAGGGGGTACAATAATTGTTGCCTCTTGTTGGGAAGGGGTTAGTGACACTGGACTTTGTGCCTCCTTGATCACCCCCACCATCTGTGGAGTTATTTATTGTTCAAAGTCCTAGTAAAACTCTAAACTAAGACCATCTGGTCCTGGAGTTTGCCCTCTGGCAATTCCTTTTATGGCTGCTGTTATTTCCCCCGTGTTAGGTCTTCTTCTAACCTCCGGGCTATGTGCCCTGGAGGTTTGGGGAGTTGGATGTTGCAGAAAAAGGACCTAATGTTCCCCTGGGTACAGCTGCCAGTGGATGCATACAATTTTTCATTGTATGCTTTGATTGTTTTATTTATTTGACCCAGATCTGTGGATAGGTTCCCTGCATCAGTGTAATGTGAGGAATCTGGGCTTCTGCCTGCTTCTTTAACATAAGGGCTAGTAATCTACTGGCTGTCTCCCCATTTTCCCAGTAGTATTGTTTAGGGAGAAAGGGAGCTTCCTCTGCCTGTTGATAGTGGATTAAAGGAACACTGTCAGCTAAAAGATGGTGCTTCTTGCCACCTAACTGTGCACTGATAGCATATATGGGCAGTCTGAGCACCAATGATAAAGGGAAGAAAGTATCTTATATAACACAAGGATATTGAGCTCCCAAACCTTAATTCACTCATCTGCGCTCCCTGCGCATCTCCAAATGACTATGGCGCCAGAGCACAACAAAACTCATTCATGAGCGAGTTTGAACTTTTGCAAGGTATACCTTTTTAATGGAAATATACACACTCGGATGAACACTGAGCTGTCCCGTGTAGGCTATTTGTAACAAAATCTAGCCAGAGCCAATAGGGCTACATAGGATGAATTTTGGGTAAAAATACTGAAAATTACCAAAGTTACGAGCCTGCATTAGCAAAATGTAACGTAGGGTCATTAATTTATTGTTTTGTAATATTTGTACATTAAATTTTCAACATAGCCTTGCTATGACCCTGCCTCATGAAAAATAGCAGAGAAAACATTTAACTCCTGGCCTAAAGGTGATTTCGCGCAGGGACTGTGATATCAACTTATGGGATGCAAAAACACATTTTGGTCAGGAGTTGAAAAATGACAGCTGTCACATTCATGAGGTGATGCATAGAAATGTCTATGATGAAAATTTGGGGATAAAAATATTGAATATTAGCAAACATATGAGCCTGCATTTGCAAAATTCAACATAGCCTCATAACTTTGTTTTTTATTAACTATTTTTACACTAAATTTAGGACATAGTCTTCTTATAACCCTGCCTCATGAACCAGGGCAGAGAACATTTTCAACTCCTGTCCGAAAGGTTATTTCGTGCAGGACTACAAAATCACTTTTCAGGATGTAAAAAAACATTTTGCCAGGATTTGAAAAATGACAGCTGTTGCATTCATGAGGTGCTATAAAGATATGGGTATGTTGTGAATTTGGGGGGGAAATATTGAAAATTACCAAAGTAACGACCCTGTGTTTGCAAAAGTCAAAACAGGCTCATAACTTGCTTGTTTTTTTTATATTTTTACACCAGAATTTCAACATAGCATTCTTATAACCCCACCTCATGAACAAGAGCAGAGAACATTTTCAACTTCTGCCCAAAAGGTGATGTCGCACAGGGACTGCAAAATCAACCTTTTGGGATGTAAAAAAACTTCTTGGACAGGATTTTAAAAAAAATGACAGCTGTCACATTCATGAGGCACTGTAAAGATATGGCTACATTGTGAATCTGAGGGAAAAATATTGAAAATTACCAAAGTTATGAGCCTGCCATTTGCAAAATTCAATGCAGGCTCATAATCGTGTTGTTTATTAATATTTCTGCACCAAATTTTCAACATAGTCTTCTTATGGCCCCACCTCATGAACAAGGGCAAAGACACTTTTTAACTCCTGCCTGAAGGATGATTTTGTACAGAAACCATGAAATCACCTTTCATGACAGATCTGCCTAATGGCAGTGCCTTTGTTCATCAGGTGGGGTCCCAAAGAAGGCATGTTGAAAATATGGGGCACAAATATGCAATATCAAAATCCTTCTGAGCTACATTGAGACATATACCTGTTTCCTCAGTTCACAGTCCAGTTTTGAAGAGTGAAGACGTATCTGTGGTCCAGAGAGGATTACGGTATTGGACCCCCCGATCGGTAAGTAAGGGCGTGGGGGTGGGTGGGTGCTGAGTGGAAGGGTTGGGTAGGGGGGCAGTGTAATGGCGCAAAAGACATTGGTGGACCTTTTTTTTTGTTACAGGTTAAAAAAAAAAGAAATAAAAGAGGATTCCTGCTTCTCCTGTCTTTCGTGATTCACTTAATGCTTCAGAGCCAGAGAGAGAGACAGGCAGACAGACAGAGAAAGAAAGAGACCGAGAAGATAGCACTTTCTCTGTGCAGCACAGTGCACTGCTCCGTGTGTGTGTGTGTGTGTGTGTGTGTGTGTGTGTGTGTGAGTGTCCCCCTCTCTCTCTCACCTGTATGAAGTCAGCCCCCTGAACTATTCCACGGTGGAGCACCCAAGTCTGTACTACACCAGCTGGCTCATTTCTGCACAGTCTGCACTGAATGCATAAGTTGTCTGTCTATCTCTCCAGTATATAGTACAATGTTGCACCATGGTGGGGGGAACTTCAGTCTGTCTCACGCTGTCACTACATAGTAGCACTGTGTACCAGTAGATCATCAGCATTGTAAGCACATTGGGGGGCAGTCTGTATTGTCGGGGGGGGGGAGAAACAGTCTGATCTGTCTTCCTCTTCAGGAGACACTCTCTCTCTCTCTCTCTCTCTCTCTCTCTCTTTCTCTCGTCTCCTAGCATACAAGAACTGTGCTTTCAGGAATGGTTTGGGAGGTGACCAGAGGGGCAACAAAAACACTTGGATCTCTCTCTCTCTCCTGCTTCAAGGATTTCAAATGGCAGCCTCTGTGTTTTACTTTCTGCAGAAGGGAATGAGTGTAGACAGCTGCTACTGGGATCTGCTTGGGGGGGGGAGGTGCATAATCTGAGTCCGGGAACAGGCTGCAATGAGCTATTTCAGCTCTGTCTTTTTTGCTTGTGGTAGATTCTGTTATTGTTCTTGGGGGTGGTGGGGGCTGTGTAGGAGCGGGACAGCCACTGTATTGCTCCATCTCCACTCTTGCTGCTGTACCTCGCTATCTCCCGCTTCAGTGATTTTCTTTTAAATGACTGCCACTCTGTTTTCATTTCTGTAGGAGGGAACGAGTCCCGACAGCACTTCGGCTGACTCCCTCTGTGTTAAGTCACATGATATTATGACTGCCAATAGAGAGTGCTTCACAGACATGGAGGAGACTGCGCTGTCACTCCAACATATTGTTAGTTCACAAGGAATGCAGGAGTTCTTTTCTCATAGCAAGAGGTCTTTAGGGTTCCGCTCACTGCAGCCCTAAAAATGAGCACTACATAGAGAATAATGCATATGCAGCTGTGTGTTATGATTTTTTTTACACACCTATGGTGTGTGATGACCCATAAACCTTGAGAGCAAAGCTTGATAGGTTTATTAGATCATCACATACCAAGTGTGTGTAAAAAAACTTCATAGACACATAGTCTATATTTTATTTTTATAATTATTGGTTTCACAGAGTGAATGCAAAGGAAGTCCATGAAGCAGTTCAGTTGCTGTCCTACACAAAGACACGCAGACACAACAGACAGACAGAAACACACACACACACACACACACACACACACACAATCACTGTGCATTCTTTTCTTTTTTTTTTTTTTAAACTGAACTGTGCACACAGAAAGGCATGGTCCCATTGCCAATCACACTCGGATTCACTGTCTCATGATGAACTGGACACATAGCAGGATCAACTAGATAAGTTGTAAAGGCAAGATCAACCAGATAAATACTGAAAAAAAAAATAACTTACCTGTAAGGAGAGTGAGAGGCAAATGATCAGTGCGGGTCCTCGGAAATGGAGAAATGGATCTGCTGTGTTTTTTGAAGTGTTCAGCCCGCCCACACACAGACTAAGAGCCAATCAGGTGGTGCGCTGTAAATGAGTGACACAAAATGGTACTAGGTCAATTTGTTGTTGCAAGAACCATGTGGGATAAACCACATGATCAAAGTGGCTAGAGGCATAATAGTTACAGGGACAGTGTAGCGAAGGTAAAGTATCGCTATCCCTGTAGCTATATTGCCTTTGAGGAAGAGGTGAAAGACTCTGGCTTTTTTTTTTTCAATTGTTTAACCAGGAGTGGCACACTAAGCTGAAAGCTTGTTTACAGGTGCGACCTGGGAGCACAGGGAAGTTACGTGACTTGCTCAGGGTCACACAGTATGAAAGTGGGGGCTGTGGGATTCAAACCCTGGTCTGTAGATTTGCAGCTCAGAGCCTTAAACCACTGCACTATACAGCTTGGGGTGTGCTGTGCCAGTAGCTGCCATGGCTCAGTTGCAGAGCCACAGGAAATGGAGGGTGGTGAAGCAGTGACATACCGGGGCTCAATTCCTGGTCTTAAGGACATTTTATTTATTTTTTTATTGTCTCATCTCCCCCTGGGTTTCCTTTATTTCCTCAAGTTTAGTCCCCCCCCCCCCGAGTTAGTTTTTTTTTATAGATGGGGGGATTGGGGGGTGCATGGGGTATAGCCCCCCCACAAACATGTAGTTTTTGTGTTTTTGTTCACAATAGGTAGCACTCGCTGTTTTGCTGAGTGCTACCTCCATTTTCAGTGATATGCGTGCTGTTAGTGTTCGTGGCATAGTGACCCCATGCCACACAAAACAGTAGAGCAAGGGCCTGCAAAAGCTGTAATAACTCGGTGTGATGTCACACCAGATTATTACAGCTTTTGAAAACTTTCTGCAACAATTCATATAGGGGTCACCAGTAATTATTTCATATTAAAACTCTTCTTTGAATGTGAAAGCCTTGACTCCGGGCATGCACATCAATGCCTTGAGTCATGGCTTTTATTGTCATGGAAGAGTGTTCATGTAAAATAGCACTTGTTTTTAAAAAAATAACCTACACTGGCCAGCTCAATGTTCATCCTAGTGGGCATATTTGCATTAAAAAAGTATACCTTGCAAAGGTCCAAACTCGCTCATGAGTAAGTTTTGCTGTGCTCTGGCACCATAGTCATTTGGGGATGCGCAGGAGGCACAGATGAGTGAATTAAGGTTAGGATACGCAGTGTGCTTAGTTTATAAAAAATACATTCTTTCCATTATTATTAGTGCTCAGAATGTCCATATATATCCTATCAGTACACAGTTAGGTGGCAAGAGGCACTAACTTTCAGTGCTTCACAAAATAGTCAGCAAAAGATGATATTTGGAAAGGCTATGCCTGGAGTTCAATGGCCAAGCAGCCAGCCACACCCACTTCCTGAGCTATATAAGCAGTTCCTCTCTGCCTCATTGTGAAGCACTTTTTCTTTGCAGCAGAAGGCTCTGTCCTTCTGTCCTCTGAGCTGGTTGAGGCCTGCAGGGCAGGCTGAGCCCCCGCTGCTCCTGCTTGTCTTTGCTGGATTTTTGTGTTTATTTTCCTGCTTCTGGTTTGTATTTTGCCTTTGGCTGCATGTGTGCTTCTTCTTTCTTTGTTTCCTGTTCTGTGTTTGTGTGTCTTTGGTTTTGTTTAGTTTTTGGGGCTTTGTTTCTAAACTCCTAGCATATTGTTCCAGAGCTCCTACTACTTGCTTTCAGTCACTCAACTCTCAAACTACTGCAATGCAACTGCAATCATTATTTGTATGTTTCAGCTCAACCATCGCTGCTCCATGTTGCATACTCAATTGATTTCACCTGACTCAGGCTTACACTGACCCTAGCTATGCAGCTCAGTCATGCTCTCTCATTCTGCTTACTTCATTATAACAGCTTCATTGCACTGCCTGGCTACACCCAGTGTGTCTCCTTATTTATGTTTATTGCAGTTACAACTCAGTGTACTCCATACGGATGTTGCTTTTATATTTATTCACTCTGTTATACTCTGAGGTCAGCCAACAAAGCTCCTATGGAGGCTGTTAAATTAGCTTTATATCTGCATGTGGTTCTTGGCCTTCCACCACTTTCTTATTGTCCTACGGCGGGGACTGGGAAGTGTTTGGGGAGTTGTGGCCCCATGTGGCTCATTGTTTGTGTTCTAAATCCTGCCTTCACTGCCGAAAATCCTCAGCGTATTTGACACCTTGACTTGGCTTTTAAATGTCTGGCTGGCTTGACCCACTATTCAGTGCTGTTTCACTGCTACTACGTTATGCAGACCTATGTGCAGGTCCACTTACTACTCTGTTTACTGACCTACATACAGGTCCACACTTGCTTACGCAATCGATTGCTCATGCCTACTGCATCCTCTCAACTTCAGCCTCTGGGATGTCTGCTGCACTCAATCTGCTTTCTACCTTGCACGGTCTCAGCACTCACTGCTCATTACGATCAGCACACCGTACTCAATCAGCTTGACAGCTTCTCAGCTCAATCTAATTCTGGGGCATGTCAGCCATTCTATTCCAGTGCAGGGTCCCTGCAGCCGACGGTCTCACTCTGCATTTAGTCCACATCTTGAGCATGTCCAACTTGGGGTGGGATCCTTCTCACCTGGCCCATAGCTGGGAATGTCCTCGCCCCAGGCTTGGCTTTAGCTGCCTGCTATGTGACAGCAGCTCCTGGTGTAGAATTTAAGACTAGCAGTGAAGGGTGGTTACGACGATCTCCTTTGGCTCTGGTGTTCCACTATAATGGTTAGCCATCGACTTCAGTGGTTTCCCTAGCAAGGCACTTTCACCGCATTCTCCCTACGACTGCCTCTGGTTCATCTGGTTTGAGTTTAGGGTGGGTAGGCCAGGTGAGCGCCTAAGCAGTCATTGCTCTTCTCTTTCACCTTGGTTGCACATATTGCTGCAGAGTTTTCTCACAACTTTCCAAGGCGTTCCCGCTAGAGGGTTTGAGTGAGAGCCTTCCTCCAAATTGGAATATTTTTCACCTCCCTTTAATTGGGTTTTCCAAATTGCAGCTGCAGAGCTGTCATTAAATAAACTATCTCAAGCCTGGAGGGAAGGCGACCTAGGCCTTGGATCCCCAGAGATTTCCTCCTCATAGGGTTTTTTCTCTCTCCTCCATTGCCTCAGGTCATAACTGTTAGTTAGCATAGTAGTGTCCCCTAGTTTCTTTTTCTAAGTTCTGCTGTTGGATGGAGATGGAGGATGTCATGCCATTACCACTCTCCTTAGAGGATCCCCTCATTCTCAACGCAAACCATTAGTATTATGCTATGCAAACCTGGGCATTTCATTATGTTATCAAACTGTCTATGCTTCTCTACTACTACATTACAGTTATTGCTCCTACATCACAGTTGCTGCTTGCTCATAAGCTTTGTGTCACCTCATTCTTTGGGATATGATTGTACTACATTTCTTTTGGGGATTCCTAAGGTACCTTTAGCCACAGAAATCATCCTGTGGCACCTCTAGGGTTCCTTGCCTTTGATACCCCTACAGGGTGGTAATTCCTCTGGAATAGAGAGTGCGAACAACCAAATCCAAACTAACACAGTTACACAAGCATAACACTATACTGGCTGTGCAGGGCATTGAATTAGAAAGGCTATGCCTGGAGTTCGATGGCCAAGCTGCCAGCCACTCACACTTCCTGAGCTATATAAGCAGTTCCTCTCAGCCTCATTGTGAAGCACTTTTTCTTTGCCCCACCATCCTCCCCTCCTCTAGCTGCAGCCCTCTCTCCTTAGGGGGATTCCTAAGGTACCTTTAGCCATGGGAATTGTCCCGTGGCACCTCTAGGGGTGGAACCCTCTCCAAGGGTTCCTTGCCTTTCGTACCCCTATAGGGTGGTAATTCCTCTGGAATAGAGAGTGCGAATGGCCAAAACCAGACTAACACAGTTGCACAAGCATAATACTATACTGGCTGTGCAGGACATTGAATGTCCCTTTAAATTGTGCTTGTGCTTTATAACTGTGAAGGCCCAGGCCTCCTGTTCTGACTGGGTTTGCTTTTGGTAATAGGCTTCCTCTGCCTTCTTTAGCTGTTCTACGAGTTGTGTCACATCCTGCTTTCTCTCTGTTTTTCCTTGCCAAGTAATTAATTATCCTGTCCCTACCATGCCTCCCATCTGGTGGTGTGTGATGTGACAAGAATCAAACTGAGGCTAAAGTAGCTCTCAGTCTCCCCTTTTAACCTTTAAAGTCTGTTGACTGTAATAATAGGGTATTCATTGTTCATCATGACATTTTTTTGTTGTTGTTGTGTGTGTTGCAGGATAATATTTATTGCTCCTGGGGCATGGTCTGAAAAGAAAGCAAGATCAGGTTGACTGAAGCTTCCACAATTTCATGAGTGGATGTGGCACTCAACAGATAAAAGTTGATCCTGCTATGGGACTCGTACCTTGAGGATCTGTGTGTGTGGTCTTTGGCTGCTGTGTTTAGTAGTCTCCAACAGTCTGCCAGCATCCGTTCCTGGCACATATTAAACACTGCAGCTGTCTCTTGCTGGTGCGTGGGTGTCCCTTGTTCCCTTGGGCTTTTGTCCAACAGAGGGTCCTAGACCAGACTTAAATCTCCTCCCAGAATAATGAAGGTGTTTTGGGGATTAAGATTTGCAATTTGCTGTGTTAAGTGTGCAAAGAAATGGGCATCATCTGCATATGGTGCATATACTGTATGATGCCTCTAATAATACTTCATGTCTGTAGGTTTCACTTAATCAGTACCCTTATTCCCTGCTTATCCACTGTACTCTTCTCCATTACTGATGTTGTGCCTTTTTTGAGCAGCATGGACACTCCCCTTTGTTTTGAGTTATAGCAGATAGACTCTGCCTTAGTGAGGTGTGTTTCTTCTAACAGTGCTACAGTGTATCACATTTGGCTAACTTGAGATAGTTAAGCATTTTCTTCCTCTTGATTGGGTGGTTAATTCCCTGCACATTCCAGGAAACTATCTGCAAATCAGCCGGCATGTGGTGTATCTGTTCTGTCTCAGCATGCAGTGCATATGGAAACATGCACCCTTACCTAGGTTCTTTGGCACAGTCCTGGGTCCCCTATTGGCATGCTTTGAAGGACTGCAGACAAGGACGTTGGTTTCACCACTCCAGAGCAGTCGGACTAATAACAAAAAGACATAGCCTTTTAAAACATCTCTACAAAGGTTTTCTTTATTTTGGGAAAATCACTGCTGTGCCACTTTTCTGTACCATTCTTTACTGTCTGAAAATGTACCCACTGAACTTTGTGGGTTGTGAATTATCTTGGTTTCATTGGTTGGTGGAAAACCTCTTTTTTATTCTTTGGTAACTTGGTAAGGCCCTCTAGGCAAAAATGCCTGTTTTAAGGGCAAACCAGGAGCATTGGAGAGGTTAAATGACTTGCTCAAAGTTACCCAGTATGCAAGTGGAGATTGTGGAAATCAAACCCAGGTCTGCTGCATGTACCAAGCTCATTCACAGCTCATTGCTCAAACCTCTATTCTATACAGCCAGCCTAGGATTAACTGCTCTGGAAGGGCCAAATCAGCATCATTGTCTGCAGTCCTTCAGAGCATGCCTATAGGTGACCCAGGACAATAACAAAGAACCGAGGTAAGATTGCATGTTTCCATATACACCACATGCAAAAAGAGAAGAGATACACCTCACACTGGTTGATTTGAAGGTAGTCTCCTGGCAAGTGCAAGGGATTAGTGGGCAACTTTTGACCCCTTGCTGTCATGGGGGATGTATGCGGGTATGTTGTGTATGTCCACCCAAGTCCTCCCCACCATTCATCTGTGCCTTCCACACTCTTACTGTACTCAGCTCTCAAGAGCTTTGGTCAATAATTCATAATCTGGCTCTAGCCTCGGTGTGTACATGATAGTACATGGCCTCTCTGTCTGTTTATCTAAACAGTACTGGCTCTTTATTGAACCACTTTTGATCAGCCAGGGACCCAGCTTCAGATCCAAAAGGGAAAGATATACTGTTCAGGTCCCTGTGCTTTTTTTACCTTGCCTGTGGATCTTGAGGGGGAATGAAGTCATGGGAGGGGTATTCCCCTACACTTCTGTGGTATCCTATTTGTTTTTTTGAGAGGAGGGGTTATAAATGACAGTGCTCGGGGGGGGGGAGTTATTTGGGGATATACCATCCTCTGTTTACTGTGCTGTACAGTCCCAGAGTCACTTTCTCTGTCTTGCTCTTCATCTTTTTTTTATTTAGTATGCTTTATATGGGACTGACTGACACCCACCAATAGGACCCCAGGCTCAACCCTGCCACTGTCAAATGGGGCACCCCCACTCCCCCAAGCACCCTGGCTCCCCCTCAGGGCAGGGATGCTAGTTCTCTGACAGAACAACATAT
This sequence comes from Neoceratodus forsteri, assembly GCA_016271365.2. Classification (NCBI taxonomy): domain Eukaryota; kingdom Metazoa; phylum Chordata; order Ceratodontiformes; family Ceratodontidae; genus Neoceratodus; species Neoceratodus forsteri. Next base: position 1,087,535,496 of record CM057450.1, read on the forward strand.
GGCACCGGTGAGGGCAAGAGGTCATCGATGGGCAGTGCAAGTTCTGGTCCATGAAGGTGGATGTCATCTCGTCGGCATACCCTTGTTTTTTCCAAGTCCCCATGGGAGGCAGAATGTGCAATGACATCCACGGTGCATATGCTGACGTTGGTCCCGTCTCCCACTAGTACAGGCGCTGGTTGCTGCTGCTCCCCCAGCCTCTGCCAGAGGTTAGTCATGTGCTGGTCACTCGTCTCCCACCCCTTGTAGAAGGAGTGCAGTCCCCACGATGCTCAGTTCTTCTCCCCTCGGCCAGCACTCCAACTCCCGAGTCTGTTCCTGAACCCGGGATGTTGACATCGCAGGCGGAAGCACAACCACTGCACTGGCAGGCTGGCTCATTGCTCTTCATTTTATGCTTTACCATTTACCATTTGCTCCACTGTCTGCTGGAGAAGCAGGGCCAGAATGGCTCCCCATTTCTCTCTGCACTGGAGTTACAGGGTGCTCCTGCATTGTCAGTCTTATCTCTGATTCTGCCACATAATTCTCGGTGGGACAGATACAAGATTGTGTAATTGAATCCATCCCTCTTGTCCCGCAGCCATATTACCCTATCCCCCATGACTTGCATGTGAGCCTCATGAGTGGGGAGGTTGAGGAGGGGGTTTAGGGAGCTGTAGTCAATGTTCTGGGAGTGGGGGGAGTGCCTCTGCTCCCTCTCCACCTATGATTTGACCTCAGTTCTAGGACAGTCACTTGCACATGTCAAGAGCATTTTTTCATGTATCTGTCTATTTGCATGAAAAAACGATCTGGCAATACTGGTGCTGCTTTATTACTTCAGTAGTAGTGATTGTGCTGCCCTATGGGTGTTATACCCCTGCCTCTCACCTTATTCAGATGCTGTACATCCTTGTCTATCCCTTGTTTATTGGTTATCTTCATCTGTTCTCACATCTAGACCCTGATTCTTCTTCTGTCCCTTTAGTACCTATGTTTCCTCCAATTTTGGCTCTTGTCCTATGGTGTTAACATTTATATTATTCCCACCGTCTGGCAAGATCCAAATCCGCTCTTTTACAAATTCAAGTTCCTCTTTACTCCCCCCCAAACACACACAGTTCAAGAGCATCACTGGCAGTAGCATAAACTGTATACATAGAATAGGCACTTATATCACTCTTCAACGTTCTTGTGAGAAAAATATAAATTTATGAGGTTGCGGCCGCTTGTGTCAGCAGACAGTCTCCTTCACAGAAATGGCACCAGGGGTGCTGGTGGTCTTAGCTTTTACAGTCTGTGATCTCCCAGCTATAGTGACCAAGCTTATTTAGAGCAAAATTTCTTCTGGCGGTGTGAGGAATTCCACATCATAGTTCATCCCTTCTGGTGGCTCTGCCAGCTCTCTGTCCAGGTGCATCTGGTTTTCTCTTTCTAGCGCACTGGGTTGACAGGTGAGCTTGTTCAGGGGTTGTGATTCCCCTGACTGCATATTTGATTCATGGGAGAAGTGGCTGGAGGTCCTGCTGTGGCTTCTGCTATGCCTTCATGGTGAAACGGTTGAGTGCCATTGCCTGTCATGATCCCTTTGTCTTTGCTGTTTTGGCTTTTGCATTTGCTGGGGTGCCTTTAGGTGTATGAGGTTTGGTCATGCTGGTTGTGGTCTGCTTTCTTGTTGAGCGGCAGTAAGTCTAAGAGGTTCCCTTTTGCCCCTGTAAGCAGTGGTGCCTGTTTCCTTCGACTCCCAGGCTGGTTGCTGATTGGAACTTGCCACCCCACCTTACCATTATGGTGTGCCTCTTAAAGTACTGGGCATTCTGAGGTGTTCCGAAGGAGTGCCATTTGTCTAGTCAGTGGATATTGAGGGTGGCCAGATAGTGCATGTTATAAGGGACATTGATCATTGCTAGTTCCTTTTTGACAGTCAAAAGCTTTTCTCCTGTCAGCCAGTTCTTTGAATAAATCTTGAAAAATGAACACATCATGGCCATTTTATTTCAGGGGACCCTTTTCTCTGCCTAGCCAAAGAATTTGCTCTTTCACACTGAACTTTAGGAAGTATGCCAATGTTGGGCAAGGGGGGCTCATGGAGGTTGGGGGACAAGAGTTCTGTGGGCCTACTCAATCTTGAAGGGCCCATCCCAGTAATGATCTAGGAATTTGGGTATTAGTGTTTGCAAGAAATACACGTATTAACTCTGATCACTCAGGAAAGCTCATGATTCTAATATTATTATGATGACCTTGATTCTCGAGATTGTCTATTTTCTCTCATAAATGCGTCACTTGCCTCTCAAGTTGTTGCATTCTGTCAGTCTGAAGACCTGTCTGAGACTCCACCTTCATAGTAAACAGCTCCTTGTCTGCTATTTAGAAGCAGTACAGTGCTGTAGTTTAGGGTACTGAATTGCAAACCTGGAGACCTGGGTTTGAATCCCATAGCCCCAACTTGCATACTGTGTGACCTTAAGCAAGTTACTTAACTTCCTTTTGCTCCCAGGTCACATGCCAATTGCCAGATTTCAGACCACCTCTTCAACTTTGTTAGGTCCTCCCTCAGATCCCTCAGGTCCTTTATGCCCTCTTCAGTGTCAGTTTTCCCAGTACAGGTGGGCTAGGGAAACGAAAATGTACTGTGCATGTGGGGTGTGGGGGAGGGCACTGTTGTGGGTTGAGCCAAGAAGGGCATATGAAGCACAGCCCAGGGAAAAATTTAACTGCTGCTAGTAGAGACAAATTCCCTTCCAGCAAGAGCCAATATGGCTGAAAATAATAGTATTTTTTTGTACCTTATATTTTTTAGTTTTCTGTATAAGCATATATTATACTGTTACATTTCTCATACAAGGTACTGTAATAAGAAATGCACTTTCAGAGATCCTATGTGGCCTCTCTAACAATTAATATAGAGTACACATACAAAGATTACCCTGTAATCTGTTACAGAAGGAAGTGGGGGAATCCAAGAAAGTTCTTGACATACATAGATACATAGACACTGTCAACAGATAAGGGCCTATGGCCCACCCAGTCTGCCCATTTGAGCTTGTAAGTTCCCTTTTCGTTTTTCTAGAAGTCTGTTGCCCCATATCCCTGACCCCTGAATGTTAAGTCCAGCATACTTTAGTAATTGTTAGCCTCTTCAAAGGCAAGAGGTACGTCCTTTAGGGAGAACCCCTCCTCTCCATGTGAGTGGCTCCTTGTGGAATGAACCCTGGGAACAGCTAAAAACTCTATCTTGGGTGTTTTTATAACCCCCCTACAAGAGGCATCCAAGGCCTATCAAACTTCCTAGATGGGATAGGCAGCCTCGCACCTCCAGGAGATACCATCATGTTTGATAACTTTAATCTCAACTGGTCAAGTGCCTTTCAGCCGGAATACACAAGCTTACTAAAAATGCATTACCTGGAACAGGTTATCACCTCTCCCACCAGGCATAACCCCCTATTCACAAACCACACTATCCTTGACTTGATTGCCACAAGCCAGGCAGATTTGGTCCTCCAGGCTGGCACTATGTCTGACTCAATTAGCGACCATACCCCTACGTACATAGTTCTGACTACTAAATCTACCTGTTCCTAGAAACATAGAAACATAGACTTTGACAGCAGATAAGGATTGCTTGGCCCACCTAGTCTGCCCATTTCCCTACCTACAGGATAAGCTTCAGGTCCTAGTTAACCAACAGCCTATTTCTTCCTACCCCCCACAAAAATTGCCTTATGTCAGCTGGCCTGGTGGTGCTGAGGGTTGAGGCGCTGAACACCACACCTCGCGCCACGCCGGTGACCCATGTTCGGGAATGATCACGGGATGCCGTGGGTCGGCAGGGAGGAGAAGGATTGAGTATCCAATGGACTGCTCTCCATCTCCGGGGGGGGGGTTTCCTGCAGCCAGTGCTCGCCTGACCCCTAGTGGAGGCTGGGGACCAGTGACACGTAGCCACATGCCATGGGGCAGGAGGCAGCAGATGCTTGATTGGGGCACGCACGGGAGCGTGCGGGCACCCAGTCGCTGACATCATTGCACGCCATCAGCCCGTAGGGGAGAAAAGTGGAAAAGGGAATTCCAGTCTCAGCGGCTTGATGGCCATCTGTGAGCACCTGTGCCCACTCCAGGAGGGGGATCGCCAAGTGTGGATCCATATTAGGTGGGGATTGGCTGGCCCTCACCTCCCCACCATTGGGTAAGCCATGGGTACTGGGTGGTCGCCTCCATGGAAGAATTAGAACAGCCGATGGCGGCCGGAGAAAGGGATGCGAGGTCAGATTGGCTGACTGGAAATCCCAGGAGAAACAATACCCACAAAAAAAAAAAAAAAAATTGCCTTATGTCTGTCCCATGCATTCTTGAATTCTCCCACAGTTTTAGACCCCACAACCTCCTCAGGAATGCTATTCTATGCATCCAGCACCCTCTCTGTGAAAAAATACTTCCTTACATTGCCCCTTAACTGCCCCCCGCCATCTTCAAATTTCTTTCCTTCAGAAAATTCAACTGCCTGGATAATGAAGACATTCTCAGAAAGGTTAAGGCTATAAATTGGACTGATCTATACCACCACATCAATATCTAATCTGCTGTTGCTTTCCTCATTACTGCCCTGCAAAAACTATAGGACAAGCACTTCCCACTTAAAACCAGAAGGGTTAGAGGGGGCTACGCCTGCTGGCTATCTAAGGAACTCTTTGCACAAATGAAGGACAGGGACAGCAAATGGAAGGCCTACAAGGCATTACCCTCCCCCAACTCTGGGATGCCTATAGGTGACTGTGCAATTCCTGTAAGCAGGTGGCCAAATCACTCAAACACAAATACTACCTAACCCAACAAAACAATACTCTCAACAACCCTTGCAAGTTCTAGGCTTCTATAGGGTCCCTCCTCAATCCCATGTCCAACAAACAAATTACTGAACTCTCATCTCCTTCAGGCACTATCTCAGATCCCATTGGGATTGCGAACACCTTCAACACTATGTTCACCGACTTGTCCTCCTACCGCAGGCAACTCCTCCCTCAACCTCCCCCAGGCCTGAAGTCCCAGGCGAATCACCCCTCTTCCAACACAAATGATGTCCCACCATTCCCTTTCTACTTTAGGGTTGTTGGACAAAACATCACTGCCAAACTCTTAAAGACCCTACCAGCCAGGGGAAGCACTGGAAGCGATGGACTCTACCCCGCCTTTCTCAGAATTATCGCCCCAGCCATCATTAAACCACTTACCTTCATTTTCAATCTCGCCCTCTCATCCTCCACTGTACCTGACTCCTGAAATGTCGCACATGTGGTACCAATCTTTAAAACAGGTGATCCCCTCTCTCCTGAAAATTACAGACCCATCTCCCTCCTCCCTCATCTAAATAAACTACTGGACAAAATTGTACACTATCAGCTATTAGAACACCTTGATAAATATAACCTTCATTGTACCCTACAGCATGGTTTCTGTAAACATCATAGCACCTCCTGTGCTCTGGCCCTCTTCTCTGACCACATCCTTAGGAATATGGATACGGGCAAGGCCACAGGCACAGTGTTCGTGGACCTATCTAAGGCTTTCAACCTAGTCAACCAACACTTTCTCCACTCCTCCCTACTTCACTTTGGATGCTCCCAGGAAACTGCTGCATGGTTCCGTAGCTGCCTCTCTGGTAAGTCTCAATCTGTCTTAATAGGCAAAGACTCCTCTTCCACACTACCTATTCATACAGGGGTACCCCAGGGTTCCGTACTTGGCCCACTATGCTTTTCCTTGTTTGTTAGTGCTCTCCCAGCAGATAGCCCAACTGTAATTCCCTCCTTTATGCAGATAACCTCATCCTGTACCATAGCGATAAGTCACTCGAATCAATCTCAGCCACCCTCACACTAAATTATGCCTACGCACATCAATGTTTCCTCGCCAACAAACTCCTTGTTAATGTAAAAAACACGAAAGCCATGCTCTTTGGCTCCAAATCTTTCCTAGCTAAGGTTGCTAAATCTGCCTCCTCCTTCCTGGTACTCACTCCATCGGGCCCACCCCTTCCCCCGGAAAATGTTCTTACCTTCCAATATCTAGGTGCCACTGTTTATCCCTCTCTTACTTTTGCTGAACATATAAATAACACCATGCTGAAAATCCGCCAAACGTTAGGTGCTTCCTACTTATCAAACAACTTTAGTCCCTGAAGCTTGCCTTGATGTTGCACATGGGAACCTACTACCCCTCTTCGATTACTGGTCTCCTGTCTACTGCTCTATGCCTGCTACCCTCTATATGTCGCTTTGTTCTCAAAGTCCCCCATTCCACCCACCACTGTGTACTCTACCAATCTCTAGGGTGCCTCCCACTACATGGTCATTTTGATTATGCCTTGGGCTGCCTAATGGACAATGCACTCAGGAGCAAACAACTGTAACCCTACGCTTCACTGTTAACAGATAGGGTGGTTTCTAGGAGCCTCAGGGCCTCCTCCATCCCTCCACTTATAGTCTCGTGTAACACCACTGCTATGGGAAGTAAGGCATTTTCTGTCTCCACTCCATCCCCATGGAACAGGCTACTACCATCCATTCGCTTATCTCCTTCCCACCTCTCCTTTAAATCTAACCTAAGATCCTGGCTCATGACCGAATCCACTTGCAACTGTTTTCCTGCGCAGTCATAAGGTTAAAATCTGTTCCTCCCTTGCTTATCTCTGCTCTTCTATGTATCCTTGCTCCCTAGTACTGCTGCTCTCTTGTCCTGTCCTGCTCTCTTATTAGTACCTGATGTGCGCTTTCTCTCTCTCTGACTCTGTCTCTCAACCTCTGTTAGGCATGTTAGCTTGTGTTAGTTGTATTTTTTGCCACTTTTAGCAAGTACTGTATCTGCTGGCCGCTATTTGTGCAATGACCTTGAATTCTCTTGTTTAGTGCATGTGTTCACTTAGTACTGCTTGATAGTTGCTTTGTATCTTTATTAGCTTAACTACGTTGTATCTGTGATGTGATCATATTTTTGTATTCTCTGTATTTTACTGCTTGTGTAGAATGTTTGCTGCCACCTGTGTGGCCTGGGTCGTGACTGAAATTGGTCCTTTGGATCAGCTCACTCACCCGGTTACCAAAGACATACATGCATACATAAATAAATAAATTTAATAAATAAATAATATAAAATAGGAAAAGTAACACAATGTAACACAAAGTAGCAACAAAAGCAGCTCACCTGAGTAGCTGAGGAAGCCGAATCTCCAGCCTGATAACTTTCGAGGCAGCTCCCCCCCCCAAGCTAGGCACTCGGGACAATCAAGCAACTGAAGCAACAAAAGCAGCTCACCTGAGTAGCTGAGGAAGCCGAATCTCCAGCCTGATAACTTTCGAGCAGCTCCCCACAAGCTAGGCACTGGACAATCAAGCAACTGAAGCAACAAAAGCAGCTCACCTGGGATCACGTGACGCGCATGGACGAGTAGCAGTGACTTCGCGGGGCTCCCTCTCCAGCGCTGTGTTTTTGGACCCTTTTCCGAGATATTCATCGTACTAATTTTAAATTCCTACCAGTCCAGATAGTGAGTGTCAGTAGGAGTCTCAGGCGATCATTTTTTGCAGCGAGAAAATGCAGGCTGCCGAACCGGAATTGGAGGCTAAGCGACCACGGAGAAGCTCCTCACCAGACGGAGAACCAGAGAAACTGGGTCCAGCAAAAATCTACGACGATTTGGCAATGACAAAGGACGCTTTATTTAAACTCATCGAAGATGTGGCAGAATTCAAACCGGCGCTCACACAGTTAGCCAGGCGTGTTACCGATGCAGAGGCAAGAATTTCGTCGATCGAAAGGGCCTTAGAGAGAGCTGGGCCTGCGACTTAAGGAGTGTAAGAAGAGCCTAGAGAAGCTAGCAGACCGCCTCGATGATTTGGAGGCAGAAGCAGGTGCAATAATCTGGTCCTTTTGGGCTACCAGAGGTGAGGAAGGGCAAACACAATAATCTTCCTGCAAAATTGTTAAAAAACGGTGGGCCCTCACCAATGGCCCTGAATATATAATTGAAAGGGCCATAGATCATTGAGAGCTAAGCCTGTGCCTTGAGCCACCAAGGCCAATAATATTCAAGTGCTAAACTTTCTGGATCGTGAACACATTCTGAAAGGAGTTAGAAAATTAGCCCTCTTTCAGTGGGAAGGTAAAGGCCGCCTGGCACCAGGTCTGATGTGGAAGATGAGGCAAGCACGACAGGCATTTCGTCCCTTAACTTCAAAACTTTGGGCAGCTGGAATTAGCCATGAAGTTTACTATATCTGCAAAACTGAGGTGTCGACGAAGAAGGAGCCAGCGTTATGAATCTGTGGAGGATGCCCGTGTCTCTTAGAAACTTTTTTCCTGATCTATTCCCTAAAAATAAGGGATGAGGGAATGTTGGTGGGAAGCTGTTTTCCTGATTTCTTGGTTGTATTCGTGGACTTTTCCTCGGGCATTTAATACCTCCTTGTAGAAAGCCGAGAGACTCCTATATTGGGAAAAAAAAAAGAACTTTAATGGACCTTTGGACTTTTTACTTTTAGCCCTTTCATAAGGCTGATTATGCACCCAATATTTATGTTACTGATCTGAGCCCCATATTTTTGGGTTATAGCAGGGGTGCTCTATGTCAACTTCATAGGGCCGTGCTAATGGGGCTGATATTAAGTGTTACTAATGTGTTTTTGCTATTATATGTACTGCAACTGTTATACTGCAGGTCTAAGGTCCAAATAGTATTGCAGTTAAGGTTATCTTAAGTCTACACATATGATTGCTTCAGTTACTTAATTCAACATAAGTAAGTTTACAGAGCCCTTGAGATATTGGCTGGGTGTGTTCTAACTTGGCGAGGTAGAGAGTTACACTTTTATTTTCATTCTCTTTTCTTCTATTGGCCTCCTTCTTGTGGAAACTCCTCCCTATATTGAGGTATGCGGATGGAGAGGGGGGCCTGACGTCCATAGCGCTTCATGACTCGGAGGCAGTGGAGTAGGCTTCGGGCCGGGGTTTTTTGTTGGGGTGTTTATGCTAGGTGGGTTGAATTGTTTAGGGCTTTAGATAAGGTGGTTCAATTTTTTTTTATTTTTGGGTTACGAGATCTGTTATTGGGGGTGCAGCTATCCATGCCCATAGAGAAGAAATCTTTAATCATTCATGGCTAGTGGATTGTGTATGATTTCGTGGAATATTAAAGGGGGGAGGGACAACTGTAGAAATTTATTATACTAAACCATCTCGCTCATTACAACGGCAGTGGTGTTTCTGCAGGAAACGCATGTTTTGGCAGATAGATTGATGCACTTTAAAAAGAAATGGGTTGGGCAAGTTTATGGGTCCAGCTTTTCCTCTAATAGTAGGGGAGTGGCTATCTTGATAGCAAAGGGAATCCAATTTATCCAGTCAGAGATTATTACAGACCCTAATGGTAGGTACATATTTGTTTCTGGCACACTTAATGGAGTGAATCTGGTACTAGGATCGGTGTATGGACCCAACCAGGAGTCCCCATCCTTTTTTGTGCAACTGTCACTTACTTTAGCTTCCTTTAGAGGGGTTCCAATCATCTTGGGAGGTGATTGGAACTTAGTTCAATCGAATAAGCTGGATCGGTCATGGAGCAGGGGGGTGAAACCCTCCTCAACTCAGTCTGCTTTAGACGAATTTAAATCTTCCTTGGGGTTAGTAGACCCCTGGAGGTTGATTAATCCTTCCATAAGGGACTTTACATTTTTCTCTCATGTCCATAGGTCATTCTCAAGGATAGACTATTTCTTTGTAAGTAAGGATTGTTTGGCTGGTATTAATGAAGTAACTATTTTACCCCGGGTCATTTCCGACCATTCTCCAATACTTTTGGAGTGGGCGCCCCCCCTTGGCCTTCCCAAGGTTTTTTCGTGGTCTCTAAATGAGAACCTTTTGAAGGACTCAGAGACGGCTTCTTTTTTTAAGACGTTCCTATTAGCCTCTATTGAGTCGAATTGGGGGTCTATAGAGGCTGTTGATTATACTTGGGCAGCTCTTAAATCGGTCTGGAGGGGTGAATTGATTCGGATAGCATCGAAGCATAAAGCTAAACTAGGAGCAGAAATGGAGGATTGCTTGGAGAGGATTAAAAGGCTAGAAAGTGTCCAGGGAGGTAAAGTTCCTGAGTCTCAGGAGCAGGAGTTGACGTCCTGAAGGCATGGTATGCTGACACTTAAGAGAAAAGGTGATTGCCTCTGCAGCTAAAATTCGGGCCCTCTATATAGGTCAGGGCAATAAGGCCGGGAAATTATTAGCCTGGCAATTGAAACAGAAGGCCGCATCCAGATGGGTAACAGCTCTCCGACACCCTGTAACAGATACCCTAATAACTACCCCTGCAGGCATATTACAGAGATTTGTTGAATTCTATCAAGAACTCTATTCGAGTAAGTCAGCTACATCCCAAGACGGTTTTAATATAGAGGGTTTTTTGTCCAGTATTCCTCTCCCCTGCCTATCTGAGGATTTAAAACCCGGCCTAGCAGCTCCTATCGCAGAGCTAGAAATTGAGCAAGCAATTGATTCCCTTAAAAGTGGAAAAGCGCCAGGCCCAGACGGTTTTATGCCCTTCTTTTATAAATCCTTCAAACAATTTGTAATCCCCCTACTGAAGCAACTCTTTTGGTTCTGGATAGATAAAGGGGTTGGAGACTGTTCTTTATTTAAGGCTAAGATCATTCTTCTTCCAAAGCCAGATAAATCCCCGGAATTAGTATAGGTAATTACAGACCTATATCCTTGTTGAATTTAGACGTTAAGATCTTTGCCAAAATTTTGGCAACTAGGTTGAAAAAGTTTGGGAGGTTTGGTTAGTCCTGAACAAGCAGGCTTTGTGGAGGGCGTTCTCCGTCTGACCATTTTAGAAAACTATTTTACCTAATCTCGTCGGAGAGCCCAGGGTTGGAAGCATCCCTGGTCTCTAGACGCAGAGAGAGAGCATTTGACCAGGTGGAATGGTCATTTATGTTTGCAACCTTATATAAAATGGGTATTCCGGAGCACTTTATTAATATGGTAAAGTGTTGTATCGACATCCTTCAGCCAGAATCCAGTGCAACAACCTGATTTCAGAGGCCTTTCCCTTAAGAGAGGAACCCGTCAAGGATGCCCGTTATCCCCATATTTGTTCAACTTATATACTGAACCTTTAATAAGAGCCATTAATGTGGACCCCAGATTCAAGGTATAAAATTGGATCCAAGAATTTAAAGTGTCAGCTTTTTATGGACGACTTATTGCTTCATATCCAGAACTCTTCTAGCTCACTTCCCAAATTTTAAATCTCATTTCAAGGTTTGGGAACTCTCGGATTATAAACTAAACCTGTCAAAACCATGTTATACCCACTGTCTCCATGTCTTTCAAAAGTTGGTGTTGTCCTTGGGGCTGCAATGGCAGCTAGAGGCCTTACCATATTTAGGTATTCAGATTTCCGAATTTACAAGATTTGCCAAATCTAAATTTGAAACCAGTTATAAATCCATTAAGGATGATTTAGATAGATGGATGAAACCCTTTATCCCTTTCTGGTAGAGCCAAACTGATTAAGATGGTAGTTTTACCCAGACTTTTTACCCCTTGCCTGTTTAAACATTTACTTGCCCAAGTCCTTTTTTAAGCCCCTGACAAGAATCTGCTCTAATTTTCTATGGGGCGGATCCTGCCCCCGTAAAGGGTATTATAAATTGTGTTATACAAGGGGAAAGGGGGTCTACAGTTACCAAATTTTTTTATATATTACCTGGCAATACATGCAGCAAGGGCGGCCTTATGGACCCAAGATCTGAGTGTAACAACGCCATCCTTGGCTCTTGACATGGTAGTTGTCAGAAATCTTAATTTGGATTTAGAGGCCTTATTATATACTCCTTGGGCGAAAGTTCCTAAATCAGTTAGAGATTCATCTTTGGGTTGGGACATTCGTGCAATGCGTCAATTGTGCCTAAAGTTTAATATTCGCCAAAAATTTGATCTTGCCCAACCAATACTTAACAACCCTAATTTTTTAATTAATAAGAAACCTATTAGACGGTCTTTTCTCACCTCCTGCCCTAAACCGCACCTGGCTGACTTTGTTTCTAAAAATTTTTTGTTGCCACCATCGACACTGTTTTTAAAATTTGGGGTGAGTCCCAGTTTTGGGTTTTGTCTGTTACAACTTTACTCTGTTATCAAGGTATTTTTGGGGAAAAATATTTGTCCTGACAGGGCAGGTTCGCTTTTTAAAGTGTTAGGCAACCTCTCTTTAAGTGGCAAAAGTGTTTCCAAAATATACAAATTCTTGTTGGAAGAAAATACGCCCCCATCTGTTCAATCTCCAATGTACTGGTCAGTTAACTTGACTTTGGATTGGTCAGTGGAAACATGGGTGAATTTGTGGAAGGACACCTACCTCTATATTCAACAAGAAAGGTTGAGAGATGTACAATTTAAACTACTACATAATATGTATTTTTCTCCAGCGAGATTATACCGAGTAGGTCAGCTGACCTCTCCGTCCTGTACTGACTGCAATGACCCTTTAGCGACGTCTATTCATAAGTTTTGGTTTTGCCCAAAAATACAAAGGTTGTGGGCCCTGGTGGCCACTTGGGTGGGCCCATACACCGATCTTGCTCCATTTTTCTGTTTTGAAACCTGTATATTGGGGAGATATGCTTTAAATTTAAGGAAGGAGCAGAAATATCAGCTAGCATTAATCTCTGCGGTTACTAAGTTGCTAATTCTGTGCCATTGGCGGGAGGATTGGACTCCCTCCTATAAGGAATAGTGGGAAGAGTTTCTAAACGCATTCTATGCGGAAAGATCAGCTGCTAGTCTATCGAGAACTCTATCCAAATTTTCTAGGTACTGGGAAAGGCTTTTTCAGTACCTTAAGTCTAATTTTGGAATTGGCTAAATATATGTTTCTCCTTGTTTCCCTTCCTCTCTCTTAACTTCCTTACTTCTGTCTTTTACAACCCTTTATTTTCTACTTTCAAATTACCCGTAATTGTGTTATTTGTCTAGATATCGTATATGTTTGCTAGCAATTACTTTTGGTGGTTATATATGAATTTAGTGCTCTGGTAAGAAATCTCTTTGTATGTTCAAGATATATTGGCAGAGTGAGAGTTTATTTATTTATGAGTATGTTCTGTTTTGACAGCTTCTCCTTATTGAATTCCTGGTGGGGTCTTATATAATTATTTTTACATCTATAGTGAAGGAAATGTTGGTTTTATTCGGGTTGATAGCTGGGGGAGGGTTGATTTTCTTCTTAATTTTAGGGGTTGTGAGGGGTGGTGGGGGGGTAAAAGGGCTTTCTTTTCTTTTCTTTTTTTTTTTCTTTTAAAATCAAGGAACCACTAATTCTGTAACTTGTTTCATGTATGTACATTTGTGTATTGTGGTTTAATAAAATTTGGTATTTAAAAAAAAAAAAAAAAAGCAGCTCACCTGAGTAGCTGAGGAAGCCGAATCTCCAGCCTGATAACTTTCGAGGCAGCTCCCCCCCCAAGCTAGGCACTCGGGACAATCAAGCAACTGAAGCAACAAAAGCAGCTCACCTGAGTAGCTGAGGAAGCCGAATATCCAGCCTGATAACTTTCGAGGTAAAGAGAGCCTCTTCTCTTCGTCTGGACGCCTGCAGAGGGGTGCTACCTGATGAACACTTATATTTTATGAACTTTGTTCCCTGTTCACCACTGGGTGGGCTTGTTATTTGCTTCTCTTTGTGCTACTAAGGCTGAAGTGTAAAGCTATGGACTCACTGGTTTCCCTAGAGTTGCCTTGCTGATTACACCTTAAAGCCAGATATACCAAGCAGCTAATATAGATCAGACTTGTTTAATATGGTGGTATTTGGAACTAATTGCTGATTACACCTTAAAGCCAGATATACCAAGCAGCTAATATAGATCAGACTTGTTTAATATGATGGTATTGGAGCTAATTGCTGATTACACCTTAAAGCCAGATATACCAAGCAGCTGATATAGAGCAGACTTGTTTAATATGATGGTATTGGAGCTAATTGTGCTTGTAACTGAAGGCATTAGGTTAGCTGGGTCCTAGTGTGACCTTATTTTGGAATAGCCCTGTTTGCTTAGAGTGGAACTCCTTTGTTTAAGTCACAACATATTCTCCCGCTGCATATTAATGAGAGGCTGTGTTTTCTCCACTACATAGGCAGCTCCCCAAGCTAGGCACTCGGGACAATCAAGCAACTGAAGCAACAAAAGCAGCTCACCTGAGTAGCTGAGGAAGCCGAATCTCCAGCCTGATAACTTTCGAGGTAAAGAGAGCCTCTTCTCTTCATCCGGACGCCTGCAGAGGGGTGCTACCTAATGAACACTTATATTTTATGAACTTTGTTCCCTGTTCACCACTGGGTGGACTTGTTATTTGCTTCTCTTTGTGCTACTAAGGCTGAAGTGTAAAGCTAGGGACTCACTGGTTTCCCTAGAGTTGCCTTGCTGATTACACCTTAAAGCCAGATATACCAAGCAGCTAATATAGATCAGACTTGTTTAATATGGTGGTATTTGGAGCTAATTGCTGATTACACCTTAAAGCCAGATATACCAAGCAGCTAATATAGATCAGACTTGTTTAATATGGTGGTATTGGAGCTAATTGCTGATTACACCTTAAAGCCAGATATACTAAGCAGCTAATATAGAGCAGACTTGTTTAATATGGTGGTATTGGAGCTAATTGTGCTTGTAACTGAAGGCATTAGGTTAGCTGGGTCCTAGTGTGACCTCATTTTAGAATAGCCCTGTTTGCTTAGAGTGGAGCTCCTTTGTTTAAGTCACAACATATTCTCCCGCTACATAGTAATGAGAGGCTGTGTTTTCTTCACTACATAGGCAGCTCCCCAAGCTAGGCACTCGGGACAATCAAGCAACTGAAGCAACAAAATCAGCTCACCTGAGTAGCTGAGGAAGCCGAAACTCCAGCCTGATAACTTTCGAGGTAAAGAGAGCCTCTTCTCTTCGTCTGGATGCCTGCAGAGGGGTGCTTCCTGATGAACACTTATATTTTATGAACTTTGTTCCCTGTTCACCACTGGGTGGGCTTGTTATTTGCTTCTCTTTGTGCTACTAAGGCTGAAGTGTAAAGCTAGGGACTCACTGGTTTCCTAGAGTTGCCTTGCTGATTACACCTTAAAGCCAGATATACCAAGCAGCTAATATAGATCAGACTTGTTTAATATGGTGGTATTTGGAGCTAATTGCTGATTACACCTTAAAGCCAGATATACCAAGCAGCTAATATAGATCAGACTTGTTTAATATGGTGGTATTTGGAGCTAATTGCTGATTACACCTTAAAGCCAGATATACCAAGCAGCTAATATAGAGCAGACTTGTTTAATATGGTGGTATTGGAGCTAATTGTGCTTGTAACTGAAGGCATTAGGTTAGCTGGGTCCTAGTGTGACCTCATTTTGGAATAGCCCTGTTTGCTTAGAGTGGAGCTCCTTTGTTTAAGTCACAACATATCTCCCGCTGCATAGTAATGAGAGGCTGTGTTTTCTCCACTACATAGGCAGCTCCCCCAAGCTAGGCACTCGGGACAATCAAGCAACTGAAGCAACAAAAGCAGCTCACCTGAGTAGCTGAGGAAGCCGAATCTCCAGCCTGATAACTTTCGAGGTAAAGAGAGCCTCTTCTCTTCGTCTGGACGCCTGCAGAGGGGTGCTAGCCCAACGGCGCTTCGCGCTGTCTGCCCCACCCACCCAGGGGCGGCTGTCAATTTAAGGATCCACCCCGTGACATCACATCCGGTGACATCACGTCCTGTTGCCCAGAACCTATCTCCCCACTTTCCCATTTGCAGGTTATACCTGCTGGCCACTAGAGGGACCTATGCTCCCTCACTGCTTCCTACTCCTACCTGTACAGCACTACTTCCCTGGGATCTTGCTCACCACAATGTATTGGCCCTGCCTCATGCTCTGCCTGTGCCTATCCCCACTAGCAGTGCACTTACCCACCCACTTACCCACCTGCTAGTCCGCACTGTGCCCTGGCACCCCTCCCTCCCCTTTCTCCTGAACCTGCTCTCCTGCCCCTTGGGACCTCTGTGTGTCCCCGTCCTCCCTGCCCTCCCCCTAGCTTTCTCTTCACCTCAGGCACATCTGGGTGTCTTCTTATTCTTGCTTTCCCTTCCTGTACCTCCCTGCCCACCCCCTGCTCCCTTAGCCTCCCTTCCCCCCCATGTCAATCATAGGAAAACCTCTCACCATCTCCCAGCCAGGGTGTTAGTCATGCTACTACTCCTGTCGGGGAACATTCATCCAAACCCTGGCCTGTTCCCAGGAGCTCCCCAACTGCACCACAGGCCTATGCATGGTCTCCATGAATATCTGTAGCCTCCTAAAAAGTTTGACTCACTACAATGCCTGGTCACATCAATTAACCCTGATGTCATCACCCTGGTTGAGACTTGGCTGTCAAAATCCTCCCTGACTCCTAGTCTCCCTTCCTGGTTTCACCCTTTTCCGGTCTGGCCGTGTTGGGAGGCACGGGCGGCTGCGCCTATTTATGTCAAGGAATCTCTCCCATACTAGCCCTGCCCACTCCCATCCTTGACTCCAGGGCCCAGGCGCTTATGCTGAAACTAACCCCTGACCCTTTAAAGGGACCCCTTTATCTGACTACTGCATACGTGCCCCCCAGGGACCAAACGCAGGCCATTGCCTCTCTTACAGAATACCTTACCTCTCTACCTCCTTCCGCTGATCAAATTCTGTTGGGTGACTTAAATGTAAATTGGCTCAGCCCCTCCTTCTCCTCTACTCGAGACTCCTTTTCTGCAATAGACCTAACGCAACTAGTTACCCACCCTACCAGGACTAACCCCAAGAGAGGCTCCAGTACCCTGCTTGATGTGGTACTCACCAATAGCCCTAATCGGATCCCCAATGTACAAGTCCTCCCAGACTCTCTCAGTGATCACTCCCCCATTCTATTCCACTGGTCATCCTCAGTCGCCAAACCCATAGCACAGTCCACATGCCGGTGGCGTCTAATACCTGGTGGACTGATAAAACTTAAGGAACTTCTGTCCCAAATTGACTGGTCTCCTATACAGGCAACTCCTGACATCGACACAGCTCTCTCCTTCTTTACCCGAACTTTTAATAATGCCTGTGATATCTTTGCCCCAATGTTGACCCGCCGTTCTAAAAGGCAGAATGCCCCTGGTAACCCCAGCTTTGATCCACCAGCTCAAACATAGGGACAACCTATGTCACCTGCACATTGAGACTGGCCGCCCGATGACAGGCATTTATATGCTGCCCCAAACAAGTGCACTGGCCATCAGAAAGGCCAAGTCTGAGCACCATCGGTCCTCACCACTGCCTCATGGGGAACCCCAGAACCTTCTGGGATAACATTAAACAGTTAAATGGGAGTGCACTCCCCACCCACCCAGATCAACATTAATGGCGTGATCTCCTCAGACCCAGCCCTCATAGCCAACCACCTCAACACCTCATTCACTGACCTTAGCCCTATCCTCCCTACAAATTTTTTTGACCCTCCTCCCCCAGCACCTGCCATAAATCTTTCTCACCCTTATTTTCTCCTCCGCCGTGTTTCTGCCCAAGAACTTAGGCCGCACCTTGTCACTGCCCTCAAGAGTAATAGTACAGGCAGTGACACCCTGGATCAATGTATCCTACGGCTGGTCTTAGACACAGTCCTTACCCCGATCACATGCCTCATCAACCACTCTCTTTGCCTGGGGAAGGTTCCAACTGCCTGGAAAGTCACCACTGTCACCCCTATCTTTAAAGGTGGTGATAGGACTGTGGCTGGAAACTATCGACCGATCTCCATTCTCTCTCCTCTCCAAGGCCTTGGAAAAGTGGTGGCCTCTCAATCTCTGACTACCTCTCCACCTACAATGTCCTTTGTCCTGAGCAGCATGGCTTCCGAGGGCCACAGTACCAACACAGCCTCCTAGAGTTCTCCAACTTTCTCCACCTCCTCCTTAGACACTGGTTCTCTGGCTGGTGCTGTCTTCATTGACCTCTCGAAAGCCTTTGACACTGTCTCCCACCCCTCCTTCTTGATGCCCTTAGTTCTCTGGTTTTGCTGCTGGGCCTATCTCCTGGTGCACCAGTTATCTGTCTGACCGCTCACAGGCGTGTAAAAATCAATGGGACCTACTCAGACATCTGTCCCATCTTTTCTGGGGTTCCCAGGGCTCCATTCTGGGCCCTTACTATTCTCCTTTACCTTAGCACCCTTCCACGCTCTTGCTCGGGGAACATTCTATTGTACGCTGATGATGCAGTCATCTTTGCCTCAAGTCGTAACCCTATTGCCCTCCAGGACTCGCTGCAGAAGTCCTTCACTGAAGCCGAGGGCTGGTTCAAGGAACATAGATTGGTGATAAATCTTAAAAAAAAAAAAAACATGTTCTTCACTCATCCCCAAAACAAGTCCTGCAACTTCAAACTCCTCATTCACTCTGGGTCCTCTTTCCCACTCGAACAAGTTTGCTCCTATAAATACCTAGGGATCCATTTTGACCCTTCCCTCTCCTTCCATGGACACATCGCTGCCCTAGCCACTGCCACTAATATCCGATTGGGCATCTTACATCGGTATAAACACTGCCTCCCCCCGGAGGCTCTTCGACTCACAGTCACCTCCTCTATCCTGTCCCTAGTGGACTATGGACTGCCGGTGTATGGTGCTGCTGATCAGACCGCACTCCATAAAATTCGCACTACTCTGAATAAGGCCTGCAGGTTAATTACTGGAGCACCTAGGCTGACACACACCTGTCTACTGTACGCTAAAGCACTGGTACTGGATCTTGATGAGTGCCTCAAATATCTGACCTGTACCCTTACAAAAAAGACCCTCCTTGGGCTATCCCCACCAGGATTGACCACCACCATACGCCGCTCTGTCCCACTAGTTCACACTCAGACCTCTGGGAAAACCTCTTGTCATCCCTAGAGCTAGGACCCTCACAGCCAAAGAGCCTTCAGCTTTAGGGCCCTCCTGGTTCAACACACTGCCCCCTCCATCTCCGGTCCAACTATATCGTGCTTCAAAACTTCATTACGTGAACCACCTTATTAACACCCGATGCTGTAACTGCCACTAGTACAGCCGTACTCAATACTTATGACAAAGCTTATTACTAAGCTGCTAAGGACAACATAACTCTGGTATTGTTTACATCAATCCTACCTGTACCAGCTTGTTTGTATCTATGTCTTAAGTTACTGTTATACTTATGTGTTGTACTGTTATACTGTGTATTTTCGTTTGTCTTACTGTGACAAGGTACCTTTGTAAATGAGCCTATGGCTCAAAGGTTTTCCAAACTGCTGTTTAAATAAATAAATAAATAAACAATCAATAGATTGCTATTTAACCTGATTATCATTTAGGGATTACTCATGAAAAATAATGGACCCCCTTGTAACATTCTCACACCCCAAATGGATTAACTTTCAGATAGTGTACTTAAACTGAAATTACAGCTAACAGTTCTATAAAGTCGATTGTGTAATTTAAACCAGAACAAAGCTGTACTCCAAAAGGGAGCATGATATTGCTTAAAAAAACTAATAATTGACTGTGGCAGGCTACGTATTTGCAGCAACCGCTTCTAGGGTAGATAAGGACAAACGGGAACAACCAAAAATGGTGGGTTTCCCATGCTCACTATCATTCGTGAACTTCAACAGTAAGTTAAGGCAAACAAAAAAACAGTTCTTGCACCCTTTATAGGTCCCCCCAAGAGTCAATAAAAGTCTTATAGAAGAAATCTGTCTCTCTCATTTTTCATATATAAAGACAGCAGAACACCAACTGTTGCAAATCCCATCTAGCCTGTTTCTTGTAGCAGCCCACTACTCACAAATCAGTCCTCCAATTCAGGATCTGAGTGAGCCAAATCGAGAAGCTCTCTCCTGCTCATCCTGGGGACTGCTGAACTGCCAGGTTTTGCTTTTGTAGACCACTCTGAACCAAGCTGTTAAAAGGAATGAATGGATGATCCTCTGAGTTCATAGCCGCTGCCGCATTATATCAAAAGCCTTCCTTCTGGCACGTGTCTAAAAAGATAAGTTTGGGTAAAGTTTAATGTCGGACCCATTAATGACCAGAGGCTAAACTGCATGGTCTGCATGAATTACTGCATCTCTGATCTCTGAGCCAGTCAATATTAAAATAATGGTGCATGATTGGTTCGATGTAGAAGGATGAACCCTTGGATTGACCAGGTAGGCCTTGGTAAATGAGGACCATTGGAAACTTTCTGGCATATTCAGTGTTTTTTGTAGCCAGGTCACCAGATAATGAGGCAGCATAGTCCCTTCCACTCCTTCGGAAGTACCGATGATTCTAACATTTCCCAAACATATTTCATTTTCAATAGCTTCCATTTGGCTGCAGAGTTGTCTATTTTAGTTGGTGAGGGTGGCAACCATAGTCAGTGTGGAAACAGACCATTTCTTAGCCATCGTTACTGCTCCCATTAACTTCTGAATCACTGCATCATGAGTCTCCAATTTCTTGAGAATTTTCTAAATTTTTGAATCCATGGCCCTCATGGACTTGATCATTGCAGTCCAGGATGGCTCGGATACACTTTGGGTTCCACTGCTACAGTACTCCCACTTGCTGGTCCCAGGGTCTTACTTGTGCTCGACTGTTGTTGATCTTTTTCTTGCCCTTGTGGTTGTGCTTTCTGCAGTACCATCCTTAAAAGTTATATCAATCTGCTCCGGAGGGTGTTCTGCATCGAGCTCTGGTATTAAATTTTCTATAAAATGCAGTTTTAACTGCAATTTTGAGTTTATTTAGTACCACAAGGTGAGAAGGTACAAAGAAGTGTGACAAGCCTAGAAGATGGCTCTCTATCACCCCTCATGGTGCAAAATAATAGCACTGTTGGCAGTGAGAAATGTGTAAACTAGCAATTTTTGCACTTACCACTGAGCCACCTAACTGCAGTTTCTAATTGTTGCGATATATACACACACAGACTAATACATATACACATATGTCTATGTCTTCTGTTAGCACCCTTTGCAAACTGTGTGAGAGGCCTTTCGGCACCATGCAATTCTGCTTAAAGTTGGACCAGCATAACATTCTGTGGTAATTTGCATATGCAGCCCATGATGCTTTGCATTGTGGGGGCATGTGTGATTTTGTATTTTCTTGAAACTTGGCTTCCCAGCCAAATGCCCTTTGGGGTAACCCTTGCCTCAGTGTTTACGCACAGAGGTTCTTTGTTCTTTAAATAGTTTTTATTTTAATGGGTTCACCACAATATATCCCAGGCACACTGCCTTAGGGGTAGCTGGTCCATTCCACTGGGGTGTCAAACAGACGAGGCATACTGATGAGTCCTGGTAGGATGAAACACGGTTCATGTCTTCTGTTAGCACCCTTGCAAACTGTGTGAGAGACTTTTCGCACCATGCAATTCTGCTTAAAGTTGGACTAGCATAACATTCTGTGGTGATTTGCATATGCAGCCCATGATGCTTTGCATTATGGGGGCATGTGTGATTTTGTATTTTCTTGAAACTTGGCTTCCCAGCCACATGCCCTTTGGGGTAACCCTTGCCTCAGTGTTTACACACAGAGGTTCTTTGTCTTTTAAATAGTTTTTTATTTTAATGGGTTCACCACAATATATCCCAGGCACACTGCCTTAGGGGTAGGTGGTCCATTCCACTGGGGTGTCAAACAGACGAGGCATACTGATGAGTCCTGGTAGGACGAAACACGTGTCTATGTCTTCTGTTAGCACCCTTTGCAAACTGTGTGAGAGGCCTTTCGGCACTATGCAATTCTGCTTAAAGTTGGACCAGCATAACATCCTGTGGTGATTTGCATATGCAGCCCATGATGCATTGCATTGTGGGGGCATGTGTGATTTTGCATATGCACATATATGCATATATATTCCAGTTTAACACAGCAGTGCACTGTCTACACACATTTTTACAGATAAAAAAAAGGACATTGAGGGACCATTTTCTTTTTTTTTTAGGCTCCAAGGAACATTGGAGGATGGGGGGTTGCCATTAGACACCTCATTCAAATTAACAATGACATGCATAAGTCTGAAACCGATCTAGATAGCAGGGGAATGTACACTACCATTTTTTGCACTAACCACTAAGCCACCTAACTGCACTTTCTAATTGTGATACACACACTGACTAATACATATACACAAATATGAATATATATATATTCCAGTGTAATATAGCAGTGTACTGTCTACACAGATTTTTACTGATAAAAAAAAGACATTGAGAGATCATTTTCTTCTTTTTAGGCTCTGAGGGACATCAAAATGTGGGGGTTGCCACTAGACACCTCATTTAAATCTGCAAAGACAGGAATAAAGTTGAAACTGATCTAGATAGTGGGGGAATGTAGACTAGCAATTTTTGCACTAACCACTGAACCACCTAACTGCACTTTCTAATTGTTGTGATACACACACTGCCTAATACATATACACATATACAGTATGCATATATAGTCCAGTATAACATAGCAGTGCACTCTCTACATACACACAGAGCACTGCCACACATACACTAACACACATACACAGTCTTATATGGCATTTATTTACTTACTGAATGCATCTAACCCTAACTTTTACTGTATTTATGGCAAACATTGTGTTTTGCACTAACTCATTGTACTAATCTATGACATGACTGGGTAACTAAGGTAGTGGACCAGGGAGGTGTGGTGGCTGTGGCTTATCTGGATTTCAGAAAGATCTTCAACACCATCCCTCATAGAAGGCTGATTAACAAACATGCAGCCTAGGGGTAGAGCCTAAAATTGTTCTGTGGGGGAGAACTGGCTGAATGACACAAGTCAGAGGATTGTGGTAAACAGGGAGGACTCTAAAGAGAGAGAGGTGATAAGCAGGGTTCCACGGGGTAAGTGCTGGGGCCAGTCCTCTACAATGTCTTTATTGGGGACATTGCAGATGGACTGGATGGGAAGGTATGCCTCTTCGCAGATGATACAAAGGTATGCAGTAGGGTGGACACTCCAGGGGGTGTTGAATGAATGAGGGAAGACCTTAAAAACTGGAGAAATGGTCTGAAGAATGGCAGCTGAGATTCAATGCAAAGAAGTGCAGAATCATGCACATAGGGCACAAGAACCCAGAGGGAAAGTGCAAACTGGGTGGGGAGATACTGACAGTCAAAAACCAGGAAAGGGACCTGGGAGTTATCACCTTGTAGAACCTAAGAGAAACTAGGCAGTGTGATAAAGTGGCTGGAAAGGCTAGCTAGATGCTTGACTGCATTGGGAGGGGTATCATGAGTAGTAAGAGGGAGGTCATCTTGCCCCTGTATAAGACACTCATGAGACTGCACCTGGAATACTGCATCCAGTTCTAGAGGCCTCATCTGAGAAAGAACACAGACAGGGTGCAGTGCAGTGGAGGTCAACTAAAATGGTGCAGGGCCTGTGGGATAAGACCTATAAGGAAAGATTAGTTAATATGTATTTCCTGGAGGAAAGCGGGGGGAGGAGGGCATGATTGAGACATATAAATACTGTACATCACTGGTATAAACAGAGTATGGGAAGGAAACATCTTCCAAAGTAAGAGATTTATTTATTTATTGAAATTTGTTGACCGGGTAGGCCCGCTGAGACAACAAAGTCCCTTTTTCAGGGCCAACCCAGAATTAATTACAGATAAGAGACACAAGAGCATACAATAGACAAAAGTAGTACAGTTAATCGCATAGGTACATACATAAGTAATATTACAGTACACAAAAGAGAACAGGTAGCATTAGAAACAAGACAAAACCGGTCAAGACTAAGGAGGTGTAAGGGGCACCAACAATTCAAGTGCAACAGCACTGATTGACTACCAGTAAGTGAGATTTTAGGGCAGTTTTGAATGAGTACAGAGAAGAGCAGTTAGCCAGAGCTGCGGGTAGACTGTTCCAGAGTGACGGGGCAGAACTGGCAAAGGACCTGTCACCAACTCGGGTTTGAGCCCTGGGGACTTCCAGGACAGGGTGGGCAGTAGACCTCAGGTCACGTTTAGCTGATTTGAATAGGAGAAGTCCATTTAGGCTAGGAGGAGCCGGGAGCTTGGCTGTTTTGAAGGTCAGACAGAGTGTAGGGAATGCAAGCCTGGCCTCAAGTGATGGCCAGTTCAAAGAGATGAGAACATTGCAGTGGTGATCACGGGGGGTGGGCAGAGGCTGCAAAGTGGGCAATTTTATGATAAAGGACTCTGAGTTTGTTGAGATCCGGGCCCCGAATAGGTTGAAGTACGGGAGCACCATAGAGAAGCACTGGGAGAATGGTACCAGTGGTGATAGCCATACGGGCTTCCCTGGAGAGGAATCTGCCAAGTCTGTATAAGAGGCCAATTCTTTGATGGAGGATTTTGGTGGTAGCCTCAATGTGCGGGCTCAGGGTTAGCTCCTGATCCAGGTGCACTCCAAGATATTTTGTGGATGCACATAACTCAAGTGGAGTCCCGCTGGCTGATGAGATCTGTAGGAGGTTTGATCTATTGGCTCCTAACTGTTTGGTACCGAAAAGCATGGCCTTGGATTTATTGAGGTTAAGGACTAGTTTCGTGTCCACTAGCCACTTTTCTAACTCTCTGAAGTCCTTATTGAGGTTCTGGCCTAGTTGAAATAAGTCCTTCAAACTCCTATAGATAATGGCATCGTCTGCATACAGTTGGATGTTGGCCCCACCACAATGCTTTGGCATGCTATTGATGAAAATAGTAAATAGCAGGGGTCCAAGGATGGAACCTTGGGGGACTCCTTGGTGCACTGACTTAATTGTAGAGGTTGTACCCTTCCATTTTACCAACTGCTTCCCAAGTCAAGGGGGCACAAAATGAAGTAAGAGGGGGAAGGCTCAGGGGAAATGTGAGAACATATTTTGTTATAGAGAGGGTGGTGAACAGTTGGAATAGCCAACCATAAGGGGTGGTAGGGTCCAAAATGATCACAAAATTTAAGGGGGGGCTCCAAAGTTCAGTTTGGGCATGGGGCATCACACTAGATAGGGATTAGTTGGGCAGACTAGGTGGTGATACGATTCCCACCCCCCCAGCCTGACCTCTCACTGAGTACCCACTACCCAGCAACCCCAGACCTCCCTACACACCCTCATTCACCTGAATAGGTCCCAGTATGAAGATCCACTTTCCCATTGAAGACACGTCTCACTGCTGGAACTGGTGACTGCTATATGAGAAATAAGCTAAGTACAGTTCAGTGTATTTCAATGGGTTTTTAACTACACTTACCTTATTAGCAGTTGCTGGTTCCAGCAGCAAAACATGTCTTCCATGGGAAAGTGGATCTCCACACTGGGATCTGTTCAGATGATTGAGGGTGTGTGTGAGACCCCGGGGGAGTGTGGGGTGGAGTGTGCTCAGTGGGAGGTCAGGCTGGGGGTGCGAGGTTGCATCAGCAATGGAGCTGTTTTTACAGATTAGAAAAAGATATCAAGGGACTGTGTTCTTCTTTTCAGGCTCCGAGGGACATCGGAGGGTTTGGAGGTGCCACTAGACACCTCATTTAAATCAGCAATGACATGCCTAAGGCTGAAACTTATCTAAATAGCAGAGAAATGTGGATTAGCAATGTTTGCACTAACCACTGAGCCACATAACTCTACTTTCTAATTGTTGTAATACACACACTGAATAATACATATACACATGTATGCATATACTGTATATTCCAGTGAAACATAGCAGTGCACTGTCTACATACACATAAAGCATTGCCACACATACACTAACACACGTACATGGCTTTATATGGCATTTATTTACTTATACATCTAAACTTAACTTTTACTGTGTTTAGGATAAGCACTGTGTTTTGCACTAACTCATTGTACCAATCTACAGCACGACTTGGTAACTAAGGTGGAGGACCAGTGAGGTGAGGTAGATGTGGCCTATCTGGACTTCAGAAAGGCCTTCGACACCACCATCCCATAGAAGACTGATTAATAAACCCACTGAGCAGCCTAGGGGTGGATCCTAAAATAGTTCTGTGGGTGGATAACTGGCTGAATAGCAGGAATCATAGGTTTGTGGTAAACAGGGAGTACTCTGGAGCAAGAGAGAGAGAGAGAGGTGAAGAGCAGGGTGCCACAGGGGTCGGTGTGGGGCCAGTCTTCTTCAATGTCTTTATTGGGGACATTGCAGAGGGACTGGAAGGGAAGGTATGCCTGTTCGCAGATAATACAGAGGTATGCAATAAGTTGGACACTCCAGGGGGTGTTGAAAGAATGAGGGAAGACTTTAAAAAACTGGAGAAATGGTCTGAAGAATAGTAGCTGGGATTCAATGCAAAGAAGTGCAGGATCATGCACATAGGGTACAAGAACCCAGGGGTAAGGTACAAACTGGGTGGGGAGATACTGACAGTCACAAAGTAGGAAAAGGACCTGGGAGTGATCATCTGGGAGGACCTAAGAGAAACTAGGCAGTGCAATTAGGCAGGTGGAAAGGCTAGCCAGATGCTTGGATGCATAGAGAGGGGTATCACAAGTAGAAAGAGGGAGGTCATCTTGCCCCTCTATAAGACACTTGTGAGACTGTACCTGGAATACTGTATCCAGTTCTGGATGCCCCATCCAAGAATGAACATAGACAGGGTAGAGGCAGTGCAGTGGAAGGCAACTAAAGTGATGCAGGGCCTGTGGCATAAGATCTATGAGGAAAGACTAAAGGATTTAAATATGTATTCCCTGGAGGAAAGGGTGGGGAGGCACCATTGAGACATACAAATACATCACCAGTATAAACAGAGTACAGGAAGGAAGGAAGGAATTTCCAAAGTGAGAGATGCTCCAGATCATGGGGGTTCAAAATGAAGTTAGACGGGGAGGCTCAGGGGAAACTTGAGAAAATAGTTTTTTCATGGAGAGGGTGGTGGACATCTGAAATAGCCTACCAGAGGGAGTGGTAGGGTCTAAAACTCAATTTTATGAAGTCTGTCAGAAATCTGGAGAGGTCCATTTCTCTACTGTGATAGTAACATGTCTGCAGGGCTCTATCCAATTCAGCCATAGCATACCATAGCCTACCAGAGAGGGTGGTAGGGGCTAAAACAGTCACAGACTCTAAGGAGTGGGATAGATACAAGGCTATCCTGGAGACGGCGGGGGGGGGCTCCTGACTTCAGTTTGGGCATGGGGCATCACACTAGATAGGGTGGGTCAAGTGGTCTTCATTTACTGTCAACTTATATGTATCTATGTACTCATCTATGATAAGCAGCAGGACTAGAACAAAGTGCCATACACACACAGTAACACACAGGCACTGGTTCATGTTCTGAACTGTGCACTGCTAACATATAGCATTATAGCCATTTGCAAGCTGACTAGGAAAAGGTTAATATACCAGGAAAGGGTTAACAGAGTGGTGCGCGCACGTGCACACACACACACACACACACACACACACACAAACTCTTGGAGATCTCCCTCATGAACTGATAAAAAAACACAACTGTTAATACACTGAACGAGTCCATTGATTGTAATTTAAGCTGGCATGAGTATGCTCCATGTAGAAGAGATTTATGAATGAATCAAAAAAGTTTTAGCCAAAATAGTGTGGAGCAGGGAGAGGAAACTGCTCTAGTGGAGTAATTCTAAGAACACTCAAATTTATGAAGTCTGTTAGGAATCTGGAGAGCTCTATTTTTCTACTGTGATAGCAACATGTCTGCAGGTCTCTGCCCACTGCAGCAATAAAAAGGGGCCCTTGTGTATTTAGGATGGACCTGGAAGGGGCAGAAAAGGAACAGCCAGAACTATGTCAACTACCTCATGCTGCTAAATCCGTTTCTCCCAGGCCTGAAGACGAACCCTAAATGAAGTCCCTGTTCTTTGTTTCAGATCACTAACTGTGTGTGTAATATTAAGTTTAAAGTGCACGCTGCATTCTTTGTGGGGACTGTCACTTTATTAAGTTGGTTCATTGGTGGGTTGGCCCTGTGAGGAGGTACTGCATCCCGTGTTGGTACTACAGTGGAGCCTACCGAGATGCAGTGCAGTGTCTCAGGTTGCAGCATGATAAAACAGATTAACTGCCATTAAACATGTATTGTTCCCTGCAGTAACTCAGCTGCAGAATGCTAGGCATTGTTTTTCATCCTCGAGGGCTCTATTGTATACTTACACCATGCCTTCATAAACCTTTCTGTGGGTGAGGAACCACGCTATTTTATTCTAATCGAAATACAAACCCCCAATTAGGAGTTTTAAAGGTTCCAGGCTACTTGGCCTTGTTAAACCCACAAGACAGGGTTGTAGCCCATCTTCTGTAACATCAACTATGACCCAGTAGGTGGGGAGATACCTAAAATGAACTATAAGGTAAAACCTTAAAAAAAAAAAAAAATCCTCCCAGCTCTGTTCCTATGCCCTGCTGGGTGGACCTTAAGTGATTGCTCTACTTGCCACTCAAAAATAAAATTATTAGATTTTAAAAAGGCAAACTTCAACCAAATGAGGACCAGCATAAGAAACAACTTAATTGATCTACTAGTGGATGAGGTCAGTTTCATGTGGGGAAAATGTAACAAAACAATCAAGACAGTCACTGATCAATGCGCCAGCAGGGTTACCAAAGTGAAAAGAAAATGAAACCGCTTATGGTTTTCAAAGGAAGTGGCTAAAATAGTGAAAGAAAAACAGAAGACGTTCAAGCTATACCAGGGAACAAACAAGGAAGAAGACTGGATGTTGTACAAGGAGAACATGAAAGAAGCCAGCATAAAATAAGGCAGGAAAAAGCGCAGACAGAAGCAAGTATAGCAGAGGCAAAGAGAGGAGACAAATCCTTCTTTAGATACATCTGGGAAAAAAGGAAGACAAAATGAGATATAGTCAAGGAAGGGAAAACAACAGAAGATGACCCAGAAAAACCAGAAATCCTGAACAAGTACTTCTGCTCGGTATTTACTGAGGAGGGCCCAGGGGATGGCCCAGAAATGGCAAAATGCAACACCCCTGAACAGGGGGTTGATACTAGCCCCTTCACAGAGACCAAAGTACTGGAGGCACTAAATAAACTGCAAGTTGACAAGGCCATGGGGCCAGAAGAAATGCACCCCAGGATTTTAAAAGAACTGAGATTAGAGTTGGCTGCCCCACTGGCTAAACTATTTACCAAATCCTAAATAGTGGGGAAGTACCCAAAGATTGGAAAAGGGCAATCATGGTCCCGCTCCACAAATCGGGCAGCAGGGAGGACTCTTGAAATTACAGGCCCGTAAGCCTCACATCCATAGTGGGGCAGTTAATGGAGACACTACTCAAACAGAGGATCATGGCATTCCTGGAGGCTAGCAGCCATCAGAACCCCAAGCAGCATGATTTCACAGCGGGAAGGTCATGCCAGACAAACCTGATTGAGTGTTTTGACTGTGTTACAAAGGTTATAGATGGGGCGGTAGATGTGGTCTGCTTAGATTTTAGCAAGGCCTTCGACTTGGTTCCACACAGAAGGCTGGTAAAGAAGCTAGATGACACAGGAGTTGGATCAGAAGTAGTTAGTTAGATGGGTTAAAAACTGGTAATAGGGCAGAACTCAGAAAGTGCAGGTAAACGGAGCACTGTTATCAGAAGGTAGAGTAACCAGCAGTGTGCCCCAAGGTTCAGTATTGGGGCCCCTGCTCTTCAATATTTTCATATCGGACATAGCTAATGGACTACAGGGAAGGTGTGTCTGTTCGTAGATGACACCAAAATATGCAACAGGGTCAACACCCAGCAGGGAGTGGACAAGATGGAAGCTGACCTGAAGAAACTGGGAGAATGGTCTGGAGCATGGCAATTGAGATTCAGTGCCAAAAAGTACAAAGTCATGCACATAGGAAAAAGAAATCCAAATAAGGCATATTACCTTGGAGGGAAAAGACTAGCTGTCTCCACCCAAGAGCGTTATTTGGGAATCATTATCACAGACAACTTGAAGGTAGGTAAACAGTGTGAGAAGGCAGCATTAAAGGCCAGCAGTATGCTGGGATGCATTGGGAGGGGAATCACAAGCAGGAAGAAGGAAGTGATCCTGCCACTGTACAGATCACTGGTTAGGCCTCACCTGGAGTACAGCATCCAGTTCTGGAGGCTCCACCTCAAAAAGGACATTGACTGAGTGGACATGATGCAGAGAAGGGCAACAAAAATGATTCAGGGACTGCACGAGATGTCTTATGGGGATAGACCGAAAGAACCGAACATGTATTTCCTGGAACAGAAAAAAGAGAGGGGTGACATGATCGAAACATTCAAGTACATAAAAGGCATAAACCGGGTACAAATAGATGATCTCTTCCAATTTAAGATGGGCAGCAGAACCAAGGGACCTGATCTAAGGCTGCAAGGAGGGCAGTTCACCAACACCAGGAAGGTTTTTCTTCACAGAAAGAGTGGTGGATGCCTGGAACAGCCTGCCTGCAGAGGTGGTGGGGGCAAGCGCAGCGGTAGGTTTCAAGAATGCTTGGGACAGATACAAGGGAGCCCTTAAACCCAAGGACAGTTAGAAGGCTAGGCTAAAAGACAATGGGCAGACTAGATGGACCTGGTGGTCTCCTTCTGCTGTCAACTTCTATGTTTCTATGTCTATGTTTCTACTGCAAACTGCAGTAAGCACACCCTGCACTGACTTCTCTCTGCAGCAGTACATGTATTTCTGGTCTGCCCTGCATAGAAGCTACAGTTAACTGCTGTTAAATTTGGTAGCTAGCTATAATTATAATAAATATTTTTTTTATGATTTCAACATGTTTTTTTTTCTCCAAAAACAACTGTTTTCAAGGAGCTCTGCCTTTGGTCCTTCTCTGCCAAAAGAGAGCTGGAAGGTGTACCAAGACAACACGGCAAAAGTGGATCACAATATTCAGCATCACTGATTGGTTTCTGCAGGCCTTGCGGCTTGCAAAAACTTGCACGTACTGTACACATTGTGCTCCTTGTAAGAAAACCACATCATGCTGTCACCATGCAGAAGAACCAAAAGGAATCCTCATTCCACGATACTTTGGACCCCTTTACCAGAGTCAAAAGTGCTGGTTTTGTGCAGGCCCACCAAATTCCACCGAATAACAAAAAAAGATTAGCCACATACTAAATGAAAACTGTGCTTTCAGGAAGGATGCAGTCCTCAGCTGAGGAAAAGGTTGGAGGGAAGCATGGGTGGTTAAACTGAAGCATGGGTGGTTAGAGCAAAGCAGCATGGGTGGTTATAGCAAAGCAGCATGGGTGGTTCCTTACTGATTCTATAGGCAGCAGAGCAGCCATCATTTTAAGATGCTGAAATCATGGGGATTCCATGCAGTGACAACAAATTCCATGAGGTACCGGTTGAAGAAAGCAAAATCCACAAACCAAGCAGTATTTGATGATTTTTACCAGTTTTACTGTGAAAAATGGAAAACCAGGGTCCTTGGATTTGTGGTATCTCTGCAACTACTGTGGGTCTACTGACACCATGGTTCCAGCCGTTGGACCACACACGGTCTGTTCACTGTTAGTTTAACATATTTCAATATTCATCACTAATATTATGACATTAAGGGCCAGATATTCAAAACTTTGCGTGGTCCGCAAACAGTTTGCGTGGGATTAGCACGAGATTAGCGTGGGACTGCCATATTCAAAAGGCCAACTAGTGCAGGCAAACAGCAGAAGCGCCGGGCAAAGCATAATGATATGCAAGGGGCATAGTGAACATGAATAAATTCGCTATGAGATATTCAGTGACTAGCACTGCACTAAGGTGTTTAGCGCGACATAGCATGACCCATAGCGCAGTACAATTTACCACCCAGGAAAAGCTGGTCTTAACCCTGGGCAAACAGCTTTTAAGTCATTGGGTATCGCGCGCTGGTGCTTGTATCGGATTTGGCGCTTATGCTTCATGCGTGATCGGCGTGTTTAAGCGGGCCCAACATACGAGTACAACACTTAGAAAATGCCAGACATGGAGTACACATGCTGCTTGCTGATGGCACCACCATGATGCCAGCAGCTGCCACCATTCCGAGCCAAGCACGGACAGTAAGGGGTGATCTGACCCACAGGGGACAGCATGGTACTGTGGCCATATAGCACACACCTGCAGACCATATGTCTGTGGTGCATAACAAATGCCAGCACACACCTGCAGCACTGTGGGCATGGTGGCCAGTGAGGGGAGGGTGTATGAGTGGCCAGACCTCACCACAGTCCAGGTGTGGCCACAAGGCTGGGACACATTGCTCAGTGCACATGGGCCAGTAGTGCGATTATGCCACCACCTGTGTGCCTGTTGGATCCTACATGCCCCCCCAGCCACCTACCACACAACTGTACAGATGCCACAGCACACACTGCCGGCCATGTACATGACACTGTGTGCATCCCATGCCACAGCTGCAGCATCTGTGGATCACACAACAGCATAACAGTAATGTCCACAGTCAGTAAACACCTGCACGTTGGTCCTGTCACTGTGTACAGTGCAGCTAGCATCACTGCCCTGCACGCCATAGGCAGTACTGTGTCCCTCACACTAGTGGCCCCTTTGATACTGTAGTGTCTGCTGTGCACTGTAGCATGCCCTACAGTGTGACAGTTGCATGTAGCACCAACACCACCTGTGCCTATGCTGTCTTGTCCCCTGGGGTACAATATGCTATGCTATGCTGTACTGATTACATGTAGCCCGCAGCTATCATCGTGCACTGCCAGACTGACCTACAGGTGGAGCTGTGGTCAGACCTGGTTAGCCCCTGTACTTCCAGACTGACCTACAGGTGGCTCTGTGGAACCCTGCAGTAACGCTGGGCAAACTGCATGCAAATCAGGGCATAATGAGATACTAATCTGGTTGTTTGCCCAGAGACTACCTAAGTAGGCTCATTTGCATGTCACTTTTGAATATGGCACATTTTAGCGCCGGGCAAGCAGCTTAGTTCTGCGCTAAAGCCACGCTAATGGTTTGGGGAATATTATACAGTTTTGATCACTGTTCTTTCACATCTGCTGCTGCCTGCAGCTGTACTGAGTCCACGCATTTGCTAGCACACACATTGGCCACATAGTTCGTCTCTACCTGCCCTCACGTTGCTGTGCACTGTGTTGTTGTGGTTTGCACTTCCTGGTTGCTATGTTCAGTGCTGTCTTATTCCAGGGCTACATTTGCCCTGCACTCCCAGCCCAGTTTGCACTGCCTCATTACCATGCTATATTCAGAGGCTGTTTGCCCCGGGCTATTCCTTTTGAATATTGCTTGCTTTGTGCTCCAGGCTAAGTTTGCATGCCAGGCAGTCTTAACTTAACCCAGGGGTAAAGCTTTGAATATCTGGCCCTAACTGTTTTACATCGTAATGTCAAAAATAGGAAGCAAAAGCTGCTTGCTATAGTGGCTGCTCAGGGACATGCTTGCTCACAGAAATACAGCTTGTCATTTTTGTCTCTATTGAAATCTTGCACCAGTTGTTATAAAAAATAATGCCTTTGTAAGATTTATGAGGATTTTTCACACACTCTCGGTGAGCGATAATCTCATAAATCCCTCGAGCTTCTCTTTCAGGGTTTGTGAATTATCACACTCCTCATGTGAAAAATCCTTATAACACACACCTGCTCAGGCATTTTTATTTTTTGGGGGAAAATGTTTCACCAGGAATTATTCTTCTATTCTCTATATATTTACTGGTTTGTACCGTTTATAACCTGCGGACAGTAGCTGGCAAACTCCATTATTCACACATGTGAATAACGAACTGTGAATAATGGAGTTTGCCCAAGCACCTTTCAGACATGCTAAGCGAACCTATTTGATTACACCTGGGCACCTCCATGTCTCCCTGCCCTCGCGCTGCCAACCCGTTTGCGCCACACTTGTAAATCGCCAAACCACAGAGAACTTCCTCATCACGCAGCACACATTAAACTGCAAAAAATGGTCTTTATCAAATCTAATTAAAATAAACACAAAAATGGCAACCTGTTCCCGCTTCACACTGGGCACTGAATCCAACCACCTCAAGTTCATTGAAGAGAAGAAGAACAAAAATACGATGAAGAAAACTAAAAGTGACACACAGCTCTTTTCAAAGTTCCTGACCGAGACCAGTGAGTCAACAGAATTCCTCAGCACGCCTATGGGGAGCTGGACACCAAAATAAATCTCAGGAAAAATAACAAAAAAATGTAAATCTCGTTGTGCTAATTTTTTTAAATTTACTGGTGCTTTGAGAATTGCAGTTTAGAAAACAGCTAAACAGTGCTGAGTCACTAATAGGCTGAAAGTTGAGGGGGACTCACATAGAGGAGGACCCTCAAAGGGGGGGGATTGTTTAACCAGAAGAGGCACACTAAGTCAAAGCTTGTTTCCAGGTGTAACCTGTTAGCACAAGGAAGTTAAATGACTTGCTCAGGATCACACAGTATGCAAGTGGTGTCTGTGGGATTCAAACCCAGGTCTCCAGGTTTGCAGCTCAGAACCTTAAACTACTGTGCTATACTGCCTCCTTATTCGATGTAACACAGAAAACTGCAGTTCTCAAAGTACAAGTAAATATACAAAATAAAACCTGGGGGGAAGTCTGGAAAATTTGAATTTTATGCACACACTCGGTGTGTGATGCCAAGATAAACCCCTCAGGGTTTATGGGGCATCACACACCTCGGATGTGCATAAAATCCTCATTAACCACACTTCCCCATGAATTATTCTATATATAATTACTGGATAACAGTGTTAATACACTATTTTTACATACTTCTGAACTTCATAATACACAGTGATAGTATACACATGTGTGTTATTGCCCAAGCATTACGGAGCTTGTCTCACACTCACTGCAACATTAACAATTTTTCCCTTTTCAAAATGTTCCCTTGTATTGCACTATTTTACACAGCTAAATACATGCTACCAAAAAACTGGCAGTACAGTACCTCATGAAAACATTATCTTTCAGCTCTTACAAAGGTCTCTGTAGTTAGCAGCCCACTCCTTCGGTCCCATAGCCGCCATATGGTGTTGGAACCATCCATTGCTGAACCCAACCCAAAATGACCACCGGGAGAGAATGAAAACACTTCAGTGGCCATAGCACTGTTTCCTTCATTTCACAATTCACATCTCTGTTGATCTAAGTTAAAAAGATGTTTCATTTATTAGCTTTAAAAACTTTTGAACTACATGATGTTTCTTGTTTAAGCCCACTTCTTTTTAAATGAAGCCTGTTATAGGTATACAGTCAGGGCAGGGGTGATGTGTATAGAAATCCATACACTCAATAACCCCATTGTACTGACAGTAGCTACATCGCAGAGTCAAGCACACTAATGGCCGTGCGAAACCAAAACTACATCACGGACAGCATGCATTTTCATGGTGTGTTTACTCATCAGTGGCAGGGTAAGTAATTAGGGACAGTGTATGGTGGACAAAATACTACTGTACTGTATACAAAATAATATATGGTCAACCAAGCCAACTTGGCTCTTGTTTCTATCTTGGAGATTGTGATGATATCAAGGACCTCTTGAACTTTGCCCTTTAGGTCTCTATGGTGTCATGAAAGCCCCTTAATGAAAGCACAGACTTGTTGTGTATGGTTGACCATACATTACATATTTGATAAACTTTGCAAAGGTACTGTATGTTACTGTTTTTTTTTATATAGATATAGGTTTGTCTTCCGGCAGGGCTCTGGGCAGGCAAGCTGCAGTCCTTTCTCAGAGGATCTCAATTCACCTTTTATTGGCTTCAGGGCTTCATTAAGCCTGCCACAGTGCCCCATTTTCCATTTTCTCCCATCAGTCCCAGAGCAGCGGTGAACACAGGCGAGTGCATGTGTGTGGAGACACGTGCATCCTCCCAGAAACCATGCACCTTCCATGCTCCCAACGTAAGTCCCCCAGACTGCCCTTGATCTGATATTCAGCCTCCACTGAGTGTCAGTTGAGAGTAAGGTGGCTAGCCTCCCTGATCTGGGAGAGGAGAGCAGCCCAGCAGCCACTACAATACCTTCCCAGCCCTCCCCCATCCTCCAACCCCCAGTGGCCCTAGTTTGCCTCCAAACGTGGGTTGCATACATGGCATGAAGTGTAACATCCAGTACCTCAACCTTCAGCACCACTGGGTCAGCTACTGCATGGTACTGTTTTTCAGTCTCCTATTTTTACAGGCTCTTGTATGCAGAAACTTTTCACAGAAAATAAAACAAGCATTTGTCAGTGCCGACTGTGCACTTGCATGTATTTGCTGTGTAATTGTTGGGCATAAACAGTGTAGCAGCTAAACATAAATTAATAAAATTAATTGTGATTGTAAAATCGACATAACTGGGAAATGAAGGGGTTTGCACATAATGTTGTTTTCTTAGTCTTAAATTTTCAAGATGGTACAGTACAAGTCACATTAAACTGTTCCATCAACTCACTGGTGTAGCTATTTTTTTTGTGATTCTACTGCAGTGGCAACTTGAATTGTTGAAGCTTTTAATTCTTTTCCAACCATTTTTCACTGCCTATTCAACTCACTTGTACCTGTTTAGTGATATGGCAGTAGCTGTTTTGCAGTGTTTATGCAATGCATATTCATGGCATTGTTTATAAATATCACAGCATTCCTTAAGAGTTATTTAGTCTGCCTTCTGAAATGAAACTCATAAGCACTCAGCTGAAAATCAACCTTATAGTCCTAACAGCTAGTTGCAAACCAATACTAAGCTTTTACTAATTCATTGAATTAAACACTGCACAGATTAGGAAACCCATTGAACAATGCTACACCAGTGAGTTGAGGGAACAGTTTAATGTGACTTGTACTGTAGTTCTCATTACCTCAATATATAAACGTGTTGGGTGCAACTTAATGAATGCAACCCGAAATGTCACTTTGTGGAACAACCATAAAAACAGGTTTTGAAGAGGTATTTCAAAATGACACCTGCTGTGTTCATTTGATGGGGTAAAAAATATGACTATGGTGAAAATGTGGTCTAACAGAGTAATAGAATGCAACTTTATGAGAAAACATAAAAAATTTCAATGTTTATAACTTTCTTTTTGAGATTTTGACCCCAAATGCTCGGCCTAATCTTTTTATGACACTACCTTATGAACATGACAAGTGTTTATGGAATCATGGCCAAAATGTCATTTTATGGCGCAAGAATGAAAATGTATTTCAGGCAAGTTTTAAAAAAGAAATTACACTTGTTAGGTTCTTGAGGTGGGGTAAAGAAATGTCTATGTTAAAAATGTGGGTCCAGATCTGGCAAAATAGCAAAGTTACAAGTACATGTTGAAGAATTTCAGTCTTTCTTTATAACCTTGTTGTTTTTTTTAGATTTTGATATCAAGTTTTCAGCATAGTCTTTTTATGACCCAACCTTAAAGAGCTCCTGACATATATGTATGTGTCTGCAGATTTTAACACTTTGGGGCATGTTTTATTAGGACAGCGGTTACCTTAGATGGTGATGGATCATTTTCCTCATTTTAACAGCAATCTTAATGCCACCCACTACTTGGGTGGTTTTCCTGCAGTTTTCCAACTGCTACCAGCCTAAATCATGAGTGACATCACTTGTAGGTAGGTGTTCTGCTCTGAGTTGTGGAGGAGAAGCCTCAGGATATTTACCTGGTTACTCAGTTGTTTGTTATACATAGCGGTATTGGGTACTGCTGTTAATAGGTGACAGTTTGTGTGATAGTCACTGCATTGATATTGTCATGTGGGGTAGTGCAATCAGCTAGATTAAAGGGGCAGGTGCACAGAGACATTTCTTGGGCATAATCTAGTGCATAAATCAGCCACAATAAGGGGGTGGGGATGGAGTGTCCCTAGAAGGGAATGGCCAGCCACCGCAAGGAGCAGAGGTGGATCCGCAGCACATATAGCACTTGAAATTTCTTCCCACCCACCATAGCCCCATCCTCTATTAAATGTCAATGGAAGGAGGGGCCATCGGCAAGGGGTGTTGGCTTAAGTAAGAAGGGCAGCATCGAGGAAGTGCCACTACCAAGTCGAGGAGTAGACTGTGTCAAGAACTTAAGACAAGACGGTCAGGGGGACATGATAGCAGAACTGCATTGATATTGTCTTGTGGGGTACAGCATGCAGCTAGATGAAAAGGGCTGATGCACAAGGACATTTCTTGGGCATAATCTAGTGCATAACTCAGCCGCAATAAGGGGGTGGGGGTGGAATGGCATTAGAAAGGGGACGTGTGAACTATTTCTGAAGCAGCAGTAGGGGTATGCCATGTGTTAAATTCTTCAGTAGACAGAATTCTATGTTAACAGGATTGTAAATTATGTAATACTGAGGCTAAAAGTTGTATGCCTTAGGTTAAAGGCTTCCAAGCTGTTTATAGGGTTGATATAAGGGGAAAAGACTGGCACAGTGAAGTTATACTAGAGCTAGGAGTTTATACCTCAGGTAAAAGGCTTCCAAGGTGTTCTTCAAGGGCATTAGGCAGTAGGCATTGAAGGGTAGAACCCATACAGCAGTTGCTGTGCTGAAACACCTAGGACTCTTGTTGCATTAGGAAAAATGGAGGGGCAAACAAATTGGAGGGACAAATAGAGTGGAACGGTGACAGGGTTGAGGCATGGTCCCCAGACTGCAAGGGCAGGGGGCATCTTTGGAAGGGTGGTAGGGTGTACTGGGTGCAGGTCGGCCATAGTACTAGCTATGGCATGGAAGATGAGGGGCTGCATGGTATGAGGCAGCTGGCACAACTAAGAGAGGAGGTGAGGTTGTTGAAATGGTTGCTAAGATGGACAGGGATTAGGGGTAGAAGAGAGGACAGGTGGGGGTTCCTTTGAGTGAGTAGGACAGGATAGGGACAGAAGAGTGAGCAAAAGTGGAGTTGTAGGGAGCCAAGGAGCAGATGCAGCAGTAGACAGGTGTAGTCAGGAGGTGGATTGGAAATGCATGAAAGAGTACTCAAGCAGGGAAGGAGGAGTGCAGTTGGGCATAAGGGGGGCTTCTGGGGGCTCAGGTAGAGGCAGTACAGGACACAAGAATGACCAAGGGGGATGGCACGAGATAAGGCCCAAAGGAAGGGATGAGGGAGGACACCCAGTCAGAGGCTACAGGCAGTGGGCATAGAGCATAAAAAAGATTTGTGTCTCCACAGTATAATTGCAGAAGTCATATGGCAGAAAAAAGCCCCAAGGCATGCTTACAAAAAAATAGCCGCCGCGAAAAATATAGGAGGGCTCAAGCTCCCTTATTTCCTCATTTATTACCTGGCTAGTCATTTAAGTAACTCTTCCGATGGTTTCTACTTCCCCCCAGCAGACTTATCCCTGGGATATAGGCCAATCTGGCTAGATGTGAAATATAGGTTATTGCAAGAAACTGGCCTGTCCATCTCCACCTTGTTATATACACCCTGGAAATCACTATCTCAGAAGGTAAAAACTCAGTTCTGGGTACTTCTCTCTGGGTTTGCTCCCATGTTTGGACCCTAAACAAACTCCCTGTCTCTAAAGATGTCACACAACCTATACTCAACAATTTGAATTTCAAGATTGGGGGCCATCCCATCAAAACAGAGTGGTTACCTCAGCTGGGGGAATTGAATGCATGTGATTTGTTAGAGGAAGGGGTATTATTGCCATCCATTGAGATACTAAAACATTTGCAATTAAATAATATGGCTATTTTTAAGATCTACCAGCTGACATGTCTTAACCCACTGGTTTGGTTCTGACCCTAGGACAGCTGACTTTTCAGAACTTGTCTCTTCCATTATTACCCTAGTTTCCCAAAAACATGCAGTGTCTAAGCTCTGCTCTCTTCTGCTCTCATTTTCCCCAGAATTAGATGGCTCATCCCCATACTGGGATCAGTTATTACCTAGATCCCCTGTGGAATGGCAGTCCATCTGGAATGATTTATATCAATACGTCCTCAAGATAGGCTGAGAATGACTCAATTTAATATTATAAACAATCTCTATTACACTCCACAGAAGCTGGCATGTATGGGGAGACTGCTTCTCTCCAAATGCACTAGGTGTGGTCAGGGAGAAGGTTCGTTGCTTCATATATTCAGGGAGTGCCCTAAAATAGCACCCTTTTGGTCCATAATTGAAGCGAGAGCAGGCCCCTTATTAGGATTACAGGGGCTATTTACTCTTGAAATATGCATATTGGGAGACTATAGCACAATTTCAGTGAAGGATCATAAATATTATTTGTCTCTAATTTCATTATCCCTGAAGAGAGTAGTCCTGAAGCATTGGCTGGATCAAGGTACACTTTTTTGTATCAAGACTGGCTACATAAATTAGTGTATAACCTCAGAATGGAATGTATGATTCGAGTCTCTGGCATAGATGCCCCGATTTTGATAAGAAATGGGGGAAATATATGCGTTATATACTAAATAACTTTTAAAGTCTATTAATTAGGGTTTGAACATGCCTAGATTGCCACCAGCATGTGAATATCGTAATGTGATGTGTAGGTGTCTTTGTTCTAATGCAATATTACATTTCCTCATCTATTTCTTTGGCGGGAGCTCCAAGGGGGGAAGGAGGGGATACCAGGGACAGGGGAGGGGGATTGTTGTGGAACATCATGATTGCACTTGTTCTTTGTATATTGTTGAACTGAATATACTCAATAAAGTTGATCTAATTTAAAAAAAACAAACAGATTTGCACCACTAGTGCCATAACATGTGGGTGAGAATATGAAGGTTGGAGATGAGGAGGACTAAGGGGAATAGGAGAGATAAACATGAAGGATGGCTCAGTAGAAAGGGGGAAGGGGGAGTCCCCTCATGAAAGAAAAAAGAAGACAGCAAAAATAAAGATAAGGGTGCAGGGGTGAACCCACCCCAAAAAGGGCAAACCCTCAAGAAAGGGGAGAAAATGAGCGCAGGTTTAGGGGGGCTAAAACAAGACAGGTATGGGGAAGTGACCCCAGCACTGGGAAGTTCAGTCAAGGCACGGGAAAGGGCTGGACAAAAGGAGGAGATAGAGCCCATGGATAGTGGGGCAGGGGAGCATGGCTTCACAGAAAATGCCTGTGGGGGCTGGGATCATGTAGACAGAAAGGGAAAGTCAGTACTCGGGGTGATACCATGGGTAAAGAGGAAAGCGAGAATAGGGTAGACAATGGAATGCAAGGAGCTGGGAGAACAACAGAAGAGAAAAACAAGCAGAAGGTAATGGAGTGAAAGGTCTTACTGGTCGGGGACTCAATAATAAAAGGAATTCATTTGGGGGGGCAGGGGGAACAAAAGCAGTAAAGTATGGGTCGAATGCCTGCCAGCTATAATGGCGGTAAAGGCCATTCACTATATTCCTTCCATGGAGAAACAGCAGGATGGGAAAACACACCTGATGTTCCACCTGGGAACAAATGATCTGGCAGGGAATAGCTCGCTGGAGGTGGAAGCAAGATTAAG
The DNA here is from genome assembly GCA_016271365.2 of Neoceratodus forsteri. Classification (NCBI taxonomy): domain Eukaryota; kingdom Metazoa; phylum Chordata; order Ceratodontiformes; family Ceratodontidae; genus Neoceratodus; species Neoceratodus forsteri. The sequence goes on from CM057450.1 coordinate 1,087,576,974, forward strand.
AGTGCTTGCTAGGTACTGCAGCAGCCTGTGGTTCAACTCTGTGGCTTTCTCAGAGGTGTTGCCCATACCAAAGGCAAGTACTGAGAGGAGACGGAGGATTGAGGAGTTTAATAAATGGTTGACAGGATGGTGTGAACTGCTGGGGTAAGGTTTAGTAGGGGACTGGAGAACAATGTGGGGGAGGAGAGCCTATTTGCCCTGGATAGACCACACTTGAATAGGGAGGGTACGGCAGTGCTAAAGTGCAAGATAGGAGAGTTCATAGAACAAAACTATAACTTAAACTAAATCGGGGTTGGGTGAGAACAAACCCACACCACAGGGCAGGAGAAATGGGGTGCTGCCAGCCTCCCACCCAGGATGGAAATGACCAGGGTAGAAGAGAGAGGAAGTTAATAGGCATCAGGGCACAGAAAAATGGGTCAGGCGAATGAAGAGCCATGTGCACCAATGCCAGGAGCCTAGGAAACAAGATCCCAGATTTAGCAAGCGGTCATGGCTGAGGCAGACCTGAACATTGTGGGAATTATGGAAACGTAGGGTCATGATGACCAGGATTGGGATATGGCAATACTGGGGTATATACTATTTAGAAAGGACAGAGGGGAAAGAGAGGGGGGTGACACTATATGTGAAGGTGCGCATTAAGGCCATGGAATTGCAGGGTAGATGGGGGACCGAGGCTATATGAGTATCATTAGACACAGGGAAGGGAGAAGTTGTACGTACCAGGGTGATATATAGGCTGCCAGCGCAGCAGGATGAGGTGGATAAGGTAATGGTGGAAGAGATCCAGAGGATTGCAAACAGAGGGGGGAGGTGCTGCTGATGGGGGACCTCAACCTGCCAGACATGGAATGGTGCACCCAATCAGTGGCATCCACCAGTAGCAGGGAAATCATGGACTCCCTAAAGGGGTCTCCCATCAAGCAGCTGATAATGGAACTGACCAGGGCGGGGACGATCCTAGACTTGATTCTTACAAATAGGAAATGGGTGGGAGAGGTATCCATAGGGGAGAACCTTGGTACTAGTGACCACAGCACTATTTGGTTCATGGTAAAAATGACTGCTGATGTTCTTCGGACCAAAGTGAAGGTGCTAGATTTCAGGCATGTAGATTTTAAGAAAATGGGGGAATGCATTCAACATGCTTTAGCAGTGGGTGGGGGAACTTGGGGGGTGGAGGAAATGTGGGATGCAATAAAAGGGGGTCATAGTGGAGGCCACTAGCCTCTGCATCAGGAAGGTAAATAAAAATAGGATGAAAAGGAAGCCACTTTGGTTTAATAGGGAAGTGGCAGAGAAGATCAGGGCAAAGAGAAAGGCATTTAGGGAGGTATAAAAGGACACAGAGGGAGCAGGATGGGATATATAAAAGAAGAAGCAGAAGGAAGCTGGTTTGGAGGTCAGGAGAGTGAAGACAGGAACAGAAGAGAAAATAGCCAGCTCAGTCAAGGAAGCGGCTAACATCTTCTTCTGGTATATGAGCGAGAGGAGAAAGTCAAAGGAGGGGATAATTAGGCTGAAAAATAAAGAAGAGGGGTTGATGGAAGATGACAGAGAGAAGGTAGAAATACTTAGCAGCTATTTCTGCTCAGTGTTTATGGTAGAGAAGGAGGGGGAGGTTAGAAACATCAGGGAAAATGAGGGTGTGGGGGGTTGACTCTAGTCTGTTCCAGGTGCAGGAGTTCCTGAGGGAGCTTGAGGGACTGAAGCTGTACAAGGTGATGGAGCCAGATGGGGGCACCACAGGGTACTGAGGGAGCTTAGTAAGGTACTAGCAATACCTTTGACCAGCCTTTTCAACAAATCCTTGGAATCAAGGGAGGGCCCTGATGACTGGAGAAGGGCGGATGTGGTCCCCTTTCATGGGGGGGGGACAAGGAGGAGGCAGGCAATTATAGGCCAGTGAGCTTGACATCGGTGGTGGGCAAGCTCATGGAGCAAATGCTGAAGAAAAGAATCACTAGCTACCTAGAAGCCAATGGCCTTCAGGACTAATGGCAACATGGGTTCACTGAGGAAAGGTTGTGTCAAAGGAATTTGACTGAGTTCTTTAACTGGGTCACCAGGGTAGTGGATCGGGGGGGGTCTCTAGACATTGCATACATCAACTTTAAGAGGGTGTTTAACTCTATGCAGCTCAGGAGACTACTACACAAAATGAGATGTCTTGGGCTGGGGCCAGTAGTAGTTAAGTGGGTGCAAAACTGGCTGGGGGGCAGAAGGCAGAGGGCAATTATTAACAGGGTGCCTTCAAAGTAGGGAATGGTCACCAGTGGAGTATGTCAGGGGTCGGTGCTGGGTCCACTCCTATTTAATATATTTATACGGGACACAGTGGAGGGGCTAGAGGGGAGAGTATGTCTATTTGAGGATGACACGAAGTTCTGCAATAGAGTGGATATGCCTGAGGGGGTTGAGAGTATGCACAGGGATCTGGAGAAACTGAAGGAATGGTCCAACAAGTGGCAATTGTCCTTCAATACAAAAAAGTGCAAGATCATGCACTTAAGCAAGAAAAACCAGGGAATGTAATATCGAATGAGGGGGGCATACCCTGGTAACCGAGCTGGAAAGGGATCCTGATATAATCATCTTGTGAGACCTGAAGGTGACAAAGCAATGTGAGAAGGCAGTGGCAAGGGCCAGTAGGATGCTGGGATGCATTAGTAGGGAAATCACTAGCAGGAGGAGGGAGGTCATAATGCCCTTGTACAGACAACTGGTCAGGCCACATCTTGAGTATGGAGTCCAGTTCTGGAGGCCATACCTCAAGAAGGATGTGGATAGAGTGGAGCGTGTCCAGAGGAGGGTGACAAAAATGGTGAAGGTCCTCAGTCCTTTGTCATATAAGGAATGGCTGAGGGACCTACACATGTACTCTCTGGAACAAAGAAGGGAAAGGGGGGATATGATTGAGACCTTCAAATATATCAAGGGTGTTAACAGGGTGCCAGTAGGGGACATTTTCCAGTGAAAAAGGCAATTGAAAACAAGGGAGAATGATATGCAGATAGTAAGGGGGAAGTTCAAAGGAAACATTAGAAAATTCTACTTCATGGAGAGGGTGGTGGATAGCTGGAACAAACTCCCAGAGGAGGCAGTGTGGGCAAGAACTGTGGGGGGAGGGGTCAAGGGAGTGTGGGATAAACACAAGGGTCTTTTGGATCAAGGATGGTAGGAAACTGCAAACTCCTAGCAGCTAGTTAGGCACACTGGGCAGACTGGCTCGGCCTGACAGTCCTTTTCTGCCAACACAATTGTATGTTTCTATGTGTTCAAGTGGTTTTGTGGTAGACGTATTAAAAAGCTACAAAAGAAAACACGGCAATGTAAACTACTTAGACCACTACGTATTCAGTGAAAAAAGAAATGTCATCTCGCATTGTACTTTTTTATTGAAAGAGCTTTACCAGAAAAGACTTAATGAGCCGTAAAATTAATTTCTAGCGGTGTCTGAGGGGGAAATAAATGAAACTGGTTACTGAACATGCTCAGAAAGTTATCTTCACATGTAAGAATAAATTTCTGAGCATGCTCAGTGTGGCCAGAGTGAGTGAGATAAATTTCTGAATATGCTCAGTAAACAACTTCATTTATTTTCCTTATGTTGCCCGAGATAACATGTTTATCTTGGTAAATTTATTTTCACACCTGTTGTGTAAATAGGGATTCCCTCATGATGTAGCTCCGGATATGCATGTTATTTGGTTTGGAATGTTGTTATTACACACTTGCATGAGTAGATCAACCATGAGTGCACAGTGGCATTAACAACAACATTTCAGACCAGATAACATGCATATCTAGAGCTACCTCATATGATAATTGATGTATACCATTGGAGTCCCCAACTTTATTGATTTGTCTCTGCCTACTGCAGTCCAAAAAAAGTGATGTGTAAAAAGAAATAAAAATAGTTTCTATGTGTGTGTGTGTATATGTGTGTGTGTGTGTCTCTCTCTTGCAGGTAAAAAACATGCTGTGTTACGTAAATGGATTACCTTTTTCCAGATTTTCTTTCATTTCCACTGTATTAATGATGCAAAGCCAATACTTTTACTTTTATGGTCAAAGGGACAGAATCACTGTTTGATGGTGCTGCTCACAATGAGTCAGTTAATCAGAAAACCAAGGGTTTTGGCTACTAAGCAAATAATATATCAACCGTGCAAATAACGTCAGCACTGGTCCAGCCACCCCTAGCCGTGCCTATACCATGACAATGGACTTCTCTGTCTGGTCTTGGCCAACAAATAACCACCTGGGCATGTCTAGCGCCATCACACTGAAGTATGTGCTTGTACCTGCAACCTTTTGCACTTTGCACCTTTGTTTAGCTGCACTCTGTTACTCTGTATTCTCAGCTGCTATATTGTATTACTCTGTAAGCATTTTGTAACCATTCTGTAACCATTGTCTGTAATTATTATGTTACTTGTTACTTTGGTCACTGTTGTCTCTGTTTTATGTAATGACGTGGAACCTTTGTAATGGAGTCTTTGACTCAAAGGTGTTATCCGATATTTATCAATAAACAAACAATAAACAATTTGCACAGTAGCTATGTCTTCAGTGAAAGTAACAGCTTTTATCTTCCAGATATATTTGCACTCCCATGGTATACATAGTCTATCTATCTGTCTGTCTGTCTGATCCTTACATCCATCCATCTGTCCATCTGTCCATGCATCCGTCCATTTATCTATCTATCTATCTATCTATCTATCTATCTATCTATCTATCTATCTATCTATCTATCTATCTATCACAATTTCGCTTTGAGGAGACTTTTGGGAGCATATTTTGGGGAGAAAATGGTTTGCTGCTGCCTGGCCCAGCATCTGGTTTCAGACCGGTGTGATGAGGGATATCACCTTCCTGGAAATCTTTCCCATATGGGTAGCAATGGAAGTATGGGGGAAGGCTCTCAGGAATCAGAAGGTCACATTCTGGAGTGACAATAGAGCAGTTGTGGATGTCCTAAACAAGATGGGAGTGATGCCCGAGGAGGTTATGAGGGTACTGAGGCAGTTGGTGTTAAGGGGCCTGGCATTGAGCATGTCATTCAGAGCTAGGCATATAGATGGTGTGGACAACGTGATAGCTGACTGCCTCTCCCACCTACAGATGGACATGTTTTGCGCCATCACCCCAGGAGTGGAGCCCAGGCAGATGGCAGTTCTGGACTATGTTTGGAAGATTGGATTGGGGAAGCCAAACATCTGTTTCACAACTATTGGTATATCAGGACCCTAAAAGCATATGAAACTTCTTGGAGAGCTTTTTAGGCTTTTCGAACTCAAAATGGCTGCCAGATAAGTGGGGTGGTAATGAGGGATCAGGTAGCACAATTTACAGTGACCAGCTGGAGGGAATAATATAGCACATTCGACCATGGGAGTTCATTTAGCAGCAATTGGGCATATATATACCCTGAAGGGGTGGTGGGAGGACCCGACAAAAAGTAACCTAATAAGGCGGGTGATGCAGGGTTGGATGAGGGGAGCCGACAGGGCACAGGATAGTAGGAGGCTGCTGATGGAAGCACTACTGGAGAGATTGGTAGGAATCTTGCACCAGGTGTGCACATCCAGTAGCAAAGCAGCTTTATTTAGAGCTGTGTATGCCACCTTGTATGACGGGCCCTTTAGGGTCAGCAAAGTGGAAGGTCATGGAAGGAGGGACAATTCAGCAGGACTAAAGTGGGAGGACATAGTATGGACAGGAGAAGGGATTTCAGTACTGGTCAGATGGTCAAAGACCGACCAGACCGTAAAAGGGATCAGGGTTATACTAAAGTGACACAGGAATATCACCATATGCCCAGTAAAGGCATTGCACATGTACGCAGCAAGGCACCCACGGGAAAAACACCCTCTGATATTTTTGCATGGAGTTGGGTCCCCGGTGACAAGGTCACAAGTGGTGGCAATACTAAAGAAAGGGTTGGCTTTCTTGGGGGAAGACCCAAATGAGTATTCATCTCACTCATTTAGCATTGGGGCAGACTCTGAATTAATGGACAAGGAGGCACACCAGGGGACATAAAACAGAAGGGGCAGTGGTCTTCTAATTTTATAAAAGATATGTTCGCAACATAGTGCATCCTCACTAATGGTGTTTTCCTTTCTTCCCTCACAAGCAGGTTTTTGGACAGTTAAATAAAAGTAGTGGGGGAAATAAAACTTTGACTACGCAGAGATTTGGATGGAAAGGGAAAGGGTTGGGTCTGGTTTGCTGGAAGGGAACTAATGTTGTCTCTGTTGTGATTTATTCTGGTAGGACAAGGAGGTTGAAAGCCTGGATATGCGGTCACTCCTTTGTTCACTGAGTGGAAAAATGGGCATCCAGGAGGCTCAGCGGGAGGCAGCTGTATTTGGACCTCAGTTCAATCAAGCTGACCTGGAAAGGCAAGCTCGGCATGAAATGGGCACAGCTGCTGCTGGTGCTGAGGGAAATGAGAAGGGATCACAGCCGCCTGGATCTAATAATCTTCCACCTAGGAGGGAATGATTTGGGGACCAGACCATGGCTGGACATATTTTATCAGATAAAGGAGGACATTCACAAAATAAAGGAATGGTGGCCAGAGTTTACTCTGGTTTGGTCTGATGTTGCTCCCAAAGGGTGTGGAGGCATGCAAACTGTCATAAAGCCATGGACAGGCCAGAAAATGCATGAATACCAAGGTGGACAGGCTGTTTGAGGAACTAGGGGTAGAGTCATACACAGAGGAGTAGAGGAGCAGAATGATGACTATTATAGGGAGGATGGGGTGAATTTCTCTGGGCTGGCCTGGCAATGTTTAATACTAAAATTGCTGATGCAATTGAACCCTGGATGCAGGAGAAGATGGGAAAAAGAAGGGGAAAAGTCCACCGTCCATTGCAAGCTGGAGGTGGACTAGTGGAAAATAGGGAAGGGGGAGGATAAGATGGGAGGAATAAGGGGGGAAAATAATAAATATGACATAAGACAACACAGCAGGAAGCAGGGGTATGGGTGTATGCTCGTACCCCCTTTGAACAAAAGAGAATGAAGAAATTCATCCCCCCATGATGTACATCTGGGGGGGGGGAGAAGAAGATAAGAGAATAAAGGAGAAGGAAATTAATAAATAAATTAAGAAATAAATTATTGCATGATAAAGTGGATTTGAACTGTATCATGGATATGGAAATATGTCTGATGTATATGTATATCTATGGATTTATGGATGAAAATGAATACTGGAAACCAAAGAAATTAAGTAAAGTAACTGCCAAATATGGGCACCCACACATACTTGTCTGTGTCATTATTGGTGGAGATCTGGGGGACAAAGAGGATTGCTCAGTTAAAGGAGCAGACCCCATTGTCCACAGGCCCAGACCAAGTTGTGTGGGACACCGAAGGTGGATTGGCAGGAGAAGATTCAGGAAGGGTGGGGGAGTGGTTTAGGGGGAGGGAAAATGATGTCACAAAAGGGGAGGGGCTATGAGGGTGGTGTAGGGGTGAGGTAGAAGACAGGGATTGGTTAGGAAAAGAGAGAGCAGGGTTCAGCAACAGGGGTATGTAAGGACAAGCACAGGCTCAGAGAGCTCATAATTTTGCTTTAAGGAGAATGTCCCACCCACCCACCCCTTTAAGACAAGGAATTTGGCTCTGGTGTGGTCACTGCAGAAGGTGGAGTGCAGTGGACCAGGCACTGCTGAAGGTGGACGGCAGATACACCAGTGACAGGAGAGGAAAATAGGGAAGGGGGGGAAGATAGGATAGGAGAAATAAGGGGGGAAAATAATAAATAGGACCTAAGACAACACAGCAGGAAGCAGGGTATGGGTGTATGCTCGTACGCCCTTTGAACAAAAGAGAATGAAGAAAGTCGGCCCCCCATGATGTACATCTGGGGGGGAGAAGAAGGTAAGAGAATAAAGGAGAAGGAAATTAAGAAATAAATTAAGAAACGAATTATTGCATGATAAAGTGGATTTGAAATGTATGATGAATATGGAAATATGTCTGATATATATGTACAGTATATCTATGGATTTATGGATGAAAATGGATACTGGAAACCAAAGAAATTAAGTAAATGAATTGTAAATCTGAGCACCCACACATACTTGTCCCTGTCATTATTGGTGAGGATCTGGGGACAATGTCCTCTTCAGATTCACTGCTTGGGGGAGAGGATGGATAATAGTTCGGATCATTGTCCGACTCAATCTCGTCCGCTGAATCTTCATCACTGCTGTGATCAGAGTGGTGGTAGGTGATGTATTGGTGATGACATGTTGTTTTCTGGTTGTGGCAGAAGTAGATCACACTGAACTGCCATGTCTCTCATAACCTTTATAGTCTGAGCTCCTGTAAAGTACAGTCAATGAAGAATGAATACATTTTATCATTATTTACTATACTTTAACATGAGATACACATAAAAAGATAATTTGCTACTTCTTAATGGTCCAACACAGTTGTTAGAAAAGAACGCAAGTGGTTTTATGTTTCGGATTATACAGAATCCTTCATCAGTAAACAATGGCCATTTACCTGTATTTCTGAAGACGTATTTTTGTGTAAACAAAAAGCTAAAAGCCCCTGTGTTCTTTTGAAACAACTCTGTTGGTCCAATAAAAGGTAGCACATCATATGCTTGTGTGGATCTTGTGTTACAAGGACCAACATGGCAAAAGGTTTTTTTCAAACAGTTTTTTGCTTCAGGACACTCATTCTGTATTGCTGCAGGACATAATGCTGACAGAATAATTAAATGTGCAGTGGTGTTCAGTATACAGCTGGCAGTGAGACAATGCATATTGTCATACATCTGAATCCTTACATCCAATAATACTGCATAGGTAATGATACAATTTTATTTAAAAAAATATATACTTAATATCTTCGAAAATAGGAGGAATGGGCTTGGGGTGAGGCAAAACACTTTCTCAGCATTTCCACTAATTGTGTTTCTTGGACAACCACAACTGTGCCATGGGACTCCATGCTCATTACCTGGAAACACAAAACAGTGAGATTCTTGCATCACTTGATGCCTGCGTGTTTGCCGTTGTGTTTATACCAGTGGAAAACAGGAATTTGAAAGTTCTGTATTCCATGTTAACATTATGTGTGTGAGAGAGGGGTGCATCCTAATACTATAATGATGCAAGGTTTCATTCTTCTATTTCATGACAAACAATGACACAATGTACAGTATGGTGTGTGAATAAAGATAGATGAGTTAATCTACCAGAGGTGGTGGTGGTGGTGGGGATCTATCCAAACATACACCTGTAACCAGCGGGGTCCCACAGGGCTCAGTACTTTGATCTGTGCTGTGGAATATCTTTAATGATGACATAGTATAGCAGGCCACAAGTAAGATCTATATGTTTTTTGCAGTTCACACTAAGCACTATGTGAGGGTGGACACAATGGAGGGAGACAAGAATTAAACAAATATATTTCTAGGGTAGAGAAATGGTCTGGTATCTGGCACACGGCATTCAATGCCAACAAATGCAAGATCATGAACCTGGGAACCACGAACACAGGCTGGGGGGAGTACAACTTGTCATGTCAGTGGAGGAAAATGGCCTTGGAGTGTTGGTCAGGGGTTACATGAAGCCCTCTGCACAGCACCGTAAGGAAGCAACAAAGGCAAATAAAATGATGGGCTGCATCAACAGTGGAATCACCTGTAGGATAGAGGAAGTTCTTTTATTAACAACAGTACATGTCACTGGTGATGCCTTACTCCCTGGAGTACTGAAGAGAAAGGGGGCCATGACAGAAACCTTCAATTACCTTAAAGGCATAAATAGGGATGGCACAGAGGGCATCTTCAGTTTAACACAGGAGGGTACAACGAGGGGGCAGACTGTGAAACTGGTGGGAGGTTGACTTTAGAAGGTAATGAGGATGTCATTTTTCACTGCAAGAGTTTTGACGGGGTGGAACTAATTGTCAGTGGAGGTAGCTGTATCCAATGTGATGGTCACTTTCCATGGGGGGTTGGACAGGCTGCAAAAGAAAAGTAGCATGGGAGGAATCAGCGCCGGGAAGTAGAAGGGGGAGTGTAATGGGGTGGAGGTAGATGATTCCAACATAAGGAGCACAGACTTCTCAGGCAAAGTAGTAGGGATAACAGAGATTTCTCATTGTTATCAAAGAAATACCAGCAATGGAAAATCACATTAGTATGATTGTTCAAATGTATGAATGTGTGTATGATGGGATCATGGCTGTAAATAAAATGACAATTTATACTGACTTTATTACATATAAAGCACTTTAATTTTAAGGGCCTGCTTGCCTTTTTCAGATATAAGTAAAAGCAATGGTTGGCAGGAACTTTTAGTTTTAGCCATTGGCTGTACTCTTTCACTGTCATGCCTAGAAGCAAGTCTCAACCAATTAGGACACAGGGATTTATTTTCCTATTTAAAGTGAAACTTCTTTGTCTGAGGGGGCCACAGCTCCTTGTAAAGCAGGGCCTGATTAGTTGTTTCATAAATAGTATAAGTTTTGTAACATACTGTGTCATATTATATGTAAAATCATATCTGTTCGATCCTGCACCCTCAACGCTTGCATTTCACAATTTCAGTTACCTCCCGGCATGCCCGCAATTACCTGCGGATGTCAGTAGTGTAACATGTTGTGCTGGGATCAGTCATGGTTCCTCCATAGCGTTATTGTAGTCATGTAGTATCTCAAAGCTCTGGTCAGGAACTGACGACTTTCTGTGCTATACCGAGACCAGGTACATACGGCCAGGCACCCTGCCAGTATGTGCCTGGTGTCAATATAGCACGGAGAGCCATCAGCTCCAAACCTGAGCTTTGAGAAACTACATGAGTACAGTAATACTATGGAGGCACCATGGCTGATCCATCCATAACACATCATGCTGGGGACAGCCATGGGTAATTATGGGTGTGCCGGGACGTGATTGAAATTGTGAAATTCCAGTGTGTGGGGTGCAAGATCAAACAGACATGATTTTAAATATAATATGGCACAGTAAGTAACAAAACTTATACTATTTATGAAACAGCTAATCGGGCCCTGCTTCACACAGAGGTGTGGTCCCCTCAGACATTGATGTTTCCCTCTAATGTCAACAATTAGATGTGACTGGGTGTTGGTAGTATTTAGATGCATACAAGCCAAGGGGCGAAATGGGGTAAGAGGCCAAATACAGAATGCCTTAATATGCTGTGTATGTGCTTGTGTGTGTGTGCAACTTATTATTACCAACACTAAGCCATGTCTTATTGCTTATAAAAAAATGCAGCCATAGGCTACATTTCCAAAAATTACTTTCTAAAACGTTTCTATGATACAAAAAGTATTTAATGTATGGTCTGCTGCTGGTGACCGTACTCACAGTCAATCCAAGACATCGACGAGCTTGCACACCTGACTTGCCAAACGCTGCCTGTCCAATGAACAGTGCAAAAATTTGCAGTATAAATTAGTAGGTGTCCAATTTATGTTTTTCCATTTATTGCAACTGTGAATTACAATTACTTTGGTAAGCTGCTTAATATAAACCAATAGTTCTCAGACTTTGTCACAGTGAGCCTCCCCAAATCCATGGAAAAGATTTTGAGCCTCCCCAAAAATTGAAATAATCTTGGCCCCCCCCCAAAAAAAAATTACATACTGTACTTTGCGCAGTACACCATGAATAAATTGAAACCCCTTTGAGTAGTTGGCTCACATTCAGTTCTTTGTCTTATACTGATTTGGAACCTTTGAAAAACAGCTCCTGTGCTCAAAGGTGTTATCTGAATACCAAATAAATAAATAAAATAAACAAATATTATTATTCAGCTTATTGTACCCCCCCCCCCACAGGCCAGCCTATGTACTCTGCTATTTTAATTCTTGAACCATTGTTACCCCTTATTGCAGTACCTTCATGGGTCAGACTACTTTTTCTGTTTTCTCTCCATATGAAATAACCTTTCCACATACTTTTCCTCTCCCCCTCCTCCCCTGCTCCTAAGCAACTTCTCTGGGATTACTTTGCTCCTTCCTGCTATTGCTCTTAGCACTTCTATGCTCAACCCTTGTATTTGGGCTGTTCTGCCATCAGACTACAAATTGAGCAATTACCATAACTCAGTTTATTGTCCATATTTGTTTGCGCTATTGCTCATTGTGTATTTCTTGATTGTTTGGCAGTTATCTTTTGAAATGTATTCACTCCCTACCCTTCTCCGGGTACACTTGAAATAAGCCTTGGCTCATTCACCTTCCCTTGTCACCTATTAGTAAATAAATACATTAAATTCACTTAATAGTATCCTCTTTCAGTTTGCATCATCTCTTCACACAAAATATATAAAACTTAACATTTAAATACAGCACTTTTTCAGACTTGCTTGAGCCTCCTCTGGAACAGGTTGGGACCTCCCTAGGAAGGCTGGCCTCACCATTTGAGAATCCCTGATATAGACATAATTGTAACATTATAACATGGGCAACCCAAAGAGGGACATTGGAAAGTGGCAGAAGAGTAGATCATTACTATTTCCATATGCCAAGATTAGACCAGGTTGCACAGAATACAGTGCGCAATACAATGACTGAGAGCTGGTACAGTATGATTTTATTTATGGCCAATGGAACCAAAGTCTTGACAAGTGGCTTGCAGAACAACTGTAAACATAAAGCCAGCCCACAATGTAGAGACATAGAAAATTTGAATAGCTAAATAATGTTACAATATCATTCAAATCAGTGTGAATGCATTATTACCTGTACTCTGCATGCATGGAGATGTCTGTAGATTTGGAATGCATAATCTTAAGTTTAATGGGGACACCTGCACACAGCAGTCCTTTGTTTCTGTTTTGAGAGTCTGAGTCTCCACAGTAACTGCTTTACACCATTCAGATGTTATTGGTGTATCATCCTCAATCTCCTGGCACTGGTTGTCATTGGTTTCCATACTGTGCAAAAGGTTATCAACCAACTGTTGACAAATGTGCATATAACAACATATATTGAAAAACAACACCGATATCGACATGTACATAAACAAGCATCTGTCAGTGCCCAATGTTTGCTTGCTGGTATTGGCATTGGTAGTGCAGGCGTTAGAGAGATGCATTATAGGAATGGCAGTGAAGTATTAAACTAATGCCAGCCCCCACCCCCACCCTGCAGAGACTGACAGGCCTTTGGGGGTGTGCCTTTGGGTTGTTGGCCATAACACTCATGCCATTCCACCCTGAAGATACTGACAGGTATTGCGGTGTGCCTTGGGGTCTTCAGCCCTTATGCTCACCCCGTTCCATAAGGAAATAAGCTGGGATGGGTGCAGTAGAGGAGAATGGGGTGAACATTAGGACCAAAGACCCCAAGGCACACCTCAAAGCCTGTCACTGGCTGCAGGGTGGGGTTGGGGGTGGAATGGTGTGAGCATTATGGCTGATAACCCCAAGTCACACCCCTGATGCCAGTCAGTCTCTACAGGGTGGGGCGTTATGGTTGGAAACCCTAATGCCCCAGGTGTTTGTTGGTATTTTTGCTCCAAATTTTCAACATGAGCTTTTTGGGACCCCATCTCATGTACAGTGGCACTGTCATTTCATTGCTCAATCCTGAAAGATGATTTCGCACAGCGACTGTGCCATTTGGCACCACAGGTGCGAAAACACATTTTAGGCAGGATGTGAAAAATGATAGCTATACTGTTTATGAGGAGGTGTGAAAAAATGGCAATGTTGAAAATCTGAAAAATTGGTGAAGTTGTGAGCATGTGTAGAAACTGCGCAATGCAAGCCTGTAACACAATCATTTTTTAAAATTTTTTCACCAAATTTGCATCATGTTTGTTTTGGGACCCCACGTCATGAACAGTGGCCCTGTCATCTCATTAATCAGTCCGGAAAGGTGATTCTGCTCAGCAACCACAAAATCACCTTTCGGAACCGAGTAACCAAATGACAGTGACAGTGTTCATGAGGAGGGGTCCCAAGAACCTCATGTTTTAAATCTGGGGCAAAAATTCCTAAAAATGGCTGAGATATCAACCTAAGTTGAAACCCCTCAATGACTCCCATTATACAGCTTACCGTCATTTCTTCAGTTTGCCGGTCGGCTTTGAAGAGTGCAGATGTGTCCTGGTCCATAGAAGATTGCTGCTCCTGATCTCCAGAGGTAAGTATGAGGTAAGGGGGAGGTGTGGGGAGGTTGGTCTGCAGAGGGAGGGTGGATGGGGAGATGACGAGGGACTGTTTTCTTTTTTACAGGGGGAAAAAAGACTTTGAGGATGGTTTTCTTTATTTTACAGGTTAACAAAAATATTTAGGTACAGTGGGGTGGGCTCCCAGTGCCACAATAGTGTGTGTGTGTGTGTGTAGCATGCCGACACAGGGATTGGGCACCCTAATGTCGCACTTGAAATATTCAGGTTGGGATATCTGACACTGGGAGGGCATCCCAGTGTCAGAAACATAAATAAAAAATTATTTTGGCACACTGGGGTGGGCTTCCAGTGTGTCACATTAATGGGGGGAGGGAGATACATGCCAACATGGGCATTGGGCACCCCGATGTCGGCTTTCAGGTGAATGTGTGGTGGGCAGGGGGAACCATCAATGTGGAAAGCCACGCTGTGGCTCATTTATTTATTTATTGAAATGGTTCACCAGGAAAGGCACTCCAAACAAACAAGGTGCTTGGCGGCAGGAGCTGACAAGAACAGAACTCTGACAATGCGCATGGCCAGAGTCTTGTCAGCTGCTGCCAACAGAGAGAAGAAGTTTGCCAATTCTATGGTGCCTGAGGGACGAGCCCCATAAAGTGTCAACTCATAACCATCCCTGATTGGAGTGGCACTTTTCTTTCAAGAGAAGACTTCTTCTCTCAATCTTCTGTCATAGACAGCTCACTGATTCATTGGTGCCTGAGAGATGATCCCCATAAACCATCAACTGCATTGGGCAGAAACTCACACACCTCTAAAATGTCATACTGTCCCAAGATGTTTCTTATGCACTTGCAAAAGCAAACATTAAAAACAGTGAAAAAAATTTTAAATAATGATAGAGACAGTGCTATACAGTATGGTGCACTTACTGACTTTGACTCAAGTTAAACATCAAGATTAATGACCACATGCTGCTGAGTACAATGATATTGGGATGAAGTATCTTGCAATACTTGGTAGTCAACATGATGAGTGACAGTCAGCTGTCCTCTTCAGTAGCAGTACAAAATGAACTTTATCAAGTGACTGTGACTGCAACATGACAGAATGACAAACAGATCACCCTGCTGTATACCATTTGGATGTACGGTACCCAAAGAATAACATCCAATAACCCTGTATCTTTCTTTGTGGCATTTTGCTGCACCGTACACATTGTGTGTACATTAAAAGAAATTACTAGTAACATAGTGGTACATGCAAGGCCAAGAATCATTTCCATGTGAGGAAGTTAGACGGTAAAAAAAACATAAACCAAGAATATCCGGCATTTTGTATATGAGCAAACTATGCATGGTGTACCAGTGGGCAGCTTACCATTTTGCTCTGTGCAATTTGAAAAGACTGTCCACTACCCAATGTGTGACTGTTATCATCCATGCAGCAAGTTTATTTCTCTGGTGTGTTACATACAGAAATCCAGGACTCAATCAGTACCCCCACCCCCAAAAAACACATGTTCATCCCTTTTTGAGACTTGGTATCAGACACTGAGTAATGGCCATCAACACCTATTTTAGGATTCACATTTCAAGTTCTTTATTAGCAGTATAGCAACACACCTGCTTCCTTCACATTTCTCGATAGCAGTGGAAGTTCTTTGACATTTGGGTTTCACATCAAGACTGCCTGGTGTGGCAGGCTTCTTAAAAATGGTTGGGACAGCACCGCACTTCAAATGAGGGCAAACACAACCAGTATTGAGACTGAACTGTTTCATAAGAATAAATTGTGTTTCATAAGACTCTTCTGTGAAGTGTGCAGTACACAAACTACTGGTATCAGACACACCACGCCAATATAGGCGGGTGCACTTCACAGTCTGATCCTACAATTTTCTAACTGCAGGATCTGTTGGGAATTTATGCAGGCTGACATCATCTTTATGTGTATTACTACATCCGTATGCTACACATGTATTCATCATTTTTGGCTTGAATTTGGATGCTGCAGTATGCTGTAGGTATGTCAATACTTACAGCAAATACATTAATTGCAATAACAAATCACTGTGAAACAGATGTGTGCAGTACAGTAATGGTGATTGACAAACAGATACCCTTTGCTGAGAATGTGCAGGATAAACAGTGGCAGCAATAAAATGTATAGGTACACACTGCTCTCACTAATGAATGAAATGCACGCAGTCAAAAATATTGCTTAGAAATCTTTATTTTCTGCTTCACGAATCAAACCCAATAAATAGAGAAGATACAGTTCCTTGTATTAAAAAGATCGCGTAAGGCCAGCCTGTAGGTGCAGCGGTTGGATTTTCGCTTGCGACGCAAAATGACCCGGGTTTGGGAATAGACCCGGGTACTGGAGGGCTGGCCGAGGAGAGAGGGCTTGTGTGTCGGATGACATGCTTGCCTTCTCTCAGGGGGAGGGCAGGGAAGTGACCCAGTGCTTGCTGACCCCTGGCGGAGGCTGGGGGCATAGCAACGTGCGGGGTCCAACTAACTAATAGGGCTTGGTGAATGTCGGCATACACCTTACATTAGTGACACACCATGCCGCCAGGGAGCAAATGGGAAAAGAGCCCTGTGGCAGACCAGATGATGGTCACCAGCTTCTGCTGCTGCAAGATGTTGAGCAGTGCACGGACCACTCCAGCAGTACCCGGGCCAAGAATTGCGCTGGCCACCCCACCGGTGCCTTTCCCCTTAGAGGAGAGGGACCTGCCCAGCGAAGGGTTTCATCCAGGTTACCAGGGGGGTTGCAATATGGGTGATGGGTGGCTGCATCGAGGCAGTGTGGCAGTAAGGGGCATAGGAAGGCCTGAAGGAGAAGCCGGCCCGGAGCTGGGGGTAGCAAAAAAAAAAAAATGATTGTGTCATACACCTTACAATGAATGAACTGAAGCACTATGAGATCTGACAGTAAAATATAGTCAAAAAGCACATTTGAAAGTTAATATAATGAAAATAATTACATTAAATGCCTCATAAATGTGTTTTGCTGTAGTGTTAACAGTACACAGAGGTATTTCTTAGAATCCCTATTTATAGTACGGTTTCACAGTCCGTCAAAATCCTGTCAGACACCGCAGGTCCACAATCAGCTGTACCTGCTACACTGACAGTATACAAAATTTGTACAAGTAACATGAAAACTGATTTAAAATAGATACTGTGCACAATACTACTGCTGTGCACACTTCCCCATATTCACATAAATACTACAATCTGTTTTTTTATCGCAGAGCAATCAATAAATAAGCTGCAACATGCTGCACTTTGTGCTGCAGAACACAAGGAGTGATTACTAGCAGGAACACTTTCAACTCCTAAGTCCACATCATCGTGCAGTGCGTGTAGCGAGAGTGAATGTTGGCGTGCTTGGAGTCAGCAGGAACATGCGATTCACATGGAGAACAACAAAGGGTAAAAATAATGATTTAAAAATTATTTTCTTCGGAAAAAAGAGACACACAGTGTATTTCCACAACTATTTATTAACCAACTTAGGCACAGGAGAACTGAACTTGTCAGCGGCTCTTTAAGAACGTAACGGAGCAAGAAAGAATTAAGGTTAGAAGGATTGCCTACAGGTGACAATCCTGCAGACAGAAAAGAAAGGAAAGCTGTTACCCAACAAACTTAGAGAAAATAATGCAAGGTACCGAAAGTATGCTACAGAAGGTTTCTCTTTAGACAACAGAAAAACAGGGGCAAGGAATTAACCCTGTCACGGTGGTGTAAAAAATGGCTATGTTGGAAATCTGGGGCACAAATGTTAAAAAAATAAAGGTATGAGTAAAAGTTCAAAATGCATCCTGGTATTGCATCCTATTGGGGGGTTTGGATTGTGAGGGGGGAATTTGCTGAGTCAGGCAGTAAGGTCGCTACCTGTAGTGGGGTTGAGCTCCCACCATCAGTCATATTTGGAAAGCTGGGTTGGCGGGACAGGGGCTACCATTGGCGGAGTTGAGCAACTGCCACTGGTCATATTTGGAAAGCAGGGTCAGGTGGGAAAGGGGATACTGATGGCAGGGTTTGTTTATTTATGTATGTATTTATTTATTTATTTATGTCTTTGATGACCGAGTAGGTGCACTGATCTGATGGACCGTTTTCAGGCATGACCTGGGCTACTAGCATGGCACATTGAGTAAGGCATATACTGGTAGTGCAAACAGTATAACAGGCAACATAGTTCATTGCAAGAAGCATGGTACATAGGAACAATACATAAATTGAGGTTATAGTATACTACCAGGTACAGCAAACAATTCAGTAGTATGGTAAATACACAATTATAATAATACAATCAATGGACGCTATGTGCAATGATGTAGACAGGATGGAGGAGAGTACAAAGCAAGGTAAGGGAAGAGTGTGGAGCATGGTAGGGTGCCAGGGCCTCTAGCAAGGGCCCTGCAATATAGAAGGGGGAAAAGGAGGGAAATAGGCAGGAAGGGATGCCCACTTATCCAGGAGAGCAAAAGCATTTGGCTTCTGACATCAGCTAGGCCTTGTAGTTGGTTTTGAAAGAGGGGTGAGAGGGTTGATTACCCATTGTCGGTCATATTTGGAATGCTGGCTTGGGCAGGAGGGGGGATACCACAATCATACCTCTCAACTGCTATGAATTTCTCATAACGCTATGATTTTCACACTCATGCTTACCCTTGCCCCACATAGGTTTACTGATGTTCCTCATAATGTTAGAGCCATTTCTGGACACACAAACTATTACATCATTGAACTATGTTGTTGGAAACATTCCTTATCACTAACTATATGGGCCCACTATCTGTAGGCATATTATTGTTTAAAATAAGAAACTGCTACACATTCTAGCCCTTTGCTATGATTTTTGAAGGCCAGTGCTATGATTTTTAATGCTGAGAGGTTGAGAGGTATGATCACAATGAGGCTGAGCACCTACCACCGACTTCATTTTAAAAGCTGGGTCAACCAGGAGGGGAATTAAAAAGCTTAGCTGGGAGGGGGGGATGCTACTTCACTGCCTGATGATGGTGATATGAAAGGGTGCAATCCCACTGTAATAGGTGTGGCTATATCCTTTCATATGTGAGAAGTTTTCTTTTATCAGCCAACAACGTATTATCAGCATTAGCCTTGTCAGCATTTAATGTTCATTCACACACCTCCTGTAGGCTCAGCTGAATTGGCTGCAATAGTACATGCCTCCAAATTGGCCTAAATATGTTTGCTTTGTTCATGTGCAAGCAACCACACACACACAAAAAACCCAAGAACTCCAAATAGTAATTATAAAAATAAAATATGGGAACTGGTGCGAAAATTCATTTTTATGCACCTTCAGTTTGTAATGTCTGCATATATTTATTTATTTTATTTTATTTTTTGATTACGAGTACACTGGGCCACATGGTCAGTTTACAGGTATGACCCAGGTACACACTGAACATCACAATATTACAAGATAAACAAATTTACATAGATTCATAACACAACAACACGACATGCAGTACTGGGAAGTATAATTCGTATAAAAACACTTCCATTCAGTTTTTGTTAATGCATACTGTGCCACTTGATCCTTAAAGATATCGTAGCTATGCTCTCAAAATTTAAGGACCTTATGTACCTCGTGTGTGTATAAAATACCAATAACACACCATTTCCTATACATTATTTTTTGTTATGTAAGGTATCTGCAGCTTCTAACTACAGCAGGAGGACTGCACGGGGGCATTGAATTATTACAACACCTGTGCGAAGAATAATTTACAAGCATAAAGCAATCTTTGCTTTGGTTTATCAGTCTAAATTTTAAGCACTTCAAAGCGTTTGTATTACTTGTAACCTGTAAGTACTGTAGTTCTGTAGATGTAAAAGTGTCAAACAAATACAGTAAGGTGGCCCCTCCCTCCACTGTAGTTTAACCAGGCTGGGACTGGGAACTGACTGCTGTAAAGATAGTATTTGTTGCTATTTCACAAACAGTAACATTCAAATAGTAATTGGATATGACAGCTAATACAGTACAGAATAAATCACCAACTTCACAGCTTGGATAATCAGAACAGCTCCAGTAATACTAGCTGAGGGATATCTGGAGGCTTACTGTGAACTGAAAACAGAAACAGATGCTATCATGCTATACACAGCTTTCTCTTGGTGCTGCTGCTTAAAAAACATATGAACTGTGACAAACCCACTTAACCTCCCCTATGCAATTTACCGCTCATAACAACAGTAAATAGAACATCTGAAGCCATGTGGGAAGGAAGTCCTGTTTTTATGTTTATCAATTCAGACTCCCTTTTCATGAATTTGTGACGATTTTATTTCTTTTTATGCGATTTTTTTTTTTTTTGTTAGTTGTTTAACCAGGACTAGCACACTAAGCTGAAAGCTTTTTTAAAGGTGCAACCTGGGAGCACAGGGAAGTTAAGTGATTTGCTCGGGGTCACACAGTATGCAAGTGGAAGCTGTGGGATTCAAACCCAGGTCTGGTCTGCTGGATGTCACCAGATTTGCAGCTCAGAGCCTTAAACCACTGCGTTATACTGCCTCAATTTACTACATGAGTGGGTGGGGTGTCATGGTACCACCATGGAGCTCTTTTGCACAGAAGCCTGAGAGCTTATCTCAGCTTTGATAAGCTGCAGAGATGTTGCCAATTGGAAATAATGAATTGGGTGAATTGGGTAATCTAATTTCATTAAAGAACTGCTGTGGTACAGGTATAGTGGATAAAGTGTACGAATGGCTCTGACTAAAGGCTAATTTTTCTGAACAAAATCAACAGGAAGAATTTTTCAAAACACTGGTACCATCCACGCAGCTGGACCCCCAAACTGCGTTCCTTTTCCTCAGTTAGGGCTCTATATTTAAAAGATTTGACCTATCCCCCTATTCCTCCCTACTCGACAAGAGGCACTGCCCACGACCTGAGAAGCTCTAGTGTCCCTCCACTGGAAGTCCTCAGAATCTCCACAAACCAGGGCAGTAGAGCTTTTTCCGTCACAGCACCCAAGTTATGGAACAGTCTCTCAGTCCCTGTCCTCTCTCTTGACTCACACACATCTTTCAAGACTCACTATAAAACCTCCCTATTGGCTGCAGCAAAGTGTACCTGCCCCCCCAGAGGGGCTTTAATTG
Organism: Neoceratodus forsteri; assembly: GCA_016271365.2. NCBI lineage: Eukaryota > Metazoa > Chordata > Ceratodontiformes > Ceratodontidae > Neoceratodus > Neoceratodus forsteri. The sequence goes on from CM057450.1 coordinate 1,087,598,295, forward strand.
TTTGACTCTTGTATCTTTAATTACTGCTCAATTCCTGCATAATGTGAAACTGTACATTATGTAAATGTACTTCATCTTTATTTTGTAACTGTAACTGTTCTTTCACCCGTATCTTATTGTACCTGTCCTATGTACCTGAAATTGTAGATGTTTAACTATGCTATTGTATGTGCCATCTGTATGGCCCGGATCGCGCTTGAAAATGGTTCATTGGATCAGTGCGCCTACCCGGTAAATAAATACATAAATAAAATAAATTGTGACTGCTGCCCATGAATTATACTAGCACTCTTCCTAGTTTGTACATGCTTACCACATTCAGCCAGTAGTGCTGTGCCTGTTATTAGGCTGGTGCCCAACTGCAAAATGAACGTATGCAATGATGGAAAAGGGAGGCGGTTATGATCATATTTAGTGCAATGCTTTTTTTTTTAAATTTAGCACTGTGCTAGTGGCATTTACTGCAGTATAGCACAGCACAAAATATGGACTGTAAAAAGCAGGTCTTACCTTGGGGTAAACCCCAGAGGTGGGGAGAGACACTGCAGCACACACACGAAAACAAAATGGAACACATTGTGCACCTGTTGCAGCCAGTCATGCAGGATGAGGAGCAGACCAAAGCCCCCAGTCTGCAGCACTGGCCCCAGAGGTGCTATGCTGCAGACAGTACCATCCCCGAGTCACATTCAAAATCCTCAGTGATGAACAAATTGTGGGTTAGTACCATACCGACTCAACAGGTCCATGCTCATACAGCTGGGTGAGCTGCTGCATGATCAGCTCTGGACAGACACCCGGCACAGTCATACAATGTCCATAGAGCTCAAGGTGACTGACAATGGCACTGTGCTTTCTGGCCACTAGAACATTTCAGATACCAGTGGGGGACAATATTGTTATCATACAGTCTGCCACCCCATGCCTGTTGGGACAGTTCCTAGATGTCCTGATGGCCCATGCAAGAGAGTTCATTGTATTCCCTAGCACAACAGTAGGGCAAATAGCAACCATACAGCAGTTCTATTAAGTTGCGGACCTACTGGTCATACTGGGTGCCATTGACTGAACCCCTGTTACCATCTGGCAACCACAGGTGATCAGGTCAAAGCCCATGTAAATAGAAAGGGCTTCTACTCCATCAACTTCCAGGTTGTGTGCCTTGCAACAGGGTATGTCAGGAATGTCCTGGCACGGTACCTCAACAGTGCCCACAATGCCTTCATCTGGCACAATTCCATCCTGTGCCAGAGGTTTGAAGGTGAGGATATATCTAGCTGGCACCACATCAGTGAGAGTACGTCCAAAGCCTCTCCCATCTAGCTGCCAATGATGTCACTGATCAATGCCCTTTACTACACAGGGGGCAGTGCATATCCACTACATCTCTAGCTCCTTAGTCCTGTCCTACAACCCACATCTGTTGCAGAGGACTCGTACAACACAGGACATATCACTATGTGCAATGTCATCCAGCAGATCTTTGGCATGGTCAGAATGCAGTTTAGGTACCTTGACTGTCCCAGTGGTGACCTACTATATACCCCTCAGAAGGCCTGTGTTGTATTACTTGCCAGTTGCATACTACACAACATGGCACTCAACCATGGGATATGTTTGCTTGCCCCAAAGGGAAACACTGCAGCAGCTACAGAGCCAGTGGACCAGAGGATGCAGGAGCAGCTTGACACCTGTGACCCAAGGATGGCCAGGAGGTAACAGGAGTATAGGGCCTGCCTGTGCACAGACCTCTTCAGACTCAGAAGGTAAGTACAGAACATATAGGAGACTGTAATGTTTTTTAATAAAATTATAAAAAAAAATAAAAACATACAATAAATAACAGGGATAAACACAAATAACAAGCTATCTGGGGGAGGGGGCAGAAAACAAATAAGGTGTCATCCAGGCGGGTGGAAGGAGGGGTTTATGGGGGAAGAAACCAAAAAAGGTGCCATCCAGGTAGGTAGGTGGTTTAAAGGAGGATGAAAACAAATATGATACCATCCAGGCAGGGGAGTTAAAGGGGAGGTAAAACCAAATAAGATGCCATCCAGCCAGGGGAAATGAACAAAATAAAAGGTCATATAGGCAGCTGGGAAATATGGGTAATGTGAGGCTGGGCATGGGGTGGCTCATTTGGGATATGGCTACAGAGACATAGACATCCTAGATACATCCCATACTACCATCATGGACACAGACATTACGCAAGTGCTGTATTCAAGACAGTAGTGGGGGTCATCATCCAATTAAAGGGGGATGGGCATGGGGACGGTGTTAGCCATCTATGGCCATGGACTCGAGCTCCAAGGGCAAGGCGAATATATCGTGCCTAAGGCGGTTCTCCCCGTGACATCATCAGTCTGCTACCAGTGTGGTACATTCTTTTTCCCCTAGGGACAGTCTTCACATTGGGCAGCACAACTTTTTGCTACTTTGGCTATTTTTGCACAAATAAACCTGGTAAGCTTGAATCAATATTTTTCTTTGTCAGTTTGGGTGAGAAAATCTTTTTGTACAGAGTAATGTACATGCCTCTGTGCTGACCATTGCAGCGTACAGGCCAAGTGTACTGTGTATCACCACCCATGCTGCCTATGCAGTGCAGTGCAGTGCAGCAGTGTTCCAGATTGATTAGGGTGATTGTCCCATGTTTTCCTGTAAATTACATTATTTCCTATGGAAGATGAATTGCTCTGTTTCCTGTATAACCAATGCAAATGTATGGAGAGAATGTGCCTGTAGACAGCTCCAAATCCCTGTAAAATACAGGAATCCCTGTAGATCTGTGAAGCCTGGTGCAGTGCCCATACATCCCCAGTGCTGTACACATCACACACACTCCATTACCAGTGATCACACAGGAGATGAAACACATGTGGCACAGTAGGTGATGCAACACCACCAGGATACCTGGATGCCACTATGCAGCCCACACCCATTGTGTAACACATCCAACAATCAGGATCTGGACAGGTTACCAGTGGCCCAACTGCAAAGTCAATATTGCGACCAACCCAGGAACTCAACAGGGGAGGAACCAGGTGAAAACACATTTGTGAATATTCCAAGGAAATGTGATACACTAGCTCTTTGTGTGTCCCCCAAGAATACCTGCAGTGCCACAAATACTGGATATGAATAAATGATAAATGCAAGGAGCTGTAGAGGGTAGAAGGTGGCACATAACCCACTGGGATGAACACATGGAAAGATCAAAGCATCCTGTTAGGCTGGTTCAGCTCTGCAAACAGGTACACCATTACAGACGGGGCGTACAGCAGTGATGTCCCTCATGTGTGTTGTCCCATGAACCATGCAGGATGCTCACCTATGCCTCTTACAGGACATGCATGCACACCGCAAGTCTGTGCAGTACATCCTGTACATCTTGTACCTGCACACTTTGCTTGTCCTGCCATAACCCACATCACCATCCCTCTCCACCAGGATGCAAACCTCAACACCACCGGTGTACAGTTTGCACACACACAAGTGCAATGAGATGGGGCTAAAGCGGTCACTCACATGTCTGTGCCAGCTCAACTTGGCTTTCAAACTCGCCTCCTGACATTCCAGTCACCTCTACTACTGGGTGCAGGAGTGCAGGATGGAGGCCATCAGCTTCTCTGTAGGGGCTAAGGGCAGAGCTCTGGTGAGGCCACTGTCTGTGGTCTGGATTTCTCAGCGGGTTTTTGCTAACATTTTCTCAATCCTCTTGAGGTGTGTCAGTCACTTCTTAATCTCCATGAGGGATCACCTTTTCCCTGACAGCATTAACAGTATCTGTTATTTCTTACCAGGCGGTTCTTTTCTCAGCCCTCATTCCACTCCTCCTGTTCTCCAGTTCCTCCCATGTCATGTAGGACTGGGGTAGCACCAGGACTTCCTCTTCTAAAAACGTAAGTTTTTGCTGCCTCTCAGTATCATCCATGATACAGTACCTGTTGGAAATACGGAGGAAAAACAGCATTGAGCATTGTACACTCACAGCAGAGCACGGAGTAAAGGTGCAGTGGAGTGCAGGCCCCAGTGCTCCTTGACCGTGTTCCTGCATGATTGAGCCCAACACACAGATAGCTCCATGCCTAACACAGTCATAGGCCATATGCAGATAGAGCAATACTCTAGTCCTTATTCAGCATAAGCACAGTGTTATGATCACTCATGTCCCTATTGTAGGCCACTCCACAATACACTTACTTCTAGCCACCTGAAGTATCTCTGTGGGATCTTTGTGGTGCCCTTTGTTTCTTTTATATGCTCCCGGTGCAATTAGGCATGCAAATGAATAACTATATTATAGTAATGCCATGCAAATATGGAATTTGTCCTCTGACTGTGAAATTAGCTCATTTGCATACAGTGTTTAATATTACAGGTTTGTCCCAAGCATTATCCTGTTAGCGCTAGCACTACGTCCCCATGTGGCGCAGACACAATGTGACACATCAGGATCAATGTCATGGTGCTGTAACTGCATGTGCATTATGATGTTGTGTTATGGCATTGCCCATGTGCATGTGCCACTCAGTTCCTGCCATGTAAGTACAGACCCCCCACTGGAAACCCACATAGTTCTGCACAAATTGATGTTGGTGCTGCGCTAATGCTGAAATTTGTTGCGCAAATTGCAGTACACACCCATACAGACAGGGAATTATCATTAGCTGGTGGGAGGGCTGGTGATATCAAGTAGGATACCACGGCAGACAAGAGAAGGAGAACAGTGAGTCAAAGGGACACCCAGTGGTCAGTGCTGGCCAACATTGTAGACGTGGTAGTGGCCAGGAGGACCAGCTCCTGGGCAAAAGGGCAGAGGCAGCAGACAGGCCCAGGTGTGAGATTTGGACCTCCGTGATGAGGCACCTGATATGACTCACTGGGGTCGTAAGGATAGGGACCAGTGCAGGCACAGGTTTAATGACCTGCCCACAGGGAACCATGGCACCTGTAGCAGTTCCAAAGTGATGGTGGACGGTCGCACTGTGCCATGGCCATGTGAGTACAGATGGCTGTATGTATGGTTGCTGCTGTGTCTTATGTGTGGTACTGTTTCCATGCTCATGTACTTCTGGGTTACTGTCCCTGAGGCAATGTGCACTGTACCTATGTGTTCCTGTTGCATCCCCTCTGTCCTATGGGACCTGCTTCGCCATATAGCCAGATCTTACCTATGCAGGTGTACGGGACCACAGTCCCAATAAACATCCCCAGTGCTCTGTACATTACAGGACATGCTGTGGATTGCAGAGCCATGCACATACCATGGCAACAAGGGTGTGTGTGCTACCACAGTGATATGCGCTCACTGCCCATCAATGAGCATGGTGTTAGGTTGGATGACTATGTCATGTGACGTGGTCTACTGAAGCTATGGTAGCAGGTGTACCTAACAGCAATTTACAGAAGCCACTGTCTGTTCTGTGTACACTGTCTGTGTTATATAACATGGGTGCTGGTATGCATATGCCAAGTAATGCGTGGTATACTATTATACTGGAGTGAGTGTACAACTCTTGGTCCTGCCCTTGTGTTGGGCTACACCTACAGTACAATGTCCTCCCCTACTGTTGTTCAGGTATGCTTCTTTTGCCCTTGTTGTATGAGACCTGAGTCTACATGCATTGTACTATGTACTATGAGGTGTACATGGCCTGTAGCTGACATGTATGGCTATGTTGGACAATGGTGAGAAGGATGGCTGGATGGGGCACTGCATGGGCTTTGCATACACAGTGCTAGACCATAGCTGCATCACTGGTATGTAGTGTTCTGATTGAGTCTGGGCCATGGTACACCTGTCTGTGTTGGCTGCCAAAGCTGTGCACAACAGTAAGACACAGCCCTGAACAGTCCTGTTCATCCCCAACATGCACACGTGGCTACTGGTGCACAGTAGTATATAGGCATGTGTACCATTTAGGGTTTATGGTCCTGTGCCATGTCTTTATCTGCATGCCATTAATCAGATCTCCTTTGTTCTCTTTCACAGAAACCAGGGCCCAGTATGGCCAAGCCAGGGCCAGGGAGCACGAGTGGAGCCAGGACAAGTGGTTGCTGGAGGAGATGCCTGGCCATTATGGGGCCTGGCATGGCCAGCCCATGGAGGGATGGTCCACAAACATGCACCCACGTAGGTACCCTGCATTGTGTGTTTCAGTGTCTGGGCTGCACGTTTACGCTATGCTGCATGCTTCTGTGGTTGTAGACAGATGTCCATGTGTGTCTCAGGCTGCATGCATGCCTGTGGGGGCAGCAGCTATCTAGTTGTTGTTGGGGACACTCACCCAGCCCTTGGAGCATTGTCCCACCATTGACACTGGTGGGTCAGGGTTTATGCTGTCTACTATTTTGCTTGTCATGGTGACAGGAGTGCTGCCCTGTGTGTGTATGTCTGCACTGTGTGATGGCACGTCCCCTGTACCGTAGACCTGGTACACCACGGTAAAGCTCACTGCCCCAGTGGTAGAGCTGTCATTGTTAGTTGGGTCTATTATGTCACATTGTTGGGACTAGGTATGTGTATTTATTTATTTATTGAATTCTTGGATTGACACCTTTTGAGGACAAGCTCATTATATAGGTTCCACGTCAGCGATAAACAGTGAAACCAAAAAAGTTACAAGATTTCAAGAGAACGGATTTTTACATGGTAAAAATATAGCAACACAATAGACTTTGACAATATGAGTAGCAATTGTACAAGACTTAAAAGTGTACAGGGAGATCCTTCTATAGTTCAAGGGGCAGGGCCCAACAGGATGAACAGTAGGAATAGGTTTCTGGGAGGGGGAGAGAATTATCAACCCAGAGGGTGTTGTTAGGTGAAAAGAGTAGTGAAGAGAAAAGATAAGGGATAGTGAACAGTTGGCAAAGGGAATGGAGTAGGAAGGTGGGGGTAAGATGGGGGGGGAGGGGGAGGGCTGAAATGTGGTCAGATAGAATGCAAGGGTGGAATTATCTGAAGCAGTTGCAGCAGGAATCTGCAGCTAGATGACTTCTTAACAATTTCTGAAACTGGCCAATGGTGCTCAGGGAGGAGATGCCAGAATGGAGGGCATTTAACCAGTTTGGGGCACGGCTCACAAAAGATCTTTGACCTAATACAGTGCAAGAGTGTGGAAGGTTGAAAATCATAGCATTAGCATTATTTGTCTGGCAGAGATAGGCATGGACCACTGTAGTACCTGTACACCCCTCTGACATGCTGCGTGCTTCATACAGAACCCTTGGAAATATGCCCACATCAGTGCCATCTCCGGTGTCATATGCACGGGGCATCACTCCACTGCATCTCAACAGAGATGGCCTTATGTGGCATGAGGTCAATGGCAGGGGGAGGCGTTGATGGGCCTTGAATGTACCTTACCATAACTGATCACTGTGATCCATATCTGGTATTGTCTAATCAATGCAGTGATGTGCAGAATATGATTGTTCCATTGTTCACAGGTGGGGCAGGGCCATGTATGCATTATAACACAATGGGGTCTTCGCAGGGCCAATATTCTGCACTGGCTCTGTATGAGGGAAAGCCTCTATCTAGGGTGGGACCAGCTTCAGCTGGGATAAGGGGTGCCTCCAGGTGACTCTGCATCTCCCACTAGCATTGTGCTGACTGCAGTACAGTGTGTCAGATGACCACCCACATACAACACTCCACTCACTTTACCCTGCCTGCTGCACACAGTGCTGCATGATGGTGCCATCCGTATATAGCTGTGCTGTGTGTATCATGTGCATGCCTTGACATACCTCTGCTGCTGACTAGGGTGGTTCACGGAAGTCTGTTGTCCTGCACACCTCTGCTGACCTGTGTGCTGGTTACCTGGTCTGCAGGGCGTAGGACGTGTGCATTGCCACTTGGGCCATTACAATGGCTATTGTACCCTGGCTTGGCACTGCTGTTGCATGTGCTGCATTTCCACATCTGTCATGCCTGCCATTGTCGGGTATCTCTTGCATGGCTCAGTCATGCTCCATTGCAGCAGAGCACACTCATTGCTTGTGCAGTCCTCTATGTGGCATGAGGTCAATGGCAGGGGGAGGCGTTGATGGGCCTTGAATGTACCTTACCATAACTGATCACTGTGATCCATATCTGGTATTGTCTAATCAATGCAGTGATGTGCAGAATATGATTGTTCCATTGTTCACAGGTGGGGCAGGGCCATGTATGCATTATAACACAATGGGGTCTTCGCAGGGCCAATATTCTGCACTGGCTCTGTATGAGGGAAAGCCTCTATCTAGGGTGGGACCAGCTCAGCTGATAAGGGTGCTCCAGGTGACTCTGCATCTCCCACTCAGCATTGTGCTGACTGCAGTACAGTGTGTCAGATGACCACCCACATACAACACTCCACTCACTTTACCTGCCTGCTGCACACAGTGCTGCATGATGGTGCCATCCGTATATAGCTGTGCTGTGTGTATCATGTGCATGCCTTGACATACCTCTGCTGCTGACTAGGGTGGTTCACGGAAGTCTGTTGTCCTGCACACCTCTGCTGACCTGTGTGCTGGTTACCTGGTCTGCAGGGCGTAGGACGTGTGCATTGCCACTTGGGCCATTACAATGGCTATTGTACCCTGGCTTGGCACTGCTGTTGCATGTGCTGCATTTCCACATCTGTCATGCCTGCCATTGTCGGGTATCTCTTGCATGGCTCAGTCATGCTCCATTGCAGCAGAGCACACTCATTGCTTGTGCAGTCCTCTATGCTTTTTAAGGTGTTGCTATGCAGTCCATGACCTTCTTCAGGTCTGGAATGCAGAACTGTGCATGTTACTTCAGATGCAGCTTTAGAATGACATGTACGGGTGCAGTATCACCTCCTTTTTCCTACTATCAAATCCCTTTCCTATACATCGCAGCATCCTGTTTGCATTCCCATATGCTGTGTTGCACTGTGCAGCTGCCTTCAGGATGTCACTAATGATTATCCCTACATCTTTCTCCTCTATCATCTACTCTGCACCATCTCTACTTCCCCCCATCCAGTAGTCCATTTTAGGGTTCTTTCTACCAACTTGTATCAATTTGCACTTTTTTGCATTAAACATTAGCTGCCATATATGACACCAAAATGAAACACATTGACAGTGTGTTCCCAGATCAGAGCAGGTGCCACCAATACAAAAGGTCAAAGGACAAGCACAAATGGCACACACAAGAAAAGTAATACCATTGAAAAATCTGAGAAATACACAGACGTTTAATGAAACCAAACATACAGAGTGCAGCACTGCACCCCAGAACTTCTGTCTATGATATCTTCAGGGATATAATGTGAAGCAACAGGGTATAGTGCTGTGCTCTGTATGTCTGGCTTCATTAACTACTGTAGTATATTTCATAGAATTTTCAATTTTGTTGCTTTTCCTGAGTGTGCCACTTGAGCTTGTCCATAAACTGGACCCCCTTTCCTACTTTATCTGGTCCCTTTTTATTTCTATAACTCCCTCCTTAGTGTCTATTCTGCTGGAGGTCTTAGTGTCATCAGCAAGGAAGCCTGCCTTATTCTGGACCCCCTCTCCTACAGTATATCACAAATGAGGTACTGAAGAGCTCCAGTCTCAGAACCGATCCCTGTGGTACCCTGCTCATGACTCCCCTGGGCTCTGAGTGTGCCTTATTGACAATCACCCTTTTCATCCTGCTGTCCTCCCAGTTCCCTGTCCACTTGTTCAGTTTGTCTTGTATCCCTAGGTTGCTCAGTTTTTTTGTTAGCCTTCTATGTGGGATGGAACTGTAGGCTTTGCTAAAGTTAAGGTACAGTACAACACATTCTGTATACTTCTCGGCCGCTGTCCACTGTCTTTGTAACCCAATCAAAGAAGTCGATCAGGCTAGTTTGGCAAGACCTTCCAGCTACAAACCCAAGCTGCCTCCTGTCCTGCAATCCAATTGCCTCCAAGAATGTCACTATTTCTGCCTTAATAATGGTTTCCGTTTGCTTGCCCACCATCAAAGTCAGACTGACAAGTCAATAGTGTCCTGGGTTGTCCTTTTCCTTCTTTTGAAGCAATATCACATTTGCTACCCTCTAGTCACCTGGTACCACCCCCCACCTCTTGGCAGCAGTTAAATCTACCAGCGGCATAGCACTGCCAGTGTCTTCTACATCTCCTTCAGCACTCTAGTGTGCAATCAAATCACGACTAGGTGCTTTGTCCATTTTCAGGGATTTGAGACCGCTGAGCACTCTTTCCACTAAGATCGATTTTTATGCCACTCCACTACTTCCCCACTTTTGCCTGCACCCTGCACTCTGGCAATGGCCCCCCTTCTCCATGGTGAATACTAAACTACATTTTGTGTTCTGTATACCAGCCTTGTCACATTCTCTTCTACCCATGCCTCTTACTTCTTTAATGTGGTAATTCCCTCAATAGTTTTCCTTAATTCCTTAATGTACCTAAAGAAGGTTTTCTCCCCCTCCTTGTCCCCCTCTGGTATTCTCAGCTTTATCTGTGCCTTAATTTTTCTAAGCATGATTCTGGCCTCTTTCAGCTTTTGCAGATAATCCTTCCAGTTGACCTCACTCTGTTCCCCCTTGTATTTTCAGCATACTACCCATTTTGCCCTTACCACCTCTCATGCTCTGCTGGGAAACCAGATTTACTTTTTATGTTTTTTGTTCTTTCCAACCTGTCTCATGCATGATTCTGTCACCTCCTTTACATGTAAGCAATAAGGCATGATGGGGTGTGCGTGGAACATATTTACCACATGTGGGGGCATAATAAGGCTCGAGTATGAAGGCCGAGTGACTTCAGCCAATGGTCAGTGTGGTAAAAATGTGTTCCACACACATCCCAGAGTGCCTTATTGAGCTTATTAAATGAGTTCCTTTTTTTAAAAGTTTTTACACATGGGGGGTGCTGTTGAGCACCCAACATGGCGGCAGCTTAAACTATAGCTCCTGATCAATCGTTGTTTAAAAACCTAATTCTTCCTAATTACTGGAAAATTTGACTGCTCAAAAACGCATTGGCTAGTGTCAGAAGGAATCCTGACTGCAAAATGAGTCCGAAAAAGGATCATAAACATTTGGCTCAACACATCGAAGCCTTTCTTTCCACACCTCCTACCTCATAGGGAGCAGGCCCGGGCTCTTCAACTTCAATGGACTACCAAACAAGTGAAGCTCCTAACCCCAGATTATGGCCCTACTGCACACAATCCAGGAGAATGTCAAAGAAACTAATCGCAGACTGGCAGCGGTGGAATCCCGGTTTAAAGACTTGGAGGAAAAAGTTAATGTGTATGAAACTGATGTTGCAGCACTTAAAGTGGAATCAGGACATCAGCAAGCAAAAAATGCAACCTTTGTACAGGATCTAACTTTTCTTCATGCAAAATTAGAAGCTCTCGAAAACGCACAGTGACAATTGAACGTCCGTATTGTAGGTTTTCCAACGTGATTTGCCTCTAGAACTGAAATTGTTTCAGTGATCACCAGGTTAATTTTTAATAACCTTGCCTTATTGCCTGTTGAATCGGGGGTTACAGTGGTCCGGGCCTTCGCTATCCCCAAGCGATCTAGGAAAGGCTTAGGCGGTACACGACCGCTGACTGCAATTGCTACTCTATCGAACTCAGACAGCCGAATCCTGTTACTTTAAGAAGCCAGACAATGGTGAGACTTGGTCTGGGAAGGTAGTAAGATCATTTTTTTCTGGACATATCCTCACAGTCGCAAACCAAGAAGAAGGCCCTCCAAACTACAAAAAACTTCTTGAAAATGACATCGAAACTCAACTCTTGTTCCCCGCGAGGTTCCAGATTAAGCATTCTGGTAAGACACACATAATAACTAATCCAGAAGCTGCTACTGCCTTGGCCTCTAAGATACTGGATAGTCAATCTCAACAAAAATCTGCTTCAAACTTAAGTTCTGAGTTGGACACTAATGACTGAATTCGGGACATTTCCTTGTGCTGTTACCTTTTATTGTTCCTACATGCAGGGAAATAATGTTTGCTCCTCTTATGTGCTTGACTAATATCTGAGTTTATATTAATGTTGGATAAGCCATGTTGGTGCCAGCTTGTCTTTTTTTATTTGTCTACTCTCCTGCCTTAGTGAGGGACTTCATAAATGTAGGGGAAATATTACCCCACTCAATTCGTGAACTAATTATTAAATGTCTTTTAATAACCTGTTTCCCTATCTGTCAGTAGATCTGACAATTGTGGTAGGGGTGCTATGCAACCTAACTGAGTCCAGACAATCTGGTTATAATGTGCCTAGGTCTTAGTCTCTATATGAAGGACAGTCTCAGCCCTCCCTTCCTTCCTAGACTCCTGCAAGTGGCTATAATAATGGTGTAGTTTTTTTTTTTTGTATAACAGGGGTGAGAGTGTTATCTCCTACATTATTGGCCAGCCGGAGAATATTCTCCTAAGAAATTGAAAGCTGTTCATCACAGGTTTTAGATTGAAGCAAAATATTGTATTCCTTCTACTGAACATTGACCTGTACCTGACTGTGATGTATATCAGTTGTTTGACCAGATGTTATGTGTTGTAAGGTGTATGCTGTGCTGCATAATAAAATCTTAAAAAAAAAGTTAAAAAAAAAAAAGAAGTTTATACAGTTGGGAAAAGCATGTTTATATGTAGAAACCATAGATTTACATGTGTGTGTTTATGATAAAATAGTCCTTCCACCCACTACAAATGATGCTATTGATGATGTCATTGTATATTGCCTACTTTCTTCTTCCTGTTTTTTTTTCCTCTGTTTTTCCCCACGTTCAAGATATGTAATGTTTGTTATGGAATGTTTATCATGGAATACATGGACTCAAAATTCTGCTCAGTTCCACTGGCAGAATGTTTTTCTCCTAACACACTGTACACACAGACAACAAAGGCCTTTGTTTCAGCCAGAGACTCAATGATCTCACTGGCAGGGCAAGAAGAAAGGGAAAGAGGGAAATTGTTTAACCAGGAAAGGCACACTAAGCCAAAGCTTGTTTCCAGGTGCGACCTGAGAGCACAAGGAAGTTAAGTGACTTGCTCAGGGTCACACAGTATGAAAGTGGGGACTGTGGGATTTAAACCCCGGTCTCCAGGTTTGCAGCTCAGAGCCTTAAACCACTGTATTATACTGCCCTGATGAGCAGGTAAAGATAGAAGAGAGATTTTTCACTGCCAGCAAAGAAATAGTTGTAGTGAAAACTATAAACAATACTTATTGTTTCTAATTTTTTTATGTATTTAAGGAGAGTGTGATGATCAGGGAAACAACATTTAATTAATTTGTTTGAATTTTTATTTAAGGTAGTTTTATTTTTAGGGCCCAGTTGAAGTTTTTTTTACAGTGTAACGGTAGCAGCCATGTTTGTGGTGGAAGATCAGTTCTGGCTGTAGGGGGCTATTTACTGAAATGCCTGTGTTCCAAATGCCCATTGATCTGGGTTCCAGACTCTTCACTGCTGAGCAGTCCTTTTTTTTAACCATGTGTAAACCATATTTTACACATAAATAATCAGATTACACAATTTTACCCTGACATTTTATAAACATCTTTAAGACATCCTATTTGGCTTCTGTCCCTTCTGTGCCCTCTACCCCTACTAGCTTCTCCTTCAGCATTTATCCTGTCTTGCTGAAGTCCTTCTTTCTGAAGTTCAGGACTGCAGTTGTTGAACTGGAATGATGTGTTCCTGTGGTTATGCTGAATAACACTGTATTGTAATTATTGAACTCCAGTGGATCCCTCACCTCTGCCTCTCTTACTATACCAGTGTTTTCCTTTTAATAGTGATCCTGTGTTCGGCAGGCAAGTGTGGGCTTTCCTCTTTGACTGTTAATTCCCAAGTCACACAACACCAATCTTTGGAAGGGGTTCCTTTTTCTTGGTTGACACTTAAGGTGTTACCTGACTAGTGCTCTCTGATAGAATGTGTGTGGCATTGTGAATTTAAATGCAATATAAAGATAACCACAAACAAGAAAAATGGAGAAATATGACAACATTGTGAATTCCAGCAGAGAGGTCCTATCTTGGAAAGTGAGTCAGGAGGCAGCGTTCACATACACAAGATCAGAATCAAATGACACTTTAAACAAGAAGGTCCTGCTGGCCCAGTGGTGTGGTATGGTGTGGTGGGCTGAGGTACCTAGTGCTACACCACCCACCACTCCGGTTTGGGAATGGGTCAGGGTCTCTGGGGGTCAGCTGGGGGAAGGAGGACTGAGCGTCCATAGAGTGAAGGGAGACAAAAGGAAATGGCTGATTGCCCAGCAGAGGACTGGAGATGAGGAATGACAAATGTGCAAGGATCCCTGGAGTGGAAAGAGCAGGAGGCAGATAGAATGAAGGAGAGTAATGAGGGGAGGTAAGAGGGAAGGGACCCAGACCAGTATTTGAATATGAATGAGGCACAGTGGTTTCGGGGAGGTGAAGATAGATGAAGAATGGATAAGGAGGAGTAGAGTGAGTAATGGTGGGTAAGAGAGGGAGAGTTGGTAGCACAATGACAGAAGGTATTACAAAGTCCAGTTTGGCCAGGGAGGTGGAGGGAGTGATGCCAAAGATCACGTCCACATAGTCAAATACTGGGAGCACCATTTTGTTGACAAGCTTATGGCACACCTGTGGAGACAGACAGTCTTTGTTGAAGTCAAGGCTCCAAGATTAGGGAAGAACTTGGTGTGTGTGGCATCAGTGTTGGCAGATAAGTCAAGTTTGCTGTCTAGTCACACACACTGAGGTAGTTTTTATGAACTAACCACTTCAAGAGGAGCTCCATCCGAGGTGGAGAAGATATGCAGAATTGGTAGTCTGGCCGATTTGTGGCTGTTGTCAAAGGTCATGAACACAGCTATTTTTTGTGTTGACCCAGAGTTGGTTAGATTGAAACCAACACAAGACACTGTGGAAGTCCTGCTGGAGCAGACTTCCCATATCTGTAGTGGAGGGACTGGAGGTACAAATGACTGTGTCATCTGCATACATGTGGATACTTGAGTTGGCACAAGCTGTGGGCAGGTTGTTAAGGAAGACAGAGAACATGATGGGACCCAGGATGGAGGCCTGTGGGACCTCAGCCTGCATAGGAAATGGAGGTGACAGGGCACTACCAACCTGTACTGACTTCAGTCAGCCAGAGAGGTAAGAAAAGAACCTGTTTACAGCAGGAGCTGAGAGGCCAGCAGCACTCAGCTTATCCAGGAGAGGATGGGATACCAAGTCAAAGACCTTAGCCAGATTAATGAAAAATGGCAGCTGTGATGTGCCCCTGATCCATCCCTGAGAAGATAGAATCAGTTACATGCAGCAGGGAGGAGATGTGGAGTGATGCTTCTAGAAGCCAGACTGGAACAAGGAGATGAAGCAGTAGAGGATAGAAAATGGGACAGTCTAGTGTAAACAAGCTTCTCTTGCAGTTTAGCAATTGAAGGGAGGTGGGAGATTGGCCGAAAGTTACCTGGGGTGGAAGGGTTCCCCTCTTCATGGAGTGGAAGAACTTTAGCTAACTTCCAGGACTGAGGGACAGCACTGAGGGAGAACGAGAGGTTGTGTAGGTGAGTCAGTTAATGTGCTATGGCTGATGCAGAGATTTTGAGTAGTTTAAGATCCAGCAGGTGCAGATTTACTCAGGGGGGCCTAAGGGGGGTGTATTCCCCCCCGGTAGAACCTCCTCTGTCTTTAGGTGCTGTGAAAACAGCAATTAATATTTTGATGTTTACAAGTTCAGAACAGTACTGTTTTAGAATGGATTAGTGGGCAAGTAACGAGGGTCGGAGCGGAGTTATGACACGATCTGTGCATATGGGTATCCACAGCCTTTCTAACCTAAGCCATTGGACTGCCCATCCATGGTCTGTCAGGATGAGGTCATTGAAGGTTGTTCAAAGCCTTAAAATTACAAATTATTTCAGTGTATCTGGTGCATCACTTAAATGGCATGTACAATATTTGGAAGACTACAGCCTGTAGTTCAAGGGGGTGGTACAACTGGCCACCCCCCTACTTTTGGCCTATTTAAGGGCTGCTCTCCTCACTCCATACACAAGCATTTTTTCTTTGTAGCCGGAGGCTCTGTCAGTCTGTGTTCTCTCCTGGGGCCTCCTGGGGCTCCCCCCCACCGTGCATACTTGAACAATGCTTGGTTTGTGCTGGACTTCTGTTTTTCTGTTCTCCTGCTTTTGGTTTGTATTACTGGCCTCCGGCTGCTCCATGCTTCTGTGTGCTGGTTCCCTTCCTGCTCCTGTCCTTGTGTTTGCCTTGTTTGTTTCTTTTGGGCTTTCTAGTTTTCTAGTGTCCTGTGTATACATTGCTACTTGTGCTTCAGGTTACGCTCTGTGTTTCCTTGCCTCAGGCTACCCTCTGCCTGTACCCCCAGGCTCCATTTCTCACCTGCTATTGCAGCCCTCTGTTCACTGCATTGTTATCTGCATGGTACTCTGCTAATCACGGTGGGACATCAATGTACTGGGCTATACACTGTTCAGAAGGAACAGGGAAGGTATAAAGGGAGTGGGGGGTAGCCCTGTACATCAGAGAAGGCATAAAGGCTACAGAAGTTCGGGGAAAAAAGGGGAGGCTGAGGCATTGTGGGTCACCCTTAAACCAGGAAGTGGCACAGTAATACATACTGGGGTGATTTATAGACCTCCGGCACAGAGGGAGGAAGTGGACAGGGTACTAATGGAGGAAATTCGTGACATGGCAGAAAAGGTGAAATCCTGCTGATGGGGGATTTCAATATGCCAGATGTAGATTGGACCACGCAGGCAGCTGCTTCAGCCAGAAGCACGGCCATCCTGGAATCCCTGCAAGGGGTTGGACTCAGACAGTTGGAGCATGAGCCAACCAGAGACAAAATAAATTCTGGACCTGGTATGGACCAATGGAAACAGAGTCGAAGGAGTCCAGGTGGAAGGGCAGCTGGGATCCAATGACCACCACATGATGTGGTTTGGCATGGAGACAGGGACTCAATTAAGCCACACAAGGGCAAAAGTATTAGATTTCAGGAGGGCAGATATCAATGAAATGGGCAGATGTTTAATAGCAGCCCTGGAGAAGGGAGAGGTAATGGAAGAAGTGGAGGAACAGTGGGGGAAACTAAAAGGAGCCATAGTGGAGGTAACTAACAAATGCCTTATGATAGTGGCCAAAGGGAAAAGAAGACGAAAATCACAATGGTTCACTAATGAGGTAGCAGACAAAGTAAGGGCTAAAAGAGCAAGTTTCAGGAAGTATAAGGGAACCCAAAGGGAGGAGGACAGGGAGGTGTACATTGAATGTCTATGGGAAGCAGGACAAGCTGTTAGGAGAGCCAAGGCACAGACAGAGGAGGGTTTAGCACAAACTGAAAAAAGGGGACAAGACATTCTATAGGTACATCAGTGATAGAAGAAAAAATGGGGGATTGTGAGGCTCAAAGGGGAGGAGGGAGAGTGTAAGGAGGGGGATCTAGACAAAGCAGAAACACTGAACAAAAATTTCTGTTCGGTATTCACTGAGGAGGGAGAGGGTCAAGGACCACAGTTGGGGAGAAGAGGCAATGGGGGGGGGAATGGACACAAGTCCATTCACAGTAGAGACCGTTCTGGAGGAACTCACAGAGCTGAAGATGGATAAAGCCATGGGGCCAGACCACATATACCCGAGGATATTAAGGGAGCTGAGAGGGGAACTAGCAGTGCCTCTGGCTGCCCTGTTCACAGAGTCACTCAACACAGGCATTGTTCCAGAGGACTGGAAGAGGGCGCTTGTAGTCGCACTGCACAAAAGTGGCAGTAGGGAGGAAGCGGGGAACTACAGGCCTGTCAGTCTCACCTCAGTGGTGGGGAAGATCATGGAGACACTGCTGAAAGAAAGGATAGTGGCACACCTGAAATCCAATAGTGCCCAGGATCTGAGGCAACATGGATTCACAGCAAGAAGGTCTTGTCAAACAAATCTGATAGATTTTTTTGATTGGGTGACTAGGGAAGTGAATCAGAGAGAGGTGGTTGACATCACCTATCTAAATTTCAGCAAAGCCTTCGATACCATCCCACACTGATGGCTGGTTAACAAGATGAGTAGTCTGGGCATGGGGCATAAGGTGATACATTGGGTTAGAAACTGGCTGACGGACAGAAGGCACAGGGTGGTGGTAAATGGGATCAAATGCAGGTAGAGAGAGATGACCAGTGGAGTACCACAGGGATCAGTACTTGGACCAGTCCTGTTCAATGTCTTCATTAGTGATACTGCAGAGGGGCTGGAAGGAAAGGTCTGCCTATTTGCAGATGACACCAAGATCTGCAACAGAGTGGATACTCCAGAAGAGGTGCAGAAAATGAAGAGGGACCTAGAGAAGCTTGAAAGATGGTCGGAGGTGTGCCAACTGAGGTTCAATTCAAAAAAATGCAAGATAATGAACCTGGGGAGGGGGAACCCTGAGGAGAGCTACAGAATGGAAGGGGGGAAGTGCACCAAAGAGGAAAGGGACCTTGGGGTTATCATATCTGATGACCTTATGGTATCAAAGGAGTGCACAAAGGCTGCAGGGAGGGCCAGTGGCATGCTGGGATGCACAGACAAAGGCATTAGTAGCAGGAGACAGGAGGTGTCGATGCCATTGTCTAAAACACTGGTAAGGACTCACCTGGAGTACTGCATGCAGTCCTGGAGACCACACATGCATAAGGACATAGACAGTGTGGAGGCTATTCAGAGAAGGGCGACAAAGATGGTGCATGGCTTGCATGGCTTGCATCACAAAACATATGAGGAGAGACTAACAGTCCTCAATATGTACTCACTGGAGGAGAGGAGAGAAAGGGGGGGACATGATAAAACCTTTTAAGTACTTCAAGGGCATAAACAATGTGCAGGTGGGGGATCTTTTCCAATGTAGAAAAGATATAAAAATGAGGGGACACAATATGAAATTGAAGGGGGGTAGATTAAGAGATAACGTAAGGAAGGTTTTCTACACAGAGAGGGTGGTGGACACTTAGAACAGTCTGCCATTAGAGGTGGTGGGGGCAAGCACAGTGGAGGGATTTAAACATGCATGGGACAGGCACAAGGGAACATTGGGTGGGGAGGGAGTGATGAAAAGCCATTGATCACTTTGGGTCAGTGATTGCATTCAAGTTTAGGGCTTATGGGCAGACTAGATGGGCCTGGCGGTCCTTATCTGCCGACGATTTCTATGTATCTATGTACGCTTTAGCTCAACCTGCTTCTGCCTAACAAGCCTCAGTCCCTGCTATTATCATTGTCTGTTTCAGCTCACACTGCAATCTATTGTCTTGCTCCCCTTAATTGATTACATCTGGTTCATAGCTTTGCAGCCTAGCTAACAACTGCTTCCTGTTTTACTGCTTCACAATATCCTAAGCAACCTAGTCCATGGAACTCAGTCCTGCTTCCTGAACTCATACCAAGCAAATATCACTGCTCTTTTCAGTGCATTGCCTCTCCCTACAGGTCCTATGTTCATTCAGATTGCTATCCTTACAAGCTATAGTTAATTGTAGGGCTGTGCTAACCTCTAGAAGTTCTACCTTGCGAACTTTATGGGTAGAACCTAAAAATGTTCTACCAAGTTCTACCTGGTTCTACCAGGTGAACTGGTAGCACTAGGTTCTACTCAGTTCATGCTAAACAGCACACAGTTCAAAAGTTCTACCTTGTTCTACCTGGTTCTACCAGGTAGAACCAGGTTCTACCTGGTCCAAGCCACACAGAGCACATCCTAAACCCTTACCTTCTGCCATATCTACCCCATTCTTTGCACCTCCGCTTACCAGAATGAAGTCTTTGGAGGCACAACAAAGCAGTATTGTGCACCACCCTTCCTCTGCGCTCTGGGGTGGGGAGGAAGAATTAAATTTCATCCTGGATCCACCTGTCACTTCATTCTGGTTCCCCTAGTGGCTGCTGAATTATTAAAAAAAAATCCACTGGCACAGTCTTCTGGGTCACAGCTGTGTGTCCCTACCTGCGTTCCCCAAACTCTGTATGTCCAAACTAGGCTAGCATGATGCTGCCTATCATGTGGGGGGTTGGGGGGGAATGTAGAAGCGCATTATCCAGCACAAAACTGCTGTTTACATATGCCGCTCCATGATGTGTGAAAGGCAACAATGTGGTCTGGGGCAGGATGTGCATAGGGATATCCAAAGGTCTACCTGCCGCAAGTCCTGGCCGGCCCGAAACTGGACACTGTGCTTCCCCCCCACACACACACACACATAAAGGGGCACATGGGCTAGCCTCCTGGTGTTGATGTGGGGGGGCACCAAGCAGTGATGTGTTCTGTTGTGAAATATTTAACAACCCCTGAGCTCTCATTCACCCTCTACCTCTGCCCTTGTCTGCTCCTCTCCTACCCACCTGTGGCCAGCAGAAACCTGTGCCATTGTCACATTAGAAGCAAAACATTTTTAGACATAAAATATACAGCTGCTTAAAATTCTAATAAAATATTAGACAACATATTAATTTGGGTGCAAAACGCACACTTTACTGAGCAACCATCCTGAGAAAACCCATGAATAACTCCATCATGCCTATAAGCCAGCTTGGGGGGTTGAGAGTGACAAACACCCCCAGCCCCTTTAACCCACCACTAGTTACTTAAGTCAGTCGCTACAGAAGGAATCTCAGATGTGTCACTGGCAGCTTGCATGAAGATGATTTTGCATTGTGCCTTCATTCTGGTAACTCTTCCCCCTGCTGTTCCGAGTCTGCTGTGGTCCTCTCTGTCTACATCCACCATGGCCCGGCCTGACTACATTAACAATTGCTCAAATCGGAACCTGCCGCTGCATTTAGAGCTGCACTGCCAACAACATACAGTTAAATATCATCAAATATTCATTATTCAATTACTGAATTTACTGAGCGAGCAAAAATGGCGCTTTTGACACCAATCTGGCAGTGCCGTCTCCCGCGTCGCATCCTTGACTGTTTGGGGGGGGGGGTCAGGAGGCTGTGGCCACCAAAGAAAGAGTAGAGTGCCAAAGAGCAGGAAGCAGGAGAGTGGACTGCTGCAGTCGCACTGCAATGGGAATGAGTTGGAGCATCTCTTTCTTTATCCAACCTCCCCCACTCACTTCACAGCACCACCTAGTGTCACTGAGAGAAATTGACCTTACAAAAAAAAAAGGATTTTTTTTTTAAATAAACAAAGTGAACCAAAGTTTGCACAAAACTACAAAAAGGTCGTGGGTATTCTCATCCATGCGAACAGCTGGGGTTCGACCTTTTTGGAGTTAAGGTCGAACTGAACTTGCAGCCCTAGTTAACTGCTGCTGGATGCTGCTCAATTACTTTTGCACACTGCTTTATTATACTCTGGAGGTCAGCCCAGTTACTGCTGTTGCTGTAAACTAGTTTTAAAATCTGCATGTGGGTCACAGTCCTTTGCCTTTGCTTCCTTGATTATCCACGGCAGGTGACTGGGGGTTTTGTTGAAGAGCCATGGCCCCGTGTGGCCTAATTACCTTATGTTCGGCTACTACCTCTGCCGCTAAACTCCTCTGAGTATTTGTTACGTTTATTTGGTACTCATTGATGGACTGGTTGACTAGCCTCACACCGCTAAAGGCCCAGGTTCCCTTGCACTAAACTTTGCTTTAAAACATGTCTGACCTATGTATGATCTCCAACACTCAGCACTTCCACTGTTCCACATGCTTACCATGCTACTTATTGCTGCCTGTATCTACTGTGTTTCTTTTGCTGCTTAGTACCAGATATTCTTTCCAGTGCCTTGTGTGGCCTGCTCCATTGCTATATGAGATTAGCTGACCATGGCCATCAATTTGGCTCAAGCTCGCTCGCAGCAGACAGTCTTGCTCTGCACCCTAGTCCACATCTTCAGTGTGTGATGCCTGGTGTGGGATCCTTCCTTTCTCGCCCATAGTGGGAATGTCCTCATTCCAGGTGGAGCTTTAGCCATTAGATCTGAAAGTCTGCACATAGCAGCACCTCTTGATGTCAAATTTTGACTAAGCTGTGAAAGGAAGATATATTGCTATCCTTTAGCTGCAGCACCAGCTGCCTAAGGCACCTTCTACGCTATTCTCCCCATGTCTGCCTCTGGTTCACTTGGTTTGCTTTTAGATCGTTAAGCCAGCTGAGTGCTTCAGCAGTCGTCCCTCTCCTCTTCATGCCTTGGAGGAGCTGTGTTGCAGAGTCCACTCGCAATCCTTCATGGCATTCCCATTGGATGGATAGTGTGAGAGCCTTCCTCCAAACTGGAATATTTTCCACCCTCCCCTTTCACTGGATTTTCAAATTGCAGCAGCAGAGCTGTCACTAATCAAAAACATCCTAAGCCTGGAGGGAAGGTGATCTAGGCCTCGGATCCCCAGAGGGTTCTTCCTCAGAGGGTTTTTTTTCTCTCCTCCGTGCCACAGATCATAATATTTAGTTAGCTCTAGGCAATAATCCCCATGTTGCTTAGGTAGGTTTCCACTGTTGGATGGATCGAGTGGCCATCCTGTAAGTGTCCTGTCTCCCTCTTTGGCCATTCTCTCTCTCCTGAGGAAGCCAGGCCTCCATGCCTTACAGTCAGACCTCCAAGTGGGTCAATATTTACCTGCTGTTTCCTGCCTACTCTACTCAAACATACTACCAGTTGACCCATGCTACCAACTGAACCTATGCTACCAACTGACCTACGTACAGGTCCTTAACCCCAATAAGTGTTCACTACCTTGTATGCTTTGCTTGACACTCTTTTGTGGCTTCTTCCTAAGGTACCTTTAGCCAAGGGAATCACTCCTGCTGCACCTCAAGGGGTGGAACCTTCCCCTAGGGTTCTTTGCCTTCATACCCCTATAAGGGGGTATATCCCACAGATAGAGAAGCGAACAACCAAAGCTTATCTATGTTATACAAGCATGAAACCAGTTGCACAGGCACATTGAATTGGAAGGCTACAGCCCGTAGTTCAAGGGGCAGTGCAACTGGCCACTCCACCTTTGGCCTATTTAAAGGCTTCTCTCCTCACGCCACACAGAAGCATTTTTTCTTTGCCCCTCCATCCACCCCTCCTCCTCTAGCAGCATGCCTGTCTCTTCCATGGGTTTCCTCCTAAGGTGCCTTCAGCCAAGGGAATCACTCCCGCGGCACCTCAAGGGGTGGAACCTTCCCCTAGGGTTCCTTGCCTTCATACCCCTACAGGGTGGTATATCCTATGGAACAGCCAATGTTTATCTATGTTACTCAAGCACATTGAGTAGGAATATCTGCTCAGTTAATTGTGAATAGTGAACTATGACACCTTCCCCGCAGCCCCTTTGTGATGGATTAATTTTATTTAGCAAGATAAATTAATGGGTGACACTGGTCAACCACCAGGAATGTATCTGAAGTTGCTGGGGATTTGTTTTGTGAGTGACCATTGTTATGTTTTTTTGGCTGGGGCTTGTTGTTGTTGGTGGCAAAGTGTAGTTGCGGAGATTTGAGGTTTTGTTTATGAGATAAATAAAAGCCACATATTTCCTTTGGGTGCCTGATGGCGAAAACATAACCTTATTAAGAGGAGCCCCGTTTCATGTCTCTTGTAGATGTGGCCTACCTGGATTTAAGTAAGGCCTTCATTACTGTTCCACATAGAAGACGGGTGAGCAAGTTGGGCAACCTAGGAATAGGGCCACAAGTGGTAAAATGGGTTAAAAAGTTGGCTAAGCAATAGGAGTCAGACCACGGAGGTAAATGGGGTCCACTCTGGAGAAGGCAAGGTGACTAGCGGGGTGCCACATGGGTCAGTACAAGGCCCGGTCCTCTTCAATGTCTTTATTAATGACATTGCAGAAGGGCTGAAGGGGAAAGTATGCCTTGTCATGGATGACACAAAAATCAGCAACACAGTGGATACCCGGGGGGGGGGAGCTGGAAAGAATAAGAGACTATCTGAAAAAGCTGGAAGATTGGTCAAGGGAATGGTAGTTGGATTTCAATGCAAAAAAGTGTAAATCATGCACGTGACGCACAGAAGCCCAAGGGCAATGTACTAATTGAGCGGGCAGGTATTAGCAACCACAAAACAGGAACGGGACCTAGGGATAATCATTTCTGATGACCTGAAATTGGCCATGCAGTGTGTAAAGGCAGTGGGGAAGGCTAGCAGGATGCTCAGGTGCAGAGGGAGGGGAATTACCAGCAGAAGGAGGGAGGTAATATTACCTCTGTATAAGTCACTGGTAAGACCCTGTCTTAAGTACTGTGTCCAGTTCTGGAGGCCCCACCTCTGGAAGGACATAGATAGGGTGCAGGCAGTACAAAGGAGGGCTTTCAAAAATGGAACAGGCCCTGCATCAAAAGCCCTATGAGGAAAGACTCAAGGAACTAAATATGTACTCTCTAGAGGAAAGGAGGGAAAGGGGAATATAACTGAAACGTTCAAATACCTCACAGGTATTAATAAGGTGCAGGAAGGTAACATTTTTCATAGAAAAAGATGCTCCAGGACAAGGTGTTATGCTATGAAGCTGGTGGGTGAGGCTCAGAGGAGATATGAGGAAATACTTATTCACAGAAAGGGTGGTGGATGCCTGGAACAGCATCCCAGCAGAGGTGGTGGGTGCTAAAAACTGTCACAGGATTCAAGCATGCATGTGGTAGACACAAGGGGACCTTAGAAGTAAGGCAAGAGGGGAAGAAAACCAGAGATCGAGTAGGGACTGCAGCGGCTCAGTAGGTAGGTAATATAAGGCAGACTAGATGGGCTAAGAGGTCCTTATCTGCCAACAAGTTGTATGTTTCTATGTTTCTTTGGCCAACGAAGTTCCATTTCTCTTTACTAACTGTACTGTGCCGAATGGATTTTCTAAAAAAAAATGTATTTGTGAGTAACTCAGTTCCTGAGTGTTTGGATGCATTTACCAATGCAGTAGGAAACCAGCAGCTCGTGCCCACACATACTGACAACTTAATGTCCTTACTAGGAGCTGAGGTGAGACTGTCAGACTCATGAAACTGAAAACCCAGTGCTCTGTAGAAGTACTAGACAGGCTAGTAGAGTATTTAATGTGCCACTTACAGTATGATATTTTAATGAGGTGATTTTCTTTCATGGTGGGAACTAAAAGTAGGCCTTGGTAAAAAGCTCAGAATACAGAATTGTCATTGTATTCGATCAGTCATATGTAACAAAAAGTCAGCCGTGGTTTTTTTTGGTTTTTTTGTAGGAAACAACTTCATAGGAAACAGTACTGACAGTGAGCACTATGCCTTAGTAAATGTTGATGTTCTCTGTAAATGTGCTGTTAACTGATTCAGATGTAACATTGAGTGCCAGGACAGAAGATGTTATTTATTCTAAATAAATGTTATTTATAAATGTTATATTAAGGTCCACTCATCACGACTCTGATGCCCAGCTCTCCCTCTCTTGCTCTTTCCTTTTCCTGAACCTCAGTCTCAGCTCTGCACACTTCCCAATTCGCACATAAGGATCACACTGCCATGTACACTCTAACCCAGCCTGCTGTGCAGCAGAATGGTCTGGTGCTCAGCCTGGCTCATCGGGGAATAAAACACAATCTGTTGCCCTCTCACAAACTACCTGATGGGTTCAGTGCCTAACCCAGCAGAGAACAAGAAAAAATCTGCTTCCTCTCCCCCAACTACCTAATGGGTCCAGTGGCCCATTAAAGAATTTTAAAAAAATCTGTCTTTCCTCCTCTCCCACCCAACCATAGTATCTGATGAGTCCAAGGCAAAGCCATGACCATCAGGGAATTTTAAAAAAAAAGTCTCTCCCCCTCCCCTCAGCAACTTGAAATATCCCAAGCCCAACCCGGTCTGTAAGAATAAACAAAAAAACTTGTCTCCCTCCCCCAAACTACTTGACGGGTCTGATGACCAACCTGTGTCATCAGGGAATAAAAAAAAACATCTGGCCATCTCCCTCCAACTGCCTGACAGGTGCAATGCTCAACCTGGCCTGTCAGGGAATAAAACAAATCTGTCCATCTCTCCCCAACTACCTGATGATCCTGTGTCCAACCTGGGCCATTGGAGAATAACAAAAATGGTGATAGGCAAGGGGGGCTGTAAGTGAGTTTGGTGCTAGAAGAATGAAACTACTTGTCTGGTGTTGGGTGTCATGAACCACTGTGTACAGTATAGGGAGCATTACTGAAAAGCAATGTCACTGTGTCAAAGTCCTACTTGTGGGAACTGTATACAAAGAAATATGTGAAACTGACATTGAATGTGGTCCTGATATAACTACAATTATAACTGCAAGATTGGTGAGACAGTAAGGCTTACTACAAAAATAAAGATAACAACATTGAACAAACTCTGGTCAGAGCCGATATGGCTTTTGGGATGCTTTTACCCAGTATTTCTAATTAATTTGTGCAATGCAGATCTGCTGAGAGGCAGTTTCAATGTGGTCTTCCTTTTACTGTACACATTTTTACAATGTGTTTTCCTAGAATATGCCTGCTGATTGCTATATATTTAGCCTGGATAGTTCACAGCAGAAATGGCATCTTAATTTCGGGTGGCGGAGCACTGGCAGTAGGATGCTGGAATGTGTCATACATAGGCACGAGCTGTTTGTGGGCGATAACATCCAGTGGCCATACACCTCAGGCGTTCACATGCAGATCCATCTTCCTGGTGCAGTTGCACTACAATGCGGGTGATGGCCGATGCTGTACCCACTCACACAGGTCCCAGAACAAGCATGTTACAGTCAACCTCTCATTCATTTGTACAATCAGGGAGCCGCGGATTCACTATCCATAGCCTGGAGTGTACACTGCAAATGGCATTACAGGATACCACACTCCTTGGCATCCAGGATACCTCAGCAGTCTGGAGGGCAGCATGTTACACAGGGGAATGGGGGGGAGAGTGTGGGCCTGCAGTGGTGTATGACAGCAGGACGATACAGCATTGACAAGGCATGCATTGGAGGTATGTCAATTCCCTCTTATGGTCTGCAAGGGACATACACGGCTGCATACACTAATGGGTCCACAGCTGGCATAGTGCCCCAATGCATGGTACAGCCACTTGGATCATTCTGGAGTGCAGATCCCTGGCCTGGGTACAGTGCAGTCAGCAGCTGGCCAAGGAAGAGTGTGGAGGGCAGTGCCAGTCTCTGCAATAGGTAGGGTATGGGGGAAGCTGGGGGTGTCTGTGTACAGGTGAAGTGGGTGGGTGTCCTCTATGCTATGGATATGGACCATGGTTTCCTCTGGTGTGACTGGGTCTGGGGAGGGGGGCCTTACACTATGTAGCTCTTTGTGGATGGAGTTGGATTGATCAGAAATGGGATGGGGTACTTCTAGTCCACCAGAGCTGCCATGCTGCTGTGCACCTGGGTGCATTTCTGCAGCCCACCTGTGGGTGGGTGGCTGGCAGTGTTCGGCCAGCAATTCATGGCCTAACTGTGGGCCGCAGTGCTCTGGAATGTGAGGGGTGCATTCCCACTGAATATGCCGCAGCATGGCATATGCATGGGAATGCCCCCTCAACTTGCACAGAATATCATTTGTGTGTTCCCTGGCCCATTCCCTTGCGGGCCAGCGCATCCCACACGTTTGAATATCACACTGCTGTGCATTGTTGGAGTTGCATGGCACATCTCCCTTTTCTGCCGGGATGCGCTGTGCATCTCCTTTGAACATGGGGGCCCTGGACTAGGTACCCTGAATAAATACATTATAAAAATGGTAAAATCATGACCCCACTGAAAACAAGATATTGCACCTAATCTAGGACAGCCTGAGTGAATACAGTGCAAAAATGTGTAAATGAAGATCCCTATGACAATGAGATGCAGCATCTCCCCTGCATTATCCAAGATAGAAAATATAGGATAAGAAATATTTAAAGGAATCCTACTCTAAACTGAACTTCACTGTGTTCACTGACATAAACAGTTTCTTTACTGTTTTACAACATATTAGAAAGTAGAATTTATTTTGGATGTTGTGGCCATGAGGATAGTGTGTACAGAGTGCATGTGTGTGTGCGTGATATATATATATGTGTGTGTGCGTGAAAATGTGTAAATGAAGATCCTTATGACAATGAGATGTAGCATCCCCCCCAAACAGTTTTTTTATTATTTTATCAAACTACAGAATGCAGTATTTATTTTGAATGTTGTGACTATGAGGGTGGTATGTACAGTGTACGTGTGTGTGTGTGTGTGTGTGTGTGTGTGTGTGTATATATATATATATATGTGTGTGTGTGTGTGTGTGAAAATGTGTAAATGAAGATCCCTATGACAATGAGATGTAGCATCCCCCCAAACAGTTTCTTTATTATTTTATCAAACTACAGAATGCAGTATTTATTTTGAATGTTGTGACTATGAGGATGGTATGCATACTGTGCATGTGCGTATGCGTGCGTGTGTGTGTTTGCTGTAGCTCAATATGTTTTTTCCCAAAAAGCATAGCAAAAAAATGCCTGCTGATTGATATATGTTTAGTCTGGGTAGTTCACTGAAGACTTGGCATATGCCAGAGACAGTGCTTATCAGATAGTGTCTTAGAAGTTTTAAAAAACAGTGTAAATCTTTGTAGATTTGCTGGGAAAGGGTGACATTTATGAGGTATGAATCTTTCTTGAAAGACAATACCTACCCAACTGAAACTACAGTAGTAGCAAGAAAATGTTGAAATGCTAAGTATTTAAATGTGCAAGTTGCTACATTCTGAAGGGGGTAAACATATCTCCAGTTTAATAGGCAACCAATACAGTATTTAATAAGTTGTTTCAGTTTTCTAATGGCCATCTGATAAGCAGCTTAGAATTATGTCTTCAGGAGGATCACGTGATGCTGCTGTGAGATTAGCTGCTCTGGAGACCTGCTCCCGCTTCGTTCCTCCTATAAACATCCAAAATACGTGATACTGAGCATTGGTGTTAATTTAAAAGAAGGGCTTCATCGCGGCTCACCGTGTGCAGCATATTTGGGGTTCCAGGAATCTCTTTTGCCTACCTGTAAGCAAGCGCCGAAGAAGAAATCTGGGGCCTAGCTGAGGCATGGAAGCTGAATGCGCTTAGGCGCCGCTGCCACACTCCGCAAACCCCGGAGAAAGGATCAAAAGATCCAAGGGCCAGACCAGAGGCTCTGTTAAACCTCTCATTCCCATGGCATCTCAATCGGCTGTGACCCCGCTATCGGAACAGAAATTCCTCGAGAAATGCAGTTTTCAAGTCTGGCTTTGCAGGACATAATTGAGAAATCAAATCACTAGAAGTGATTTAACGATACTGAATCGAGCTATTTCAGATCTCTCTCAGCTCGCACAGCTTCATTGGAAAATTGGAAAATAAGATGGACCCGGAGGTGGTTTTTTGAGGCAAACTGCATTAAAGCTGAATCCAAGTTAGAAGACTTGAGGGCCATAGTAGGAGGAACAACATCGTTATTTTTGGTCTTGTCAAGGAAGCAGAAGGAACAGCTCCATTTTATTTTGTCAGAAGCTCCTGGCTAAGATTGCTGGTCCCTCCCCAACAACCCTCATACATAATAGAGAGGGCTCACCGGTCATTGCGACCTAAGCCCACGAGTGGCAAGCCTCCGAGACCAGTTATCATCAAGCTACTAAATTACCTGGATAAATCTTATATTCTGGAACAGGTTAGGAAACTGCAGCAGATTACCTGGGAGGGCCAACAGCTTCGCTTGACTCAAGATATTCCTGCCACAGTGAGACAACGCCGAGCGGAGTACCACCCCATAGTGTCAAAGTTAATTGCTGCAAGTATTAAGTATAAAGTCCAATACCCTTCCAGACTGATGGTTATGCGAGCAGATTCATGGCACCTCTTTGACAATGCGCAGTTGGCACTGCCGCACTGCATCAGATGTACCCTGACCTGTCTCTTCTCGAAGGGCCATGAGGCTACTTACTAATTCACTCTACTTCAAGTGATGATGTGCTTTAGCAAGGCTGACCACTGTGGGACCTGTATTTTAAGCGGATGCCTACGGATTTGCCACTTAATAAATCACTACAATTATAACTGACAAATTGATAAGAAACCCCTGACCTCCTGGTATTAATTAAAGCGCACATGAGGGCAGTAGAACTCCATGTAAGAAAGAGAGCATCTGCAGCTGCTCCAATTGGACCCTTCTTCATTCCTGTCAGGCTGGAAACTGAAGCCCCTTTTTTTTTGTTATTCTGAAGCTCCTTGTTGCACTGATTGAAGACGCTACAGAAGAGAGTGTGCTGAGTACCGGGATTACTGTGTGACCTGAAGATGTCTTACATATGGACATGTGTTCAACTCCTGTGACTATGATGGTGCAGGAGGGCTTGGACCCCTTCTCCCCCCTTCCTCCCCACCTTTTTTTTTTTTCTTATTATTTTAGAAGCTCCTGTTGAAATGATTTGAGGACGTTTTGCATATGGACTTATATGAATACCTGAGACTAATGTGGTGCAGAGGGGCTTAGACTCCCCCTTTTTTTTTTTTTTTTTGATGTCTATCAGATGGATGTAAATAGTACTATATTCATGTCTCTGATTTAGGGGGCCGGGGTGGGAAGCGGGAATCTCTGGATAGTCTGGCAGTCTACTCAGTGCATCACAATCTGGCACAGGGTGGGTCGTCTACCCACTGGGTTGTTGGGAATAAGAACTTGTAGTTTATCACTGATAATACTTCGCTTTCAAAGGGCTTGATAATGTTGGCCCATAATCTTGTTTCTTGTATCTGGTATAATGCTCACCCCAATATGGGTAGAGGGATTAAATGGGGAAGGCAAATAGGGAAAGGAACATATTAGTTTATTAAGGAGGGCATGGAATGGGGTGGGGTTGAGAGTGAATAAATGGGGTAGGGTGGTTGGGAAGGGGGATTCGTGAATAAAGGGATGTTGTTGTAGGGAGGGTGGGAAGGATTTGGGGTTCGCCACCAAGTCAATATGGAATAGTGCACTGGAAACCACTCCTTCCTTGAGGAAGAGTCAGATGATATTGGGCTCTTATTGATACTGTTTAATCATGACAAGTGTGTTAAAGTTTTGTTCTTGGAATGTTAAAGGTGCTCAATCCTCTACCAAAAGGGCCAAGATATTGCTGCATCTTCATAAACTTAACATAGATGTAGCTTTTATTCAGGAGACACATCTACCTGGCTCACAAATCAATAATTTAAGGAGAACATGGTGGGACATGTGCTTGGCACTGGGTTAGACTCTCGTAGAAATGGAGTTATGTATTAATTGCACGTCAGATACCTTTCGCCTGTTGCAATCGATAGGTGACTCAACAAGGTAGATATATACTTTGAGAGCAATATTAGGCCATACTGAAATGGTAATAGGATCCATTTACGGACCACTTAGTGATGACCCCAATTCTTCTCAAGTCTCATGTCCAATCTGGCATCATGGTCTAAGCTCCCATCTTACTCGGTGGAGACTAGAACTCGGTTCTCAGTAATAGCCTTGATAGATCAAAAACAAGGCATGCCCCATACACCCCAGCTCAGTTGGCTCTCAGAGATCTTATGAATACTCTGGGTCTTGTGGATCCATGGAGGACCCTTTTTCCTTCCTCTCGAGACTACTCATTTCACTCCCCCATAACACATTCTCAAGAATTGACTTCTTTTTGTTGGGGATTGAGCACCTTACGAGGGTTCAGAGTTGTGTCTATCTTTCCAAAGTGATCTCTGACCACCACCCAACTACTTTGCAATGGTCTATACCCTCCCCTACTAACCAATTTAAGGTCTGGAGATTTAATCCCCAATTACTTAGATCCCAGAAAATAGTCGATCTCTTACAAAGGTACATTACAAATTTTCAGGAGTCTAACACCGGGTCCATGCCAAAGTTAGATGTGCTCTGGGGGGCTATGAAATGCTCGTTAAGAGGCGAGATTATCCGGTTGGCCACCATTAGGAAAAAGAAAATTTTATCAGAATCTTCCTCACTCTTACAACAGATTAGGGCTCTGGAGCAAACTCTATCTCCCTAGTCACACCCCATGGAATTCGAAAGGCTGGAAAGCCTTCATTCAATACAATACTCTTCTTGACATAAAGTGGAATATCTCCATTTTAAACAAAAGCCACTTACTCGATCAAGGGACAAGGTAGGGAAACTATCACCTAAGGCTCAGGTCGCAGGTGACGGATAGGATGGTAGTTACCATACAGGAACCGACGGCAGGTACCATACTACTCCTGAAGAGTTAGCTCTATGCTTCAAAACATATTATTAGTCTTTATATTCCTGCCCCTTCAATCCTCTAAGAATATCACACTGGACTGTTTCTAGAGGATATAGATCGTCCAAGTTTATCCCAGCACCAAATAGCCCTTCTACAAGCTCCCCTCAGTATAAGCGAAGTACATGAGGCTATTGAAGCTCTCCCTGCTGATAAAGCCCCGGGTCCGGATGGCTACACATCCAATTTTTATAAGGTATTCAAATCTCAGCTGAGTACTGTCCTGCTTGATACATATAACTATATGTTCCATCATGGTCTCTCAGATCTCAGCCTCACTGATGCCACTATTGTTGTGCTCCCCAAGCCAGACAAAGACCCCACTTTAGTATCGAGCTTTTGTCCAATTTCACTAATAAATGTGGATATGAAGATTCTCGCCAAAATCCTGGCTAATAGGTTAGCCAAAGTCTGGCTTTCTTTAATAAGCCCCGAGCAGGTTGGTTTTGTGGCAGGGCGCTTCTCATCGGATCACTTACGTAAAATCTTTCATCTCATCTCGCAGCAAGGACTCATATCTGCTTCTAGTTTCCTTGATGCGAAAAGCTTTGACCATGTCTCATGGGACTACTTGTTCGAATTATTACCCAGATATAGAATCCCTTTACAGTTTATAAAGTGGATCAAAATTTTTACTCCCACCCTACTGCTAGGGTACTATGTAATGGGGTAATATCACAATCCTTCCCTTTCCAGCAGGAACGAGGCAAGGCTGCCCTGTCTCCCTACTTGTTTAACTTATTTTAGAGCCACTCATCAGGAGGATTAATCACTCCGCATCAGTATCTGGCATTCCGATCCAGCGATTTCAATATAAGTTATCGGTATATGCCGATGACATCATGCTTCATTCACAAATCCAAATGCGTCTATACCAGCTACCCTCAACATTATCAAAGAGTTTGGCTAACTCTCCAACTATAAATTAAATGTAGCCAAATGGAAGTAATGCCTCTAAACAGTTGGACTTTAAAGGCAGACTTGGAGCACCTCGGTTCACCTGGGTAAGGGATAAAGTAAATTATCTAGGCATATTTCTGTCACAATCCGTAAGCAAATGCAACAATATAACTTGGACCAGTTACTTATATGCATTAAAATGGACCTTAATCGCTGGTATCGCTCTCCTATTTCTCTCTGGGGACGATTAGCATTATAAAATGAACGCCCTGCCTCGCTTATTGTACCCTCCAGATGCTGAATTTATTCCTTCCCCATTCGTGGTTTCGTCAGGTGCATAGCATTATCTCTAAATTTATTTGGAGAAATAAATCGCCTCGGACAGCAATTACTAAATTGCAGAGGGCCAAAGAGCATGGTGGATTGCAAGTCCCTATTATCTACCTCTATTACTTGGCCATTAATTGTGCCACAGTCTCTCGATGGTTAAAACCCACAAAGGACCCCCCACTATGGTTACAAATAGAACAGTCAATATGCAGTGCTGCAGGAATCGATATTAAGAGCCTCCCTTACATTACCGCTAATAAAGTTCCCAAATTGTGTGAACCCACACCAATCACGATCTCGATACGGATACATGATCAGTTGAACAAAACCTTCGGGCTTTCACCATCAAAGGACGTGTCCCAACCTCTTTTCAAAAACCCTAATTTTAAAATAGGGGGTAAGTTTGTCACTGCTTCATTTTGGCCGTCGGAATGTGAAATCACGGTGGCTGACCTAACCGAAAATGGTAAATTACTTGCCTTCTCAGCTTTTAGCACAGAATACAAATTACCTGCTTCTTTTTGTTTTAAGTACCTTCAAATATCCCATGTCCTAATACAGCATTTTGGTAGCAGCCTCTGGAGTCGGTTCTATGTCCGTCCTATACTTAGCTCACTTACCAGGAGACCTCGCCTCACCTTGTCACCTTCTACTATAAGGCACTTCAAATAAGTAATAGTGAACAAGAAGGTGTACAACATTACACGGGATAGGTCCCTCCCTCCGCCTCCCAAGTACCTCGTCAATGGCAACAAATCTGGAAAAGGCTGTATAAGGATATCAGGTGGGATCGGTATAGGTTGCTTCAATTTTATGTGCTGCATGACCTATACTACACCTCTGTAAAACTTAGTAAGATGGGGCATCATACATCAGAACTTTGTACCAGATGTGGTTCACAAAGAGGTACACTCCTTCATATCCTCTGGGAATGTGACAAAGTTACTCCATTTTGGGCTGCCATCAGGTCTAAACTGGATCCTATACTTGGGCTCCAAAATGCTTTTAGTCCGAAATCTGCATCTTGGGTGACTCTAGTGAAACTCTAGTAGGTAATCAGAGGAAACATATGACACTGATATCTCTCTGCGCTAAGAAAATCATATTGCGCCACTGGTTAGACCAGCAAACCCCTTCGTATGTAGAATGGCATAAAGAAATACTATTTGCTTTGCAAGCGGAATACTTTATTGCCAATATGTCCAAGCGCAGTAAAAAATATCAGAGAGTATGGGCACCTCTACACGCCCTGTTATCCACTTAGGAGAGCCTTGTTTTGGATCTGGTCTTGATACAGCCTGGAGATGGTTATTGACTTAGTCCCTCTAACTCTTCCTTATTGAGTAATGTGACTATTCCCTACATCGTCTAGGAAAGGAATTATTCCTTTTATATATTGTAGTGGCGAAATGGGGTGGGGGTGGGAATATGTCTTACTAGTTCTGTGGTTATACTTTACCATGCTATTGGAATCAGATACTCTTGTTAGGTAAGGTCAAGTTTATTGAAATTACTCAGTCTTGGTTACAAAAGTGAGCAGATGTTACAATCCACAGTGTGTGTACCAATGTAAATTTACAATATCCTGACACATATCAATGGCTGTTTGTTTAAGTATCTGAACAAGAGATCTGTGTATTGTACAAAAAATCTACAGTACTTTGTAATACTACAATAAAGCAAACTATTTAAAAAAAAAAAAGAATTATGTCTTCAACATTCTAAACAGAAAAAAAGGAAGTATTTTATTTCAGTTGGCATAGTGGTTTGTAGATGTGGAAGGATACATTGAAATGTCCAAAAAATGTGTTCCACAATATTACATTTTCCAGCTACAGATAGCAAGATAGTTGTAGGCTCCATCCACAGCCATAAAAAAACAACACGCCCAGCATTGTTGGCACCATCCAAATCTTGTTTCTTATGTGATCAAAGTATGTATTGATCGGTGTTGATGTTTGCAGAGCCACAACAGGTAAGAAAAAATATTGTACTAAGGTGTCTACCATACTAGAAAGTGTAGATTTGTCCACAAGTAAAGACAGCGCACAAAAATTGCATTTGAACAGCAACCCAAGCATAGCTGTCATCGACTCCTTTTCAAACATTTACTTTAGGAAATGGGATTCCATTCCCCATATGGTTTAGGAATAGAGGAAAGCTCCAGCAGCTTATTTCTAAGGGAATTTAAAACCTCCTGTTTTAATCAGATGATGAACATACCTGAGCAAAGTGCATGCAATGCAGTAATATTCCACAACTGACCTTCCTGCTGTACAGCAAAAATATATTTTTGATGGCATTTTGTGATGTGGGCTGTTGTTCTTTAAAAGCTGAGCTTTGAACAACCACTTCAGTTCACTTGTGACCCAAGCTGTGTTACAAGCTCAGCATTCAATGAAAGGTCAAGTGTGGTGGTTCGTAAACCAAACAGTTCCAATACATTCTATATGGAGATTTATTCTCAATGTGGTATTTACATAAAAATAAAGTAGTAGACAATGATAGGAATACTGCAGGTGCTATTATTTGGGGACTAGAGTATGTTTTTTTTAATCACACCTGACTGACCAGTTTTCCCCAGTGCAATCAATCATGTTTCTCTGCCATCACTTTCACTGTACTGATTCTATTCCTTTTCTTCTTCAATTACAGGCTATTTGCCAAAGTCATGCTCTGCATTTGCTCTCAAACCACCCACAGCCATCTTCTGAGAGACCCATAGCAGTTGCTATGGAAATCTCCATAGCAATGGTATGAGACCGAGCACTTGCTGCAGCAAGATGACCCGTATCTGAAATACAGCACAGATTCCATTAGCTAGCAGTGCAGCATCTTTCAGTCTTAGAATTACAGTGTTGTGAAATAACCTCCCAGCTTAAACTTAGGATATGGCTTGTTTGGCAACTGGAACAGTTTTGTGAGCACCTCTGACAAGTGGGCTGAAATACTTCAGGTTTAAACTAATACTTTTAGGTCACATTTCAAATGAAATGTGTTGCTCTGCTAGCACACTGGATCAAGCATTTGATCTTAAGCTTTCTCATTAGAGACTGCAACTGCTGTGCTGAGTTCCTGAAACTCTTGCCAGCTTTACATTACAATAAAGTGACAGTACAGTAACATTGGATGTTTAGGGATTTGGAGAAGAAAACAAAGAAATAAGAATTGCACTTATCACCTGCTAGGGACATTACACAAGATTCATGCTGAGATAAAATCTTCAGTAAAAAACATTTATTTTAAGAAAGGTGCTGCTGCCATATTAAAAAACAATACCATGGTACAGTACTGAGAATGATAAGGCCTTCTTTAGGTACACGAGGGAGAAGAGGAAGGCTAAAGAGGGCATAGAAAGGCTATGGAAAGGAGGGATGTGGGTGGTTGAGGATGAGGGAAAGGTGAACCCACTGAATGAACATTTCTACTCAGTATTCGATTAGGAGGAAGGAGCCCTGTTTCAAAGTAGGGATGGATGAGTCGGCTGTGACCTTGCTCTGATTCTGACTCTGATTTGTTTAGAAAAGATTTTGATTTACTCTGATGAATTGTAGACCTATTTTGGTCTTGTTGAGTCAGACAAATGCATCAGTATTATTCTTTTAGGTCCCTCTTGTTAAAAAAAAAATTAACCTTTTAAAAACAACAATTTTATGTCTGTATTTTCGTGTTGTTTTTCAAGGTCAGCAAGCAGCCAATAACAGTAAAATAAATTGACTATTGTTCTTTCCAATCCTGTGTGTCAGCCACCACGTGACATTCACAGGGAACAGTGGGCTGGATTCACAAAACCCTTGAAAATCCTGTAGCTGTGGGAGAAACTTGGCGTAAGTGGGTTGCCACTTGTGGAACCACAATTTCTCCTGCTGCTACGGTATTCTCAATAGTGGAGCTGGTTTACAACCAGCTACATGATTTATGGCAGCTTGTGAGTGGTGTGGCTGTGGAAATTCCCGCAGCTGGGGAAAAATGTTGTGGGCAGTGGGACCAGCTGTAACATCTTCTGCAGATGGGATTTTGGTCCACAGCTGGAGTTGTGGTGTGGGACTTAGTCCCAAAAATATTTGTGAATCCAGCCCACTGTATGCAGGTCATTTGGGTCTTTGCAGTGAAAGGAGGCAGTGCGTCAAACATTGGAAAGAGAAAGAGAGAGATAGAGACCAACAAATTGCACAGCAGAAAGACAACTGCAGAGTGTAGATCATCACTGAGTCTGGCATGCATTTTGGTGGGAGACAGGCAACATGGGCAGAATGTCATGGGGCCCCAGCCATCCCTCCCGCCCTTTTGACTTGAGATGTTATTTTTTTTATTTTAAATTTATTTTGCTTGCCTACTTGGTGTTATAGCAAGCGTCATGGGCCCCAGGGCTTAGAGTAAAACTTATAGATAAAGACTGCCTTGAATGGTTGAGAAACTTTTTTATCCTTTTGCTGCAGGAAACTGGGATGGGGGAGCAGATGAAATACTAATAGAAGGCTATAAGGCATGGATTTCTCCAGCATATAGGAACAGTAAGTATGGGAGGCTAAAAGGTTGTCTTGCCATTTTTAACAATGCTGTGATTGATTTTAAAAGCTTAGGCATAAGTATTTCTATTGAGTTTTATATGGACAGTATGTATTAATTGCAAGTCACAGTAGGGTCTGGGCTCTGTTTAATATGTACATTCCACCAGGGTTAAAACAAAGAGAATTTCAAAATATTACTAAGGCAATTGGTGACACTTATGAGTCAATTAAATCTAGATTCCCAGGAGAAATGTTTATTATAGCCAGTGATTTTAATGCACATATAGGAAACAGGATTGAGGACCCAGTCCCCGACTGGTGTATTGATGACACCATGAATATCCCAGTAAGGCAGTCCAAAGATAAAACTGTAACACAAAATGGTAGAATAATACTGCAATGTTTTGAAAAAGTTGGCCTAAGGGTGTTAAATGAATGCCCTAAGGGAGAGTGGGAGGGGAATATACATTTCCAACTGCAAAGGAGGGAGGAGTCTTGGACCTTTCTGTTGTTTATGCTACTGAATACCCTGTGGTTAAACAGTTTAAGGTACATAAAGTTTGGGATAGTGACCACTACCATACTGAATGTGTTATTGTATCCAATTTTAATCAAATAAATAAAAACAGTGCTGAGGAAAATGAAACTGATCAGCATATGTGCACCAAGTACGGGAAAAAAATATATTGGAATGAGTATACCAGAGAAGCTGTTGATAATGTAATAAATATTGAGGAAACAAGAACGGCAGTCTCTATAATAAATAACTCTGATTTTAGTGGGGTGGATAATGTAATGTATGAATTTAATAAGTTTATTAGCAAATCTGAGTCACAATTATGTACAAAAAGAGAATTAAAAAATGGGGATATTGGTGCAGACAACCCTTGGTTTGACAAAGAATGTTATAATTTAAGGAATGAGATCAAGAAATGTGGCAAACATAGAGCTAAGATGCCATCCTGCCCAGTCCTAGGTGCACTAAAGAAACTTAAGAAAGAATATAGAAAGTTATTACACCATAAAAAAGCATTTGTCAATGCTGAATGTTGTCTTGCTGACATTGGCATCGGTAGTGCAGGAGTTGAACAGATGCATAATAGGAATGGCAGTGAAGTATGAAAGTGACGTCAACCCCACATCACCCTACAGAGACTGACAGGCACTGAGGAGTGCCTTTGGGCATTGGCCATAACGTTCATGGCATTTCAGCTCACCCTACCCTGCAGTGCGACAAATATTGCATTGTGCCTTGGGGTTCTCGGGCCTTACGCTCACCCCAAATGGCCATTATGCTCATGGTATTTTACCTCACCCTATCCTGCAGACACCGACAAGTGCTGAGGTGTGCCTTGGGGTGTTTGGCTTTACAGTCACCCCATTTCATAAGGACATATGCTGAAATGGGTGCAGCCCAAGAGATGGAGTGAACTGTGGGGCTGAAGAGTCCAAGGCACACCTCGACGTCTGTCAGTGGCTTGAGGATGGGGGGGATGGTATGGCATGAGCATGATAGCCGGCAATGCAAAGGCATACCCCTAACGCCTGTCAGTCTGTACAGGGTGGGACATTATGGTTAGAAACCCTAATGCCCTGGCTGTTTGTTGGTATTTGCACTACAAATTTGCAACATGGCATTTTTGTGACCCCCACCTCATAAAAATGTTTGGGACCTTGCTCATGAATAGTCACATTGTGATTTTGTTAGTTTATGCCAAAGGTTGATTTCTCACAGCGACCATGTCATTCTGCACCAGATGTGGGAAAAAACCATTTGGGCAGGTTATGAAAAATGACAGCTGTACCATTCATAGGTAGGTGTGAAGAGATGGCAGTGTTGAAAATTTTGAGTGTAAATATTAACAAGCATTTGTCAATGCCGAATGTTGCTTGCTTCTATGTGCTGTTTAGGTATTTGGAAGTCATTGGAGTACAAATATTGAAAATTTGCGAACTTACGAGTGTGCGTAGGAACTGCGCAATGCACGCTCGTAAAACAGTCATTTTTAGGAATTTTTTCACCAAATTTTCAACATAGCCATTTTAAGACCTCTGCTCATGAACAGTGTCACTGTGATTTTGTTAATGTGTCCCATACATTGAGTTTGCACACCGACCACGCCATTGTGCGCTATATGGGTGGAAACACGTTTTGGGCAGGATGTGAAAAATGACAGCTGTACTGCTCATAAGGAGGTGTGGTAAAATGGCAATGTTAAAAATCTGGAGTGAAAATATTGAAATTTCCAACTACGAGCTCAGGAACCGCGCGAACACACGCCAGAACAGTCATTTGGTTTTGGTACTACTGAACATGGTTTTTGGGACCCTTTCTCATGAATGATGTCACTGTCATGGTGGTATTCAGGCCCAAAGGGTGATTTCACAGTCACTGCACAGTCACTGCGCGAAATCACCCTTCGGGCCAGAATAACGCCATGACAGTGACATCATTCATGAGAAGGGGTCCCAAAAACCCCATGTTGAAAATTTGGTGCAAAAATTCCCAAAAATGCCTGAGATATGCAACAAAGTTGAAACCCCTATCTAGCCCATTATACAGCTTACCGGCATTTCCTCAGTTCGCGGTCGGCTTTGAAGAGTGCAGACGTGTTCCCGGTCCACCGAAGATCATCGTGCCGGAGTCCGGAGGTATGTGGGGTGAGGGGGGGGTGGGGAGGCTGGGTGCGCAGTGGTAGTGCGGTTGGGTGGGAGGGGCCGAGACGCCCGCGGGGACCGCTTTAGTTTTCAGGTTAAAAAAAAAAAAAAGACGCCGGTGGATTGCTTTTGCCATGCTGGGTGGCCCCAGCATGGCACAAGGACGGTGGGGTGTTCAGCTGACGGGGATTGGGCACCTGCTGGTCAGTGACTCATTGCCACTCTGGGGTGGGCTCCCAGCGTGGCACCTACAACTGAGGGGAGAGAGCGGCTCAGCCGACGGGGATTGGGCACCCTGCCGCTACGCAGTAGGTGTGCTGGGGCGCCAGACGCCTGCATGTGGGGGAGCTACGCTTCAGTGGGCTTTATCTCTTGGCTCACTGTAGCCGTAGGCCCCCTTTTCAACTATATGTTACTGCATTTTGGAGCGGTCACAGACAGCTCCAAAATGCATTGGCTTACAGGGCCACGCCTGCCAGCTCACTGACTGAATTGGAGGAGGAGGTGACACACCTCCGAAATCTCCGATGATGGCACTATGTTTCTTGCACATGCGTGCAAGCAACATAAAAATGCTCGAATTCATGAACATACGTAGAAACTGCGCAATGCACACTCGTAACACAGTCATTTAGTGGAATTATTTCACCAGATTTTCAACATAGGCATTTTGGGACTTCCACTCATGAACAATGTCATTATGATTTTCTTAATCTGTCCTGCACATTGATTTCCCACAGCGACCACGCCATTGTGCACCAGATGTGTGAAAACACATTTTGGGCAGGATGTGAAAAATAACAGCTGTACGGTTCATAAGAAGGTGTGCAAAACTGACAATGTTGTAAATGTTGAGTGAAAATATTACAAAATCTCGCAGTTACAATTGCACGTGGAAACTGCGCAACGCACGCTTGTAAGATACTCATTTTGTGGACTTTTGTCACAAAATTTTCAACATAGGCATTTTAGGACCTCTGCTCATGAACAGTTTCACTGTGATTTTCTTAATCTGTCCCGAACACTGATTTCCCACAGCGACTGCGCTATGCTGCGCCAGTAGTGGGAAAACACATTTCAGACAGGATGTGAAAAATGACATCTATACTGTTCATAAGGAGATGTGGAAAAATACCAATGT
Organism: Neoceratodus forsteri; assembly: GCA_016271365.2. NCBI lineage: Eukaryota > Metazoa > Chordata > Ceratodontiformes > Ceratodontidae > Neoceratodus > Neoceratodus forsteri. The sequence goes on from CM057450.1 coordinate 1,087,640,049, forward strand.
TGAAAATCTAGAGTGAAAATATTGCAGATATGCAAAGTTATGAGCATGTGTGGAAACTGTGCAACACACACTTGTAAAACAGTCATTTGTTTGACTTTTTTCACCAAATTTGCAACACAGGCTTTTTGAGAGCCCACCTCGTAAACAGTGGCACTGTCATTTTGTTAATCACTCGCGAAAGGTGATTTCACGCAGTGATGGCGAAATCACCTTTCAGGACTGAATAACGCCACAACAGTGACTGAATTCATGAGGAAGTGTCCCAATAACCCCATGTTGAAAATTTGGAGCCAAAATTCTGAAAAATGACTGAAATATGCACCAAAGTTGGAAAAACCCTATTTATGCTATTATACAGCTTACCAGCATTTCTTCAGTTCGCGGTCGGCTTTGAAGAGTGCAGACGTGTTCCCGGTCCTCCGAAAATCATCACACTGGGCTCCAGGGGTAAGTATGGGGTAAGGGGAGGTGTGGGGAGGCAGGGTGTGCAGAGGGTGGGCGCGGATTGGGGAAGGGGCAGCCAGACTCGACGAGGGACCATTTTCTGGTTTACAGGTTAAAAAAAAAAAAACATTGCGGGAAGGTTTTCATTTTTACAGGTGCAATTGGCATGCTGTGGTGGGCTCCCAACATGCTACCTGACTGTTTGAGGGTTTGGGAGAACCTGTAGCTGATGGGGGATTGAGTGCCCCCACCGGCCATACAGAGGTGGGGGGGAGGTCGCATGAGCCGAGGGGGATTGGGCACCCCCTCGGCACACAAGACATGGCGGGGGGTACAGTATGCCGATGGGGATTGGGCACCCCATCAGCAAATTACCTAAAGAGGGGACATGCCGATGGGGATTGGGCACCCCCATCGGTGAGTGAAAGCAGAAGTTGCATGAGCTGAGGGGGATTAGGAACCCCCTCGGCATACAAGAAATGGGAGAGGGGTACATCTTGCCGACAGGGATTGGGCACCCCCATCGGCTTTCACAGATAAAAGGCGGCAGCTGTCCCTCGGCTTCTCTGGGGACTGAAAAGCTGATGGGGAAGCTGCCGCCATGTTGCTTGCCCAGAGCAGGCAAGCAGTAATTGGCTGCTGCAATCAGGGACCGCTGTGTTGCACTCTCTGATTGCAGCGGCTAATTTCTTAGAAGGTTGTGGAACATTTTTTCAACTGCTGTCATAGACAGTGTGCTATGCCATTGGCGCCACAGAGCCCAGCCTCAAAAAGCAGTGGCGCCATTGGCTGCACCAGGACCGCACCTCCGAAACTTGCTTCTCAACTGAAGCAACCACAATATGTTGTCTGCGCTGCACGTGCAAGAAACCATAAACAGGGTATATAAATGTAAATTATGGGAAAATCTTCAGGAATGCATTCAGAAAAAAGATATAAAGACTTTTTTGTCTCTTGTTGCTTATGGGTGTGATGAAAATAACACATGGTATAATGTGATAGGCATGATTACTGAGGAACATACATAGAAACATAGAATTTGACGGCAGATAAGGACCGCTTGGCCCACCTAGTCTGCCCATTTTCCTACCTAACAGATAAGCTGCAGATCCTAGTTAACCAACAGCTTACTTCCTCCTACCCCCCACTAGGACTGCCTTATGTCTGTTCCATGCATTCTTGAATTCCCCCACTGTTCTTGACTCCACGACCTCCTCAGGGAGGCTGTTCCATGCATCCACAACCCTCTCCGTGAAAAAATACTTCCTCACATTACCTCTGAGCTGTCCTCCCTCTATCTTCAAATTGTGTCCTCTTGTTCTTGCACATCTTTTTTTCTGAAAGATGCTACCTTCTTGGACTTTGTTGATTCCCTTGAGGTACTTGAAAGTTTCTATCATGTCCCCTCTCCCTCCTTTCCTCGAGGGTATACATATTAAGCTGCTTTAGTCTCTCTTCGTATGTCTTCTCGTGCAGACCCTGCACCATTTTGGTTGCCCTCCTCTGGACCGCCTCTACTCTGTCTATGTCTTTGCAGAGATGAGGGTCTCCAGAACTGCACGCAGTACTCCAGATGGGGTCTCACCAACTGTCTGTACAGAAGGATAACAACTTCCTGTTTTCTACTATTGATGCCTCTTCCTATGCATCACAGTATCCCCCCAGCCTTCCTTATTGCCTTCTCACATTGCTTGTCCACCTTTAGGTCATCTGATATAATTACCCCCAGGTCCCTTTCCATTTTTACTGTTGTCAGTATCTCACCCCCCACTGTGTACTCTTCCCTGGTTTTTGTTTCTCAGGTGCATTACCTTGCACTTCTTTGCATTGAATCTGAGCTGCCATACATTTGACCATTCCTCCAACCTTGCCAAGTCCCTTCTCATCCTTTCCACTCCATCTTGTGTATCAACCCTGTTGTAGATCTTTGTGTCATCTGCAAAGAGACATACTTTTCCTTCCAGTTACTCTGCAATGTCACTTATAAAGACATTAAAAAGGACCGGTCCCAGTACTGAACCCTGCAGTACCCTGCTAGTAACCCTCTTTCTTCACTGTGGACTCCATTTACTACTACCCTTTGCGTCCTGTTGTCTAGCCAATTTATTATCCAGGCTACCACCTTGGGACCCACTCCAAGGCTGGCTAACTTGTGTATTAATCTTTTGTGTGGGACTGTATCAAGTGCCTTGCTAAAATCTAAGTAGGCCATGTCCACAGCCCCTCCCTGGTCTACTACTTTGGTCACCCAGTCAAAGAAACATAGAAACATAGAATTTGACGGCAGATAAGGACCGCTTGGCCCACCCAGTCTGCCCATTTCCCTACCTGATGGATAAGCTGCAGATCCTAGTTAACCAGCACCCTACTTCTTCCTACCCCAACCCCCTAGAATTGCCTTATGACTGTCCCATGCATGCTTGAATTTCACCACTGTTTTGACTCCACAACCTCCTCTGGAAGGCTGTTCCATGCATCCACAACCCTCTCTGTGAAAAAATACTTAAATTACCTCTGAGTCACTCTTCTATCTTCAAAAATTGTGCCCCTTGTTCTTGCACACCTCTTTTTTGAAAGATGCTACCTCTTGGACTTTGTTGATTCCTTGAGGTACTTGAAAGTTTCTATCTTGTCCCCCTCTTCATCCTTTCCTCGAGGCTATACATATTAAGCTCCTTAAGTCTCACTTCATATGTCTTCCGGTGCAGACCCTGCACCATTTTAGTTGCCCTCCTCTGGACAGCTTCCATCCTGTCTATGTCTTTTGGAGATTGGGTCTCCAGAACTGCACGCAGTACTCCAGATGTGGTCTCACCAGCTGTCTGTACAGAGGGATAATAACTTGTTTTCTGCTGGTGATGCCTCTCCCTATGCATCCCAGTATCCCCCCAGCCCTCCTTGCTGCCCTCTCACATTGCTTGCCCACCTTTAGGTCATCTGATATGACTACCCCCAGGTCCCTTTCCATTTTTGTTGTTGTTAGTATCTCACCCCCCATTGTGTACTCTTCCCCTGGGTTTTTGTTTCCCAGGTGCATTACCTTGCACTTCTTAGCATTGAATCTAAGCTGCCATACATTTGACCATTCCCTTCTCATCCTTTCCACCCCACCTTGTGCATCAACTCTGTTGCAGATCTTTGTGTCATCTGCAAAGAGACATGCTTTTCCTTCCAGTTTCTCTGCAATGTCGCTTATAAAGACATTGAAGAGGACCAGTCCTAATACTGAACCCTGTGGTACCCCACTGCTAACCCCCCTTTTTTCAGAGTGGACTCCATTTACTATTACTCTCTGTGTACTATTCTCCAGCCAATTCTTTACCCAGGCTGTCATCTTGGGACCCACTCCCAGGCTGGCTAACTTGTATATTAATCTTTTGTGTGGGACTGTGTCAAATGCCTTGCTAAAGTCTAGGTAGGCCATGTCCACAGCCCCTCCCTGATCAGCCCCATTGCTTTGTCCACCTTCAATTTTATTAGTTCTTTCAGATGTGGATGTGGATAGGTCATTTTAGTAGAATATATAATATAGATAAAATAAATAAGGGCATAAAGTCAGAGGACCATCTTTCAATAGACTGTTTCAATTCACATTTTATATCATTTTCTGTTAATTAGGTTAGACTAGCAATTCTGGAACAAAAAGAAAACAAGGGAGCTGGCCTTGATGGCTTACCTGCAGTGGTATTCCTATATAATCCAGATTTCTGGGCTAACTTGCTTGCCCCTATATTTTCACTAATAAGTCGTCATTTAATATTACCTCAAAATTGGAATAAAGGTGTCATTGTTCCATTATTTAAACAAGGTCTAGCCAGAGCTGATACGGCTGTGGCTAGCTGCCAAATTACCAAAGTTACACGTGTGCGTAGAAAATTTTGAATGCCTGGGTGTACCTTGGCCATTTTTTGGAGGCGTTGCACCAAATTTTCAACATGGCCTTTTTGGAACCCACCTCATGAAGAGTGCCAGTGTCATTTTTTTCACTTATCCCGAAAGGCGATTTTACAGAGCGAATATGCCATTCTGTGCCACAGGTGCGAAAACATGTTTTGGGCAGGATGTGAAAAATGACAGCTGTATTGTTAATAAGCAGGTGTGCAAAAATGGCAATGTTGAAAATCTGGAGTGAAAATATTAAAAATTGGTGAAGTTAGGAGCTTGTGTAGAAACTGCACAATGCACACTCATAATGCAGTCATTTTTTGTAATTTTTTCACCAAATTTACAACATAGGCTTTTTGGGGACTCCACCTCATGAACAGTGGCACTGTTGTTATGTTAATCAGCCCTGAAAGGTGAGTCCTACATGCAGTGACCACAAAATCACCTTTCGGGACTGAGTAATGAAATGACAGTGACAGTGCTCATGAGGTGGGGCCCAAAGAACCCCATGTTGAAAATTTGGAGCCAAAATTCAAAAAAATGGCTGATATAACAACATAAGTTGAAAACCTCTTTGACTGCCATTATAGCATGCTTGCCTTTGTTTCTTCAGTTTGTGGTTCTGCTTTGAAGAGTGAAGACATGTTCTGGTCCAGAGAAGATGACAGCACTAACCTCCGGAAGTAAGTATGGGGTAAGGGAGAGGTGGGGAGTTGGGTGCTTGGTGGAAGGGTGGACTGAGGCAATGACAAGGGACCATTTTCTTTTTTACAGTTAAAAAAACATATAGGGAAATGGTTTTCTTTATGTACAGGAAAAAAAGCATACAATTGGGCACACTGGGGTGGGCTCCCTGTGTGCCACATGAGTTGGGGGGTACATGATGCTGACACAGGGATTCGGCACCCCGATGTTGGCATGGGTGGGGGGAAACAAACATTTGGGCACACTGGATTGGGCTCCCAGTATGCCACATGAGTTGTGGGGCTACATAATGCTGACATGGGGATTGGGTGATGCGATGTCAGTGCGGGGATGGGGAATGGAGGGAGCAAGGAGGACAGCAGCAGTGGGAGGGATTGGGAGGGTTTTTTTTTGCTGTCAGTGCTGTGAGGGAGCGGGGAGGACAGAAACAGCGGAAGTGTATGGTAGGCGTGCTGTCTGAAAGGTGGTGGTGGTGACGCAACTGTGCATGCGCAGCACTCGCACATGAGTAGTTGCAGTGAATGACATTTTGCCATTTACAACATGGCAGCACCAGCGGAACTGCGCATATTCACAAGTCACGCATGTGCAGTTCTTGCCCCAGAATGCAGAAGTAAGAGCCAAAATAGTGTGGCTGTTATTCCATAGTGGCCGATCGTGGTGGAGTGTTTCAAGCTCCATTGGACTTTTGGAAGGATACTTCCAAGAGACCAATGGAAGGTGCCACGACTGGCCATTTTTGTAAGCTATAATCGATCCCAAAACAGCTGTAGGCTCTGCCCACAGCTGTAAAAAGGGGGACAAACAAGATCCTAGGTGTTACAGGCCTATTACTCTTCTCCCAGTGATTCAGAAAGTTTACATAAGGCTAATTTTAGATAGATTACTTATATGGGTAGAAGAGAATAACCTAGTTTCTAAGTTTTAGTGCGGTTTTAAAAAGCAGCATAGCACGTTAGATTTGCTTGTTACTCTAAATTTTTTGATAGATAAGTATGTTCATCGGAGAAATGTGATATTATATGTCTGCTTCTTAGATATTAGGGCAGCATTCAACTTAGTAAACAGAAGAAAACTATGGGATATTCTGGAAGATTTGAAAGTAGATACTCAGTTATTAGCTATTCTAAAAATGTTACACTCTAATACAACTTCTGAGATTGGATATACGAGGGATGGCGCCCTGACAAAAGAAATCGTTGTGAATCAGGGTGTAAAACAAGGATGTTTATTTGCCTCACTTTTATTCAATTTGTATATTGAGATCCTCGTGAGAAATAATTGATACTCTTGCGCCTTCAATAAACAATGAAAAAATACAGTTATTGTTATATGCAGATGATGCCATCGTAATCTCACAGACTCCACTTGGTCTAAAAAGGGGTATGCATAGCATCATGCATTCATTAAAAACCAGGGACCTTGATCTAAGCATAGATAAATCTAAAATAATGGTGTTGGGAAACAAAAATAAAACTGTAGCTAGTTTAGTTTATTGTTCGACAAGTTGTCATTACACAAACAAGATTGGATACAGTCATTACACATACAAAATTAGATACAGTTGTTACAATCAGTACAGGACAGACATTATATATTAAAAATAAATAATTTACAAATAAATACATATATTCGATTGATTTGAAAATACATCTATTGCACCACAGGTAAACATCTAAGAGTAAGCCCAGCCTTTTGAGAAAAAAACAAAATTATATTCATCCAATAAGACTGTAAATTATGGACTAATTAATGGGAAAAAATTTGAGGTGGTTAGAGATTAAAGATACCTAGATATTACCATCGATACAAAGGTCACATGGAAGTAACATTTGTCTGAAATAAAGAATTATTATAAATCAGTTGGGGTTATAAGATTGCTTGCTCACAAATTCACAAGTAGCTCCTTCTTGACTATGAAAAATGCATTTGAAGCAAAAACAACAAGCCAATCTTTATATGGGCGTGAAATTTGGGGGACATGTCTAGAAAATCTTAATATAGAAACTGTACAAAATGCATTCATTAGGAATACATTAAATCTTCCTAGAGATTGTCCTACAAGTTTCTTAAGACTTGAGACTGGAATGCTTCCAATCAGGACTAGAATAAGTATAACAGCAGTTAATCTATGGAGCAGAATTGTAAATACAGATGATGAAAGACTACACTACCAAAAAAAAAGGAAATTGGTTTAACAAATTGAATGACATACTTAAAAACGTTGGCTGTGAGAACCTTTGGTCTGGGAAAGCATTGGATAATATTGATGCCTTTGCAGACGAAGCAATAATAAGATTACAAGACAATGCTGTGCAAATCAATGTGAGGAAAATCCATGATATAGACACATGTGTTTTATATTCCAGTGTAAAAGATTACTGGGTTCTGGAAAAATATTTAACAAACTGTGAGAATTGGTGGCACAGAAATATTTTATGCACATTGAGATTAGCCAGTTTAGGCAATCCATATTATAATCTAAATGGATATTTTGGCAAAAAGGTTAAGGAAGAGTGCAGTTGTATTAATATAATGTCAATCAATATTTTTCATATTATATTTGAATGTGATCTGTGGGAGATGGAAAGGAAAAGATGGCTTGTATTCGTATTACTAATGCATTATGCAAATAAAGATAGAGACATTAAAACTTATTTTTTAAAGCTAGGTAAAATCAAAATAATATATGGGATGGCAAAAATGTTAATGTCCTTAGAGCTAGATGATTCTCCTTAATGTATCTTCTGAAACTTTTTTTAATACGGGAACTTAATTTTTTGTATGTTTATAGGAGTGTGTAGCAATGAATTTTATACTGTGTGTGTTATATAAGGAATGTAACAAATTGTGATTTTATACATTTATTTTCAAATAAAAGAACTGAAAGAACTGAACTGTGTTATAGCAAGCATCATGGGCCCCAAATCATCCCACACACTCCTGCCTGATTGGCCAATTATTTTTTATCACTTATGCTTACTAATTTCCTTTTTTTTATATATAATTGACATTTCCTCCGATCACCAGCATTGCAGTTTTTTTTTTTTGTAGAGCTGTTTGGCCCCAACCACTTCCTACTCCTGCCATGAAGCCCATGTGCCAGTCCCTAGCCCTCTTACTGCCTCCCTCCATTGTCAAGTTGGTGGGAATCCACACAATACACTCCACCTGGGTTCCCAAGTGAAAAACACATACAGCAATACATACAGTATACACCATGACCACATAAGAAGGATTCTTTTTTCACTTGATCTTTCTATTATGGTTGTTGACCTCTGTTCTTTGAATTCAAAGAAATGAATCATTAAGTTAAATAATATTACCATAATCTTCAAACACCACCAAGGAAGCACCTTTATTAGGAAACACCTGTTGCAGCTGTTCATCATCATCGCTGTTGTGTTCCTGCCACTCTTGAGCTGGTAAGAGACTTTGTTGAGATTGACTGTTAGGAAGGCAAGGCATTGTACATTTTTAGGAGTAAGCCTTGTGCAACCATCTGAGACAACATTTTCAGCTGTGCTAAATATACGCTCACAGTAAACACTAGTGGGAGGGCAACTAAGAAGTTTATTAGCAAAGGCAGATAGTGCAGGAAAGATGTTTTTCTTTTCCAGCCAGTACTCAAAAGGGTCATAAGTAATATCAATATGGTAGTAGTAGTAGTAATTTTACTGATGAGCTAAAAAGTCCTTACAAAAATACAAAATGTACACTACACAAATAATGTAAAATACAGTCAACAAAATACACATGGCTACATAACTTAAAATATATCAATGTAATTAAAATCATAGAAATAGTGCAAGTATTGTACATATACTGTCCCCAGAACAGGTAAGATTTCCAGACTTAAAAAAATGTATATATATATGTATATATATATATATATATATATATATATATATATACATACTGTGGCCCAGATATTCAAACTGCACCACAAAGAAGTGCAATAGCAGGAGCAGGTCCAAGTGCAGTGCGCCCATGCGCGTGTGATATTCAAACACAGCGCAGGCCAAGGTGTACTTGCACAACACAGCTGAATATCACACCAACCGTGCCATGGCGCAACCAGGGATGTGCAGTGGTGCAGGGCTGATGCACAGTAGCACAACCAGGGATGTGCAGTGGAGCAGGGTAGCAATGCAGTAGCACAACCAGGAATGCACAGGGACAGAATGCAGGGGTGCACCACCCATGGAAGACATGGGCAGAGGAGCATGCAGCAGACCAGACAATGCCCCCAACCCCCCATAAACCACACAACCAGAGGTGAGCTGGATGAACCACCAGCTCATGGACACCAGCAACAATTCCACAGCTGGGGCCTGGTGCCCCAGCACATCCCCTGGCAAGCTGTGATGGTAACACAAGGAGGTCCAGCCACCCTGTGCTACTCCATCCCACCAATGCAGAGCACACCCTGCACAGTGATCCTCAGACACCCTGCCCAGGAGCAGCACCTAACAGTGCATGTCTCCGTATGCATGCCACCACCCCCACTGTGACAATGCAACACTGTGCACCATGGAGCCATGCATGGCAGCCGCACCATGAGAACCCTGCAGCGGGTGGCAGCAGCCACCGACGCAACAACTGCAGACACAGTGCCACCCTGCGTGGCCCCCCCGAGACACACCCAAGAGATCGACCCTGCGTCGGCACCTGAGGTACCCTGCATGCAACAGGGCCTGCCCTGGATCCCACCACAAGCAGGACAGCACCCCACACACCCACTCAAGCACACACTCTATCCCAGCACTGGCCCCAACAACCAGCACAGATGCCCACAGTGGTGCATGGAAGCATGCGCCACACAGGATGCAACACAGAGCATGGACAAACACCCACCCATACCCAAGGGTACTCCAACACAGGGACACAATAGCAAGGCAAAAAACCCACTGGCGTGTGACCACAGCAGCCATGTACCCACAGCCAGCACCCCTCCATGGCACAGGTATACCAGCCACCCTGCTCATGCACCATGAATCAGTCCACCACCAGCTGGAACACAAGTGACAGACATCGGAGCACATTCCCTGCAACAGACACAAGTGACAGCATGGATGTGGGACAACAACAGCAGAGGCCACAGTGCCACCCAAAGCAGACGTACACCATACTGGTGACAGGAGGCAATCCGCCATTGTGCCAGGTCCAGGGAGTGGCCAGCATGGACAGCCACCACTGGCATGCCAGCAGAATGTGCAAAGCACAGACATGCAAGGGTGTTCGCTGCACAGGCCATGGACAGTCTGACGGGGGGGCCATGGACACAGTGCATGCACCGTGGACCACTGCACACAGGCCTCCAGTGCACAGAGAACAACACACATACATCAGACAGTGGCTGAGTCCCCTACCCACACCATAGGCGGGTCCCTGCCGGACACACACACACGCCCATGCCTGCACCACCCCCGATGCCATGCACACCACTGCGGCCAAGCACCATTAGCCTGCCACAATTGTCATAACAAAATATATATATTAAACAAATTCAACAACCAAACATATTTACAACTATATACAAAGGTCGGGGAAAGGGCCACAAACCAGGTGGGGGCGGGCATGGGGCAGGGGTGAACAAATGGGAGAGCGAAGAAGGGGTGTGAGGGTGAGTGCAGGGGGGAATCAACAAGGGGGCATAGAGGGCCTATCACCTGCCCCCTCTCCACTTCTGTGCCATTTTCTTCCACTGTGGCAACGTACCCCATCCCGCTCCATCCTCTGCAGGATCTCCAGTGTTGCCCAGGCAAGCTGCAGCAGCTTCTGCACCCCTCTCTTCATCTCTGTCCAGAATTGTCCACCTAGGACAAGGGAGCAGAGTCAATACATGTTACTGTCCAGCCCTCTGCAGCCCACCCATTGTGCATGGCATACAGCCATGGGCCATACCCCTGTGATGGCATGTGACCACCCACAGTGACTGCATCCACAAGACCCACCTACCCAGGCACCCACAGCCATGTGGACCACTGCACACACCTACCGCCCATGTCCCACACAGCACCACCATGGCCGTATAGTGACATGACTATGCAGTGTGAAGGAAATGGCATAGCCATGTACCCAGTGCACACACGGACCACCAGCAATGCCCACCCATATGTGCAGTGCCACAGGACAGTGCTGAGTGTACCGTGTGGCATGCACGGTGGTGGGGCCAAGTGCTGGTGGCCATGCCCCACCACCAACCCTGCAACATAGCATGCACAGATGTGAGGGGAAAAAAGGCACTCACCTGCATCCAGTCCAACTGGGCACTGCTGGCCCATGGCCCCTCCTCCATGACCCTGCTGTGGCGCACCAGCCCTCTCCCTCTCAGCTCGGGCTTCCCTCACCCTATGGTGCTCTTCCGGGCCTAGGGTACAAACATGGAGAGGGGAACATCAGTATAAACCAGTAGCAAAGCCTCCCCTGGTGTGTGCTTTCCCGCACAGCCCAGCCATGCCGCAACTCCACCACCACCACCACCACCGCCCACACTGGACAGCCCCCACCTCCCTGCGGGGTGGACACATGCACACCGAGATACCCGGACGGACAGATGCTACTAGTGTATGGATGGATCACCTACCTGGCCATGGCACGGCGCCTCACCGGGCATGTGCCTGTAAACACCCCAGTCAATCCGGGTCCCTCTGCCGGAGGTCCCCATACCGGTGGTGACACTGCTCACTGGAACGGGCAATACCTGTGGCCTCCTCAATGCCCTCCACAACCTCCTCACACATGGCGCTGCGTGGCCTGTTCAGTGGGTCTGGGCCAAACAGGGCCCCAGCATGTGGCTCAACAATGGCCACAAGGTTGGCAAGCTCTACTGCGCTCCACTGCTGAGCTCTCCTGCATGACATCTTTCAGTCAGTACAGATAACAAAATGGTGCTCTGTAGCACACGTCCCCCATGTGTGGAGGCTGCATGGTACAGCGCTGCCATTCCCCATCGCGCTGTCACCAAACAGCACGTTATGGGTGCACCCATGTGGACACATGGTGCTTAGGGGCAAAGGTCAACCGCAGGGTCAAGGGTCTGTCCGCGCACAGAGTGCCACAGTGCAATTGGGACTCCCTGCGTGTAGCATGGTAGGGTGCCAATGTGTGATGCCCTGCAGTGGCCTACCACGCTGTGGCTCCATAGCACCTACGGTGCATCAGGGCATGAGCGCCACATGCGAGAACAGCGCACTAGCACCACTGGCACAGTGGTGGCCATGCCCCGCACTACCTCCCGTGCACAGCACATCATCAGCGTGGCACGCATTGGCATCAGCACTCCGGGCATGTGCCATGCGGTGCCTACTGCACTCGTCACAGAGCTACTCCATTGCCTGAGCATGCTCAATGACATTACGCAAGGCACAACAGCATGATATTCAGCCAGCATATGCAAATCAGCTCATCTGCAATTCCATGGTGCAGCCACTGCATTAGCATCCACTTAAAGTTGCGTCTTGCCTCATTTGCATGCGTTGTGCTATATAAATGCGACATGGGCCTACAGAGGACATAGTTTGGTATTGCAGTCTATTGTGGTGGGCTGCACGCTGTTTGGATGTGTGGACTGTGGTGTGTGAGGGATGAATGGGACTGCACATTCAAAGGTAACACCTGTCATTTCCACAGGCTCTATCATGACCGAACGAGAGGATGAGGAGGAACAGGGATAGTGGTGAGAAAGAGGAGGCCCAACTTCACCCGGGCTGAATCAGATGCCCTGTTCAGTGCCTATCTCGACAGGGAACCGCTGCTCAGCGGACAGCATGGAATGCCACAGGCCCGTGCTGTGGCATGGGGTGAGGTTGCGCGGGCCATGAACCAACATGGCAGCCACCAGCGGTCTGTGCAGGAGTGTAAAAAGAAGATCGGCATGGACAGGAGGAGGATAAAGGATAAGATGGCATACATCAGGGCAGCATGTGCTGCCACCAGTGGTGGACAGCTGGATGTGCCATGCCTGACGCCAGAGGAGGAGCGGGTGGCCGGCAGCATGCGGCGTTATGCCATAGAGGGCATTCCTGGTGGTGGCTTCCAGATGGGTGGCAGCCCATCACTGCATGATAGGTCCTGTGCTGTCACTGTGTGGGTGGTGGGGGGAATACCACAGGGCAGGTCGGAGACAATAATGCTACTATGTTCCCTTACAGCTCCTGAGCGTCTACATGGGTCAGCGGTGGTGGGTGTGCCCACCGAGGGTGATGCCCTGGACATGGAGGAACGCCCATCCACCTCCACTGGTGTCCAATGTACTGGACCACTGCATACTTGCCTGTCTGTCCGGACTGAGGATGGTGGTGCGGGTGTGGACGAGGCCCTGCCGGTGTCCCAGCATGACAGCTCCCATGGACTGCAGTGTGCTGGGACATGGACTGGTGCCAGATCCGGCACTGATGATGATGGATCACACATCCCGGCCAGTGATATGTGTGGGATGCAGTCCCCCAGCAGGAAACAGCATGGGCGTAGCCATGGGTGGTGCCATCATGGAGGCCTGCGTGACACTACAGTCCCAGCCTGTGCCTGTATGCCCCAGTGGGGCAGCACTGGTGTGTGTCCAGGCCAGTGGGGCTGTTGCAGCCGCTACAGTGGCACTGGTGAACCCTGGTGATCAGCAGCCAGAGGGGCAGTGCCAGCAGTTGGCCAATGGTGACAGGGGGACAGTGTTGGGGGTGGTGGCAGTGCACCGTGTGTGGATGTTCCCCGGCATGGCTCTGGTGTGCAGCGCCCATCATCAAGGGGTGCTGACCAGCAGGGCCAGGAACAACACGAGGGACAGCATGCCAGACCAGCAGATGACCTCTTTGATGAGCACAGCTGCCTACTCCAGGCATCAGTGGATAAGCATTTGCATCTTGTGACTGCGGTGGATGCACTCAGTGCGGTTCTGCACCAGGCAGAGGAGCAGCGCAGCAGAGACCACGGTCTGCTCCTGGCAGAGATGGCCCGGCAGCGAGAGGATGTGACCGCTGCCATTGACAGGCAGACACATGCATTCACAGCTGTCATGGCCACATTGGGCACCCAGTTCGGTGCCCATGCGCCGCAGACACCACGCAGTGTCATGTCCACCCACCCTTCCCGGCACCGTGCAACACCTGCTATGTCGACACTGGGTTCAGCTGTGGGCATACCGAGCATGCCTGGCGTGGGCATATTCAGTGAGCTGCAGACCCTATGCGAACATGGTCACGTTCATGCAGCGTCACCCCTGGGGGACTGTCGGTTCCACCCCATGAGGCCAATAGTCAGCCTAGCATGGCTGGCAGATCTCGGCGGGGCCGCCCACGCATCCATGGTGGCCATGGCACTGTGCCACGTGACTGACCTGTCTCCCACCATGGCCACTGTCTGATGCTGCCCTGTGTGCAGTGTGGTGTGTGTCGTGTGACGCACAGGTGGGGTATCTGGCCCTGCACACATATGGTCCCTGTGCACACCCTCCCAGCTGCTGGCCACTGTGGTGTGTGCATGATGAAGCCTGCATTGCGCTGTCTGCCAGTGTGCAATGGTGCCCAGCGTCTGAGGCATGCACAGTGATGGCCACTGGGTGTGGTTGTGTGTGGATCTGTGTGGGGGTAGGGGTTGCGTTTGGAGTTGGCATGCTATCTACCCCTTGTGCATGCCTTGTGTGTGTGTGTGTGTGTGTGTGTGTGTGTGCACGTGTCATGTTTGGCCCTGCCCATCCCTGACGGCGTGTGCGGTGCCATGCTCAGAACCATTCCCTTCCCGCCATCCCCCTTTGGGGTTCATCCATGCCTGTCTGTGGGCTGTGCCCTTGCCATTGGTGGTTGTACATGACCCCGTGACCTACCTGTGTTGGTCAAAGTGCTCTTCTGTGATGGTGTCCCAGTGCAGCTGTGACATCCGGATCAGGCGGGGTCCCTTCACCCAGGGGGTGGCTGCCCATCACTTTCTGGACCGGCGTCCTCATCGTCCCCACCGCTGTCCCCCTCTTTGACCTCTACGGCTATATCACAGTCGTTGGCCATGTTGTGCAGGATGCAGTAGGCCAGGAATAGCCCACAGGCCTTCAAGGGGCTGTACTGTAGGGCACCGCCAGACGTGTCCAGGCACCAGAAATGTGCCTTCAGCATCCCGAACACCTGCTCGATGACATTCCATGTTGTAGCGTGTGCCTCATTGTACTGTAGCTGCCATGGGGTCGTGGGGCACCAGTATGGTGTGAGCAGCCTGGGATGGAGTGGGTAGCCACTGTCACCTATGTGTAGAGGGTGGACATTAGTATGGTGGTCTGTGTCGCTTCACTATGGGCCGACAAGGCCAGTTCCCATGGCACCTCTGACTATGCATCCCCCATGTCTGCTCATGTCATCCTGTGTGATATGCATACTCACCCACTAGGTGGCCAGTGGGGATGTCCCCACTCTCAAACCTGTGGCACAGTGTGGACTGGTGCCAGATGAAGGCATCATGTGCTCCTCCAGGGTGCGTGGCACAGACATTGGTTATGCACCCCCTGGCATCGCACACCACCTGGCAGTTGATGCTGGCATACCCCTTCTGGTTTATGTAGGTCACACCGTCCGGGTCAGGTGGCATGCGGATGGCCACATGGATGCAGTCAATGGCCCCGAGCACGCCAGGCATCCATGCTACGCTGTGGAACTCTTGTATGTGTGCTGTGCGCTCCGCCTGTGTGCTGGGGAAATGAATGTACTCTGCAGCACGTGGCAGCAGTGCACTGAGGAATTGTGTGAGTAGGTGTGACACGGCTGACTGGGTTATGCCTGTTGTGTCCCCATTGGTATCTGGAAGGTGCCCGTGGTGAGCAGGCAAACGACAGCTGTCACCTTCATCTCCACTGACAGACCATGGCTCCGTTGTGTGGGTGCCTGCATCTCATCACTGCACAGCTCACAGAGCCGCTTCAGGATCGCCCGGTTCAGGCAGTACTGGCCCAGAATCTCTGTGTCAGAGTAGTGTTCAAAGGTGGTGCGGGCTCGGTACTGCCTGTTCTGGGTGTACCGCTGATGGGCCCTTCCATGTCCGCACCCCCCCCCACTGCCTGCCTTCTCACACCCCTCATTACCACCTCCATCTGGAAGGTGGCGCTGGCCATGTCCCTGGCTGGTGTTCCCCCCCCGGCAGATGTTATATGTTATCCTGTTACACCCTCTGTCTGTTTATGATGCTCCCCCTGCACCGGGTATACCTCCGACCTTTGGCTGTGGCTGTCCTGCCTACTACCACTGCCCTCAGTCCACTGTGGCACTACACTAGCAATCTTGCACAGTGGCACAGGCTCCCCACTCCTATCCTGTTCCTGGTTAACTCCAGGTGTGCCCTGTCCTGCTCCTGCCCAGTCCTGCTCACTGCTACCTTCTGACTTGTGCCTGTCAGCTCGCTCCCACCTGTGGCTTCCCTGTAGCGTTCTTGCGCCTCTCTCTTGATCCTTTTTATTTTGGATAATTTCCGCTGCCCAGCAACTTCCGCTAGCTCCCCTATTGTGCATGGCGCATACTGTTGAATATCGCACTGCACATGTTATTCATGGTTCCTCTCCCTACGGTTGCGCATGCATTCATTACTATTGCACTCTTGCTCATTGCAACTTGCATGGCGCAGCTGCCTCCCGCTGAATATCACACAATGGTGCATTTCCGTACTTGCTCTGGTGCATCCCTTTTGAATATCTGGCCCTGTATATGTGTGTATATACATATATACAAAATCACACATGCCCCCACAATGCATAGCATCATGGGCTGCATATGCAAATCACCACAGAATGTTATGCTGGTCCAACTTTAAGCAGAATTGCATGGTGCCGAAAGGCCTCTCACACAGTTTGCAAAGGGTGCTAACAGAAGACATAGACACGTGTTTCGTCCTACCAGGACTCTTGATTCCCTACAGGGAACTTGTCTTCCCAGCCAAATGCCCTTTGGGGTAACCCTTGCCTCAGTGTTTGCGCACAGAGGTTCTTTGTCTTTTAAATAGTTTTTTTTTTATTTTAATGGGTTCACCACAACATATCCAAGACACACTGTCTTAGGGTAGCTGGTCCAGTCCACTGGGGTGTCAAGCAGACGAGGCATACTGATGAGTCCTGGTAGGACGAAACACGTGTCTATGTCTTCTGTTAGCACCCTTTGCAAACTGTTTGAGAGGCCTTTTGGCACCATGCAATTCTGCTTAAAGTTGGACCAGCATAACATTCAGTGGTGATTTGCATATGCAGCCCATGATGCTTTGCATTGTGGGGGCATGTGTATTTTGTATTTCTTGAAACTTGGCTTCCCAGCCAAATGCCCTTTGGTAACCTTGCCTCAGTGTTTATGCACAGAGGTTCTTTGTCTTATACATATATATATATATATATATATATATATATATATATATATGTATGTATATATATATATATATATATATATATATATATATAGTCATAAACCCCTGTGTACAGCTTTAACGAAGGCCAACACCACATTTTTTACAGACATTATCATCCATCACACTCTTTCTAAAAGCAACAATACAAACTCATATGGGCCCCCATATTCAAAAGTCCCCTGGTAAATCGCACAAGTGCCTGTGCCGCGCATCTAAGATGTGCGGTCCCCAAAAAATGCAATATTCAGAAGATGTGCTTAATATTGCAAGAATGTGCCACTGCGCAACTAGACTTGGGCTGTGCATTAGGGTAAGACTGAATATTGAAAATGGAGAAAGTCAGCCTGGGACAGTGGAGCAACAGGGCAGGACTGAATATAGGAAATGAGCAGTGCAGAAGAGCACAAACAGGGAGAACAGCACCCAGAGGCACAGGGAAGGACAGTGACACAGTGACAGTGCAACATGGGCACAGGCACAGCCCCTGTGGGTACAGCACAAAGCACTACACACACCACCAACCAAGGGGAGTACCAGGCACTGTGGGCATGACATACAGAAGGGCATTGTCAAAGTGCCACAGCAGCGGCAGTGCCAATGGAAAGCATGGTCTGGCCAGGCATCATGACAACAGGGCAGATGTGCCAAATAGTGCGGATGTGGCAGCCAGAGCACAGGCAAAGCATGCCACTGATACACCAGCACACAGGCAGGGGGCTGTAGTTCATACAGGGGGCACACCCACACAACAAACAGTGCTGCACAGCAGCACAGTGAGCAGGACAATAACAGAAGTAGGCACAGCACCGGTACAGGCAAATGGTGCCAGTGACAACATGGGCCAGCATGATGGATACCACACAGGCAGCCCAGGGGACACCTTGACAAACACAATGGGGCCAAAACCTGGTGGACTGGGCATACAGGTGTGCAATGTCATGGACACAAATGGGCAGTGAGAAGCAAGGGGCAGTGGGCCACCCATGTAACACAGCAGGTGATGGCAATAACAGCAAAGGAAGGACCACAGACACAGGCACAGTCATGACATAACAACATTTAATACAAACAACCAAAAAATAGCAACAAACAGCAAGCAAAGCAGCAACAGAAAGATGATATAAAACCATGCACACCATAAAACGGGGTTGTGGGGCAGAGTGGAACAGAGAACAGGTAAAGCAGGTGGGGAACTAAATACAGGGGGATGACAAGGTTCTGGATGCGGGGGATGGATTAAGGGGCTATATACATCCATCAAAGGCTACAGTCCACACAGGCCTAGCATCCCTGCCTGTCACACACATGCCCTCTGTGTGGGCAGCCTCTACTCAGCATTTCCTGAAGTATCTCACAGGCTACCCATAGAATAGCTTCCTGCCAGTGGTATATGGCAGACAGCAGCCCCCTGGCTGGTGATGACACAGCCATGGAACAACAGCCTCCCCTGACTCCTTGGGCATTCACCTTCCCAGCACTGGCATCTTGACAACCCAAGGGGGAATCACAGAACATGTACTCAGTGCCACGGCCCATCCAGGTACAACCCCCCCCCCAGATAGAGTGGCTGCACATACCAGATGTTAACAGAGCTCTTGCACAGGACCACCACAACACCACGCACATGACACACAGGTGCATTGTTGTTGCACAGTGCCACACAGTGCTGGCGATGTGGTTCAGGGAACAGGCAATGTCAGCACGTGCATTCACTGGACTGTGCCAAGAGACATGTGGCCATGTCATCCATACTGTGTGAGTCTGACATCTACATGCCCCATGTGTGTATGCCCGGTGGTGGCCCGTGCAAGACATCAGTTCATGTGTTTGAGGGAGGCACAACATGGACATGCACAATAAGCGGGCCATGGCCCACAGTAGGCAATGAAACCCCCCCCCCCACCAAACCCACGGAACACCAACATGCATCACAAGCAGCACGTTTACCTGATACATGGCGTGACATATCAGGCAGTGTGCTGGTGCCATTCTGTTCTGCTGCACCACTGTCACCTGCCAGCTGGGCCTGGCGCTGCTCCTCCTGACCTGCAAGGGGGACACAATGGTAAACACAATGTGAGCAGCATGCAGGACCACAAGCCCCACAGGGCACAACAGTGACACAATGCTTCATGATGCAACACACAAAGGGGACCAACATGAACATGGCAGCACCACCATGGCACACCAGTACACCCAGGGCCAGACACTGGCATGTATGGTACCATGGCCTTGGCCTTGTGACCGGAGCCATGGAAACCATGTGGGCAGTGGCACTAGCCCTTGCTGCACACCTGCAAACCCTCCAGTATCAGGCACTGTAAGTATGCACAAGTCACATACATACCTGGGCATGGCATGGCCCCAGTGTGGGCCTGGTTGTGCAGGCAGCTTAGCCTGTCTGGGTCCCTCCTGCTCAGGTCACCATAGTGGTGCCAGCACTGTTCTCCAGACTGCACAATGCTCATATGTGAGTGAGGTGCTCTGCCACACTGGCCTACACCTGGGCCTGTGCCTCTTGCAGCACCTCTGCACTGAATAACTAGCCCTCCACTGGTGCCACAAGGTCCACCAGGTTGATGAACTCCACCTTGCTCCAGTTCAGAGTGCGTGGCCTGGTTCTCTAAGCTGTACTGGCACATGCCATGACCACTCCCCGGAATTGCTGCAGGTGCTGCTAGCAGGATGTCACTGTGAGGTATATGGCTTGGCTGCACCAGATGCAAAATAGGCCAGGCATGTTGAACCCTGTGTGGCATGCACATGTGCCATAGGGATGCGCGATAGTCACTGCATGGCGCAGTACCGCGCATGTGCAGTAGTGCACAACTAGGATGGAGGACAGGGTCATGCCCCCATGCAACACACATGCATGTCCATGCAGGGCCGCCATGTTGTGAAGGTCAAGCAATGCCACGCCTGTGTCCGTTCACATGGCGCATTCCAGCGCACATGCACTGACACATCAACCGCTCATCCAGGCAACATTTTTTATTTAATTTTATTTATTTAGTTTTTGTTGACTGGGTAAGTGCACTAGACAAATCCTGCCTATTTTCAGGCATGACCCGGGGAGGGGGATACAGATGAATGCCAACTGACCTTGAACCAGATTAAGCTGTTGGTGGTACTTTTAGTGAATGAGGGAAATTTGGCCAGGACATTGGGGAAATTCCCCTACTCTTTTCGATAAGTGCCATGGGATCTTTAACATCCACCTGAACTATCACCAATCCAGGCAGATGGGACCTCAGTTTAACGTCTCAATCGAAAGACGGCACCTCAGAAGTGCAGCACCCCTCTCATGCTGCACTACAGTGTCAGTATTGGGATATTAACCCAAGTGCCAGATGTGGGAACTGAACCCACAGCCCTCTGATCTCCCAGCCTCAGAGGCAAGTGTGCTACCTGCTGAGCCACTGACACTAATGTGTACTAATACCTCAACATGCTGAGGTATGCACGCTGCACCAGCCATGATGTCACTCATCCACAACTGCACAAAACAGTGACATTACTGGCTGTCATGCAAAATGTGCCATGCGGACATGCACTGCCAAAATAGATTCGCATTGTGCATTGAGATGTGCCAGGTGCAATTCTGCAATATTCAGCCCACATATGCAAATGAACACATTGCCCAGTTCTGGCCCAAATCTACACATTAGCATCTCATTACAGACAGGCTGGCCCCTCATTTGCTTGGGCTGAGCTACAAACGGACTGCCCTGTGCCACCCCTCAATACAGGTGACCGACAGGAACTGCAGCCTTGGAGGTGAGTGTTTACATTTTGTATGTTACAGTGTTTGTTGCATTGCATTCTGAAGGCCCTTTACACCATGCCATAGATGCTTGGCCTGTGCCAATGTGTGTCTGTTACTGTCCACAGGCACCAGCATGGCAGACGAGGAAGGGAAGAAGAGTAGGCAGCCTAACTTTATTAAGCATGAACTGCATGCCCTCTTGGAGGCATACCTCTTGAGGAATGACCTCCTTACCAGTAAGATGGGTATCCAGCAGGAGCGAGCGCAGGGCTGGAATGATGTGGCACAGGTGGGAAAAAAATATGAGAAGTATAACAGGACAGCCCTGGAGTGCATCAGGCGCATGAGCAGCAAGTGCACCAGAGCCAAGGAGTGTCTGGCCACACTCAAGACATCCCAGAGGGCCACTGGTGGTGCCCCCTCAACAGTGCCTGCCCTGACAGCACGGGAGGTGATGGTCACCAGAACCTTGAGCCATGCCACTGTGGAAGGTGTCCCTGGCAGTGGTTTCAATATGGGAGGAGGGCTGATGCTGCACTGTGAGAATGCTCTTGGCTGTCACTGTTGTGGGCTGTATGTGTTCACCATGTGTGTGCTTGTCATGCCATGCAGGCCATGGCACTGTGTACCCTGGGAGACCCAGCTGCAGAATGTCAGTGCCCAGCGCTGTCATAAGCCATCGTGTCCCCTGTGTTGTGATGGTGCTTGTCCTGTGAAGTGCATCATAATGGGGGCACCAGGCCTGTGAGGTGCCCAGGCACTTGTGCCCACATCTACACACTAGGCCATGGGTGGTGCGTGCATGTATACCCCAGTGGCGACAGTGTGTTATGCAGAGGCATGGACATGGGAGGGGCATCAATCGGCTGGGCTCAGTCTATCAGATGTGAACATGTCCCACAGTGTCCCCTGGGGGGGCACACACAGGCAGACATGCTGCACACGTGCCGCTGTGGTGTGTGGCCAGTGAAGCCCACACAGGTGCCTGTGGCCCATGTGACACCACCAGCACCCCTGCAGCACACATGCACCCACCATATGTGCACATGTAACCCGACGCCATGAACCTGAAACCACTGACCGTGCAATTCTGCATTACAGCACCATCGCACCTCAGGAGTGCTGCCAAGTCCCAGGACAGTGCAGATGGCCAGGAGGGGGATAGGTCCACACCATCAACATCTGCAACAACTGTGGTCACTGAGGAGGGAGGGGCGACACTTGGGATTGTTGAGTTGCTGAGGCTCGATGATGTTGTCACCCTGTCAAACATAGACATACTGTATGAACTCAATGTGCTACTATTGGCCACTGAGGATGATGATGATGTTGACGCCACCCAATGCCCATGTTGGCATGGTTGCCACACGGACAGCGTTAGGATGTGGTATCCATCCTGGCCCTTACATGCACCCATCCCCATTCCTGCAACATGACGACCACTGCTGTGATGGTCATGGTTGGCCAGGGGTGTGGTGCCATTGTGGGACCCGGGGGCAGTGGCACCATTCATCAGGGCATGGTGCAAATGCAGCAGCATGCACGAGCACATGGCATGTCCAGCCCAGGGCTCACTGTGCCTGCCCATGCAGAGTCCCCAGTCCAGCAGCAGCCTGTTGTGTGTCGTCCACAGTTGGTGAATGTGGCATTGCAGGCTGGTTCACACCCAGCCTGTCAGCCCCTCCCAAGACATGTCTCCTACTGACAGGCTTAATGAGCACACCCAGATCCTGTGGCACTCCGTGGAGGCCCAGGTTGAGCTCAGGGAAGCTATTCACGGCCTGCATGTGTATGTGGGTCACTTAGATGAGCATGCGACCGCTAGGCATGCACAGATGGTTGGCGAGTTGTGCATTCTGCGGGCGAACATTGTTGCAGAAATGCAGCACATGTGGGTGGATATGACTTTAGGCCTCAACAGGATTGCACAGGCCATTGAGGTGGGCTGTGCAGCCCTGGTGCCTCATGCCCACAGGAGTAACAGCCGCACGACACACAGTGCCGACAGAACTCCCACACCACGGCATTGCTGGACCACCTTATTTCAGATGCCATCCCCTGTCATGGGAATCCCCAACACCCCTGGATCCAGTCTGGAATTCAGTACCCACACCCCCGCATGCACCCAGTCATGGTTGTGTGTGTCAAGAACCTCAGGGGTTGTGGATTCACTCCTTGTAGCAGGGAAAAACCCGGTGGAGTTCCCCTTGACAGGTCGTGGCCACCATGTGTCTGTGGTGGCCATCGTGGCAGGCACTGATGTCATCTTGGTGCTGTGGGCCTGGCCATGTTTCCCTGCATATGTTGCTGCTGTTGCAACAACCCTGCAGTACCCCCAGGTACATGTGCAATGGCACACACACATGCCTGTGGTGGCAATGTCCACGCTGGCTGTTTGGCATCCAGGCCATGGGTATGGGCCATGGTGTTGGGGTATGTGGCATGGGCTTGATGAGTGTGGCCTTGGCTTTCTGCTGTGCATATGTGACAGTAGTGTTCTCTGATCCATGCCATTCCCTCACATGCATGTGTGTTCACCCTGGCATTGGTGCCACTGCAGTGGGTACCTGTACGTGGGCATGTACATATGTCTGTGCATGTCATGGTGTTTGTGCAGTGTACACCTGCCCATGGGAATGCCCTTGGGGGCTCCCCTATGCGTGTGTGACTGCCCACCCTGTCAGGGCACCTCTTGTACTCACTTTCAGTCTCCAGAGTGCTCCTCCACAATCATGTCCCTGTGCCACCATGCCCTAGCAGCCAGCCGTGGGTAACTTCTATCCAGGTTTAGCTGCTCAGCCACTAACAGTGGTCCTTCATCCTCTGAACTGTCACTCTCCTCTGCCTGGACAACTATTCCATGGTCAATGGCCATGTTGTGGAGCATGCAACAGGCAAGGAATATGCTGCAGGATTGTCTGGACTGTATCATAGGGCACAACCAGACCTGTCCAGGCATCTGAAACTCATTTTTAGTATGCTGAACACATGCTCAATGATACTGCATTTGGCAATGTGTGCCTCATTGTATCTCTTCTCAGCTTCAGATGGAGGTGTGCAGCCAGGGGCACAGAGGGTAGATGCTGTCACCTGTGGGGGTGAATTGCAATGTGTTAGTCTCCTGAATGCAACAGCAGTGCTCTGTCTTCCCACCCTGTGTTCCTTGCATGTGTCTATCCACCTTGTTGCCATGTCTACACTCCCCACCTGTTCACACCCTGGCACACCTGTGGGTACCCTCCCAGCTGTTGGTTGTGCACTGGCACTATATGCACTACATGCTGGCACACTGTCCTGTGATGCACAGCCTGTTTGGTCCCTTTGCCTGTCATGTTCATCAGTGGGGCTGTGCCCTGCCCCAGGCACTGGTAACAGCCCCTGAGCATGTGTTTCTACATGCCCTGTCACCTGTCCCTGCTATGCTTGTCTCCCCACCCTGCCACACCTTTGGTGGACCCCCACCCACCACTGTCTCCCTGTCTGTGGGCTCCAGTGCAGCAGGCACCACACTTATGGTGTTCCCTGTGCCTGTTGGTCAGTGCATGGGCCATGTCCCCCCCCCCTCACTGCCACATGCAGTGCTGTGGGCCACAGTGTACATTTTCAGGTGGCATGGGGTTCAGCCCCACACATCCACTGGGTGGCCACTAGGTGTCTCCCTGGTCTCAAACTGGTGGCACAGGGCTGACTGATGCCAGATCTAGGTATTGTGCACACTCCCAGGGTGTGTGGCACAGACATTGCTGATGTGCCCTGTGGCATTGCACACCACCTGGCAGTTAATGAAGTGGTATCTCTTGCAGTTCACATAAGTGTCACCATCATGGCCAGGTGGTACCCAGATTGCTATATGGGTGCAGTCAATGGCCCCAAGCACATCTGTCATGTGTGCCACCCTGTGGAAAAGCTGCATTGTTTCTGTCCACTCTGCCTGTGTGCTAGGTAATGGGATGAGCTCCATAGCATGTGGCAGCAGAGCAGTGAGGAATTGTATGAGGAGATGGGATATGACAGATTGTGTGATACCAGTGGTGTCACCCACTGCTATCTGGAAGGTGCCAGTGGTGAGCAGGTACAATGCTGCTGTCATCTTTGTCTCCACCAACATGATGCCACTCCTGTGTGTTGATGCCTGCAGTTCATCATGAAGCAGATTGCAGAACTGTCTCAGAATTGCCCTGTTAACATGTTACTGGCCCAAAATCTCAGTGTCTGTGAGTTGTTCAAATGTGACATGGGCATGGTACTGTCTGTGCTGGGCATACTGCCTATGGGCCCTTCCTTGCCCACTCTGTTCTTCCCATCTCCTCACATCCCTTATGATTGCTTCCATCAGGAAAGCACTCTCATCCATAACTGCTGTTCAGCTTCCTGCCTCTGGTTGGCTTGCAAAGTTAGGCATGCTCCTTTTATGCCTAACTTTGGGCAGCACATCTTTGAGATGCACGGCACTTGCGCCACCAATTTTGGCTGAATATACTGGTGTGTGGCATATTCATGGGAATGCCCCTCTACATGTGCCACATACATTATGTTTGCGCTGTAATGCATCTGGAGATGCGTGCCGCATCTCTGGGTTTTGAATATTGTGTTTTGGAACTTTTTTTGAGATGGGTGGCACATCTCTCCTTTGCGCCACGCATTGCCTTTGAAAATGTTGCCTATGTTTACTATGTTTTGACAATGTACGTAGGGAATGCATATTGAATTGCAGTGGAATAATGCATTTATATTCACTAGTGAGTGGTAATGTGGTAATGAATGAATGAATGAATGAATAAATACTTTATTTATAAAAAGTGCTATTCACAATGATCATAGCGCTTGTACAATTAATGACAAAATCTAAAACCACAGTATCCATAAATAATTAAAAACAATCAGTGACAACAATTCAAACAGATTCAGAAAAAGCAAGATTAAAGAGATGAGTTTTTAGTGAGGATTTAAAACTCTCCATGGTCAGGCACTCTCTTATCCAATGAGGTAAAGAATTCCACAGGGTAGGGGCCACAAACACAAATGCCCAGGCCTCTGAAGTCTTCAAGTGCACCCTGGGAATCTCTAGCAATCCCTCTTTCGTGGTGCAGAGTGGGCAGAGTGGGCGGTAGGGACATAGGAGCTCTTGCAGAGATCTAAGTGTCAGTCCCTCGTTAAAAATAATGCAGAGATTATGCACCCGTTCAGAGGCAATCAGCTAGCTGCCACCAAGCTGAAGCCCAGAAGGCTGCCCAGCCTAGAACCCCTCTACCTGATGACCTGGGTCCACAATCAATACCTTGGTCTTGTCTAGGTTCAACCTTAACCAGCTGGCACTCATCCAGTCTTGGATCTCAGTGAGGCAGTTATTAAAGACTGAGACAGCTCCATCCTGCTCAGACACATATGACGTGTAGCTGACTATCATCTGCATAGCACTGAAAACTGAGTCCATACCTCCTTACAACATCTCCCGACAGTAGCATATACACTGCTTACAACATGGATGACAAAATGGAGCCCTGCAGCACCCCACGACAGGGAGAACAGGTCAGAGGAATAAATCCCCAACACCACTTTCTGAAACCTGCCAGTGAGGAAAGAGTGGAACCATCTGAGGACTGTACTAGACAGTCCACAGATCAGCTGCAGGTGCACTAGTAACACACCATGGTCCATGCTGGCAAAGGCTACAGAGAGATCAAGGATGACCAAGATGGAACAGCTCTTCTGATCTCTTGCTGTCAGGAGATCATTGAGTACCCGAACTAGGGTCATCTTGGTACTGTGCTTCTTCCGAAATCCAGACTGGAGAGGATCATAGATGTCATGGTTGGTAAGATTATCATCCAGCTGCAGTGTGACCACCTTCTCAATAACCTTACCCACAAAGGGCAGGTTAGAGATGGGTCTGTAACTAGCGAGACAATCTGGGTCGAGGGAAGGTTTCTTAGGGAGAGGTGTCACCACCACCTCCTTTATGGTGTCCAGAAACACACTTCTCTTCAACAAACACCAGACTATCTCAGCTAGGACCGGGCCGATGTCCTCAACACACTCCACATGGAGGCAGGTTGGGCCCTGGTCCAAACTACAGCAGGTCAGCCGTATACTCTGGATAATCTTCATGACATCCATGATCACCACCCAGTCAAAGCTGACCAGACAAACCAGGGAACTGCAACCTCTCACCAACCACCACCACACCCACTGGAGCAAGCTGCTCAGATCTCAGACCTGATGTCGATAAACCTATCTGCAAAGAATCGAGCAAACTCATTACACTTATTTTGTGACAACACTCTCCGAGACTGCAGACAGGCTGGATTGCACAGTCTGTCAACAGTTCAAAAGAGCTGGGCTGGTCAATTCTGAGCAGCAGCAATCTCCTTGGACAGGAACTCCTGCCTTTCTATGGGAAACAGCCAATTGATAGTCCTTATAATTGGCCATCAATCTAAGTCTGTTGGCATCAAGGCCTGATTTCTGGCAGCACCGATCCATCCTTCATCCCACTCTCCTCAACTCCCTCAAGGTCTCATCAAACCAGGGGGACTGAGGGCGAAGGGTGAGGGGATGAACACAGACAGAAGCTATGGAACTCAGATCCTCAGTCACAGACCTGTTATAAGCCTGTAACTAATTGTCTGGATCCAAGCTTGTACTCAGAAAACCCAATAGATCCAGTACCGCTGCCAGGCCATCTGGGGTCAAACCTCTTAAAGGGTGGTACCAGACCATCTCCGTAGGGGAAGGCCCATGGGGGGGAGCCTGGAAATTGAACCTTATAGTGTGGTGATCAGATCATCCGACTGGTTTCACCACCAAGTCGGAGGTCTCCATACCCAGTAGAAAGACTAGATCCAATGAGTGACCATAATTATGGGTCGCAGAGATAATCACTTGTGTGAAGCCCAACTAATTCATAAGTTGGAGGAAGACTCATAACTCATGATTGGTGAAGCCATGAGTTAGTTATAAAGGTCTTACCACTCATGAGTGGTGATAAATGTGTCATTCTACTGCAACCCATTATGTGTTTGATATATACTACATCATTTGTAATGTTTTTACTGGTGGTGAAACAAGGTTTCACCTTGTTTTAGCTTAAAACTGCCTTACATTCCATTCCATTGTAAGTTCTCTATCTGACCTATCATTCTCTGTGTTCTGTTTCTGGATTCTGAGTGGAAATAACATGTTCCAAGTTAAATAAATTGTGTTCTAAGTGAAATAAATGGTGTTCCAAGTGAAAATAAATATTCCAAAATAACAGGATTTATTTACCCAATTTTTTCAGCACTGGTATGGTATATATAGTGGATAAATGATGTGCGAGTGTGGAATATGGCAAATATTTGAATTATAGGTGGGCGAAGTGGCCAAAATTTGCTCCGCGAAAATGATTCGCAGAGTACTGCGGAATCCGTGATGTAATCCGCAACGTGAAGTGGAGTACTTCACGTCATAATGAGGAACAAGAAGTCCATTGAAACCAATTACTTTGTGTTATTCTACTTTACCCCAACCACTTCTGCACCAATTATATTGTGAAGTACATAGAAATCAATGTACTTTGCATGACTTTTCCTTGTAATTGAGCTCCAAGGTGAATTTTGCAGTGATTCATGGGCTTGCAGGTCACATGGGCTCTAGATTGTTCTGCACAGCCTCAGTTCTGGATAGTGTGTGTATAGTGGTAGCTGGGTGGAGACAGTTTGCTCTCAAAGACTCTGCGATTCAAACCCTCTAAAAGCTGTTAAAAAAAGCCTTTTTCAGTCTTTGAGTCTTTTTTTGCTCAACATTTAGTACATTGATTGTAGGAAACCCTTATGTGCTCATATCATCGAGTGTTTATTGTTTATGTGTGGATTTTGAATGTAAATTTAGAACATTCAGTCTGTGTACTGACAGACACTTGGAGTGTGCTTTGGGGGAGGGGCGTATCTGTGGTGTAGGTAGATTAACTGGGAGAAAAAGGCAGTCATTCTGTTCTGGTTATATTTTTTTTGTATAATTGTGTTAATGTACACAAAATAATATTTTCAGTAATTCTTGACAATTTTTTGCTGATTGTTGTGGTGCAGCAGTGCATAATTTCAGTTTGATTAAAAGATATGGTTATATTACTAAAGTTTTCAATTTGGTATGCATTACTTGTAGTGTGCGTGTGTGAGTGTGTGTACGATGTGTGCCATCAAATCAGACACCTTTTATTGTGCCACAGAGTAATTGTAGCAGTTTGAACCTGCTATCCACCGCACCTGCGTGATTTTGTACTGCTTTGTGGTATCTTGGTTTTGGACTATTACTGCAGTGCACTGTCTCCCCCCACTCCCCCAACTGGCAAAAGGTATTCTTTTCCAGATTGGATTGCGACTTGCAAGCACTGGTTAAGGTGTTGTTGTGACTTTGCATTTGCATCTTTTTTTGATTGTGCAGTGCAATCTTAATCTGTCTGTGCTTTTGCATCTGTTTAGTCCCCAGTCTCCATCTGCAAGCCACAGTTGTTTTTTTTTTGGCTTCACATTCACTGGTCCAGACTGAAAGTTCAGAAATCTGAATTTGTTTGGAATTTTCTTGGTGATCCCACAAAATGCCTGCAAAGAGACATGCAAACAAAGCTGTTTCTGGCCATGGCACTGCTTCCAGGGGTAAGATTGTCTGTGGGCGTGGTAGTATGCAGAAGTGCAAAGCTGATGTGGGAAAAGGGATTTCTCCATCAATATTTTTTACAGCGCAGTCTGTAGCTTCACTCATAGTTGACGTAGATGATGATGTCCCAACTGGTGGTGTTAATGCAGTTTTTGCTGGCATGAGTATTGCTGCCTCAAGTTCCACTTCTGACCAGTTAACCATTTTGAAAAATATAGTTGACTCTAAAGCTGTGACTGACAATGTAGATGATGTCATACTCCCTATTATCATCCCCATGATGGGAACCGGAGAGAGAGAGAGAGAAAATCAAGGTGGCTGTGTCTGGGTCTCCTGGCGTTAAACCCCCAAAAAGCTGTGATTTAGCGGTTCCTATTGCTCATGATGATGATGATGATGGTGATGATGATGATGACCCAGTAATAATCATAGGTAGTCGTGGTGGTCATTTGGAGTCCAAGTGTGTCCAGCCTGAAAAATCATGTAACACACCCCCCATTTCAGAGGTTAAAAAAACGGAGTACAATAAGCAGCATCAGGGAATATGTTAAAAGTGGGGGATCACAATCCCTTGTTTGGGATTTTTTTGTCCAAGATGCAAATGATGAGTCAGTTGCAATCTGCCAGCTTTGCCATGTGCGTGTGAGTCGAGGTAAAAAGGGGAGTCATCTGGGCATGGGGGGTGAGCATACACATCTTAAGAACAGACACAAGGCACTGTGAACCCGGCACCAGATGGCAGCTAATGCCATAGTGGGGCATTCACCCTCATCATCAACCTTACTGAGCATGTTATCCCCTTCCATGAGTGTAAGACCAAGTAGGAATGTCTGCAGTAGTGATGAAATAACACCAAAGGATCACTACAAGCATGATGAGGGGGAGGATTATGACTTAGAAATCTTATCAAGTGGTGGTCAGAGTAGCAGTGGTGGTGGTGGTCAATGCAGTATGTCTAGTGCAAGTGGTACATCAACCCCCGAAAGTAAAATGGGGAAAATAACTTCATCTGTTGACTTGTCACCTGTCCACCCCTCTTCATTACATGTCCGCATCCACACCCCACCCCTGGCCATTTGCAGAGCAGAGCCATTTATCACATCCCATGCAAAACATGTAAGTCAGTCCATGTTGGAGAGTGTTTTTTCCCGTAACCTCCTGCCAGCCTGCCTGCCTGCCTGAAGCATGTGACCTACACTATGTGAGCCATGTGATGTGTGTGGGCTGCCTGTGAATTCTCACTCCACCTTAACGTGGAAAAAGACGGAGTGCACAATGCAAAGTCATAATCACAACGCAAAGTGGTGAAGTGAGGATTTAAAATGGTCACTTCACGTAGCGGAATACTAAACGAAGAGGCCATTTCACATCCACTTCGCAGGTGGAATTTTACTTCACTGCATCTCTAATCTGAATGAGTACATTGTGACCTGAGGTAACATCATGAGTGGTGGAGAGTAACGGAGCCATGTGTGATGCTGCTCAAGGTCACCGTGTACGAATTCAGATATTTGCCAAATTCCACACTCGCACATCATGTGTGTGTGAGTTGTACAATGGGGAGTGATATGTATTTCTGAGTGGTAAAAGGGCTTTTTATTTGTGTTTTATGTGCCTTTTATTCTGTTTGATTTGTGGGTTTTGCTGTTTCTTTGGCAGTGTTCTACGTATTGTTATTTCTAGGTTCTTCTGGGTGTGTGATGTTTTATTATCTGATTCGTGGTTTATTTGGGCTGCTTGCTTGTTTATTTTGGTTGGCTACTGACAATGTCAGTGGTTTGATTTTTTTTTCCTATTGGCTGTTGCGGTTTGTGAGGGGCTTGATGTTATGTGGCCTCAGTTTTGAATGAAGAGCTGTTTTCAATATACATTTGCTTGTGTGTAATTTTTATTTTCTTTTTTATGTTATGGGACATATATTTAGTGCTCTGGAAACCTTTATTTAGTGGGCAATATCAGGTAATGTGATTTGTTATATTTGGGGATTTATGAGTGCCATTTATTTGTGGTGGTTTCTGTGTTTTGTTCAGGTTGTGTTTGGTGACTTTTTTCTGCTGCTTTATATCTGGTGGTTTATTTATGCTTTAGTACGTTATTCTATGGTTTATTTATTTATTCAGTGGTCATTTCTTTTTTTTTTAAGTCTTCGTGCGTGTATCTTGTCTTCAGTTCAGTATGTGTCTTCTTCTCCATGTTTATGTCACTATCCAGAACTCTTGGTTTCTTGTTCGTTTTTGTAAGGTACTGGTGTCCTGCAAAAAGAAAATAGCATAAAATGTTAGTTACAGTAAGTATTCATGTGAAAGGTTTTATTTTTTATATATTTCACTTTTATGTTGTATGTATATTACCGTGGATTATGTCGAACATTACATTGGTGGTCATTTTCCAGTTATTTAGATCTTATGTAATTCCGGTGGTTTTGATTGACTGTGTTGTTTGCATTTCTTCAGGATCTAGCAGTGGCTCGGTGTCCTGCTCATACTGTGTTAGTAGATATTGGATTTCTTCTTCTATGGTTTGTGTCATATTTTTTTTTGAGTCTCGTCAATGTATTTGTCTTGTTCTGTATATGTATTTTTTTCTCAATCTTGTGGTAACTTGTTTCTCTTTTATAGGTGCAGTTTTCTTTTTGCCCCTGTTTTAGATGGTGTTTTTTGCTGTGTGTTTGGCTGCACAAGTATTCTGTGCTTCTCGTAGAGGTTTTGGAATGCACAGGTGTGTTCCATTCATTTGTTTCAGTTTTCAGAAGTAGTTCAGGTAACTAGATTGTGATGTAACTGGAGTGGTTTCTTTGTGAATGACGTATCCAGGATGGTGTTTATTTCAATTTATTTCACTCTGGATACACCATTCTTAAGTTATAGAATGGGGGGTTACATATATATACTCAATATGATATGCGTTCTCCTCTATTGTATAAATATTTATATGTGATGTATTGAGATGTGCAAGCCCACATACACTTTAGCTAATGTCAAAGCCAGGAATAACTCTTCCTGAGATCAGGCCTGTACCAGTCTATTTAAACTGTATCATAAAGTCATGGAGGTAACTCTATCTAATAAGGTGGTAATACCAATCATGCCAAATAATCATAGGTAAAGATAAATAACCTAGTTGAAATACCTTGAGAAAACACATCCCATCCATATTGTGGTGCAGGTATGTCCATGTTTTTCAGTTTACATTTTCTAGTTTTGTTGATTAGCAAAAAAAATAGTTTGCTAGTCATCCAAATATTGTCTGTGTACAGGAGAATCCCTGTAAGTGTGGGTTTATCCAGATCGTCCCATGAGTTAAGGTACAGACTGAGCCAATGTAACCTGTCCCCCCTCATATCAAGGACAGACCCATAGGACATGCATTAAGTCCTCCTGATATTAATGGGTGGTTCTTGTAATTATAAATATGCATCCACAATATCAGACAAAGACAAAGAAAGTGGCTTCATGACAGACAGATCTGAATTATCAGTTTCCATTAGTTTTAACCAAAATGTGTGAAATCAACTGTGTGTTTGTCAGAATGGCATGCCTTCTTAAGGGCCATGAAAGAGGACTTGGTGCTGGACTACCCAATGTTCATGAAGGATTACAAGGTAGTGCTAAGTGGAAATTATTGCTGTCACCACCAATAGATGGTGCATCATCAAATGCAGCATCCACATCATGTGATTCACTTGTATCGTTAAATACAGTCCCATCCTTTTCTTGTGCAATTGCTGAAATCAACATGTTTTTTTTATTTGAGATAAGAGTCACCAAGATCTGAAGGAGGCAGCTGTTGCAACTTAAACCAAGGATCAAGAAGAGTCCAAAGAAGAAAAGTTTTGCCTGTCATGATAGTGTGAAGTCTTCTGCAATTATGCAATTGCTGTATCAGTCTGAGGGATACACAAGATTTATCTCCTTTTTGTTAATAACCTCTATGCAGCCTTCTGAGTTCCTTGTTCAATAAATGTAGGATGGGAATAACTTGGCTAAGAGTAGCATTCGCGTTGGTAATCTGTTGAGTTGCTTCCTCAAAGGGAGTCAAGAGCAATGTAAGATGCTCCATGAGGCCCCACTGGAATGAATTCAGCACAACACCATCTGCTATGTTGTGCTTCATGGTATATTCATGGACTGCCTTCTTTTGTGCAAGAAGTCTCTCACATTGAGTTCCATCTTGTGGGAGAATATTGTTTTAGTTGCTGTACTGGCAAGCTGTTTTTTTTTTTTTTAAGTATCCCGTGATTTGGGTGACTCAAAAAGAGCAAGTCCAAAACAGGCAAACACAAAACAGCGCAGCCACAAATGGCGAGGTGTACAGGCCAGTGATCGCTGAAATGGCAATCTACGGCTTTTCCCCCTCCCCAAGTTGCTTCCCCCTTGGAGTTGGTTAATTTAGTAAGGAGATGTGGGGGGCTTTGCCCCCCCCCCACAGAAAAGCCTCTTTATATTTTTACAACCATTTCGGCGATTGCTGAGTTGTACCCATCACTGTTTGTGGTTGTGCTGTTTTATGTTTTCCTATTTTGGGTTTGCTCTTTTTGAGTTGCCCAAATCACATAGAACTTTTTTTTTTCTGGCGGTCAGCCAAGCTGCCACATGATTTTACAGAGTATTTAAAATGGCCACATATTTTTTTTTGCATCTCCCACTAGTGTCACGATACTTTTGTCACTGGAAAGGAAAACTCCTATTAACAGATATAATGAGTGTGCAAAGCATGGAATGAGAGTGAAACCACCATGTTTCAATGCCCTAACAATATAGGCACCATTGTCTGAAACCACAGATTTAGTATGAAGTCCCAGGGGCTCTAACTGCTGAGAAATATTTTCACGCAACACTTCCATAATATTATCAGTGGCGGGATGCTTACCAAACATGCTAAGGCAAAAAGCTGACATTCGCCTGTTCACTGCTGTTTGTGATGGTATTTGAAGATGATCATGACACCCAATTGACACCCCAATGTGCTGAGAAGCATATATAATCAGTGGTTTGAAAACTCATCCACATGTCTGTGATCAGGTGCACAGACCCACATTCACTGTCTTGAAGAGCCAATTTTATTTTACTTTGCATACATTCATACATTTTGGGAACAGCCACAGTCACAAAATATTTATGGCTTGGTATGTTGTAACGAGGAGCAAAATATTTTCAAAGGGCTCTAAAACCATCATTCTCTACCATAGAAAATGGTTGCAGGTCCTTGGCAATAAATTAAGCTATTAATTTTTAATGTGACTTGATGTGAGCTACTGTAGGCAGTTTTTTGTTGAAGCATCGCAGTAATGCTCTGCTGTTTCATTTGTGTGTGTGTGGGGGGGGGGGACTCCACAGGATTGCACTGGTGAAGGCTGTAGCTTGTCTAAATACTTTTGCTGGTGAAGTCAAACATGTTTTACTTCTGCCCTGTCTCTCAGTCTCTTCAGCATCAATTTTGCCTGTAGAATTGTTTTCATGACAGATATTTGTCCCTTGCTCAGGACTGTCGACCAGCCAAATGGTTGGATATGCTCTTTTACAAATGCCTTATTAGTGATGCTGTCCCGAACTGGCCACTCACTTCCCCCTGCTAATTTCCCAATGATAAAAGGTGCAGACAGTGACACATTAATTTTTTGGACTTACATGAAAATACCTCTGTTACTATGAGTCTTTGGTAATTGATTTAGTCTTAGGTGGAAATAAGGTGCTCACTGTAATTGATGTGTATGTACCTCCTTTGAATGTTAGTAAAGGAATTGAAGCTTTTTTTCAAGATTTATCTTTCCCTTCCTCTAGAGAATTAGTAATCTTAGGTGATTTTAATTTGGATTGGTCTTCAAATCAAGCAATTGATGTTAGAAATTTGGTTCTAGATTTAGGCATGTTTCAGTTGGTGACTGATTCCACTAGATATAATTATCGAACTGGGTATGAGTCACTAATTGATTGGATTATTACTAATTGTCTCTAGATCATGTAGTTAAGTCAGGAGTTTATTCAGATTGTCGTATTGACCACTGTGCAATTTATTGTGAATGGTCTGTTAAATATTTTAAAGAACCGTATAGACATACCTCTCAACCTCCCGTCATAAATCAGGGACAAGGCTTAAAATAATCAACTAAGAAAGAACAAGTCTGCAACTTTTATGTTTGATGTTATTTTGTACTTATAACCCCACTGTTTAGTCACAGAAACACAAGTTTAGGAGGGCAGAGTAAAATTTTTAGACAAATCAAGTCCCTGAAAATCGGGACAGTTGAGAGGTATGTGTATAGAACTTTGCAGTACAGGAAGGTTTCGGACCTTAATTTGCAGTCTTTTTTAGATGAAGTTCAGCTAATCGACTGGTCTTTTTTAGACGTTATTGATGATATTGATGATGCTTTTTGTAGGTTTTGTAGTTATTTTGTTGGCATTTGTGATAAGTTGTTGCCGCTTAAGACTGTTAAATTGAAAGCAGAGGAGAAAATATGGTTCAATCGTGAACTAAGGAAAACTGTAAGGGATAGAAATAAGGTTTGGAATAAGTTTAAGAAGTATAAGACAACTGGTATGCAACAGGAATATAAGAGATTACGAATTTATGTAAGGCAAAGGTTAGGAAAGCAAAAGGACTACTTATTAAATAAATTGGGTAAGGGTCGATGATACTAAGGCTCTTTGGAAAGTTTTGAATGATCTAATGGGAAGAAGTAAGGGTTTGGATAATATTACGTGCAATTAGATGGACAATTGATTAGTGATCCAATTAAAGTAGTAAATGGGTTTAATGCATATTTTACTGATTTGGAAAGGTTTAATATTCAAGGACGTGTTTCAAGTTTAGAATTAGTGGAGTTACTTGAGGAAAATTATGTGGGGGGGGGTGCCTAAATTTCATTTTCGGGAGCTTACTGAAAATGAGGTTTTGATGTATATTTTGAAGACTGATCCTAGGCCATACTTAGGGGTGGATGGAATAGATTACAGAATTTTAAAAAAGTTGGGTCAATGATTGTTCCTATGTTGACTAAAGTTTTTAATTTTTCCTTTGCTAATAATATATATCCTTCAAAATGGAAATGTGGTGTTGTAAGGCCAATTTACAAAACAGGTAGTAAAATTAATGTTAATAATTATAGACCTATAACACTATTGGCTCCTTTATCTAAATTATTAGAGAATAGTTTCTGATCAGGTTAAAACCTATTTGGATCAAAATTTTTATGGTCTCCCTGCACAACATGGATTTAGGCAGGGATTTAGTACTGAAACCGCTTGGTGAGGTTCACGGGCAGGTGTACAATGCCTTAGATGAGGTAAAATAGTAGCTGCTGGCTTTGTGGACCTCACCAAGGCGTTTGATTTGGTTGATCATAGGAAGTTGGTAATGAGTTTGTTGGAGGTAAATTTCTAAAGGAAGTGATATTATGGTTTAATAATTATTTAACTGGTAGGTGCAGAAAACTATGATGAATGGTGTGTTATCTGATGAGGGTATTCTGATGTGTGGTGTTCCCAAGGGTCTGTATTGGGTCCTTTGTTGTTTACTATATTTTAAATTCTTTGCATAAAGTATGTAAAGAAACAGAGCTTATATTGTTTGCAGATGATGCTGTTTTATTATGTATTGGTAATACTTTACAGGCTGTACAGCAAAGGTTACAGGATGATTTTAGTTTGATGCATGGTTGGTTAATGGAGCAAAATTTAGTGTTAAATCATGTAAAGACAAAATGTATGGTATTTAATAATACAAGATCTAGTGTAAATTCTGAGCTAATTCTAAAGGATAATTTTGGGAATAATATAGAAAGGGTTACTGAAATTTGTTATTTAGGCCTGGTTATTGATTGTAATTTATCATTTGAAATATATATTCAGAAATTAATAGGTAAGCTGCATAGAAGATTGGGAATGCTTTATAGATTGAAAAGGTTTTTAAAAGATGAGGTTAGAATAATTTTGGTTAATAGTCTTTTGTTCTCAGTTATTGATTATGGATTAATTATATATTTTTTTACTTCAGTTAGAATGCGTAATAAGTTGGAATCCACTTATCATAGTATTATTAGATTTGCTACAGGACAGAAGAAAAGAACTCATCATTGTTTATTATATAGTTCTTTGGGGTGTTTGTCATTAGTTGATAGGTTTAGATTACGTATTTTAGTATTTCTTCAAAAAATTAAATTAGAAATTTTTTCTGGTATTATTTGTGATATGTTTACTAAATTGATTAATGGTGTAGGAACCAGGTCGCAGGATAATCTAAATTTTAAATTTCGGATTCCCTACTATAAAAGTGTTTTTGCTCAGAATTCTCTTCAATTTTATGCGGTGAAATTGTATAATGAATTACCCTCTAACATTATGCAATGTGTTACGATTTTGTCATTTAAGAGGATTTTAAAGAAATTTTTGGTTGTTAATTCAAAGTGTTGTTGTTTTAAATAATGTATTTTATATGTATGTTTGTTTCTTATATTTATATGTTGTATATTATTTATGTATGTATTATGTTGTGACTGGGCATCAGTGAAAATGGGCATTTTTGCTGATTGATTATACAGAATAAAAATTAACAAACAAACAAACCTCCACACAACTGAGGTGGAACGTTTTGTTGTCATGCCAGAAACATGCAGCAATTTTGGTGGCAGTTGTTTCTGACCCTGATTTATGTGCACTCAGCACTGCATTGAAATCCATTAAAATTCCATTAAATTCCATTAATTTTCCATTATTTTCATGTGAACCCATTAATTTTCACCATTACATTTTGTATCATCCTTTTTAATGGCCAATTTTTATTACCATTAAATTTCCATTAATTGTTCATGTTTCATGGGTGCAAAATATTAATTTACTCATCCATGCCATTAATTAACTATGACAGGTATCCATTAAATATTTAATGGGTATAGTATGCCCCTTAAATTTTGAATCAGGCTAATTTAATGGCATGTTTAATAAGCATTAAAACTGAGCGATGAGTTTTTCATTGCCATGAAAATTATGGTCACGTAACGCCAATCCATTAATTGCCATTAAAACTGTCCAAATGAGCATTTCATTGTCTTAAAAATTATTGTCATGTTGCACCAATACATTAATGGCCATTAAAACTGTCCAAATGAGCTGTTCATTGCTTTGAAAATTATGTTCATGTTATGCCAATACATTAATGGTCATTAAAACGGTTCAAATGAACTTTTCATTGTCATGAAAATTACGGTCATGTGGCAATACATTAATGGCCATTAAAACTGTCCAAATGAGCTTCTCATTGCCATGGAAATTAAGGTCATGTTGTGGCAATACATTACTATCTCTCTGTACTACTTTTCCCTAAGAACTATAGGTCCACTTTGACTCCTGTATAATCTTTTGTTTTACAGGTACTCCCCATCCACTCTCCAGAATCAGTATCTCCAAAGAGGTTCCCTCACCTGGACCATAAAGTACACATGAATTAGTTACTTGATTCGGGATGGGGAGTTCGAGCCATAACTGAATCTGCATCCATTACAGTGGGAGTCCAGATGGTAGATGTCATGACACTATATTATAATGAGGGACATTTAAAAGGTATGGGATCAGTCTCCCCAGATGTGGCCTCCTATAGCTGGACCCCCAACTGGAAGCTGGACACCCTCCCTGCAGCTGGACACCCATAACTGAAGACTAACATTTTGCTACAGCACCTTCTCTGTGTGACAAGTTTCAACACCATTTCCAGTGAGGGACACTGCAATGCTGAGGGATAAAATAAGGGACAAGTCATTAAGGGACTGTTGCGAGGTATGGGACAGTCCCTTCCCCACATGTGGCCACGCTGCACTGTGGTGCTAGAGATTTTACAGACTGTCACAGAGGTCAAAACTAACTTTTTCAACCACTAGCCATCAGCACTAGTGATTAGAAAAATCCACCAACCCAAAAGGAGTTTCAATAGTCCAGCACAAAATTACCAGAAAAACCACTGAGACCAGAAGGAAACATATTCATTGAAGTGAAATACTAAATGTAGTATTAAATCAGTCTTTAATTTGTCTTCAAAGACACATTTTTTTGTCATTTTTGATCATCTTTAATCATCATTAAAAAAGACAACCTCTAAGAACAGTAAATTCAAAGAAGCATTCAGCAGACTACTTGTTTAAGAGTAAATTATTACTAAATGAGACTTAGAATTAGAATTGCAATGCTCTTCAAAGTACAATTTTTTAATACTACTGAATAATAAATGAAGATTACACTTCAAGGATTTGAATTACCCAGCCAAGGATGGGTACGTTACCATGCATTTCAGTTCTACTAAGCAAGGAGACAGATAAAAAAAAACAAAACAGCAACACCAATTAATATTAGTGAAGGTAAGCAATTATAAAATGTCTTGTTTGCTGAGAAATAACATGATGCAAAAAAAGTTTGACAGTGCCCCTTTAAAAGTCTACTGAACTACATTTTCCAGAACCACTTCCTCTACTGCTGAGAATGACTGTTAGCCTGCATTTGGAAGATCAAGTTGGTGTTGCCTGCAGTTAAGCTTTTCATGTATGAGGTAAGTGCTTATGTTTAAATAGAAAAGTGCATCATTTTAACTCCCTAAAATGTTAAATACAGTGAGAGAATTATTACTCAGGTTTTAACTGAAATGCTCTGCAGTTTTGATGGAATATTTTGCTATTAAGACGTTTTCTCTGCTCTGAACTCCTGTGGCTAAAACCCTTTTGAAAGGCTCTAAAATACACATTTTTTTTCAATCAAATCACTCCTTAAAGTGTCTAGTGTGCATTGTGCCACTAGTGTACTTATTATGTGTTATATTTTTACTGATTTAGTTACTTTGAAAGTTGTAGTTTCTTTGGGAGGGGGAGCAGGGGGAATTACAGCTAGAGATGCAGTGAATTTAAATTCCACTGGCGAAGTGAATGCAAAGTGGGCACTTCACATTGCCTCTCAGCCACGTGGAGTGGACTATGCAAAGTGCTCACTCCGCCTTGTCATTACCACTTCACGTTAAGACGAAATGGCAATGCAAAGTAAGGCAAAGTCATTGTTTTTTAATAGACTTCGCATTCCTCATTATGATTATAAGTGATCCACTTGGTGTTTCAGATTTGGCAGCCCCCCCACACATCACATGGCTTACAGTACTGTAAGTCACATGCTCTTTAGCTAGGCAGGAAGGAAGTGAGTCATACAAGCAGACACTTTTACTTTCTCCTGTGCAGACGGAAAGAGAGGAGTGTGTTTTGTGACTGCTGATACTTTGAGATCAGAGTGAGGAGGAGGAGGAGATTTAAACTTTGATTTAGACCCAACAGCTTTTTTAAAAGCTACATTTTTTGTCTTTTCTGTATTCTTTTTTTACTTAATTTGTTCTTTCTGTAAATTTTATTTTTCTTACCTTTATAAGTAGTTAGTTGTTTGTCTGTGTCTGTGTGACTGTGTGTGTGTTGTGTGACATTGTGAGTAGTGATTGCTCGGACTGAGGGAGCTCAGTAGGAGAGAGGGACCAGGGTGAGGTAATGTCTGAGGCGGGGGCAGCTCTGGGAGAGCGTGGTAGTGGTAAGCGTTGTACCATGCGCATGTGTGGGGGCATGGGTGCCCATTCCTGTTGGACCGCTCGAAACTTGTGTGTCCCCCCCTGGAAGCAGGACCAGCACCGCCTCCTGTCCTGACTCTGAGGCAGTTGAACCACCACCACCAAGTCCAACACCAGGTCCTCTGGAGCAGGATGTGCCTGTTCCTCCAGGTCCAGGTGTGGATCCCATCCCTGTTCAGCACCATGACCAGCCAGCTGCCAGTTCATCTGGCCCCCCCCCGTGCCTGGTCCTCCCCACACCTCTGTTGTTTGGCAGTTTTTTGACTGTGTCGGGGGGACAGCAGTATGGTCAAGTGCTGCCTATGTGAGGTGGAGGTGTGCCGTGGCCCCTGGGGGACTCACCTGGGGACTGGGGGCCAGCACACTCATATGCTCAATCACCACCGTTGGAGTGGCAGGCTGCCACAGAACGGACCATGCCTGCACCTGCTGGCCATTCTGTGGCAGAGGGTTCAGCTGTGCAAGGCGGCATCCCTAAGAAGAGGAGAGCCACAGCAGCACCTGCGGCTCCACCAGCACCCCACCACCACCACCACCACCAGCAGGTCAGCCTGTAGAATGTGTGCACCCCAGAGAACTGCATGTAACACAGGCTGACTTGACAGTTCTCTGGAGTGCTGTCAAGGAGAACAATGAGAGGGTGAGTGCTGTGGAGCAGCGGCTGGATCACATAGAGGGACATCAGTTGCAAATTAGGTCCATGCTGGAACTGCTGCTGGATCACCATAGGATCCCACATTAGTTTTTTTTCCTCACACCATGTGCCCCCCCACACCTTCCTTGCTGTGTTATAAAATGTATTCCTCCACCATCCCCAACCCTTGTATGTAATTATGCCCTTTTTTTGTTGTCTTCCAT
This sequence comes from Neoceratodus forsteri, assembly GCA_016271365.2. NCBI lineage: Eukaryota > Metazoa > Chordata > Ceratodontiformes > Ceratodontidae > Neoceratodus > Neoceratodus forsteri. The sequence continues at coordinate 1,087,682,284 of CM057450.1, forward strand.
ATTCGTGACACTTTGTATTCTGAGCAGTGAAAGTATACTGTGCTAAACTGCATGTGTGCAGTCAGTCTTCTTTCCAGTCTGTGTATGTACTGCAGACACTGTCCAACTCCCTGACTTAAAAACACTCATTAATGAGTACAATGGTGGGATGGTGAAGCCTGGAGAGATACTACAAAACAGACTTACAATACACCCAGGTAACTAGTAAAAAAATGTATGTAGTGATTCATGATGCAATCACAAATCGTGATTTGTGACTGCATTTGTGACCATGATGATGAAGAAATGCAAATGCCTACGGCTGTACTTCCCCATGCCCCGATGAGGTGTGGCATACAACTCCCCGACTTACAAACACTCATTAATGAGTACAATGGTGGGGTGGTGAAGCATGGAGAGATACTATAAAACAGGCTTACAATACAAGTAACTAGTAAAAATATTAATGTTGTGATTCGTGACGTGATCGTAAACCGTGATTCGTGACTGCATTTGTGACTGTGATGATGAAGAATGTGATTTGTATCACGAGTGACTCATGATGATGGTCCTGACTTAAAAATGCATATTAATGAGTACAATGTTCATGCAGAATTATGCACCACATCTGTCCAGTACTCTGAAGGGAAGCCAAAGAAACAACTGTGACTTAAGCTAGAGATGGAGATTGGGCCCTAAAGAGATGCAAATGCACAGACAGATTAAGATTGAGCTGCGCACTGAAGAGATGCAGATGCAAAGGCACTACACCTAACCAGTGCTCACCATCAGAAATTCAAATCTGGAAAACAATACCTTTGCCGGTTGGGGTGGGCTGCAGGGGGATGGGGGTGGCAGTGTACTGCACTGCTGCAATAACAGTCACTCATACTAGTACCAGTAAAGATACCACAAAGAAGTACAAAAAAATACAAAAATTGCACAACTGCAGTGGATAGCAGGTTCACATTGCTGAAATTATGTGGCACAATAAAAGGTGTCTGATTTGATGACACACATCAGACACATACTCACACACTAAGTAATGCGCAGCAAATTGAAAACTTCAGTAATATAACCACATATTTTAAACAAACTAAAATTATGCACTGCTGCACCACAACAATCAGCAAAAAAAGGCAAGAATTATTGAAAATATTACTGTGTATACATTAACACAGTTTTACAAGAAAAATAACACCAAAACAGAAAGCACTGTTTTTTCTCCAAGTTAATCAACCTACACCACAGATGCGCCCATCCCCCAAAGCACATTTCCACTGTCTCTCAGTACATAGACTGAATGTTGTACAGTAACATTCAAAATACACACAAACAATAAACGCTCGATGATATGAGCACAGGAGGGTTTCCTATAATTGATGAACTAATGTTTCAGCAAAAAAAATGACTCAAAAAGGCTTTTTTAACAGCTTTTAAAAGGTTTGAATCACAGAGAGCTCTCAGAGCAGATTGTCTCCTACAGCTTCCTACACACACTACCCCAAACAGGGGCTGTGCAGAACAATCTAGAGCCCATGTGACCTGAAATCCCATGAATCACTGCAAAATTCGCCTTTGGAGCTTAAAACCAAGGTGAAGTGAAGTACATTGTTTTCAATGTACTTCACCTTAAGAATTGGTGGAGTAGTGGTTTGGGAAGGCAGAGCAATGCAAAGTTATTCTTTTCAATGGACTTTGCGTTACCCATTATAACGCGAAGTACTCTGCTTCATGTTGCGGAGCACTGTATGAATTAGCCTTCACTCTGTGAATCACTTCACGGAGCGAATTGGTAGCCACTTCACCCATCTCTAGTTACAGCAGGAAGATTGAATGAGCAAATTCAGAATGCTAGTAGTTCTGCTGAGGCCTACTTATGAATCTGTTGTATGCTTGTTGAATAAACCTCAGAGCTGTTGGAAGTTACTTACTGTGTCCAGTCATTCCTGAAACCAGTGATACTGGAGCATTAAGGACCCCTTCTATGCTAAAAAAATTTTTTAGATGCAGTATGGTACTTTCATGGACATCGTCATGTAGACACTTCCACCACACACTGAACTGCACCTGTAAATAAGCACCCTGCAATGACAGCCACAAAACCGTACATTAGCTTTCTTTGTTCTCTGTTCTGTTACACTGTTCTGTTCTTTTATTTTTTGTTAGTTGAGGGGCCCCATTTGTGTACTTAGCAGCTATTTTCCAGCAAGTATATTTCCTATTTTTTTTTATTTGGTTGGGGTGCTTTGTCCCCCCACACCCTCCATTGCTGCAGTCGGCAGTTGTTTTCTGGCCAGTATATACCTTTAATATTTATTTTTCAATTGGGCCCCCCCCCACACTGTTTCTACATTTAGAAGCTGTTTTCTGGCCAGTATATATCTTTCTAATTCTTTTTTTACTTGGGGCCTTTTTGTCAGTTGGTTGCCAACAAGTAAATAATGGAAAACTTTGGTTTGTTGTTTTTTTTTCATGGAAAACTGTGTTGTGCATTGAGAAGTAGAAAAAATACCAAACTCAAGTTTTTCATTATTTTACTTGTTTTCCATGATTTACATAGTACTACATTGGGGATCTGTACCACTTGTATTGTGCAGTGAGTGTGTGTGGAGATAACTGCGCTTGTACAGTGCCGTAATTCCCCATGCCGATGTCTGAGCGCATGAGGGGTCCTTAATCCTCTGGTATCACCCTGAAACCAGCAATCTGATAAGAAGCAATTAAAGTGAAATACTATAAAATGTGTGTGGGGAGCTGATTTCTTGCATTTGATATTGTATTTGATTAAAACACTTGCATGTGTTAATCCATTATATTGAATAGTAATGGTAAGATCCTTGTGTTTGCTTTATGTTCCTAAAACTGCTGAGTGTTATGAAAATTCTCCTTATATACTTTTGGACAAATTAAAATGTCCTGATCTTGTTTGTTCATAATTGGACACTGCAATGCTGAGAGATAAAATGAGGGAAGTCCCTCATAATAAGGGACAGTTGAGAGGTTTGGGGCCACCATCCCATATCTTCCCCAGCACCTGGATTCCCCACTCCTCTCTGCAGCTGGACCCCACAGCCAAAGGCTGTTTATAGTTTTTATTAGGGGTGGATGGATACCAAATTTGGGCCATATTTTGGATCCGGATTTTATTTTATCAATATCCGATCGGAATCGGATTTTATCGGTTCAGATCATTATTGAACTACATACACTGATACATGACTCGCTGTAATGTTTATTTTTTATTATCTGTAGAAAAATGATATAATATAGATTTTCAAAATTGAAGTGAGTTCACTGAAAAGTGTCCAAGTTTTGCTTAATGAACAGAAGCACGTTGGTTGTGTCTGGTGACAGACGGGACCTACGGTCAGTTATAACATCACCCGTAACACTGAATATCCGTTCGCTGGGAACACTGGTTGGGGGTGGAGCCAAATAGTGTTTTGCTATCCTAGCCAGAGTAGGGAAATGGCAAGAATTGGATCTCCAAAACTGCAATGCATCAGGTGTGCATTTTTTTGGCACAATGTTCTCTGACAAATATGCATCCAGCTCCATGTTATGCTGTGGTACCCCATCAATTGCTGAAGCTGAAAAGAAAAAAAAAATGATAAATGATATTATTCTGGCAGATTGTGAACTGTATTAATCTAAACATAAGTGGGCTAACTTACAGTCTTCAGGTAGAGCTTTATTTTATGAGTACACCTCCCAGGGATCATCAGCCTCTACTTCAGGGTCAATTCCAGGGGTGTCCAGTTGTGCTTTCGGCGGTGGCAGCCAATCATCTGAGAGTTCATCCACAAATTGTTTAAGATTGGCACTTGCAAAACTTCTGACACATTCGGTGCAAAAGAAATGAATTTTATATCGGGCATCCAGCACTGCAGCCACAACAACCTCTTTTGTTGACTTGTAGTGCATCAGTAATTTTTCCATAGATGCTAATGAGGCTTTTTTCATTGATAGTAGCCCAGGGACCCTAATACTCAGTGGGGATTACATCAGAAATGCTGGCACTATCAGAGCTCAGTCTGCGTGTTTCATTTTCAAATGGTAAAAGAAGTGTGCAAACATTTTCAGCCAATGACCACTGAGAAGAGTTGAAGGTTCTGGCCGTGCACTCTGCAACATAGACAGTCAGTACTCTACGTTGTTCAGGTAGCCTCTCTAGCATGTAAAAAGTACTGTTCCATCTTGTTGGAACGTCTTGCATTAAACAACGTTGTGGCACCTGTAGTGTTTTTTGTATGTCAGTCATCTTAGCCGTGGCAGATGCAGAATGCTTAAAATGTGATACCATCACCTGCCCTGTTGCTAGTAGTTCTTCAGTGGAGTGCTGCTTTAATATGGAATCACACATGATTAACTGCAGGGTGTGAGCAACACAACCAGCACTTGCCACAGGACTGAGTTTCATTGCCTTAGGAATGTTGGGGCCATTATCTCTAATGACAAGGTGCCTTTTCGTGGGCACTATTCCCCAGGTGTCAAGAACTTGCAGAAACTCTTTAGAAAGATTTTTCCCTGTGTGCTTATCTGAGAGGTGCTTAAGATGAAGCAAGGCTGAATGCATTTTAAAGCTGTCATCTACCCAGTGGGCTGTGATAGGGAGGTAAGATATAATAGAACACTCTGCTGTCCAGGTGTCAGTTGTAAAGCCAAATGAGGTAACATTAGTTAATTCAACCTGCATCTTACATCTTAGTTTAGTGTACATTTCAGGAATTTTAACTTTGGAGAAATAACTGCGTGAGGGTAAGCAATATCTCTGCTCAAGCACTGTAAGTAATCTTTTAAAACCAGCATTTTCAACAATTGGAAACGGCTGCTCATCTAGGGCAATCATCTCAGCAACAGCACAAGTAATTTCAACTGCCCTCGGGTGTTCGCTGGGATATGGATTTGAACATGCAATGTAGTTTTCAATTGTTTGAAACTCCCTCTTTATTTTCTTCGCTGGCGGCTCACATAAAGACTCAACCTGTCACTCCAATTCCATGTTACCTTTTTCAGTTTGCAATTCGGAATGCTCTTTTCTCTGTTTGTTTTGTAAATGATTGAGCAAGCCAGAGGTGTTAAAAGTTTTTACAGAAGAGCCTGGATTTATATAAGTTGGAGTGATACAGAGACAACACTTAGCTTTAGCCTCAGACTCTTAGTCAACTACAAAAAAATTCCATACTAGACTTTTGTTTGCCATTATAGATGAAAGCTCCCGCTCACCTCTGCGTTGCACTGAACACTTTGCTCTGTCAGACAATCTGTTGGTCTCTCTCATCCCACCCCCAGCACAATTCTCCTCGCAGTAAAGCACCACTTATAAAGGGAATTTAAAAGTGATCAGGTGTATAATTATCAGGTGCTCATCTAATCAAAGTAAATAAAGGGATCCAACCTCTTAAAGGGCTACTATCCACCTGGATTGGAACTTCAAAAAATCATGGATATCCGACCGGATTGTTTTATCAGGTCAGATATCTGCCCATCCCTAGTTTTTCTTAACCAGGTGGGTGCACTAAGTAATCACATGCCTATTTTCAGAAATGGCTCAATAGCTGTGTGCTCTGAGATCCTGATCTGCAAGTTTGGGAGAGGGCTGAGGGAGAGAAAATAATCCTCCCCCCACTGTAGAGGTGCAAGCCTGACGCTCAGCTTGGCGGAGGATGGTGCTTACCTTGGAGGGAGGGTGGTCAGTAGGGGGGGTGTTCTAGCTGCAGGAAGAGTGATCGTAGGGTGGGTGGCTTGGCTGTGATTGATCTGAAAGAAGTCCAGATACAGAGTGGCTGATTGACTAGGGTATACTGATGCTACCACAACATTTTTACATTGCCCAACACTACAGCAACAACAACGCCAGGTCACCGTAGTGTCTGCACGGGACCCCGGCATTGCTTTCTGGGGGTATTGCATCCCTTCCCAAAACAACTCCAACTCGGAGTTGATTATTGTAGTAGTGGGGGTGTGGGAGCAGAGTTCCCCACATGGGTGATGCGGGGGGGGGGTGAAACCCCGAAGAAAACAATGTTTCCTGTGACTCCCTTTATGCCAACCACAAATGCCATTGACATAATGAGTTGCTGTAATGTCGGTTGACAACTAAATTGTCTACCGACTGTCATGGATCTGTTGACTGGCGGGGGGGGGGGGGATACTGGTTCAAGGGCTGTGGTGTGATCCAGGGAGGTTTAGAAAAACTTAGAGGATGCTGGTTCAGGGGTCAGGAATGGTGGTCCAGTTGCTGTATGTGGCACAATGTGGATTCAGCAGTGCATATCGAATTGCACTCTAATAGCAGCACTGAAAAGGTAGTCCAGTGATGGAGTGTCATTGGCTGGATAGACAGACTGCTCTGGGGTGGTAGCCAGGGGTGTTCAGATCAAAACTTTTAGAACATGCCCAGCCATGGCTAGCTGAATTTTCACTATCCCCTATTTAGTATAATGAAATTAGTGTTCCTTTTGTACTTGCCCTTCAAGGAAATTTATTGCCCTGGACAGAGGGCAATAGGATTTGCACACCCCTTGTGGTAGCCCAGATGTAGATTGGCTGGGAGGTTGTTGGGGGGTAGTCCATCAGAAGGGAGGATGGTTTTGATGTGCAAGGAAGGGAGGAGGCTGGCCCACTGGTGGTGAGGGGTCCAGCTGCTGGGGGGGTGAGATGGGAAAGGAGGCACCACTAGGCTACCAGTTGTTTGTTTGAACTGGGTTTGGCAGCTGGGGTCCCAAGTTTCCTAAAATAAATTTCCTCATGCAAGTGTTAATGATTTGCCCCAGAATGCCAGTCCATTGATAGCCAACCTATGGTGGGGATATAACTCAGTGAACAGTTTGCCCATGCAAACCAGTCTTTTCAGTATTGCCTACCTGTGCTAAATCTGGTTTGCATGGAAAAATTCAGTTTTGTGCCTGGGCAAAGTTTAGAATATCATGCTCCTGGTGTCTTCATCATGCCATGTGTTGGTCAATGGGTGCAGCAACATGGCACCCCAACCCCCAAGAGAAATCCATCCTAGGAACACTGAATCAACCCCATTATGGCCCCTGAGTGACAGAGTCCATTCTAAAACCCAGGTCGATGGTGTGGTACCAGTCTAGCGTTTCTCCCCCCCCCCATACCACTTTTTTTTCTTCAACCTCTACAGGTCATTTCCAACCAACCCAGCTGATCAGAATTTTTATTCTTCATACTTACCCATTTTCCCTTTTACATCTACAGGTTTGACAGGCCATTGACCAGGTGATGGAGGACACTGAGCATACGTATCAGGTAAATATTTTTTGTTTACCCTACATTGTTTGTCATAGTTTATAAAGACCTGCAGATCCTTTTTGACCCCACTACTGTTATTGTTTTACAGGTGTGACTGGCTATTCCTCTGAGAGCCCCTCATCCCAGGCTCCACAGGAACCAGGTAAGAGATTTGTAATCTGTGCTAGGATGTTAACCTGGAATAGTGCAATCCCAAGTATTATGATACTAGGCTTTAAGTTTCACTTGTTAGGTGGTTGGTAATGCAGGGTTTGAAATGTCTCCACTATTCTGTTAAGACTCCACTATCACAAAAAGATGGAAATTTACCGCCCCCCCCCAAAAAAAAATGCATTAATGCAGACATTAGGGTGGAAGAATGCAAAGTGGCTCAAAGTACACAAAAACAATTAGGGTTTTGAGTTCTAGGAGTCTTTATGAATCGGTGGTGTGATGTTCCTTAGGGTTGTCAATCCTAATGCCCACCCCCTTCATTGAGCAAACATGATCTCTTGTATCACACAGGGCCCTGTGGAAAGAAAGCTATGACTAATTTTGTTAGCCACATGTGCTGAGTCATTCTCCTTTTTCTTTAAAGAGTAATTGCCTATGTTGCAGTGGCTTGGAACTATGCCTTGTGCGACTGGTTACGGGCTGGGAGGAGAGGGTGGACATTAAGGTAAGCAATCCCAAGTGACACAATGTGGCGTTAATGTGTTAATCACCCCCTTCAGGACACATTACACCCCTAGGGGGTGATTAACTAAAACAGTAAAGTAAACCATGTTGTTCATTATTGCTTAATAGATTCTTATGAGTCATTCAAAAAACAATTTCTAACCACTTACCATCCAAGACAGATTCTCCCTCTTCCAAAGTGCTGTAGGAAGTGTGGTTATCTTGGCCTAACTCACACTGTGGAGTGGCATGTCTATTGTGTACACTTACTTCTACTTACCCCTGCAGCTGGGTGGACTGGAGCACTCTGAGGTTAAGTGACTAGACCAAGGCCACACAAAGTGTATTAGTATTCTATTCTATCTAGCACAAGTGTGGTTCTGACCTGCAACATCTCTAGTTCCAAGCCAGCACTCTACTCACTAGGCTACTCAGTCTTCCATAAGGGCATTGATATGCTTATAAAATGTAGTTCATTATTTAAAAAAATAAAATGGGGTACAAAATATTTTCATTCACTGTTTCACTAATTTAGAAAGTTATTATTGAAAGGGCAAAATTGTCTCAAAACTTGCAACTTTGAAAGCAACACAAAAATAAGCACAGGTGGGGCTACTATAATGTATGATAATTGTGTAGGCTGGGAGCCTGAATCCAGTACATTGTCAACACAGTGAATTAGGCTGGGGTCATCAGTACATAATACATGCGCTAGCCTGTGGCAGACAATCAACAGACATAATTTGCTGTATTCATTTTAAAATGTATTTTTATGTAATTCGAGTAGTCACTGTAACCAGATGTATAAAAGGAGTGTGGTGACACAGGACAACTGTGAGATCTTATGGGGAAGGGGAGAGGGTGGCAGTACTGAAGAATAACTTCAGTGAAATTATGGGTAAGAGAAGCGGAAGGGGGTGCCACAAGACCACATGGCACCAAGGAAAAGTTATGGAAAAGGGGAGAGGGCAGCAGTGCCCTAGGACAACACTGAACTTGTACAGAAGTGCAAAAGGAAGATGGTGCCACAGGACAACTGGGAGAACATCTGGTGAAAGGCAAAGGGTGGGAGTGCCACATGGCACTGAAGAGAAGTTATGATGAAGCAGAGAGGGAAAGTGGTATCATGGGACACCAGGGAGAAGTAACTGGAAAGGGGAGAGGGAGGGGGCACCACAGAACACAAGGGGAAACTTGTGGGGAAGGCATGAAAATTATAGGATTACTGTTTGTATGCATCCGGCCCACTGCAATATGTGATACTGGCCATTTCTATTGCCATATGAATTTGCTTATGAAATACAATAAAAGGAAAATTTAAAAATGCTATGTCACACAGCTACAATTTTTTTATAACCAAAATAATTGTAATTGATTTATATTGTATGGGGAACCCTTATTAACCAATTTCAAGAAGTTTACTGCTTTGTTACGGTATTGCTATGACGTCTGTACCATGTGAACCATGCATCAGTACGTCCTAGTGATGCCATAACAAAACTGAATTCTGAATCTGTTCAAAGTTCTGTTTACAAGGTGATCATAGCTTATGCATGAGCTTTAAAGAGCAGATCCATTGTGATAGTGTTGAAGAAATCCAATACTTCTTACAGTTTATAACACCGTGCACATAAAGGCTGAATGATGTAAAACACATAATAACCACACTGCAGTTGACACTCTCAAAGTTTAACAAGTTGTCATGTAAACTGCTCAAAATGCAATTACAGTGTGGTTATTTTCAGTTGACCATCCATTATCTTTTATATTCAAGGGAATTGCATGCTGATGGGTACTGCTATACATCAGCGTTTGGGGTCACAGTAATTAGTTCATCAGAAGCAAATTTAATGGTGTTCTGGTGCATATGAGTCATGATTGAATTCAGAACAAGTAATGGGCCATTAAAACATATGGGTCATAAAGCCATTGTGCGCGAATAATGGGGCCATTAAATTGCAAAAATACCATTCAAAGGAAAATGGCCATTAAAAGGGTGATCACAATTTAATGGTGCCATTATTTATGTACCAATTAAGGGGATGGTAATGGTATGCTTTAATGGGTTAGAGACTATTTATATAGCCATTAATATAAGAGCACAATTTAATGGCTATTAGTCTACTGATTCAAAAAACTGCCTTATAATAATGGGAGTTTTAATGGACATTTTAATGGTGCTTCTAATTGCCATTACTTTACTGTAATGACCACAACAAATGATGCATTTTAAATGAAATTAATGACAACGGCAATTAATGGATGCTTGACCATTAACATAATGGCATTTAACATCTATTAATGACCACTCAATTCATGGCTGCATGACCATTAAATTACCACTTAAATTTGATGCCAATTAGCAATTTAATGGAATGATTATACTGGAATAATGCATTAAATTTAATGAAATTTTGATGCTTTGATAGAACTTACACAATTATTTGGGCCATTATTTATGCACCAATTAATGAGAATTTAATGGGAAAATGTAATGAAAATGTAATGAATTTGTAATGGGTTTTAATGCTGCTTTAATGGTGTTCAATGCAATAGTGACTGTGGCTGTCCCCAGAAGAGCTACCTTGATTATTGACTGTTTTTCCACTACTGGCTGTGGCTACTGGTGGTGCTTGGTGTATGTGTTTTTTTCTTTTTGGGTGGGGAAACCCATGTGACATCCTCTACCTCATCAGTATCATATTCTAATTCATCATCTTTGGAAGCTCGTAACTGTGACACATCATGGTCATGATCTTGTTCTTGTACGTTTACAGTCTCTTCTTCATCAGATGCACTGCTTTCTGATGCAGGAGCCCAATGTGCATGAGTGGCATATTGTGGAATGCCATGTCTAGTGGTAATAGATAGAGCCTTTTCCTTCAACATTGATTTTCTAGGTGTAAGTGTTCTGGTGACCTGTTTTTGTGTTTTACTTTTATCTGATTTGTTGTGCAATGTGGACAGAGCTGCACTACTTTGATTTACCAGCATTCTTTTCTTTTTCTTGTTGTGTTGCTTCATAATTTTCTGGTTGTGTTGCTTCATCTTTTTCTGTTTTTGTTGTGTTATCTGTTTCTGGTTGTCTTGCTTCACTTTCATCAATTGTATTAATGATATCTTCAGCAGTGAATTTCCCTTTTTTCTGAACATTTTTTTGGGAAATATTTTTATTGTTACGTGTACCAGTTTCAGTCATACTGCTGGTGTTGGCAAAGTGGTCCATTTCCATAATATACTCTGTTTCTGAATTTATTTTTTGGGGTCCAACTTAATTGACTACTTAGCAGTATTAGTTCAGATGCAGAGATGGCCAACCCAGAGTCTGAGACATGGGTGACACCCTGTCTCTCAAAATACGTGAGGCACTATCTAACCTAGTACTAGTACAGGCACAGAGATGGGCAACACAGAGTCTGAGATGTGACAACCCCCCCCCCATTCACAGTCTGTGTGGCACTATACAAAGATGGGCAACACAGGGTCTAGGGCAGTATGACCTTTCAGGACAGCACAGAGATTGACAACAAAGAGTCTGAGATGTGACACCCCACTTCACAGTCTGTATTGCACTATGGCACAAATATGGGCAACACAGAGTCTAGGGCAGTATGACCTTTCAGGACAGCACAGAGATGAGCACACAGAGTCTGAGACATGAGTGACACCCCCCCCTCAAATTCTGTATGGCACTATAAGCTCCCCCCTCAAAATTACTGAGGCACTATAACCTTCTGTAGGAGTCCTCCTGCATTGTCTGACTCTGTTGCACTCTCTCTCTCTCTCTCTCTCTCTCTCTCTCTATATATATATATATATATATATACTCTATCTAACAAACACTGGTGTTTTATCATTTTACTCTGGAGTCTGCAATGTCTATACTTTGCTGCTGTCTACTCTGAATTCTGCTGTTAAATTTGTTGCTCTCTCTAATGAAAAAAATACTTTGTCATAATGAGTACTCTCAGTCTGCTGCAACATCTGCAGCACTCTGCTGTTGAATTTGTCGGTCTCTCAGTCTCTGCTCTTCAGCTTTGCCTCCCTCCCTCCCTCTCCAACAAAATGTTCGCTGTTTTTGTGTATGTGTGTGTAGGGGGGGGGGGATCTCCACACACAAACACATGGCTGTCTTTGTTGACTGCAAAGCCTCAAATGCGCTCAAAACTCTGTTTCCTAGGGAGGTCATATGGTGGTGGAAAGAGAGGATTGGCTAGAACATGTATCAGTCACAAAACAGAGACCTCATTGATTGGCTCCCTTCAGTGTCCCAGGGTCACAAAGGTTTCTTTTTGTTGACCACATGATGGCCCAGGGACTTGGGACCCTTCAGCAGAGATTGGGGGAAAAATGTTTTTTTTCTGCCTTTTCCATGCAGTACTGATGGTGAGAGTGTTATTCCAGACTGGACTGCACTTCGAACCGGACCAAATCAGTAATCTGGGTCGAGCCACAAAAGGCATGGTTTTCCCGTCAGAGCTGAGTCAGCCCGGTTTGGAAGCTTTGGTACGGCACCAGAGCCGGCTTGCCCATCTCTATTTCAAAGTGATTGACAGAGCTGAGAAAGTACAACAGGCAGAAGTTGGGAATGGAGCAAATTACAGGCAACAGGACACTCAAAGGACGGAAAGGTTTAAAAGTAATCAAGGCACCTGGGTTAGATGAGCTCTACCCTGGGTACTGAGAGACATTGGATGGCACTAGCAGAACTATTGGCAGATCTGTTAAACTGCTCTATGGCAACAAGGGTAGCCACAGAAGACTGGAGAGTGGAACACGTAGTCCCTCTTCACTAAGGAGTGGACAAGGGGGACCTGAGGAACTACAAGACACTTAACTGGCCTTTATCATGGGGAAGTCGCTCAAGTCTATTATCAAGGACCAGACAGTGGAATTCTTTGAAAGAAGCAATCTACATGGTAAAAGACAGTATTAAGGGAGGTCATACTAGATGAACCTCAATGACTTCTTCAACTCAATATCACAAACAGAGAACAAGGGCCAGACTGTGGATGTCCTCTACTTGCACTTCAGCAAGATCTTCAACTTGATGAAGTACATAAGGCTTGCGGAGAAGCTGAGGGACCTGGGAATAAGGGAGAGCTTATCCAAATGGATATGCAAAGGGTTAGGGAAAAGGACACAGAGAATGGTGATAAATGGGACTCACTTAGTGGTAATGAAGGTGAATAGTGGGGGGGCATGGCATTTGGCCTTCAGACTGGTACTTTCCAATAGGGTCACTTGTGGCATAAGAGAGGGCATACAGAAAAAGATTAGCTTGTTTGCAGAAGGTGCAAAAATATGTGGCAGGGTGGACATGGATGAAAAGATTAGGAGAATGAGAAGGGACAGGCTGAAAAATGGTTCAAGGTCTGTCAGATCAAATCCAGTGTGAAAAAAGCAAGACTATGTATATTGGTAAAAATAACCCCTCAACAGAGTACTGGATAGGTGGTGTCAGAGTGAGCCAAACAATGGATGGAAGGGACTTTGGGGTAATCATTACTGAGAACTTCAGAGCATCAGCCCATTCCAATATGTTAAAACTAATGGGAAGCTGGGCTGTAATGGCAGGGATTTCAATAGTAGGGGGCAGGAGGTGAACTTGCCCTTCTACAGATCCCTGCTAAGGCCACACCTAGAGTACAATGTGCAGTGTATAGTGTGCAGTATTGAAGCCCAAATCTTAAGAAATAGAGGTAGTCTGAAAACAGTACAGAGGAGGACCACCAAAATGATACACAGTATGAAGAGAAAGCCTTATGAGGCAAGGTTCAGCAGGCTGAATATATATCTGTTTGAGGTCAGGAGAGAAAGGAGAGATATGATAGATATGATACAAAAAATGTATGTACCTCAATGGGATCAACAAGATGGAGTGTCAACAGTTATGAAATGGGTAGAAAGAAAGGTGACTCCTGACTGGCCAAGAGGTTCTTTCAGCGGAACTGTAATCCCAGCGCAACAGCCCTGTTGAAAGTATCTCAACAAAAATATGTTTAAAAAAATTCATCCAATTTACTAAAAAGGACCCATTTCTTAATCACAATAAGGCACTTCAGAGGGTGTGTGATGATGGGCTAATGACCCTTCTCGGGTGGTGGAAGCAGCTGGCTTTGCCTTGTGCTTCAATCCACCTGAGTTGGGCCGTTATTCCACCATAGTGTACCCTGTGTCATGCCTTATTGCATAATTGTCCAAATGCAGTAAAGGGACAGCACCAGGGTACATGGATACATATTTGCCAATGGTAAAGTCAGGACAGATGTGAAGAAATACTTCTTCATGGAGAGAGCAGTAAAGAACTGGAATAGCTTGCAAAGGAAAGGGGTTTAGTCAGAGACAGTGCAAGGATTCAAGACAGAGTGGGAGAGGTATATGAGGGTGACAGCAGTGGGAGTAAGCGAGGTGGGATAGGATGACGCTACTAAATGGACTGAGCTGCTAATAGGGGTCTACCAAGACTGCCGTGTGATAGAGTGGAAACAGGTAGGACCAGAGCAGACTGGATAGACCCTTGGTCTTCTTCTCCCTGTAATTGTTTCTGTGTTTCTATTATCTCAATTACATCACCCAGCATGTCATGCCTATGCTTGTCACTTTCTCAAGGGTGTGGAGCCAGGGCATAAAGGGATCTCATAAGTACATGTATTAAAAGGAAAAATGGATGCACTGTCACCCAGAGATACAGTAAGCTGAAAGTTCTTTTTAATTTTTCTGACCACCAAAAGAAGTTCACTGTTCCGTAGCTATACCTGTCAGTTTTTCAAATGGGTCATCCTACAAAAGTAAACAATTTAGTATTACGTTCAGTAAGTTCTCATGAAGATGAATGATAGTTATAGTTAATTCTTTAATGTTCATACCTTTCTAGCCAACTTGGCTACCTCAAATTAAATTAATTCATTATATTTCACTTTACGTGTCCATGCACTATGCCTGGAGTGACAAAGAACATAAGGCATTATAGTGAATATTCTATTATTTTTTTTAACATGATTTGCATCAACAGCTAACAACTCATTGCAACTCTATTATGACAATCCTTTAAAGTGGTTCATGTAAACCAATTAGTTTTAAATCAGTCAAAACCTGTCCCTTAGTTGGCTCTGTGGCACCAAGAATAGAAGATTGCTCTGGCATGCAGGTGACCTAGGTTTGTGCTCTGCACCTAGGATGCCAGGAGCAGAGGCGCAAAAGGAGAGTGAAGGAGCATCCTTTGGATGCTCTTCTCCTTGGGGGGGGATTGCAGAACTGCTCTCTAGCAGCCCCTGGTGGTGGCTGGTGGAGGTGCTGATGACAGCATGGGTAACCGTGTGCCATCAGTCACCCCACAGGCCAGCTGTGTGTGCATGCAAGCAGATGGGGAGAACGGAGGGTGGGGACATGAACAGGGAAAATGCCACACTGCTACTCTGTATAATGGTCTCTTTGCCCCTCCCGACACCTGGACCCCCCTCAATGCACTTGATGGACATGCCCCCTCTAAATACCATGGCAACACTCCTGCACTAGACCGCTGTTCAGCCCCTGGCAGGCCAACCAATAGACAGGCAATTAAGGAGCTCTCAGGTTTTCACTCTGTGATGATGGCCAGGGGATGCCCTCAGCAGGGACAAACTGGCTCCATATGCTTCAGAGGTCTGAATGGGAGTGTGTTCCAGAGGAGTGTGATTGAGGGATGAGTCTAGTGGGAAAAGAGGGGCAGTGTGGGAGCCTTAAGGAGTGGTGTGCCAGTTGGTATAGTGGGAGTAAAAAAATACCTGTCTCTTTGCTTTTTCATACAAGAAATGCTTTTAGAAGTCCTAACCTTGGTGTAACCTCCCTTGATGGTAATATTTTAGGAACTGTGGCCCAGTTCAAATGCTTTAGGTTCATTCTTTATCCAATCCTGGCCTTCCCTTACATATTCAGTCTTTGTTTGCTAAATTCTACCAGAAACATGATATCCTCTATAGGTAATGGACTGTCTCTCCCTAGGTGTGAGAAAATGGCTTGTTAGACAAGTCATCATGCCTAAAATTTAGTATGATATAATTTATGCCACTACCCCCAAAAAACATCTGAGGGCAGTGGCATAAATTATATCATACAGGTGCAAAACACATCTTGACTAGGATTTGAAAAATGACAGCTGTGACATTCATGAGGTGGGGGGAATGAGAAGTCTATGCTGAAAATGTGGGGTCAAAGTCTTTTAAATTTCCAAAGTTACGAGCATTCACAGTGAAATTGCAAAGAATGGTCATAACTTTGCCATTGTTACATATTTTGACCCCAAATTTTCAACATAGTCTTCTTATAACCCCACCTTATGAACACTATGACTATCATTATGCAAATTCCACCCAAAATGTGAATTTTCCAAGTGGCAGCAAAATCACCTATCAGGCGGGAGTTGCGTAATGACACCCCCATTGTTTATGAGGAGGGGGTCTCAAAAGAGTATGTTGAAAATTTGGTGTCAAAATATGCAAAAATGGCAAAGTTATATACCAAAGTTGAAAATCCCATTGAAATACAGTGATTTCCCATACAAAAAAAGATTATTTTTCGTGACTCATCATACAAAACAAGATTTTTTTTCATATGATGCCGATACAAAAACTATTATAACATTTTTTTTTTATAACTTTCTTTATCCTTCTCAGTGAGTTGCCCAGTCAACTGCCAGTCTTCAAGACTTGGGGTTGTTCAGGGGCTTGTAGTGCCATGCGCCATGCACGCCCTGGTGGATCCCCAGAGCCGGCCTGGAGGCTTCATCCTTGGGTTGCCCCTGACATTTCCTCCATTTTCTCCCCTTCAGTCCTACTCCCGAGACCCCGGAAGTGGTGATGCATGCATGTGGAAGCACATATGCGCTCAGCAGCTCCAGTACTAACCTCTTCTGCTCTCCCTCGGCCTAATGCTGGCACTCCTCAAAGTGATGCAGTCACTTCAGCCTCCACCAGAGGACGGCCAAGCTCTGAGAAGACTGAGTTCTCCCTCCTGAGGTGAAGGGCCACCAGTCAGCAGCCACGCGCTATCCTCTCCCTCCCCCCCTTGCCTACCTCCGACAACCCAGGCTCGTTCCCAAACCCGGGTCGCTGGCATGGCATGAGGTGTGGCATCCAATGCCTCAACTCTCCACACCACCAGGCCGAAAAATTTCAATGTTAAAAAAAATAACACATTTTAAGAGCATTTCTCTAGCAGTAAAGTGCAGAATGCAGCTAAGGGGTGTCCCGATAAGCAAGCTACACGTGTTGGTTCCTCCCCAGAATATCATTTTTAGGGGTTTCCAAATTTGAATTTCTCAGCTAAAACTGAAAACAAGGTAGTGGCCATATGAAAATGAATTTTCCTCAAATGAAAAAGGGTGAGGTCATACAAAAAAAAACATATTTTTTTCTTTTCATACAGCTATCTTTTAGGGCTTACTGAGCATGCACAGAAACAATTTTTTCAAATTTTTAAAATGCAATAACTTAAAAATGGCTTATTACTTTTTTTCACCAGACTAGCAAAAGGCACATCTGCAAGCTGGTCCTTTTTGTTCTGAACATTTCTGACCAAGATTGCAAACTGTCTGGGTTGTAAACAAGTTCAAAGAAAAATCCCAGCAAAGTCAATGAGCAAAAAAATGCTTTTTTCACCTCTCCGGAACTCAGAAAACACACATCTGACTGGAATGTAACTTGCCAAATCCAGAGATATATACCCTGGGTGACAGTGCATGTAAATTTGCATGCAAATCCATTGAACAGTTGCAATGTTATTAAAGTGCTACATTTTGAGTTTAACATTGAAGTGCCTACTCAGCTCTAACTATAGGGGTGTGACCGTGCCCCTTCAATAATTTTTTAATCATGTGTGATGTCCATTATTGATGATGTCCTCTTTGGTATATAAGGAACCTGTATTAGACGTGAAGCACATCTTGCTCAGAAACAATTTTTTCTGAGCAAGAAAGTGCAGGTGTAGGTGAAGAATGAGTTTTTTTTTTATTTGTAGATAGGGAAGAGTCCTGGTACACCTATAATTATCACTTTTGTTAAAATGTTACTAACTAACCTGGTGCAGGTGGATTTCACTCTTGGACAGCTGCTTGATACTAGAGTTAATCATCAGAGGCTTTGTGGAGCTGGTTTCGACACCTCTGTGGAATGTAGAGAGGAGGACCTGTGATCTACCTTTTGACTAGGCGGTATAGTAACTCATGTACCTCTTGTAAGTTGGACCAGCCCAGAGAGAGGAGGACTTGTGTTTAGTGGTAGTGTGATCTGTATACTGCTTGTGAGTTTGGCCAGCTATGTGTGGGCCATAATGTTATCCTAAGTTGTGATAGTCTGTTTCTACTTTGGATTGAAACTGTCTTCTATTTACCAGGAATATTCCTGGTAGTGGCATTTTATCTGCCTGCCAACAGTGTTGAACTATGGCTGGGGAGGATAGTCTGTAGCTTTCCTTCCTTTGTTGGAGGACTGGAGCTGGATTCTATCTAGCGGTATTTCAACTGTTTTGAGGCCCACTGTTGGACTGTCTAACTGTCTGCCAACTGTGCTGAGTAGATTGTGCACCTGAAGGTACTGTTTGCCACATTTTGAACTTGTTTTAATATTGGCTACCCAAGAGAAGTGAGGGCACTCAAGGGGACACAATTATAGTTTAAGTATTTGCCGAGGCTGTGATAAAGCCTGCTTTGTATGGACAGATTTTCAAATACATCTGTTTACTGAAGGGACTGAGGGGGATGAGAGCCATGTGGCCTTTTTCAGGAACTTTTTATTGTGGGTGGTGAGAGACCCAAAAATAACAAAATAACTGATACATTCCATGGCTGTGATGTGTTTGGATCAAGGTGTATTGAGTACTCTGTAAATCATTTGGACTGCCTGGGGTAGGATTATTTTATTAATTGGATTGGGAGGGAGAGTTTAATTTTTGATTCATGTAGTGTGCATGGTGTGTATGCTGTGTATGAATGGGTGAGTGTGAGTGTGTGGTAGAAAGGCATTTTTCTTTTAAGTAGTTATCTTGATGATAGAAGTGTTGGGGTGCTTGTTTATTTATTGGTAGGAGCTGGGATTGTAGTATTTGGAATTTTGTAAGATCAGTCAGGATGTGTCAATGGTTCAGACCCGTAAGACACTGATATTCTCCAACCTGTCTGCATAGCCTCCGACCTTTTGCCCCCCCCTGTCTGCAGAAATGTATGTGAGGTGTGGGGCTTTGGAGATTACATAGGGTCAGAGGTCTGTGTAGAGGGGCATGGGAGTGATTGTTGGAGTGCCAATGATTTGGGTGGTGAGGCCAAGGGGGCACCCTGGGACAAAATGGGTACTGGAAAGGGGTCCTTCCTGCTTGGTCCCCATATCCAAGGGCTCCACTTTGGATAGTGGCCAGGTGGTTGATGGTCCAGCAGTTCCCACCCATCCGGCCTGGGCTGTACTTTGAAATGCCAGGTTGATGAGGAATAAGACCGCTATAATGGCGAACTTAATTTCCTCAGTAGACCTGGCTTGCATTACAGAGAGCTGGCTGGATGAAAATGCTGCACCCATTTTGGAAGCAGCAATTGCAGCCGGGTACTCTGTGGTACATACCCCAAGGAAGGATCACAGAGGTGGGGGAGTGGCCATTTGTTTTAAAGTCAGCTTGGGCCTCACAGAATTACCAGTGGGTTCTACCAGGTCTTTTGACAGCATTGCCGAGTTGGGGGGGGGGGTCCTGGCACAGGCTACAGAGTCCTTCTTATTTACCAACCACCTAGCAGTGAGAGGGACTTTCTGCAGGTGGTTGGGGAGTTTGTTGCTGGCCTGATGTTGGAATCTCCTAGATGGCTAACTCTGGGGGGTTTCAATGTGTGGGTCAATGATGGACTCTCACCATTTGGGCATGACCTCCTCCAGTGCATAGAGACTCTGGGCCTGTTGCAGGCTGTCACCTCAGCAACCCATTTGCATGGCCACACATTGGACCTGGTGTACACATTGGGTCTTGGGGTAGATGACCTCAGGATTGATCCGGTTGTTTGGTCAGATCATAGCACCATGAGGTTCATGTTTGGGGGCCCCCCGAGGGTCTGTCCTCTGTGGAGGTGATCTGATACTGCCCTTTAAGGGATTGTCCCCAACAGGACTCCAGGCGGTGCTGGATCTATTGGGTGTGGAAACAGCTTGCACGGTGGGTGCGGAGGAAGCGGTGGCCACCTATAATAGGGCTGTCACTGTAGTCTTTGACTCTATTATGCCGTCCATGTATGGCCCTTATCTACTCGTCTGAGGTCCCCTTGGTTTGATGGGGAGCTCAGGGAGATAAAGATAACGGTCAGGAGGTTGGAGCGACGCTGGAGGAGATCAGGACTGATTGACGACAAACTGACTCTGAAGTAACATTATCGTGACTATCAGAGGGCAATCTCCTGAAAAAGTTGGATTTCTGTCAGGGGAGATTGCTGCTGCAAGAAATAGATTGGCTCAGCTCTTCTGTACGGTGGACAGGCTGTTGCACCCAGCTTGTCTCCATACCAGGGGAGCAAGTTTAAGCACACAGTTCGATGAGTTTACTCTATTTTTTGCCAACAAGGCGTCCTCTATCAGGACTGAGATCTCCTCCAGAGCCGCTCGTGGAGCTTGCGGGATCGGGCAGGGGATGTGTTGGGGTATCCCTCCTGTCTGGATGAGTTTGATCCCATTGAATTGGAGGAGATGGTTGCGATAGTCTTGAGGCTGTGACCTACCCATTGTGATCTAGACTCAGGTCCAATCCGACTTTTGGTTGGCCATGTGGACCTGATTGGATCTGTGGTTACTGAGATGGTCCAGTATTCTTTGAGGAGTGAGGTCTTCCCGGAGGCCTTGAAAGAAGCCTTGGTGAGGCCTCTTTTGAAGAAATCCTCATTGGACCTGGACTGTCTCACCAACTACAGACCATTCTCTCAAACCTCCAATTTTTAGGGAAGGTTTTAGAAAAAATGGCTGCCATTCAGCTCAAGATTTGTCTCGCTTCCTTGGTCATATTTGAGTGCTTCCTGTCTGGATTTAGTACTGGGCATAGCATGGAGACTGCCCTGGTGAAAGTGCTTATTGATCTCCTAATAGGGAGAGATAGGGGAGAGTGTACCATCCCTGTTCTCCTGGATCCCTCTGCAGCATTTGACACCATGGACCATGAGGTGCTATTGGACCATCTCTGGAACTGGTGTGGATTAACCGGCACTGTCATCAGCTGGTTTAGATCTTATCTCATGGACAGAATGCAGAGGGTGATGATGGTGTTGTCCTTATCTAACCCAATGCCGCTGCTCTGTGGAGTTCTTCAGAGTTTAGTCCTGGCGCCTCTGCTGTTCACGGTGTATATGCTGCTGTTGGGAGATGTTATCAGATGGAATGGGCTGGGCTTTCATTGCTATGCTGATGATACCCAGCTATACCTGTCCTGTGCACCTGGAAATCAGATGGTGGCCTCTGTGTTCAACATCTGCCAGGCTGAGATCAAGAGCTGGACGACTCAAAACTGGCTATGACTCAACCCAGACAAGACAAAAGTACTGGTGGTGGATCCTGGTCATTGACGGGATGGAGGTGGATTGGGGAATGACCCTGGCTTGAGGCTAAGGGGTGTCCCTTTGATCCCCTCCAATCAAGTTAGGGATCTGGGTGTGTTCCTTTATGATGGCATGACACTTGATGCTAAGGTGTTGGATGTCGTCCAAAGCAGCTTTTACTATTTGAGGAACATTGCCCAGATACCGTCTGAGGATCTTGCCACTCTAGTGCATGTCTTTGTCACATCTCTGCTAGATTACTGCAATGCTCTCTACCTAGGGCTACCTGAAGGCAATGTCCACCACCTGCAGCTGGTGCAGAATGCAGAAGCCAGGCTGTTGACTGGCGCAGTAAGATCTGATCATATCACGCCTGTCCTCCATGGTCTGCACTGGCTGCCTGTAAGGTGGAGGATTGCCTTCAAGGTTGGGTTACTGATGTATAAAGCCCTTCATGGCTGGGGACCAGACTACCTGCAAGACCTCTTGCTTTTTCATTGCCCAGCCTGCTCTCTCTGTTCTGCTGAGGGTTGCCTCCTAGTGGTTCTTAGAGCTAGGCTGCAGTATTCAGGAGATTGGGCCTTTTCAGTGGTCATGCCAGCCCTATGGAACTCACTGCTACATAGTTTGAGGGAAGTACCCTTGTTGGAAACCTTTAATAGGGCCTGAAGACATTTTTATTTAGTCAGACCTATGAACAGTACAATTATTAAAACATTTATGCATGTTTTGACTGACTTGTTGTGATAGATACTGTAGATAGATAGATAGACAGACAGACAGACTACATATAATTAGTTTTAAGGAGGCAGTATAGCGCAGTGGTTAAGGACTATGAGCTGCAAATCTGGAGACCTGGGTTTGAATCCCACAGCCCCCACTTGGATACTGTGTGACCCTGAGCAAGTCACTTAACTTCCTTGTGCTCCCAGGTCGCACCTGGAAACAAGCTTAGGCTTAGTGTGCCTTTTCTGGTTAAACAACTTCCCCTTTCTCTTTTAGAGGATCCTGCTATTATTTAAACTGTTTATGTATCTGCAAGATTATTGCTGCTGCTTGTATTGTATTTTAATTTATTTTTATGATGTGTTCAGCGCACTGAGCTTCTGGGAAGGATCTCTTTATGAATAAAATATCTGTCTGTCTATCTGTCTGTCTGTCTATCTATCTATCTATCTATCTATCTATCTATCTATCTATCTATCTTTCGATAAAGGAGTCATCTCCGGAACATGTCAGGATATGCGCTTTATCTGTCACCTGCAATAAAGTTTGCCACTTTGCACTTTGAATAACAGAGAGCAGTGTTTTCATTTATATATTGGTGATGAGTGCTTGATTTTGTATGGTAAGAAAAGTTTGTGCTATCCCACATCTCAGATGGCAGCCCATTCCAAATATTGACAATTCTCCGTGTAAAGAATTCCATATGCTTCTCTGTTCTGTTCTGTTAATTTAGTAATTCATTTTCATTTTTGACCAGTAAAGGCACACTTAGCTGAATCAGCTGGTTTCCAGGTGTGTTCTGGGTGGGTGGGTAACATGGACCTGTTTCTATTGATGGGGGATTGTTTATCCACCACACTGGGGCAGTTCCTATATGCTTCGCAGGGGTACTGTTGGCCTCCCTCCAAGATGGAGGATTCTGGTGGAATGGAGGAGGACAGAGCCTGTGCCAGCTAGGAGTTTTCCTCTCTCCTAGCTGTTGCTTTGCCAGGGGATGCCAAAGTTCCAGAATTGTTGGCTGAAAAGAATTACAGTTCCAGAGGAATGAGGGAGAAAATATTTGCAGACTACTTTGGGACTCATTGACATGGCAGTAATAAAAGCTGCTGAGCAACAGCTGGAGACTGAACTTTTGGTCAGGAAGCAGCATTTACTCAAAATGCTAGCCAAAGATGAAGAAAGGTACTCAAAGAGAAAAGCAAGTTTAAAATCTCTTGCTGCAAATCCTGTCTCTTAAGAATTGCCTAGGAATGTTGCCCCAGTACTTACCCCTGCTCCCGCTGACAATGCAGGTCAATGTTTTGATAGCTGGTCCAGAAAGATCAAAGCTTCAGGGTGCAAAGTGCCCAACTGAAAATTAGAAATCCTTGTGCATAGAAGATCTAAGATGTAGGACTGGCTGCCATGTCAGCAGAATGTACTCTGGAGACATCCCTGACTAGGCCTGTGTGGATGAAAGCTCAAAATGGTGTTTGAGTTCCGGGTCCATAATTGAATCACACTTCTGAAAGCCAAAGCAGTGTCACCAGGAGGAAAATGGTAATGACTGAGGCAGACATTTTGGTGTACCAAAAGTCACAAGTTCTGTTGAAATGGTAGCGGCTTTGAAAGAGGGCTCAGTCGAGAACTCCAGAGAAAATGGTAAGGCTTTGAAAAAGGACTCAGTTGAGAGTTTAGGAGAGATTCTGGATAGACTGGAGGCTCTAAACAAAGATATGTCATCACTAGTTATTGAGGTCAGGGCTACTATTAACCAGGACGAACCTGTGAAGCCTACATTAGTTTCAGAGCATGCAGTAAAGGAAGTGGATGGAGGTGAAGAGTGTATCATTATTGAGTCTGATACAGTCCAAATAGAACCTACTGAACAGGAAGGTGTTTCAGTAGTAACTACTGGAGATGTACCTGGGTCTGACCCTGAAAATCACTGTGAGAAGGGGACTCCTGGTGAGAACACCTGCATAGCCTGAGCAGGATAATAGCCATAAGATTAACAATGACATTTCTGGGCAACATACAGTAACTCGGATTCTCAAGGTCAGGATAGCCAGGAACTAAATACTGATTCTGAGCTTGGAACATTCAGTATGGGCTCCTGCAGACTGAGTATTGGGCCAAGATTCATGGCACCCTGAAGAAACACTGTCAGGCTGAAACATTTGGTGGGGGATGGGATGGAGGAGCCCCCTGATAGGGTGTATGTACTGTAGCCAGAAAATTATTGATAGACTCCATGCAATTCTTTTCATCAGAAATATATGCCCTTATTCATGTTTCATGGGAAGACATTGTTAATGGAGAAAATGTAAAGGGAGAGGGAGAGGGGCGACATGATAGAAAATTTTTAAGTACCTCAGTGGAATCAACAAAGTCCAAGAGGGTAGCATCTTTCAGAAAAAGAGGTGTGCAAGAACAAGGGGACACAATTTGAAGATGGAAGAGGGGCGGTTCAGGGTCATATGAGGAAGTATTTTTTCACAGAGAGGTTGGTGGACACATGGAACAGCCTTCCTGAGGAGACTGTGGGGTCTAAAACTGTGGGAGAATTCAAGAATGCATGGGACAGACATAAGGCAGTTTTTGTGGGGGGTAGGAAGAAATAGGCTGTTGGTTAACTAGGATCTTCAGCTTATCCTGTAGGTAGGGAAATGGGCAGACTAGGTGGGCCAAGCGGTTCTTATCTGCTGTCAAAGTCTATGTTAATGGTAGTTTCTGGGCAGCCCAAACTCTGGAAAGATTTTGGAGTAAATACCATCTGCTAAAATTCTACACTTTATGGT
This sequence comes from Neoceratodus forsteri, assembly GCA_016271365.2. Lineage (NCBI taxonomy): Eukaryota > Metazoa > Chordata > Ceratodontiformes > Ceratodontidae > Neoceratodus > Neoceratodus forsteri. The sequence goes on from CM057450.1 coordinate 1,087,707,232, forward strand.
CTGTCTTTATTGCAATTCCCCTCACGAAACCATTTACAAAGACTGTCACTGTTGTTTTTCGAAATGAAGGGTGCATGTCAGTGATATTCATTTCTGGCTATGTCAAAAATGTGACTTGATGGACTCACCTGATCTGATAATGGATAGTGAAACTATATATGGACTGGGGGCTGGAAGTTCTGAGTGAAGTTCAAACAATCTGACTTTGGAGTGGTATATTTACTGAACAGTTATTGTCTTGGAAGAGACAGATGGGTCTGCTTCTACAAAGGACAGCCCAAAGCCTGTAATAAATGTGGAGCTAAGACTCATTTAAGCAGCACCTTTGACCAGCTTATGTTTATGTATGGTCTTTGCAGAGAATTTGACCATGTGAACTTGATGTGTGCAACCTTTTTCACTGCAACCTCTGTGAAGAAAAATGCCATTATTTCTACAATTGTCCCTGGGCTTTCAGATGCAGATCAAATGGTTACAACTAGGGCACTATCTTTAAAAAGGTTGAAAATGACGTCCCTTCTGCTTCTACCAGCAGAGGCCCCCAGGAAAGTACATCTATAGGTACTTTATCTTTGTGACCTTCTGCTGCTGCCCCTGCTGTGGTAGAGTCTGCTCCCATTGCTCCTTCTACGGAGAAAAAATTTCTGCCTAGCAGGATACCGCACCTGTTAGTCCTCTTATGTGTTCTGACTCGACAGCTGGTAAACAGTATTCTGTGCCCCCTCCCCCAAATGCATGACAGTGGTTTCCGGAAGAAAGATGAGATTCAGCCTGTATTTATTCCCCTTCAGATAGAGTCTGAGATTTTAAACACTCAGAGAGGATGGGGTAATTCAAACACTGCGGGAATGGATTCTGATGTCTTTATGATCTCTGTGCATTCCATATCCTTTAATGCTCTGCCTTCATCTGAAAATGAAGAAGACACCATTCCCACTTCCAGCAGACCTAGAAAGAAAAAGGAGAAATCCTCCAGGAAGAGTGTCCATGATTCTATGCATTTTTTGGTATAAAGTGTCCCCCCTCTTTCTGGTACCACTATGGGGTCCCTGCACATAGCCAAGGCCCCAATTTTTCTGTGTCAGTTTGGATCTAAATTCTGCGGCAAATCCCAATAATAATTTCTTTGTCCTTACAAAGGCTATCCTGAAGGCCATTTTCTAAATGGTCCTTCACTGGCTCGCAGTATAGTTTGGTCCCCACCAACAAGAGTTACACAATAGAAGGGGCATTGTTTAGATATTTCTTTGTTTTCTAGGGAAATAGATGAGACACAAGTGAGGAGTGCTACACACACACACACACACACACACACACACACACACACACACACACACACAAATAGTGCTCAGTTATGCAGCAAAGTTAAAATTGCATCCCTTGTTACCTATATCCATATTTATAGGGCATTTAGCCCAGTAAGGCCATAGAATCACATAGCATTTCAAAAACAGTTATACTGAATTACAGATATATTATGGACTGTATTTAAAAAGGATTTTCCCATGTTGTGTCTTAGGCAAAATCAGCATAGGGCCCCTATATATTTCTAAAGTGTTTATTTAGTTGTGTTGGCCAATTGATTCCTTTTTAATTCCTTTTAAAATATCTCTACACTTTTACTGGAATCCCCCATAAGTAATGTTTCTCTTGCTATTCCTGAACAATAAATACCTCCTGCAGCTTCCATAATCGCAATGATGCTTGAACATAAAGTTCATAGACATCTGTAAGAAGAAATAGAGAAGTTTTAACTAAAAAGTACAAAATACAATAAAAAATGGCTACTATATGTGCTAACACTAACTTTTAACCCCTTTCATAAATAAGAACAGGCAACAGTCAATAATGGCTGCTTTTGATAGTTCTTGTTTTCAGTGGGATCCATGACCGGTCATCGACAAAATGTTTGTTGAATGACTGTACAGTGAAACAGTCATGTCAACCACATTTGTGGTTGACATAAGGTTTCTCACAGACAAACATGTTTTCTTCAGGGGGTTTTGCCCCCCGGACCCACCACGTGGGGGGCTGTGCCCCAACCCCCCCACACTAAATATAAACAACTCTGAGTTGGAGCTGATTAGGAGAGGGGGTGCAAGACCCACAGAATACAGTGCCGGGGTCCAGCACTGACACTACAGTGATTTGGCACTGTAGTCACTGTAGTGACGGTCACTGTCAGAATGTCACTGTCAGCGATGTATACCTTTTCAATGAGGTCTTGCTTTTAAACATTTTCAAAAATGCATGTAAGAACAATGGCCAAGCTCAGGTGCAACATCTAATTTTCAGTGGGTTCAGGATTCACTTATTTTTATAACGTAATCTATTTACCCAGGTAAACTCAGCAAAATGTGAATGTCTCATTTTCTCTGGGGTCCTGTTTTTACTCAGTTTTATTCTGCATTTACCCTGGGTCCAGCTGACACAGAATCATAGAATTACAGAAATTTGTCAGCAGAAAAGGACCCAGGAGGCCCATCGAGTCTGCCCCTTCCTCTCCCCCTCTACTCATCGCCAATTTCAAGGACCCTCCCCTACCCCCCTCTTACCAACCACATATGTCTGTCCCATGCACTCTTGAACCCTCCACCATTTCAGCTCCCACCACCTCCTCTGATAGTTTGTTCCAGGCCTCTACCACCCTCTCTGTGAAGAATCGCCCTCTCACATTGCCTCCAAATCTTACTCCCTCCAACCTTAGGCTATGCACTTTTTTGACATCTTCTTCCTTTTGAAAAAGCTCCTCCCCTTCACCTTATTGATACCCTTTTCATACTTTAAAATTTCAAAATTATTCCCCCTCTCCCATCTGGTCTTCAATGGATACAGATCCAATTCCCTTTACCTCTGCTCATATGACTTCTCCTGCATACCATGCACCATCTTAGTTGCCCTTCTCTGAGCTCTATCCCAACTATGTCCTTTGTTAGGTGCGGTGTCCAAAACTGGACCCCGTATTCTAGGTTCAACCTCACCATGACTTTGTAAAGAGGCATCAGAACCTCACTTCTTCTGCTTGTCATGTTCCTCCTAATGCATTCCAACATTCTATTAACCTTCCCCACAAGTGGCATGTCACTTAACAACCTTGTGGTTAGTGATGTAAGGGTGCTGGGGTAATTGTGGTTGGTTAATGGAAAGTCTGTTTTCTCTGGATGGCTCATCTCATCATCATTATTATCATCAAATCTTTATTTATTCAGGCGAGCATCATTGAGCAAGGCTCATTTACAAGATGGACCTGATAAGGTCAAGGTTCAACAGTTGATACACAGCAATAACATCAATACACTTATATAAAACAGTTATACATACAGGGGGAAAAAAAACATTTATAAACACAGTGATGTACAGTAATATTCACGTGATAAAAATTGGTTACAGGAAAGTTAAGCTAATATTTACAGTATATACATATCCCAGTGGGGGGTCCATGGCAAACACACAATATAATGTAATACTAGGAAGGTGAAGGTATTACTGGGTGCCATAAGATGGGGTGTCTGCCTGGAAGGATTATGCCATGTATGGTTAATTTTTTGGGAGGGAGATTGTGAGATGATAGAGCTAGCTCTAGCGGTAGCAACTGCATTTCTCTGTGAAGAAGACTGTACAATGCTGTTTAAAGGATGCAGTTGGAATAATATTGGACAGTTTTAGGGATTTTTGTAGGGTGTTCCATGCTATAGCTAGAGAATAGCTGATTGCTGCCCTCCCTAGCCTGGTGTTGAATTTGGGCAGTTTGAGCAGGATGATGTTGTTGCTTCTTAGGGCATAGGAGCTAGGAATGGTCTGGGTGAAGCAGTCCAGAATATAGTTTGGAAGTTTTTTTGATAAAGCTCTGTAAATCCATAGTGCTGCATTTCTGTTCCTTCTGAGATGAAGAGAAACCCACCCAACTGCAGCATAAAGAGAGCAATGATGGGTATTAGATGGCAGATCTGTAATGAATCTTATTGCTCTATGATATAAGGTATCCAGCTTGTGAAGGCAGGAGATGGGGCAGTGACTATAAAGGAAGTCTGCATAGTCAACAACTGATTGAAAAATGGCCTGGACTAACCTCATCTTTGAGTCTCTGTTTAGGAAGGGTTTTAATTCATAGAGAAGGCCAAGCTTTGGCGAAGCTTTTTAACAGTTCTTCTAAATGATGAGTGAAGTCGAGTCTGTTGTCAATCCACACACCTAGGTATTTGAAGTTTTCACATACTCCAGATTTTCTCAAGTATAGTGCATAGCTGGGGAGAATGATTGAGGAGGAGGTGCTGGTGGAGCTTTGGTTTGTGAACATCTTTGCTTTAGTTTTCTTTGCATTTAGCAGAAGCTTTTCTCAGGTAGCTGATATTGTAACAAGGAGAATTCTGTTTGTAGGATTTCACTAGCAGCTGCAGTTAAGGGTTGCTGACATACAAAAACAGTATCATCAGCAAAGAGGTGTACAGAGGAATTGGTGAGGGTTGAATCAATATTATTTATATAAATGGCAAAAAGGATAGGACCCAGTATAGAACCTTGGGACTCCTCTTAACAGTGGTTTTAATGGGGATAGGTCACCTTCAGCTTTTACCGGCTGTGACCTACCGGTGAGATAACATCTGAACCACTTAAGGGAGGGTGGATCTAGGCCAAGGGAGTGCAGGGATGATAGTAGAAGCTCGTGGTCCACAGTATCTAATGCTTTGCTCAGGTCCAGGAGTACTGCACAGACATTATTCTTTTTATCTAATTCGGTTTGCCAGTCATTTGTGACCTTGGCTAGTGCAGTGATAGTGCTATGCTTGGCCCTGAATCCAGATTGAGCTGGATTTAAGAGGTTAGCATTGTCAAGATACTCCCTTAACTGGTTACTCACTAATTTCTCCAGCATCTTGGATAGCACTAGTAGGATAGAAATGGGCCTGTAATTATTAAGTTCCATAGGGTCCCCTGATTTTAGAAGGGGAACCACTTGGGCTGTCTTCCACAGTGTGGGACTAGAGCCAGAGTTTAGAGATAGGTTAAAGAGGTGTGTTAGGGGGACTGCAAGTACATGGCACACAATCTTTAGAAAGTAGGGGTCCAGAAAGTCTGTCCCTGTGCTTTTTTTGGTATCCAGTTGCCATAATAGATTCTCTACTTGCTTCAACAGTATAGATTTGAAGCTGAAGGAAGAGTCAACTCTCTGATCACCAGATCATCTAAGATGCGAGGTCTCATTTTCAGTTTATTTCTTCTAGGCATATAGCTAAAATTAAACAAATATACAACATTAATGTCAAAACCAGCAAAGCAGCAAATTATTCATTTTAAAGGCATGTTGTCAGCATTAGTTAGCTACTGATTCCTAATCTGTTCATTTGCTCGAATATCAGCCCTCCAATTAAAGTGCTAAGCAGGCTTTTTAACTATAAAATACATGCTTACCAAACCCCCTTTTTCTCTTCTATCACTCCTTCCCATTTATTTTTCAACAAATGCCTCTGGCTGCATCTTCATCCTCCCCCTCTCTTCTCATCCCTGTTTCTCTGCCACCATTAGGCTCCTGCCCCTACCCATTCCTTGTGGGCACATGCGTCCTAGCTGTGTTCACCATTTTACTATAGCTGCCTCTGTTAACTACCTACACCTCTCCTCCTCCTCTACACTTTACTCTTCCTATAATTGACCCCTCTCAATAGCACTGTTGTACATGAATTATTTACTGTTATTTCAGTGTTGCTTCCTTGTTGTTTGTTATATCTGACGTGGAACCTTTGTAAAAGAGCCTTGGCTCAAAGGTACTTGTAATCCTAGAATAAATAAATAAAAAAAAATGCTCACAAAACCTATTACTCATGCAAAATTCATGTAATTATGTCTCTTTTTAGTGTGGTGAACAGTAGAATGCTTTGAAGTTAAAGGATTTCATGACTTCATATTAAAAATCAATAGACATGTAACTAATTGTATTAGAGTTCAGTGGTAAATGTTTTTTGTCACATGTAAAATGAAAGGTTGCTGTTATACGGCCTTGTATGATTTTTGTTTCTGTAATGTATGGCATTCTTTTAATAAACATTTTGTTAAAAAATCACTATAGGAAACATCAAGTAAGGCTTTAAAATTTACTTCAGGTTTGATTCCATGAGTTAAGTGTCAATTAGCACCTCTAATGGCAGACTGGGTCAGTCTAACACTGCCATTTTCACCAACTGTGCTGTAATTTCGCTACCTAATAACACTTATAAGCAGCTGCTAATGTATCTTGAGTAGGCTTAGTCATGTCATGTTTTGTCACACATTTGTTAGAGCTATTACCATTACTAACTACTTAGTAGAAAAAAAAATGATATTTTTTTCATAGTTTGTTGCAGGGCCCACCTTGGGGTCCAGAATCACTAGCTTTCAGTCATCTTAAAGTCACAGTGATGAGGAAAAGAAAAGTGTATTTTCTGTTTCATACAGTGCCCATTGGGGAGGGCTTTGACACAGCAGCACTGCTTTTAACCAGCACTCTCTAATCTACCCTATAGCATGAGAGTGACAGTTTCCATGCATCTAACCCACTGTGCACACACATGGATGTTGGCAACATTTATGTGTGCACAGTGGGCTAGATGCAAGGAACTCTCACTCTCAAGCCATAGGGATGGGTTTGGGAGGAGTGTTGGTTAAAAGTAGTGCCACTATGACAAAGCCCTTCCCAGTGGTCACGGTCCGAAACTAAAAATACATTTGTTGCTATAGTTAAATATATATATGTACTTCAGATATACAAATCCCCCACAATAAAGAATATTTTAATGCCCCCAAAAGCAGTTGGAGTGCAGATTTATGGACACAATGGACTGCAATATCCCCTATCGCACTGACTGCCACAGTGAAGAAACATACCCCTTAATGGCAAAATGATGTTGTGTTATGAAGTTCAGGCATTCTGCTTTCATCTCTCCCAAAACACAGGGTGGCACCACACCATCTCTGTCTGGCAGTGCAACACCATGAATTGGGCACTCCCTAACAGCCAACCTGAAAGTGTCACTGACCAACTGTCATCAATTGTGAAGTCTGACATTTGCCTGCTCTTCCGGTTATAGGAAGGGTACAGATTGGGTGATCCCTCAGGATGGAGGCGGAGAATTAAAGAGGAAGACATGCCCAAGGACAGCCAATATAGTATACACAACAAAAAGATCAGATTTTCTGAGACGGTAGCCAGTTGGGTCTAACATTTTATTTTGTGCCCGAAACAGTTAGTGTTTCAAATACTAAGCACTGGTTAGTAAATACTGCATTAAAACTGAGATATTATTCTTGGTGTCATTGTAATCCCAGTTACAGTAGGTCCCATTCTTGCTTTCTCTCATTACAATTTGTGTGTTTCAACACATGCTGTGTTGGCAGAGGCTTGGCATCATTCACAAACATACTGTACCTGCCACCAACAGCTTCACCTGATTCAATAAGATAGCTTGCAATGCATCTGTACTCCCCCCACCCACCCCCCAGGGACAAGGCAAAAATAATCAGAATTGCCTAGCCCTCCACCACCCCAGTCAACAAAAACTAAATAAATACTGCGATTGCCAGAATCAGTTAAAACAGTGACTGGTGCATTTTTTCAAAACAACATTATCTACTGCCTGGTAGTGGGCACAATGAACTGGGAGGGGAATAACAACATATTGTGTTATTTATAATAAATGCACCAATGCCAACCAGCAGCAGCCATTGCTTCAAAATAATTCAGTGATGCTACCCATGCCCATGACATGTTTGTGTGGCACCCACTCCTCCATTCAGTTGGATATTTAATCATTAGCAAATAACTTCTTCCCTGATAAACAAGTCACTTGCTTCTCACCACAAAATGAGCACTCACTGGCAGGTACAGGCGTGGCACCATACAAACATATGAACATATGAAAGAACCAGCAGGAGAAGGCCAACATGATCTATAAAGTCTTCTTGTTTATGCAGTGTTCCTGGCTTATGCCATTGACCCTGCCCCCCCCCATCAATGCTCCCTTCATAACCCTCCACTCCATGATCTATGGGTTCCCTTTATGCCTATTCCAGGCCCCCTTAAATCATCCTACTGTCTTTGCGGAGACCACCTCTTCTTGCAGTGTATTCCATTTATCCACCACCCTTACTGTGAAAAAAATGTTTCTTAACATCCCTTCTAAACCTCCCCTCACCAACTTCAAACTGTGCCCCCTAGTGGATCTGTTGTCACTCAGCTTGAAGAGACCTTCCCTATCCACTCTATTTAGTCCTTTCAGGTACTTAAAGGTCCCTGTCATATCCCCCCCTCTCTACTCTTATCCAGGGAATACATTTTCAGGGCTCCCAATCTCTCCTCATAAAACTTTGTCTGCTGTCCCCCATCATCATAGTTGCCCTCCTTTGGACCCTAACAAGCTGATGGCCCTCTTATGATATGGATTTGAGTACCTCACCTAATATTCTAAATGCGGTTTCACCAGTGACCTGTGCAGGTGCATTATGACCTCATTCTGCCTACTGCTGAATCCCCTGACTACACACCCCAACATCCTGTTTGCCTTCACTGCTGCCTTTTTTTATTGTGTGGAATGTTTCAGGTCACTGGTGATCACCACCCCAAGATCTTTTTCTTCCTGCCGATGCTGCTACCTTGACCCTCACCCCAGGTAATACTTAGTCCGAGGATTTCTGGCCCCAGTGTGCATCACTTTACATTTCTTGGCACTGAAGCCAAGTTGTCAGATCCTGACCATCTGTCAAGTTTCCTGAGGTATTCCCATAGGTCCTGTGTCCATTCAACTGTACCCACCCTCCCGCAGAGTTTGGTGTCATTGGTAAACAGGCCAATCTTGCCCTTTATGCCTTCCCCAATATCATTATGAAGACATTGAACAACATCATCCCCAGCGGGACTCCAATGGTTATTTCCTTAGTACTGGATAACTCTCCACCCACCACCACCCTCTGGGTTCTGTCATTTAGCCTGCTAGCTACCCACTTTGTCAGCTTCTCCCCAACCCCCAGATCCTTCGGTTTGTTGATTAACCTCTTATGCAGCACCGAATTGAAGGCCTTGCTAAAGTCCAGGTAAATGATGTCTGCCGCTTTTCCCCATCCACCTCCCTGGTGACCCAGTTGAAAAAGTCAATTAGGTTCATCTGACATGATCTTCCCTCCACAAACTCATGCTGCCTCACATCCTGGAGATCATTCTCCTTTATTTACCTTATCAACCTCTCCCTGAGAATGGTCTCCATGAGTTTAAATACAATCGATGTCAGACTTTCCAGCCTATAGTTTCCTGGGTCATCCCGGGGCCCACTCTTGTGGAGTGGCACCACATGTGCCATTCTCCAGTCTTACAGCACCACTCCTGACTGCAGGGATGCATTAAAGAGGTTAGCCAGTGGTCCCACAAGCTCTACTGCTAGCTCTTTCTGTATCCTCGGGTGTATGCCGTCCAGTCCTGGGGACTTGTCTGCTTCATAGAAACAGATAAACTGATGGCAGATAAGGACCGCTTGGCCCAACTAGTCTGCCCCTTTTCCCTACCTACTACAATACTGCAGATCCTACTTGATCTCCAGCTTTTACCCTTTCTTTCAGATTGCTAGTTTTCCTTTGTGCCTGCAGTGTTGGGTAGTAACTAGTTACTTGTAACTAATAACTGTAATCTGATTACTTTTCTAGGTAACTAGTATTAGTAATTTATTTTAAAATAAATAACTGTAATGACATTACTTTTCCCTGAAAGTAACTACAGTAACCCCTCGCTATAATGAATGCATTCAGAGCCAGACTAAGCATTCGTTATAGCTCCACGTTTGTTGTAGCGAGGGATGCTATGTAATAAATGGGCTGAATTTAAGTAACTAGCGGTTCAGGTTTTTTTTTTTGAGCTACTGGTGCTACAATGGGTGTTAGTTACTTTGTTTTGTATTGCTGTATTTATCTAGGTTTATCAGTGTTTTGGTGTAACTTTTTTTTTTCTGAGGTGCAGACAGAGTGAGACAGATGCTCAGCATTGTGCAGTTCAGGGGAGTGAGAGAGCCAGAAGACATGACAATACAGTATGCAGCCCAACACAAAGGAAGACAGAAGGTTTCTGTCTGTTTCCCTGACAGTACTGCTACACAGGAGCTCCATATTGGGACAGTACATCTCCGTTTGTAAGAGCAGAAGGGCGCTACCCCCAATGGTGTCAGGCAGTGTCGCGGTCAATGAGCTAAACCCATGTCCCAAACCCTTGACCAGGAAAACATGGTGGTCAAAGTAAGAGAGAGACAAGCAAAATCTCTTTACCTCGTGTTCTTACTGGTCAAACTTAAAAGGGCTCAAGATTGCCCATATGCATGTGCAAAGCATCAGGCGTAAAATGGCTGAACTGGAGGCCTGGGCTGTTCACTACAAGCCAGCTGTCCTCTGTATTACCGAGACCCGGTTAGAACCTTCAGTCCTAACACATGAGGTCTCATTACCCGGCTTCTTCTCTTTTAGATGAGCTCGACCTACTAAGCGAGGTGGTGTTGTACTGATATACACCAAGACTGAGTTGAATGTTAGTGAGCTTAATGGTGTACGGTTCAACCCTAATATTGAGCAGTTATTTATCTCAATTATCCTTGGTTGAGTCTTACGCCTAACTATAGGATGTGTTTACTTGCCCCCCAGGACTGCTTCAGCATCCTTTTCAGACTTCCTCTCCTGTCTCGGCTCTCTCCCTCCTAATGATACCATACTCTTTGGTGATTTCAATCTTGATTGGACGGGACCAAATTATGCCCAATATCTAGATGCTCTCACAGATGCCAAACTTGTGCAACTGATTGATCAGCCAATCAGGCTTAATCAAAAATCTGGAAATCACAGTCTTCTGGATTGGATGCTCACCAACAAGTCCCATATCAAAATTGCAGGGACACTTCCTGATGTGCTCAGTGACCACTGTCCCACTTTCTGTGTTTGGAAAAACAACTTCCCTCACACACCTCCTAAACTTATTAAGTCAAGGGATCTATCTAATCTCAACCACATGTCTTTTCGTCAAAGTCTGGTTTCTGTTGATGGGTCCCCCATCACCTTGCTTCCTAATATAAATCAGGCCCTGGAATACCTCATTGCCACCTTTAATGCAATCTTAGACTTCCATGCCCACTACAAACTGAGGCGTTCCAAAGGTACTTATTCCCCCTGGCTCTCTCAGGACTTGAGGCAACTAATGCACTCCAGGGACAAAGCTTGGAAGTCATTTAAGAAATCCGGTCTACAATCAGACTAGATTATCTACCAACAGCTAAGGAATACAAGCAAGGCCAAAACTAACAAATCAAAGAGGGACTATATGCTTTCGATACAAGGTTAAAGTGTCTCAAACCCCAAAAGTTTTTGGACTCAAATAAATGCCCTCCTCAAGGGCAACAGGAGGAGCCTTCCCATATCATGAATCTGAATGGCAACTTAAGACATTCACCTCTGGAGGTAGCCTCCAGTTTTAATAATTTTTTCACCGACCTAGGAGCGTACAAAGTGGGTTTACCAACTTCACACTCTGCTCCACTCCACTCGCCTCTAGAAGCCTTTCATCCACTCTTCCACTTAAAACTCACTTCAACTATGGAAGTTCTCAGACTCCTCTCAATCCTAAACCTTGAAGGTTCTCTGGGATTTGTCTCCCTGCTACCTAAATTCCTCAGAAATGGAGCTCCTGCGCTTGCTTGGCCGATCGCACAGCTAACTAACACATCCTTCCTAACCCAATCTATCCCCAATAAATGGATAATCGAAATCGTTGTCCAGTTCATGAAACTGGCCCAACACACCTTCTGGGGAACTACCAACCTATATCTCCCCTTTGTCCTATCACCAAGATACAGGAAATAATTATATACAATCAACTCTACTTTTTTCTCGAGCAAACCAGTGCCCTCACCAAACACCAACATGGCTTTCAAAAATCACAAAGGACTGAATCCACCCTTCTGAAGGTCACCTAAGATTTTTATCAGGCCATGGATCTTGGACAGGCCACAGGGGCTGTCTTTATTGATCTTACAAAGGCCTTTGATCTAGTTAATCATCCACTCCTTCACTCAAAGCTCCACTGTCTTGGCCTTGATTCCACCTCTCTGACCTGATTCTCTAAGTACCTATCCGCTACGTCACAATGTGTTGAATGGTCTGGTGTTCACTCCTCCTTATCTCCTATCACTGATGGTGTCCCTCAAGGGTCAATTCTTGGGCTCCTCCTATTCTCCATCTTCATCAATGAGCTGCCTATGAACTGTGGTGAGGCCTCGAGCCAGCTATAGGCAGACAATGCCATTGTATTTAGGTCTAATACCAATGTCTCCTCCATTAAGACTTGACCTTCAATGTGATTTCCAGAAGCTGGAATACTGGTTGAAGGAGACTCTGTTGGTCCTGCATTAAAAAAAGACTAAAACCATGCTGTTCCATCACACCTCCTTCGATATAACTCACAGCCCCCCCCCATTAATCCACACCTCCTCTGGTGAGCCACTACAATAAGTGAGCTCCTTCAAATACCTGGGGCTAACTCTGGATGGGCATCTATCCCTTGAATCACACACAACAAATGTCATCAAGGTAATGAATCAAAAACTTGGTCTGTTATACTGCATTGCTCCCTATCTCTCACCCCATGCTTGAAAGACCATTGCCTCAACTACTCTTCTCCCTGGGCTCTTCTCTGCCCCTATCAGTCACTTGGCCATGGACCCCTATCCAGGCGAAACTTAAGCAAGCCTGTCACAGAGGTGCCCACTGTGTGGCTCACTTCCGCTCTCGGGCACACCACTGCGATGTTCTCTGCATATTGAATTGGCCATCCTTCGAGGCCAAAATGGATTATCCAGTACTATGTACTGTCTTCAAACTAATCCACCTTCACTCCACTCCTCCCATCCTCTCCAATCTCTTCTCACTGAAATCCTTCTCTAGGACACTTAGATCCTCTCATCTCCCTATATTACGTATCCCCAAACCCTGTTTAGCCATAGGCAGCAGAGCCTTCCATGCTGCTGCACCTCAAAAATGGAACAAACTCCCATGCAAATTACTCTCATGCACTTCTCTTCCTCTACAAGGAAATCTTCTTTCCTCCTCCTACTTTCAGCTGTCACTAATTTGCGATACCTCTATTGCCTTCCCACTTTTCTCCCTTTCTTCCTCACCCCTGCTCTCCCCACTATCTTCCCCCACCCTATTCTCCTCCGGTTCATATTGTCTTCTGTTACCCTGCAGGCTGAGTTACAACCTACTTTACTTTAGGAGGAAACTGAAACTCCCCCACCAGTATGAACTTTGATGTTTGATTTAATATTTTGTCTGTACTTTGTCTGTTGTCCACTGTTTATTTGCATTTTGTAATTAATTGCTTCATATGCTAATGCTGAAGAAGTGTCTGTGCACACTCCTCTTGTACAGTGTCTGTGTACACTTCCTTTTGCTCCCCTTGTTATCCCTCTGCCTGGTTGCCCCTGAAAAAAGGACCTTGTCTCAGTGGGCCCACCTGGTTACCAAAATTCAAATAAATAAATATTAGCAGCATGCTCAGGAGTGTGCGTCTGTCTCCGATCAGTGCTGCTTCAGTGCAGTGTGTGGCTTCTTCTCTGAGTCTCCACCTTTCTTAGTTGCTGCCATCTGTGCTGTCTCCTGAGCTCCACTCCTTGTGCATAGAACACACGAACATATATAAGAACATACAAAATGCCAGCAGAAACAGGCCTCATGGTCTATCGAGTCTGCTTGATTGTGCAGCTAGCCCCTCAACTTGAAGCTCCCCCACCCTCCCCCCCAACCTCCTCATATCCAACCCCCCACTCTGTCCCACCCTCTCTTAAATCCTCCCACCGTTCCACACGATATCACCTCCTTGGGCAGAGTGTTCCACTTGTCTACCACCTTAGCTGTGAAAAAGTGTCTCCTGATTTCCTTCCTGAATTTCACCCCCTCCAATCTCAGCCGATCCCCTCTCATGTCCCTCCTCCTCCTTCTGATCTGAAGATTCCCTTCTGTATTAATCCTGTTAATACCCTTTAGGTACTTAAAGGTTTCAATCATATCCCCCATCCCTCCTCTCTTTCAGGGAATACATTTGCAACTCTCCCAGCCTCTCTTCGTAGGATTTTCCCTCAAGTCCCCGTATCATCTTCATTGCCCTAGGCTGCATCCCCTCCAGCAATCTGATGTCCCTCTTCAAGAATGGATGCCAGTACTGCATGCAGTATTCCAGGTGTGGTCTGACCAGTGACCTGTACAGAGGTAGGATCACTTCTCTGTGCCTGGAGGAGATTCCCCTTGCTATGCACCCCAGCATATGAACATATGCCAGCAGATAAAGGCCTAAAGGGCTATCAAGTCTGCTCGAATGTGCAGCTAGCACCCCTTATTCTGCATCTTGTTTGCCTTTGCAGCTGCCATCCTGCACTGAACTGAGTGGTTCATACTCCCCGTTATTAGTACCCCTAGATCCTTTTCTTCCACTGTGCTTTCTAACTGTACCCCTCCCAATTGATAGTTCCTCCCCCTGTTCCTTACTCCGAAGTGCAGCATCTTGCACTTCTTAGTATTGAACCCCAACTGCCATGTCTCTGACCATTCTTGTAGTTTGGTCAGGTCTTCCTGCAGCCCCCTCCACCCCTCTATATCATCTGCCACTACACTGATCTTAGTATCATCTGTGAACAGACTGATTCTACTCTGGATCCCATTTGAGATATTGGCTATGAATATCCCAAACAGCACCAGTCCCAGTACTGAATCCTGGGGCACCCCACTTGTAATGTCCCTTGGTGATCAGAGTTTTCTCCACCACCACCATCCTTTGCTGCCTACTGCTCAGCCAGCTGGTGATCCAGTTGACCATTTTTGTCACCTCCCCGATGTATTCCAGTTTCCCCCCAGCCTCCTATGCGGCACCGAGTCAAATGCCTTGCTGAAGTCTAAATATAGGATGGACACTGCATGGCCCCTGTCCAGTTTCTTGGTAACCCAGTCGTAATACTCAACTAGATTCGTCTGGCAGGATCTGCCCAATACAAAACCATGCTGATGACTGTCTTTGAGACCATTATCTTCCAGAAATATCACCAACCTCTCTTTTAGGATTGACTCCATGATTTTCTCTACAACTGAAGTGAGACTCATTGGTCTGTAGTTGCCTGGATCATCCTTCGGGCCACTTTTATGAATAGACATCACATGGGCCATCCTCTAGTACTGTGGCATGCATCCTGTGTCCAGTGATGTACTGAACAGGTCTGCCAGTGGTCCCGCCAGGATCTCTGCTAGCTTTCTAAGTACCCTAGGGTGAATGCCATCTGGCCCCGGTGCCTTGTCCACCCTCAGTGCCCTTAGTCCCTCCAGCACCCTGTCTTCTGTAATTCTGATATCAGTCACCCTTCCCCCTCTCTGCCCACTTCACCCTTCCCATGGGGTATCTGCACCCCTCTTTCCTTTATGAACACAGAGCAGAAGTACTCATTCAGTGCCTCTGCCTGGTCCTCCCCCTTCTCCACCCCCCATCTTTCTTAATACTCACAATCTGGTTTTTGTTTCTTCTTCTCTCACCAGTGTATCTGAAGAAGTCCTTTTCCTCTTCCTTGATTCTCTGTGACAGTCTCAGCTGTCTGGAAGCATTAGCCTCTCTGACTAGTTTGGTAACCTCCCTGGACTTCTTTGTGTACTCGTCTTTGTCCCTTTGCCCTCCCAATTTCCTAAGCCTCTGAAATGCTTTTCTCTTGGCCCTCACCCCTTCCATTACCTCCCGAGTCAGCCAGCTCAGCTTCTTTGCTCTCCCCCTCTTGCTCCGTGACCTGGTGCAGATCTCAGTAGCCTTTACCAGTCCTTTCTTAATGATATTCCATTTTTGGCTGGCACTCATGCATGTCTAAATTCCCACAAGATGCTCAACAAAAATTTGCCCCATCTTTTTAAAGTTTGCTCCTTTAAAATTGATCTCCCTGGTACCTGTTCCTCCTGTTACCCTTCCCATATTGAGTGTAAACCATACTGTATGATGATTGCTCCCAGCCAGGAGGTCCTCCACTCCCAGATCCCTTACAGCCTCTCCATTTGTTAATACCAGGTCCAGCGTCCTACCCTCCCTAGTCGGCTCATGGGCCAATTGCACCAGGAAGCAGTCTTGAAATGCATCTAGTAATCTCTGCTCCTTTGCACACATGGTGGGTGGGGTGTTTCAGTCCACCTCAGGGAAGTTTAAGTCCCCCATCACTATGGTGTCCACCTTCCTACAGGCTCTTCCAATCTGCTCAGCCAGCTCCTTTTCCAGGTCATCCCCCTGAGCTGGTGGCCTGTACACTACCCCACCCTCAGTGTCTTTCTTTTAGAGTCTTGAAACTGCATCTATAGGGCCTCTGTCCTGCCCTCCACCCCTCCTCTCTCATACACCTTATCCCTTCCCTCACATAGACTGCTACATCCCCATCCCTTGCCCCCTAGTCCTGTCCTTTCTGAATATCCTGTACCCTGGGATCATCATATCCCAGTCCTGGTTCTGGGTGACACATGTCTCCATGATGGCCGCAATGTCCACCCTCCCCACAGCCAAGAGAGCCTGTAGTTCATCTGATTTGTTACCTAAGCTTCTCGCATTCAGCGAGACCACCCTCCAACCTGTGTCTTTCTCAACCCCCACCCTGGTGCCCCCCCACAATCCTTCCAAAGACCTAACCAACATTAGCATTATTTTTGTGAAGGAGAGATCACTACATGTGTTATGTAAAATGGCATGACAGTTGGGACTTTAAACTGAAATCATGCAAACAGGTACAAATTTACATAATGGGGGCTTACAAGTCGGGAGCCATATGGACTGTTCACTATAGCCGAGCATTAGCTATAGTAGCGGGGTTTCTTATAGAGAGGGATTACTGTAGTTACTGTAATATAACTAGCAATATAAATAGAATAACAGATGGCCATCCATCTGTTATGGTTGCTGTAATCCATCAAGGGGTTCCTGTGACTGCATAAACCTTAAGAGTGAAGCTCAAGAGGTTTATGACGTCACAGAAATCCTGAGATTGTGCAGATGTCTTTTGATATTCAGATTTCTGTGTAAACAACTGCTTCTCAACTGACTGTGTGCTCGATTTATGACAACATCAGGCTAATAAAAACTGCCTTCTGACAAGTACTGCATGAGCACCCAGCATCTTCACCTTGCACATTGAATGCAAGTTGCCTACCATGTTTTGTCTTTTTTTACAATTAAAGTTCAGGCAACAGGGCCAGTGGTACAGTCAATGACTAAGGGAGGGTGGGCAGATTTGATGGGCAGTGGGGTACTTTTCTGCCATCAGATTTCTATGAGTCTATGATTAACATTTCATGACTGTGAGGTGCCATTTTTTGTAGTCCTGCTGATATTCAGGTCTGAGTAGTTGCAGTGTCTAGGCATCATGAGCTGCCAGAGGCACAAAGTAGTATAGACCCATGGCACAACAACTGGAGCAAAGGCATGCAGTCTTGTAACGTTTAGCCTAGGAATTTTGACCTAATACTGGTTTGCCCTACAATACCTTTGCTCTAACACAGTACAAGGTACTGTAGCCTCACTTATCACACCACTGCTTTCTACATGATTACAGTCTCACTGAATTTGGGTGTCGGGATTGTTTTTGCCAGTTGTCTCATTACAGAAAATGTTATTAGTTGGTTAACTAGGATCTGCAGCTTATCTGTTAGGTAGGAAAATGGGCAGACTAGGTGGGCCAAGCGGTCCTTATCTGCCATCAAATTCTATGTTTCTATGTTTCTATTAGGCTGAATGGCTCTGGTGAGATGTCTTTGCGCTAGGTGTCCTTATACCAGTTGTCACAGATCCAGTGTAAATCACTGGCCCTTCCACTTTGAGTATTACTTTAATCTGTAGAAAATGAAAATGAGCATGCACACATAGCTTTCACCTTTAAGCCTTCTTACTAGGTCCTGTTAATTAGTCCCCACTTAAGGACTCTTCAGCCCATTCACTTCAACTCTGCCTTTTCATTCCTATCATCACCATTTCATTTTCCAGACTCTGTCCTTACCTTAATGGGAAGGCTTTAAGCCTGAGGTTTAATGGGTGGACAACTAAGTCACTCCCCCATCAAGCCTTAAAAGGCCACTTCTCCTGGACTGTTTCAGGATTCATCTCTTTGTTGCAGCCAGAGGTGCCACCCTCTATCCTGCCGTTTCCCATTTCTCCAGTTTGTGCTGTTGTCACTCAACCCTTCCCCCCCTCCGGCACTGCCTCCTTTCCCCCATCGTTGCTTTCTCCCATCTGTTCCTCACCTTGCTCCTTCTTCATCCTGGTTTGTCCCCGTACCTCATTTGTCTGCCACTAGTTCTTTCTCCCATCTCCACATTTCTCTGCGCTTTTCTCACTTTGCTGGTCACGGCTCCAATTGCTCCACCAGTGTTTCCAGGTGGTCAGTCACCCACCACATCTGGCTTCTGGCCTCTTCTCAACTCTCGTAGCTCCATTTACCCACATCTTTGACCTCCCAGTCTACGGCATTGCTTGACTGTCTCTTCGTGCACAACAGCTGTTTGCTTTCACCAAGTCACTCTCCGCAGTTCTACCAACATCAGTCACTGTCGTTGTGACTCCTTCCCCTACTGAACTGTGGGCTCTCACAGCCGTTGGCTGTCTGGTGAGCAGGTACTGATCATTACCCTGGCTACTCTAACCTCAGCTGCACTACCTCCACCCTGATTTCATGCTTCAGGTACTGCGGATCTCACTCTGGTATGTCTGTACCTCAGGCTAATCCATGCTTGGCCCGTTGCCCCTTTCCTCACACCACTCTGCCTTGCCTGCATCAGTTCTTCTGGGGTTCTTGCCCTACCACTCCTCATCTCTCATTGTCTTGTGGCAGTTGTCCTCATCTACCATGCAGGACCTGTATGCTTTTTTTCCTTCTGCAGTCTTCACCTTCTTTTAGTGTTTTACTGGTTCCTCCTGCTATTGGAGCAGTTCGTGGATGTATAG
Source organism: Neoceratodus forsteri (assembly GCA_016271365.2). Classification (NCBI taxonomy): domain Eukaryota; kingdom Metazoa; phylum Chordata; order Ceratodontiformes; family Ceratodontidae; genus Neoceratodus; species Neoceratodus forsteri. The sequence goes on from CM057450.1 coordinate 1,087,726,223, forward strand.
TCTATTCATTCATTGTCCTCGGTTGCTCGGCTCATTTCTTCTCACTGACCTTATCCCTCGGATTCGATCTCCTCATGCATTCCATAGTCACCTTTCTTGCTTCTTGATATGTTCCTACCCACATCTGTTTACCCCATGGTTTATCTGCCCATCCGCACCTGCTGGCATTCATTCACTTCATTTTCATCCTGTTTTTTCACCGTCTGCCTGGTTCATCATCCTGCATGTTGAGAATGGACATGCATTATTATTCCTTTGACTCCTGTGTCTCTCCTGGTTTTTATTTTTCTTCTGAGTCAGTCAGCATCTGTACCAGTCCTCCATATGGTCTCTGGTCCTTCTCCACTGCCCTTCCATGCGTACCTATGAGGCACATCCATTGGACATTTTTTGCTCTGTCCTCTCTTTAAGGGGTGTCTGCCCCTGTTGACTCCACTTGTTGCCCTCCTCCTCCTCCTCCTCCCATTCCCTCCTCCCTCCATTCTGCTCCTTTTCTATAAAATTTTCTTTCTTTTAGGTTTTTCTCCCTATCCTGCCATCACCTTCCTTATTCGTATCCTTCTCTCACTTTAGTCCGTATGGTGTCCAGGTGCTTGACTCCAGTTCTCCTTCTGTTATTCTGACCTCAGGGTCTGCTTATTTACATCGCTTAATCAGGCATACCTCTCATTGGGTCCTATTGTACCTCATCGAACTGCTGTACTCCTCCAGTTATTATCACCATCAGTCTTCTCATGCCCGCTTCTGGGTATCCCTCCTCATCAGACCTCTATGTGAGTCTACTCCTTCACATCAACTACTCGAGCATAACCCTTTCGCATCTATGCTGTCTTGACTCAACCTGCTCTCCACTCGGAAACATGCCTTCATGGGTAGCCTGTGAAGATGGAAACTGAACAACGGCGACTGGTCAGAATGGCATCTTGAATTACAGCAGCAACATTTTTAGCAACTGGCGGTTCCCCCATCCCCGAGGTGTACCTCCCCCAGAGTTGGAATATATAATGGGGGTGTGGGTTGGGGGGTGAAGCCCACTGCAAGAAAATATGTTTTGTACAATTATCACCTGTGTGGGATTGGTGCCGTTTTGACCAGTCACGTTTCTGCAGTCGCTGTTCTGACATGGAACCCCTTCATGTCTAGTGCCCCTTTTCTAGGGGCTGGCAGGCTTCTCTCCATCATCATTCATCATTCATTTCATGTCTCACCTTAAACCATTCAGGCCTTCAAGACTTCTTTCCATCATCATACTTCTTTTTTTGCTTTAGATCATCTAGTTGCAGACATTGCTTGCATCCCTCGACAGCTGTCCAATTAGAAGGACAGAGCAAGAGCTTCCTCTAAAATTGGACATTCCCTCCTTCCTTGATCGCTGCTTTAAATTGCTGTAGTGGAGCTGTCCCTAATCAAAACATTCTTCAGCCTGAAGGGAAAGTGACCTAGGCCTGCATCCTAAGAGGTTTCCTTCTCAAAGGGGATTTTTCCTCTCCTCCATGCCAATGGTTATAATATTAGTCAGGGTTAGTGCTTTCATAGGTTCTTTAATTAGGTTCTGTTGTTGGATGGAGTCAGATGGTGGCCCTTGCTATTTCCTCTCTCTGTAGGAAGTCTGCCCTTTTACATCCTGCCATATTTCCTTTTGTTCATTGTCCTCACCTTTTCTCATTCTTCTCCTGTCTTTCCTGGCTAACTCTGTCCCATCTATATCCAGTCTAGATATTTCTATTTCTTGCATCATTGATGCTCGACACCCTTTTGGGTATTCTTTTTGGGCTTCTTCCTAAGCTACCTTTAGCCAAGGGGATTTCTTGTGGCACCTATGGGGGAAACCCTCCTCTCAGGTTCCTTGTGTCGTACCCTTACAGGATGGTATATCCCATGGATAGAGAGGCAAACAGCCACAATGTATTGAAGTCACATAAGCATACATCTCATCCAGTTGCGTAAGCACAATTGAATGGGAAGGCTTTAAGCCTGAGGTTCAATGGGTGAAGCAACTATGTCACTCCCCTATCAGGCCTTAAAAGGCCACTCCTCCTGGACTGTTCCAGGATTCATCTCTTTGTTGCTCCACCATCCACCCCTCCTCCTCCTCCAGTGGCTCATCTCTCTTTCCCGTGGGCTTCTTCCTAAGCTACCTTTAGCCAAGGGAATTTCCCCATGGCACCTATAGGGAGGAACCCTCCTCTCGGGTTCCTTGCATTGTACTCCCACAAGGTGGTATATCCCATGGATAGAGAGGTGTGCAGCCGCAATGTATCATAGTCACATAAGCATACATCTCATCCAGTTGCATAAGCACAATTGAATTATTATCATATTATAATAACTGGCTAGCAGTTTTTCCCTAAGGGAAACTTGGTTATAATTTGCCATTATAACCTGTGGGTTATAAAGGCTAATATGTGCCTGCTTTCCCTTGGTCAACACATGTGACAGCTGCTGCTCTTCTCTCCCTCTCTGCCTTTCTGTAGCACTGCATGCCTGCACAATTCACTATGACTGGCACTCAGCAGTAAGTTAACTTAAAAAAAAGTAAATAACTCGCCTAAACTCACCTATGTCTACTACTATGTCTAAGCTGTAAAAAAACAAAGAAAAAAAGGGAGAAAAGAAAATGTTTCAGCAGTGAAGCTCCGACAGTGGATTGTGCTGAAATCCTGAGATGGCAGCTATACAGGGATGTGGCTTTATTTTATACAATTGCTGTGGCAAAAACCAAAAACAAAATCACTCCCCAGTAATTATAAAAAATAAAACATGGGGTGGTATGTTTAACTTGAGATTTTACATACACCTTCAGTGTTGGATGCTTAAATAAACCCCTTGAGCTTTAATCTCAGGATTTATGTGGTATCCAACACCTCAGGTGTGTTTGAAATCTTGTTAAACACACCACCCCATGTATTATTCTATATTTCTCCTACAGCCTCCCCCTGTTTTCTTTCCTCACATATATTTCTCTTATTCCTGTAACCTGCTTTCTTCTCTTTTAGATAATTCCTGAAGAAGACCTATGATTGAAGCATCGATTCTAACTCAGTTTTCTATTTTCAGCATGCATTTAGTATTACCCATTTTGTTCTATATCTATAACATGTGCTGTGTAAATAAAAGTCAGAAAACATAATTTTATTTGTTGGTTTATTATTAAATACATCAGTCACCAGAAGACATACAGAGAGAGACTAAAGGAGCTTGATATGTATACCCTTGAGAAAAGGAGGGAGAGGGGGGACATGTTAGAAACTTTCAAGTACCTCAAGGGAATCAATCAAGTCCAAGAGGGTAGCATATTTCAGAAAAGGAATGTGCAAGAACAAAGGGGTACAATTTGAACATAGAGGGGGGATGGCTCAGAGGTAATGTGAAGAAGTATTTTTTCACAGAAAGGGTTGTGGATGCATGGAACAGACTTCCTGAGAGGTCATGGAGTCCAAAACAGTGGGGGAATTCAGGAATATATGGGACAGACTTAAGGCAATTCTAGTGGGGGGGTAGGAGGAAGTAGGCTGTCAGTTAACTAGGATCTGCAGTTTATCAATCAGGCAGGGACATGGGCAGACTGGATGGGTCAAGCAGTCCTTCTCTGCCATCAGATTCTATGTTTCTATGTATTCTGCAACATTTGATACACAAATTATACTACTTATCCTCCGCTACATTGTATAGCTAAGAATCACTATAAGAATTGATGAAATTTGTTTGATGGGGCAACAGATTGGCCAGTTGATGTACAATTTATAGATAGCTTACTACACCCATACATGTCATCAGTCGTGGCCATCTATGGTAGCCATTGTGAACAATGAGGGAATTTGGGCCAGAATAGCAGTTGTTGGGAAAAAGGCAAGTGCTCCATCTGCAGGCAGGGCTCAGGGCCTATTTCCATCAACACCACATGTTCCAAACTGCCACAGCAGGCCGCTTGATCATCCATTGACCCACCTGCCAGGTCTATCACCTTCAGTCGCCACATTTCAAAGAAAATCCTCATCGAAGAAGTATGTACTGGAGTGCAACAAGTGTTTTGTGTTGTGTAGTAATTCAATTGTAAGAGACAATGTCTGACTTCAGTTGTGGCATACTGGCAATGGCATAATAGTCATGGCAGACTTAGTTATCATTACAAGTGTGTCTCAGTGGCAGTAGCAGTTCAATGTTCATCTGTGGGAAAGAGTGTTTAAATTTTGTTGGGGTAAGTAGGTGTGTGCTGGTAGAATTTATTGTATGTGATGTGGGGTAGATCGTATGCTGACCAAACATTGACACTTCCATTGCAAAATCCTTCACAGTGACAATCTTGACAGGTTTTGAGATTGTCGCTGTGATGGACCCGAGGGTGAAATTTCACCCTTTCACTGGCTTTCACTCCCCTTTGAGTCAACTCTGACTTGGAGTCAGATATCTATGGGGGGGTGCAGCCCCTGCATGGGTGGTTTGGGGGGCATAGCCCCCGATAGAGAAACACACAATGTCTGACAGGCAAAATTTCACCTGTTGACATTGGGGATCTCGCAATGCCAGACTTCAACAACACTATTGTTGATTCGACATGGTAAAAACAGGGTGGATCTGTGGCAGGCAATGACAAAGTTAGGATTCAGGCTGCTGTGGGAAAATGAGAAAAGATCACCAAGGTAAGGAAAGGCAATCAATCTGCAGGTTGCATGTGTGTGAGCGTAGGGGGAGCTATGTGGGGGTGGGATTTTATTACAGAAATTTAATGAGGTAGTTGTGGCTCTTGCATAGTCAGGAGGAGAATACAGGCTAGATGTGGGAAAGACTGTCAAGTGTAAAATATGCTGCAGAATGTGTGTGGCAGTGAGGTAAGAGTGGGATGTAAAGGCGTAGTTGTGGCTGGCATTGTCAGGTTGTACAGCTGTATGGGGAAGATCCTCAAGGGCACTGGCGGTAGATGCAGGGTGTGTGTGTGTGTGTGTGTGTGTTGGAGGGTGAGTGTGGGTGTTATGGAAATGAAAAAGATCAGGGACAGCAGTGGCTGCCAAAGCCAGGGTTCAACTGTGGAGGGGAAAGATTGCGAAGGGCAGCAGTAGATGCAGGGTGTGTGTTTGTGTGTGTTTTCTTTTTTAATAGAGCTCTTATTTATGGAAATATAAAGCGATTATTGTGGCTGGCAATGTCAGATGGGTACTGTATTATAAATTAACATATTGTCTTTAGAATCTGTTTTATTTCTTTTATACACTTCTTGGGATTTTGTGAGCACATATCTATGTTCAGTGAATAAATACAACCATGTTCTCAAAAGTAATATAAAGTAATATGCATTACAGTTACAGTTACTAATTACTTTTTATATAAATGTAATGAGTAATTGTAACTAATTACATTTATTTGTAACTGTAACTGATTACTTTTTAAAAGTAACTTAACCAACACTGTGTGCCTATCCCATGCATTCTTGAATTCCCCTATCATTTGTGTTCTCACCACCTCTGCTGAGGCTGTTCCATGCTTATGCCACCCTTTCTTTGAAGAAATACTTCCTCATATTACCCTTGAGTCTACCACCCTCCAGCCTCATATCATGACCCCTTGTTCTTGAACATCTTGTTTTCCTGAAAGATGCCACACTTCTCTTATACCTTGTTTGTGCCCTTGAGGTATTTGAAGGTCTCTGTCATATCCCCCTCTCTTCTCTTCCAGGGTATACATATTGAGGTCCTCTAGTCTCTCCTTATATGACTTTTGGCACAGACCCTGCACTATTTTTGTTGCCCTTCTCTGAACTGCCTCTACTCTGTCTATGTCTTTCCAGAGATGTGGATTCCAGAACTGGGCACAGTACTTCAGATGGGGTCTCACCAATGAATTGTACAGTAATATCACCATCTCCTTTTTTCTGCTGGTGATGCTAGCCATGTGGTGTGGTGGTGAGGGTGGCTAGCTTCGCTGCAGCAGGTGCTAGGTTTGGGGCTGGGGAACATGGAAAATGTTTTCCAGGAAAAAGGTACACAATGGAGGGAGGGGGAGGTACTAACAACAACAAAAATTGAAAGTGACCTGGGGGTAGTCATATTAGTCATATCAGATGACCTAAAGGTAGGCGAGCAATGTGAGAAGGCAGTAAGGAGGGCTGAGTGGATACTGGGATGAATAGGGGAGAGGCATCACCAGTAGAAAACAGGAAGTTGTTATCCCTCTGTACAGACAATTGGTGAGACCCCATTTGGAGTACTGCATGCAGTTCTGTAGACTCCATCTCCACAAGGATTTACTTAAGACAGGATGCAGGTAGTCCAGAGGAGGGCAACTAAAATGGTGCAGGGTTTACACCTGAAGCCATACCAAGAGAGACTAATGGAGCTGAATATGTATACCCTTGAGGAAAGGAGGGAGAGGGGGGAAATGATAGAAACATTCGGGTATCTCAAGGGAATCAACAAAGTCCAAGAGGGTAGCATCTTTCAGAAAAAGAGAAGTGCAAGATCAAGGGGGCACAATTTAAAGATGGGGGGGTCGACTCAGGGGCAACATGAGGAAGCATTTATTCATAGAAAGGGTGGTGGATGCATGGAATGGCCTTCCTGAGGAGGTCTTGGGGTCAAAAACAGTGGGGGAATTCAAGAATGCATGTGATAGACATAAGGCAATTCTGGTGTGGGGTAGGAAGAAGTAGGCTGTTGGTTAACTAGTACCTGCAGCTAATCAAACAGGTAGAAAAATGGGCTAGGTGGGTGGGCCAAGCGGGTCCTTATCTGCAGTCAAAGTCTATGTTTCTATGTTCCCCTATGCACTCCAGCATTCCACTGGTTCTCCTCACAGCCTTTTCACAATGCTTGGTCACCTTTAGATCATCAGACAGGACTACCTCCAGGTCCCTTTTCTGTTTGGTGGTCATCAGTACCAGCAGTCCTTTCCTTACTCTACCTACCTCTATAACCATGTCTGTGGCCTCTCCCCCTTCCTCCTTCTTTCTCCCAGTGGAACCTGCCCATCTTTTTCTCTAGTGAAGATAGAGCAGAAAAACTTGTTCAGTACTGCTGCCTTACTCACTTCTTACATAATTAATTGCCAGGATCATTTTAAAACAGTGCCTTGTGGATTTGATATAAACAACACTATCTACTGCCTTTTAATGGGCACTGGAAGGTAATTACAGCACATAATATTGTTTATAATAAATGTTCCACCTTCAGCCATTGTTTTAAAATAATTCAGTGATGCCATGCATTCTCCGAAGGACATTATTGTGTGGCAATATTTTTATGAACCAAATCTCTACTACTCTTCAGTGACAATGATTATAAACTTAAGAATTACCAAGCAGATACTTGAGGTTAAAATCACAAAATCAGGGGCAGTATTAGGGTCCAGTGTGCTCTCAATGTTCAGAACATAACTGTCAGAAATGAAAATACAGATATGGTTCCCTCCCCAAACCGTAAAGTACAAATACAATACACCCCATATTAGTTGCATAGAAAGAACACTATTGCTTCAATGTGGAACCCAGCCAGTACTACACAGCTAGCAGCTACAGTAGTCAACACAATAATAATTTTTTTTTTTGTCATTTCTTTTTACATCCTTGGCCACCTGGTCTGCTTCCCTATCATCACATCCTCTTGGGGATTCCAGCCACCATCCACCTCTGCTGCAACTAGCCCAGCACCTTACTCCTGCAGATTTACCCCCCACAGTGGGGCTGCAGGGAGCCCCCAACTCTGCACAGAACATGAATCCAGATGGGTGTCATGCAACCATGGTGAAACCTGCGGACAGCCATCAAGCTGCTTGAAACAGGCACCATCCCTTTTCTAGGTTACTTCCCCCAGAGCTGAGGACATGCACTGACACCAACAGAGGGGAGCATGCATGCGTCTGCATGCACTCCCTCCAGACTTCTGCCCCCAACTCCTCCCCTGTGTACAGTGGAGCATGTTGTCCCCCAGCCTCCACCAGGAGGCAATTCTGCACTGACTGTCGTGGACTCCCCTCCCCAGAGAAGGAGAGCAGTCCGATGGATGCTCAATCCTTCTCCTCCCCTGCCAACCCCCGGTGACCCATGCTCATTCCCGAACACTGGTAGCCGGCGTGGTGTGAGATGTGATGCCCAATGCCTCAGCCCTCAGTGCCACTGGGCTGGCTCAAGAATTATATTAAGTGGAGCCTGACTATGGCTAGCTGTGGCCAGAATGGAATAATAAAAGCCAATATGAACAGATAGTGTGTCCTACGGTAGTTTAAATGATTTAAAAAAGTCAAGATATTAGTAGTTTGTAGGGCCTGATTTTCAAAGGCTGATGCAGGGCTTGCATCAAGTCCTGCATCAAAGCTTTTCTTTTTGGTGCAGCTGTGCCAGACTCCTTTGCTGCAACATTACCTGATTTTCTATTGTCGGCAAAACTGCAGTTTCTGCAGTTCATGGCAGCTTGTACCAAATATTTGGTGCAAGCCTCATAAAAGGGTCCCCCAAGTGCACAAGTTAGACTAGGGCAAAGGTGGTCTAATTTGCAAGATTTGGTGCTCGGTGTTGAAAATCCTAATTGCCTGCAATGGGACTGCCACAAGCCCTGTGCACCAAGCAATTGGTGCACCAGGGACTTGATGCATTCTTGGGGCTTTGAAAATTTAACCCGTGGAGTTACACACATTTGCAGGTCTGGAGGGGACAGGGGTAAGAATTCCTTGCTGAGGCAGCGGGCTGCTCTGCATATATAATTCTAAGGGAAGGAACTGGGATTCTATTTTTAACCTCCACCCCCCCAACACCTGGCTGCAGCTATGTAACTCCTATGGCTGCATTCTGAGATTTCCTAAAACTCAATTCACCACTGTTTTTATGTTTGCTTGCACACATGTGCAAGAAACATAGTGACATCATCCGAGTTTTTGGAGGTGTGGCACTGTCTTCCAATTCAGTCAGTGTGTTTGCAGGCACAGCCGTAGTTCTCCAGTGATGCCGCAGCTGTCTATGACAGAGCAATTGAAAATGCAGTGCTGTACAGTTGAAAGGGAGAGCCACACTCAATGAGCAGATAAGATATCGCATGTCATGCGCGTTCTCCCACACACACGCACAAATACCGCGGCTCGTGCTCCCCATACACACACTCTATAGGCCAACAGGGGTTCCCAATCACCATCAGCTGTGCTGCACTCCCCCCAAACAGAGCTCCAGATGCCACGCTGGGAGCCCACCCATGTGGGCAACATATTGTATGAGGCCAATGGGGGTGCCCAATCCCTCGTTGGCTCCTCTGTCCCCCCCCAAAGAGACTAGCAGGTGCCATGCTGGGAGCCCACCCCAGCATGGCAACAGATCGTATGGCCAACAGGTGTGCCCAATCCCCCGTTGGCTCAACGGCCCCCCCAAACAGCCTTCCAGCTGCCATGTTGGGAGCCCACCCCAGTATGGCAAACGTCCCGCGTTGTCCAAGTAATAAAAAAAAAAAACCTGAAAGAAAAAATCCTTCCCTCGATGGCTGTCCTGACCCAATCTCCCCCCACCCATGGCCACCCTGTGTGCATCCACCTCCCCACACATGCCCCCTCACCCCATACTTACCTCTGGAGCTCGGCGCGACGATCTTTGGTGGACCGGGAACATGTCTGCACTCTTCAAAGCTGACCGTGAACTGAGAAAATGCCGGTAAGCCGTATAATGGAATAAATAGTTTTTTTTTTCAACTTTAGTGCATATCTTGGGCATTTTGGGGAACTTTTTCACCAAATTTTCAAGATGGGGTTTTTGGGACCCCACCTCATGAATTCTGTCACTGTCATGGCGTTAACTGGCCCCGAAATGTGATTTCACAGTCACTGCACGGAACACCTTTTAGACTGATTTATGAAACGACAGTGTCACAGTTCATGAGGTAGGCCCCCAAAAACCCTATGTTGAAAATTTGGCGAAAAAATTCCAAAAAATGACTGTTTTACGTGCATGCGTTGCGCTGCTCCTACGCACGCTCATAGATTTGTGAATTTTCACTATGTTCACTCCAGATTTTCAACATTGCCATTTTACCATACCTCCTCATGAGCAGTACAGCTGTCATTTATCACTTCTGACCCAAAATGTGTTTCCGCGCATGGAGCGCACAATGGCGCGGTTGATGTGTAAAATCAATGTTCAGGACAGATTAAGAAAATCACAGTGACACTGTTCATGAGCGGAGGTGTTAAAATAGCTATGTTAAAAATTTGATGAAAAAATTCCCAAGAATTACTGTTTTACGAGCATGCATTGCGCTGTTCCTATGCAAGCTCGTAAGTTTTCAAATTTTCAATATTTTCACTCCAGATTTTTAACATTGCTATTTTACCACACCTCCTTTTGAGCAGTACAGATATCATTTTTCACATCATGGCCAAAACATGTTTCCGCCCATGTAGTGTGCAATGGCGCAGTTGGTGTGCGAAATCAATGTTCGAGACAGATTAAGAAAATCACAGTGACACTGTTCATGAGCAGAGGTGTTAAAATAGCTATGTTGAAAATTTGGTGAAATACGTCCATAAAATGACTGTTACGGCAACCATTGTGCAGTTTCCATGCACCCTCGTAACTTCATGGATTTCTAATATTTTCAGTCCAGATTTTCACCACTGGCATTTTTCCACACTTCCTTATGAGCAGTACAACTGTCATTTTTCACACCATGGCTGAAATGTGTTTTCACACTTCCAGCGCAGAAATGCGTGATCACTGTGGGAAATCACTGTTCAGGACAGATTAAGAAAATCACATTGACACTGTTCATGAGTGGAGGTTACAAAATCCCTGTGTTGACAATCTGCTGTAAAAAAATCCCCAAACTTATTGCATTACGGGTGTGTGTTGCACATTTTCTATGCACGCTCGTGACTTCACCAGTTTTTTTAATATTTTCACAGCAAAATTTCAACATTGCCATTTTTTGCACCTCCCCATGAACAGTACAGCTGTCATTTTTTACATCCTGCTCGAAATGTGTTTTCACACCTGTGGTGCCTAATGGTGTAGTCGCTGTGCGAAATCAGCTTTTGACTAACAAACTGATATTGCCACTGTTCATAAGGTGGGGCTCACAAAAAAAACATGTTGAAAATGTGGAGTGAAAATGCCAATTTACACCTGGTGTTAGAGTTTCTGACCATAACACCCCAGCCTGTGGAGATTGAGAGGCATCAGGGGTGTGACTTGGGATTCTCGCCTGTAAGGCTCATACCATTCCACACCCTGCAGCCAGTGAGAGGCATCGAGGGGTACCTTGGGCTCTTCAGCCCCAAAGTTCACCCCACTCTCCTATACAGGACCCATCTCACCATATTTCCTGATGGAATGGGGTGAGCATAAGGGCCAAAGACCCCAAGGCACACCGTGACATCTGTCAGTGTCTGCAGGGTAGGGTGTGGTGAAATGGCGTGGCCGTTATGCCTGACGACCCAAAGGCACACCCCAATGCCTGTCACTCTCTGCAGGGTGGTGGTGGGGTTGGCTTCAGTTCAATACTTCACTGCCATTTCTATTATGCAGCTCTCTAATTCCTACACTACCAATGCCAATGCCAGCAAGCAAACATTCGGCATTGACAAATGCTTGTTTAATTACTGCATTACTGGACAAACCATTTTCAGTACCCAGCTCTTTCATTTTTGCAAGTCCTAATAACACCACCTACAGTATCTTGGACTAGCAAATGTAAGACTGTCCTGAGCAAAATTTGTTAAACAAATAGCTGAAATAGGTGAAATGTTGGCTATATTTGATAGTTGCTCTGGACAATCTTAGAGTTACTAGATTTTATTAGGACTTGCAAATCTGAAATGGCCAGGTACTGAAAAAGGTTTGCCTGGTTACTCCAGTAATGCAGTAATGAAAACACAGTGGTAGTAAATTAACTAGAGCATACCTCCAGTCTCACCCAGTTTGAATAAATCAATTTTGAGCCTTTTAGCCTTTCCTGGTTTTTAGTATTTTAAATGAATTGTTTCTGCTGTCTGGAGTAAAAATCAGAGGCAATAGTATTATGATATACTGCTCTTTGAATTCAGTTCTATACAGATTAGAAAACATCACAATTTTATATTTGGACCAGTCCAGTCTTTCTTACTTCAAGCTTACAAAGAAGGGTACATACTGACTGGCCTGTCACCCAGAACTGACGTTTATCAGTCTGAGATTTATTTCTCTGTCACAGATGGGTTGACTGACTGGGTGAATGGCACTCACTGTTGTGGGCCAGCTGTGGTGTGGAGAATAGCTGATCTCTTTTTTTTTTTTAAAAAAAGATTAATAAAATAAGTGAATTACAGCAGCTCTTTTTAATCGCAGCAGCAGTAACAGCTTTGCTGTGGCTGATGTCACTGGCAGGTCAGGTCGGCTTGGCCGGGCTAACTCAAGGTTGCTGCAGCGGAACTCTCTCGGCTGATCTCTCTCTCTCTCTCTCTCTCTCTCTCTCTGGTGGGCATAGGCTTCTAAAACAGTTTCCTATCCAGTGCTCAGGAACTCTCCTAGAAATGACATCCAAAACCGGAGGGAACTTCTTAAGCTCTGACCACGGACCTGGGGGGAGGACAGAAGAGTTCAAGTGAGAGTGGGCAGAAGTGCTAAAAGCAGTAATGGACCCAGCCTGCAAAAGTGGGCCTTGTGTTTGGTTAGATAGGGCATTCACATCAGTACATTTGACACATGCATGTTTGGTCTGTGCAGAACAATACAGCAAATGTGGGAAACAGGTTTTGGATATGGCATAGGCCACGTGGCACTACTTTTTGGGAAAAAGGCAATGGAATTTGGGATGGCAGGACCAGAGATTAAAAACAGTCAAAAATTGGGAATCCTGGGCAAATCAGGACACCTGAGAGGTACAGTATGACTTGGAGGGATAAAGAGCAAATCCTAATGACTGCTAGGGTGGCCATTCACAGAAGGCAGTTGGATGTCATTGTCCACCTAGGAACCAATGACCTGGTGAGGGATGGAATAGAACTAGTACAGGGACAATTCAGGAAATGGGGAGGGCCCTTAAATCAGAAGCATGAACGGTGGCATTCATTGACGCACTACTGGTATGCAGTGATGATAGTGACTGTAAATGAGCAACTGTCAAAACAGCGACTCACTTACAGTGCTGCCCTTTTGGACTACCCTGTAAGGTTAGTGAGAGAATGCAATGATGATAGTATGGGATGAGTGAGGGAGGGTGACCAAAAGGGGACGTATAGGAAGGAGAAGAGGAAGGATATGAAGAGGGTTTGTGTTTGGTAGTGTGCTGTGCTGCCACCGAGCTAGCTGTGTGGTATGGTGGTAAGGGTGGCTAGCTGTGGTGCAGCAGGTACTGGGTTCAAGCTGGGGACTGGGGAAAGCTTTACTGCTGCTGCATATTTTTATTTTCAAGCTTCCCCCCCCCCCCACCAACATGCACCACCCTGGAGTTGATTAGAGAGGGACAGTGAAAAAGCAGGGATACTGAACCAATACTTCTGCTCAGTATTCACAATGGAAGAGGAGGGGGAGTCTAGCCTAGTCTAGTCAATAGAAGCACTCTGGTTAGGGGGATCGATATCAGTCCTTTCACAGAAGAAAGGGTTCTGAAAGAACTCCTAAAACTGAAGGTGGACAAAGCAATGGGCCCTGATGGGATTCACTCCAGAATTCTAAAAGAACTAAGGGGAGAACTAGTAACACCACTGACTACCCTTTTTAACAAATCATGGGAGGATGGTGTGGTACCTGAGTACTGGAGGAGGGCAGATGTGATTCCCCTTCACAAAAGTGGGAGCAAGACAGAGGCAGGAAACTATAGACCTGCCAGTTTGATCTCTGTGGTAGGGAAAATGATGGAATCACTTTTGAAGGAAAGAACTGTTGAGTACCTAGAGGCCGGAGTGGGCACAGGACCCAAGGCAGCATGGATTCACAGCAGGATGGTCATGTCAGATGAATCTAATCGATTTCTTTGACTGGGTGACCAAAGTAGCACACATGGGAGGGGCTGTGGACATGGCCTACCTAGACTTTAGCAAAGCATTTGACACAGTCCCACATAAAAGATTAATAAACAAATTAGCCAACCTAGGAGTGGGTCTCAGGGTAGTATCCTGGGTAAATCATTGGCTGGACAACAGGACACAGAGGGTAACTGTAAACAGAGTCCACAGTGAAGAAAGGGGGATTGCTAGCGGGGTACTACAGGGTTCAGTACTGGGTCCGATCCTTCTTAATGACTTTATAAGTGACATTACAGAGGGACTGGAAGGAAAAGTATGTCTCTTTGCAGATGACGCAAAGATTTGCAACAGGGTTGATACACGAGGTGGGATGGAAAGGATGGGAAGGGACTTGGCAAGGTTGCAGGAATGGGCAAATGTATGGCAGCTTAGATTCAATGCAAAGAAGTGCAAAGTATTGCACCTGGGAAACAAAAACTCAGGGGAAGAGTACACAATGGGGGGATGAGATACTGACAGGAACAAAAATGGAAAGGGACCTGGGGGTAGTTATATCAGATGACCTAAATGTGGGCAAGCAATGTGAGAAGGCAGTAAGGAAGGCTTGGGGGATAATAATAATAATAATAATAATAATAATAATAATAATATTTATTTAATTAAGCGCCATTCAAGTTTTCAAGGCACTGTACAATTCATAAAACCAAGCATCAAAATACAGTAAAACAGAACAACAGTTTCAACAAATAAAACCAATTACAATATAGGTGGGAAGGCCTTATTCCATAAAAAGGACTTTAAAGCCCTTTTAAAAGTATCCACTGTTGTACTCTCTCAGAGCAGATGGGGTAGAGAATTCCAGAGGGATGGAGCCACAAAACCAAAAGCACGGGCTCCAGAAGACTTCAAATTAACCCTTGGAATCTCCAGCAACCCCTCGTCAGCCGAGCGAAGCTGTCTCAGAGGGGTGTAAGGCAACAAAAGCTCTTTCAAGTAGTCAGGACCATACCCATGTAGGACTTTGTAGGTCAAAAGACCTACTTTAAAGGTGATCCACCACTATATAGGCAGTCAGTGCAGAGAGCGCAACACTGGGGTAATATGAGATCTCTTAAGCCCCGACAACAAGCCGCATACTGCATTCTGCACTAGCTGCAAGCTTTATGGATATCAACCCCAGCAAGCCCAGGTACAGGGAGTTACAGTAGTCCAAGCGGGATGTCACAAAGGCGTGGACCAAAACCGGCAAATCACCAGGAGGAACCAGTTGCCTAATCCTGGAGATGTTTCTAAGATGGAAAAATGCAGTCCTGACAACAGAGGACACCTGGTAATGAAGGGTCAACTCTGTGTCAAGCTCTACACCCAGGTTACGCACTCGTTCAGAAATGGGGGAACTGGTCCCCCCCCAGAACTATTCCGGAGGGGGACCCCACCCCCAAACCCCCAACCCTGCGGCCGGGGTCCACAACCATAACCTCAGTCTTTCCTGGATTCAACTTTAAACCGCTGGTATTCATCCAGTCTTGGATGTCTGTAAGACACTTATTCAGCACAGAGACAGCACTAACCTGGTCAGGTGCAAAAGACAGGTAGAGCTGGGTATCATCAGCATAGCAGTGAAACCTCAGCTCATACCATCTTACAATGTCTCCGAGGGGTAGCATATATATTGTGAATAACATGGGGGAAAGCACTGAACCCTGTGGTACCCCGCAGGGCAGAGAGAAAGCCCCAGAAGAATGTAATCCCAAGATCAATCTCTGCATTCTCCCCTCGAGATAAGATGATAACCATCTGAGGACCATACCTGAAAGTCCACAGATGGACCTCAGGCGTTCAAGCAAAACCCCATGATCCACAGTATCAAAGGCTGATGACAGATCAAGGAGAACCAGAATAGAACGGTGTCTCTGATCTCTCGCCATCAGGAGATCATTGAGCACCCGAACCAGAGCAGTCTTGGTGCTATGCCTTTTACGAAAACCAGACTGGAGAGGTTCGTATAGACTATGGATGGTCAAATGGTTGTCTAATTGAGTCTTCACAACTTTTTCAATAACCTTCCCTACAAAAGAGAGGTTAGAGATTGGGCAGTAGTTCGCTAGGTCATCTGGGTCCAAGGAAGTTTTCTTCAGAAGGGGAGTCACCACCCCTTCCTTCAGAGAGCTAGGGAAAACTGCCGTCTCCAAGGAGCACTGGATAATCCGAGCGAGGACCAGGCTGATAAACTCACTACATCCCAAAATCAGGGAAGTAGGACCCGGATCCAACCTACAGCACGTTGGGTGCATCTCGCGGACAATCCTCATAGTGTCTATGAAATCCGGCAGGTCAGAAGTACTCCATCTTCTCCTGGTCTTCTCCAAGTCCTGCAAAGATAAAGTTCACCTCGAAGAATAAGAGGGAGACGTTAAACAAGCAGGCAACATGCTAAAGGCAAAAACGCAAATTGGAGTGCGGCCGAAGGCATTAAGCAAGCGGGCACTATGCCAAAGTCAAAGATGCAGGTTGGAGCACAGCCAGAGACGTTAAGCAGGCAGGCACCACGCCAAGGTCAGAGACGCAAGTTGGAGTGCGGCTGCCACGCCGCCAAGGTCCCAAAAGGCAATCCAGAACCTGGAACACACTAGGAACCTGCACAACAGCCACGGATCAAATCCAGACCATCCAGGGAGCCAGCCAGCCGCAGACACCAAAAATCACCGCTACAAGATGACAAAAATGGCTGAACGTCAAAACAGCCTCTCCACAGTCCAGGTATCCAAAAGAAAGCTTAAAAGATTAAAATAAAACATAAAACATAAACGCAATCACACTATACAACAGTCCGATGGCTAGCCCAGTGTGGCCGCCATCTTAGAAAGAGGCGAAAGAGGCTTGCATCTTCAAATCCTGCCACAGCCACTCTGGGATACTGGGATGCATAGGGAGAGGCATCACCAGTAGAAAACAGGAAGTTGTTATCCCTCTGTACAGACAGCTGGTGAGACCCCATCTGGAGTACTGCTGCAGTTCTGGAGACACCATCTCTGAAAAGTCATAGACAGGATACAGGCAGTCCAGAGGAGGGCCACCAAAATGGTGCAGGGTCTGCACCAGAGGACATACGAAGAGACTAAAGGAGCTTCATATGTACACCCTCGAGAAAAGGAGGGAGGGGGGCATGATAGAAACTTTCAAGTACTGTACCTCAAGGGAATCACCAAAGTCCAAGAGGGTAGCATCTTTCAGTAAAAAGAGTTGTGCAAGAACAAGAGGTGCAATTTGAAGATGGGGGGGATGGCTCAGAGGTAATGTTAAGAAGTATTTTTCACAGAGAGGGTTGTGGATGCATGGAACAGCCTTCTTGAGGAGGTCGTGGAGTCAAAAACAGTGGGGGAATTCAAGAATGCATGGGACAGGCATAAGGCAATTCTAGTGGGGAGGTAGGAGGAATTAGGCTGTTGGTTAACTAGGATCTGCAGCTTATCTATTACGTAGGGAAATAGGCAGACTAGGTGGACCAAGCAGTCCTTATCTGCCATCAAATTCTATGTTTCTATGTTTATGTTTCTATATTTAGTCAGTGGGGTGCTGTGAGCAAAGCAGTATTTTAACCTGCTGGATATGTTATCACCTATTAGTGTACATCACCAATTTGCTTTTTGGCGATGTACACTTGCCGTAACAGCGATCACTGTTTTGCGATCGCTGCTATGACATGGAACCGGTACTACTTGTGTATGACTGAAGGGAGGCTAGGGCACCATGCACCAGGAGCTGCAACAGTTTAATGAAGGCATGATGCTGGGAAGAGGGTTTCAGCTTCATTAGGGATTGGAGGTCAACCTGAAAGGATATGAGCCTCTACGGTGGTACTGGAATGGGAACCACAGTCCTCAGTGGGAGGTTTCAGTGTTTCTTGGATGAGAATTTAAACTAGCCAAGGGGGAGGCTGTATTACCAAGGGAGGCATGAACTGCTCTTCCCCCCCTCCCCCCAGGTTGAAGCAACATGGGTGGAGAACCTGGAGGGAGAAAACTCCACCAGAACAGGGTTGTAAAATGAAGGGTGTGTAGGTGGAGGACAAGGCAGATAAGAAGAAAGGATGCAGAGAAAAGTGTAGAGGAGACAAGAAATAGAGGGAGAAATGAGGGAAGGAGGAGCCAGGGTGAGTTTCAAAGAGTCTCACAGGCAGAAAGGGGAGTAAAGGGGGATTGTAGGCAGGGAGATATCAAAGTTTGAAAAGCCATGTGTGCCAACACAAGAGTCTAGGAAATAAAATTACAGACCTAGAGTCATCGTATTGGAGGTGGAACTGGACCTGGTTGCCATAAATGAGTTGTGGTGCACTGCAAATCATGACTAGGACGTGACCATTCCAGGACACTCTTAGTTCAGAAAAGAAAGGGAAAGAGGAGGGGAGGAGGGGTTGTTCTGTATGTGAGGGAGAGTTTTAGGGCTATGGAAGTGCAAGGAAACCTACAGATAAAGGAAGGGCTGGAAGTGCTGTGGGTCACAATGGAGACATCTGCTGGGGCAATTATTCGTACTGGGGTGATATACAGTCCTCCAGCACAGAGGTAGGCTTTATACAGTATAAAGCACTAGGGGAAACCATTAGCAGGATAGAAAATAAGGGGAAGATGCTGCTGGTTAGGGACTTCAATCTACCAATTTGGAGCCTTCCAACTGCAGCTTTGGGCTGAAGCAGGGCAATTGTTGATTCTCTGCAGGGGGATGTTCCTCAGGCAGTGTGACAGGCCTGACATCTTCCATTGCTGTTTAGCCAATTAGAAATACAGAAAAGAGAGTAAATGAGAGGGTGAGTCCCGTCCCCCCCCCGATTTGGATATTGGAATGCTGCTTTCTATCCTGTATCCTTTGTTTCACATCTGATCTGGCCAGACAGTATCTCCTGTGCATCTTTTCTGTCCCATCTCCTCTGTTTTCCCTCTGTTTCTTGGAACATACTCCCTTCCTTCATCAGTTGGGCAGTTTTCCTGGTGGGGAAACCTCAAAAAGAAAGAGGAAGTGATATAATGTATGCAGAAACAGTGAAGCAGTAACTAGATGTACAGTGACAGCTTGTGGCAAACCAAAAACAGTGCAGCAGAATCACAGCAAAATTACTGATATTTTCTAGAATTTCTTGACAATTGTTTTAGGCAGCATGCACCATACTTCTAATAAAGTTAGCAAACATTTCTTAGGTGCTTACCTATTTCTTATAAATTTATACTAATAAGGCACAGTTTTGATATTGAATAACACTGATTGTACAAAATGCATTATTTGTTTGTTATGCAATGTCCTAGTACTGTTGTGTACAGTCTAGTACTTTCTGTGAAGACTGATGTTCTGTGGCACGTATGGAAATTGGGAAGGCAGAACGTTTTGTCCAAAGGAATCCCTGCTGATTGGGACATTAGTCAGCTGGTACCTGGTTTCAACAGAGGAAAGATTATTTGTTGGAGGCACTGCTGAAAAATACAACTTTCACAGATTGTTTCACATAGACTTTGGACTTGCCACCCGGTATCCCAGAAAGGTTCCACAGTGCCAGAATTTGATTAGGGTAGCTGTGATACTCCAATCTTTTATTTATTTTATTTTGCATGTTTTTCAAATAATACATGTATAACTCCCCTACAAATAGGGGCTCCCGAAAAGTCTTCCTTGAGCTTGCTTAAATGCTCACTGCCAGGCTGGTGTTCTGCGTTTTAATAGATTAAATGTATTGCCAGATAGTGCATGTATAGCCTCTGTGTACTGTCTCTTTAAGAGCTGCCTGGATTGCAGTCTTAATTAATCTTAAAGAGAGCTCTGTTAGAAGATGTGCTTGTTTGCTGATCATTTGTTACAGTAGTAATATTATTGCAGTTTGTTCTAATCTCCCTTCTTTGCAGCAAGGACTGTTCTGTTTATCTCCACCAACTTGGCCTGGGACTGTCAGAATGGGCCAATCAGGACTGTTGGGACTCTAAAATGTAGCCTGCCTACAGGGGCTTGGTGGGGTCAAAACTTGTAGGATATGTAGTTTTTGCATTTTGGCGCCTAAAATAACCTGAAGGAGGAGCCCTTGTTGTGACTGACAGACAGATCAGCCAACCGAACCTTTTGGATCTTGGGGAAATTCCCAAGCTGCTTGCAGCTAGTTTCAGTTCTGAGTTGGGAAGTGAAGATATAACAGCTTGAATGATTCAAGCAGCAGCCCCAGCATAGATTCGTGGGGGAGAACTGTGGAAAGGCCTGAGTTTTGGCCTGCATGCCTGCCTGCTGTCCCTGAGATGGAAGTTGTGCCTTTTTAGGACTGAATCCAAACTTGGAGAGTGAAGTGAGCCACTGAATTGTGACCAGGCTCCAAACTGAAGAAGACTGAAGATTTGCTGAATGCGATCAGCCTGTCTGGACTTCCAGACACCTCTGAACTCCCGGATTGTGCAGAGACTCTGCAATTGCGACAGGAAAGTATTTTGCCTGGTACAGTGGAATTTCCTTACATGTGAATGTGTTGTGTACTTACAGTGGGCCTTGATTTGGTTCCCCACTGTGGTTTGAATTGTGTTCTGCTTGCTGGAAGCTGCATTAAAATTTCCTTACATGTAAATGTGCTGTGTGTTGCTAGTGGGTTGCAATTTGGTTCCCCATTGTGGTTTGAACTATATTCTGCTTGCTGGAAACTGCATTCAGCCCCACAGACTGAATCCAAAATCATCTCCATTGGGCCTGGGCCTTGCCACACTGACCCAGCCCGACTACCCACTGCACAGAGAAAGCCATCAACAAGAGACCTGCCTGGGGATCAGCCCCCTGCTCAGCACTTGAACAGGAATGACACCTCGATGATTCGTGCAGACCCTGCTTCTCCGGGCACTCAGCTCAACAACCTGCAGTCTCGATTTCATCCTGCCTGTGTCCAGTATTGGGTATCGTGAGTAAACATCAGGGTGGCTCCCTGCAGCAACAGCTAAATCTAAAGTGTTGTTATCTGATCGTCTGGTTGCTTTTCACTTTCATGAACTGAGTCCTCCAGCTCCAGATTACAAATAGTGTGTGTTGTGCATGTTGCTTTCTTCCATCACAGGGCCCCAGCCTGCTGCAACATTCCTAGCTATCCCATCGTCTCCCTACCTGAGTACCCAGAGGTGTGACTGTGTGGGGACTTAAAGCGCATGCATAACTGTTTGATTAAAATAGCCTTTTAGCCAATCAACCTGATTACGCCCCTTCCTTGTTCAAGTTCCCTGAATAAATCAGATCTGACATTTTTTGCTGAATTTAACCTGATTGTGGTTCCAGTTTGTGCCAAGAGTACTGTAGTGTTGCTATTTACTGTGCATAACCTTGTTTTACAGGGGGTCCCCCGGGTCGAGCCAGAGCAACCAGCCCTGGTGGTAAGTGCAAACAGTGTGGGTATTGGTGTGGGGTACAATGGGTACTGTGAAAGTGATTACTGTATATTGCTCAGGCCAGTAGGAGGGAAAGAGGTGGGTTACAGTGTTCTGGAGGGCTGTGCCCAGGTTAATTTGACCACTACCAACCCTGACCTCCGGGTGGAGGAACCCATTTCAGAACTCAGGCCCCTTAACCTGCTACTAGCTATGCAGGCAGAGGTAGTAGCCCTGGGGATAGCGCTACCAAGGGGTTACATCTTGGAGGCACCACTGGGATTTTTGTGCCTTCCAGTGGCCCAAAATTATGAATTATTGTTAAAGATTAATGGCTACCCCAGTAGAAATGGCTGTACACCAGTTGGTGGTGTGGTGTACTTGGCAGGAGATTGACCCCCCAAAATGCTCTGCTTATACTGGATATTCCACTGGGTACCTGTAAGGACACTGTAAAGGGAGCACTCTCCAAAGTCGAATGTTTAAAAAACCCTGTGGTGGTGGGTCGACAGGCTGATTTGATCACCCAGACTTTTATAGCCTTGGTAGAGTGTAGTGACCTCATGGACAGCATTAAAGTGCCACAGACTATTGCCTCAGAAGAGGTCCTAGCTGCCTGGAAAGTGATAGCAAAAGACGGTAAAGACCCTGGGGAGGATGAGCTCCCACCATTAGCTGAGACTTTTGAGGTGAAATTTGCTAGGTTGTTGCTAGAGGAAGGGAAAACCATAGAGGACTTTAAGAAACTATTCCTGCCACCTGGGGCTGTTTCTTCCCCAACATCCCCCCCCACTCCAGCATCTGTTACTGCCCCGCCTTCTGTGCCCATGCCAATGCTGACCCCTATATCTGTACCCACCATTAGTCTCAACTTCCCCCTGAACTACTGATGAACAGCTGCAGAAGTTGGCGTTAATGTGAGGCTGGATTTTAGCTACGAACTCCGCTGCTGAGGAGAAGTCAACGGAAGCAGGACTGCATTGCTCATTTTATTTTACAAAAGGTATGCCACCTACTGCCTAGTGTTTGCAGTCTTTTCAGAAAAACTTACTGCTTATCCAGCTGGTTCTGGCAGTTCCCTGCTGTCTTTTTGTCCCACGCAGGAGGAAAGTGATGAGGAAGTGCTCGTTTCTGCTGGAGCTGAGTGGGGCAAAGTAACCAGTCGAGTGGTGATGACCAGGAAGCAGATTGAATGAAAATAACTGCCAATGTGGAATTTTCATTTGGAAAAGTTCTGCTAAACTGCTGAATCTATAAAAACTGAGTGTTCTTAATGCTTGAGTGGAAGAACTCTTGGTTGATGGGTACTAAAGTGGCGCAATTTAAGTGGAGTTTATACATTTTATACTTTTTTATTGTATACGTTTATTTATACTGGTCGTACTCAATCACTCTTACAGGAAGGGATTTTTGTCTGTATCTGTGAATATCTGCTGATTTATAGTGTGTATTGTGTTTACTGGTTCTGTAATTCTTAAGATAGTTCTTTCTCCTTTTCGCACCTTAGCGAGATCCCCGTCACGTGGTATGCACTCAGAAACACTTTGAAAACTCTATCAGTGCACTGAAGCGTCATTCTGTTGCAGGCTGACCAGCTACATAGCATTACAGGTATTTTCCTAGAAAACCTAATATTCTTCAGGTGAAGCTACCTCTGGCTGGAAGCTGCAACACTGGACTTAGGATTTGCAAGAAAGCAAGTTGTGCTCACTACAGAGGGAGGTGAACCTTTCAATTTACGATTGTCTTTGGTTTGTAGCAGATTCCTTAGGAAAGTTAATATTCTTCAGGTGGAGGCTACTTCTAACTGAAAGGTGAAATAAGGAACTTAAAATTATCAGAAAAGGCAGTCTTTCAATCAACAGAGGGAGGTGGACCTTGCTTTACTTTTGTTACAATTGTTAAGATTTCCAGTGCAGGAAGAGTTTAAACCCAGAGGGACTGAATACTGTTTACTGTGTCTGTCACTTTGCATAGCTGACTTGTTTTGGGGCTGACCGCTTTCAGAGCACAAGTCACCAGGCTGTTTTGGGGCTGGGGAGGTTTACCTGTGTCTGACTTGGATGTTTGGATTTTTCTCTGTTTGATTAACAGGGTATTTTCTCTGTCAAATTTTCATGTAGGGCATCTTGCTGACAGGAAGGCACTCATCGCAGCGGTGGGTCAGAGCTTTTAGCTGATTGTTTCGTGAGGGCACAGTTTAGGCCCAAACCCTTCCCACCTCTCACCCCACCCACCCTTGGAAACAGTTCCTTTAGACCTGGGGTTCTGACATCATTTCCTCAAGAGGGCAAGGTGCATATCACTGTCATATCCTCTCTAGCACACTGCACTGACATTGTAAGTATACACATTATATCATATATATATTTCTATATAACGAATCAATAACACACACACACACACACAAACACACAAAACAAAACAAAAAAATAAATAAACAAGAAGGTAGACAGACATGTGGGGAGTAGTGCAATGTAATGGCTGTGAGGCAGTAGTCTTCCGGGAGTCTTTCTGGAGGCTGAGATGCTGCCCTGTTTGCAGACAACTCTGCCCTGAGGGAGCAAGTTGCCCGTCTTCAGGCCACACTGGACAGTAGTAAGGGAACCTTCCCCCAGGCTACCCTGGACAGTAGTAAGAGAACCCCCCCATCCAAGGATCACCAGAGCCACCACCACTACCTCAGAGGTTGCGAAGAAAGCACAGCAGTTGGACAACAGTGGGCTCAGGGAGGGTAAGGGTGGTGGAACAGAGGCACACCAAGTCAGTTTTTTTACTCCACAATCCATATCCCATTCTGGGGGAGCATAGTTTCCCTATGGATGCACCCGCAGGGGAGACTAACGAGGTTGCAGACAACTGTCACAAGGGAGGCCCTCAGGAAGGAGGCAGAGGACACCACAGGGAAAGGAAGCAGCTCCTGGTGTGGGACTCAGTTATTAGGGGGATAGAACTGGGGGGAGCAGGGAAAACTGAAGTAAGGTACCTGCCTGATGCCATGGCTTGGAGGGACAGGAAGCGCATCCTTAGGATCACGAGAACAATTGCACAGGAGTCTGAGCTGGATGTCATTCTCCACCTAGGGACAAATGACTTGGCTCATCATGAGATTAGAGCAGTGCAGAAGGACTTTGTAGAGTTGGGGAGGGGCCTAAGACAAGTAGCGCACACAGTATCTTCTCAGAGGTGCTGCCTGCAAGTGGCATGGGTGAGACGAGGGTACTTTGCACCATGCAGTTTAACGAATGGTTGAAAAAATGGTGTGGAGCACAGGGGTTTGGCTTCATTGGGGACTGGGTTTCCACCTGGAGGGACACCAGCCTATACTGGCAGGATGGTCTGCATCTGTCCAGGAAGGGAACAAGTCTTTTGGGCAATCAGTTTAAATGCTACATTGTCAAGCTTTTAAACTAATCAAGGGGGGAGTCACTGATTAGCAGCAGGAAAATCCCAGCCTCCCCCTACAAATCAGGGTACTAAATAAGAAACAGACCAAGGTAGAAAGGTCAGTGGGGGATGCTGCTACAGAAGGTAAAGCCATCAAAAAATGGAGAGCAATGAGTACCAATGCCCATAGTCTGGGTAACAAGCTTCCTGAATTAGTGGCCTTGATGGAGGAGGAACATCTGGATATCATGGCAGTCACAGAAACATGGTACACACAGAACCATGGCTGGGACATAAACATACCAGGATACACTATCTACAGGAGGGACAGGGAGGGTAAAAGAGGAGGAGGAGGAGGAGGAGCTCACTTCATAAGGGAAGAAATCAAAGCAACAGAACAAAAGGGTAAACAGGGAGGAGAAGAAGCACTGTGGGTCAATTTGGAGACAGGCAATGGCATCACAATCTGCACAGGAGTTGTATACAGACCCCCCTCTCAGGGGGAGGAAATGGACAAGAAAATGATAAAAAGTATACTTAGAATGGCAGAAAAAGGGGAGATATTGCAGATGGGTGATCTGAATATGCCAGATGTTAACTGGAGTGCAGTTGCAGCAGCCACTTCTAAGAGTGGTGTTATTCTTGGTGCCCTACAGGGGGCATGCCTTTGACAACTAGTATTGGAACCGACTCGAGAGGGAGCAATCTTAGACCTAGTTCTCTCAAATGGAGATGGAGAGAGGATCACAGATGTAAAAGTGGGTAGCCACTTGGGAACTAGCGACTATCGAACAGTATGGTTCACAATAAACACAGCAATAGAGTCAAGCCATACAAAGGCAAAAGTACTGGACTTCAGGAAGGCAGACTTTGCCAAAATGGGTGAGTGCCTAAGGAATGCACTAGCAAATGGGCGGGAAGGAGGGGTGGAAGAACAATGGGGAATAATAAAAACTGCCATCACAGAGGTAACAAGCCTTTGTGTGAAGCAAATAAACAAAACAAAACGATGTAAGAAACCACTATGGTTCTCAAAGGAGGTGGCATTGAAGGTTCAAGAGAAAAAGAAAGCATTCAGGAAGTACAAGGAATCACAGAAGGAGCAGGACAGAGAACTGTATTGGTTAAAGCAAAAGGAAGCTGGGAAGGCAGTCAGAACAGCAAAGGCCCGAACCGAGGAAAAGATAGCCAACTCCGCAAGGACTTAGACAGGATGGAAGCTGTCCAGAAGAGGGCAACTAAAATGGTGCAGGGTCTGTGCCGGAAGACATATGAAGAGAGACTAAGGGAGCTTAATATGTATAGCCTCAAGGAAAGGGGGACATGATAGAAACTTTCAAGTACCTCAAGGGAATCAACAAAGTCCAAGAGGGTAGCATCTTTCAAAAAAAGAGGTGTGCAAGAACAAGGGGGCACAATTTGATGATGGGGGGGCGGCTCAAAGGTAATGTAAGGAAGTATTTTTTCGCAGAGAGAGTTGTGGATGCATGGAACAGCCTTCCGGAGGAGGTTGTGGAGTCAATAACAATGGTTGAATTCAAGCATGCATGGGACAGTCATAAGGCAATTCTAGGTCTGGGGTAGAAAGAAGTAGACTGCTAGTTAACTAGGATCTGCAGCTTATCCATTAGGTAGGGAAATGAGCAGACTGGGTGGGCCAAGCGGTCCTTATCTGCCGTCAAATTCTTTGTTTCTATGTTTCACTCTGCACTTGGGTGTTCTCTGGTGTTGTTTTGCTTGGATTTAAATTATGCTTTTTATTTGCTATGTGCTTCAACATTTTTCCTACTGTTTTATATGTTTTCTGACTGGCTGCCTAATCTGTTTTATCTGCTTTACTTTTAATTACAATTTTTTTTTTGTTTAGAGCTCTTATTTAAAGAATTTTATAAGAACTTTATAAGAAGTGGGTTTCTCAGGGAGTTTTAATCAAATGTTACTGGGCTTGTGGGACCTAAATCATTTCCTGAATTAGCTAAATCTCTCCTCGGGATCTAGCTATGTTTATATTTTAAGGTCTGCATAGATTGCACAGAGTAGTTAACTTGACATCTGACCTATTGTGGACTGACTTATCATGATCTGAATGTTCCTTGTCTTCGTTCAGTGGGTTTTCCTGAATCTATTCTTGTAAGTTTTATCTTGCATTGTCTACTCTGCCGTACTGCCTGCTTCAAGCTTTTACACATTCTGCACTCATTGGGGAGAAAATGACAGGCATTAGGGGAAGAAGGGCCACAATAAGTGAGTGGAATTGTTATATCTAAAAAAAAAAATCACCAAACTGCTGAATTTATTCTCTGCCGATCATCTGTTATTTGGACACTATTGGATGTTTTTGTGATACTACGTGCAAATAAATTGAAGATCTATAACAAGGTGTCTTTGGAATTACCAGTTAATGAGTGATGAACCTTATGGACTTGATGGACTATTAGTTAATAAGTCATTGCTGGTTATTCATTTACATAGACATAGACAGTGTCGGTAGATAAGGGCCTATGGCCCACCCAGTCTGCCCATTTGAGCTTGTAAGTTCAGTTTGTTTTCCTAGAAGTCTGTTGCACCTTACCCCTGACCTCCAGAATTCCTTTATGTCTATCCCATGCATTCTTAAATCCCGTGATTGTTTCAGCCCCCACCACTTCCTCTGTCAGGGTGTTCCACTTGTCCACCACCCGTTCATGTTTCCTCTGAATCGTCCTCCCTCCAACTTCATCCCGTGCCCTCTAGTCCTGAAACATCTTTTTTGCTTAAAAATAGTGTTTTCCTGCACCCTGTTCCTCCCTGTAAGATACTTGTATGTCTCTATCATATCCCTCCTCTCCTCCAGGGAGTACATGTTCAGTTCCTTCAACCTGACTTCATAGGACTTGTGATGTAATCCATGCACCATCTTTGTTGCCCTCCTCTGAACCTTCTCTACCCTGTCTATGTCCTTACATAGGTATGGTCTCCAGAACTGTACACTGTACTCCAGGTGGGGCCTCACTAGTGTCTTGTATAGCGAATTATGACCTCCTTTTCCTGCGGTAACGCCTGCCTATACATCCCAGCATCCTATTTGCTTTACCTGCTGCCTTGTCACACTGTTTCCTACCTTGAGGTCATCAAAGATGATAACCCCAAGATCCCTTCCTGCTTGGTGCATGCTATATCCTCACCCCACAACTGACATATTGTGCCAGGGTTTTGTGCCCCATATGCATTGCACTTCTTTGCATTGAATTTCAACTGCCAAACCCCTGACCATTCTTCAAGTTTCTGCAGGTCCTTCTCATTCTGTCTACACCTCTGGTGTGTCTACTCTGTTACAGAGCTTTGTGTCATCAGCGAACAGTGAAATTCTGCCTTCTAGGTCCTGCGCCATGTCACTGATGAAGATGTTGAATAGGACCGGTCCCAGCACTGATCCCTGTGGTACCCCACTGGTCACTCTTCCCTCTGTGGAGTGACAGCCATTTACCACCACCCTTTGTGTCCTGTCACCCAGCCAGTTACCTACCCACCATACTACTGTCCTGCCTACACCCATATTCCCCAGTTTGTGTAATAGTCTTCTGTGTGGCACAGTGTCAAAGGCCTTGCTGAAGTCCAGATAGGCCATGTCCACTGCCCTCCCCGATCCACCTCCCTAGTCACCCAGTCAAAAAATTCAATGAGATTGGTCTGACATGACCTCCCCCTGGTGAAATCATGCTGCCTTGGGTCCTGTAGTCCATTGACAACCAGATGTTCCACCAATCTCTCCTTCAGTAGTGCTTCCATGATCTTCCCCACTACCGAGGTGAGGCTGACTGGTCTGTAGTTCCCTGCTTCCTCTTTGTTCCCACTTTTGTATAAGGGGACTACATCTGCTGTCCTCCAGTCTTTGGGTACCTCCCCTGTTGTTATCTACTTGTTCATTTTTGGTTTTTTGTCACTAGCTGTACCTCCTTTTTGCAACTGTCAATGATTTTGTTATAATGAAGAGTAAGTGAACATTTAGACAATGCTCAGACAACGGATTTGTCTTCTGAGTCCCAGATATTCAAAAGGGATGCACCATGAGCAACAGAGATGCGTCAGCACAAGTACGAAAGTGCTCCATTGTGCGATATTCAGCGGGGGGCAGCTGCGTCGCACAAGTTGCAATGCACAAGAGTGCAATGGCAATGAAAGCATGTGCAACCATAGGGGGAGGAACCATGAATAAATGGCGCAGTGCAATATTCAACAGCATGCGCCATGTGCAATAGGAGAGCTAGCGGAAGTAGCGCAATAGCAGAAATGCTCCAAAATAAAAAGGAACAAGAGAGAGAGGTGCAAGAATGCTATAGGGAAGCCAGAGGTGGGAGTTCAGTGACAGCAACAAGGAATAGGGTAGCAGTGAGTGGAACTGGGCAGAAGCAGGACAGGGCACACCTGGAAACAACCAGGAACAGGACAGGAGTGGGGAGCCTGTGCTACTGCGCAGGAGTGACAGGGAAGTGCTACAGTGGACTGAGGGTAGTGGCAGTAGGCAGGAAGCCAAAGGCCGGAGTTGTACCTGGTGCAGGGGGAGCATCACAAAGCACAGTGGGGAGGAATGGGATAACAACTTCCGAGGGGGGGAACACCAGCCAGGAACATGGCCTGTGTCACCTTTCAGATGGAGGTGGCAGTGAGGGGTGTGAGAAGGCAGGCAGCGGGGGGGGCATGGCCATGAAAGGGCCCATCAGCGGTACGCCCCCAACAGGTGGTACCAAGCCCGCACCACCTTCGAACACTACTCTGACACAGAGATTGTGGGCCGGTACCGCCTGAACTGGGCGATCCTGAGGCAGCTCTGTGAGCTGTGCAGTGTAAGATGCAGGCACCCACATGACAGAGCCATGCTCTGTCGGTGGAGACAAAGGTGACAGCTGTCATGTGCCTGCTCACCATGGGCACCTTCCAGAGACCAACAGGGGACACAACTGGCATAACCCAGTCAGCCGCGTCATGCCTACTCACACAGTTCCTCAGCGCACTGCTGCCACATACTGTGGAGTACATCCATTTCCCCAGCACACAGGTGCAGCGCACAGCACACATACAAGAGTTCCACAGGGTAGCACGTATGCCTTGCATGCTCGGGGCCATTGACTGCACCCATGTGGCCATCTGCACACCACCTGGCCCAGACAGTGTATCTTGCATTAACTGGAAGGGGTTTGCCAGCATCAACTGCCAGGTGGTGTGTGATGCCAGGGGGCGCATAACCAATGTCTCAGCCATGCACCTTGGGGGAGCACATGATGCCCTCATCTGGCACCAGTCTGCACTGTGCCACAGGTTTGAGAGTGGGGACATCCCCACTGGCTACCTAGTGGGTGAGTATGCACATCACGCAGGACAACATGAGCAGCTGTAGGGGGGTGTATAGTCAGAGGTGCCAAGGGTACCGGCCTTGACGGCCCATGGCAGAGTGATGCAGACCACCATATTAATGTCCACTCTCTACACACAGGTGACAGTGGCTACCCACTCCGTCCCTGGCTGCTCACACCATACCAGTGCCCCACTACCCCATCGCAGCAACAGTACAATGAGGCACATGCCACCACATGTAATGTCATCGAGCAGGTGTTCGGGATGCTGAAGGGACATTTCCGGTGCCTGGACACGTCTAGCAGTGCCCTACAGTACAGCCCCTCGAAGGCCTGTTGGCTATTCCTGGCCTGCTGCATCATGCACAACATGGCCAATGACTGTGGGAGAGCCGTAGAGATTGAAGAGGGGGACAGCGATGGGGACAATGAGGATGCCAGTCCAGACGGTGTTGGGCAGCCACCCATTGGGCGAAGGGACTCCTGCCTGATCTGGATGTCGCAGCTGCACTGGGACACCATCACAGAGGAGCACTTCGGCCAACACAGGTAGGTCATGGGGCCTTGTGCAACCACCAATGGCAAGGGCACAACCCACAGACAGGCATTGATGAACCCCAGGGGTGGATGGCAGCATGGGAATGGGTGTGAGTGGGGAACCGCACACGCTGTCAGGGATGGGCAGGGCCAAACACGACACGTGCTCACACACACATACACACACACACACACACATGCACACACACACACACACACCCATCACAAGACATGCACAAGGGGTAGAAGGCATGCCAACCCTGACTGCAACCCCTAGCCACACACAGGTCCACACACAACCAGGCCCAGTGGCCATCACTGTGCATGTCTCAGATGCTGGGCAACATTGCACACTGGTGGACAGTGCAACACAGGCATCATCATGCACACGCCACAGTGTCCAGCAGCCGGGAGGGTGTGCACATGGACCATGTGTGTGCAGGGCCAGGTACCCCACCCATGCATCACACATTGCACAACACACTGCACACAGGGCAGTGGCAGACAGTGGCCATGGTGGGAGACTTTTCAGTCACGTGGCACAGTGCTACGGCTGCTACAGATGCATGGGCTGCCCCACCAAGGCCTGCCAGCCATTTCAGGCTGACCATTGGCCTCATGGGGTGGCACTGACGGTCCCCCAGGGGTGATGCTGCGGGAACGTGACCGCGTTCGAGCAGGGGTCTTCAGCTCACCAAATATGCCCGCACCAGGCATGCTCGGTATGCCCACAGCTGAACTCGGTGTTGACATGGAAGGTGTCGCATGACACTGGGAATGGGGGGTGGACATGACTCTGCATGGTGTCTGTGGCGCATGGTCAACAAACTGGGTACCCAATGTGACCATGACAGCTGTGAATGCACGTGTCTGCCTGTCAATGGTAGCGGTCACATCCTCCCGTTGCTGGGCCATCTCTGTCAGGAGCAGACCATGGTCTCTGCTGCGCAGCTCTTCTGCGTGGCACAGAACTGCACTGAGTGCATCCACTGCCATCACAAGCCACAACTGCTGATCCATGGAAGCCTGGAGTAGGCAGCTGTGCTCATCAAAGAGGTCATCCGCTGGATTGGCATGCTGTCGCTCGTGGTGTTCCTGGCCGTGCTGGGCATCACCCCTTGATGATGGATGCTGCACACCAGAGCCATGCTGGGGAACATCCACATGAGGTGCACTGACACCGCCCCCCGACACGGTCCCCCTGTTGCCATTGGCCAACTGCTGACACTGCCCCTCCGGCCGCCGATCGCCAGGGATCACTGGTGCTGCCGCAACAGCCGCAACAGCCCCACCAGCCTGGATGCACACCATTGCTGCCCCACTGGTGCATACAGGCACAGGCTGGGACTGTGATGTCACACAGGCCTCCATGGTGGCACCACCCATGGCTACACCTGTGCTGTTTCCTGCTGTAGGACCATCCTGAGTCCCACACATATCGTTGTCCGGGATGTGTGATCCATCATCATCAGTGCCAGATCTGGCACCAGTCCATGTCACAGCACGCTGGCGTCCATGGCCGCTGTCACACTGGGACACAGGCAGGGCCTCCTCTGCACCAGTACCACCATCTTCCGTCCGGAAAGATAGGCAGGTATGTTGTGGTCCTGACCCTTGGCACCTGTGGAGGTGGATGGGTGCTCCTCTGTGTCCAGGGTATCACCCTCGGTGGACACACCCACCACCGCTGACCCATGTAGATGCTCAGGAGCTGTAAGGGGAACACAGTAGTGTTAATGTCTCCGCCATACCCTGTGGCATTCCCCCCCCTCACCCCCCACACAGTGACAGCACAGGACCTACCATGCAGTGATGGGCTGCCAGCCATCTGAAAGCCACCACCTGGAGCACCCTCCAGGGCACAACGCCACACGCTGCTGGCCACCTGCTCCTCCTGTGGCATCAGGCATCGCACATCCAGCTGTCCACCACCAGTTGCAGCACGTGCTGCCCTGATGGCAGCCACCTTGTCCTTAATCCTCCTCTTGTCTGTGCCGACCTTCTTTTTGCACTACGTCACACCATGCCACAGCAAGGGCCTGTGGTGTTCCCCCCTCTGTCCACTGAGCAGCAGTTCCCTGTTGAGGTAGGCCTTGAACAGAGCATCTGATTCTGCCCAGGTGAAGTTGGGCCTCCTCCATCTCCCACGTATCTGTTCCTCCTCTTCCTCACGTTCGATCATTATAGAGCCTGTGGGAATGACAGGTGTTGCCTTTGAATGTGCAGTCCCATGCATCTCTCACACACCACATTCCACACTTCCAAACAGCATGCAACCCACCACAATAGACTGCAATACCAAACAATGTCCTCTGCAGCCCCATGTCACATTTTTATAGCACAAGGCATGCAAATGAGGTGGGGTGCAACTTTAAGTGGATGCTAATGCAGTGGCTGCACCATGGAATTGCTGATGAGCTGAATTGCATATGCTGGCTGAATATCGTGCTGTTGCGCCTTGTGCAATTGTGTTGAGTATACTCTGGCAAAGGCGCAGCTCTGTGACGTGCACAGTAGGCACCGCATGGTGCATGGCTGGGGTGCTGACACCGACGCCTGCTATGCTGATGACGTGCTGAGCAGGGGAAGCAGTGCAGGGCACAGCCACCACTGTGCCAGTGGCACTAGAGCACTGTTCACACGATTGGCGCTCGTGCCCTGGAGTGCCGTAGTCACCATGGTGCTACAGCACGGTAGGCCACTGCAGGGTGTCACACACAGGCACCCTACCGTGCTACACGCAGGGAGTCCCAATAGCACTTTGGTGGTCTGTGCATGATAGACCCTTGAC
Organism: Neoceratodus forsteri; assembly: GCA_016271365.2. Lineage (NCBI taxonomy): Eukaryota > Metazoa > Chordata > Ceratodontiformes > Ceratodontidae > Neoceratodus > Neoceratodus forsteri. The sequence goes on from CM057450.1 coordinate 1,087,759,546, forward strand.
CCTGCGGTCGAGCTTTGCCCTCTAGGCGCCATGCGTCCACATGGGTGCACCCTTATCACACTGTTTGGTGACAGCGCGATGGGGAATGGCAGTACTGTACATGGGGGACCTGCGCTACAGAGTGCCATTTTGTGATCTGGCCTATGTATGATGGCACGCAGATAAGCAGCACAGTAGAGCATGCTAGAGCTGGCCAATCTTGTGGCCATTGTTGAGCCCCATGCTGGGGCCTTGTTTGGGGAAGTTCCTTTGGAAAGGCCTAGAAACGCTGCATGGGAGGAGGTGGCAGTAGCAATGGAGGAGGCCACTGGGATTGCACACAGCACAGAGCAGTGTCGCCACCGCTATGAGGACCTCCAGAGGAGGGACCCAGATTGGCTGGCTCGACTACGGGCATGCGCCAGGTGAGGCACAGTGCCACAGCCAGGTATGTGCTCCATCCATACACTGGTAGTGTCTGTCCATCCAGGTATCGTGGTGTGCATGTGTCCACCATGCAGGGGGGTGGGGGCTGTTCAGTGTGGGTGGTGGTGGGGTTGCGGCATGGCTGGGCTGTGTGGGATTGCATACACGAGGGGGGGCTTTGATACTGGTTTATACTGATGTTCCTCTGTCCATGTTTGCACCCTAGGCCCTGAGGAGAGGCGCCGTGCTCGGGAGGCACAGGCACAGCGAGACCGTGATGTTGCCCAGTGTGAAGGTGTGGGTATAAGGAAGACACTGGATTCCAGAATAGGTCCAATAACAAGTTTTTATTTACAAAATTAAAGGCAAACTGGCTGACCAAATAAAGTAACGAAAACAAAAAGAAACAAAAAAAAGAACAAAAATAATTCCAAATAACGAAATTAGAAGCAGCTAGTGTAATTCCATCAGTGGGATAGCAGAGAACTAGTCCCTTCAAGATCTAACCACAGAATGAACATAGATTCCTTTTATACATACAGGTCATGTGATTTTAGGAAGCTCCACCCATTTTCTAGAAGTTAAATCTTAAACACAGCCAAATAAATATTTTATTTGTTTTCACAACCAAAATCCCCTTTTAAGCTTAATTGAAAATAACATATTGGAAATCACACAAAATAAAATCCTGTTTAAAGATATGTAGAAACATTAAATGACTATCTAATCCCGCCCCCTTATTTACAAACTATAAATAATGTAACAGAAAGGCTGGCTGGCTCTATAGGGAAAAGGCAAAACAAACATGGCTCCCCCTTGAGCTACATCCTTTCTTTGGTAAGTCTCTTATACTTATATTTCTCTCTTTTTAGGTTATCAAAGTTACCCCTGCTTTTAGAAATCACTGTACAGAGAAATCAAAAATACATAATTTATAGTTTTAGACTTTCCTTTCATATACATTCCCTTTTAAACACTTTATTTATACTGGCTTTATGTTTCAAAATTGTAATGCCCAGTTTTATAATACATTCATAGTTCTTTTACAGAACCCTCATTCCTTTAGAGAGATTACAGCCTCCTTTTGTGAAAAATGTGACAGAAGGAACAACATGTTTTGGGGTTTTCCTGCAAAAAACACAAGCTCTCTACAACATTACCAGCTGCTTGCTTCAGCAGCAACTGAAAAGCTGAAGAAATCCTTCTCGCAGCACTCTTCACGAACGTGCGCACAAGCGAGAAGGAGTCTCTCCCGATAGAAGCGCTTCCGAGTGATTCTCGTCACAGAAAACACAGAATTTCTGCTAGTGGCAGCCTTGAGGGGAAAAAGCCTGATACAGACTCATTTTTTAGCTACCTCGACTCTCCTCAAAGCAGCTACACGGAGGAGAAGCCGAGATGGGGGGGGGGGGTTACATAACAAAATGGGAACTGCCTCTAATCTTATTTTAAAAAGTCCTCATGTAGAAATAAGAGGACATACAAGGGGGAAATAGATGAATTTTACTGGGGCAACACATAAATAAGAAGTATATATAGTGAAATGTGCTTTACCAATATATGTCTAGATGGCCAGTCCACACATATACCTTAAAGGGGTAATGCACCTCAATACATACAGTATATTCTTGACAAGAAAATAAAACATGAGATAGAAGACATGCTGTTGCAACTGACTGAACTACACATAAAAAAAAGGAAAAAGAGTAAAATACAAATTAAAAAAAAAAAAAAAAAAGAAAGCGGGGATGGTTTACAGAGAAAGAAAGGTTGCCCCTATAAAATATAGATATCACCACACCCAGCAACAGGGACGAGGTGGAGGGCCTGTAGTGCAGCAGCACCTGGCTGTTACAGATGCAGGTGAGTGCCTTTCTTCCAAGAACTTCTGTGCATGCTGTGTTGAGGGGTAGGCGGTGGGGCATGGCCACCAACCCTTGACACCACCGACATGCACGCCACATGGTACACTCAACCATGTCCTGTGGCACTGCATGTGTGGGTGTGCATTGCTGGTGGCCCATGCATGCACCAGGTACATGACTATGTCACTGCCTTCACACCACATAGCCATGTCACTGCACAACAATGGTGGTTGTCTTTTCCTGCAACTGGCATTGGCATAGAGGAGCAAGTAGAGACACTGGCCCTAGTGTGTCCCCCCACCGGACTGTATGAAGGCGTTCCCCTGTTAATTGGAGCAAATGCCCACAAGTTTGGGAGACAAGCACAACTCTGCCATGAGAAACAACGGCAGCTGACTGGACGGGCCCTAAGAATTCCAGCTTTAGTAAAAAGGGCATATGACTGGCAACAGAGACCTGATGAAGTGGATCCAGATGAGCCAGTAGGGATAGTGTGGAAAAAAGAACCTGACTCCTTGGTAATGGCCCCCAACGCCCAGTGCACAATCCATGGAGCAGCCCGCCTAAAGAGAAATATAAAGAACAAAATATTAATGTTGGATGCACCAGGAGATTGAAGGTTGCCAGAGGAATTATTGGTCAAACCCAGCATCTTGCCTGCTCATGCCCACACCTATGCATGACGAGTGATGTTCCAGATTCAGAATGTCAGATTGGGAGATTCGGGTGAACAGAGGGTGCACCTTAGCTACAGTACACTGTGCCAACACTGCTGTATTGCCCAGCAATAAGTGCTCTGGTGAGAAGGAGAGAGTGACCCCAGACTTATTTGACTTGGTGACTGCCCGTTGCCAGCTGAATGGAAGCCTAGAATTAGCAAGAAACTCACTCCGAGGGACCAAGTGTTTTCAATAAAAGAATGGGATGTGGGGTGTGTTCAGGGTGCAGAGCATCACATATGCCTGCATGATGACCGGCCATTTCCAGAGAGATCCCGATGTCTCGCCCCAGCAGACATAGATGATGTGAGGAGACACCTGCAGGAAATGCTCGCTGCTGGTGTGATACAAGAATCAAGGAGCCCATATGCCTCTCCCATTGTGGTTGTGCATAAGAAGAATGGGTCTGTAAGGATGTGTGTTGATTATCGAACCCTGAACCGGCGGACCATCCCAGAGCAATACACCATGCCCCGTAAACAAGATGCCCTAGATTGTTTGAATGGGAGCAAATGGTTTTTGGTATTGGATCTTCGCAGTGGATACTACCAGATCCCGATGGCCCCGGAAGACCATGTAAAAACAGCCTTCATCTGTCCTTTGGGGTTCTACAAATTCATGAGAATGTCACAGGGGATTTCAGGTGCCCCGGCCACCTTTCAGCAACTGATGGACTGTGCGATGGAAGATATGAACTTGCTGGAATGTCTAGCATACCTAGATGATGTCATTGTGTTTGGGCACACATTAGAGGAGCATGAGACCCGACTGTTTAAAGTCCTAGACTGATTGGAAGACTTTGGCCTCAAGCTGTCCATTGACAAGTGCCAATTTTTTCAAAACTCTGTGAGGTATGTAGGGCACATAGTATTTGCATAAGGGACAGCGACTGATCCCAGTAAGGCTGAATCACTGACTACTTGGCCCCAGCCGCATAATTTGAAAGAACTACAAAGTTTCCTGGGGTTTTGTGGCTACTACCACAGGTTCATAAAAAACTATTCAAAGGTGATTCACCCACTCTTGAATCTTATCCAGGGTTACCCTCCTACCAACCATAAATATAAACAAGCATTTGTCAATGCCAAATGTTGCTTGGCATTGGTCTGTTGAGCTCGCTTATTGCCCCTCTGTCACTCACTGAGTGTGTTTCTCCTGGTGCTGCAGGCTGCTCTTTTGTACTGGGCTTCTGCCTGCGTTGGCACCTTGTTCTGCCCACTAAGAAATCTGCAGCTGTCCCGACAGAGCTCCGTTGAGTTTGCTCACTCCCCTTCTCTCAGTTGCTTATTCTGTTTCTGCTGGCACTGCAGGCTGCCCTTTTCTACTGGGCTCCTGCCTGCGTTGCTGCCTTCTTCTGCCCACAAAGAAATTTGCAGCAGTTACAATAGAGCTCCGTTGAGCTCACTCACTCACTCCCCTTCTCTCACTTGCTCATTCTGGTTTTCCCGCCACTGGAGGCTGCCATTTTGTACTGGGCCCCTGCATGCATTGCTGCCTTTTTCTGCCCACTAACAAATTTGCAGCAGTCCCAACAGAGCTCCTTTGAGCTCATTCACTCCCCCTCCCTCACTCGATTGTTCTGTATCTCCCACCGCTGCAGACTGCCCTTTTGTACTGGGCTCCTGCCTGCATTGGTGGCTTTTACTGGCCAGAAAGAAAAAATCTGAAGCAGTCCCGACACAGCTCCATTGAGCTCGCTCACTCCCCCTCTCTCACTCACTCTTTTTGTTTCTGCCAGTGCTGCACGCTGGCCTTTTGTACTGGCCTCCTGCCTGCATTGCTGCATTTTCTGCCCTCAAAGAAATCCGCAGCAGCCACAATAGAGCTCCATTGAGCTCGCTCACTCCGCTCTGTCACTAGCTCGTTCTGTTTCTCCTGGTGCTGCAGGCTGCACTTTTGTATGGGGCTCCTGGCTGCGTTGGCACCTTTGTCTGTCCACAAAGAAATCTGTAAAGCTGTCCCGACACAGCTCCCTTAAGGTTGCTCAGTCTCCCTCTCTCATGCAGTCATTCTGATTGTCCTGGCACTGCAAGATGCCCTTTTGTACAGAGCTCCAGCCTGCATTGGTGCCTTTTTCTGCCCACAAAGAAATCCGCAGCAGTCCTGATAGAGCTCCATTGAACTCACTCAGTCCCCCTGTTTCATTTGCTCATACTGTTTCTCCTACCGCTGCAGGCTGGCCTTTTCTACTGGTCCCCTGCCTGCATTGATGCCTTTTTCTGCCCACAAAGAAATCTGCAGCAGTCCTGACAGCGCTCCGGTGAGTTCGTTCACTCCCCCTCCTTCACTTGCTCTCTTGTTCTGTTTCTCCCAGTGCTGCAGGCTGCCCTTTTGTACTGGGTTCTTGCACTGGGGCCTTTGTCTGCCCACAAACAAATCTGCAGCAGTCCTGACAGAGCTCAGTTGAGCTCAGTCATTCCCCCCTCTATCTCAGTTGATCTTAATCTGTCCCAAACACTGATTTCCCACAGCGACCATGCTATTCTCTGGCAGGAGTGCAAAAACATATTTTAGCCAGGATGTGAAAAATGACAGCTGTACTCTTCATAAGGAGGTGTGAAAAAATGCCACTGCTGAAAATGTGGAGTGAAAATATTACAAATTTGCGAAGTTACAGCCGTGCATGGAAACAGTTCAACGCACTCTTGTAACACAGTCATGTTATGGAGTTTTGTCTCCAAATTTTCAACATAGGGATGTTAGGACCTCTGCTCATGAACAGTGCCACTGTCATTTTCTTAAATTGTCCCGAACACTGAATCCCATAGCAACCGCATTATTATGTGCCAGAACTGTGAAAACATATTTCGGTCAGGATGTGAAAAATGACCGCTGCACTGCTCATAAGAAGGTGTGAAAAAATGCCACTGTTGAAAATGTGTCGTGACAATATTACAAATCTGCAAGGTTACAAGGGTGCGTGGAAAGTGCACAACGCACACTTGTAACACAGTCATTTGATGGGCTATCATCACCAAATTTTCAACATAGGTATTTTAGAATCTATGCTCGTGAACAGTATCATTGTCATTTTCTTAATCTGTCCCGAACAGTGATTTCCCACAGCGGCCACTCTATCCTGCACTAGAAGTGCAAAAACACATTTCGGCCAGGATGGGAAAAATGACAACTGCACTGTTCATATGTAGGTGTGGCAAAATGGCAATGATGAAAATCTGGAGTAAAAATATTATAAATTCGCGGAGTTACGAGCATGCATGCAAACTGCGCAATGCAGGCTAGTAACACAGTCATTTTACGGAGTATCATTACCAGATTGTCAACATAGGCATTTTAGGACCTCTACTCATGAACAGTATCACTGTCATTTTCTTAATCTGTCCCGAACGCTGATTTCCCACAGTGACCGTGCTATTCTGCGCCAGAAGTGCGAAAACACATTTCAGAAAGGATGTGAACAATGACAGCTGTACTGTTCACAAGGAGGTGTGAAAAAATGCCAATGTTGAAAATCTGGCATGAAAATATTACAAATTCGCAAAGTTATGCTTGTGCGTAGCAACTGCGTAATGATGCTCGTAAAACAGTCATTTTTGGGATTTTTTTCCACCAAATTTGCAACACAGACTTTTTTAGAGCCTACCTCATGAACACTGGCACTGTCATTTCATTGATCAGCCCCGCAAGGTGATTCTGCACAGTGACCACAAAATCACCTTTGGGGGACAATTAATGCCATGACAGTTCCAGAATTCATGAGGAGGGGTCCCAAAATCCCCATGTTGAAAATTTGGTGCCAAAATTCCAAACAATGACAGAGATATGCATTAAAGTTGGACCTACAAGCCTAGTTCCCTTAATCCAAGATTACCCTGCCTATACTCTACCTTTTACCTATTCTGGCCTCCCTTTTGGCTGCCTACTGTTTCATCCCAATTTCTACCCTATTCCTTAATACCTCCTTATTTTTTATCATTTACGTATGAGCTCTTATTCAGCGGAGACTATATGGGATTGTTATCTCTTCTCATTTCAGTAAAGCTTATCATTATGTACATTTGCATGTTAATTATGTTGACCGGTATGTATAGGCCCATATTGACCTGCACCTTCACAATGTTTTTTTTTTTTTTTGCACCGTTGTCCACCTTAATTGTAATCTTATGAAGTGTACTGTATTGTATTTATGCCCAGCACCACCTTGAAAATGAGTTTGCTCAATGGTGTTTATGTCTGGTTAAATAAAGTGATTGATTGATTGATTGATTGATTGAAGTTGGAAAAACCCTATTCATTCCTTTATACAGCTTACCGACATTTCCTCAGTTCATGGTCAGCTTTGAAGAGTGCAGATGTGTTCCTGGTCCACCGAAGATCGTCGCGCCGAGCTCTGGAGGTAAGTACGGGGTGAGGGGCATGTGGGAGGCAGGGTGCACAGTGGGTGGGCGGGTTGTGGGTGGGGGGCAGAGATCGCAGAGGGACAGTTTCCTTTTTTACAGGGTTAAAAAACCAAAAAGACATCACAGGACCATTTTTTATTTTACAGGGGCATGTGGCACACTGGGGTGGGCTCCCTGCATGCCACCGGAGTCTTTCCTTTGGGGGGGGTAGCTGTAGCCAATGGGGATTAGGCACCCCCATCAGCACACAACAAAAGGGGGGCAGGGGATTACATTATGCTGACAGGGATTGGGCACCCCGTCGGCAGACAATAAAAGTGGGGGGGTTTGACATAATGCCGACGGGAAGTGGGCTTCTCTGTCTGCAAAATCAACATTGGGGCACTGATGCCGATGGGGATTGGGGCCCCTTTGGCAAATAAACATGGTTGAGGGTAATATTGTTTGTGAACATGATGGCAAGCCACTGCTATGTTCACAAACAATATCAGGGTTTCTACATCTCACCCTGCAATGACGGGTCACTCCCTCATTCCAGCGGATGGCTGACACTGCAATGACGAGGTGGCCCCTGATTGCAGCGGCTACATTTTCATAAGTTGGTGGCACGCTGACTGAACTAGTGTCAGCAGCAGCATGCCACAGCATTGGGGGAAGCAGGACAAGCCTTTTTAGGCTGTGAGGACAGTGGCCACAACAGTGCTGCACCTCCAAAACCTGCTTGTGGAGAAACCTGTCGCAACATGTTTCTTGTGCATGTGCACAATCAACATAAAAAGGGTCCATCAAAGAACCAGAAAAAGTGTACTTCCACACAGGTGAACATTTTGGGCCCTGCTGGACACCCGAATGTGAAACAGCCTTTCACTAAGTCATATACCAGCTCACCCACGCCCCTATCCTTGCCTATGCTGACCCCACCAAGCCCTATGTGCTGCATATGGATGCCAGTCTGCAGGGTCTAGGAGCTGTGCTGTATTAAGCCCATGAGGATGGTTTGAGATCATTGGCCTTTGCCAGTAGGCGCTTGACCCTGTCAGAGCAAAACTACCCTGTGCACAAGCTGGAGTTCTTTGCACTAAAATGGGCCATCATTGACCAGTTTCATGAATACCTCTATGGGGAAAAGATATTGGTGAAGACCGACAATAACCCGATAACCTTTGTACAGACTTCAGCTAAGTTAGATGCCACTGGGCACCAGTGGCTTTCCGCCTTATCAACCTATGATTATGCTGTTGAATACAGGCCAGGACTGAACCATATTGTTGCTGACGCATTGTCATGAAGGCCAGTTTCCAAGAGTGATTGGGTCAGGCTGTCTGAACCTGACATCCGAGCCTTGTGCCAAAAATATGACTGATATGAATAGATGTCTGCGGACAGCTTGGACTGTTTAGTAGATTGCTTGGGCTCTCCTGATACCTGCATACCAGCTGCCTATTGCCACTTTTCTGCTCTAGATATTAGTGCACTACCTAAATTTGACAATGACAGCATTCAGTGGGCTCAGTACCAAGATCCTATGATTCATCCCACACTTCAAGCCCTGCGTGCGGGGAAAAATGTGTCCAAGTTGCGTTCCTATGTTCCCTTGACTTGCAAACTGCTCTATTGTTTAAAGAAGGCCCCATGTTGAAGCTACTCAATCAGTTGTTGTACAGAGAGACAGTGGATAATGGCTGTCAACTAGACAGGCAGCAACTAGTCCTACCTACAGCCTTTAAAGATTTGGTGTAGAGGTCCCTCCACAATCACATAGGGTACCTTGGTATTGACAGAACTCTCGACTTGGCATGATCTCGATTCTACTGGCCTAAGATGGGGGCCAATGTTGAGCACCATGTAAAGACCTGCAGTTGTTGCCTGCAAAGGAAAGCCCTGCCTCAGAGAGCTTCTCCCCTTGTCAGTATTACTACCAGCACCCCCATGGAACTGGTCTGCATAGGCGTTTTGTGTTTAGAACCTGATCAGCGGAACATTGGCAATGTTATAGTGCTTATGGATCATTTCGCATGGTATGCGCAAGCTTTTCCAACTAAAGATCAAAAGGTCTCTACCGTGGCCAAGGTGCTAGTGGAAAATTTCTTCATCCACTATGGTGCCCCTCAGCTGATCCACTCTGACCAAGGCAGAGATTTTGAAAGTCTGTTAATCAAAGAAATGCTCTCTCTCTATGAGGGATGCGGAAGTCAAGAACCACCCCTTATCACCTACAGGGGGACCCTCAGCCAGAACATTTTAACCACACCCTTCTAGACATGCTGGGCACCCTCCATCACAAAGACAAGCCAAAGTGGATCCAGTGGGTTAGCACCGTGCTCTACGCATACAATTGCACAAAAAATGACGCTACTGGGTTCTCCCCCTGCTGTCTCATGTTCGGGAGAGAGGCCTGACTGCCTGTTAATGTCTGCTTTGGGGTTTCTCCAGATGGGGTCTGAGCCAAAAATTACCTACAGTATGTACAGAAATTGAAAGCTCAATTGAATCATGCCTATCAACTGGCCCAGATAATGGCCACCAAAAGAAATCTCATCAACAAAGAAAGGCATGATAAAAAGGTAAAGGCTCAAGAGCTTCGGTCTGGAGACAATGTGTTGTTATGCAATTTGGGACTGCATGGCAAACACAAAATTGTTGATAGTTGCACCATCTTCCCCATGTAGTAGTTGGAAAGTTGAATGATTTACCAGTGTACAAGGTGTGCCCAGAGAATCACTTAAAAGCTGTCAAGACCATGCACCATAACCACTTGCTACCTATCGGCCAAGTCATAATTGAGGCTGAACCATCAGAGATTGATCCCCTGGGCCAGTGACTCATGCTGCTGCAAAAAAGAAACAGTCAACCTACCCCAGTAGTTATAGATTTAAGGTTTCCCCCATAACAGGCCCAGAATGATAGTGACCGTCAGTCCACCTCTGATGAAAGTGAGCGTGACAATGCCTATTACCCCTCCTAGGAATTGAGTCAGCTGTTTCAAGGTAACTCTATGACTAATTGTGGGGATGAATCTGGCCTTCTGGACTGCCTAACCCCCTAGCTTTGTCCTTGGAGCCAATGCTCCCTTAAAGTGAAGTGCAAAGTGTTACGTCTGAGGTTGCGGACTCTCTGTGTTTTGTGGAACTGTGTGAATTGCCCGAAGAAGGGGCTGATGGTCTGAGTTTCTCTGATATCACACCAGAACTTGAAGAACAATGTGAGAGTGTTGACAGCCCCCTTCAGTGCCGCAAAGTCTAATTGCGCCAGAGCCTCCTGAAAATGAGCAACCTGGGCCTCCACCAGAAGATAATGAGCAAGGTGTTGTGGAAACAGAGCCTACAGACCAAGGAGCTGACAGTGCTCCAGGTTTGGACATTCCCATCCATGCAGAGGTACCCCTCACAAGTGACAAAACTCCAAATTTAGTGCTGAAAGTACAGAGACTGTGGCTGCTCCCCCCAGAAAGACTGGCTGAGCTGTTAAGCCAGTGCTATGCTTTAGTTATGATTTCCCTGGGAGGCCAGTGGATTTGCCTCTCAATGTGGCTCACAAAGGGGTTTTTAGTACATCAAGGACTGAAGGAAGACTAAGGGAGGGATATTGAGGCTTAATAAAGGGAAGGGGTGGGAAAGTGTGACTGTGAAAAGGCAGAGATACTAAACGAATATTTTTGCTCAGTATTTACAAATGAAGAGGGGGAGGTACCTAAAACAAACAATAGAAACACTCTGGATACAGAAGTTGATACCAGCCTATTTACAGAAGAAAGGGTTCTGAAAGAACTCTTAAAACTGAAGGTGGACAAAGCAATGGGGCCTGATGGGATTCATCCCATAATTCTAAAAGATCTAAGGGTAGAACTAGTGATACCACTGACTTTCCTCTTTAACAAATCATGGGAGGATGGGGTGATACCTGGGGACTGGAGGAGGGCAGATGTGATTCCCCTTCACAAAAGTGGGAGCAGGGCAGAAGCGGGAAACTACAGACCAGCTAGTTTAACCTCAGTGATAGGGAAAATGATGGAATCGCTTCTGAAGGAAAGAACTGTCAAGTACCTAGAAACCAGAGTGGCACAGGACCCAAGGCAGCATGGATTCACAGCAGGAAGGTCATGCCAGATGAATCTAATAGATTTCTTTGACTGGGTGACCAAAGTAGTAGATCAGGGAGGGGCTGTGGACATGGTCTACCTAGACTTTAGCAAGGCATTTGACTCAGTCCCACACAAAAGATTAATATACAAGTTAGCCAGCCTGGGAGTGGGTCCCAAGATGATAGCCTGGGTAAATAATTAGCTGGAGAATAGGACACAAAAGGTAATAGTAAATGGAGTCCTCTCTGAAGAAAGGGAGGTTACTAGTGGGGTGCCGCAGGGTTCAATATTAGGACCAGTCCTCTTCAATGTCTTTGTAAGCGACATTGCAGAGGGACTGAAGGAAAAGTATGTCTCTTTGCAGATGACACTAAGTTCTGCAACAGAGTTGATGCACAAGGTGGGGTGGAAAGGATGAGAAGGGTCTTGGCAGGTTAGAGGAATGGTTAAATGTATGGCAGCTTAGATTTAATGCTAAGAAGTGCAAGGTGATGCACCTGGGAAACAAAAACCCAGGGGAGGAGTACACAATGAGAGGTGAGATACTAACAACAACAAAAATGGAAAGGGACCTGGGGATAGTCATATCAGATGACTTAAAGGTGGGAAAGCAATGTGAGAGGGCAGTAAGGAGGGCTGGGGGGATACTGGGATGCATAGGGAGAGGCATCACCAGTAGAAAACAGGAAGTTGTTATCCCTCTGTACAGACAGCTGGTGAGACCCCATCTGGAGTACTGTGTGCAGTTCTGGAGACCCCATCTCCACAAGGACATAGACAATATGGAAGCTGTCCAGAGGAGGGCAACTAAAATGGTGCAGGGTCTGCACTGGAAGACATATGAAGAGAGACTAAAGGAGCTTAATATGTATAGCCTTGAGGAAAGGAGGGAGAGGGGGGACATGATAGAAACGTTGAAGTACCTCAAGGGAATCAACAAAGTCCAAGAGGGTAGCATATTTCAAAAAAAGAGGTGTGCAAGAACAAGGGGACACAATTTGAAGATGGGGGGTAGCTCAGAGGTAATGTAAGGAAGTATTTTTTGACAGAGAAGGTTGTGGATGCATGGAACAGCCTTCTGGAGGAGGTTGTGGAGTCAAAAACAGTGGTTGAATTCAAGCATGCATGGGACAGCCATAAGGCAATTCTAGGGGGTGGGGTAGAAAGAAGTAGGCTGCTGGTTAACTAGGGTCTGCAGCTTATCCATTAGGTAGGGAAATGGGAAGACTGGGTGGGCCAAGCGGTCCTTATCTGCTGTTAAATTCTATGTTTCTATGTCAAATTCTATGTTTCTATGTTTATGTTTCACCAAGCTCATTGCCCAAATTGAGCTTGATGGCCAACTCTAGGTTACTTGTTCTTCCTTCTCAACATGGTGCCCCTGCCCCATCCAGCCCCAAGTTAGCTGATAGGGAAGGGGCCCCCTCTTATATTGTCTAATGTACAAGAAGTTATTAAATGAATCAGTATTACTTGTATGAAACCTGCATAATTATTGTCAATATGGATGTAGTAAAGTGAAGTACATTGAAATGTATAGTAATGTAACAAGCTAATTATATATATATATGTCTCGTTTATATCGCATTTTTGATATTGTGATGGTACAGACTTGATGCAGACACCAAATTTTCTCCAGGCAGGGAAGGGTGTAACTTCCCTACAAATGGTGGTTCCTGAAAAGTCTTCCTTGAGCTTGCCTAAATGCTCACTGCCAGGCTGGTGTTCTGTGTTTTAGTAGATTAAATGTATTGCCAGAGAGAGTCTGTATAGCCTCTGTGTACTGTCTCTTTAAGAACTGCCTGGATTGCATTCTTAATTAATCTAAAAGGGAGCTCTGTTAGAAGATGTGCTTGTTTGCTGATCATTTGTTAGAGTAGTAATAATATTGCAGTTTGTTCTAACCTGCCTTCTTTGCGACAAGGACTGTTCTGTTTATCTCCACCAACTTTATTTATTTATTTAGTTTTGTTGACCGGGTAAGTGCACTAGACAAATCCTGCCTATTTTCAGGCACGACCCGGGGGAGGGGGATACAGATGAATGCCAACTGACCTTGAACCAGATTAAGCTGTTGGTGGTATTTTTAGTGATTGATGGAAATTTGGCCAGGACACCGGGGAAATTCCCCTACTCTGCTTCCTGTACTCAGGGGGGTCCCATTTTCGTGTGGGACCAAGATGGCTGCCTCTGGACATGTTGTGGAGGACATGGAGGTGTTGGAGACAGTGGAGCTGGTCTCTTCCCCTGTCTCTGTTCTGAGAGAGACCCCGTCTTCTATGCCTATTGTGCTGCAATCTACTGAATATGGTTCTTCTGTGCCTTTGGATACCTCTCCTGCTGCTGTTGTGGATACTTGTGTGCAGTGTTTACCTGTGGATCCTTCATTTATTCCTCAAACTGTGCTTACAATGTCTTCTAGCCCTGCTACTATGGATATACATGAGTCTTCTCCTCCTGTTTCTATGGATGTAGATGTGTTACTTAAAATCGAGGAACAGTGTTATTTCACCACTAGACAGCGTTTGTTAGCCCTTAAGCCTCAGTCTGGTTTTGTACCTGCTGCTACTCACTCACTGTCTGGGAATGCTTGTTTTACAGTCTCTTCACCAATTCTGACACTTCCGCATTCTTTGCCTGTTGCTACGGACCCTCCTTTCTCCCTACCGCCTGTACTGACTGCACCTCTTGCTCAGCTTTCTCCAGAAACTTCTTCTGTACAGGTGCCTGCTTCTGCTCTCCCTGATGCCTTGCACACGACGGACTGGTCTGTTGAGTCGGCCCTGGAAGCAGCTGGGTGGGAGAAGGATCCTACCATTGGGACTTGGTGTTCTGGTTCTTCCCTGATCTGTACTAGGCCACCTGACACTGACAAACTGCTGGCCTCTCCTGTTTTGAAAGACTCTGCTGCTTCTCTTGATCTTTCTTTGCCAACTGAACTCCTGACTCAGAACCTGACTTTGCAATTTGGTCCTGCTTCCTCGACACCTCAAGAACAAGGGACTCTTCAGGACCCTGAGTCTTGTCCAGTTCCTGCTACTTCTACTGCTTCATCTCCTAAAACTTATGCTGCATGCTTTCAACCCCCTGTGCATCAAGCTAAGACACAACGCTGTTCGGCTGCATTATTTGGGGGGCTTACCTGACTTTCCTGACCGATTTTTTGTAGGTTGCACTCTTTTGAAAGATTCTATGCAATTTGCTGCTTTTGAGATTCATGCCTTAATTCATGTTTCTTCAGAGTCTCCTTTTGATATTAGTTTTAAAACTATCACTGGTTTAGAAAAGTTTGGAGAAAGTATCAGGAGCTTAAAACTTCTCCTTTATGGTCACCGTTTAATGCCATTCCCTTAACTAAACCTACTCAGAAAACTGTTACTATATTGTTTTGTAATGAAGGTGTCAGTCTTAATGATATTACTGTCTGGTTAAAGCAAAGATGTATTGTCCTTTCTGACCCAGAGGCTATCTTTGATTCTGAGAATATCTGGACAGGTGGGTGGAGAGCGAGGGTTATGCTTCACACTTTGGAGGTTGGAATACAGCATCTCCTGAACAGCTTTATGCTTGGGAAAGACAGGGGAGTTCTTTTTTACCCTGGCCAGCCTAAAGCTTACTACAGATGTGGCTCTCAGAATCATATAAGTAGTGTCTGTGACAAGATTAAATGCTCTGTTTGTTGTAACATTGGCCATGCAGATTCCCAATGTGTGGATGAACCTCTTTGCGTCCTTTGTGACGAATTGGGGCACGGTTTCCAGACTTGTACTTGGGCAGCTCACATCTCCCCGACTCTTGCGGATGGGGAAAAACAATGTTTGATTATTACTGTCGCACAACGTTCTTGTTTATCTGACACTCTTTCTAGACCTCAACGCGTACCACTCCCTCACCCTGTTGTACCTGCTGTTGACCCCTCTTCTACTTTACACGAACGGTCTGCTCCTGTTTTGGAACCACAGACCTTTACTACAGCTCTCCCTCCCCCTTCCTCTGATCTTGCTATTTCTACCTCGGAAGAGGTCCCTATTCCTGTCTTGCCCAGTATTTCTGGGTCTTCCATGAACCCCCCCCCCCGAACCTTTTGTTAGAGTTACACGAGGATCTAAGAAGGGGACTTCTCCTTCTTCTAAGGCCCTGAAATCCTCTACTGTGACTCATATGAACAAATTTTAGGTTTTATGCCACCCTCAGGACAACACGGACTCTGATACGTCCTCTGTTCTTTCCTCCCACCCTGATGTGACTACGGACACAGAAGTACCCATTGATAATATTGGTTCTCAAAAAAGGAAAGCTAAGGCAAAACTGAAACATAGGGAAGGTACCCCTGGGAAAGGTAGGCTAAGGTGACTTTTGTGTTTTTGTTTTCACTTTCCCGTTTCATGTCTTCTGCTTTCTCAGTGCATATTGTTAATGTTAACAGTATAAAGAAGCATGTTAAGAGAGATGCAGCTTTTTCCTTATTATCTGGCTTGACAGCTGGTCTCATCTTTTTGCAAGATGTGCGTTTCCATGCTCTTCCAGAAATTTCCAGGGCCACTCATGCCTGGACCTCTGGGCTCTCTTTTTGGTCCTTTGGACAGGACTCTTGTTCTGGTTTGGGTATTTTATTTAGTATACCTGATGTTACTGTTATTAAACTGTTGGATGTCTACCCAGGTCGGCTTCTGTTGTTGGATATTTTGATTTCTTCTGTCCCTTTCCGGTTTATTAGTATTTATGCCCCTCAATTAAAATCCCACAGAACTGAACTACTGAAACTGATTCAACCCTATTTATACACATCAATGCATGTGATTTTTGGGGGTGATTTCAATTGTGGGTTATCCACTAAAGATAAGTCTTCTATTTCAAAGACTACTACGTTGTTTTGTGACACAAATTTTCTGAAACAATTGCTCCATTCCACAGGTTTACAGGATGCATATTTATCTTTTACGGGTCAGCATACTCCTACTTTTCACAAAGGCCCCCTTGCAACCCGTATTGATTTTTTTTTTATTTCTTCCCACCTCCAACTTTCTGATGCTGTAATTCAAGTTGCGGAATTTTTGGATCATAATTTATTATCTATTTCTTTAGGCCCTTCCTTGACGTCTCGTTTTGGCCCTGGCATTTGGAAACTGAATGCTTCCCTGTTATCTGATTCATATTTGTTAAGTCACTTAACTGAGTATATTCATAATCAAAAGACTGTATTTTTTTATATGATGCCCCCTGGGATTGGTGGCGGGATATGAAATCTGGACTCCAAACTTTATTTAAAAATTTTAGTAAACATCATCATGATTCGTTGTATTTCCTTTATCACACTAACAGACAACGACTTCAAAAATTACTTACTTTATCTCATGACACTGGCCATGATTTTTCCACCCAAATAAGTACTCTTAAGAAGCACATGATGGATTATCACCTTCTGAAGGCTACTTCTGTTCAGCATCAACAGCGTTTTGGGACCTCTGGTACCCATGACACTGTATGCCCATATGCTTCTATTCGGTGAACAGTAGAGAGTAAAACCTTTACTACGTTGTTTGATGACTGTTTCACCAAGCTCACTGATATTTTGGATATCAGGCACCGTGTTACCTGTTATACACAAAAACTGTTTGGTCCCATGCACCCCCCATTTGCATCCATAATGGACTACTTTTCCTTTTTACAACTTCCTGATGTACCTTCTTCTGTTGTAGATATGTTAGATTCTGAGATACAAGCACATGAAATTGAAGCAGTAATCAAGTCTTTATGTCCAAGAGTGACACCGGGCCTGGATGGTCTCTCCAGTGAGCTGTATAGATTGTTTTCTGCTGACCTGAGTTCTGAATTGGCTACCATTTATAATTCTATTCTACAGTGCAAACATCTTCCTTTAGACTTTAACATGGGCTGTTTATTTTACTTACATAAAAAAGGGGATAGAAGATTGCTCTCCAATTGAAGACCTTTATGCCTCTTGAATACTGATTTTAAAATATTGACCAAAATTTTGGCTCTCAGACTTTCTAAATTGGCCATATATGTGATTTCTACTGCACAATCTTGCAGTGTCCCTGGGAGATGTATACAGGACCATCTAATTTTACTTAGAGAAATGATTGAATGTGGAAATTCTAATGTTTTACATGGTTTCATATTCTCACTGGACCAATGGCAGGCTTTTGATTCTGTACATCATGATTTTTTATGGTCTACTCTTCGATATTATAAAGTACCTGATTATACCCTGACTAGACTCCGGTTGCTATATCGGCCTGCAACTGTTGTCCCACTGGTCAATGGATGGAAGGGCCCTATGCTTCCTCTACACAGAGGGGCTAGACAGGGTGTCCCCTTAGTCCACTTTTATATGTTTTTTTTTTGGATCCCTTACTTCGTTCTATTAATTCGGCCCCAACAAGTATGCCACTTCCCTCAGCCCCATATTCCGTGTTGGCCTGTGTAGATGATATGAGTCTCTTGGTGACTAATGTTGCCTCCATGCTTTCTGCATTATGGCATTGTTCCAAGTTTGGGGCTGTTTCTGGCGCGGCCCTTAATCTTGATAAATGTGTAGGCCGTAGATTAGGTTCCCCTTTTGTAGATGAGTCTTCTGCTGACATTAGACTTTGTGATGACCCTGTTAGGATTTTGGGCATTTTATACTGTAATGGTCCTTTAGATATCCTTAACTGGACTCCCAAATTAGATTATGCTCAAACTATGGTTGCATGTTGGAATTCATGGCAGATGAGTAAGAAAAAAAGGATTTACATGATTAAAACTTTTCTGCTTCCCCTTTTTCTCTTTCTGGCTTATATTTCCCCCCACCCCGGCGATTTGAAACCAGATTGCTTAGTCTCTTTTTTCAAGCCCTATGGGGTAGCCACCTGAACCCCATTAAATGTCAGATCACCTATCTCCCTATTCGAGATGGAGGCCTAGCTATGGTCCAACCTGTTTTTTTTATACTAGTTTTTTCTTGTCTCATAATATTAGAACCCTGCTGGTTAACCAAGATCGAGGTTGGGAACCTTGGTTTCTTGAATCCTGTGGTCCTTGGTTTCATAAATGGGAACTTAACAAAGTGACAGTTTTAACACATTCCCCCCAGATTTCTGCTTATGTTAGGGATAGTTTTTTTCATTTGAAACACTGGCAGATTACTAGCCATATGCTAATAACTGTCTCCAGAAAATCATTGTATAAGTATTTAGTGGACCGTGTATGTTTGGAGATTGTTGTTTTTCCCAAATGTCCTACGTAACATCTCCCTGCTTTGCTCACTTTACTTCATAATTCTAGGATTCCCCAAAAGATGTGGGACTTACATTGACTTAGCTGCCATGAACGTATCAACGTCAAATGTAACCATAAACACAAATCACTACAGGACAGATTTTGTTCCAGACCTGAATGTCAGCAACAAGAAGAAACTATTTCACACCTTTTTTTTCCATGTACATTTATTGTTTCTTTTTGGACTCTATTAGCTGCCAGATGGCGTGAACCCTTGTTTGCTCTCATTACTTATGACAATTTGATGTATTTTTTTTTCCCCCTCACTTGGTCTCATTGGAATGTTAATACGTTAAATTTGATTTTTGTAATAATCAAATGGCATGTGTGGAATGCTCGTTGTCTGTTTAATTTACAGAATCAGGATGTGCCTCTTCTTACCATTTTTTCGAAGGATCGAACATGATTTGAAGGCCATATATTTTTCAGAGGCAGAGCATTTGCCGTCTGACTCCTTGTTGGAATTATGGACACTATTACCTTGGATAACTGATTCTGATTTTCCTGTTACATAATTATTTTGTGTTTTATTTTTCTTTGTATCATTTTCATTTTTCTTTTCTGTTCAGTTGATGTTCAATAAAAACTTCCCCTACTCTTTCGATAAGTGCCATGGGATCTTTAACATCCACCTGAACTACCACCAATCCAGGAAGATGGGACCTCGGTTTAATGTCTCATCCGAAAGATGGCACCTCAGAAGTGCAGCATCCCTCTCATGCTGCACTACAGTGCCAGTATTGGGATGTTAACCCAAGTACCAGATGTGGGAACTGAACCCACAGCCCTCTGATCTCCTGGCCTCAGAGGCGAGTGTGCCCGGGACTGTCAGAATGGGCCAATCAGGACTGCTGGAACTCTAAAATGGAGCTTGTCTACAGGACCTTTATCTGGTCAAAACTTGTAGGAACTGTAGTTTTTGCATTTTGGCACCTAAAATAACCTGAAGGGGCGCCCTTGTTGTGACTGACAGACAAATCAGCCAACTGAACCTTTTGGATCTTGGGGAAATTCCCAAGCTGCTTGCAGTTAATTTCAGTTCTGAGTTGGGAAGTGAAGAGATAACAGCTTGAATGATTCATGTAGCAGCCCTGGCTTAGATTTGTGTGGCAGAACTGTGCAAATGCCTGAGTTTTTTCCTGCATGCCTACCTGCTGTCCCTGAGAGGGAGCTTGTGCCTTTTTCGGACTGAATCTGAACTTGGAGAGCGAAGTGAGCCACTGAATTGTGACCAGGCTCTTACCTGAAGAAGACCGAAGATTTGCTGAATACAATCAGCCTGTCAGGACTCCCAGACACCTCTGAACTCTCGGACTGTGCAGAGACTCTGTAATTGCGACCGGAGAGCCTTTTGCCTGGTACAGTGGAATTTCCTTACATGTGAATGTGTTGTGTACTGATAGTGGATCATGATTTGGTTCCCCACTGTAATTTGAATTGTGTTCTGTTTGCTGGAAGCTGCATTAGAATTTCGTTACGTGTAAATGTGCTGTGTGCTGCTAGTGGGTTGAGAATTGGTTCCCCACTGTGGTTTGAACTGTATTCTGCTTGCTGGAAGCTGCATCCAGCCCCACGGACTGAATCCAAAATCATCTCCATTGGGCCTGGGCCTTGCTACACTGGCTCAGCCTGACTACCGGCTGCACAGAGAAAGCCATCAATGAGAGACCTGCCTGGGGCTCAGCCCCCTGCTCAACACTTGAACAGGAGTGACACCTCGGTGATTCGTGGGGGCCTCGCTTCTCCGGGCACTCCTGCTTAACAACCAGCAGTCTCAATTTCATCCTGCCTGTGTCCAGTACTGGGTATTGTGATTAAACATCAGGGTAGCTCCCTGCAACAACAGCTAAATCTAAAGTGCTCATCTGATTGTCTGGTTGCTCTTTTTTTTCATGAACTGAGCCCTCCGACTCTGGATTACAAATAGTGTGTGTTGTGCATGTTGCTTTCTTCCATCACAGGGTCCCAGCCAGCTGCAACATTCCTGGCTAGCCCATCGTCTTCCTACCTGAGTACCCAGAGGTGTGACTGTGTGGGGACTTAAAGCACATGCAGAACTGTTTGATTAATATAGCCATTAAGCCAATCAACCTGATTACGCCCCTTCCTTGTTCAAGTCCCCTGAATAAATCAGATCTGACTTTTTGCTGCATTTAACCTGTCTGTGGTTCCAGTTTGTGCCAAGAGTACTGTACTGTTGCTATTTACTGTGCATAACCTTATTTTACAGGGGTCCCCAGGATCTAGCCAGAGGAACCAGCCCTGGAGGTAAGTGCAAACAGTGTGGGTACTGGTATGGTGTACAAGAAGTATTGCGAAAGTGATTGCTGTATATTGCTCAAGCCACTAGAAGGGAAAGAGGGGGGTTACAGTGTCCCGGAGGGCTGTGCTCAGGTTAGTTTGCTCACTACCAACTCTGACCTTTGGGTGAAGGCACCTGTTTCAGAACTCAGGCCCCTTAACCTGCTACTAGCCACGTAGGCAGGGGTAGTAGCCCTTGGGATAGCGCCACCAAGGGGTTTCACATGCCTACTGTGTTTTCCTTTAGATTTGCCTGTCCATGTGCTTCCATGCCATGACAGGCTGCTGGACACTAAACTCACTAGGGATGGGGCAATACTGTTCCCATTGCTTGTTAACAGAGATGGGATTGCAGACATCATAGTAGGTTGTTGCCAGGGAACCAGTGATCCCGTACAGTGTGGGTCAGCATTAAGACTGGTGGAGAGGCAAACCACACAAAGACGAGAGCCCTGGAATTTAGGAGGGACTAAGTTAAAGAATGGGAGACTGCCCTAGAAGTAGATTAGCAGGAGTGGATTGCAAGGGAGGGGTAGATGAGCAGTGGAGAAAATTAAGGGAAGTCATAGTAAAGGTAATGAGCCTCTGCATGAAGGATGTGAGCAAAAGCAGTAGGGAAAAAAGACTATTATGATGCCCTAGGAAAGTGGCCACAAAAGTGAAGGAAAGAAAGGGTGGTATTCAGGAGGTACAAAGAAATACAGAGGCAGAAGGATACGGAGGTGTACCAGGTAAAACAGAGGGAAGAAGGAAGGGTAGAGAGGTGAGCGACAGCACAAAGAGAGAAAAGGATAGCCAAAGAGGTAGCAAAAAGGGACAAGACTTTCTTCAGGTACAGAAGCAAGAGGAGGAAGGCAAGAGGAATGACAGTGAGGATAAGGAGGACAGCAGAGGGTGATTTTGCACAGAAAAATCAGGAAAGAGCAGTCATCCTGAATAGGTACTTCTGCTCGGTTCTATGTGATATTGGTTACTCAAAAACAACGCCAACAAAAAGAGTGTGTGAACATCGCCGAAAATCAAAATGGTGATGTGCACTATAGTGCCCGCCAGAAACAGCGACGGGCACTGACTTCCTTTGCAGGGCAATCTGCAGTTACTTTCGATGTGGGGGCTTCATCCTCAAGCCCCTCCCCAACTTATGATAACCAACTCCGGTGGGCACACCTCATGGAGGGTAAGAAACTGGAGGGAGGATGCAACTTGGGGAGGGGGACACAAGTCAGGAGGGAGAGCATGTTAGGGGGAAATCTGTGGGTGGTGATGGGGGGGGGGGACGAGTTGGTGAGGGCAGGCACAGTGGATGAACAACAGCCAAACAACCAAAAAAAGAAATTCTCCCCAGTGTAAGGTCTTGAACCCAGGTCTGCCAGCACCACAGGCATTGTCTCCGACCACAGGACCAGACAGCCAGCTCAGAAGCAGCCTGCCAAACAAATGCCTACAAATGTTAAGTAAACCACTCCTGACTCCTTCCCAACAGAAACAAAATCGCTACATCTGTAATGTGCTGTTAAAAGCACATCGCCGTTTTCATCTTCGCTAATCTTACCTTGCCCAAACTGACTCGCTCTAATTGACTCACTGAATTCATGGGATGCCCTTCTGCTCAGTCTTCACAATGGAGGGAGAAGGGGATAGACCACTGAGGAGAAGCAGGAATAGTTGGGGGGTGGAGGGTGGACACATGTCCATTGATAGAGGAAAGTGCCCTAAAGGTACTGGCAAATATGAAAGTGGACAAGGATATACCAGATGGGATACACTTATGGGTGCTAAGGAACTCAGGTAGGTGCTTACTGCACCACTAGCAGTCTTATTCAACAACTCACTGGAAACAGGAATGATTCCAGAGGACTGGAGGAGAGCTGACATAGTTCCTCTCCATAAGAGTGACAGCAGGGAGGAGCCTAGCAACTGTAGACTGGTAAGTCTCACAGTGGTGGGGAAATGAATGAAACCCCCATTAAGAGAAAGGCCAGTGGAATATCGTGTCTATGTCTATATCTATATCTAAAGGATATAGTCAGGGTGGAGGCAGTGCAGAGGAGGGCAACTAAAACTGTGAAGGGGCTGCACGAGAAGGCTTATGAGGAGAGACTGAGGAATCTCAACATGTACACCCTGGAGAAGAGGAGAGAAAGGAGAGGGGAAACATGCTAGAGACCTACAAATACCGCATGGGGGTGAGCAGGATACTGGAGGGGACTCTAGGTCAAATGTGGAAGTACATCAGGAAAAGAATGCATGCAATGAAACTGGAAGGCGGAAGTTTAAGAGGGATGTGTGGAAACACTACATTATTGAAAGAGTGGTAGACCTCTGGAACAGTCTGCCAGCAGAGGTAGTGGGGTGAAAACAATAAGGGGGGCTTCAAGCATGTATGTGATAGACATAGGGGAATACTGGTAAATAGGCAGGGAGGGGGCGAGGGTTGCTGGAGACCAGGTAGGATCAGCAGAGATAGAATAGGCAGGAAACATCTGTGCAGACTGTGGGGATCAAGTGGTCCTTTTCTACTGACAATGTCTATGTTTCGAGTATTTTATTTATTTATTTATTTATGTATTTATGTATGTATGTATTTATTTATATCTCGGATTACAATACCTTTGAACCAGAGACTCTTTTGCAAAGGTTCCACGTCAGAAAAACATATGAATACAATGGCATATAAAAACAATAATTTTGACATACAATTCGATAACAACAAAATAAGTACAGTTGAGGCAGGGTAGAATACGATCATGTTGGTACATGCAGAGGAATAGCCTAAGTGCACTAAAACATGGTAAAAAACAAGTTAGACCAGGGGGGACTGAACATAGAGATGTGGAGACAAATACATACATTCTGAGAAAAACATAACCAATAAAAAGATCAAGACAATAGTAAGGTAATAGTAAGACAAGCATTTGTCAATGCCGAATGTTTGCTTGCTGGCATTGGCATTGGTAGTGTAGGAGTTAGAGAGCTGCATAATAGGAATGGCAGTGAAGTATTGAACTGAAGCCAACCCCACCACCACCCTGCAGAGACTGACAGGCATTGGGGTGTGCCTTTGGGTCATGAGGCATAACGGCAATGCCATTTCACTACACCCTACCCTGCAGACACTGACAAGTGTCACGGTGTGCCTTGAGGTCTTTGGCCCTTATGCTCACTCCATTCCATCAGGAAATATGGTGAGATGGGTCCTGTATAGGAGAGTGGGGTGAACTTTGGGGCCAAAGAGTCCAAGGTACACCTCAATGCCTCTTACTGGCTGTAGGGTGTGGAATGGGATGAGCATTACAGGTGAGAATCCTAAGTCACACCCCTGAAGCCTCTCAATCTCTACAGGCTGGGGCATTATGGTCGGAAACCCTAATGCCTCAGGCATTCGTTAGCATTTTCATTCCAAATATTCAACATGTTTTTTTATGTGACTCTCTCCTTATGAACAGTGGCAATATCAG
The DNA here is from genome assembly GCA_016271365.2 of Neoceratodus forsteri. Taxonomy (NCBI): domain Eukaryota; kingdom Metazoa; phylum Chordata; order Ceratodontiformes; family Ceratodontidae; genus Neoceratodus; species Neoceratodus forsteri. The sequence continues at coordinate 1,087,784,020 of CM057450.1, forward strand.
TCTGTTAGCGGCCGATTTGCATGACTTCGCCATTTGGCACCACAGGTGCGAAAACACATTTTGAACAGGATGTGAAAAATGACAGCTGCACTGTTCATGGGGAGATGCAAAAAATGATAATGTTGAAATTCTGCAGTGAAAATATAAAAAAAACTGGTGAAGTCATGAGCATGCGTTGAAAATACGCAATGCACACCCGTAATGCAATTAGTTTGGGATTTTTTACAACAGATAGTCAACACAGGGATTTTGTAACCTCCGCTCATGAACAGTGTCACTGTGATTTTCTTAATCTGTCTCACACAGTGATTTCCCACAGCGACTATGCATTTCTGCACTGGAAGTGCGAAAACACATTTCAGCCATGGTGTGAAAAATGACAGCTGTACTATTCATAAGGAAGTGTGGAAAAATGCCAGTGGTGAAAATCTGGACTGGAAATATTAGAAATCCATGAAGTTGGTGCGTGAAAACTGCGCAATGGTCGCTTGTAACACAGTCATTTTATGGACGTATTTCACCAAATTTTTAACATAGCCATTTTAACACCTCTGCTCATGAACAGTGTCACTGTGATTTTCTTAATCTGTCCCGAACACTACTTTTGCACACCGACTGCACCATTGTATGCTACATGGGTGGAAACACGTTTTGGCTGAGATGTGAAAAATGACAGCTGTACTGCTCATAAGCAGGTGTGGTAAAATGGCAATGTTGAAAATCTGGAGTGAAAATATTGAAAATTCTCGAACTTACGAGCGTGTGTAGGAACAGTGCAGCACATGCTCATAAAACAGTAATTTTGGGGAATTTTTTCACCACATTTTTAACATAGACATTTTCACACCTCTGCTCATGAACAGTGTCACATTGATCTTCTTAATCTGTCCCAAACATTGATTTCATACATCGACTGCTCCATTGTGCGCAACATGCACGGAAACACATTTTGGGTCAGATGTGAGAAATGAGAGCTGTACTGCTCATAAGGAGGTATGGTAAAATAGCAATGTTGAAAATGTGGAGTGAACATATTGAAAATTTGCAAACTTACAAGCATGCGTAGGAGCAGTGCAACACATGCTCATAAAACAGTAATTTTGGTGAATTTTTTCACCAAATTTTAAAAATAGGGTTTTTGGGGGCCTACCTCATGAACTGTGACACTGTCGTTTTGTCAATCAGTACCAAAAGGTGGTTCCGCACAGTGACCGCAAAATCACCTTCCGGGGCCAATTAACGCCATGACAGTGACAGAATTCACGAGGTGGAGTCCCAAAAACCCCATGTTGAAAATTTGGTGAAAAAATTCCCAAAAATGCCTGAGATATGACTAAAGTTGAAAAAAATCCTGTTTATTCCATTACACAGTTTACCTGCATTTCCTCAGTTTGTGGTCGACTTTGAAGAGTGCAGACGTGTTCCCGGTCCACCGAAGATCATCGGGCTGAGCTCTGGAGGTAAGTATGGGGTGAGGAGGGGGTGTGAGGAGGCAGGGTGCGCGGTGGTGGGTGCGGGTGGGGGGAGATTGGGTCAGGACAGTCAGTGAGGGAAGGTTTTTTCTTTCAGGTTTCTTTTTTTTTTAACTTAGACGATGCGGGACTTGTGCCACGCTGGGGTGGGCTCCCACTGTGGCAGCTGGAAGGTTGTTTGAAGGGGGTAGTGGAGCCGACGGGGGATTGTGCTCCTCCGTTTGCCATACGATCTGTTGCCATGCTGGAGTGGGCTCCCAGCATGGCATCTGGAACTCTGTTGGGGGAGGGAGCGCAGCACAGCTGAGAGGGGATTGGGCACCCCCATCAGCTATACAGTGTGTGCGTGGGGGGAGAAGCACGAGCACGCAGTGTGCGTGCATGTGTGTGTGTGGGAGTGCGTATGAGCACGCGATATCTTATCGCTGCTCACTGAAGCGTAGCTCTCCCTTTCAACTGTACGGCACTGCGTTTTGGATCATCGCACTATGTTTCTTGCACATGCATGCAAGCAAACATAAAAATTATGCTTCCGGAGATAGGCATTGTTAGAGGGCAGGGGGTGAGGTGTACAGTATGAATGGAGAGGGGAAAATAATGGACACTTACAAGTGGGGGGTAGGAAGTACAGGAGAGAGTGCAGCCATGATAGGGGAGGGGTGGGGTAGGTAGGGTAAGACCATATTGAATACCATAGGGGTGTGGGGGTAGAAGAGGGATTGAGAGGGCAGGGTAGTGGTGGTAGGAGCAGTATCAAGAGTAGGAGGGCAGGAGGGAAGGGAGGTAGTGAGAGGGGAAGGGATTGAGGTATGGGGGTGAGGTGAGGGGGTAAAGGGAAGTGAGCAATATGGGAGGGGAGTTATTGAGGGGATGGGTGTTAAGGGGGTTGGGAAGGAGAGGAAAGGTGCTACGTAGGGAGAACAGCAACTTATATAGATTATTGAGTTAGGATATATCAATCAGAATCCAAAACAGTTCAGTGAGTTGCTTTATTGAATGACATTTAACCCCTAAATGCCTCCTGCTTCTGAAGAAAATCCATCACAATTGATCCAGCTTCCCATCACTATAGAAATTATATTTTTATATAGTGCAAACAGGAAAAGCTGCTTCAAAAATGCAGCACATGGGAATTTATTTATTTAAAGATTTAACCAGGAAGGTATGCTGAGCAGACTACTGCTCGATTTCAGATGCGTCCTGGAGGTAGGGAGGAAAGGAGGAATAAATTAATATTACAAAGTCTAGAAAACCTTAGAGCAAAACAAAAATCTCACAATGTATAGTGTAGTACAGCAGCCAGTTGAGCAAGGCATTCAACATGAAATATACAGATACATTTTAGATATATATATATATATATATATATATATATATACAAACTCTAGATACAGTGCCTTTTTTACAGTCTCGTAATGGAGTAGGCACTGCCCAGGCACAAGAGCTAACCTGGGTGCATGTGCAGTTGGAGGAGAAATGTGCTTTGAGAAAGGAGTTGCAGTGCTGACTGGGGGAGGCATGACAAATATTCGCAGAAAAGGAGTTTCATAGTTCAGGCATACGATGTATAGATGCAGACTGGCTTGCCATGGCGGACATGAGTGGCACCGACAGGAGACGTTTGTCATTATTCTTAAGTATGCACACCAGGAGGGTTGGGGCAGATAGGACAGAGGCAAGATATGGAGGGAGGGACTAGGCCCAAAACTTTTTTGTGATGTCGGCCCGGTGGCGCTGAGGGTTGAAGCACTGGATGCCACACCTCACGCCATGCCAGTGACCCGAGTTCGGGAATGAGCTCGGCCCACCAGGAGTTGGCCGGAGGGAGAAGTCTACAGTGTCCGACGACAGCTTGCCTTCTTCGTGGGGGGAGGGTGGGTCCTCTAGACCGGCAAGCAGTGACCCGTGGTGGAGGCTGGAGGTGCAACAGCTGCTGGTGTCACTGGGGCGTGATTGGTCGGGGGCATAGGCCTTGGACCAATCAGCTTCGGGGATGGGTCCTGGGGGGGGACCTTGCAGGCATCAGTGCTTATGCCTTGATACCGGGGCATGCAGTACGTCCCATCCTAGAAACACAGAAAAAGCCCCTCCGGAGTTGGGAAGACAGAGTGCCAAGCCGGGTCCCAATCTACCGCTGCCTGTGCAGCTGAGTCGGGGACCTGACGAGATCTGAAGGTTTGGGGGGTGGTCCCCACCCCGACACTGCATGATGGGGCAAACCACAGCAAGATGGAGGACCCTGGTCAGTCAGGTAGGAGGCGGTAGGGACAGGCTTAATTGGCATCTCCTGAAGAAGCGACCCAGGAAGGGAAGGGGGAGTATAAAAAAAAACAAACACACAAAAAAAAAACTTTGTTGTAATGCTAGCGCAGTGGAAGTGTCACTGGTCCTGAAGTGAGGGGAGGTCCAGGGTCTGATAGAGGTCACAGTGATGGGTGGTGGTAGAACAGTCAAGGGCAAAACAACAGAAAGAGTGGAACAGCGGGTCCAGTCTGCCTAGGGTGGACTTTGGGGCGGCACTGTAGACTACATCACCATAACCAAAGATAGGGAAAATCATCTTCTGCACAATTGTTCGGCGAGCCGGCAGTGGGATGCAGCCACGGTTACGGTACAAAGCACCAAGCTTGGGGTGAAGCTTTTTGTGGATGGCATCAATATGTGCAGACAAGTCTATGTGCTGGTCAAGCCAGACCCCGAGATATCTGCAGGAGGTTCAAGTCTCTAGAGAAGTCCCATCCAGAGTGTGGAAAGTGGGGGTGGCAGGGAGCTGTGATAGTTTCTGCCTTGTGCTGAAGGTCATGGAGACAGTTTTCTTGGCACTGAGAAAGAGCTAATTTGAGTGAAACCAGTGCTGGACATCATTGAAGTCCTGCTGGAGTCTGGGCACCATGTCAGAGGTTGAAGGGCCAGATGTATACAATACTGTGTCATCCGCATACTGTACATGTAAATGGATGCGTGTGTGCAGGCAGTGGGCAGATCATTGAGGACGATGGAGAACAACAGCGGGTCAAGAACAGAGCCTTGGGGAACACCAGGGGTAACAGGGAGGGAGGGAGGCAGAGGTGGTATTACCAGTTCTGACAGATTGGGATCTGCCTACCAGATAGAAGTGGAACCAGCTGGTGGCTTCACTAATGAAAAGTTACAGAAGAACAAAACTGACACCAGCCTCCTCTTGCCAGCATACAGTAAGTTTATAGAAACAGAGAAACATAGAAAGGTTTTGGCAGAAAACTATTTATAGTCCATCATGTCTGCCCAATTTCCTGCCTGAGTGGTATCCTTGGTCTTGCCTAGGTGGACTGGCAGAGCAGCTCCCCCCCCCACTTTCTCCACTCCTTTTTTGCCTTAGTTGTCACAGACCCCTTATACAGAAGCTGTTCCTTGCACTGTAAAAACCTTTCACAATCTTGATGTTTACTATCTCATTCAGCAAGCTGTTCCATCTATCCACCACCTTTGCCATGAAGAAATAGTTCCTCAGGGCCTTCCTAACTGTACCCCCTCCACTTTATACTCATGTCCCTTAACTGCTGATCCATTACTGTTCTGAAACAGATCGTAACACTCTGCTCTGTTTATCCTCCTCAGATATTTAAAGATTCCTGTCACACCTCTTCTTTAGAAATAAAGAAACATAGAAATTGATGGCAGATAAGGACTATTCGGCCTACTTAGTCTGTCCATTTTCCCTACCTACTGTAATACTAGAGACCCTACTTGATTTTTGGCTTTGTCCCCTCTTTTCTAACCACTAAGGTTCCATTATGCCTACTGCACGCATTTTTATGTTGGCTCGCGCAGATTTGGAGGCGCGGTCATTGTTGGGCGAATGTAGGGCACGCATCAGTAGCTGTGTCCCTCATTCCCCAATAAGCCAGCAGCAGGTGCTGACATCATGCATCCCTAACATGGTCACCAGATCTAAGAAAAAGTCCGCTGCAATGAGAGTGAAACTCTCATGCAGCGGGACCACATCATGCCTCCCGATGTGCACGCAACATGGCGGCAGTGAATGCCACCACCTCCTGTTACAATGCCGATGGGGGAGCCCACTCCCCTTTGGCATAATGACCCCCTTCCCATTTAAAATGTATGCCGAGGGGGTGCCCAGTCCCGTTGGCATCATGCACCCCCCCAACAGTTTTTCTTTGCTGATGGAGGGCCCAACTCCCTTCTGCATTTATCCCCATCACCGTTTATTTTGCGAGAGGAGGCCCACACCTGTCAGCATAATGTCTCCCCCGCTTTGTTGTGTACTGAGAGGGTGCCCAATCCCCTCAGTTCGTGTCCCCCCCTTTGGCTACAGCATCCTTCCCCCAAAACACTTCAGTGGCACACTGGGAGCCCGGCCCCAGTGTGTTAAATCCCCTGCAAAATAAAAACTGTCCCGCATTTTTTTTTTTAAACCTGTCAAAAAGAAAATGGTCCCTTGCGGTCTCCCTGCCCATCCCACAACCCGCACCCACCCTCTGTGCACCCTGCCTCCCCACACACCCCTACACCTCATACTTACCTCCGGAGTCTGGTGCGATGATGTTCTGTGGACCGGGAACACGTTTGCACTCTTCAAAGCTGACTGCGAACTGAAGAAATGCCGGTAAGCTGTATAATGGCATAAATAGTTTTTTTTCCAACTTTGGTGCATATCTCATCCATTATTGGGAATTTTGGTACCACATTTTCAACATGGGGTTATTGGGCCCCATCCTCATGAATTCAGGAACTGTCATGGCATTATTCAGTCCTGAAAGGTGATTTCGCGGTCACTGCACGGAATCACCTTTTGGGACCGATTTACAAAATTACAGTGCCACTGTTCATGAGGGGGGGCACTCAAAAAGCCTATGTTGCAAATATGAGGGAAAAATTCCCAAAATGGCTGTTTTATGAATGTGCATTACGGAGTTTCCACGCACACTTGTAACTTCGTGAATTTTTAATATTTTCACTCCAGAGTTGAGGGGGACAGAGCTAACCAACCAAGATGGAAGCTGTGTAACTAAGCTGCTGCAGTTCCACTCTAATCCATCCTGTTACATCTGAATCTCAACACCCATATCTCCAGGATATTTCTCCACATTTGCATTCTGTACATCGAGCTGAAGCTAAATCTACCTAAAGTGAGTAAACTTAACAAAGGATTGCTATTTTATTGTCTGTTAAATATTTTTCTCATTGCTACCTCAGGCTTGTAAGACATTTGCAAACCACCAGGCTACAGCAAGGGAGCAGTCCCAAGACAGGAGATGGCCCATTCTAATGAGCCTCAGATCCCCCTTACTCAGACAGTGGACCAACAACTGGATAATGTTACCTCTATGCTAAACAAGGTATTACTGGATACAGCAGCACTCATTTCCACCACCTCTAACACTATAAAGGATGTTGAGAAGTTAACCTCCAGAGTGGTGGATATTGAACTTCAAATTAAACAGCAAGACCAAATCCTACATGACCAATTTCTCCAAACTAGGGACCATCATAACCAGATACAATATCTACTGGCCAAGGTTGATGACCTTGAAAATCGAGGGAGAAGAAAAAACATTTGGATTGTGGGGCTCCTGGAGGGGACTGAGGGCCCAGATATGATCTCCTTTTTGCAAACTTCTCTTCCAATAATGCTTAAACTGAACAAGCCCCATCCCTTGGAGCTAGAAAGGGCCCACAGGTCACTAGCCCCAAAGCCTCAGCCTGGGGACCGTCCTCACCCAGTACTGTGTAAATTTGCCAGATACCTGGTTAAAGAGCTATGTCTGAAAGCTGCTAGAGACCTCAGAATGCTGCATTGGGATGGGGCTCCTGTTCAGATATTCCAGGACTATTCATATGACTTATCCCGGAGACGTAGAGCCTGTGGTCCGGTAAAGCAGGCCCTTTACAAGTTAAACCTTCCGACCTCTCTAAGATACCCTTTGCAACTATGTGTATTGTGTAAGGGTGAGCAGCTTACCTTTAACTCCCAGACTGAGGTAGAACTCTTCTTGGTGGACATCGGTGGTGAAGCTGGGCCGCAATGAAAGTCCACCCCTACGCCTCGTGGTGATGCCACGTCGTTCATGGATACCTCTGCTCCTCCTGAAGGCTCTCAGGGCTGAAACTCTGTGCCTTCCCCCCCCAGCGTCAGCTGGAAGAACTGAGTGGCAGAAGCAGCGTAGGGGTAGACAACAAAAGAAAGCGCCTGGCAAGTGGGGGAAGCCCTCTCTGCCTTCTACTGAGAAACCATGAAGGAATTGCTTGAGGAGCCAGCAGCAGGTCCCACCAGCTTCAGGGAGCAATGGCTCCTCCACCTACTCTACACCCATGAAACTGTCCAACAGATATGATCCGCTCAGAGATTCGTTGCCAGCAGCCCTGGTTATGCCCGACAGAAGCACCAGCCACGAAGATGTACTCTGCCTGGGCAATGCCGAGGGGTTGGCTGAAAGGGATCCCTTTGAGACAGACTGAGCAGTTGAACCTCTGAGTCCACGGAAGAACAGTAGCTCTATGTCTTTATTGGTGAAACTGCAAGATGGGTAAAGGTCCCAGGGTTGCGTAATTTTGTCAAATGTTGTGCTGTGGTATATGGGGCCTCTGGAAATCCAGGACTTCCCTAGCTTGTCCTCAGTGTAATGCCTCCTTTCCTAGGGTCAGGCTGTAGCATCCACTTTGTGTAGTCCCCATTACTATACGCCCTAGCCCCTTTTCTCCATTCCTTCTCCAGCCTCACCGCACACTCTCCGTGACTCACAAATGACATTCAGGTCCTGGATTAAATGTGCCGTGTACATTCTGGCCTGATCTGTGATTAAAATGTAAGTAGTTGGGCTCCTAGTTTTATGTTACTCTCCTCCACTGAGGAGTTATTGCTGTTACGCACTTTACAGGGTGGCCCTGCTACTACACTATGTAGCATCAGTGGTTGTCGCCCTTTCGTTCTGTTTAGTTTTTAATTGCCAGCAGGTTCCTGCATGATTTCAGGTGAGGGGTTTTGATTTAGCTCCATATTACAAGCCCCTAACATGTTACCCTGTAACTTTTCTGAGATTTTAATCCCAGAGGCTTCTCCTGCAGATAAGGGCTGCTGCCTTGTACACATAAGGTGCTCTGGCACTCAGGGGATAGCTCTTATGTGAAGTAGAGTTAGAATCTATAGAAAGTTGGCTGTCTGTAGAATGTTGCCCTATGGAATAAGTTTAAAGACTGAGACTTATTGAGAGCTAATATGGCTTCAGAAGGTTTACTATTGAGTTATTTCCAGGCACAAGCCCACTTATGTTAGTGGCCACCATATTTCAAGGGGTGTCTGGATTATGAATGTCCCTCTCATTCTTACACTCTAGGGGCCCTGATATTGCAATGATATCACCATGGTGACACTATTTGTGACACTGCAATGTATAGTTAATTATACCTACCATTTCGGTTGAGGTACTTATTTTCTTTTCTTCACTAAGCTGAAAGAATCTTAATGTCATTATAATTCTCAATACATTCTGGCTCTCCCTGCTCTTTCTATCCATTGGTGAAAGCTAGTTTAGGGTTGGCGTGGGTGTATTTGTTCCAGGATATGGAGAACTGGCACCCCCTTTACAATGTTTTTGATGGCTAGAGAAGCACGTACAGTGCTGTCCTCCTTGTGCAACCCTAATCCTACAGATTATTCACACTCCGCCCCACCCTCAGGGATAGTCTTGGGCCATTGGAAGTCGGTGGTGCATTTGCCTCCTCCCTGGTCGAAAATAGACTACACCCCCTCACTGTGTCCTTGGTGAGGCACCTCAGCGTCTATTCAGCATGCTGACCTACCGTTCATCCGAAGAGCTGCTCCTTAATTTACCTAACCTAACACCTGGATGCGTTGGTACTCTGGAAACATCTGGGACACTCCGTGGTACGATATAGGTTTCCTTTTCTCTTCGTTGTCCTATCAGGTTTACCAATAGTTATAAAAGTGATTTCAGTGTTTATTAGGAACTGCAGAGAACATGTTATGGCCCTGTTTAGGCCTGTTGGGCTGCTTAAATTAGGGTGGGGACCCTTTTTTAGTTATTGGAATATTCATATTAGCTTTCAGCTAACACTCTACTTAGCATCAGTGTTTATTTAGAGTTGTTGGCACGCAAAATGGAAACATTCTGACAATGGCGAAGTTTTCAGATATTACAACCACTACTTGGAATGTCAGGGGTTTGAATTCTCCCATAAAGAGAAAAGCGGTACTGTCCCGGCTAACAAAATTGGGCTCCCAAGTTGCTTTTTTACAAGTGACTAAATTAAGTTCCAAAGAAGCTGTGAAGTTGGTGAGGGATTGGGTAGGTGCAGAAGCTCATTGCACGGCAAAATCAGCCAAACGGGGTGTATCCATTTTGTTACATAAATCACTGCAATGGCAGGCTAAAGAGATTTGCAGAAAGGGAGATGGTAGGTGGATCATTCTGAAGGTCTCTACACCCTCTGGCCCTCTGATCCTTGCAAATATATATGGTCCCAACGAGGATTCTCCCGAATTTTTTTACTCTATTTCACAAAATCTCATGGATATATCGTATGACAATCCTGAGTTGCTCATGGGAGGTGACTTTAATCTGGTAATGGACAGCCTTCTGGATAGATCCAATGGCAGACTGGAGCCCCATTGCAGAGCGCAGCAGGCACTACAAGATCTAATTTCTCTGCTTCAGCTGTCTGATGTGTAGAGGGTATTGAATCCTTCAATAAAAGATTTCTCCTTTTTCTCTGCACCCTGCCAAATGGCTAGTAGGTTGGATTATTGGCTCACTTCTCCTAACATCTCTAAGGCCACCTGTGGGGTAGTTATTTCCAAAATATATGTCTCCGATCGTGCCCTTGTCCCCCTTACTTTCATACCCGCTCTAAAAATCTCCAAATCACTACTGTGGAGGTTGGATCCCCTCCTGCTGTATGATAAGGACTTCACCCAGTGGCTTCAAGTGGCTTCAGAAGAATTTTTCCTTCACAATCCCCCTTCTTCTGCCTTAGCTGCAAGTACTTGGGAGGCCTACAAGGCTACTATTAGGGGAGGAATCATTAGCTTCCGCTCATATAGGCGGAAGATGAGGGACCAGGAACGTCTCCTGCTAGAGAACACTTTAAAAGATATGGAGGCTAAGTATAAAGCGAAGCCCTCAGTGCTGCAGACACCGACAGTATTAACCACTCTGGCTGCCACTCGTATAAAAATCAATACGCTGGTCAGCAGAAAAGACGAGCTCTATATTCACAGAACCCAGCACTGTTAGCAAGCTGAGGGTGAAAAGGCTAACAAGTTGCTGGCCAACAGGCTAAAATGAAGACAAGCTGAAAGAGTTATCACCAGCCTAATGGATGGGTCAGGGAAGCTCTCAATGAACCCTACCTCTATTAATAACACTATGACTGAGTTCTATAAAATTCTTTACCCTTCCCATGGTTGTTGGGACGGTGAGTCTTACACTCAATTTATTGAGCCGTTGCCTCTCGCTAAGCTTTCTGACTCACAGAAAGCCACACTAGACCTACCCATAACAGAGGCAGAAATTGGCAGAGCCATTACTGAGCTGGCTCCTTATAAAGCACCTGGGGGGGAGATCACGTGATGCAGAGTGCTGAGTAAAGGCCCCTCCGCTAAGCTCCTGCCTCCTGAATATAAACTCATCATTTAATACTGTTAAATTTTATTTAACTTCCCTGCCTACGAGTTCTCCTTGTCTCTAAACAGCTTGTGCTCCTGTTTCTGGTATCTGTGTGGTAAATGGAGGCTTATATGAAGAAAGCCCCTCAGAAACATACCCCCAGCCACTCCTGAGAAGGCCTCAAAGAAATCCCGAGCCTCAAGTGGCCCAGACAAACCAGAACCTTCGTGTCAAGCTGGGGACCAAGAACCCTTAACATGTAACAGATTCTTGGAGTAATTTAAACCATTCCAGGAAGAGATGAAAGATATGGCAATCGACCTGAAATCCCTCTCCAGAAAGTTAGAGGAAGTCTCCACGACAATATCGGACAACACGGCCCAAATAATTTCAATCGAGAGAAAACTGGAAAGTCTGGATCCTGAGCTCCTAGTAACGAAACAAAAGCTATCTCGTCTAGAAGCAAAACTCGAAGATTTGGAAGGCCGTCGTCGGAGAAATAATGTGGTAATTCTCGGGCTCCACAAAGGGGAAGAAGACCAGAATATCGTAGTCTTTGTCCAGAAGCTGGTAGAAAGGGTCCCTGACCCCCTCTCCCTTTGGCCCAACATATATGATAGAACGGGCCCACCAGTCTTAGCGACCAAAACCCCCACCTAATGCATCTCCTCGCCCCATCATGAGCCGCTTTCTGAACTACCTAGAAAAGCAGCATTTCCTACAGAAAGTTAAGGCCCTGCAAGAAGTCAGATGGAAGAAGGTGAAGCTGAGAATTGTTCAAGACATCCCTGGCTCGGTCCGATTGAAATGGAAAGCCTTCCACCCGATTGTATCTTAAGATTATAGTGGCAGGATTAAAGTTCTGGATGGGGTATCCAGCGAAGTTACAAGTCTCAGTAAATGGCTCATGGCTCAATTTTGAGGATCTTGAAGTTGCGTTACTAAGCCTTAAGTCAGCATTGCCAGATCTATTCTGGACGACCTGAAAGGGCCTCCTGACCTTTGGGTTTCACTGGGAACTTCTGAGTGAACTGTTACTTAATTTTTTGTGTGGACAATGCTCTTTCTAAAGACGGAATTCAATTAAGTTTATGCTCTCTAATGGAACTGGGCTACTAGTAGACAGCCTGTCTTTACTTTCTTCAGGCCCTGGCCTGTTGGAGGAATGGTGCTTCAGGGAGAGTCCTTGGGGGGGGGCTCCCGGAGGGTTTTTTTTTTCCTGACTGCATCCGAGATAATGTTGCTTGTTTAGTTTCTAGGGGGGGCACACAGGGGAAGGTTCTGGGTTATGCCTTCTGATCAGGTTTTATATGTTGGGATTTCAGATCGAGCGGTTCCGGGCTTTCAGGGTGCCTCTGGCAGGTGGGCTAGATTAGGTTACGACCACGAGAGCGCGCGGTTCGCCCATGTAATGCAGGTCTGGTCATTTTGCCTCGAGAGGAACTGTTTTTAACTGCTATGTCATCCTGGTTTTGCGGGGGGAGGGTTCGGAATTAGGGGTCAGCAACCCCTGGGTAGTTACTCCCTTTGTTTTCCCATTTCTGGATCCTGGTTCATGTCTCATCCGGTTTTTGCCTTCTCATGTTCTCATCTCAATATTGGGCTCACCCCTCCGTGTCAGTTTTTTCCCTGGATCTGGTTCACGAGGTAGTTCCCCATGGGGAACAAGCATTTTTCAACTCCCTCTCTGGACTCTTGTGGTAACCTGTCATATTCACATGTATGTCATCCAGTTTCATTTTCCTCTCTCGATAACTAGTGGATCTGCTAACAATTGTTCACAGGCCCTGGAAGCCCGAGACCACTCGTTAGACATTATGTCCTCATTAATGCAGTTTATTAACTGCTTCGTATCTCGAGATACTAGGATGATCATTAACAGGGGATATGTTTGGGGGGCGGGAGGGGGAGGATATGATCCAGTGCTGTGCTAAGCATTGCTTGTGACAGTTTGGGGGTTGGGAAGGGGAGGGCTACGTGTTCTTGTTGGGGGGGCTGGGGGTGTATTGGAGGGTTTAAATTCGGGTTCTTGGTGGGGGGGCTGGAGTGGTAGGAGGGCCTTACAGCAGCAATGGGTGGGGTTAGATTATTTGTGCTATACACCCTGAGTGCAGGGCCGAACCTATCATTCTTAGTAGTCTTTAGTAGATGGCCAAGGAGGTGACTTTTGCAACGTGGAACGTCAAGGGGATCAGGAAAAAATCTAAACAATACCAGGTTTTCAAACATTTAAGTCTACTACACACTTAGGTTACATTTCTACAGGAATCGCACCTATTAGAAGTGGACGCCTTCCAAGTGAGGAGGCAACAAGTGGGGATGGTGTATGAGGTGCAAGGCTCCTCAAACAGCTGTGGAGTTATGATCATTATTAACAGGGGCATTCCCTTCATTTCAACTCATATTATCAGGGATCCTGAGGGTAGGTTCGTTTTAGTTATAGGTACTCTCTGGTCGATACCTCTGCTATTGGGCAGCATATATGGTCCTAATGCAGATGATCCAGCCTACTGCATGAGACTCATAAATGTAATCCTGCCTTTCCTTCCCATAGGGATTATCCTGGGGGGCAACTTTAACCAAGTTTTAGACCCAAACCTTGACAGGTCAGGTGGTGCATCGAGTCTCCCCAGGTCAGAGGGCTTTGAGACCTACTGGATCATCACGAGGCTCTGTGATGTCTGGCGTGTCCTAAATCCTGATTCCAAGGAGTTCACATACAGGTCCTTGGCACCACGGCTCACAGTCCCGTATTGACTACATATTCATTTCTCAGACTCTCCTGCCTGGGGTTAGATCCTCATCGATACAGCCTGACCCTGTCTCTAACCACTCTTTGGTGCTGTGTGATCTGACAATCCAGGATGTGTCAAAGAGAGAAACAAGATGGCAGCTTAACAACCAACTGCTTAAAGACTCTAATTATTGTAATACCATAAGGGAGCACATTGAGGCCTTTTTTTTGTCCAACCCTTTAAATAGTGCAAAACCAGATATTATATGGGGGGTTTTCAAGGCTTACATGAGAGGCGTTCTTATTAGCCTCTCAGTGGCTAGGAAAAGAGCTAGGGAAAGAAAATTATTGTTCTTGTTATCCCAAATTCGAGTTCTCAAAGCCAATGTCTCGGCTAACTCTCTAGAAGAGGATAAGGTGAAGCTCCTAGGGTTGAGAGACAAATATTTAGAATTACTCAGGGAAAAGGCGGAGTTAGCTATCATATACACTAAAGCTAGTTATACCGATCAAGGAGAGAAGGCAGGGTGCCTTTTGTCTCTCCGTATTAAACAATAAGAATCAGCAAGATTTAACTCTTCCATCAGGGCATCTGTAGATAGGTCTTTGAAAACATCTCCCACTGAGATAGTTCAAGAGTTCGCAGCATACTACAAAATGCTGTACGGGGACATGGAGCACCCCCAGTCCTGTAAGCGTAGAGAAATATCTGACGGATTCACATCTGCCCTCCTTCCCTGTATATTACATAGACTCTCTGGTCTCTCCTATAACTCAGGAGGAAATCGCCAAGGTTATTATTGGTTTACCCTTGGATAAAACTCCTGGGCCTGATGGATTTTCTTCCCTTTTCTATAAAACATTTCAAGAACTTTTATTACCAATACTTAATAGATTATTTCAGCACATCCTATCTGGGATGGAGGTGGACTGCCATCTCTTTATCTCTTTGAAGCCTTGATAGTACTTCTCCCCAAGCCAGACAAGGACCCTGAGCTCGTTCAGAGCTATAGGCCTGTATCCCTCCTAAATCAGGATATTAAGATCCTCTCAAAGATTTTAGCTAATAGATTATCCATGGTGCTCCCTGATTTAATAGGTACGAATCATGTAGGTTTCATGAAGGGATGCTCTTCAGCAGATCATTTGCGTAAGCTATCCCACGTCTTCTCGGCTGCCAGAGATGCCGACTTCCCTGCATGCTTGGTCTCGTTGGATGCCAAGAAGGCATTTGACCGGGTGACTTGGAGTTTTCTCTTTAAGGTACTGAGTGCCTTTAAATTTCCTCTGGTATTCATATCCTGGGTTGCCGCATTATATAAATCCCCTACAGCAAGAATCTCAGCTAATGGGGCCTTCTCTAACTACTTCCCACTTCATTCAGGTACTAGGCAGGGTTGCCCACTATCACCTCTTTTGTTTAACTTATACCTGGAACCCCTCATTCAAAATATTCTCCATAATATTTCTATACAAGGTATTAGAGTTGGGCATCATGAGATTAAGCTCACTGCTTATGCAGATGATTTGCTGATACATCTCTCCCATCTGGTTTCTTCAATACCACCCTTACTGAATGAAATAGCCAGGTTTAGTGAGCTATCCAATTACAAGTTGATTGCAAGTAAATCCTTATTTTTCCCATTAAACCACAAGGTATTTAAGGATGACATTTGCCCCCTAGGCTTAGGTTGGACTCCTAGAGCAATTAAATACTTGGGCATAAATCAATCCCATAACCCCTTAGTGTGGGTTAAAGATAATCTGGATTCTCTCTCACAGGTTATTATTCACGACCTTGACAGATGGTCTAAACTCCCCATATCATTATGGGGTAGGATTAACATTATTAAGATGAATGTATTTCCTAGAATTTATTACCCTTTATCTCTTCTCAACTCTTTTACTCCCATACGCTGGTTTAAGAAGTTGCACAGTATATTTACCAGATTTATCTGGGATGATAAATATCCCCGTTTGGCCTATCACAAACTAGCTGCCCCAAAATCTGAGGGGGGGCTGAGGATTCCCCATATGGCATTATACTACAGGGCCAGTCATCTAGCAAAATGCCTGAGATGGATATCACCAGGCCCTGAAATTGCACAACCAGTATGGCTTAAGATTGAGCTAGATGTAATTAAATCTAAATGCCTGGACCCCTTAAACTTATTTTACCTCAAACTGTCCCACGTAAAGATGGCTGACTGCATCACAATAGGTATTTCTTTAAGAGTTTACACACAGTTATGTTTATTTCTTCACTATTCCCCTCAGACTGATTTAGCTCAGTCTATTTGGAATTCCCCATCCTTTACTTTTAATGGAAAGTGGATTCCTTGCAATTGGTTGCCCCAACTAGGTGATGGAAAACTGCTTTCCCTGGTAGATGGGGAAGGGCAGTGGTTGTTCCCACGCTGGATTATAGACAAATTCCTCATTCCAGTCTCATCTCACTTTAAGGTCATGTAGTTAAGATACCTTCTCATTGTAACTCTGGGGAGTTATTCCTCCTCTCAGAAGGTGTCAGCCCTGGTTCCCGAAACCTCCCTATTGTCTGGGTCCCCATGCATACTATCCAAGTTATACAGGGTGTTGTACTACAAAAAATATGGGGACTACTTTGGACCTACTAGCTTCTAGAATTCACTCCTCCCTCAATACCAGTTGGACTGGCAATCCCTATGGAGATCCTGTCATAAGTATGTTTCCCAAGATAGATTGCGTCTCATGCAATACCACATTTTACATAACATGTATTGCACCCCTATTAAATTAAAAAAATGGGGCTTCTCGAACTCTAGTATATGTACTAAGTGCTTACAAGAAGAGGGTACTCTCCTGCATATGTTCTGGTCCTGTCCCAAAGTTTATCCTTATGGAATTCAATTAAGATGTCTCTCAATCCCTTACTGGGCCTACGGGATTATTTTACTCCGGAGGTGTGTCTTCTAGGGGACATGTCTCTGGTTAGTGTTAGAATCAGGAAATACCATATTTCCATGGTTGCTCTCTCAGTTAAGAAACTCATTCTACATCATTGGAAGGACCAATCTGCTCCTTCTTTCCAGGAATGATTACATGAAATCATTGCTAATCTTCATACAGAGAGGGCAATTGCAAGTCTTCATAATAGACTAGCAGCATATGGTAAGATATGGGATCCCCTCCATTCCTTACTCTTGTTGTCTCATTGAGGTTCATATCACACCTTGGTATTACTCACATGTCCAACAGAATTACACACTGCATTTTAGGGCGATATTGTCTTGTTGCTGCTGTAAGGTGGGGTGGGGTGGGAGGGGTGGGTTGGTTGGGCAGTTCTTACTGTGTACGTGCTACGTTACATCTTGATTTGCTGTAACTGCCCTTTATAAAGGAAATTTATTAATAAAGTTTATATTATAAAGCACCTGGGTGGATGGTTTTTCAGTGGATTTTTGCAAACTGGTTCAGCCTTTGATTACAGCCCCCCTGGCGAACATGTTGAATGAGGCACACTCGTGTGGGCAGCTCCCTCCTACCCTATCTGAGACAATAATTACCATACTACCAAAAGAGGGTAAAGATCTCTCCCTCCCCTCCAGTTACAGGCCTATTTCTTTAATCAATACTGATGCCAAGATTCTGACCAAGGTTTTGGACACTAGACTGGAGGATTTCCTTTCAGAGATTATTCACCCTTCGCAGGTGAGGTTTGGTAAGGGTCAAATCAGCTCAGATCATATCCAGGCCCTAGTACCCTTAATACAGATAGCGGCCTCCCTCTCCACCCCAGCAGCAGCAGTTACAATTGACTTTGAGAAGGCCTTTGACATGGTATGCTGGGAATATTTATTCACTGTCATGAACACTTTTAACTTTGGCCCGTACTTTACCACTTGGATAAAGACTCTTTATGCTTGCCCTATTGCCAGGGTCCTTACCAATAATGTCCTCTCTGAGCCATTTTGTCTACAGAGAGGGACCAGACAAGGATGCCCATTATCTCCCCTACTCTTTGTTTTAGCTATTGAACCCCTTGTGGCATCCCTCAGAAATCACCATCATATACATGGACTTCAGGTTAATGACAAAAGTTATATCACTAAGTTGTATGCTGATCCTGACCCATGACCTACCATACAGACTACCACACATGCTTTCTACATTACAAACATTCTATAAAATCTCAGGCTTGAACATCAATCTAGCAAGGTCTGAAATCTTCCCTCTTAATGCTCTTACTACATCGGCCGTTGTGGATTCCCAAGGTCTGGCCTGGGCAAGATACGAAATAACATAGCTGGGCATTAGGCTTACCTCCAAACTCTCGTCCTTAATGGACATAAACTTTAAACCCCTAATGGCCAAACTACAGTCTGCCATGAACAGATGGTCTCATTTGCACCTCTCCCTGGCAGGCAAGATTGCAGCAATCAAAATGCTGCTTGCCCCTAGAGTATACCACCTACTATCCCATATTCCCTTTCTTCTTTCCGATGCATGGAATCAAAAGCTGAACACTCTGATCAGCTCCTTTTTATGGGGTTCGCAGAGACCTAGATTTAGTAGAGCTAAATTGAGGGCTCAAAACCTGAGGGGAGGCTGGAACCTACCTGACTTCTCTCAGTACTCCATAACGTTTATAGTAGCAAAGACCCTAAAGGAGGAGGGTCCCTGTCACTCCATTCACTCTCCGGCATGGTCCCAACTTGAAAGAGATCTCTTGCAGGGCCCTTTGGTTTCTGCACTGGTACCTCACCCCCTTCCAAAGCCGCACAAGGGCTGGCTCTCCATCCATCACGCACATCAAGCCTGGCAAAAATTGGGGCTCCAAACCTCTCAATGCCTTGGCTTGGGAAATCATACCACTCTCTGGAATAACCCCAGCCTCTGTATTAATAAATCTCCTGTGAACTGGGTGGACTGGGCCTCTAAAGGAATACTTTACATTGGTGACTTGAGATCCCCAGAACACTCAGACATGGACTCATTCCAGGGTTTGCAAAACAGGTATGGCCTCCCCCACAGTGATTTTTGGAAGTACCTTCAGATGAGAAGCCTATACCAGTCTTGGGTTAAGAAAAGATGCACCTTTGTCACTTGTATAAAATGTAAAGTTGTTAAACCCTCTCTTCCTATAGATGACTGGATTATGCATTCCAAAGGTAGGGCTGGTCTTATACAGAGATTTCAAAGAGATAGTGCTCCCAACCCCTCTCTGCTAGCCAAAACCAAGTGGGCCACCACATTACAGATCACCATTACTGATCTACAATGGCGACAGTGCTGGTTGAGAACTCACCAGGCCTGCTGTATTCCCCAAAGCCTTCTTTTACAGAAAAAAATACTGTACCTCTGGTACTATACCCCATCCCAACTAAACAAGATGGGTCTTCTCTCCTCTGACTGCTGTTGGAGATGTGAGGCCCCAGACGCGGATCTGCTTCACATCCTGTGGTCATGTACTCCTTAGAAGTCCTATTGGGAGGCAGTAATCCTACATTGTTCCCTTATCTTAAAGACGTCCTTTCCAGCAGATCCTGGTCTTTGGCTATTAGGCCTTATACCCGAGGTTCTCACTCTCTCCAAAGCCTCTACACTGTGGCTCATACAGGCCTCGGTAGAATGTAAGCGTCTTATCATACGTCGCTGGAGATCCCTAGAGGTTCCATCCCTGGTAGAGTGGTTCAGTGCCATAGAAAGATTGGCCACCCTGACCAGGATATCTTGTGTTAAAAACCAGTGTTATAACAAGTTTGAAGCACTTTGGGCCCCTTATTTAACCTATGTTGACCACAGTAACCATGCCTTGCCCTCCAGATATTCGAAGGACAAACTGAAACCCCCATGACCACCCTAGTAGTAATGGTTGATTAATTGTTAAAAGACTGCAATGGCTTTTCTTTATAGCTATCTTTAGTGTCCCCCCTCCAGATGGTCATACCGGTCACCCCCAAAAGCAAGTTCCTACACCTTATGTGAAGATGCTCTGTCGTTCTTGAGCCCGCCTTTTTAAAGTGAGTAAATACCTTTCTCTGGATTTTCTTAGTATACCCATGGTAGGATTTTCCAGGATTAATGATGCTTCACAGTTAATACTTTGTTAAACCAGTTGTAATACATGTACACCAGCATGATATGCTTGTTGTATGGTGCCTTGGCTGTTTGTATTAAGTGGCATGTTTGTAACCACTTTGTCAGTCAGTTGGTCTAATGATTCTACATATGTAATAATCTGAAATCTCCTAATAAAAAGATTAACTGCAAAAAGATTTTCAAAATTGGCATTTTTCCACACCTCCTTTTGAACAGTAAAGCTATCATTTCGCATATCCTGGCCGAAATGTGTTTTTGCATGTCTGGCACAGAATAACGCAGCCTCTGTGTGAAATCAGTTTTCGGGACAGTTTGAGGAAATGACGGTGACACTGTTCATGAACAGAAGTCCTAAAATGCCTAAGTTGAAAATTTGGTGATGAAATTCCATAAAATGACTGTGTTACAAGTGTGCGTTACGCAGTTTCCATGCACCCTTGTACCTTCGCAAATTTGCAATATTTTCTTGACAGATTTTCAACACTGACATTTTTTCACACCTCCTTATGAACAGTACAGCTGCCATTTTTCACATCCTGCCCTAAATGTGTTTTCACATCTGTGGCACACAATGGCGTGGCCACTGTATGAAATCAATGTTTCGGACAAATTAACAAAATCACAGTGCCACTGTCCATGACGGGACATCCCAAAATGTCTATGTTAAACATGTGGTCAAAAAAATCCCAAAAATAATTGGTTTACGGATGTGTGTTGCACAGTTTCTATGCATGCTCACAACTTCACCAATATTTCATATTTTCACTCCAGATTTTCAATGTTGTCATTTTTTCACATCTCCTCATGAGCAATACAGTTGTCATTTTCCACATATTGCAAAAAATGTGTTTTTGTCCCTGTGTCGCCAAATGGCATAGCCACTGTGAAAAACCACCTTTCAGCTAACAAACTGATAGTGTCACTTTTCATGAGGTGGGCGCACAAACAGCCCATGTTGAAAATTTGGAGTGAAAATACCAACACACGCCTACAGTGTTAGGGTTTCCAACTGTAGCACCCCACCCTGTAGAGATTGACAGGCATCAGGGGTGTGACTTGGGATCATCAGCTGTAATGCTCACGCCATTCCACCTCAACCCCCACCCCTACCCTGCAACCAGTGACAGGCATCGTGGTGTGCCTTGCACTGTTCAGCCACAAAGTTCACCCGATTCTCCTATACTGCACTCATCTCAGCGTATTTCCTTATGGAATGGGGTAAGTATAACACCCGAAGACCCCAAAGCACACCACTGCACTTGTCAGTGTCAACAGGGTAGGGTGAGGTACAATGGCATGAGCCTTATAGCTGATGACCCAAAGGCACACCCCAATGCCTGTCGGTCTCTACAGGGTAGGGGTGGGGTTGGCGTCACTTCTGTACTTCACTGCCATTCCTATTATGTGCCTCTAACTCCGGCACTACCAATGCCAATGCCAGTGTGACAACATTCAGCATTGACAAATTCTTGTTGTATTCTGTTACTGTTTCTTTCCCCACCACCTCCAATGGGAGACTGTTCCATGCATTCACCACCATTTACATAGAAACATAGAATTTGACGGCAGATAAGGACTGCTTGACTTATGTCTGTCCCATGCATTCTTGAATTCCCCCACTGTTTTTGACTCTACGACCTCCACAGGAAGGCCGTTCCATGCATCTACTATCCTCTCCATGAAAAAATACTTCCTCACATTACCTCTGACCCGTCCCCCCATCTTCAAATTATGCCCTTTTGTTCTTGCACATCTCTTTCTCTAAACAATGCTACCCTCTTGGACTTTGGTGATTCCCTTGAGGTACTTGAAAGTTTCTATCATTTCTCCCCTCTCCCTACTTTCCTCAAAGTGTATACATATTAAGCTCCTTTAGTCTCTCTTCATATGTCTTCTGGTGCAGACCCTGCACCATTTTAGTTTCCCTCCTCTGGACAGCTTCCATTCTGTCTTTGTCCTTGCAAAGATGGGGTCTTCAGAACTGCATGCAGTACTCCAGATGGGGTCTCACCAGCTGTCTGTACAGAGGGATAACAACTTCCTGTTTTCTACTGGTGATGCCTCTCTCTGTGCATCCCAGTATCCCCCCAGCCCTCCTTACTGCCTTCTCACATTGCTTGCCTACCTTTAGGTAATCTGATATAATTACCCCCAAGTCCCTTTCCATTTTTGTTGTTGTTAGTATCTCATCCCCCATTGTGTACTCTTCCCCAGGGTTTTTGCTTCCCAGGTGCATTACTTTGCACTTCTTTGCATTGAATTTAATCTTCCATACATTTGACCATTCCTCAAACCTTGCCAAGTCCCTTCTCATTCTTTCCACCCCACCTTGCATATCAACCCTGTTGCAGATCTTTGTGTCATCTGCAAAGAGGCATACTTTTTCTTCCAGTCCCTCCACAATGTCACTTATAAAGACATTAAAGAGTACCGGTTCCAGTACTGAAACCTGCAGTACCCCGCTAGTAATCCACCTTTCTTCAGAGTGGATTCCATTTACTATTACCCTCTGCATCCTGTTGTCCAGCCAATTTTTTACCCAGGCTACCACCTTGGGATCCACTCTAAGGCTGGCTAACTTGTATATTAATCTTTTGTGTGGGACTGTTTCAAATGCCTTGTTAAAGTCTAGGTAGGCCCTGTCCACAGCCCTTCCCTGGTCTACTACTTTGGTCACCCAGTCAAAGAAATCTATCAGATTTGTCTGACATGACCTTCCGCTGTGAATCCATGCTGCCTTGGGTCCTGTGCCCTGCTGGCCTCTAGGAACTCAATAATTCTTTCCTTCAGAAGTAATTCCATCATTTTCCCTACCACTGAGATTAAACTAACAGGTCTGTAGTTTCCTGCCTCTGCCATGCTCCCACTTTTGTGAAGTGGAATCACATCCACCCTCCTCCAGTCCTCAAGTACCACCCCATTCTCCCATGATTTGTTAAAGAGGGTAGTCAGTGGTGTCACTAGTTTTCTCCTTAGTTCTTTCAGAATTCTGGGGTGAATACCATCAGGCCCCATTGCTTTGTCCACCTTCAGTTTTAAGAGTTCTTTCAGAACCCTTTCTTCTGTGAATGGACTGGTATCAACCTCCCTATCCAGAGTGTCTCTATTGTTTGGTTTAGGTACCTCCCCCTCTTCTTCTTTTGGGAATACTGAGCAGAAGTATTCGTTCAGTATCCCTGCTTTTTGACTGTCATACTCTGCCCACATTCCCTTCCCTTTATTATGTCTCAGTATCCCTCCCTTGGACTTTCTTCGCTCTCTAATGTACCTATAAAAGGTTTTATCCCCTTCTTAACAGAGTTGGCTATCTTTTCCTCAGTTTAAACCTTTGCTCTTCTGACTGCGTTCCCTGCCTCCTTCTGCTTGAACTGATATAGTTTTCTGTCCTGTTCCTTCTGTGTTTACTTATATTTCCTGAATGCTATTGTAACCCCTAGGTGGCACTATCCCAAGGGATACTACCCCTGCCTGCGTGACCAAGTGAAGGTTGAGGGGTCTGAGTACTGAAACGGGTGCCTCCACCCGGAGGACAGGGTTAGTGGTAGCGTAGTTGACCTAGGTACAGCCCTCCAGGACACTGTTACCCCCATCGTTTCCCTCTAATGACCCAACTGGTTCACAAAATACACAATTGCAATTAACACCTGACAGCAATTTTAACCCCACACTTGTTGCACTTGCCATCAGGACTGGTTCAGCTGGCTTGACCATGGAGACCCCCTGTAAAATAAGATTTAGCAAAGCAGCCAACAGTATTTCAATGCTATTCATACAGAGGTACACCACAACCAGTTTAAATGCAAAATGATTTAGATCTGATTTATTCAAAGGGCAGTAACAAGGAAGGGGGCAAAATCTAGTGGTTGATTCAAGATCTGAATAAGTCAGGTTATAAGGCACGCACTTAGAGGTCCTGTAACACAGTCACACACACTCTGGGTACCCAGTTGGAACTATGGCTAGCCTGAAGTGTTGCCCGGTGTAGGCTGGCATTGCAGCTGATTGGGGCCCTGTGATGGAAAGAAAACATGCATGCACCTTAACCCACAATTTGTAATCAGCAGTGGAATGGCTCGGTCCCAAAATGATTAGCAACAACAATTAAATCAGCTGACACACACTGATTTGAGCATTGTTGCAGGGAGCTGCCCTGGTGTTTACTCACACTACCCAGTACAAGATGCAGGTTGGACAGAATGGAGACCTCTGGATGGCCAGGAGAAGCAGAGCCCACATGAAGCACCGTGGTGCCGATCCTGTTCGTTGGTGTTGAGCAGGGAGCCGAATCCCCAGGTGGGTCTCTCATTGGTTGTTTCTCTGTGGCGTGAGCGGCTGTCTGGGCCAAGATGGCAAGGCCCAGACCAGGTGATCAGTTCAGAAACAGTCCAGTAATAGCTGGATACAGCTTTCAGCAAGCGTGACATGTTCAAGCAGTGGGGAACCAAAACGCAATCCACTATCAGCACAATTATAGTAAAGGCCAGGTAAATACCACAGTTTGGAAAACAGTCCAGTTGCAATTCAGTGTCTCTGTGCAAGCCGTACACTCTGCGGCAGTCTCAAGTCCTGACAGGCAGATCGCACTGAGGCAAATCTTTGGTCCACTTCAGGAAAATTCAAGTTTGTCACAAATAGGTTCCGATTGCAAAAGCTGCACATTTGGATAAAGTCCAATCTCAGGCTCAAAGTCTTGTCTCTTTCAACTGTAACTCCAGACTGACTCTCTGCTGCAGGCAGCACCGGGACTTCCTTCTGATCCAAAAGGGTTCGGTTGGTTGATCCATCTGTCTGTCAAAGCAAGGGCTCCCCATCCAGGTCCATTGAGGCACCAAAGTGTAAAAACTACAATTCCTACAGAAGTTCATTCCCACAAGACCCCTGGGGACAGACTCCATTTTAGGGTCCCCAAAAGTACCGATTCGTCCCAATAAGCAGTCCAGAACCAAAATGATGGTGGTGATAAACAGAAATGTCCATGCTGCAAAAGAAGGCAGGTTAGACAATCTACAGTATCTTTACTATTAAAGCAGATAATCAGCTAAGTCACAGATCCCTGTAGGGCTCCCTCTGCGCAATTAGTGATGGCAGAATGGAGCGATAAAACTGCAGCCCGGGCAGGACTCGAGCCTGAAACTACTCGGCTCCTACCCAGATAGATTATACACCACAAAATTCGCAGCTCTTAAAGAGACAGGCACGGAGGCTAACAGGGCACTCACATGCAAACACTGTTACCTTGCCAGGACACAAAACGCTAGCATGGCAGTGGGTATTTAGGCAAGCCCTAGGAAGACTTTTTGGGAACCTCCATTTGTAGGAAGGTTACACCATCCTTTTTTCCTTAACCTAACCTATTAAAAACCTATTTATTTGAAAAGGCTTTCGGGGATAATGTTCAGATCTGGGATTGCTCCCCTTATTTTATATTTTATTAGAATTGATGATTTACATTGTATACATGCTTTGATCTGTGGAAAAGTGCTTTAAAAAATAATTTTGGACTTGACACCTCTTTTGAGAACAATAGTGGCTTTTTCTTTCATTATGTTTTGTTGATTTGCTTTACACAAAGGCTTGTTGCCTCTGTGTTGGCAGTTTTGATTTTTCTCCATTGTTCCTCCACCCCTCCTTCTTGCCAGTTTGCTAGTGATTTTCTGAGGCACTCTCCCATTTTGCCAAAGTCAGCCCTTTCAGTGAAGAAGTACTTTCTCATGTTTCCCCTGCGTCTACCCCTTCCAGCTAACGTGCTAACATACTAACATGCCAGCAGAGTAGGCCTAATGGCCTATCGAGTCTGCTCGAAAATTAGCACCCGGTCAGAAAACCATTGCTACCCTCCCCACCTCCCCCGTAAATCCCCCCAACCCATCCCCCATCAGAGTTACACCTCCAGGTCAGGCATTACTCAGTTTTACCTTCCCCTTATACCTGTCCCAGCCCCTCTTGAATCCCTCCACTGTATTAATAGCCACTAGTTACACAGGCAGTGTGTTTCAGGGGTCCACCACCCTCTCAGTGAAGTAGCATCTCCTAGTCTCCCCCCGATCCTCCCGTCAAACAGCCTCATGGAGTGCTCCTGGTGGCTCCCTCCTCCCTTAGCTTGAACACCCTATTTAGGCTGACCCTATTTACTCCCTTTAGATATTTAAAGAACTCGATCATATACCCTCTGTCCCTTCTCTTCTCCAGGGAGTACAAGTTGAGCTCATCAAGTCTCTCCTCATATGATCTTTCCCCAAGACTCTGTATCATCCTGGTTGCCCTCCTCTGGACCCTCTTGAGAAGTGCAATATCTTTTTTCAAGTATGGATGCCAAAACTGCATGCAGTACTCTAGGTGCGGTCTAACCAGGCAGTTATACAGAGGTAGAAGCACCTCCTGTCTACTCGAGGTTATCCCCCTGGTGATGCACACAAGTATTTTATTTGCTTTAGCCACAGCCCTCCTACACTGCTCAGAGTTTTTCATTTTGGCATTCACAACCACCCCAAAATCCTTTTCCCCTCCTGAAACCTGTAGTTTCTCCTAACCCCAAAAAGTACTCATGAGCTGGGTTCCTAAGCTCCAAGAAGAGAACACTGCATTTCTTGGCATTAAACCTCAGTTTCTAGGTGCGTAACCACCACTCCAGAGTCTCCAGGTCCACTGGCTGTAGGGCTGTTTTAGTCTCCTCCCCATCCACCACCGCCCCAACTTTGAGTCAATGGCAAAGATGCTCACAGAAACATAGAAACATAGACTTTGACAGCAGATAAGGACCGCTTGAACCACCTAGTTTTCCCATTTCCCTACCTACAGGATATGCTGCAGATCCTAATTAACCAACAGCCTATTTCTTCCTACCTCCCACAAGAATTGCCTTATGGCTGTCCCATGCATTCTTGAATTCCCCCACTGTTTTTGACCCCACAACCTCTTCAGGAAGGCCATTCCATGTGTCCATCACCCTCTCAGTGAAACAATAATGCTTCCTCACATTACCCCTGAGCCGTCCCTTTATTTTTTTTTTTGGTTCAACCAGGAGAGACACACTAAGCTGAAAGCTTGTTTACAGGTGCGAACAGGAAGCACGAGGAAGTTAAGTGACTTGCTCAGGGTCACAAAATATGCCAGTGGGGGCTTGGGATTCAAACCCAGGTCTCCAGGTTTGCAGCTCAGAGCCATAAACCACTGCGCTATACTGCCTCCTAAATTGTGTCTCCTTGTTCTTGCGCATCTCTTTTTCTGAAAGATGCTACCCTCTTGGACTTTGTTGATTCCCTTGAGGTACTTTAAAGTTTCTATCATGTCCCCCCTCCCTCCTTTCCTCAAGGATACACATATTAAGCTCCCTTAGTCTCTCCTCGTATGTCTTCTGTTGCAGACCCTGCACCATTTTAGTTGCCCTCCTCTGGACTGTCTCCATCCTGTCTACGTTCTTGCAGAGATGGGGTCTCCAGAACTGGACACAGTACTCCAGCTAGGGTCTGACCAACTGTCTACACAGAGGGGTAACAACTTTCTGTTTTCTACTAGTGATGCCTCTCCCTATACATTCTAGTATCCCCAAAGCCATCCCTACTTCCTTCTCACATTGCTTGCTAACCTTTAGGTCATCTGATATGATTACCCCCAGGTCACTTTCCATTTTTATGTTGGCTTGCGTGTGTGCACCAGTCATCATATTGCATTAGTAGCGGATTTGGAGGTGTGGTCATTGTCGGTGAATGCAGGGCATGCATCAATAGGTGCGTCCCTCATTCCCCAATAAGTCAGCATGCAGGCACCACACCAACAATACTTAATGAGGTGAGCACATCTGAGAAAAGGTCTGCTGCAATGAGAGCCAAGGTCCTCATGCAGTGGCACCAGAACATGCCTCCTGACATGCCCTTGCTGGTGAAGCACTTTCCTAAACATGGCTGCACTGACTGCCGCAGCCACTTCATTTGCCGATGGGGAGCCCACTCCCTGTCGGCATGACACCCCCTCCCATTCCAAGTGTGTGCTGAGGGGGTGCCCAATCCTCCTCGGCATCATGTGCCCCCCCAACAGTCTTTACTTGCCAACGGGGGGCCCAATCCCCATAAACTTCAGTCCCCCCTGCCTAGATTAGTTTGCCGATGGGGGAGCCCACTCCCTGTCAGCATAATGTCCCCAGTCTCTGATGTGTGCTGTGTGCCGAGAGGGTGCCCAATCCTTCTCGGCATCATGTGCACCCCCCACCCATTTCTGTGCTGATGGGGACCCAATCCCCATCGGCTGTGGTCCCCTTCCCCATTATGCAGGTGGTACACTGGGAGCCCACCCCAGTGTACTAAATAAACATCTGCAAAAAAATAAAACTGACCCTCATTGTTTTTTTACTTGTAAAAGAAGAAAATGGTCCCTCGCTGCTTTCCTGCCCCACCCCCAACCCATGCCCACCCTCTGTGTGACCCTGCCTCATCACACCCCCTCACCCAATACTTCACCTCTGGAGTCTGGCGCGATGATCCTCGGTGGACTAGGAACATGTCTGCACTCTTCAAAGCCTACCGTGAACTGAAGAAATGCCGGTAAACTGTATAAT
The DNA here is from genome assembly GCA_016271365.2 of Neoceratodus forsteri. Taxonomy (NCBI): domain Eukaryota; kingdom Metazoa; phylum Chordata; order Ceratodontiformes; family Ceratodontidae; genus Neoceratodus; species Neoceratodus forsteri. The sequence goes on from CM057450.1 coordinate 1,087,812,484, forward strand.
GGCATAAATAGTTTTTTTTTTCAATTTTGGTGCATATCTCGCCCATTTTTGGGAATTGTGGCAAAAAAATTTCAACATGGGGTTATTGGGACCCCTCTTCATGAATTCAGTCACTGTCATGGCATTATTCAGTCCCGAAGGTGATTTCACAGTCACTGCGCAGAATCACCTTTTGGGACCAGTTAATGAAACGACAGTGCCACTGTTCATGAGGTGGGCTCTCAAAAAGCCAATGTTGCAACTTTGGTGAAAAAAAATCCCCAAAATGGCTGTTTTATGAGCATGAATTGCACAGTTTCCACGCATGCTCGTAACTTCATGAATCTGTAATATTTTCACTCCAGATTTTCAAAATTGGCATTTTACCACACCTCCTTATGAACAGTACAGCTGTCATTTTACATATCCTGGCCGAAATGTATTTTCGCATGTCCGGGGCAGAATAGCACGACTGCTGTGCAAAATCACTTTTTGCGACAGTTTGAGAAAATAACGATTATACTGTTCATAAGCAGAGGTCCTAAAATGCCTATATTGAAAGTTTGGTGATGAAAGTCCATAAAATAATTGTGATACAAGCATGCGTTGCGCAGTTTCCACGCACCCTTGTACCTTCACAAATTTGCAATGTTTTCATGCCAGATTTTCAACACTGGCATTTTTTCACACCTCCTTATGAACAGTTGAGCTGTCATTTTTCACATCCTGCCCAAAATGTGTTTTCGCACCTGTGGCTCACATTGGCGTGGTCACTGTGGGAAATCAACTTTTGGGACAGATTAACAAAATCACAGTGCCACTGTTCATGAGGGGAGGTCCCAAAATGCCTATGTTGAAAATGTGGTTAAAACAATCCCCAAAATAATTGGGTTACTGCCGTGCGTTGCGCAGTTTCTATGCATGCTCATCACTTCACCAATTTTTCAGATTTTCACTCCAGATTTTCAACGTTGTCATTTTTTTTACACCTCCTCATGAACAATACAGTTGTCATTTTTCACATCCTTCCCAAAATGTGTTTCTGTACCTGTGGCGCCAAATGGCACAGTCGCTGTGCAAAATTACCATTTGGCTAACAAACTGATAGTGCTGCTCTTCATGAGGTGGGGTCACAAAAAGTCCATGTTGATAATTTGGAGTGAAAATACCAACACATGCCTATGGTGTTAGGGTTTCCAGCTGCATCACCCCACCCTGTAGAGACTGACAGGCTTCAGGGGTGTGACTTGGGATCATCAGCTGTAATGCACCCACCATTCCACCCCCACCCAGCAACCAGCGACAGGCATCGAGGTGTGTCATGGAGTGTTTGGCTCCAAAGTTCACCCCATTATACTACACTGCACCCACCTCAGCATATTTCCTTATAGAATCTGGTAAGTATAAGGCCAAAAGACCCCAAAGCACACCACAACACTTGTCAATGTCTACAGGGTAGGGTGAGATAAAATGGCATGAGCGTTACAGCTGATGACCCAAAGACACACCCCAACGCCTATCAGTCTCTGCAGGGTGGGGGTGGGGTTGGTGTCACTTCAATATTTCACTGCCATTCCTATTATGCATCTCTAACTCATGCACTACCGATGCCAATGCCAGCGAGACAACATTCGGCATTGACAAATGCTTGTTGTTGTTGTTACCACCACCCCCCCCCTTGTGTACTCTTTAACCTTGGATTTTGTTTCCCAGGTGCATTGCTTTGCACTTCTTTGCATTGAATCCAAGCTGCTATACTTCTGACCATTTCTCCATCCTTGCCAAGTCCCTTCTCATCCTTTCCACCCCCCCCTTGTGTATCAACCCTGTTGCAGATCTTTGTGTTGTCTGTAAAGAGGCATACTTTTCTTTCCAGTCCCTCTGCAGCGTCACCTATAATCTCACTCCTGATACCATCCTGATGTCTGAGATGTAAGCATTAAACAGGAGTGGGCCCAGCACCAACCCCTGTGGGACCCCCTCTAATTACCCTTCTAAGAGATGATACCTCCCCCCTGACCACTGCCTTCTAAAACTGCCCAGTTAGCAAGTTTCTTATCCATCTAACCATCCTTTCCCTCACCCCCATTCCCCCCAGCTTGTCCAGCAACCCAGGGTGTGGCACCTAATTAAATGCCTTGCTGAAGTCTAGAAAGAAGATAGGCACTGCTTGCCCTCGTCCAGCTCCTTTGTCACCCAATCGTAGAACTCCACAAGATAGTCTGATATGATCTGCCCTGAACGAAGCCATGTTGGTGATCATCCAGATGGCCCCATGTCTCCAGAAACACCTCCAGCCTCACTTTCAAGATGGCCTCCATCATTTTGCCTACCACCAACATCAGGCTGACAGGCCTGTAGTTACCCAGCTCCTCCAGTGAGCCACGTTTGTGGATAGGCATGACATGAGCCATCCTCCAATTCTGAGTCACCAACCCAGTCTGACGGAAGGAGTTGAAAAGGTCTGCCAGAGGTGAACAATGACATCTGCCATCTCCTTTAGCACCCTGGGATCAAGGCCATCGGGACCTGGTGCCTTATCTGTTTTCAGGGACTTAAGGGCTTCCTTCACCCTACCAACTGTAATTTCAACATCTGTGGCCCCCCCTTCTCATTCCTAGCCTGCCTCCCCCATTAGGTGTTGACTCTCCATCATTTCTAGTGAAGACTGAGGAAAAGTATTCATTAAGTACCTCCGCCTGCTCCCCGGCCTCCTCAGCCCACCCACATTCTGACCTTGGCCTGCTAGTCTGCTCCCTTACTTTCCTTCTTTCCCTGATATACCTAAAAAAACCTTTTCCCCACTTCTGATCCCCAGTGCCAACCTCTGCTCCTTCCTCGCCTTGGCCGATCTCACCATCCTGGTTACATTTTTGGATATCATATCATACTCCTCTCTGTCCACGACCCCACATGAATGCTTGTATCATGTATAAGCAGCTCTTTTCTCCCTCACCACCTCTTGAACCTCCTTGGTCCACCAGCTTGGCTTTCTGGCTCTACCAAACTTGTGTTGGACCTTTGTGCAGGCTTTGGTAGCTTCCAGGAGCCCTCTTTTAATAATTTCCCACCTGTTATATGTGTACATGTCTAGTATGATCCCCTCTAAATGCCCCTTGAGGATCCCCTCCATACCCTTAAAGTCTGCATCTCTAAAGTCAATCACCACCGTTTTAGTGTGATTTTCCTTTTCCACCAGGTCTAGGGAAAACCAAACCATGGCATGATCACTCTCCGCTAGTAGGTCCCCTACTACTAGATTCCTAATCAGATCACCATCCAACAGGAACACATCCAGGACACAACCATCCCTCATCGGGTCAGCCACTATTTGGGAAAGGAATGCATCCTGGAAGATGTCCAGCAGGTGCTGCTCCCTAGTCAATGAGGATGCCATAGTTCCCCAATCAACCCTTGGCATGTTAAGATCACCCAGCACCACAGTTCTACCCTCCCCCTGACCACAGTGGTCCTTGAGATTTGCCACCAGGCCTTCCTCAAGTTCTTCTGCTTGCATGGGCAGCCTATAAACCACCCCCCAGATTTATCCTCTTACCCCCAGGCACCTACAAGGTAACCCATAATGCCTCTACATTTCTCTCTGCCCCCCTACCCTGCATATATCGATGCCATTCCCAATGATGAGTGCTACCCCACCTCCCTACCCCTGCCCACAGCCCTGTCCTTCCTGAACACAGTGTACCCCATCAGGTTCAGGTCCCAATCATGCTGAGGAGTGGCCCAAGTTCCGGTAACTGCCGCCACATCCCCCTCCCCTTCAGTTAGCATTGCCTGAAGCTTAGGCATCTTGTTACCCATGCTCCTGGCATTAATCAGGACCACCCTCCATCCCTGCCTCTTGCCCTCACCCATCTCTCCCAACCCTCCACCCCCAAGTTAACTGCATGCTCCCGCTCCTTTGCGCACAGTCGGGTGTCCTGGTTTGGCACCCCTCCCCTTCGCTGGGGGTAGAAAGCTAAGTCCTCTCTTAATGTGCCTACTAGCAGCCGCTTCAATCCCCAGCCCCCCCCCACAAGTTTAAACCCCACCTAGCTTTGATGAACTCGGTCAGTTTTAGTTTCAAAACCTCCTTCCCCCCAAATTTAAGTGGAGCCTATCACTAGCATACAGCTCCTTGTCCACTCAAGTTGCACCCCAGTCCCACATCAACCCATACTCCCTAGCCACACACCATGCTCTGAGCCATTCATTAACCTCCCTGATTTTCTGTTTCCCACACTAGCTCTAGGCACTGGGAGGACCTCCGAAAAAGAGATTGTGCAACCCACAGCATGACACACCCTAGCTAGCTCCCAGAACCTTGCCTGTATCTCCTCCACACTATTTCCCTCTTTGTCATTAGTGCCTAGGACAGGTGCACTAATATGTCAGGGGATCCACCCCATTCCTTCACCAAAGTATAGACCAAGTGCTTGGCCTTGTGCACAGTCAAGCCAGATATACTCTTGACCCTGACAGCACAGCCTTGTCCCACACTCCTCCCATCCCACTTAGTACCCCTGATCATGGAGTCCCCCAACATTAGCACTTTAACCTCCTCCTTCCCCTTGAGCCTACCACCTTCCTCTGCCACCCCCTCTACTCCCACCACCCCTCCATTTTCTTTGGCCACCCCAATGATCTGATTGCCATCGGCTGCCTTTACTCCCCCCATTCCAGCTTTTTCTCCTGTCTGACTGTTCTACTCCTAACCGTCCCACCCCGCCTCACCACTCTGGTCTGTCCCAACAGCACTCCTGTTAACTTGTGGCCCCACCCCCTCCTGACCATCAGGGGCTCTTGCTTCTACCCCCTCATTGTCCATTTTTCTGCTCTCCCCCACACTTAATCCCTGTTGGTCTCTTCCCCCTAGGATCCATGCTCCCTCCTTATTGTCCTCTCATCTTACCTTCCCTGGCACTCCCCACTCCCCTTCCCGTGCCATCCCTGGCTCCTTTATTGGTCCTGGTGCCCATGCCCCCAACCTCCCCCCCACTTTCATCCCCCGTCTCCTTGTGCCCTCTGCTGACTGCACCCCCAGCATCTTCTGAGGCCCCCCCATCCATGGTGTCCACCAATGACAAGTACCTATTTGAGACCGGAATCCCACAGCAGGTTGCTTACCAGTGATTCCTTCCTGTGAGTTGAGCCCCCTTGCTGTCATCCTTGGAGGCCCTTTTGCCCATCTGCTGATAGCCCACACTTTCTGCCATCCTTTGCCCTCCTCCCTGTCAAGTATCCTCAATCCTTCCCCCCGTTTCTGCCCCTAGGGCTGGTCAGACCTAGTGAGAGTTCTGTTGGCCCCCCATCATTGTGCACCCACGTTTCTCTGTACCCTCCCCCCGAACTGTCTGTAGTTATGTGCCTCCCATCCCTTGTACTCATGCCCTTAACCCAGCTATCCAGTTCATACCTGAGCCTGCTTAACTCAGCCTCCAAACCCATTAACCTGGCACATGTAGGACAGTCCCCTAGGCTCCACAGTATACTCATGGCCATTGCAGTTCCACAACCATTGCAACCCACCAGCCTGCTTCCCCTCCATCCTGTAGCTGAAGTCCCCCCTGCCCATTTAGTAGTGACCCTGTGCAGACCAGCTGCCCTGTTAACTGCCCCATGATGTGCATCCCTCCTCTATACCAATTTCTCCTAGCATGTCCCCAGCTAGGTGCAGCTATGTTGCCCTGTTCTCCACAATGGCACCGCCTATTACCCAGTGACTCCCCTGCCATAGGCAGCCAGTCAAACCAAGCCAGATCAAATCAGCCCAAAGCAATGCAATATCAAGCTGGCTCCAAATGTGTCATCCAATTATACAATTTAAGTAATTTTAAGCCAGCAGACAGTTTGCCAAGAGTTCAGCCCAGGATTGCCCTGAAACCAAAGCAGCTCAAGGCCACTCTAAGGAGAGCAATGTGATTTCAGACTAGCCAACTCAGTTGCCCCTTAATTAGCCCAGAGTATCCCCCAGCCCAAAGCAGTTCCCTTGATCAATCCAGTTGCATGACCCCTTGTTCTTAAACATCTTTTTCTCTGGAAAATGCTTCCCTCCTATACCTTACTTATGCTGTTGAGGTATTTGAAAGTATCTATCATATCTCCCCTCCGCTCTCCCTCCTTTCCTCTAGGGTGTACATACCTGTATTGAGGTCCTTTAGTCTCTTCTTATAGGGCTTTTGATGCAGACTGTGCACCATTTTAGTTGCCCTCCTCTGGACCACCTCTACTCTGTCAAGCATGTCCTTCTGGATTTGTGGCCCTCAGAACAGGATACAATACTCTAGATGAGGTCTCACTAATGATTTGTACAGTAGTATCACCACCTCCTACTTTTTGCTGGTGGTAAACCTCCCTATGCACCCCCAACATCCCACTGGTTCTCCCCACTGCCTTGTCACACTGCTTGGCCACATTTAGGTCATCAGATATGATTACCCACAGGTCCCTTTCCTCTTTGGTGGTCCTCAGTACGACACCTCCAATCGTGTACTCTGCCCCTGGATTTCTGTGCCCTATTGTACAGTATGTGCATGATTTTGCACTTCTTCATATTGAATCTGTGTTGCCGTATTCTTGACCACTCCTCAATCTTACTTAGATCCTTCCTCATTTCTTCCACCTCCCACTCCCCAGAGTGTTAACCCTGTTGCAGATCTTTGTGTCATTTTTTTTTTTACTACGCTTTTTCATCCGTGGCTCCACTTCAGCTGCCCCTGTCACTGCCACTGGACTGGGGATCATCCCCGAATGTAGTGCCCCCTGGATTACCCCCAAGGGCTGACCCACCTCAGCACCCCCGTAGCCCTGACAGATTCTATCATGGATTCACTGGGGGGATCACTGGGTCCGCAGTGGACAGTAGGCAACATGTGGTGTGCCGGAGGCCATTTTTCTTCTTTTCGTGGGGGGGCGTGTCAAGGCAGACACTGCATCGCAACCATGTCATGTGTCTGACATGCCCCACCATGGAGCAATGCTCTCCAGTGCTCCAGTAACAGCGCATCCCCTGGTCACCCGAGAGCACCGGACTGCAGGCGCTCAACCCTCCCTCCCCCCCCCGGGGGGAAGAGCATGCAATGGCCACTCAATTCACCCCGGCCCTCGGCTGGCCCTTGGGCATCTTGAGTCCATTCCCGATCCCGGGTTGCCTGCATCACAGTGGTAAATTTTCTGCTGTTCAAGGTGGCTGGCATCTTTGTGTCATTTGCAAAAAGGCATACATTTCTTGCTAACCCCTCTGCAATGTCATTTATAAAGACATTACATAGAAACATAGAAGCTGTTGACAGAAAAGGACCTCTTGGCCTAGCTAGTCTGCCTTATTTTCCCTACCTGCAATGCCACCGCAGACCCTACTAGGTCTCCAGTTTGAACCCCCCCGCCTTACTTCTAAGATCCCCATGTGTCTATCCTATGCTTCCTTGAATCCTATGACCATTTTAGTCCCCACCTCCTCCACTAAGAGGTTATTCGAAGGATCCACCACCCTTTCTGTGAAGAAGTACTTCCTCACATTTCCTCTCAGCCTACCCACCTCCAGCTTCATAGTGTGACCCCTTGTCCTTGACCATCTTTTCCTTGGGAAAATACTTACTTCCTGTACCTTGTTTATACCTGTGAGATATTTGAATGTTTCTATTATATCTCCCCTTTCCCCTCCTTTCATCTAGGGAGTACATACTTAATTGCTTAAGCCTTACTTCGTAGGGCTTCTGATGCAGGCCGTGCACCATTTTGGTTGCCCTCCTTTGTACCGCCTCTACCCTGTCTATGTCCTTTTGGAGGTGGGACCTCCAGAATTGAACATAGTACTTGAGGTGGGGTTTCACCAGTGATCTATCAGGGGTATTATGACCTCCCTCTTTCTGCTGGTGATACCCCTGCCTAAGCATCTTAGCATTCCGCTAGCCTTTCCCACTGCCTTGTCACACTGTTTAGCTACCTTCAGGTCATCAGAAATGATTACCCCCAGGTCTTTTTCCTATTTTGTTACTGCTAGTACTTCTCCTCCTACTTGATACATTGCTCCAGGGTTTCTGTGCCCCAAGTGCATAATTTTGCACTGTTTTGCATTGAAGCCCAGCTGCCAAACCCGTGACCATTCTTCCAGCTTTTTTAGATCTTCTCTCATATCTGCTTGACTTATAGAGCTTGTTCAGATGAAGACCTCTGGGATAAGCTAGGTCTGCAACTTCAGCATAAACACTACTCTACTAGGACACACTCTCTTCAGCTAAAAAGTGAAAACTGTACAACTTGGAGAAGGAAAAAATGGTTCAGTCAAAGAGTTGCGGCATCTTGGAATTCATTGCCACATAAAGTGGTAAACTGCACCTCTATGAAAAGCATTAAAAGAAATCTAGATCTTTTTACAGTCTTAGTTTCCACTTAAGTCAGCAGGTGAGCAATATGGACATAAGTCTCTTTCATGCTCCGTGTCTACCTATGAAACCTATTCTTTCCACCCCTCCCCCAGTATGTCTACTCTGTTGCAGATTTTTGTGTCATCTGCAGACAGGCATACCTTCCTTCCCAGTCCTTCTGCAGTGTCACTTATAAAGACATTGAAGAGGACTGGGCCAAGAACTGACCCATGTACCACCCCACTGGTCATTTTTCCCTCTCCAGAATGGACACCATTTACCACCACCCTCTGACTCCTATTGTCCAGCCAGCTCTCTACTCATCTTACTACATTAGGACCCACTCCCAGGCTTCCCAGCTTGCTCACCAGTCTTCCATGTTGAACGATATTGAAGGCCTTACTGAAGTCCAGGTAGGTAATGTCAGCTGCTCCTTCTTGATTCACTTTCTTGGTTACTAAGTTAAAGAACATGATCAGGTTTGTCTGGCAAGACCTCCCCCGTGAACCCATGTTGCCTGGGATCCTGAAGACAATTGGAAACAAGGTATTCCCTAATTCTTTCCTTCAATAGGTATTCTATTACTTTGCCCATGACTGAAGTCAGGCTGACAGACCTGTAATTTCCATTCTCTTCTGTTTCCACTTTTATGTTTGCTTGCGCACATGTGCAAGAAACATTATGTGGCAGCTTAGGAGAGAAGTGGGTTGTAGAGGTGCGGCACTGTGGTGGGCAATGCCGGCACTGCATTTGTGGGCTTGGCAATGTTCAACCAATGCAGGCCGACTGTACTGATGACACTGGTTCTCCAGAAGTGCCACCAACTTGAAACGATTTGGCCATCGCAATCAGGGGCTGCCTCGTCATTGCAGCATCAGCCATTCAGCTGCAATGAGGTAGCGACCCATCATTGCAGGGCGGTACCTTGCCTGCTGTAACATTTCCGTGAACATGGTCATGGCTATCGCCGTCCACCTCAGATCCCCTTGAAAGCCGATGGGAGTGCCCAATCCCCCTGTTGGCATGCCCCAACCCAGTTCATTTGCCGATGGGGGAGCTCACTCCCCGTTGGCATAATGTCTCTCCCCACATTTGTTGTGTGCCGAGGAGGTGCCCAATCTCCCTCAGCATCATACCCCCAAACAGTCTTTCTTTGCTGACAGGCAGCCCAACCCCCATCGGCTTAAGTCCCGCCTCCCCAAAATGCAGGTGGCACACTGGGAGCCCATCCCAGTGTGACCAAAGCATGCCTGCAAAAATAAATTCCAGCAATGTCTTGTTTATTTTGTTGTCCCTGAAACCAAGAAAATGGTCCTTCTCGGTGTCTCGTGCCTCCTCCCCCAACCTGCAGCCACCTTCTGCGCACCCCTCCTCCCCATCCCCCCTCACCCCATACTTATCTCCAGAGCCCAATGTGATGATCTTCAGTGGACCGGGAACAAATCTGCACTCTTCAAAGCCGACCGCGAACTGAAGAAATCCCGGTAAGCTGTATAATGGCATAAATAGGGTTTTTTCAACTTATGTGGATATCTCAGCCATTTTTTCAACTTTTGACACCAAATTTTTGACATGGGGTTATTGGGACCTCTCCTTATGAATTCAGTCACTGTTATGGCATTATTCGGTCCCAAAAGGTGATTTTGCAGTCACTGCATGGAATCACCTTTCGGGACCAATTAACGAAATAACAGTGCCACTGTTCAAGAGGAGGGCTCTCAAAACACCTATGTTGCAAACTTGGTGAAAAAAATCCAAAAAATGACTGTTTTATGAGTGTGCATTGTGCAGTTTCCACACAAACTCATAACTTGGTGAATTTGTAATATTTTCATTCCAGATTTTCAACATTGGCATTGTTCCACACCTCCTTATGAACAGTACAGCTGTCATTTTTCACATCCTGGCCAAAATGTGCTTTCACACTTCCAATGCAGATTAGCGCAGTTGCTGTGGAAAATCAGTGTTCGGGACAGATTAAGAAAATCACAGTAACACTGTTCATTAGCAAAAGTTCTAAAATGCCAATGTTGAAAATTTAGTGATGAAAGTCCATAAAATGACTGTGTTACGAGCATGCGTTGCGCAATTTCCATGCATCCTCATACCTTCACAAATTTGTAATATTTTCACTCCAGATTTTCCACATTGGCACTTTTTCACACCTACTTATTAACAGTACAGCAGTCATTTTTCACATTCTGGCTGAACTGTGTTTTCGCACCTGTGGTGCACAATAGCGTGGTCACTGTGGGAAATCAGTGTTTGGGACAGATTAAGAAAATCACAGTGACTCTGTTCATGAGCAAAGGTCCAAAAATACCTATGTTGAAAATTTGGTGACAAACGTCCATAAAATGACTATGTTAGGAGCGTGCATTGCGTAGTTTCCAAGCACCCTCATAACTTCACAAATTTGTAATATTTTCACTCCAGATTTTCCACATTGGCATTTTTTCACACCTCCTTATGAACAGTACAGCTGTCACATTCTGGCTGAAATGTGTTTTCACACTTCCAGCGCAGAATTGTGCGGTCGCTATGGGAAATCAGTGTTTGGGACAGATTAAGAAAATCACAGTGACTGTTCATGAGCAGAGGTCCTAAAATGCCTATGTTGAAAATTTGGTGACAAACATCCATAAAATGACTGTGTTACGAGCGTACGTTGTGCAGTTTCCACACACCTTTGTAATTTCAGGCATTTGTAATATTTTCACTCCAGATTTTCAATATTGCCATTTTTGCCCACCTCCTTATAAACAATACAGCTGTCATTTTTCATATCCTGCCCGAAATATGCATTTACACATGTGGCACAGAATAGCGCTGTTGCTGTGGGAAATCAATATTCGGGACAGATTAAGAAAATCATAGTGACAGTGTTCATGAGCAGAGGTCACAGAATGCCTATGTTGAAAATTTGGTGAAATAATTCCATTAAATGGCTGTGTTACGTGCATGCATTGCGCAGTTTCTATGTATGCTCGGAGATCGAGCATTTTTAATATTTTCTCTACAGATTTTCAACATTGCCATTTCTTCACACTTGCCTATGAATGGTACAGCTGTTATTCTTCACATCCTGCCCGATCAGTGTTTTCGTACATCTGGCGCAGAGTGGCACAGTCACTGTGGGAACTCAAAGTTCGGGGCACATTAACAAAATCACAGTGCCACTCTTCATGAGAAGAGGTCCCAAGTGCTTTCATGAAGTGGGGGTCACAAACAGGCAATATTGAAAATTTGTAGTGCAATTACCAACAAACACCCCGGGCCTTAGGGTTTCTAACCATAACGTCCCACGCTGCACAGACTGGCTGGCATCACGGGTGTGCCTTTGGATTGCTGACTGTAATGCTCATTCATTCCACCCCTACCCGGCAGCCAGTGACAGGCATTGAGATGTGCCTTGGACTCTTCGGCCCCAGAGTTCACCCCATTCTCCTATACTGCACCCATTTCAGTGTATGTCCTTATGGAATGGGGTGACCGTAAAGCCAACACCCCAAGGCACACTTCAACATTTGTCGGTGTCTGCAGGATAGGGTGAGGTAAAATGGCATTGAACGTTATGGGCGACAACCCAAACTCATACCCCAATGTCTGTCCATCTCTGCAGGGTGAAGGTGGGGTTGGCATGAAGTTTAACACTTCACTGCCATTCCTATTCTGCATCTGTCTAACTCCTGCATTTCCAATGCTAATACCAGCAAGTAAACATTCGGCATTGAGAAATGCTTGTTGTTGAATGGGACTACATCAACCCTCCTCCAGTCTGCTGGAACTTTTCATGTTTTTAGTGACAGGTTGAACAGGGCTGTCAGAGGTGCAGCCAACTCCTTCTTAAGCTCCCTCAGTAAACTGGGGTGCACCCTGTCTGGTCCCATTGCCTTGCGTACTTTTAACTGAGACAATTCCTTTAGGACTCTTTCTACTGTAAAATGGGCTACTGTACACCTCCCTTCTCTTAATGCCCTTGTCTTTTATCATTGGCCCACTACCTACCCCCTCCTCCATAGATACTGAACAAAAGTATTTGCTCAATATATATCAACTTTTTTGTGGATCTTTTCCACACACACACCCCTCCTCCCCCTATCAGGCTTACTGACCCTTCTTTGGTCTTTCTCTTTTCATTTATGCATCTAAAAAATGTCTTGTCCCCTTTTTTACTGATTTGGCAATATTCTCCACTGTACTTTTGCCCTCCTAACTGCCTTTTCTGCCTCCCTTTGTTTCTCCTGATAAGTCTCCCTATCCTTCTCTTTCTGTGTTTTTTATACTTTCTAAAAGCCAATTTTTTTGTTCTTACTTTTTCCGCTACCTCAGTAAAGAACTATAGTGGTTTCTTATTTCTCTTGCCCTTGCTAACCTGCCAGACTCAGAGATTTGTAGCTGTTTTCAATGCCCGCTTTTATTTTAGCCCACTGGTCATCGACTCCCCCTAGTTTCCCTTTCCCTGCCAGGGTGTCCCCAAGGCATTCTCTCATTTTCTTATAATCAGCCCTCTTTCAAGCTCATGAACCTCATCCTCGTGCAGTTTGATTCTAACCTGATTCTTATATTAAACGACACTGTACGATGGTCACTGGTCCCAAGGTGGCCCACTACTGTGACATCAGCCATACTGTCCCCATTTGTCAGTACCTGGTCCAGCAATGCCCCCTCACGAGTGGGTTCCATTACAAATTGCCTGAAATATGCCCCCTGCAGCGAGTCCATGATGTCCCTACTCCTGGCTGCTATTGCAGCGGGGAGGCTCCAATCCATGTCTGATAGACTGAAGTCCCCCACTGGTATCGCCTCTCCCTTGTGAGCCATCCTATGGATTGCTTCCATCATTTTCCCATGCACTTTCCCCCCTGTGCTGGAGGTCTGTAGATCACTCCTGTGTGAATACTGATCCCATTCCTTTTCTCTGGGGTGACCCACAGTACCTTTGCTCCCCACTGCTCCCCTTGTATTTCTGTAGCCTTTGTGTTGTCTCTTACATAAAGAGCTAATCCACCCCCTTTTCTACCTACTCTGTCCCTTTTGAACAGAACATAACCTGGTATGGCCATATTCCAGTCCTGGTTTTCACTGCACCAGGTCTCTGTAATGGGGACTAAATACAGGTCCACTTCCACCATGCTGGCCTCTAGGTCTGCAGTCGTGTTGCCCAGACTATGAGCATTTGCTCACATGGCTTTCCAGAATGTGCTGCCCTCCCCCCTTTTTTCTTCTGTTTAACATCCGTTATTTTGTTCATGTGTTATCTTAGCTTTATTCTTTTCTTCTACCCCATGGATCTCATTATTTTTTGACTTTTTTATGTTTTTTCTTCCTCCGAATTTCTGTAGTTGACCTCTTGGGCTTGTGGAGGGGGGGCAATTTATGTCTTCCTGCCTCATTCCATCCCTCCCTGGCTAGTTTAAATGCTTGCCAATGTAGAATTTAAACTGCCCACTGAGGACTATGGTTCCCCTCCTGGATGGATGCAGGTCATCACCCCTGTACAGACCCTTATGCCTCCAGGTGAGGTACCAGTCTCCAATGAAACCGAAACCTTTCTCTCTGCACCATTTCTTCAAACATGCATTGAAGTGTCTGGCCCTGTGGCACTGAGGGCTGAGGTGCTTGTCACTGCACCTCGCACCACTCCAGTGACCAGTATTCGGGAACGAACACGAGTCACCGGGGGTTGGCATGGGAGGAGAGGGATTGAGCATCTGAAGGACTGCTACCCTCTCCGGGTTGGGGGGTCCTTGACAGTCAGTGCCTTACTGCCCCCGGCAGAGGCTGGGGAGCAAGGCACATGTTGTGCATTGGGAAGGAGTTGAGGGCAGACGCCAGGAGGGAGTGCAGGCAGACGTGTGCATGCTCCCCTCCGGCAGCATCATTGCATGCCCCCTAGCTCAGGGGGACAAGAAAAGAGAGAGAGAAAAATGTTTCCTGGTTTGTGGCTTGATGGCCTTCCAATGGTGTGCTGGCTCAGGGGACATGCCGGTCTGGATTCGGATGGTGGGTGAGTTTGGGGGCTCCCCACCACTCTGCTGCATGGGGTAAGCTGCAGAGGATAATGGCAGTGTTCCCAGGAGTGCTGGAGCAGTCAGACAGCAGCCAGAGTCCCAGAGGTTGCCTGAATGGGAGCAGACCAGGTAAGCGACCAAGCAGAAAGTAGAAAAAAAAAAACATGCATTGAAGTTCCTGGTGAGGAGAATCCTATCTGCCCCCTGTCATAGACAGGTAGCACTTCTGAGAAGGTCACAGATTGTGCTACTTGCCTAAGACCCCTTCTCAACTCCCTGAACTCTTCCTGCACTATAGTTGGCTAATCCTTAGCCAGGTCATTTGTCCCCAGATGGACAGTGACGTCTAGCTTTCCCTCCCTTCCTGCTGCCTCAGAGATCCTTTGGGATCCTTTTTCCATCTCTGCATGCTGTACACTAGGAAGGCACAGAACCTTCCTCTCCTTGTCTCTGCCTACTCCCAACTCTATCCCCCATACTATGGTGTCCCCACAAGGATTTGCTTCTTCCTCCTCTGGGGTCCCCTGTCACCACCCATTGGGGTCTGCACTGTGGAGGACCCCCACATCCTTCCCAGTCACTACTATGGGTGCCTTTGTAGGACATTCCCACTCTGCCAGGTGGCATAGGAGTTTTGTAGTGGAAATGTTTGTGGGATGTACCTATGCTCTACCACCCTAACTGTCCCTGACCCCACTGTCATCCAGCTGTTCCGATTAATGAGCAACCTCTGAGGTAGCAGCGGTGGACAAAGTGGTCTCTGGGTGGGGGGAGAAGGTCCTTTGAACCCAAGCCAACTCGGCCTTGCATCTGGCCGCCTCCTCCCTCAGCCCAGTGATGTGGATGCAGATAGGGCAGCAACGCAGCAATACAGCCTCTAGAAAGTTTCCTTGGAGACTGCCGCCCCACAACCACTGCACTGCACCACTCCCCTCATTCTACCTTATCTGCTTCCACTGTTGATTCCCCTTTTAAATTCCTTTCGTTAACCTACCCTATATAGGGTTTTTCAAAGACCCTTGGTTTTTTTGCCATCTCAATCTCTAGTGTAGTTTTAGCCCTGTATAGGGTGCTACACCTCTCCCCCCCATTACCCTACCATATATAGGGAGTTGTGTATGGATTTTCACCTATCCCTTGGTTTCTGTTTTCCCTAACTCCAAAACCACACCAAATAGTTTCCAGCTGGCCACCCACCTGTTACTTGAAATGTCTCCCTAGCAAGCCTCCCATACTCCTCCTTCCTAAACAACTGTAATGCAAGCCACCGCACCCCTCTTACTGTTGTCCACAGCAATACAGTTCTTTCCTGAGGTCCAACGGACAAGATCCCTGGCTGTCGGCTGTCCCACAAACTGACTCCAGGTAGACTCCACTCATTGCTGTCCTTGTTGTGTTAGTCCTTAGCACAATGCAGGGGTCTACTTGGTGGACTGTGCCTTAAATAGGAATATGTAACAAACTGCCTGACCTCTGGTGCTTTTCGATTGGCTGGCGACTTCTTAAAGATTAAAAAGGACTGGCCCCAGCACTAATCCCTGTGGCACCCCACTAGTCACCATCCTTCCTCCTCGGAGTGAACTCCATTCACCACCACCCTCTGTTGCCTATCCCTCAACCAATTTCTTACTCATTTTTCCACCTTAGGACCCCCTCTCAGGCTACCCAGCTTGTGTACTAGTCTCCTATGTGGAATGGTGTCAAAGCATTGCTGAAATCTAGGTAGGCCACATCCACTGCTCCACCCTGATGTAATTCCCTGGTCGCCCAGTCAAAGAAATCTAACAGGTTGGTTTGACATGACCTCCCCCCAGTGAATCTGTGCTGCCTTGGACCCTGTAAGCCACCAGATTCAATATGTTCCACAATCCTTTCCTTAAGCAATGATTCCATTAATTTCCCCATGACTGAAGTCAGGCTGACTGGCCTATAGTTGCCAGCCTCCTCCCTGCTAAGACTCTTGTGAAGTGGAACTACATCTGCTCTCCTCCAGTCCTCCAGAACCACTCCTGGCTCCAATGAGTTGTTGAATAGGACTGACAGTGGTGCTATCAGCACCTCTCTATGCTCTTTCAGTATCCTTGAATGTATCCCATTTGGCCCCATTGCCTTGTCCACTTTCAGTTTTGTGGGTTTCTTCTGGACTCCCCTCCGTAATGGACTGGTGTCCACCTCCTTTCCATTGACGCTCCTGTCACTTATCTGTGGTCCCTCTCCTTCCCCTTCTTCTGCAAATACTGAGCAAAAATATTTGTTTAGGATGTCTGCTTTGTCTCTGTCTCTATCCACACTCTCCTGTCCTTCCCTCCTCAGTCTTACAATCCCTCCATTTGTCTTTCTCCTTTCACTTACATACCTGAAAAATGCCTTTCTTTACTGCCTGGGCTATTTTCTCCTCCGTTTGAGCCGTTGCACACTTGACTGCATTCCCTGCCTTTCTTTGCTTCATCTGATACACTTCCCTGTCCTCCTCCATCTGAGTTTCCTTATACTTCCTGAATGCTGAATTTTTTGCCCTTACCTTCCCCACCACCTCCTTTGAGAACCAGAATGATCTTTTTTCCCCTCTTTTTTCCTCTTGCATTTGTTTGCTTGCCTAATGCAGAGGTTTGTTGCTTTCACTTTATCTCCTTTTAGTTTTGCCCACTATTCCTCTATTTCACTAAAGTCTCCCCTCCCTGCCAGAGCATTCCTGAAGCATTCCCTCATCTTTGTAACATCATCCCTCCTGAAGTCCAGAACCCTCACCTTCATGTGGTTCTGCTCCACCACTGTTCTTATATTGAACTACACCATTCAGTGATCACTGGCCCCCAGGTGGTCACCCACTGTGATGTCTGCTGCACTGTCCTCATTGGTGAGTGCTAGGTCCAATATTGCTCCCTCACAAGTGGACTGTCTTGCTAATTGCCTGAGGAATGCTCCCTGCAGGGAGTTCAGGAGATCCCTGCTCTTAGCTGAAGCTGGGATGTTCCAATCCACATCAGGCAGATTGAAGTCTCCCACCAGCAGCACCTCTCCCTTACTTGTCATTTTATGGATGGCTTCCACTAGAACCCTGTCCATCTCCTCCCCCTTTCTGTGAGTACATGTTCAGTCTTCCCAGACAGTCCTCGTATCATGATGGCCCTGTATCATCTTTGTAGCATGTGTCTGGACAGAGTCTATACAGTCCTTATTATTTTTCAGGTGAGGGATCCAAAACTGGACACAGTAATGCAGGGGTGGCCTCACCAGTGACCCATACAGGGACAAAAGAACCTATTTTCTTTTATTGGGGAAACCCTCTTTTTATACATCCTAGCACCCTGTTTGCCTTCCTGAGTGCCTTGGTACAGTAAACTGTTGGCTTGAGGCTATCTCTAATGATGACTCCCAATCAGTGCCTTTTTCCAGTGGTCTCTTTGTTTTTGCCCACAACTAATAAACTATCTTTAGGGGATTCACTTGTCTATGTGCATAATTTTGCACTTCTTGGCAATAAACTTCAACTGCCACACCTTATCCCCTCCAACCTTTCCAGATCCTTCTTTATGTTCCTGACCCCTCCTTGGAGTCTAGCACACCATAGAGCTTAGTATCATTTCAAAAGTGGAAAATGCTTCCCTATCCTCTAGCACATGTCCCAATTTCATTTCCCTCTTCCCTCCTCCTTTGGTTGTTTTCCACAGGCTGGAATTGGCCTCCCCAACCCTGCCACAAATACCAAACAAAAGTACTGATTGAGGATGATAGCTTTCTTCCCATCTTCTTCTATACAAATATTTCCAGATTTTTGCCTCAAAATACCCTCCCTCGGCTTTCACATTTCTCTGCTATATCTGAAGAAAGCCTTGCCATTTCCTTTTACACCCTTGGCTAGCCTCAGTTCCATCTCTCTTTGTAATTCATATAACTCTGCTTGCCTCCTTCTCTTTCACTAAGTATGCCTCTCTATTACCTTCAGACTGATCCCCCTTGTACCTCTTGTATGTAGCCCTTTTTACCCAGGCTGCTTCTCCCATTTCCCTGGAGAACTGGAGAAGCATATTATGATATTTATTTTTATTTTCCTGCTTCAGACATGTTTTAGTAATCTCTGAAAGACTACACTTAAGTTTCCACATTTTCTCCACTCCTTCTGTCCCTCCCACACCCTCAGTTTGCCTCAAAGGTTCTACCCTATTTTCTTCCGTTCACATATCAGGACTGTGTTGTACAGTACGGTCTGCATGCCTATTGGCCCATGCTGTGGACCAATGGGCATACAGCTGTACTCTACGCTGTCAGTCGGCGGGCAGCCTGGCGACTTGTGGGTGGGGGCTGCTGCCCGCTGCTGGCGGGGAGCAGGGTGGTGAGACTGAGTGGGTGGGTGGGGAGGAGCTACTGCTGGACCACCAGGGAGTTTTACATTTACAATGCCCGCGATCAGGCTTGGGAGTGGGTCCACTTGACCACCAGGGATAAAATTATTATTACAAAGCCCGCGATCGGGCTGGGGTGCAGGTCCACTGGACCACCAGGGATAAATCTATTATTACAAGGCCCACAATTGAGCTGGGGGGCAGGTCCACTGGACCACCAGGGATTTTTACCTTTACAAAGCCCGCGATCGGGTGTTGGGGCGCATTGCCACTGAGGAGCAGGGGTGTCGGTCCCCGATGGCTGCAGCCTGGCATGGCGCCAGGCACAAGTCACCGAGGATCGGTGCACCTGCATGCAAATTGAGCCATAATGACATGTAAATGACCCCATTTGCACCTTGCATGCATAATGGCCCAATTTGCATACCCACCACTGAATATCGTGGTCCTGTGCTAGCCCCAACTGCACTTGCGCTGGCGATTCCCCACTCTCTTGCCACTTGCACTGGTGCTACTGGACCATGTGCAATGGGGTTAGCACAGTGCCATTTTTAATAGTGCTGCACCATGTTGCAACACCATTGAATATCGCCAATCCACGCCTGGCACATCAGTTGTAGCTACTGCGCAGGCTTGTGCCCTGCCTGGCGCAGTCTGACTATCCAGCCCAGAGTGCGAACGGCCAAACCTATGTAACACAGTTGCACAAGCATAACACTTACTGGCTGCATAGGCTACTGAACAAATATTGCATGCTCCTTTCAGGTTTTCTTCCTGGGGTTTATAACACATCTTAGTGGCCCGTCCAAGAAGTGCACATGTAAAGCATTTGCACTCCCAATCTGATATCATAGTGCTCCTGGTTATGAAATGATAGTGCTCTCCAGCATAATATGTCACAAACACAGAAACCATGAGGTCAGTTGGGGACACCTTGCTACTTTTTGAAAAACACATTTAATTAAAGAACTAAATTAAATGTGAGCTACATTAGCGGAAGTACTGTATGCAGAAGACCAATAACACAATGAAGTTAAAAATCTAAAAACATTACACTGTAATGTTAAAGTGATATAATACATGGCTAGCATGTTATTTTTGGTGGTTCCTAAAAGATGTTCTTTACATATGTTAGGAATAGCTTTTCGAGAACGTTTGAACAAGTCAAATGTTCAGCATGAATTCTGCTGTGTTCATTAGCAGTGTATAGCCAGAAACTGATTTAAGCAGTGTGTCAAACAGTTTTGGTTTGAAAGTTCATTTTTTGTTGGCCCTGACCTCACAGTGCTGATCTACAGTGCTTAAAAACATTGTATCCAACATTTTCTAAAAAACACAAGAACACTACACTGTGAAAAACTCGCTGGTTCACACACCTTGTCTCCATGTCCTTTACAGCTCAGGTGAACCTAACTGAGTTGTGATCACTGGTCCCTAGGGGCTCCTTTTCCCTTACTTCTTCAGCCTGTCATATGGTAGTTCAACAGAACGAACCAGGTCAAGAATGGCTCCTTCCCTGTTGAGTTCTTTCCCTATTCTACATTGAGTCCAACTTGCAATTAATGTAGAAGGACTAGGCTCCTTGCACTCCAGCTGACAATGCACGTATGATCGAGAGGGAAGTGGGGGGGAGGGGGAGTGAGGGCAGTAAGTGGCGGCAAAGGCAGTAAAGGGGGAAGAGGGGCTGCAGATAGTGTAAGAGCAGGGTGTGGAGAGCCATGTGTACCAATGCAAGGAGTCCTGGAAATAAAATTCCAGACCTGGCTGACATCATGACAGAAGCAGACCTGGATTTTTTTTTTTTTTTTAATTCAAGTTTATTACTATCTTTCAGGTACATTATTTTCTCAGCATTACTTAATTTACAGAGCTGACTCTTCATAAAACAACTTATTTCATTCAGTCATTGTTCTATTCAATTATCTTAATTACAATGTTCTTAAAGCCTTAAGTGATGCCTGCCTTAATTAGCAAAGACCCCTCATCTCTGTAGTCACCCACGACTACGTTTACCCTTCTCTGCTATTATATGTCGGACCACAGCCCAGTTATCAAAGCTCAGCTACAATTACCCCCTTCTCCGCTTATTCTCTCTACTGTTAATGGTTCATATTATTCTCGTTCTTTAATTGAGTAGTGGTCATGAGTCAGTTATTTCTCTGGTCTTGCACCACATTTCCCATCTTGTCCATCTTCTCAGGTAAGTATGGAGATTATTGTTAATTTTGTAAGTTAGCTCTTCGAGGTCTGCAATGGAAATGGTTATCTTTATCCATTCAGAAATGGTGGTTGGGTTGGGAGAAAGCCACCGTTTCATGATGGCTTTATGTGCTGCAGTTATCAAGATTGCCCAAAGATATATGGAGTCCACACCCTCCAACTCTTTTGGTGGGAGACCCAGGATCATCGAGGGTCAGTCCAGTATGTCCTGGATCGAAAAGATCTCCCGAATTGCTTTAATGATATCATTCCAGAAAGTCTGAGGATCCACAGGCCCAGAAAACATGTAGGTGATCTCATGCTATGACACCACATCCCCTCCAACAATGTGTCGGGGTCTCCGGGAACCTTCTACTGATTAACTGCGGAGTTAAGAAATATCGGACTTTAATTCGCCAGGAAAATTCCTGCCAATGTGGAGACTGGGTCGTTCTTTTAGTAAGGAGAAAAATACGGTTCCAGGTCGGTTCGTCTATTTCTTGAGGGGCAGCCGCTCCCCATTTTCTCTTTATCCCAGCAAGTGAGTCCCCCCTTAGTGTCATTAATGCCTTATAAAGAGAGGAAATCATTCCTTGTTGTGTATTAGCTCTGATACTTTGCCGAAAAACTTGTAAGAACTGTTGGGCCCTAACCCCTTCAGTGTCTCTTTTCTTTAGCTGGAAGATATAACTTCTAGCCTGTAAGTATCTAAAATGGTCTGAGTTTTGGAGGTCATATTTAGTTTTGAGAGTCCCAAAGTTCTGAAAGGTCTCTCCTTGCCAGAATTGGGAAATGTATTTTAGGCCCTTCCCCCTCCCATGCGAGAAATCTAGTGTCCAGACGTCCCGGGTGGAAATCCGGATCCCAAGCCAGTCTCCTCATTGGCCAGGTGGAATTTTTAATATTGTATTTCTGCCATATTCTATGGGCCGCTCTGATTGTGTCCCTGATCGAGGCCAAATTCGGGGACGTTTGTCTATTTATGCTGGGAGCTAGGAGCCTGATTTCGAGGGGTTGGGATCTCGGCCCATCCTCCTCCCCCATCTCCATGGTTTGCCAGACTGTGGAGGTGGTCGGATTAGACCACAGTAATGCTATTTTTAACTGAGTCACCAGGAAATAATCCCTAGATCAGGAAGGGATTGGCCCCTTCTCTCCTTCTGTGTTTGGAGTATTTTTAAGTTAATTCTAGGTTTCTTAGAACCCCATATAAATTTAGTTAGCATTTTATTCCAAGTTTGGAAAAGCGATTTGTGTATATAAGATGGGATACATTGAAACAGATATAAAAATCTAGGGAGTACATTCAATCTTAGAGTGTGTATTTTAGAGTGCATTGGGAAATTCAGTAAGGACCATCTTTCCAAGTCTTTTTGTAGGTTATTCACTAGTGGGAGGTAGTTTGCAGCAAACAACTGGGAGTAATGTTTTGTGATATATACCCCCAGGTATTTCATTTTGGTCGATGTCCAATTTAATGGAAGCAGTTTTATTATTTCTGTATTAGGTTTGTAAAAGAAGGTAAGGACTTCGGTCTTATTTGTGTTAAGGGAGTACCCTGCATGCCTACCAAATTCCATCAGCCTTGTCCATGCGTGCTTTATGGATTGATGAGGTTGTGTGAGAGTCAGGAGGATATCATCCGCGTAGAGCGAGATTTTTTTACACCAGCCCCCCCACCATAACTCCCTTTATTTCTCTGGCCCTCCTTATTTCCTCTGCCAGCAGCTCAATGTATAGGGCAAAAGCAGGGGATAAGGGCATCCTGACGCAGCTCTCTACCCAGACTAAACCTTTCCAGATACCGCCATTCACTCGAACATAAGCCTGTGGGTTTGAGTATATCGCTTTAATGATATTGATAAATGTTTGGGGAAGCCCCTATGTTCCAAAACGGAAAATAGGAAGCTCCATGATACTTTATCAAAGGCTTTCTCAGCGTCCAGGCTTAATAAGCAAGCTGACACGCCAGTTCTTTGGATAGTATCTATTATATTTATCGCCGATCTGACGCTATCAGGTGCCTGGCGGCCGGTAACAAAGCCCGTTTGGTCCATGTGTATTAGGTTTGGTAGTATTGGGTTTAATCTGGAGGCTATTATTGCCATAAAAATCTTGTAGTCCACATTTAATAGGGATATAGGGCGGTATGATTCACATCATATCAGGTCTTTCCCTTCTTTAGGTATGACTGAAATTGTGGCGTATTGCCAGGAAGGGGGGACCTGTTCCACTCCGGACCAGACCGCTGTGAATACATCCATAAGAGTCGGAGATACCTCCGCCTCAAAAATCTTATAGAATTCTGCACTAAATCCGTCAGGACCTGGACATTTGGCTGTTTTTAAGTTTTTTATTGCATATTTTAATTCTTGTGGAGTAATGGGATTTGTGAGGGTTTGTGCAACCAGATGAGGGAGAGGGGGGAGGAGGGGGATGGAGTCCAGATAGGACCTTTTCTCTTGAACAGAGGTAGCTTCCTGTGAGGAATACAACTTGGTATAATAAGCCACGAAAGCTTTTGCTATCTGCTCAGCTTGGGTGCATTTCCGTTTGTCGTCTGGGGAGATAATTGTGGAAATAGTCACCCTATCTATGTTTTGCCTGAGTCTATAGGCCAATATTTTAGTCCCCCTAGGGCCCCCTTCATAGTATTTTTGCTTCAAATAATGTAAGGCCATCTCTATCTCTATTTGTTGTAATTTTTGTAATTGTTGTCTACTCTCTTTCAGTTTCTTCTCCCTCTCTGCGTCCCATTTAACTTTCTGTTCCCTTTCCCAAGCTTTAATTCGAACTGTCAGTTCTCGTTGCCTTCGGATTACCTGTTTTTTCTTGTAAGTGGCTATTTGGATCAGTTTACCCCTAATCATTGCTTTCAGAGCATCCCATAGTGTTTGGGGGGAGATTCCCGGGAGTGGCATTCTCCTCCAGGGATCTTTCAAAGAATTGCTTAAGTTCTTTTACTACATCTTTATCCTGAAGAAGTGAGGTATTCAGCCTCCAAAGGGTTTGCTTCTTGGTTAGGCCCAAATTAATCTTTAAAAATAAAGGGCTGTGGTCCGACAGGACAGTAGTACCTACCCACATTGATGAAATAATGGGTAAATCCCTTACAAACGTGAAAAACATATCTAGTCTAGAGTAAATAGCAAACCTAGGGGAGTAGCAGGTGTATTCTTTGCTGTTGGGGTATTTTTCTCTCCATAGATACACCATCCCCAGCTGTTGCAGGAGAAGTTTAAACGCTCTGGCTCTATTGAGATCTGGTCTAGGTATTTGAGATGTAGTATCCATCTCTCTGTTCATTATTATATTCCAGTCTTCACCCATGACCAGGGCACCCTTTGCTTTCTCCACTACCAATTGCAGTAGGGCTGAATAGAAGGAAACCGGGGACCCCGGTGGTGCATAAACATTGGCCAAAGTGACCAGTTGAGCTTGTATTGTTCCAATTACTATCAGGTATCTCACTCCCGGATCCTCAATCACCTCCAGTGTCTGAAAAGGCACTGCGTTTGAGAGGAGAATAGCCAGTCCTCTTTTCCTTCCTCCCGAAAGGGAGGAGTGAAACAGGTGGGACAACGCCCTACATTTTAATTTCTGGGCTTCCGCTGGGGTGAGATGCGTCTCCTGTAGGAATGCTATTTCACATTTTTGATTCGATAGATATCTTTGCAGTCTTTTCCTTTTAATTGGGCTCGTACACACCATTTATGTTAAAGGAGACTACTCTGTGATAAGTGGCTAGTCATTTACGATATCCTTGACCTAGCTGCTAACTTCAGAGACAGTGCGTAAATTTTTTGACTTTTGTAATCATTGTAAGTACCTTGCCAACAATTATAACAAAGAACTACATAACTTAAACTTATTGTTAACGTCAACAAAACTTGCAATAAGCTAGTAAACTTTTGCTTGGGCCTCATCCAGAATCGAGCCTCAAGCTGTACAAATGAATTAATGCCCCAAGGCCCAAATCCAATGGACCTAGAGGCTCCGTTCTCTACTAAGATTCTTCCTAGGTGTGGATTTAAAGTTAGTACGGGGTTCTCAGTGCTACAGGTGTGATATGGAGGGGGGTGACCTTCTCCACATTTTCTGGTATTGCCCTAAAATTGCCCCACTGTGGAATGAGATAAAAAACAAGGCTGATCCATTATTGGGATTAGAGGACATGTTTTGCCCTGAAGTGTGTCTGTTAGGAGATATGTCGGGTTGCTCGGTTAAAACGAGGAAATTCCACATAACTCTGATCTCTTGCATAGTGAAAAAAATAGTGTTGAAACACTGGAAGGACCCCTGTCAAATTACTTACTCCGAATGGTTGGCGGAGTTTCTCTCGAGCCTT
The DNA here is from genome assembly GCA_016271365.2 of Neoceratodus forsteri. Classification (NCBI taxonomy): domain Eukaryota; kingdom Metazoa; phylum Chordata; order Ceratodontiformes; family Ceratodontidae; genus Neoceratodus; species Neoceratodus forsteri. The sequence continues at coordinate 1,087,837,730 of CM057450.1, forward strand.
AGGACTGAGAGGATGATTGCTATCTTAAACAACCAGTTGCCCCTTTTCGAGAAAATCTGGTCTCCACTGGTAATAGCCTACACATAATATATCTATGTTGTTGATGTTCTTTTTTGGTGGTATTTTGTAGCAGAGCCTTGTGCGGGATGGTGGGAGGGAGGGGATGGGAGGGATGGGTAGGGGAAGGGGGGCTTGCGGAGGCTGTTTATGTTTGTATCCTTTACAGTACTTACTGACCTATGTTTGATTTTACTTGTACTGTATTTGCTACTTCTTTCTTGTCTCCGCAAGAGGATGTATAAAAACGTTTAATAAAAAATTAATAGCAAAAAAAAAAGATTCTTCCTAGGTGTGTTTGAGTGGTGACCCTCAAGTTAGGAGGAGTTGTCCCTATTGGACTTCTGAGGGAGCTCAGGAGTGCAGTGAGTTCTCCCTTCAGCCTTGTTAGGGGATCTCTGTGATGGCCGGTCTCTCCCATGTCACCTCTCGAAGATAGTGTCATGTCCTGCACAGCCCTCCCCCCCCTCGTACATTTTCCCTTCCACCCTCCCCGCCCAGCCGTGCTGGTAGAGGAGGGGGCAAGTGTCATGTTTCGCTCTTTAGGTAGATGGTTGAATAAGAGGCGAGAAGTAAAAAAAAAAAAAAACAAAAAAAAAAACATAGGTCCAGTAATTATCCCCTTCCCATGGGGCCGCAGTGTTTCACGGGATACTTCCTTGTAATTTGGGTCCTCCGAGCTCTCCATAATAGAATATTCATGTGCATCCAGTGGAAGCTCCCAACCCCCTTAATTGTTGTGTATATATCAGATGCTAGGCATTATTCCTTTACCTATCCGGTCTCAAGGGAATGGGGGGGGGGTCCAGGCCAACAGACACCACCAGTCCAATGTCAGGATCGGAGCTCCAGTGGGTGGGGCACGGGGTGGACCGAGGGCTCTACAGAGGCTCACAATCTTGAACGTAATCAAACACTGCCTCAAACCCTGAGTCCAGCTCCCAAACCCCACACGTTACCGATCCCTTTATTTCTGCTGGATGGATTCCAACCAGGACATCCGATCTCATTGGGCCCCCACCTCCCCAAAGACTGACCCTCAGTCTGCCACCTTAGGCCACCCAGAATGGTCTATTTCTCTAGTTTCTTTTCCCTGGAAACAGTCCGGGAGGGTCATGTTTGAGAAAAAAATAAATAAATAAATAAATAAATAAAAAAAGGGGGGGGGGAGGTTTCATTTCAGGTATCCAGTGTGAACTGAAGAGTTGGTAGTCCGCAGAGCGAACTGTCAGGCCCCCTATTACTTTAGTGTGGGGAACTTCACTTCAATGGGGCTCTGTTGTGAGCTGTTGTATCATGCGACTATATCTTCCTTCGCTCTTCTTCCCCTCCCCCCCGGCCACCCGCAATCTAAAGCTTGTCCAGCGGCATCAATAGTTCACGTTTCCGAGTACTACATTTTAAAAAAAAAAAAAAAAAAAAAGAGAAAGGTTTTCAACAGTTACAGATGCGCAGGCCGTTGGGTGGGATAGTTTCCAGACCCTGCTTTCGTTCAGTACTCACTGCGTGGATGAACACGGACCTCCGCATTCGATGGCCTCACGGTGGATTGCCATCATTGGAGGGGGGTTCCCAGGGGAGGTGCAGCGGCCGTGGGAGGTTTAGCAAGGCTCTAGGTATTATCGAGTCAAGTAGGGCACTTTTGTAGATCCAATTGTGTCTCTTCAGCTTCGGACAACTCACTCTCCTCTTCTTCTCGTTCTGCTTGCTGGAGGTGTCTGGCCTTCTTATTCACTGTTGCCGTGTCTCCGTATTTCTTAATCATCGTTGCAATGTCAGCACGGAGGGTTGTTTGTGTGGTTTGCTGTGTGGAGCCTCTTCTGGCTGTTCCTTTCTGCGCTACCGCCCAGGCTGATGCAAGGAGGTCTTTCTCCATCTTTTCTTCGCCAGTGGGGGAGTGGAGATGCGAGACTCTCCAGGTAGGGTGTCGCAGCCAAGAGATCTTTAAAAATGTTATTGCCTTGCTGGGTGATAACTTTAATTTTAGCTGGGTACAGGATTTGTGCTCTGTACCCCTTGGCTCTAAGTTGTTTAATTATGGGCCAGAGGGTCTTACGTGCTTCTTGCACCTCTGTCGTGTGATCATTATCTAATGATATTCTGTGGCCTTTGAAGCTAAGAGCATTTTGCTGCCAGACCCATCTGAGGATGTCTTCCTTCCATTTATATGAAGTTAACCTCACCACGAAAGACCGTGACCTTGCGTCCAGGTTCCTGGGGTGCGGTACCAAGGATCGGTAAGCCCGGTCTATCTCCAGGTCTAAGTCTCCGGGTAGTTGAAGCGTCTCGCGGAGGAGTGTCTGAACGAAGGAAATGATATCTGGTTCTTTTTCCTCCAAACCCTCTGGAACCCCATAAATCCGGATATTTCGTCGTCTCGATCTTCCCTCAAGATCATCTATTTTACGGATGAGTTCTCGATCTCTGGCCAAAAGATAAAGGATGAGGCGGTCCTGTCTGTCGGACTGATCTATTGCTCCTGTGAGCCCCAGTTCGAGTTGCTCCGTTTTATGATCTATACGGTTCAAGTCCGCTCGAAGGTCAGTGAGAGTATGATCTATTTTAGTAACCGTCCTTGCCGTCTGCTCGATCATTTCTACTATGTCAGCTTGTGGAGAGTCGCGGTATGGCGAGGCCTGCTGTAAATTTAGCAGTGCTCCACTCGACTCCGGGAGAGCTTCTATATCCACCTGTATTAGGTCCCGCAATTTTTGCATTGGAGTGCCTAGGGGCTTTCACGGTTTGTTTCTTTTTTGTTTTGCTGGGGATGCCATTGTTTAAAGAGCGATTAAATTGGATTATCTCTCGAGGGGTTGAGGAGCTCGTTGTTTAAGGCACCATCTCGGGAGGTGACGTCACCGGAAGTCCAGACCTGGATTTTGTGGCTGTAATTGAGTCATGGTCGACTGAGAACCACAGCTTAGACATGGCCATATCAGGCTACACTCTGTTCAGAAAGGACAGGGAGAAGAGGAAGGGTGGAGTGGTTGTGCTGCATGTGAGGGAGGGTATCAATGTGATGGAAGTGCAAGGGAACATTGGGGTAAAGGATGGGTAGAAGGTGTTGTGGGTCACCCTGGAGACAGGAGTCGGAGCCACAGTTCTCACTGGGGTGATATATCGACCTCCAACACAGGGAGAAGAATTGGATAAGGCACTGGGGGAATCCTACAGTATGATGGCAAAAAAGGGGGAGACGCTACTCATGTGGGACTTCAATCTGCCAGGCATAGATTGAAGCCTCTCAGCTACAGCCTCGGCTAGGAGCATGGCCATCCTGAACTCCATGCGGGGTGCATTTCTTAGTAAACTATTCAAAGAGCCTACTTGAGATGGGATAATACTGGGTCTGGTGCTCACAAACAGGGACAGTCCCACAGACATCAAGGTGGGATGTCACCTGGGGATCAGTGATCACCGTTCTGTGTGGTTGAACATAAAGACAGCAGCACAGACAAACCACATAAGGATGAGGGTCCTGGACTTCAGGAGGCCAGATTTAAAAAACTGGGTGAAAACCTCAGAGACAGCCTAGCAGGGGAGCTTGCCAGGGTAGGATGGAGGAGCGATGGGGTAAATTAAGGGGAGGCATAGTGAAGGCAGCAAACCTCTGTGCAAAGGAACTGACCAAAAACAGGTGTAAAAAGACTGCTATAGTTCTCAAAGGAAGTGGCTGAGAAGGTAAGGACTAAAGAGGTGGCCTTTAGGAGGTACAAAGAGATGTAGAGGAAAGATGATAGGGAGGTGTACTAGGTAACGCAGAGGAAAGCGGAGAAGGCAGTAAGGGGTGCAAAGGCACAAACAGGAAAGGATAGCCAAAACAGTAAATCATGGTGACAAGACTTTCTTCAGATACATAAATGACATAAGGAAGACAAAAGAAGGGATTGTACCTGGATCCCCACCCAGAAATAACTCAGGCCACTGCTTTGTCTCTTTTAGATGCTCACTGGCAATATTTATTTAAAGGCACAATTTATATTCATCACTTTATATCACACTTCATTTCTAACAATCAGTGTTTACAACTCGGACATAACAGTCCCATATCACTTCTAAGACATAACAGTCCTGTCTTTCCTGTCGTGGTTCTTCCTCTTGTTCTCCTCCTCTTTCATCATTGCGCGTCTCGGAGTTCGGACACCATGATCCGACCCCCTCCTTTTCATCACCATAACTGGATACCACACTTACCCGGACCACCACCCCCAACTAGGTGTGGACACGGCAATCCACCTCCTAATTCTATATCCCTCCCCCCTCCCCCGTTACTCCCACGCCTGGGTTCTTTTGTCCCAAGCCCATGGTACGTACTCACCTCTGCCTGCATCCCATTTTTTCCCCTCACTCCCAACCCTTTCCACTGACCCATCTCCAGCTTGCGATGGAAGATGGGGCTCCCCCTCATGGGTTAACCCCCTCAGGCCTTTCTTGTTGGTTTCCCAGATTAGCTCCCCAAAGGGGCGGAGAAATGGGTCCATGACAAACTCCATCAGGTGACCCCATCCGCCCTATACACCACCTCATGCTCAAATGAAATGTCCCTATGCTGAATGTGAACCCCTCCCATCTCGGTCATTGCCCTGGCCACTTTCCTGTTCAGGCATTTCCGTGCCATCTCTATCACTTTAGGACCTTTTGCTCCCCTCCATACCCTCTGGGAGGTAATCCCAGACCATCCAATCACCACCCTAGGCCACCAACTCTTCACCTTCTCAAAATATTCAATTATGTCCCTCATCAGGGACCCCCAAGGCAATGTCCCCAAATTATTGCCCCCCAAATGCACTATGATACAGTCCAGTCTGGCCCAACGCACCCGAAGCTCCTCCAGCAGGGGAAGCAGCTGTGACCACCTCATGCCTCTCAGGCCCCTCCATCGCACTCTGGTGTGCTCTGCTCCAGGGTGCAACTGGGCCCCAATCCTTGTGGCGGCTGCAAATCTCTGCCCAGTAAATGAATGAGTGTCCCACGATCCAGACTTGTCTCTTAGAACCTGCTGCAGGAAGAGAAAAGGAACACCTAATAGTCAATGTCAACACCTCACATATCTCTTGTAACAGTTTGATGCCCATCTCCCCACCCACTTGACCTCCATCTCACCCGCTTCCACCGCAGCTGCCTCTGATGCTGCCCCAATCCTGAAGGAATGTGGGGCAAAATTGATGGGGTTCTCCCTTGCAAATGCCACTGCCTTTTTCAGTACCGCCCCCACTTGGAAACTTGTTACCGTTGACCTGTCCCCATGCAAGAACCAGGCCCCGGACATGCGGCCTCGCATCCTACTATATTCTGTCATAGACTGGACTGCGCAGACTCCTGCATCTGTCTGCCTGCGTATCTTCACACTGGTGCCCTTACCCCACTGGTCTGTTTTGGACCTCTGAAGCTAGATGACCATCTTATCTGCCTCCACCCTCACATCCTCCTCTTGTAAACCCGCCGCAGCCGCCGCCTTTTTGGTCACCACCACCTCTCCCACCCTGAAAGCACCCCTCGCCATGAAATCAAATACAGCCCAGAACAGACAGGCTTCATTTGCTGAATGGCAGACGTGGTCCAATGTCCTTACCGCCTTCGTGAGTGGGGACCCCATTAAGGGTCTTCTCCCATCCTGCCTCCTGCACTGCCCCCTTTGCCAACCCGTGACCATCCACCTGATGACCCGGTTGCCATAACGTCCTTTCACCCCTGATCCCTGCATATCCAGCTAATCCCCACCAACTGGACCACCATGGTAGTGTGGGCCAACCCCTCCTCCCATTTATCCACTACATACCACATGACTTGCTCCTCCTGCACTGGGTCCTCTGTCCCCCAGCCCACCTTGGACCAGAATGCCTGGAAACTTTCCCAAGCCCCCTCATAGGCCTTCAGGGTGTTGGTTGACCATGACCCTCTGTACAAAGCCCTGGCTTTCTCCCACCAATCTCCCACAGACAGTCCGGGACTATGATCCGGGTAGGTGCGGCATGCGGTGCCAACTGCCAGAACCGTTCATCTGAAAATGAGAAAGACAGTCAGCCACCTCATTCTGTGTCCCTTCAATGTGCTGTGCCTTAAAGGACAGGTTCAAACACAGACCCTACAACATTATGCACCTTAACACCTGCCCCACAGACTCCATATGGCCACTCTGCCTGTTGATTACCTCTACCACCCCTTTGTTATCACATCAAAATAAGATGCACCACGCTGCCATCATGGTTACCCCAAATCTCCAAGGCCACTCATATTGGGAAGATCTCAAGAAACGTGATGTCCTTGGTCCACCCCCATTCCTGCTATTGGGTTGGCCATGCCTCCAAGACACTCCCTTTGAAAGCAGGCCCCCATCCTGAGCCCCCCAGCCACATCTGTGTACAGTTCCATGTCTGTATTGCAGGCCCACTCTTCCTGCCAGAATGTTACCCCACTGTAAGAGTCAAGAAAAAACTCCCATATCTGAAGGTCCTCCCTCACGTCTCTACTGATGTCCACCCAGTGATGGGGTTGTTTGGCCCTGCCTGTGACCCTCCCCAATCTTCTTGTAAAAGCCCTGCCTAAGCTTATGGCCTTGCAGGAAAAAATAAGGTGCCCCAGCAGCTGTTGTACCTGTACCAGTGGAACCCTCCTCCTCCCACCCTCTAGTGCTAGCAACCCTTTTAACTGCAACACCTTGTCCTCTGGCAGCTGGTGTCCACCTCGACCTCCAGGAACTCGAGCTTGCGAGTCGGGTCCTCGGTCTTCCCTGCTGCCAGGGGGGGGTCCCTATGGTGCTGCACATATCCCTGAAGTCTGCCAACATCCCTTGTGTCTCCACCTGACTGGCTCCAATCAACAGAAAATCATCCAGGTAGTGAACTACCCTTCTGTGCCCATACCTGTATCCAAACACCCACTGCACCCAGGAACTGAATGCTTCGAACGTGGAGCATGCCACCAAGCAACCCATGGGCATCAGCTTATCGAAGTAAAGCCCGCCCTGAAACTGAAAACCAAGCAGGTCCCAGTCTGCTGGGTGGACCGGTAACAGCTGGAATGCGGGCTCAATGTCTGTTTTTGCCAGCTAGGCCCCCTCCACTGCTCAGATCAACTCCACCGCCTGGTCTAGTGAGGTATAAGAGACCATGCTCAATGACTCCTGGATCCCTCCATTTACTGACCCTTTGTCTGGATAGGACAGGTGATGTATGAGTCAGATCTCCCCCGCTTGCTTCTTCGGCACTACCCTTAAGGGTGACACCCCGAACTGCTCACGGGGGGTTCACTCATTGGTTCTTCCACTCTCCCTACCCTGACCTCCTTCTGAATCTTTCCCTGAACTATGTCCTCTTTCCCTCTCACTGAGCCCAAGTTCTTAGCCCACATCCCAACCCGCACGTCCTCAAAACCCAGTGGCAAACTTCCCTGAAAACATGATCTCAGCAGCTCCGCCTCGTTCTTGTCAGGGTAGTCTACTGTCCAGGCTTCCACCACCCAACGTTTGAAGGGGGTGCAGGCCAGGGTATAGCCCCACCTCTCCCCACCTATTCCCATGCTAATTCCAGCCATAGCTGGGATTGTAACCCCCCTCTCCCGGGGCCCACCCGGCCTCTCCCTGCTCTCCCCTGTCGGCCCTGAAAGGGCTGCTCCTGGAGCTGCCCACCTGCGTGCCTGGCTTTGTCACCCCCTTGTCTGCAGGTTGTCACTGGGTGTGACCCCCGGCACCACAAGCAGACATGCCTAAATCGGCAGCTAGGCCACGTGCACGATGCCCTGTTAAAAGCCCAGCAGGCCTTTGGCCCTGGGCTAGTCCCGCTCTTTTCCCTTGCTCCGCCACCTGGCTCACCGTTGGACCTGAAACAGTCCCAACCCACAACTCTACATGGGTGCAGTCCCACTTCAGGTCACTCTTCATTGTCATTCTCCTTCAGAAAGCCTCATCATATTTAAGGTCAACCGAAACCCAGCTTTGCCTTATATGCATCCCGGATGATTGCCAACTAAATCACAAGCGGGATTGCCAGGTCTGGCTGCTTCTACAACACCAACACGCCATAAATCAGAAAACAAGCCTGCCACATATCAAGTCTCTTCCCCTTGAACCTGGCCTCCTCTGCCTTGTGCCCTACCACCGCCAGTGCTACTGCCATCTCTGACTTGCCTACCAACTCCCTCTGCTCATACTTCTTTGCTGTCTCCTCATCCACCCACCAGAAAATATCGACATGCTCCCCTTTCCACATCCAGTTTGGCACTGGTCACCCAGCATAAAACCTGGCAGTCCATCGACAGCCTGCACTCTATGGTGCCCTCCCCTCTTTGTCCCGGCCGGCTCCCCTCCCTTTGACAGCCCGTAAGGCCTCTCCATCTTAGAGACCCTGTCCACCCCCATGTCCCCCAACAGACCCTAAATATACTCCTTCAAACTTGTTTCATCTTTCATATCCACATCATCCTTACCACCATCTGGGTGTGGCACCGCAGGGACCAGAATGGGCTCGACCCCCCTCCCCGTGCACCGCCAATGGGCTGGGTCCAACCCTCTTTAGTCTCTTGTTGGTCTTCCCAGTGCCGGCCCTCTCTTTCTGCTCCTTCCGTTTCTTCTGGGCCTTCTCCTCTGCTTCCCTTTTCTTTGCCACCTTCACCAACTCCGTCATCTGGATCATCAGTTTCGATGCCTCTGCCAGCATGGTAGTGCTTGACACAGGAGTTCTCTTGGGCACCATCTCTGGTTTCTTGTGCCTAGGCTGCATACAAAAACACCAAATGATCACCTGGAACCATCCACTAGCCACTTGCCCCGGCCCCCCACCTGCCTAAACATGCTCATCCCATTCATGGGAGACATGCCATCATGGCTTCCCCCCAACGTGCCACATAGGGCCCGACATGCCACCCGTAGACCACTCTCAACCTCCCCTCTGTATCCTTTCCTGGCACCAGATCCTCCTGTCGAGGCGTGTATCCTCGGGAGTAAACCACGCAACCCCATGACTGTTCGCAGACAAATGTGGCATGGCGGACCCCCCAGCACGCACTGACGAACCTCCTCAGTATATATTTGTTCTATGTTGTTTTTGTTTTTTTCTGTTTTATAAACCTGTAAGTCAGTCTGTCTCACCACTCCCCCCCCATGCCCCTGCTTGGCCCTCATAGCCAAAAATGACATCCATGCCACATGGCCTGGCCCTTGCAGTTCCTGGCACTTTCCGGCCTCCTGGCACATGCCCCACCTCACCAGAAGAAGCCCTGCCCCCCCCATGGACCACAAGGTGCTCTCCGCTGCACCCAGTGATTCCTTGGTCAGCATCCATCCCTCTCCTGCCAGGACAGCAGCTTCCACCCCTTGTAGCCATTTTCCCCTGGGTCACTGCTGCAATGAGAGCCAACATGGCTCCTTGTCCTCCCTGACCCAGTGGAGTAGCGCCCCCAGTCTGCGGGGCCCATTAGGCCTCATTGCCATCCCTACTGCACTGCATTCTGTCCCTGGCTGCCTAGTGCAACTTGCCCCACTTGTCCTTTCTGATAGAAATGTGTTTTTTTTTTTTGTTAAGTATTATTTTATTTCCTATTTCCTTCAGATGCAATGCTGGCAAACCGTTGGGGGGGTGCCCCTTCTATCCACCACCCCATGGGTAACTGCATGCCCTCCCAAGCTAATGCTCATGCCACACAGTTGGCCAGAAAATGGCCCCGATTCACCTCCAGGCCACCTGGTCCATTTGCGACATGTCCCCCAAGATGGCGCCTTTGCCACGTGGCTGGGCAGCAACCAGGCCCTCGTTCCGCCTCTAGGATTCCTGGCCCACTATTCCATGTTCCCAAGATGGCACCCCTGCCACACGGCTGGGCCTCAGAAAACTCTCCGACCTGCTTCTAGGCCTCCTGGCCCAAAATATTCCATGCCCAGGATGGTGCCATGCCATGCGGTTGGGCCTCAGAAAACCCCAATCTGCTCCTAGGCCTCCTGGCCCAAATGTTCCATGCCCAAAATGGCACCGTGCCACATGGCTGCACCTCAGAAAAATCCCAGTCAGCCTCTAGGCCTCCTGTCCATGTTCCAAGCCCAAGATGGCATCACACCACGTGGTTGGGCTTCCCAAAGCCCCTGAACTGCCTGTAGGCCTCCCGGCCCAAACACCAGCTTAATGCCACACCTCAGTGCTCCACGTGGTTGCCCCCTTTCAATAAGGACTTGCTGGATCATCCCCTAGCCCCAGTTGGGTTTCCTGAGAGAAAAAAGTGCCATGCGGTGTCAGCCAGGGCCTGCACTCTCCCTCTCTTGTTGCAAAACACTCTTCGCTCTGTGCCCACCCTTCTGGCGGCCTACCTGACCAAATGCCACTGCTGAAAATGCCATTTGGTGCCACCACTGAAATGCCCTGATGCCAGCCTCCACATTCCAGTGCTCGGTCCGCGCCATGCCGCTCGCTCCGAGCAGGCTCTCCTGCCATCAGACACCTCGCCCCAGTGGGCAGCTGCTGCCTTAAACACTCACAGGACCCAGCACCAAAACCGTTCAGCACAGGGAATAAAATTGCCCCAAACTCTTCTTCTTCTTTTTCTCTTTTTTTTTTTAAACGAGGTGAACCAAACGCTGAACCACACCATCCCAACACCATCGAGCTTGTGCCCAGCATTCACCTGAACTACTCCACACTCCCTGGACAAACTACTTCTTAACTGCACCACACTCCTTGCTGTCCCTGCCCGAGTGCCTTGCCCATGACCAACGGCCCCCAGCCCGGGGCCCAACAGCCCACAAACTGCTTCATCAAACATCCAGCTCTCATAACATGCAGCTGTGCGCAGTTCACTCAACAGGAACCCAGCTAAGACATACCGAAATGAACCAATGCCTCCAGTCTAAAAACGGTATATCTGCATCTGTGCAGGCAACAGCAGTGCAATCACAGGTCCCAAATAAGGCATACTAAATTGACTAATGCAAGCAGTGAAATCTGTCCTATCAGTCTATATACATGCCTGCAAAACATGTCGAAAACCAGCCACATTCTGATCCTTCCCCCCACACACTTCCAGCCTGGGTGCCTTACAAGGACAAAAGCCCCCCCAGGCCTCAGTGCCTTACCTTAAATTGCCAGCGATATGCTGTAGTTCAATGAGAGCTGAATTTTACAGCAAGAAAGAGAGCTTACCGAGGGTTACAGTCCCCTAAATAGCCCCTACAGACCCCTGATCAGGACCCACTCTGGTCTCTCCTCTTGGCCAATGACCTGTGAGCTCTGAGCCTGGTCGTATGACACCACCTGTGAGGTCATAGCCCTTCCCCCTTTTTCTGCAGCCCCTTCCCCCCCTTCTGTGTCATTCCTAGCTTGGTCCCAGGACAACCTGGCCTGCGTTTTAGTGGCAAGCCTAATTGTTAGGATAAGAAGGGCAGGTTGAGATTGCACAGAGATGGATCAGAAAAAAGCATACATCTTAAACAGTACCTTCTGTTAAGTCTTCACAGTGGAGGGAGAAGGGGGTGGACCATGTAGAAGCAGCAGGAACACTCGGGGGGGGGGGGAGTTGAGTTGGACACAAGTCCATTCACAGAGGAAAGTGTCCTGACAGGACTTACAAATCTGAAAGTGGACAAGGCCATGGGGTCAGACAAGATATATCCAAGGGTGCAGAGGGAACTCAGGGAGGTACTGGCTGCACCTCAGACATTCCTATTCAACAACTCACTGGTGACAGTGATGGCTCCAGAGGACTGGAGGAGGGCAGATGCAGTGCTGCTCCATAAGAAAGGCAGCAGGGAAGAGGCTGACAGCTGGAAACTGGCAACTATAGGCCAGTCAGTCTAATGTCAGGGGCAGGGAAGTTAATGGAAACACTATTAAAAGAACTGTTAGTGGAGGTCACGTGATGCCTGCAAGCTAGTGGCTATGCTTCACTACTGCTCCTGCCCATTTCACTTGTTTTACCATTTTTTTTGGACTTTCCTCTTCTAAGGTGGTCAGCTTACCTTTCTAGGGCTGTCCAGTGCTGGTCTTGTATTGCTTGGTACCCACTCGGTGCTAGGATGGACACTGATATGAGACAGGCCCCACCACATCACATGCCATCCCTGATGCTGGATAAGAGTTCCAAGAAGGCCAAGGCTCAGGGATCTTCCTCTGGATGGTCACCAGCTGCTGTAATGCCTGCCCCCCTGAGGAAAAGTTTTGTCGGAAATCTAGCTTCTGAAGGACTTCATTAAATCTTTCTTGGAGGAGCTGAAAACCCTCTGGCTAGACCTCAACATTACTACATCTCATGTTGGGGATGTGGAGGCCAGGGCTACATCTGTAGTGGGATGGAGGGATGGAGGGACAGAGTGGACCCTGAACTCACCCTTCTCCATCAAAAACTAAGTTGAATGGAAAATAAGCTTGAGGACACTAGAGGGGCAGAGGAGGAGGAGGAACAATCTGGTTATTTTCGGCTTGCTCGAAGAAACTGAAACTACTTCACCAGTGCTGTTTATGCAGAAACATTTGGAGTGCATTGTAAGTCCCCTCCCCCGAACAACACTTCCTACATTGTCAAGAGAGTTCATCAATCTGCCCCCTGAACACCCCCGGGCACCCCTCCTCGACCCTTTATACTAAAGTGTCTTAATTATCTGGATAAGTTACACATCCTGCAGAAATGTCGTGAGCTAGAGGAAGTTTCTTGGGAGGGTCAGTGGCTCTGTATTTCGCAGGACCTGCCGGTGGCAGCAAGACAAAAGAGGGCTGCATTCCATCCCATAGTGGTGAAATTGTTGGCTGCTAGAGTGAAATTCTGTGTTTTATATCTTGCTCAGATTCAAGTACTATGCAATGACTTATGGCATACCTTTGATACCGAGGATCAGGCAAATTCTGCCCTTAAACAATTGCTGCCTGCTCTGTTTGCCTCTACCTGATGGACTGCCTCAGATTTGTGGAATGTTCTTGCTACTCTCATTGTATTTCTGTTGTTTTGCAGCTGGATAGTCATTGGACATTTCCTTCAACTATCACCTCCCATGATTTGACTTCTCCCTGCATCCTTCCTCGATGCAAGATTGGATTGACACAGCCTATTATTATCTGTTCAGCTGAGCTGGCTATGGTGCGGCTGGATCTTTCTGGCACTGGTGGATCTGCAGGAGCAAGAACAGTTTCTTCACTATAGTCTGCCCTTATGTCTTTCCCCGGTTTATCTTCCTCAGTGAGTAGCGGCATGGAAGGACTGTGAGGCACTAGTAGGTCTTATTTCCAGGCTGTCTTGAGAGTGATCTTTCTGAACTTTCTGCCTCTGTGGAGGCAGTGGGGAGAAGACGGGATATTGCCATTCTGACCTCCATTGATATTATGCCAATGTTGGTTTAGTTTACTATGTTTTGGAATGCTGAATTTAAAGGTTTTATGGTTTAATTTTTCAGGCTGTTATGGGCTTCCTGTGGGGGCATTTCAAGTGGGGATATATTAACTGTCTTTTCTGTGATGAGGATTGTTAGCCTCCTACTATGCAGTGCTTGAAGGGTGGGGAGTCTAGGGGAGTGGGCCTGGCAGCTGGTATCTCTTAGATCGGCTTTGGTATGGTTTATCCCCAGATTGTGAGTCCCCTGGGGTCCCCTTTTGTGGAGCTCTTTAGTCTTCCTTCATGGACTAATCAGGCTCCGATGGGAGTTCTGGGGAGATGATGCTCTGACCTGTTTATCCCTGTAGGGGCTTGTTGGGTTGTTGGAGTTCTGGGTAGAGGGCTGGCTGCCCTCCTCCCCCATTCCCCTCGCTACCCCTCCTTTTGTTTTCGTACTTTACTGGTCAGCCTAGAGTAGGGGGGGCTGACGGGTGATGGATGGCTTGGACAGTTCTGCTGCCTGATTTGTTCATTGCTATGGGTTTGCTAGGTAGTGGGTGGGAGTGGGATTTGGAACTGCTGAAGCTGCTGGGGATGGGGTTTGCATGAACTGAGATGCTCGGTGTTTTTTTTCCCCTGTCATTGTTTTGGTCCTTTTCTGGTTGGGTGGATTTTGTCTGCCGTAAGGGGGTGGGGTCAGGCAGAGTCGGGGTTTGTGGCTTAGGGAGGCTGGGTGTTTTCTGGAGTTTTTTTTGGCTGGAAGAGGAGGGTGGGTTGGGGAGGCTGGTTTTATTGGTGGGGATACCTAGGGGATTTGGGTTCTTTTTTCATATTTTCCTTAGACCTTGTGTGAGGTTGGTGGTGTAGAATATGGCCAATCCATTGAAATTTGTTTCCTGGTGTAACCCCTAGATGGCGCTATCCCAGGGGCTACTACCCCTGCCTGATTTGCCACTAACAGGTTGAGGGGCCTGGATCCAATGGCGGGTGCCTCCACCCAGAGGTCAGGGTTTGCAATAGTTAAACTTACTTGGTCACAGCCCTCTGGGACACTGCAACCCCTTTCTTCCCACTAGTGGCCCACACAATATAGCAGAATTACCTTCACAGTATACACTTACCCCCAAGGCTGGTTCAGGCACCGGGACATCCTGTAAAATAAGATACAGTGCAACAATCACAGTACAGTACTTTAACATAGACAAATACCTCAGGCAGTATAACTTTGTTGAAACAAACAGCTCTGATTTATTTAGGGGATATAACAAGGACAGGGGAAATCAGGTTAATTAGCTTATCACTTTACTATCTACCTATGGCTCTGTGCACAGGCCTATCCCTACCAGTTACTGTCCCTGGGTACCCAGGCCCTAGTGGCTAGTCCAAACCGTGGCAGCTGGTAGGGGCCCTTTCACACAGAGAAAAGGAAAATTAAACAGTCAGCAGTACAGTAATTCCATTTGGATTTAATGTGGCAATTCAACAGGAGCAACCCTGAATTAGTACTCACGACCTCCAAAGAAGATATGGTCCTTCAATGTCAGCAGGGCTACTTTTGATCTCCAAGAGACTCTCACACATTTATATGGTAAAAAGAAAGCACTATACCAGGCAGGCTGCATCTGTATCCCAATCGCAATTACTGCACAATAACCAGGAGAACACACAGCAGATTCAGTTCCTGACAGACCGAGTGTAATTCAACAATTTCTTCAGTCTTCTACAGGGTGAGCCTGGTTTCTACTCTTCAGAGATCCTTTGATTCTTTTCACAGGACGGATTCAGTCCTAACAAGCAGTTACACAAGTTGTAGACCGAACTCTGGGCCTTGCACACGCTTTTGACTGAAACTGTGCACCGAAGGAGCACAGGGTTTCTTTCCCTTCACTTTCAGATCTCAAACTGAAACTCCCAACAGACAAAAACCGGCACTTCCTTTGAGTTCCTCCCAGTTCTTGACTGGATTGGCTGTCACTCACAATAGACTGCTGTTGGTCCAAAAAGGCAATCAAGTCTAAACTACATCTCCCAGAGTCACTGCCCATACAATCCTCTTGTGGCTGGCTCCAGATTATGAGTCCCAAGTTCTGATTCGTCCAAGGCATCATTTTAGAGCTAGTTTACCCTACACTGATTGGTCCAGTTCAGCAGTTCAAAACCAGAATGGGGAACTAGGCAGACAGTTCTGACTGCAAAGAAAGCAGGTTAGACAAACTGTAATTTTATTATTACTGTAAATGATTTCTGGCAATCAGTTACATCTTTCAGACAGGTTCCTTTGCACTCTAGTGACTGCAAAATGGGGTGAATTGGCAGCAGCTTGAGTGGTACTCAATCAAAGAAACACACAGTCCCCATACAACTAATTATGTCTGCAAGCAGACAGCTCTTAAAGAGACAGTACCAGAGGTTCTAAAACACTCACTGATAAATGGCTTAAACGCCAAACACCATTCAGGCTTGGAGCATTCAAGCAAGCTCCTGGAAGTCTTTTGGGAACCCCATTTGCAGGGGGTTACACCCTTCCTGGTTTGGGAAAAGCTTGACGTCCTGGCCAAGCAAGTACCCCATAAGTTTCAACTGCAACCATATACATTTGCATTAGGCTCACACATGTAATCATCAGTCAATACATCATTTTACCAAGAACCATTTCTGAAACATTGCAGTCGTCCTCTTTACACAGTATAACACACACATTGTACCATAACTCAAGTTATTACCTCTTGTACATGAAACCTGAAGAGAGGGGACCCTTCCTATCAGTTACCTTGGGGCTGGATGGGGCAAGGCACCATACTTAGAGGGCA
Source organism: Neoceratodus forsteri (assembly GCA_016271365.2). NCBI lineage: Eukaryota > Metazoa > Chordata > Ceratodontiformes > Ceratodontidae > Neoceratodus > Neoceratodus forsteri. Next base: position 1,087,853,878 of record CM057450.1, read on the forward strand.
ACACAAGTAACTTGGAGTTAGCACTGATGCTCAGTTTGGGCAGTGAGCTCGGGGACACATACACTCCTTTATGGACAACATTAGAGGCAAATCCACAGGCCTCCCAAGGGAATCATAACTGAGGTGCACCACAGGCTTTACAGCTCGACCAGTCTTTCTAGGGGAACTGTTACAGTCTCTGCACTCTGAGCCTCATTTTCAGCATTGTCCACACTTGTCAGGAGTCTCCATGGGGTAGAGAGGCTAGAACTTGGGGCACTTTCAGCTCCAGGAGTTACAGTTTCTGAGTCCACAACATTTGGCTCGCATGGAGAGCTTTCGGACACTGGCAGTGGACTGTCAGGGCACTCAAAATACTCTTCTTGTTCGGTGTATCACCAGTCTGCCCTAATCTATCATTTTCCTCCCTGAAAGCTCAAACAGTTCAACCATGCACAATGATTCCATTTCATCTGATCTGATGCTTTGCACTTCACTTTCTGGGAGCATTGGCTCCAGGGATGAAGCTGGGGGCTTAGACAGTCCAGAAGGCCCAGCTTTGTCTCCAGTATTGACTAGGGATTGCCCTCAAACAATTGAGTTCAGTAAGAAGGATAGTATTCAAAGTCACTCTCACTTTCTTCCGATATGGACTGACAGTCATGCTCAACTGGGACTTGTGGAGGGGAACACTTTAACTTTGCTTCTGTAGGTGCAGACTTTCTTGATCTTTTCTTAGCAGCAGCTCTAGTCACTGGTCCAGAGGGGCATCTTCTAGGGCTCAGACTCAATTAAGATTTGTCCAATGGGCAGTAAATGATTTCTATGCATTGTTTTTACATCTTTTGAATTATTCTCAGGCCTTACTTTGTACACTGGCAGATCATCTAGTTTGCCCACTACAATGTGAGGGAGATGGTGCCATCTGTCAGCAATCTTGTGCTTGCCATGCAGTCCCAGATTTCTTAGCAATACCCGATCTCCTCCTGGAGTTCCTGTGCTTTCACCTTTTATCATACCTTTCTTTGTTGGCCAGATTTCTTTGGCAGCCATGGTTTGAGCCAGTTGGTACGCATGAGTTAGCTGGGCCTTTAACTTTGCACATACTGTAAATAGTTGTCAGCTTGAACCCCATCAGAGAGACCCCAAACACACATCTACTGGTAGTCGAGCTTTCTTCCAAACATCAGGCGGTAGGGGAGAATCCAGTGGCATCACTTTTGGTGCAGTTATAAGCATGTACCAGGGTGCTAATTTGTTGGCTCCATCTAGGCTTGTCCTTTGGGTGCAGGGTGCCTAGCATATCTAGCAAAGTGCGGTTGAAACGTTCAGGCTGTGGGTCCCCTGGGGGTGGTAAGGAGTGGTTCTGGACTTTCGCCTCCCCACAGAAAGCATCTCTTTGATCAGACGACTCTCAAAGTCTCTCCTTGATCAGAATGGATTCTTTGTGGAGCCCCATAGTGAACAAAAAGTTTTCTACAAGTACTTTGGCTACAGTGGATGCTTTCTGGTCTTTGGTGGGGAAAGCTTGGGCATATCTCGTGAAATGGTCAGTGACCACCAGCACATTACTGATATTTCTTTGATCTGACTCCAAACTTAGAAAATCAATACAGACCAGCTCCATGGGTGCACTGGTGGTTATGTTAACAAGGGGCAGCCCTCTGGGGCAAAGCTTTCTGTAAGCAGCGACTACAAGTTCGAATGTGTTGCTCCACATCAGCCCCCATCTTAGGCCAATAGAATCTGGATCTCACCAAGTCAAGTGTTCTGTCTATACCAAGGTGCCCCATGTGGTTGTGCAAGGACCTCAATACTGAGTCTCGAAAGGCAGTGGCAGCACCAGTTGTTGTTTGTCTACTTGTCCCCTCTGTCTACTGTTTCTATATAACAGTTTATTGATCAGTTTCAACTTAGGACCTTCTTTGTATAACAGTGCAGTTCTCAAATCAGTGGAGCGTAATTTGGACACATCTTTTCCTGCATAGAGGGCTTCTAAAGCTGATTTGATCATAGGATCGCGGGATTGAGCCCGCCAATACTGTCATTGTCCAGCTGAGGCAGTGCACCAATGTCTATTGCAGAAAAGTGGCACAAGCAGCAGGTATGCACTCAGAGGGTCCCAAGCAATCCACCATGCAGTCCACTGCGTCCGTGGACATTTGTTCCTCCTGTCAAACTTCCGGCAGAGTGCCCGAATGTCAGGTTCTGCCAATCGGACCCAATCATTCTGGGGAACAGGCCTCGGGAGAGAGCATCAGCATCTATGTGGTTCAGACCTGCTCGGTATTCGAGAGCATAGTCATATGTAGATAATGCAGAAAGCCACCTGTGGCCAGTGGCATCCAACTTAGCTGAGGTCTGCACATAGGTCAAAGGATTATTGTCAGTTTTACTAGTATTTTAGCCCCATACAAGTACTCATGGAATTGGTCAACAATAGCCCACTTCAAAGCTAGGAACCTAACTTATGTACAGGATAGTTCTTTTCGGATGGGGTCAGGCTTCTACTGGCAAAGGCCACTGGTCTCAGGCCATTCTCGTGTCTTGGTACAACACAGCCCCAACCCTTGCAAGCTAGCATCAGTGTGCAGGACGTAGGTTTTCTTGGATCGGCATAGGCCAGCACTGGAGCATGGGTAAGTTGATATATGATCTCATGAAAAGCAGTCTCACAATCAGGAGTCCAGCGGGCCCCAAATACTTCACTCGGATGAAAATACACTCTTTCAGTCTTGAGGGACGCTGACTTTTGGTATTTTTTGTGGGTTGGGGGATACCCTTGAGTAAGGTTAAGTAAAGGGCGGATCACTCTTGAATAGTCCTTGATGAAACGCCGATAATAACCACAGAATCCCAGGAATCTTTGCAGTTCTTTTAGATTTTTGGGCTGTGGCCAGGTGGTCAAGGCCTCAACTTTACTTGGGTCGGTCTCTATTCCTCGGTGGATACTATGTGTCCCACATACTTTACTGATGTTTGAAAGAATTGACACTTATCAATGGACAGTTTAAGGCCAAAGTCCTCCAGTCGATCCAATACCTTAATAATCTGCTCTCATGTTCCTCCAGTGAGCTGCCAAACACAATAACATCATCTAGGTATACCAGGCACTCTAGTAAGTTCATGTCCCCACTGCACGCTCCATCAATCGTTGAAAAGTGGCTGGGGCACCTGAAATCCTTGAGGCATCCTCATGAATTCATAGAAGCCAAGCCGGACAGATAAAGGCTGTCTTCTCACGGTCCTCTGGGGCCATCGGGATCTGGTAGTACCCACTGCGGAGATCCAGCACAGAGAACCACTTGCTCCGCTTAGGCAGTCCAAAGCATCCTGAATGCGGGCATTGTGTACTGATCAGGATAGTCCGCCGTTTAAGGTGCGATAATCCACGACATCCTTACTGTCCCATTCTTTTTCCTCACTACCACAATGGGGAAGCATAAGGGCTTCTGGATTCTTGTATTACACCAGCCGCTAACATCTCTTGCAGATGCCGTCTCACATCATCTATATCAGCAGGTGCCAGGCGTCGAGACCTCTCACGAAATGGTCTTTCGTCATGCAGCCGGATATTGTGCTCAGCTCCTTGCACGCATCCTACGTCCCATTCCTTTAAAGAAAACACCTGGCTCTCTGGGCAAGCTTCTCACTGATCCTCACTTTCCATTCAGCTGGCAGCGGGAGTTGCCGAAATCAAACAAGTCAGGCGTTACGTCATTTCTTCCTTGAACTCTTGCTGCTGGGTAGCACTGCAGTGTCTGCACAATGCACATTAGCCAGGATGCAACCTCTATTTACTCGAATGTCTCTTTCAGACACATTATGAACTTGGACCATTACCCTTCTGGCATAAGCATGGGCTCTAGCGGCAAAATACTAGGCTTGACCAGCAGTCCCTCTGGCAATTTTCCATCGCCTGGTGCATCCAACATTAATATTTATTCTTAACATCCTTTCTGATACGGACCTCTCCTGTAAGGTACACTGGGCATTTGGTGCCAGGATCAGAGACTCAGGATCCTTCTTCCATACAATTCGATCGATTCCTCTGGTTCTATATTTTCAGCATCTCTGTGCCTCATAGGCCTTCTTAATTAAAGCCGGAACTCTTAAAGCTCTACTAGTCTTTGACCCCTGTTTTTCATAACACAAATGTGCCAGCCTTCTGAACATATGAGCATTTGTTCCAATCAACAAAGGGACACCATCATACAGTCCAGTGGGGGGACACACTAAGGCTAGGGTCTCTACTTGTTCGGCCACTCCAGCCACGGAGGTGGGGAAAGACAGCCAAATTCGGATATACCCAGAATAGGGGTAGGCCTTCTCACTTAACCCCCATACATGCAGTCCTTCTAATGGTTGTAAGGGTACGTCTGACAAATGCTTCTGATACCAATCTTGAAACATAATTGTCACTTGGGAGCCACTGTCTAATACAGCTCTTGTAGACACTCCATTTACCTTTACAGTGGTCTCCATGGAGGGACCCACTATTCTGGACCAGTCTGGAGAGGCGGTAGTGGGGGCCTGGGCAACTGACCTTGCCACAAAAGGACGTGAATTAGCATTTTTGGTGCCCTCACTGGGATCATTTCGCACCTCTTAACCACTGATTTGTTCTCCAAGCTCTCCTTGTAGCCTATATGCAACTTTGTCAGTGTCTTTTGGGATTGGCATTCCTTTCATGTGCCCATCCTTCCCACAATTATAGCAAAACATACTTTTGGAGTTTGAGCTGGCCGAGGTGCCACACTGGGAGCCAGGGCGGGGTATTACTAACTGGAAACCTTGGTGCCATCTCTGTCTGCGGCGTGATAAGCATTTGGAGACATCTCGTCAGTTTCTCCACTTCCATGGTCAAGGAATCGAGTTCGAGCTGTTATCAGCAGGAGATACATGGGTGGGTATCCCCCCCCCCATACAGATGCAGTCGGATATAGGTCGGAGCCCGTACTTGCAGGCGTGGCCTTCATAAAGGGACTGTTTTTGAATTCCCGGATCTCTCTCAACAGTTCGCCCCATTGTGGCATATCTTTTTCCTTATCAGAGCACTCATTGACTGCCAACCTCTGCCCCTGAACTTCACTTGATGGGCCACCCTCAGTCACTCGGGTCATAGCCACAGCTATTGGTGCAGGTCCCTCCCGAGGTCGCCTTTTCTCAACTCCTCGAATTTCTCTCATTAACTCATCATAGGAGGGTGGGGATTCCAGTCGATTTGCCAGGCGAATTGAAGCAACAGCAGTTCTGAGAAGGGCAGACTTAAGGATTCTGTCCAGTCTGGTTCGTCCAGTTCAATCGCTGGCAAACTACCCTTTCTGAGGCATTCTTGCAACAATTTTTCCAGCCGAGACATACACAGACAACTCCTCCCTTGGTACTGTTGTGCATTTCTTACTCTCCACCATAGGTCCTCATCAGAATCTGGGCTCCATACACATTCTCCAAGGCCTCAAGATAGGCTTGTGCAGTCGCTTCAGGGTTACTGGCCCGCTTAGCACGGATGGTAGCCAGGGCAGGACCTCGGAGGCTCTCACTAACCCTCTTCGCCGCTTCCCGAGCATTGCCATTCTAGCACTTGGGGCAACATAGTCTATCCAGGTCTCCCAGTCATCCTCCCTTGGGGGTGGGGAGGTGCCAGAGAAGATCCTCAACCTTCGGTAGGAGTCGTGACTAATGGCAGGTGCAGAAATAGGAGTCTGCATTGGTTCAGCCACCATTACGGGTACTGGAGCAGGAGAGGGTGTTGGGGGAGGAACACCCCCAGGTGGCAAGAATAGTTTCTTCAAGTCCTCCACAGTTTTCCCTTCTCCCAGCAACCATTTAGCAAATTTCTCCTCAAAAGTTTCAGATAGTGGTGGGGGCTCATTCCCCCGGTCTTTACTGTCCTTAGTTATCACTCTCCAAGCAGTGAGGGCTCCTCTGGGGTAATGGTCTGTGGTACTTTGGAGCTATCTATGGGATCCTTAAACTCTACTAGGCCAGGAAAGTGTGGGTGAGCAGATTAGCATGCCGACCCACCACCACAGGATTTTGTAAACCTTCCACCTTGGAAAGTACTCCTGCACAGTGTCCGTGATGATACCCAGGGGATGTCCAGGATAAGCATAGCATTTTGGGGGTCGATCTCCTCCCAGTACACCACTCCACCAGCCGGTGCACAGCCACTTCTGTCGGGTACCCATTTATTTATTTATTTATTTTTTTCCCTTAACAGTGGTTTGTAAATATGGCCACCAGAGGACACACAATCCCAGCGGTAGCCTCCAAAATGTAACCCCTAGATGGCGCTATCCCAGGGGCTACTACCCTGCCTGATTTGCCACTAACAGGTTGAGGGGCCTGATCCAATGGCGGTGCCTCCACCCAGAGGTCAGGGTTTGCAATAGTTAAACTTACTTGGTCACAGCCCTCTGGGACACTGCAACCCCCTTTCTTCCCACTAGTGGCCCACACAATATAGCAGAATTACCTTCACAGTATACACTTACCCCCAAGGCTGGTTCAGGCACTGGACATCCTGTAAAATAAGATACAGTGCAACAATCACAGTACAGTACTTTAACATAGACAAATACCTCAGGCAGTATAACTTTGTTGAAACAAACAGCTCTGATTTATTTAGGGGATATAACAAGGACAGGGGAAATCAGGTTAATTAGCTTATCACTTTACTATCTACCTATGGCTCTGTGCACAGGCCTATCCCTACCAGTTACTGTCCCTGGGTACCCAGGCCCTAGTGGCTAGTCCAAACCGTGGCAGCTGGTAGGGGCCCTTTCACACAGAGAAAAGGAAAATTAAACAGTCAGCAGTACAGTAATTCCATTTGATTTAATGTGGCAATTCAACAGGGAGCAACCCTGAATTAGTACTCACGACCTCCAAAGAAGATATGGTCCTTCAATGTCAGCAGGGCTACTTTGATCTCCAAGAGACTCCTCACACATTTATATGGTAAAAAAGAAAGCACTATACCAGGCAGGCTGCATCTGTATCCCAATCGCAATTACTGCACAATAACCAGGAGAACACACAGCAGATTCAGTTCCTGACAGACCGAGTGTAATTCAACAATTTCTTCAGTCTTCTACAGGGTGAGCCTGGTTTCTACTCTTCAGAGATCCTTTGATTCTTTTCACAGGACGGATTCAGTCCTAACAAGCAGTTACACAAGTTGTAGACCGGAACTCTGGGCCTTGCACACGCTTTTTGACTGAAACTGTGCACTGAAGGAGCACAGGTTTCTTTCCCTTCACTTTCAGATCTCAAACTGAAACTCCCAACAGACAAAAACTGGCACTTCCTTTGAGTTCCTCCCAGTTCTTGACTGGATTGGCTGTCACTCACAATAGACTGCTGCTGTTGGTCCAAAAAGGCACGAAGTCTAAACTACATCTCCCAGAGTCACTGCCCATACAATCCTCTTGTGGCTGGCTCAGATTATGAGTCCCAAGTTCTGATTCGTCCAGGCATCATTTTAGAGCTAGTTTACCCCACACTGATTGGTCCAGTTCAGCAGTTCAAAACCAGAATGGGGAACTAGGCAGACAGTTCTGACTGCAAAGAAAGCAGGTTAGACAAACTGTAATTTTATTATTACTGTAAATGATTTCTGGCAATCAGTTACATCTTTCAGACAGGTTCCCTTTGCACCCTAGTGACTGCAAAATGGGGTGAATTGGCAGCAGCTTGAGTGGTACTCAATCAAAGAAACACACAGTCCCCCATACAAACTAATTATGTCTGCAAGCAGACAGCTCTTAAAGAGACAGTACCAGAGGTTCTAAAAACACTCACTGATAAATGGCTTAAACGCCAAACACCATTCAGGCTTGGAGCATTCAAGCAAGCTCCTGGAAGTCTTTTGGGAACCCCCATTTGCAGGGGGGTTACACTGGAATGTTAAAGGAGCCAGGTCCCTCACTAAAGGCACCAAATCCTTAAACATTTGTGGCATAATCAATGTCAGATTTAATTTTTACAGGAAACCCATCTTTTATCAGCGGATGGTGCTTTATTTTGGAGGCAATCAGTGGCTCAGCTTTTTGCTGCGGGGTGTGCTAGGGCTAGCAGTGGGGTGGCCATCCTGATTTCATGGTCAATTCATTTCCAGCATAGTCAATGTATTTTGGACTCCCAGGGCAGATACGTTTTTGTTAAGGGGATCTTGAATCATACAGAGGTAGTTCTGTGTCATATTTATGTCCCCACTTTGGCTGATCCCTCCTTTTTCATGGAACTGTCTGCCATCTTATTCTCTTTCTTTCCTACACCGTTAATTATTGGAGGAGATTGGAATGTGTCACCCATGTCTGACCTAGATCAGTTGGGTAGATACATGGTGGCCCTCTCTCCTGTCCAGCGTGCTGTATGTGACATGATTCAGTTGCTGGGGCTGTGTGATCCATGGCAGATTTGGCAGATTTTGCACCCATATGATAAAATCTGTGCTTATTACTCTCCCATTCATGGTTCTTACTCCAGGATTCGTTATAGCCAGTCTATCCTTGGAAGGGTGCTGGATGCGGAGATAGGGGCCAGGGTTCTGTCTGATCACTCACTGATGTGGGTCAGGCTTGCCATTAACCCTCATTCTGATAGAGATAAGATCTAGAAGCTGAATAACCAGCTCCTTGCTGACACTTATGTTGTTGATTGGATTAAGGACCAGATCACTTTATTTACCTATCCCAACTTGGGCACCATTAGACAGGGTGATCTCGAGTGATCGTCATATAAATGTTTCCTAAGGGGGGAGCTCATCAGGCTCTCTGCTAGTCATAAATGTATTCACATGCAGACCACTGCTGATCTCCTTCAGCAAATTACTGCCATTGAACAAACCCTTTCTCTGCAGAAGCCGGAATATATCCTGGGGGAGCTTACCATTTTGTGGGATAAGTATGCTGACCTTTTACGGGTCAAGGAGGCATACACAATTTTAAAAACTAAGGCAAAATACATTGATCAAGGGGGCAAGTCGAGTCATTTGCTCATGCTTAGGTTGCAACAGCAGGAGGCCTCTAGGTTGATTTCTGCTATCCGAACTGGGGACGGATTTCTGTGGCGCAAACCTCGGGATATAGCTTGGGAGTTTGCTCCCTTTTACAAGGATTAATATAGTCCTAGGACCACCCCTCCATCCCATTTTGCATTTTGGGAGTATCTTGCTGGGCTATACTTACCACAGCTGCCCTCAGTGCAGTGGGACCTTTTGTCTCAGCTGGTTTCTGAAGCAGAGATTCAAGGTGCCATTTCAAGCCTGTTTCTGGACAAGGCCCCTGGGCTGGATGGTTTTACTCCCAACTTTTACAAAGCTTTTGCTGAACAACTGGTTCCCTTGCTCCACCATTTCTTTTCACACATATATATATATATATATATATATACACACACATATATATATATATATATACATGTATGAGGATGGTATTTCACAGTCTGCAGTGTTGGAAGCTCTCCTCGTCACGTTACTTAAACCCGGTAAGTCCCCAGAATCCATGTCTAATTACAGACCCATTTCCCTGATTAACTGCAATATCCAGATTTTGTCTAAAATTTTTGCCAGCAGGGTAGAGTGGGTTTGGTCAAGTCTCCTTAGTCAAGAGTAGTTGGGTTTTGTTACTGGGCATTCTTCCTTGGATCATTTCAGAAAACTGGCCCATAACTTCTCTGCATCCAGGGGTTCCGCTATCCCAGTGGCACTGGTTTCCCTGGATGTGGAGAAGGCATTTGATAGTCAATTGGAAATTTTTACTGTTGACTCTGGAAATGTCTGGGTTCCTGCAAGCTTTTCTCCATTGGATTCAAGGTTTGTATTTTATACTGCCAGCTAGAATTTCTTGTAATGGGATCTTGTCAGCCCCCTTCTGTTTGGCCTCTGGTACCAGGCAGGGCTGCCCCCTCTTGCCTCCGCTTTTTAACATACACTTAGAACCACTGCTTTGTAAGTTGAAGGCTTGTCCTGACCTAACCGGGATCCCCGTGGGTTCACATACTTTTTTTGTTCTCCGTGTACATAGATGTCATTTTGTAACATGTAACTTACCCAAGACCCCATTGCCAGAGGCCTTCTGCATTATTGAAGAATGTGTTTTTTTCTCCAACTACAAGCTTAAAGATCAAATGCACATATTTCATAAAAAGCTTGAATTTCCTTGAATTCACATCCCTGTACTATGATTAGTGTGTCTTGAAAATATTATGCTGCTTGTTTCCGTGGTTTTCTTTAAATCAGCATCTGTTGATGTGATCTGCAGTAACTGAAAACAATGAAACAATGAAGATGTTTCTGTCCCTGTCAGTGAGCAATGATAAAATACTTGTCTAGCCTGCTGCTTCAGCAATTAAATCCCTGATTAATCAATAAGCTGTTGCAGTTCCTAGTTAGAGCAGTCTGTAGAGCTAATTGTTTTCACTCAGAATTTGTTACTAACTCATCTGGTTTGCGTTTAAAGAGATTAGCCTGGTATGAATGAATGTCTGTGAGAAATTATGCTGTCTGTATCACAGATGTCAGTTCTCTGTCATCAAAACTATGTATACTATTCTGGCTATATAACACAGGATTGTTTAATGGACACAGTGTAAATCTACATTCCATTAATTCATAGAAGCTGTGGGTCTTTGATGTAGCCTCAATAAATATGTTCATGTGATAATGTTGTTTTCATTTAAGACTGACAAACGTGTGTCTGCCACAATCTACTGTTTCAGGAACATGTACTGTATGAACTCATAAAATTCAGTTATTTGAGGATTTCTGTGTGAAAATACATCATGTATGTGTATAACAAGAAATACTATATGTCATCCTGATGCCCGTCCCCTGCCTGACAGGTGAGGCAGCTGCTCTCTGCTCCCCCCTTTCCTCTGCCTAAAAGTTCCCTGTCTCCTGCCTTCATATGAGGCTACTGCCCACTGTGTTCTACACACAGTCAGGGCTGCTTCACCCTGCTGCCTCCTGCACAAACAGTTTAGGCTGGGGCACCCTGCTACCCTCTGTCCCCCACTCTATAACACAAGATTCATTTTTCTTGTATTTTCTTTTGGGTAGTTTTGGGCAGTGTACCAAGGAATATGACTCTAGTGGCAGGGAGCAGCATGGTGCAACAACTCTAACTGTAGAGGCAAGAGACTCTATGGTGCAGCAAGGCACAGTCAGTGGACAGAGGAGAGCATGGTGCAGAAGCCTTGACTGTGGTGCAGGACACAATGGGACATCAGGGTACAGCTGCTCTGTCTGCGTGACAGGGTGCATGTGGTGCAGTAGCCCTGCCCATTTGGGGCATTAGAAGTGGGTAGCAGGGTGCAGCAAAAGCCTCATCTTTGGTAGCCTGGGGCAGCATGGTGCAACAGCCCAAACTGTGAAAGCAGAGGCCCTGGGACTCTAGGTTTTAGCAGAGCACAGCAGCCCTGTCTGTGGAGATAGGAAAAGGGGGCAATAGTGTGCATTGGCCCTGACTGTGGGTGTGGGTGACAGAGGGAAGCAGGGTGCAGCAGCCTCAACTGCGAGGCAGGAGACAGGGGCATCAGGATGCCATACAGTATTTCTAATTATACACATGCATAATGTATTTTCACACAGAACCCCACAAATAACTGAATTTTATGAGTTCATGCAGTACATGTTCCTGAAATAGCAGAGTATGGCAGATGCATGTTTGTCAAGTCTGACATAAAAACAAAATTGTCCTCACATGAACCAATTTATTGAGGCAAAGACTCACTGCTTCTATGAATTAACAGAATGCAGATTTATTTTATATCCATTATTTAACCCTGTGTTATATAGCCAGAATAGAATGCAGAGTTTTGGTGACAGAGAACTGACATCTGTGATACAGACAAAATAATTTCTCACAGGCATTCATTCATACCACTTCAATTTAGCAATGAACTCCAAATTATCAACTTTTTATGAGAACAGAAAGTTAGATTTTAAGCATATCTCTCTAAACACAAACCAGATGGGTTAGTAACAAACTCTGAGTGAAAACAATTAGCTCTACAGACATCTCAACTGCAACAGCTTATTCAGTTAATCAGGGATTTAACTGCTGAAGCAGCAGGTTGGACAAGTATGATGTCATTCCTCACTGATGGACAGAAACATCTTCACTGTTTCTTCACTGTTTTCAGTTACTGCAAAGCACATTAACAGATGCTGGTTAAATAAAACCATAAACCCAAACAGCATGATCTTTTTAGGAAACACTTATCATGACACAGTGATGTCAATTCAAGGGAATTCAAGCTTTTTGTGAAACATGTGCATTTGATCTTTAACATCAATAAAAGAGAAGTGTTACCTGTCACACTGATAGTTTCTAAGGAGGATTTGGTGTCTTTGGGGGTGATGTGGTACCCTCGTAGTATTAAATATTTGGGCTAACATATTACTAAAGATAATTCTGTTCTACGTAAACTCAGTTTAGATGATTTGGTGCTTTGTATGCAGCAAGAGTTACAGCAGTGGCAGGGTCTTCCTTTAACTTTTTGGGGAACAGTTTCCATAGTTTAATATGAATGTCCTTCTCTGTTTATTTTATCCCATTCACATATTAAATTTTTGGCTCCCATTTGCTTGGCTTAGGCATAGTCACCGCTTGATTACAGAGTTTATTTGGCTCAAAAAAGCTCCTAGGTGTACTTATAACCAGCTGGCTGCCCCAAAGTTCCTAGGAGGGCTTAAGCTCCCCAATTTTTTAAATCTATTATCTTGCTAGCCAGCTCAGTAAATTTTTCGATGTTTTTTCCCCCCTCCAAAGGGCTCTACTTCTGGGTACATGCCCTTATGGCTTGATTTAGAATTGGAGTTATTGCAGGGGTTTGGTTTGTCTCTGACATCTTTGTTATAAAGCACCGTGGAAGTTGCTCCACCAGGAGTTGAAGGAATATGTTATGGGAACTTCTCTCTGTGTCTACTCTCAGCTTTGGTCCTTACTCAAGCACCCAGTTTCTAAAGATATTTCCCAACCAATCCTTAATAATCTTAATTTCAAAACTGGGGGTCAGACTCTCGTCTTCGCTTGGCTTCCCTAGTTGGTAGAGTTGAGAGTTTGTGACTTGCTGGCTGAGGGGGTCTTATTATCGTCACCAGCAATCCTGGATTGTTTGCAGTTGGGGAGCAGGTTTATTTTTAAAATTTTCCATTTACAGCATGTCTTGAACCAAGAGTTTGGCTCAGGTCCCTGGACTACTGAGTTATCTGGGTCCTTAGCTTCTATTAGGGATCTGGCCTATAAACCCCATGCCATATCTACTCTGTATGCATTTTTACTTTCTTTGGTTTTTCCAGACTGGAATGGTTCTTCTCATTACTGGGGTTGGTTGTTTTCCAGGTCCCCCTCACAGTGGCAGTCTGTCTGGATGAATCTCTATCGATACATCACTCAAAACAGACTTAGGCTTATGCAGTTCAATATTCTGAAACATCTTTATATCACCCGACAGAAGTTGGTGCATAAGGGATGGTTATTGTCATCGGCCTGCACTAGGTGTGGTCAGGATGAGAGCACATTGTTCCATATTCTTTGGGAATGTCCCCAAATAGCCCCTCTTTGGAGGATGATTGAGGCCAGAGCTGATCCCCTTCTTGGGTTGCAAGGCCTCTTTAGTCCAGAAATCTGTATTCTTAGAGACTATAGTTCTATTCCTGTTAAGGAACGTTGATTTCATATGGCACTGTCTCTCCTTGAAGATATTTAATTCTTTGGCACTGGATGGACCAGAATTCTGTTACATATCAGGAATGGTTACAAGAGTTGCTGTTCAATCTTAAGATTGTATGAATGATAGCAAGCCTTTGCCACAGGCTCCCTAGTTTTGAAAAGAAGTGGGGTACACTTTATACTTTATATACTATTTAGTTTTCCTGTGCTACTGCATTTTCTAGTTAATGCCTTCTGGTCTGGCTCCTTATGTTTAATTGGGCATGGTGTGGATGTTATAGTGGGTTAATTTTACTCTGCTATAATGTATGTTCTATTTTCTTGACTGGTAGCTCCACCAGGGGGGAGGGTGGGGGAGCGTATGGGGAGGGGATGTTATATAATTCTGGTTGATTTGTTCGGTGTTTGCTTCTGGTTGTATCTGCTATCTTCAATAAAGTTTATCTAGTTTCAGAAAAGAAAACTGCTAGTGAAGTATCTTGAATACAGCAGGTTGCAGGACCTGATGCAGCAGGGATTCATGAGAGGGGCATCATGTCAGACAAATCAGATACATTTCTTTGATTGGGTGACCAAGGAAATAGATCAGGGTGGGGCAGTGGATTGGTCTACCTAGACTTCACCAAGGTCTTTAACACTGTACCACATAGGAGGCTTGTAAGGAAACTGAGCAGATTAGGGCTGGGACCCAAGGAGGTAAACTGTAAAAGGAACTGGTTGATAAGTGACAGAGGGCTGTGGTAAATGGTACTCATTCTAATGAGGGAAGAGTGACCAGTGAGGTACCTCAGGGCTCAGTGCTGAGACAAGTCCTCTTTAATATATTCGTAAGTGACACTGAAGAAGAGCTTGAAGGGAAGGGATTCCTCTTTGCAGATGACACCAACATCTGTAATAGGGTAATTACACTGGAAGGGGCAAGAAAAATGAATGCAGATCTGACCTGAGAAAACTCAAGGAGTGGTTGAGGGTATGGCAGCTGGGTTTCAATGCCAGAAAGTGCAAACTCATGCATGTACAGTGCAGAACACAGGGACAGTGTATAAAATATGGGGAAGGGGGCATATTGACTGTCGCAAAGCAGGAAAAAGACTTTGGGTTTATCATATCTGAGGACCTCAAGGTGGTGAGGCAGTATGAAAAGGCAGTCAGTTAGGCCGGTGGGATGCCTGGGTGCATAGGAGGGAGATCCCCAGCAGAAGGAAAGGAGCGAAGAGGTGTTGCCACTGTGTCAATTGTTGGCAAGACCACACCTGGAGTACTGTGTCCAGTTCTGGATATCACATCTCACAAAGGACATATACAGGGTAAAGGATGTCCAGAGGATGGCAACTAAAATGGTGCAAAATTTGCATCAAATGCCTTATGAGGAGTGACTGAGGGCACTCGATACACGCACCCTGGAAGAGAGGCAGGAGAAGAGGAACATGACAGAGACCTATAAGTACCTCATAGTGCTGCACAAGGTACTGTCTGTAGTGATGCTTTTCAGTCTGTACTCTAAGGCTGCCACTGAGTTTGGGTTCCCATTGCCTGCCTTCTCCATCCCTTATTGACTAATCTGTGGTTCCATGTGAACTGTAAGACTGCCCAATTTTGTTGCTGAAGTCTGCAATTCTGAGATTGTGAGCAGTGGGTGGAGCTCCTGAATAAGTGGCATTCATAAAACCTGTTCGGTGAGCCCACTTGTCTTCCACTCTGGAGACAACTGCAGTGTTTGTGGGTGGGGCTAAAATGTCCTATTTCAGGCCCTTTTCATTGTGGTCCTCCACTACAGTTCATAGATAAAGAGCCCAAGCTTAAGGGTGACACACTTGGGTTGATGGCATGAGGTGGCAGTCAGAAGGAGATGCCTCACCCCAAGCATAAAGCCCCAAGTTGCTCTATTACTTTATTTAAAGGGTACACGATATGTCAGTTTGTTGTAAGTGAGGGGAAACAGCCAGCCTCAATACATTGGACACATTAAGTAAACAAGCTTTTGCCAATGCTGAATGTTGTCTCGCTGGCATTGGCATTAGTAGTGCAGGAGTTAGAGATGCATAATAGGAATGGCAGTGAAGTATGGAACTGATGCCAACCCCACCCCACCCCTGCAGAGACTGACAGGCACTGGGGTGTGCCTTTGGGGTGTCAGCTATTACGCTCATGCCATTTTACCTCACCCTACCCTGTAGACACTTGCAAGTGTCGTGGTGTGCTGGGGTGTTTGGGCTTATACTTACCCCATTCCTTAAGGAAATACACTGAGACGGGTGTAGTATAGGAGAATGGGCCTCACCCTACCCTGTAGACACTGACAAGTGTTGTGGTGTGCTTTGGGGTCTTTGGACCTTATACTTACCCCATTCCATAAGGAAATATGCTGAGACAGATGCAGTATAGGAGAATGGGGTGAACACTCCAAGGCACACCTCAATGCCTGTCACTGGCTGCGGGTTGGGGGTGGGGGTGGAATGGCGTAATGGCATGAGTATTACAGCCAATGATCCCAAGTCACACCCCTGATGCCTGGCAGTCTCTAAAGGGTGAGGTGTTACAGTTGGAAACCCTAACATTGTAGGCGTTTGTTGGTATTTTCAATCTGAATTTTCAACAGTCTTTTTGTGATCCCACCTCATGAAGAGCGGCACAATCAATTTGTTAGCTGAAAGGTGTTTTTTTACAGTGGCTATGCCATTTGATGACACAGAGATGAAAACACATTTTGGGCAGGATGTAGAAAATGATAATGGTATTGTTCATGAGGAGGCGTAAAAAAATGGCAACGTTGAAAATCTGGAGGGAAAATAAGAAAAATTGGTGAAGTCAAGAGTATGCATAGAAACTGCACAACACATGTCTGTAACCCAATTACTTTTGGGATTTTGTTAGCCACATTTTCAACATAGGCATTTTGGGACCTCCACTCATGAACAGTGGCACTGTGATTTTGTTAATCTATCCCAAAAGTTGATTTCCCACGGCGACCACACCATTGTGCACCACAGGTGCAGAAGCACATTTTGGGCAGGCTGTGAAAAATGACAGCTGTACTGTTCATAAGGAGGCGTGAAAAATACCAGTGTTTGAAAATCTGGCATGAAAATATTGCAACTTTGCAAAGTTACAAAGATGCGTGGAAACTGCACAATGCACACTTGTAACACAGTCATTTTATGGACTTTCGGCACCAAATTTTCAACATAGGCATTTTAGGACCTCTGCCCATGAACAGTGTCACTGTCATTTTCTCATACTGTCCCGAAACCTGATTTTGAACAGCGACCACGCTATTCTGCATCGGACATGCAAAAACACATTTCAGCCAGGATATGTAAAATGACAGCTGTACTTTTCATAAGGAGGTGGGGAAAAATGACAATTCTGAAAATCTGGAGTGAAAATATTACAGATTTACAAAGTTACAAGATTACGTGGAAACTGCGCCATGCACGATCGTAAAACAGCCATTTTTGGATTTTTTTCACCAAATTTGCAACATAGGCTTTTTGAGAGCCCCCCCCCCCCATGAACAGTGGCACTGTCATTTCAATACTCAGTCCCGAAAGGTGATTCTGCGCAGTGACCACAAAATCACCTTTCGGGACAGAATAACGCCATGACAGTGACTGAATTCATGAGGAGGGGCCCAATAACCCCATGTTGAAAATTTGGTGCAAGAATTCCAAAAAAATGTCTGAGATATGCACCAAAGTTGAAAAAAAACCTATTTATGCCATACAGCTTACTGGCATTTCTTTAGTTAGCGGTTGGCTTTGAAGAGTGCAGACATATTCCTGGTCCACCGAAGATCGTCGCCCTGGACTCCGGAGATGAGTATGGGGAGAAGGGGGATTGTGGGGAGGCAGGGTGTGCAGAGGGTGGATGCGGGTTGGGGCAGGGAGCTGGACAGACCGTGAGGGACCATTTTTTTTTTACAGGTTAAAAAAAAAACAACATTGCAGGATTTTTTTTTTACAGGGGAATTTGGTATGCTGGGGTGGGCTCCCAGTGTGCCACCTGAGTGTTTTGGAGGGGCTAGCCAATGGAGAATTGGGCACCCCCATTGGCACATACCGAAAGGGGGGGCAAGAGCTGAGGGGGATTGGGCACCCCTTTGACACATAACAAATGGGGGGGTTCATTATGCTGACAGGAAGTAGGCTCCCCCATCGGCACATAAACTGGGTCAGGGCATGCCAACAGGGGCATTGGGCACCCCTGAAGTTGGCATTGTGGCAGGCAGTGCGTCGCCACGTTTACTCTAATGTTTCACCAGGGAAGGTATGTCAGGAGGTGCTGCTGCATATGACGAGCTTTGCTGTCAATGCAGGGGACCTTTCCTTAGATGTGCTCACCACATTATGTATTCCTGGTGTGGTGCCTGCAGCTGTCTTATTGCGGAATGAGGGATGTACTTACTGTCATGTGCCCTGCATTCGCCCAACAGTGACTGCACTTCCAAATCTGCTACTAATGCAATATGTTGTCTGGTGCACAAGGATAAGCCAGCATAAAAAGTGGGCTGAATTGATACAGTTTGTGAGTAATTTACAATTAATGTGTTGGTAACTAGTAATTTAGTTTGCAAAAGGTGTTAAAAGGGAAACCTGATATAGTTACTTAAGAGCTAGAATAATTCACAATATGATTATTTTTGTAATGTGACAGTAAAGATGCATTGATGCTGAGGTGTTTATAACAGAAAAAAGTTAATGGAGTGTGTTTTAAAATACTTAATGGTAACAGGGTATAGGTAATTTAAAGTCAAGCATTTGGGTCTGACATAGGGTTAATAAACAGACAGTGAATGTACCCTTTCTAGGGTAAGGCTTCATAACAGATTTATAAGGGACTGTAGTTAATCTCTTTCTGGGGTAGGGATATGAATTAGGTTTATAAAGTACTGTAACTAATCCCTACCTGGGGCAGAAATATAGTAGAGTCTAGTTAGTTGTTTTCAGAATAGAAGTTGGAAAGAAATTGTAGCATCAGAATCAGAGAATGAGGTATTTAGGGAAGGCAGGTGATGGGAAGCAGGGTTATTTGTTGCAGAGGGTGTGGGACAGCAGTGTTCATGGGTACATATCCAAAAAGGCAAAACAGAGTGAGCACATAGAGGTCCAGAAAATGCGGCACTCTTTTTTTTTTTTCTTCAAAAGGATTCCATTCTGGCTGACTCAGTGGCACGGCAGGTTGAGGCATCCATGCCTCCCTGTTGTCACACCGGTGACCCAGGTTCAGGAAGGACTTGGGTCATTTGGGGGTCTGGCCGGGAGGGAGAAGATAGAGCATTCATTTTCATGTTCATAGGACTGTTCCCTTTCCATGGAGAGGGGGGATTCTGTGCCTCGCTGTTCGACTGCCACCTGGCAGAAGCCAAGTGGTGGCACATGCGAGGCCCATTAATTTGTGGCAAGGGCCGACATTCAGAGTGCTGGAGCACCTCCTTGGAGGTGGAGTGCACTTGCATGCTTATTGCATGTCTGGCATTCTCAGGGAGAAAATCTGCTGCAAAAAATGGAAGATGAGTCTCATGAAGCCCAGCCTGCTAGCACCGGTGGCCCACCTGGTCCTGAGGGGTGGACAGAGACTCGGGATGGTCGGGGACTGTGGGACTGGCTGATACAGCTGCCCAGCTTGCCATGCAGGGATAAAAGTTCTGTGGAAAAAAAAAGCACTCCATTCTTAATTCTACCACTATTGGCTTTACCAACCCAATATATTATTAGAATAGTAGTAGTTAACTTCAAAGCTCCCCTCAAAACATTTATTTCATCCCATCCAATAAAAAAGCCAATGCCTGGATGGGCTACTTACAAATATGAAGCATAAAGTGCAAAAAGTGCTGGGGGTGAAGAAAAACACAATTATAACTGAGTCCAATTCAGCATCCAAACCTCCCTCAGCTACCAGCAGCTATCCCTTGGGCTACATGTCTCCCCTTATTTTATGAGTTTGTAATGACATTAAGTTCAATTTTCCTAGTCTGATTTCATATGGTAGGTAATGATACCCAGAGACAGGTTTTGTAACTTTCCTTTGAACACCTTCTATTTTATTTATATATTTTTGTCTATATGGACACCAAAACTGTGTATCATAGTCTAAATCGGGACACACATAAGCTCTATAGAGAGGTGCAATATTTTCTTGGCTTTTACAGATGTTACGCCTAGTTGCCCATATGATCTGTCTTGACTTGAAGATGGTTTCTGTGCATTCAATAACTTGATTTAATGAGTTTGTTACATACATACCTGGATCTTTTTTGTATCACGTTGGAAGAGCGAAACAAATTAAGTGACTGATAAATGAGCGTCTCAGTTTGGTTGAAAGAAGGTACAGCAATGGGGAGGATTTAGTGATGGTTGAAACAGTGATGGTGGTGGGGAACAAGGGTGACAGAAGGGAACAGCAATGGAGGAGAGAGGGAACAAGGAAGGGTCCAGGAATGGAACGAGGGAGGGTCTAGGGAAGATAAGGGAGGAAGTGGAGCCTGCTGCTGCCGAGTCGCCCACCTAGCATGGTGGGTAAAGATGCTACCTGCAGTGCTGGTCAGCCTGGGGCAAGACTGCTAGCAGGCATACTTTTGTTTGGTTTTACAGCGTGTTGTTTTTTTTTTTTTTGCTGTATGGCGCTCCCATTGTTGGCCCCCCTCCACAGAATAATTTTTTCCCAGTGTCCACTCCCCCCTCAGAGATAGTTTTTATTAATATGGAGGTGTGTGGGGTTTCTGCCTAGTTTATTTTTTTAATTTTAATCTTTTGGTAACTGTGTAAGGCCCACTAGGCATAACTGCCTGTTTCAGGGGCAACCTGGGAGCACCGGGGGTGAGGGGTTAAGTGACTTGCTCAGAGTCACACTTTACACAAGTGGAGGTTGTGGGAATCAAACCCAGGTCTGCTAGTCTGCTGGATGTACAAAGCTCATTCACAGCTCATTACTCTAACCTATAGGCAATACTCTACCCTCTAAGCTATTATCTTGTCAAAGTCACTTTAAATTATATTCACTTGTTCTTGTGTTGTACAAGAACCACCAATCCTGGTAGCATTTGTATATTTTTCACAATAACCTATTATATTTTAATCTAAATCTAATATTAATATTTTGAAGATTACAGGGCCTAATATGGAGCTTTGTGAAACATTACTTGTGACTTGGCCTGGTTTGGATAGAAAACCATTAAGTGGTACAGACTGGGACCTGTCATTTAGCAGCTCCATAATCCATCTTATTTTCAGTAGATCAGTGAATAATCAGTTCAGTATTTCTATGTCCATTGTGGAACCAGATGTAATGCTTTTTGAAAATTGAGCTGAATCACATAAACTGGATTTTCCTTATCCATATACTGAACAACCATGTCACAACCTTCTGTGTAACTTGCCATCCTCTACTTTGTAAAACTGTAATTATCTATATAACGAGGAACCTTTGTAAAAGAACCACTGGTCCAAAGGTATTTGTAATCTAAGATCATAATAAATAAATAAATAACTACAAAAAGGTTGATAACACAGGTTCTGCCTCTGGTGAAGTCATGTTGGTGTGTGTCAGTTAATTAAGTAAATTCAATGTCTATCTTTAATAATTCCTTCCAAAGGTTTACTCACAACAGAAGTTATACTTATTAGTCTGTAATTATTTACGTCCCATTTGCTCCTTTTCTTATAGATATGCACAACATTCTCAATGTTCCAGTCACTAGGTACACAACCCTCCTCAAGTGATCTATCAAAAATTATTTTTAATGGTTCCAAAATATATGCCCCTGTAATCTTCAAGAGCTGGGGTAATATCTGGTCTGGTCCAGGTGAACTGTAAGATTTTAGGTTCTTTATTGTTGTGCCAGTTACTTCTCTAGTTATATTTGTTTTGTTTGGGATAGTCTTTATGTTGTTTGGTGTTTTTGCATCATGATTTAATGTAAAGAATACTGAACTTCCACAATAGCCTAAGAGGAACTAAGGAGTGTTTCATAACCAGCCCTTTTCACAAACTCTCAATGACACAATGGCTCCAGATGTATTTGTTTTGTGTTATTTAACTTTACCTCTGGCCTGCGCTCTGAATGTTTTTTTATATCTATGACATTTATATGCTGAAGCAGCTCTGAACTCCATAAACAGGGAGTCCCAGGAATAACATGTGTGCATCCTGTAATAAACTTAGGGCCAAAAAGGCAAAAGAGTGCACAAAAAAATAAAGTGCCAGAGGCAGAGTATTGCAGCAAGAAATTTAATGTGCTCAGTATCACACCAAAGGGCAGTACTCAGCTCCAGCACTTTGGCTTCAAATCTATGCAGATTCTTCCTTGGTGCTGGTGATGGTGGAGAAGGGGGGCTTGCTGATAGCGCTTCCTTTTTAACAGAGACATTTAAAGGCACAGTGGCTCAATTAGGGCTACTTTACACATAGCAAGAGCCCCATTAGAACATGCAAACAAAACTTCATTAAAGTCTTGTAATAAAATAGTGATATAAAAAATAAAAGAAAGAGGCAGGAAGAAGAAAAAAAGTAAGGACATGTGGGATGGCACATGGATCCCAGCAATGAATTATGATCAGGAGAGTCAGATGTAGATTTATGGTGGCTGCAGTGGGCACTATAGCAGACAAGGGGGAACAGCTGGAAGTGGAAACCTGTGAAAAATAAAAGGGGGAAAAACAGTAAGTGAATATCAACTTTAAAAATGATCTCAAATGAACACAAGGAATTAATTAATGCCTATTGTAAATATAGATGCAAAACAAGGCCATTTATGACCCCCATTACAACCCCTTTACCAGCAGGATCAAATACTGGGTCCAATTTATTGACAATATAATTTGCATTTGGAAAGGTTCTGTAAATGAATTATATGAATGCATGTCTTATATCAATGATAACCAGCAAAATTTACATTTTACCTGTCAGTCAGCAAAACTCTGTTGATTTTTTTAGATGTTACCTTGTGAACCACCCCTACCATAGAAACATACTGTAGAAGGCGATGGACTATAGGGACCGTGTGACCCACCTAGTCTGCCCCATTTCCCTACCTAATGCAGTACTGAAGATTCTAGCTGATTTGCGGCTTACCCTCTCTTCTCTAGTACACGAGAACTCTTATGTCTATCCTATGCATTCTTAAAGTTCCCTACTGTTTTTGCCCCCTCCACCTCTGCAGGAAGGCTGTTCCAAGCATCTACTACTCTTTCTGTGAAAAAAGTGCTTCCTGACAGTGTCTCTGAGCCTACCTATCTCTAGCCTCATATTATGCCCCCTTGTTTCTATACACCTTTTTTTCTGAAAGATGCAACCCTCCTGTACCTTGTTTATATCCCTGAAGTACTTGAATGTCTCTATCATATCCCCTCCCCCCTCTCTCTCTCTCTCTCTCTCTTCTCCTCCAGTGAATACATATTATAGTCCTCTAGTGTTTCCTCATATGACATTTGATGCAGTCCTTGCACCATTTCTTTTGCCCTCATCTGGACTGCCTCTATTTTGTCTATGTCCTTCCAGAGATATGGCCTCCAGAACTGGACACAGTACTCCAGATGAGGTCTCATTAGTGATCTGTACAGTAGCATAACCACCTCCTTTTTTCTGTAGGTGATACCTCCCCCTATGCATCTTAGCATCCCGAAGGCTGTCCCCACAGCCTTCCCACATTGTTTGGTTACCTTTATGTTATCAGATAGGATTACCCCCAGGTCCCTTTCTTGATTGGTGGCCGTCAGTACCTCTCCCTCCATCTAGTACTCCTCCCTTGTAGTTCTGTGCCCTAGATGCATGATTTTACACTTATTTGCATTGAATCTTAGCTGCCATACTCTCCACTACTCCTACTCCTCAAGAATGTTTAGGTCCTTTCTCATCCCTTCCCCCCCCGGAGTAGTGACCCTGTTGCAGATCTTGTCATCTACAAAGAGGCATACAATCCACTCCAGCCCCTCTGCAATGTTACTTATGAGGACATTAAAGAGGACTGAAACCAGTATGGATCCCTGTGGTACTTCGCTGGTCACCCCCCTCTCCTTGGATTGAACACCATTTATAACCACCTTCTGTGTCCTGTCACTCAACCTGTTTCTGACCCAGTTTACCACTTTGGGGCCCACTCCCAGCTGCCCAACTTATTTATCAACCTCCTATGTGGGGCAGTGTTGAAGGCCTTGTGGAAATCTAGGTAGGCCACACCTACTGCCCATCCCTGTCTATCTCCCTGGTCACTCAGTCAAATAAATATATCAGATTTCTTTGACAAGACATTCCTGCTGTGAATCCATGCTGCAATGGATCCTGTGCTCAACTGGATTCAAGAAATATCACAATATTTTCCTTTAGCAGTGACTCCATTAATTTCCCCACCACCGAGGTCAGGATGACTTGCCTTTAGTTGCCAGCCTCCTCCTTATTCCAACTTTTGTGGAGAGGGACTATATTTGCCCTCCTCTAGTCCTCGGGAACCACCCCTGTCTCTATTGATTTGTTGAATAGGACTGTTAGTGGTGCTGCCAGCACCTCTCTAAGTTATTTTAATATTCTGGGATGTATCCCATCTGGCCTCATAGCCTTGTGCCCTTTCAGATTCTCGAGTTCCTTTAGGAGTCTTTCCTCTATAAATGGGCTGGTGTCCACTTTTCTCCAACTGGTGCTCCTATCCCCCAATAGTGGTCCTTCTGCTTCCCCTTCTTCTGTTAATATTGAACAAAAATATTTGTTCAGGATTGTTACTTTTTCTAGGTCCTCCTCTGTACAACACCACCCTCCCTTTTAAACATCACAATCCCACCCCGGTCTTCTTTCTTTCTTTCTTTCTTTCTTTCTTTCTTTCTTTCTTTCTTTCTTTCTTTCTTTCTTTCTTTCTTTCACTAATGAACCTGAGAAAGGTCTTGTCTCCTTTTTAGGGCTGCAGGTAGGCGGAGCCTGCAGCCCTATTGCATCAGCTCTAAAAAATGAACTACAAGATTTAGACCATGGAACACTTCCTTTGGAGTTTTCAAATGATCCTTCCACCTCTTTGCAGCCCTTCAATTTAACCCTTGCAGTGCTACAGACTGAAAATATATCCAGAGCTCAATCAAATAGTTTCATTCTAGTTATTTCAGCAGCCTAGAGATTAAGAAACAAATGCTCTGGAGGATCACCTCTCCTCCCCAACCCTGTAGAGCTTCAGTGAGTACAAGAAACACATGTGTTATTTGAATCCAACTTGGTGAACAGTCCTTTTGGAGCTAATGCAAGAGGGCTGCATACAGATGTCATGCTGTCTGTAGCTGGAAAATTGAGCACCATGGAACACATTTTGGGAGTTTCCAGCGTATCCTTCTACCCTGCCTGCAGTATATAGAACTGTTTCTAGAGCCCCTTAAATAATTGTGCCTCTTAAAAGAGCTTAAGTCAGTAATGGCTGTTGTTTTTATTGAAACACATTCATCATTTCAAGACCATGTAAGATAAATAGCTCTGGAACAGCTAACTTCCACAAACAATAAAAAGATTATTCATTTTCAATGGCACTTCTTTTTCAGTACTCTAGCATATTTACCTGATTCTGTTCTATATGTGTTGATTTCCTGCAAAATGTGTCTTTAAAACTAAGATATTTATAATAATTAGATAGTTAATGTAGTTGTGTGTCTTTTCTGGTATTTTAATGGTTTCAACTCCCCCTGTTCTCAGATTATCTTGCAGTACATTTGAGTCTTGATTATGCTGGTCATTAATCTTCAGCCTTCTTGTGTGCTCTTGTACTCATAAACATTGACATTTTATTTTCTTCTTCAGTACCATAAAGGTATTGTGTTTTTGCACTGCTTTTTGCAAATTCCTTGCCTCTTTCAATTAATTTTTCTGCCCAATGTCCACCTTCACATTGACATTTTTTATTTCTATTTGATCAAGTTTCACAGCATGTAAGGCTAGCAACAGTGGCAGCTCCAACTTCTGTTGGTTACCACAGGGCTGGCTAGACACTACAGTTGGAAGCCAGGGCACCTATTGAAACTGGAAAAGAAAGCATATGTGCATATTCATGCTTGCTTCTTGAAGTATTTGAGCTATTTGAGCTAATGATGAATGTTATGTTTCTAAAAATAAAAATGCAAATTCCATTTTATTTATTTACAGGGGATGGCCCTGCTTCTCCTGTTTTGGGGTGGGGGTACAGATGGCTCAGTTTCTCTTGGCTTGGGATGGATGGCGCTGCTTCTCCTGGTTCAGGGAGGGGGGAATGGCCCTGCCACCTGCTTTCTCTAGTAGGAGAAGCTGGGCCACATGACCCAGAAGATAGGGCCACCCCCCAAGCCAGGAAAAGCAGGGCCACCCCCAACCCAGGAGAAACAGGGAGATACCCTTCCCCCAAGTCAAAAGAAGCAGGGTCATCCTCACCCCCAAAGCTGGAAGAATCAGGGCCCCCTCCATCAGGAAAAGCAAGGCCATTCCCCCCAGGGCAGGAGAAGTAAAGCCTTCCACATCACCTGAACAAGAAGAAATGGCCATCTTAACCCTTTATAGCATGTATCCGCCTACCAAAAGCATCCTCAATGGATTGACCACCCACAGTGGCAGGCCAGGAGATCAAGGAGATCAAGGGCCATGCATTCTCTTGTTTGAGTCTCTCCCCTCCTCTCCCCATAGTACTGAGACATTTTCAAATAAACCCATCTGCTTACTCTAATGAAAAGGCACAAGCAATCAGAACCCTGTCACTCTGGTTCTGTAGGCAGTTTCTTTCTTGGATGCTTTGCTGCTAGCAGGACTTTCACTCGAGGGTCTGACTCTGTGCTGCAGCTACTGGTTGGGCAGAGTGGCTAGCTGGTGCTGCACTCTCTCATTACTGACCAGACTGTGCTCTAGTATTTTTTGAAAAAAACCACAGCATAGTACAGCTCTTTTAAGATTAGCTATACTGCTGGCTTGGGGGGGGGGGGAAGGCTTCTGTGCTACAACTTGCAAGCAATGGCAATGCAGTTCTAGTTTGGTGGGCATGGTTGGCTGGGTGACTCCTGATTCAGGTAGCTAGGCAGTCACCAGGAGCCAAGCCACAATGTCACTCCCTGCCCCCAACACTGGTTGCCTAATTATGGGGTAGGGTGGTAAACTAAAATGAAAGCAAGTAGCCACTTGCTGCTCAATCCTGTTGTTACCAGACTTCCCCAATTCTGACACCAAGGGTGGGATATTTGGAAGGGTTGCACATGGTGCAACACAGTTGTGCCATGTGCAACCCACTGATGCACCACGGTGTGATATTCAAAAGGGGGAAGTGTGAGGCACAAATTGCGATGTGCAAGAGTGCATCAGTAATGTATGCAGTGCAAGTGGGGGGGGCGTGCCCATGCATATTCCCGCACATCCCGATATTCATCCCGGGATGTGCGGAGCCCATGCAGGCACAACCCCTACATGCGCCGCATACAGTTGTTCCAAAAAATAAAGAAGCAACAGCCAGCCACCCACAGGTGAGCTGCTGTATTGCAGGGCGCAACATGGCAGCAGCCAGCTGTGGGTGGCCACCCGAGCTCCAGCAGCACCCTCTGTCAGGTAGCAACCCCCATGCCCGATCGTGGGCATATGTATAATAATTACAAAGTCCCATATCCCTGGTGGTCCAGTGGACCGCTGGCAGCCCGATCGCAGGCAAATGTAATAAAATCAAAATATCCTATATCCCTGGTGGTCCAGTGGACCGCTCGCAGCCAGATCACGGGCAGAAGTCTAAAGAAAAATCAAATCCCATCCCTGGTGGTCCGGTGGTACCCCTCCCCACCCTCTCCATAAGCCCTGCCCTTGCTCCCCAGTCTATGGCGGGCAGCAGCTCCCCACCCAAAAGCCACCCGACCACCCACTGACTGACTGCGTACAGTACAGTTGTATGCCCATTGGTCCACAGCGTGGGCAATGGAGTGTGCAGCTCGCATTGTATATACAGTCCAGATATGTGAATGAAGACATTCAATATCTGGACTATGTAGTACAGTATGAGTTCGTATTCCCATTGGCTCACGCCAGGACCAATGGGGCGACAGCTGTACCACGTATGCAGTCAGTCGGGCGTGGAGTCAACGCAGCTTGGCGGGAGGGGAGCCGCCGCCACTGCAGACTGGGGAGCGGGTGGCAGGAGGGTGGGAGGGGGTACTGCTGGACCACCAGGATGGATTTGATTTTTCTTTAGACTTCTGCCCGCGATCAGGCTGTGAGCAGTCCACTGGACCACCAGGGATATGGAACATTTTAAGATATATACATAAGCCCGCGATCGGGCAGTGGGGCACCTTGCTGCTTGTGCAGGAGGTGTCAGTCCTCGACGGCTGCAGCCTGGCAAGGCACCAGGCACAAGTTGCCGGGGATGCACGCATCTACATGCAAATGGAGCCATAATGACATCCAAATGGCCCCATTTGCACCTTGCAGGCATTATGGCCCCATTTGTATGTGCACCTTTGAATATCGTGGTTGATGCACCTAGCACAACGTCACTTGCGCTGGCGCATCCCCCTGCCCCTCTCTGGCCACTTGCGCTGGTGCAGTGCCACTGCGCCATGCACAATGCGGGTGGCCACAGAGCAATATTCAACGGTGCTGAGTCATGGCGCAGCACTGTTGAATATCACCCTGTCAGCACCCGGGCACATCCCAGTTGCGCTGCACCCAGGCTTGTGCCACAGCCTGGTGCAGTCTAAATATCCCACCCCAAGTGCCTAAACCTAGAGTCAGACAGTAAATGAAAAAAGTAAGCAAACAATAACAGCCAAACCACAGTGCTGCCAACCCTCCATTCTAACACTAGGTGCCCAGGCCCCCCGGTCCAACAGTCAATGAAAAAAAGTAAGCAGACAATGGGAGCCCATCTACAGTGATGTTTTAGAAAGAAACATTAGTTGTTTTGTGCATTCATCTATTGTAGCATTGCTCCCTGCTATTCATTGTACTAGTGCACATTTGTGTACTTGTCACTTGTACATCAAATAAAAAGCAGTGTTATTCCATAGTCAGCAGTGCAACTTTAACCCGCTTAATAGAAAAGCATATGGGAATTCATAGGATGAATACTAAAAACAGCAAAAGTGCAGTAATGCAGTGAATATCAGGGAGCAATGCTATGCCAGACCGGGCCAAAAACAAGTAATGTTTTATTCCAGAAGCAGAGTTTTATCCGAGTTAGTAATTTAATGCAGAAACGCCCTTATATTATTTGTCACTAGGCCTGAATAGCACATGTATGAACAGCACTGTCAATAGCAGCACCTTCCATACAGCACTATGCAGAACAGTCACAAGAACAAATGCCGCAAGTAAAGGCAATGCCACTGGTAGTGGTCACAAAGCACACTGATGACTGCTACCAGTCCAAGCACATACTTTAGTGGGCGCTGTGCCCTCTACACTCCCCCTTAACTAAAATAATCAACTCTGAGTTGGAGCTGGATTATGGGAGAAAAACAACATTTTGCATGCCAGGATTAGAACCCTGATCTCCACCATCATTGTGGCCAAGCAGCTTCATGTCTCAGTCCTCTCTGCCACGGGATCAATTCATCCACCATTTTCAATTTCCCAACCCTTGTCTTCTTTCTAGTACTACGGACAGCAACCTGGGTAGTGCTTACTGCACAGCACTGTTTAATCCTGTCTCTGTCTGTGGTACGCCACTCAGACATCGCTGTTTTTTCCTTATGCTATATTTGTAGCACTATTATAACTGGTTATTAAATTATCCACCACCAGTGATGTGTACAAAAAAAAATTTCAAACAATGAATATGACGCATCCTCAGGATATGAGGAGGCACTTATAAAATTACAACTGGCAAGTAAGATAATGAAAAGTATATCAAACCTAATTTAAACTACCCAAAAGGTGTATTTTCACAGTTGGCCAGTGCATGTAATTATAAAAAAAGCTTTACATGTAAACTACAATATCAGGAAATATAAACTATATAGAAATCCATTTTGTGGATATTGGAGTGAAACAATGAGGATATAAGATTGAGAGGTATTCATTTATATGTCACTTCTCTTGAGAGACATTTTCTTTAGAACTGTGGAACCAATGAACTCTGCAGTACAATGATTCCAAATATCAGGAATCTATTCTAAAACATTAGATAAAAAGTAGGGCATTATTATATCAGATGCTCAGTCATAATGGAGCTATACCTTGGGGGCTTGCTATAGTCCAGGTACGAATTATTTCTATAGACAATCTTTATTTTCTGTTTATAAAGATGGCAGGCATACTTTGCAACAGAAGTGGGTTTTGTTATTGTATTCCAGTGGTAGTTATCTAAAGGTTGCCTACCTTGACGTACCACTGAGGTATCACTGAGGCACTCAAGTTGCAATTTGCATTGGCTGTAATGTGGTTCTGCCTCATTCTGCCTCAGTATACCTAGGTACACCTCAGTACTGAGAAACTTCTAGGTATACCTCAGTACTGAAACACTTTTCTATGGCTACCACTGTATGATTATGACTAAATGAGCAAGTGATATAATAATTTATTTATTTAAGAGTTTTACCAGGAAGGCATACTGAGTGGAGAGCCACTTGATTCCAGATGTGTCCTGGGGAAGGGGAAGAAGGGAATTAAAAAATACAATAACAATAAGCAGAGGAACTACAATACAAAAGGCATCAGAGCTGAGATCCCAAAAGGTTACATGGTAAATGGGAGAATCAGAGTGATGAACACGAGATTAGCATTTCAACTCTTACATGAAATTAAGAACCTTACATACATTTGGCCCATATAATACATTTTGTAGGTACATAATGAGAGCTTCATACAATTGCAGAAGGATGTAAGTAGCTAGATGAGCCCAGGCATAGAGGACCATGACAAGTACACTAATGAGAGCAGGGTCAGTGTATGCTACCAATAAGATGTGAGAGTGCAGCAGGGGACCATATTATCATGTACTCAGCTAAGGGCAGAGAGATCTGTGCACGGGTGGTATTTGAGCCGGGCGCCACACATAGTGAGGGAACGTGTTAATGAAGGTAAGTTGTTTTTATTTAAAAGGGGGCATTAAGCTCCTCATGGGGGTTAGGTGCATGAGCAGGTGGAGGAGAAGTGTGCCTTGAGGAGATAGTTGAGATACTGGGTGTTGTCTAGGTGCTGAATGTCTGCCGGCAATGAGTTCCATAATTTAGGCAAACCGAAGGTGAAAGCAGCTTGGCCTTTAGATGTGGACATACGTGGGACATGAAGAAGCCTGGAGCTGGTGTTCCTGAGCACGTACGTGGGGGGGGCAGGACTGAGAGGGCAGACTCGAGATAGGAGGGGAGGGACTGTGTCCAGAATTTTGCTGTAACCCTGGCACAGTGGGCCTGCCTCCATTCCTGTAGTGATGGCAGGTCAAGTGATTTGTAAAGGAGGCAGTGATGAGTAGTTGGTGGACAGTCCAGGCCAAAACAGCAGAAGGAATGGAAGAGAGGATCTAATCTGGTTAAAGTGGACTTTGGGGCCGTGCAGTAGAGTATGTCGCCATAGTCAAGAATTGGGAGGATCATTTTCTATATGATTGTTTTGCGGGTGGACAAAGGGAGGCAGGCCCGGTTGCAATAAATGGCACCCAGTTTGTGATGAAGTTTCTTGAGGATTATATCACTGTGGACAGAAAAATTGAGGTGCTGGTCAAGCCAGACCCCTAGGTATCTGAAGGAGGTGCAATCTTCCAAGAGGGAGCCATCAGTCATATGGCAGGTGAGGGTTGCAGATAGATGGGAGAGTCTTTGTTATGTGCCGAAAGTTAGTGAGACAGTTTTCTTGGGATTTAGAAAAAGCTGGTTTGAGCAGAACCAAAGCTGAACAGCACTGAAGTCCTCCTGGAGTCTAGTGGCCACTACCGAGGTGGAGGACCCTGATACATACAGAACAGTGTCATCCACATACATGTAAATGGATGTGTGTGTGCATGCTGAGGGCAGATTATTTAGAAAAATGGAGTACAGTAATGGGCCAAGGACTGAGCCCTGGGGGACCCCAGAGGTGACAGGGAAAGGGAAAGAAGTGCAAGAGCCTATTCTTACAGTCTGCGACCTGCCTATCAAGTAGGATTGGAACCAGCTGGTGGCTGTACCTCAAAGTCCAGCATGGGAGAGTTTGGACAACAAAAGGGCATGGCAGACAGTATCAAAGGCTTTGGCAAGGTCAATAAAGATAGCTGAGATGGTGTGCCTGTGCTCCATCCCAGTGAGGATGGCATCGGTGAGCCTTAGAAGGGAAGTGATGGTAGAGTGCGACTTCCTAAATCCAGACTGGTAAGGTGTGAAGAAGGAGGAGGAGTCAAGAAAGGAGGCAAGTTGGGAGAGAACGAGGTGCTCCTACAGTTTAGCTAGGATGGGGAGTAAAGATATAGGGCGGTAATTTCCAGGTAGGGAGAGGTCACCACCTTTAGGGAGGGGAATGACGGTGGCACGCTTCCAGTCAGATGGGATTTCAGCAAGTGAGAAAGAGAGACTGAAGAGAGTGGCCAAAGGGGTGGTAATCGCAGGGGCAGATAGGTGGAGCATTTTGGAGTCCAGACCCGAAGGGCATTTGCCTTTGGATGGATTGAGAGCCCACAGGGCTTTATGGACTTCGGTCAGGGTAACTAGGTGGAAGGTGAAACTGAAGGCCAGAGGGTGGGGCTGAGAGGGAGGGTGGGCTTGTGGGGTCGGGAGGAGGGAGGGAGGAGGGAGGATATGAGAAAGGATGCACAGCTAGTGAAAAATGTGTTGAAATCTGAGGTCACAGCACCTGGATCCATGATGATAGAGCCTTCTACATTAAGGACTGAGGTGAGGGCAGGGCAGAGGCAGGGTGGGGGGGAGAAAAGCAATTTGATTGTTTTCCAGAATTTTGCTGGGTGGTTTATGTTTGTGTGGAAAGAGGCCTTGAAGTAGTTGGCTTTGGCCTGCCGTAGAAGCTTAGTGCAGGAGTTGCGGAGTGACCGGCATAGTTGAAGAGCCGCCATTGTCCTGGTTGACTTATATGTTTTCCAGGCCTTGTCCCTGGCATGGAGTTGGTCTATGATATTGGCTGTGACACAGGGCAGGTGGGCTTCCTTTACTATAGTCCTTCTGAGTGGGGCTTAGTAGTCCCAGATGGCTAAGAATCTGGACTTAAAGAGCTCAAGGGTGGTGTCGATAGAGGATGCCCGTGGGATTCAGGATCAATCAACATTTGATAGGTGAGTTAAAACTGCTCCAAGGTCTAGTGATTTGTATGACCTGGTGAGCAGCATTCTTGGGGGGTGCCTTTGGCCGGAATATTTTCCGTACCATGTAGATCATGTGGTGGTCACTTAGAGAGTCTGGAAGGAGTCCAGCACCAAGAATTTGATGGGGTGGGAGGTAAGGGCCCAGTCTAAGAGGGAGTGGTTCTGTGATTTGTGAGTTAAGCGTGTGGGTACAGATATTTGTTGGGTCATGTTTAGGGCATTTACCTGGCTATGTAATTTAGAGTTAGCAGTGGAGAGCCAGTTGTGATTGAAGTCACCTAGGATGTGTAGCTGACCCTCAGATGCGAGTGATTTCAGGGTGCCCAGGTGGTCTAGTATGGTGGGCATAGGTGTGTCTGGGGCACAATAAGACCCTGTTATGTATAATGGAATAGTGTGCGATAGTGAGATTTTGATTAGCAAGGAGTCTTTGGATGGCGTGGGTGTGGGGAGCTGGACCAGAGTGAAGTGGTACTGTGAGGAGATGAACATGAAATAGCCTCCCCCTCTTTTTTGCCCTGGCAGTCGTGCCGAATGGTGGAGTAGCCCGGGATTGCTATTTCTGCATCCAGGTTGTGGGGGTTGAGCCGGGTTTCGGTTATTATCAAAATATCTGAGCGCAGGGTTAGTACACTTGGTTGCAGCGCTGTGACCTTGTTCAGGATGCTGCATATATTCAGGTGCAGTATCTTAAAATCCTTTGGTAATTTGAGAGGGGGGGGGGTTGCTGGGGTTGGTCCAGGGTTTAATTTGACATCCCCTGCTAGTAGGAGCAGTAGAGTTAGCAGCTGTTTTATTTGTTGCATGATACAGTAGGATTTGCGGCGGGCAGTAAGATGCTGGGAGGTTTGCGGAAATCTGCATAATGGGGAGGTATTTAACGCTGTCAGTCCTGCATGGAAGGAGGGTGGCAGGATGGAAGCCCCTATATCCCAGCTGATCAGGAGGGTTTGAGGAGGTTTCCCTAAGGTGGTGATTATGTATGGGGGAGGAGCAGCCCTATTTACACTTATAAAGAGGTCTGGCTGAGGTACTGGGTAGGCTGAAGGTGGGACGGAAACCAGGGGTGAGAGCAGGCATAGGAAGGAAAGAGTGAGTGGCAACATATTGGAGTTGCAGGGTTTTGGTAGGTGGGATGTTTTGGGTGGCCCCTAGTGGTGCAAGTAGATAATCTGCTTATGGAAAAATGGGCTGATTAGTTAATTCACCTCCACGTGACTGACCCAGTCTATAAGTATCTAATCTCACCTAGGGTGGTGGCGGGAGTGGTGGGGCAGCCGGCGCTATGGACTATCACTGTGACTTCTGTCCTATGGCATGGTATGGTGTACCTGAGCGCTCCAACAATTTTCTGTGGGGGTCCTGGCTTGGTGGAGGGTGGACACAGAGGCCCTCATGACCACTGAGAGTTCTGGGAAGAGACAGAGAGAGAGAACATGGCTTCAGTTATACCAGGTAGGCGGGCTGAGGTGCATTGTAAATTGATCCTGAAATGTGCAGCTTTCAGACCTTCCAATTTGAACAGGGATTCGAGCTGCAATTCAACTTTGAGTTACTTACACATTTTAAACAACTATTTTTTTTTACAAGCTTCAAATTTGGACTACAAATTTAACAAGGATTTAACCTGTAGGAGGGAGATAAGATTTAGAATTCAGAACTCGGGCATTGCACTTCTGTTTTTTTTATATTACGCATTATGCTCTCTACACTTGTTTCCCAGAGTAATTACACAAAAGGCACACTGACTGGAATCTAAACCACAGCAACACCCAAAAGCAGAATTGCTTTCTGAGACAACCAGCCTGCTAAGTTAGGCACAGGTTGAGCAGCTGATTACTGAACTTAAAGCACCTAGCAAAAACACAGAAGATGCTGCAGTTTGTCCATAAATAATTTAAAGCTCCCAGCAAAGGTGCATAAAAACACTGTGGAACAGAGATACAACTAGGGCAAAAAAACTATCTGTATAGCTATGCCAACTGGTATTGGAGTGGCCCCTTAAAATGACAGCAAGATTGAAAAGTTCCTTTGTCTTCCTCACAGCGCTGAGGAGTATCGCTGTGACTTCTGTCCTGTGGTGTGGTATGGTGTACCTGAGTGCATTTTCTGTGGGGTCCTGGCTTGGGGAAGGGTGGACACAGAGGTCCTCACAATCACTGAGCCCTCTGAGTGCTCCAATGATTTTCTGCGGGGGTCCTCGCTTGGGGGAGGGCGGACACAGAGGCCCTCACGACCACTGAGCGCTCTGAGCTCTTCAACTATTTTCTACAGGGGTCCTGGCTTGGGGGAGGGCAGACACAGAGGCCCTCATGACCACCAAGAGCTCTGAGCTCTTCAGTGATTTTCTGCAGGGGTCCTGGCTTGGGTGAGGGTGGACACAGAGGCCCTCATGACCACCAAGCACTCTGAGCACTCCAATGATTTTCTGCGGGGGTTCTGTCTTGGGAGAGGGCAGACACAGAGGCCCTCATGACCACCGAGAGCTCTGAGCTTCTTCAATGATTTTCTGCAGGGGTCCTGGCTAGGGTTAGGGTGGACACAGAGGCCCTCATGACCACCGAGCACTCTGAGCACTCCAATGATTTTCTGCGGGGGTTCTGTCTTGGGAGAGGGCAGACACAGAGGCCCTCACGACCACTGAGCACTTTGAGCACTCCAACGATTTTTTGCGGGGGTCCTGGTTTGGGGAAAGGCAGACACAGAGGCCCTCATGACCACCAAGCGCTCTGACCACTCCATCGATTTTCTGCAGGGGTCCTGGCTTGGGGGAGGGCAGACACAGAGGCTTTCATGACCAATAATGTCCTGCTTTTTGTTGTTTTTTAGAATACATGCCTGACATTTGTATTTTATATTGCAGAGTTCATTGGAGCCACAGTGCAAGAGAAAATGTCTTTCAAGAGAAGTAACATACATGGAGGAACAACTACACATTTTATATTCTCAGTGCTTCACCCCAACTTATGCAAAATGGACTTTGATATAAATTTATATTTACTGTTATTGTGGTTTATATGTAAAGTTTTTTTAATACTTTCATCTGCTAACCAGCTGTTGAAAATATGCCTTGTGGGTCATTAATACCAGGTCTGATGTTATACTTTTCATTACCTTTCTTGCCAGTTGTAACTTTATGTGCCTCCTCATATCCTAAGGATGACCCGCATTCCTCTCCTGCAGCCCTATCAGCTATGGCCAGAATTTGTTTTAATTGCCTGGGCTATTTTTTTCTCTGTTTGTGCCTTTGCACTCCTGACTGCTTTCCCCGCCTCATCTACTTTTCCAGATGTTGTTCCCTATCTTCCTCCCTCTGTGTTTCTTTGTACATCCTGAAAGCTAGCCTTTTCTCTCTTACCTTCCTGGCCACGTCCTTTCAGAACCATGGTGTTTTTTTCTTTCTCTTTGTTTTGCTTAGTTGCCTAACAAAATGACTTGTTGCCTCTACTGTGGCTCACTTAAGGTTAGCCCATTATTTTTCTACACCCCCCTTCTTTCCCTGCCAGGGCTTCCTTGAGACATTCCTCCATTTTTGCAAAGTTGAACCATCTGAATGCCAGGACCCTTGATTTTGTGTGATTTGACTCCTCTACTGTTCTCACATTGAACCACACCACATGATGATCATTGGAACTCAGATGGCTACCCACCATTACATCAATAACTCTGTCCCCATTGGTGAGTACCAGGTCCAATATTGCTCCATCTCTGGTGGGATCCACCACAAGCTAATTGAGGCATGCCCCCTGCAGGGCTTCCAGGATGCCTGTGCTCCTGCGTGTGGCTGCAGCCTCGGGGACCCAATCCACATTAGCCAAACTCAAGTCTCCCACCAGCAGCACTTCTCCTTTGGCTGTCGTTTTGTGGATGGCTTCCACTAGTACTCCATCCATTTCCTCCCCTTGTGCTGGAGGTCTGTAGATCATGCTTGTGTGAATGGTGGTGCTATTTCCTCTCTCAAGGGAGACTCACAGTGCTTCTGCTCCCTCCTGTATTCCCTGAACTTCAGTTGCTTTATTTTCCTCCCTGACGCAGATAGCCACCCCTTCACCCTTTTTTCCCCCTCCCTGTCTTTTCTAAATAATATGTAACCTGGGATGGCTATGTCCCATTCATGGTTCCCCATGTACCATGTCTTGGTAACAGCAACAATGTTCAGGTACACCTCTGCTATGAAGGTCACTAGGCCTGGGATTTTATTTCCTAGGATGCAAGCATTCGTACACATGGTGATCCAAGTTTTGCAACCTCCCCTTCTAGTAGCTCCCCTCCTAACCCCATGTCTTCCCTCCCTTCCCCTCCTGTTTTTACTCCCATTGTTCCTTATCTCTGCCAGTCTACCTATCTCAGTTTTAGATTTTAGTGTCAATTTCCCAACCTCAGGGTCCTCCCTAATGACTGCTTCATCCTGGGGGGGAGGACTATTAGCTTCTTCCTGCCTACTAGAGATGGTCGAAGTGAGCAAAATTTGCTCTGCTGAGCATTCTGTGAAATTACGCCCATTGGCGGAGACAAAATGCAGAATTTAGCCTGGCAGAGTGGTGATGCACCTAGTGGAATGGCGAAATTTCAACTTCCATGACGAAATTCCACCTTCTGCGGTGAAATTCTGTCTTCAGCAGCAACATTTCACCTGTGGGAGGTAGAATTTCACCCTAAGAAGGCAACATTTTGTTGCAGAAGGTGGCATTTCACTGCAGAAGGTGGAATTTTACCCGTGGAAGGCAAAATTCAGCCTTAGGCAGCAACATTTCACGAATTGCTCTGCCAGGCGATTTTGGACACTTCGCCTGCCCTTTGCCAGTGGAATTTAAATTTGCTGCATCTCTACTGCCTACTTTTGTATCCCCCTTGGCTAGTTTAAATGCTTGCCAATTAAGTATTTACAGTAAACCTCTATCTAAGGATCTTGGTCCCCCCCCCACCCAGATAGATGCAGTCCATCCCACTTGTATAGGCCTGCATCTCTCCCAGTGGTACCCCAGTCCCCACTGAAGCTGGTTTGACTGAATTGGATAATTTTCATAAGCCTATTTCAGGAAATACCTTACTCCATTATGAGACTGCCCACCCTGAACATTTAAGAAGAGGCATGCTCAAGGGACAGTTTTTGCCACTTGGTATGTGTAACCCTAATTATACAATGGCAAGAAAGCATGCTTGCATCTGATTGGTCAGACTTTGACTGGACCCGTGATGTTATCCTAGTACAACATAACGGGTCTAGTCCCAGCCCTCTGATGACCACAGCAACTGTTAAAGAAATCACTGCACGCATCCTGTGGCCTACTTCAGCTATCCCCTGTGGAGAGCCCACTTTTCTTTTTCCACGCTCACTGCTCAGTTGCCACCAGCAGTCACAACCACAGTGGCACAACGCTGCCCCCCCCCATATTCCTCCAGACAGAAACATGTTTTAGATGAAAACTTTCAAAACTTTGCGGCTTTCACATAAATAATTAACAGCAAGACCAACTCAAAGAAGCACAAATAAGTACTCCTCTTGTTTTTTTGGGGGGTGGGAGTTCTCAATAAACAAATGCAGAGAACCACAGCACAAGGAGAGACCGAAAAGGAAATCCACACAACTATATAAGTGCAGCACCACCTGCTGGACAACACAGATACTAAGGATTTTTTTCTAATAGGTATACCTCCACTAACAAAAAAAAGTAAGAAAAAAGTATTTGAGACATATTTTTCACATTTTCATTTTCTTAAAACACAACGAGCCATTGTATAATGGCAATAATGCACTCCAGGGTGTGTGTTGTGCTGGGATAACGTCACTTCTGGGATCGTTGGATGCCCAACCACCCCAGGCGTGACATTATCCCAGCACAACACACACCCTGTCATGCATTATTGCTTAATTGAGCTGCTCTGCCTTTAAATTTTTTGTGCACTGGTTTGCCTTTTTGTCCCTAAGTTAGCTTTATTATTGAGTGCTGCATAATTTTTTTGTGCACCTTCCAGGTTCCTTGTTTTCTAAGAAACTCAGAGAGTAATATTTTCAAAAGGATCTACCCAATGTGTGTCTGCCATTATTTTCAAAGCAGAAATGAGTCTAAACCTGCTAGACCATCTATGAGATGGCCTAACAGCATCCAGAGTTTGTGTCCAACGACAGATGCAATTTGCATCCATTTTCTGTAACAAAAATTGTGATTTTTGTCATAAATGAACACAGTTTCTGAAGATAGCATCAGGGATGCCTGGATGCAAGGGGGTAGATACAGATGAAGGGACATCATGCATTTACGCCTGCATCCAACCCTTTTGAACCCCCCCCCAGTGTCTTTTACATGATTTACATTACTTACATGCAACTTTTCCTGTCTCTATCCCTTCACATCTTAAGGGTTTGCCTCCTCTTCTCCAAGTCAGGCTGCATGTGGACTCTCCTGTTCAGGGAACCAGAGGAACTCAGGCTCTCAGGTAGGGAGGAAGAAAGAATGGGCACTGCTTTTGGACCCAGGGGTGAGCTCCCCAGACAAATAAACCTTCCCTTGCCTTTATCTTGTATTTACATTGCATTTATTTGTTTTACCAGGCAGCTAAATTGGACAGTACTCACTTACATGGGGGTCCTGGTTAGGACAGCCAACAGTACTAAGAAACAAGGACATTGCAAGCTGCATAGTATAACATCAAAAATAAGCATAATGCACAGAGGATGATATAGAACAAGATTACATGGCACATATAATGTTATGATATAGAAGATAGGACATAAATACAAAGCATGACATTATAGCTTGATGCCAGGTGCCAAGCCAGGAAGGATACTTCACTTCAATATCAGTGGTAACTTGTGGTGGGTACCTCAGAGGTGCCAGGCAAGGAGACACCTAGACAAACCAGTATGCTCCAGGAAGACATCTAACTATAAAGTATATTCCACC
This sequence comes from Neoceratodus forsteri, assembly GCA_016271365.2. Classification (NCBI taxonomy): domain Eukaryota; kingdom Metazoa; phylum Chordata; order Ceratodontiformes; family Ceratodontidae; genus Neoceratodus; species Neoceratodus forsteri. The sequence continues at coordinate 1,087,893,630 of CM057450.1, forward strand.
TATCGGCTAGTTTGGGGTCCTAGCATCTAGTGGGAGCTGGAACCCTAATAGCATCAATGAAATAATGCTCCATCAACCTGACTCTAGCACATACACAACACTGCAGATTGGGACGCATCAGTCCTTCCTTTATCTCATCACAATCAAGACCACCCCTGTTAGCTGAGAACAGGAGCTACAAGGACTCTTAAGGGGACATCCTGTAGGGTCATCTCCCTGCCTTTCACGTACGTCTCCTTATTTGCAGCAACATCCTCCTCCACCCTCATCTTACTTCCATTCTCCATTTCTTAAATTGATGCCAACCCCTCCTTCAGTACACAGGGCAGATGGTCACAAGGGCATCATAAGGTCTGCTGCAAGGTAACCCCATGGTGGACAGATTTATCTGGGTAGAGAACAGATCACACATAGTGACAGGGGGCTACATAGAAATATAGAAACATAGACTCTGTCAGCAGATAAGGACTATTCAGCCCACCTAGTCTGCCCATTTCCCTACTTCGTTTGGCAATCCCTACTCTTATCTGGACTGCCTTTCTCCCACTCTGCTGTACAGCAAGGTGCCTTTATGCTTATCCCATGCACTTTTGAATCCCTGTGCTGTTTCTGCTTCCACCACCTCTGCTGCTCTGCTGGTAGGCTAGTCCATGTATCCATCATCCTCTCTGTGAAAAATACTTCCTAGCATTCCCTCTAAGCCTCCCTCCCTCTCTCCCTCCAGCCTCATGTTTTGTCCCCTTGTCCTTGTGCACTTTCTTCTCTGAAATATGCTCCCCTCCTGTACCCTGTTTATTCCTCTAAGGTATTTGAAAGTTTCTATCATATCCCCCCCTCTCTCCCTTCTCTCTTCTAGTGAATAGAGGTTAAGTTCCTTGAATTTTTCCTCATAATGATTGTGGTACAGTCCATGTATCATTTTGTTGTTCTTCTCTGGACAGTTTCCATTCTGTCTATGTCCTTCCTGAGATGCGGTCTCCAGAATTGGACACAGTATTCCAGATGAGGCCTCACCAGTGATCTGTATCATGGCATCAAACTTCACTCCTCCTACTGGTTATGCCCCTTCCTATGCACCCCAGCATTCTGTTTGCTTTCCACAATGCTTTTTCACATTGTTTGGCTGACTTCAGGTCATCGGATATGATAACACCGAGGTCTCTCTACTGATATGTGGTGGCTAGAACCTGCTTCCCCCCCATCCTGTATTCCTCTCTTGGGTTTCTGTGTCCCAGGTGCATTATCTTGCACTGATTAAAGTTGAACCCTAACTGCCAAATCCTTGACCATTCCCCAGGTAGTCTTAGGATGTTTTCTCATTTTATCTAGCTCCTCCTGGGTGTCGACTGTTACAGATCATGGTGTCATTTGATCTGAGCTACAGATGCATAACTTGATGTTGTTTCCTTTATTTTGCTTTAGATAGACAGATAGACACAGACAGACAGACAGATATTTTATTTATGAAGCACTTAATTCCTGAGGCTCTGAGCGCTGTACAATAAAATCACAATTCAAACACTATTACTTAAAATAACAAAACACACAAAATAAAATCAATATAAATACAGATTCCCTTCTGTCTATCAAAACAAGCTCACATTATAAAAGCCAGATTGAACAAATATGTTTTCAGTCCCCTTTTAAAGGCTTCCACTGAGGGTGTCCCCCTTAAATAATCAGGCAAGGAGTTCCACAGGGTTGGAGCAGCCACTGCAAATGCATTGTCTCCTGAGTGCTGCAACCTAGCCCTGGAAACCCCCAGGAGGCCCCCCTTGGTGGAACGAAGCATCCGGGCCAGATGGTAAGGGTCAAGGAGATCTTGCAGATAGGCGGGACCCCCATCATGCAGGGTCTTATAGGTAAGGAGCCCTATCTTGAAGACAATCCTCCACCTGACTGGTAACCAGTGCAGTCTGCAGAGGACCAACTCATACCTTATTACCCCAGTCAAAAGGCTTGCTGCCACATTCTGCCCCAGCTGCAGTCTGCGGAGGTTGCCTTCAGATAACCCAAAGTATGGGGCCTTACAGTAATCCAGCCTGGAAATTATGAAAGCATGCACCAGTGTGGTCAGGTCCTCAGGAGAGATCAGGGCTTGGATTCGGGCAATGTTCCTAAGATGATGAAAATCACTTTTGACCATGGCTGACACCTCAGCATCCAGTGTCAGGCTGTCATCCAGGATCACACCCAAATCCTTCACCTGTCAAGAAGGAACAAGGGGGATGCCCCCAATACTAGATTAGGAGACAGCCCCCCCATTCCCCCTCCTCAATGACAACCCGGCTCCACCACCAGTACCTCAGTCTTGTCTGGTTTGAGTCTAAGTCAGTTCTGAGTCATCCATGACTGGATTTCCTCGAGGCAGCTGTTAAATACGGAGTACAACACCTGAACATCAGATGCACAGGACAAGTACAGTTGGGTGTCATCTGCAAAGCAGTGAAAACCCAACCCATACCACCTGATAATGTCCCCCAATGGCAGCATGTACATCATGAACAGCAGGGCCTACAAGATCGACCCCTGTGGCACTCCACAGCTCAGAGGATTCAGGCTAGATGAGACAAGTCCCATTTTCACCCTCTGTACTCTGTCCATCAGGTATGACCTGAACCAACTGATGACATTGCCGAAGAGGCAACACCAGAACCGCAAGAGGTCAAACAGCACCTCATGGTCCATGGTGTCAAACACCGCAGAGAGGTCCAGGAGAACCAAGATGGTACAAGGTCTCCAGTCCCCCTCCAGGATATCATTAAGCACCCTTACTAGGGCAGTATCCATGATTTGCGCCACCCGGGACCCAGACTGGAAAGGCTTATGGGTAGACAAAGATGCGAGATGTCTCTCAAGTTGAATGGCCATCACTGTCTCTATAACCTTCTCTAAAAACGGGAGGTTTGAGACCGGCCTGTAGTCACTGAGGCAGTCTGGGTCCAAAGAGGACTTCTTTAAAACGGGCCTAACCAGAACCTCTTTCAGTAGCACCCTACTGTATATGAGCAACTATAATTGAGTGACTCAAGATGAGTGACTCAATAATAGCACTCATAAGGACAGTGACTAGTGAAACATGTCACTATATCCTGCACAGCGAGTGTAGCAGGGAGCTACACTCACTACTGCAGGATATGAGATGATGGTTTACCAAACTATGCTGAGCTGAGCTTGCCATGTAGTGTAGCAGAGTACGCTACTGGCCCTGGAGCCAGTGACCCAGGTTTGGATTTACTGCCAGATGAAACTATGTGTTTTTTCCCCCTTCCTTTGCTGTGTTCTAAGTCTGCGTCCCCACGCGGAGTTGATTATATTTATTTTGGTGGGTGTGAGAGGCATAGTCCCCCCCCAGAAATAGATTTGGTGATGTTTCTTTAGTGCAGGAAGGAACCATCACCATTTGAGATTGTCCTCCTGGGGTCCATCGGTGGTTTTGGTTCACTGTATGTGATCAGTGCTCATTAGGAGTCACTGTTATCACATAAAACCCGTCTTTCAAGGACAATGGGAAGACCCCACTCCTCAATGAATTCCAGACAACCTCAGCAACCACAAGTTCTATCAGGTCTGAACATCCAACCAAAAGGTGGATCGGACCTGGGTCCAGATCACAATGTGTAGGCTGCAGCTTTGACATTATCCCCATCACCTTCTCCGCCCCAACCAGCTCAAAATCATCCCAGACAGGAGGAGTGTTTTGACAGAACTCAGGCCGAACACTGCATCTCTTTCGAGAGATACTTAAGGAGACCTCAAGCCTGATAGAGGAGACCTTGTCAATGAAGAACAGAGCCAACTCCTCACACATAGTGCTGGAATCTGCTCCTCTCACACGGAGACAGACAGGATGTAAAAGTCTGTCTACTGTGCAGAAGAGCTGAGCTAGTCTGCTCTTCACTGCAGCAATCTCCCCTAGACAGAAACTCCACCTTCTTTCAGGAGATTGCCCCTGACAGTCAGCATAATGCGACTTCAGGGCCAGTTTGTCCTCCATCCGGCCAGATCTCCTCCAGCATCACTTTAACCTCCACCCCTAAGTCTAAAAACTCCAGAGTTCCTCATCATACCAAGGAGATATCCAGCGAGTAGACAAGGGGCTTTAACAAATAGGTGTGATTGAGTTGAAGGCTGTAGTCACAGCCCCATTTTAGGCTGCCACTGCTTCCTCCAGCCCAATCACACAAGCGTCCCCCACTCTTGATAGGTCCAGTATTGCCGATTTTAAGCATTAAAGTCACTGTAAGTTTAATAAGTACATCCCATGCTTGTCATAATAAAATGTGGATGCCTGGAACAGCCTCCCAGCAGAGGTGGTGGGGACAAAAACTGTAGTGGGATTCAAGAAAGCATGGGATAGGCATAAGGGAACATTAGTAGTAAAAAAGTGGGGGAGCCGGAGATCAAGTAGGGTCTGTGGTGTTATAGCGAGTAGAGAAAATAGGCAGACTAGGTGGTCCAAGCTATGCTTATCTGCCATCAATTTCTATGTTTCTGTGTTTCTACTATGAAAAAACTTACAATGGCAGTGGCTATAGCACGTGACAAAATCAAGGAAAGTATTTGCTTGCCACATAGAGTGTTTAGTGTTTTAAATAGGGCCCTTAATTTGTCTATGGAAATAATTTAAGCAAAAAGTTACAGGCAACCCAGGCTTTGCACTGTGCTATGATGTGTGTCAAAATATAGTGCAGTCTGCTCATATTAGGATCAGCCTGTCTCTCCTAGTTGAAAATGAGTTTAACTATGGGGCTGTTGTTACAGAAAGGGAATTTAAGGAACTCAGTGCTATGCTTGAATACATCACACCCAGCACTTCATTAAAGCCGCAAATTAGAGTTCTAGTCAATTGATCTCTATCCTTGATGGTATAAACAGTTCTGTGAACCAAAATAAAGCTGAGTACTATCCAACATAACCGTTGGCTAATTAACACTTCTAACTAATTATACCTTTTTGTTTTTTAGACGATATGGTATATGTATTAGGATGTTCAAATGGTCCCTACAATGAAAGTAAATTATATTTTGCTACTCTTGAAGTAGGCTTTTGCAGACTTCATGACTTGTGCAATTATTTTAAGGAAAAAAAGAACATAAAATAAATTATTTGTGCTCTGGTCTTTGAGAAGACTGCAAAATAAAATGTTCAATCTTATTGTCTTAGATACACAGTTTTTAAATGGTCTCGGAATGTGCCGGTAACCAAGTGGGAAGTTTTGCTGAATGCTGTTCCATGGGCCTCCAACTGCAGTAATCACCATTTGTTATTTGCACATTTGCGCATACTGTGTGACCCTGAGCAAGTCACTCAACCTCCTTCTGCTCCCAGGTTGCTCCTATAAAAAAGCTTCCAGCTTAGTGTGCTATACCTGGTTAAACAACTAAATAAAAAAAAATAATGTACTTTGCAAGCCTCCATAAAAGAGAGAAGATGGTTGGGAAATATCATACTCTTTGAAAAGTGCATGCATGCATCAGTAATTTGGGGAACACCCCCTGAAAAGCAATGGGCTTTTGCCCTGGCACAGAAAGAGACTTGTACTTCAGACTAATGCACAGCTTGGAGCTACACTAAACTGAAGTACATTTTCAGTGGTGTACTACAGTGTGTACATATTTAAAACACAACCTACAAGTGGAAATGAAATAAATGTCCTAGCTGGGATTTGTACCCAGGCCTAATATCCTGTAAATACTGTTCCCCTGTTCCACTAGAATCTATTCATATTTCTGTGGTTTCAGGTTATGCATTGAGAAAGATGAATGTATATGGAAGTCCGATGTTTACTGTTTTCCAGGCTTTTCAACTGGTAGAGCAGCAGAATGGTATTCCAAGCATACCTGAGTCTAGATTCAAGATAGGGCATTTCTTTCTTTCTCTCTTCCAGGCTATATTTCAGATATATGCTGGACTAGTTGGGGTTTCAGAAAAGTTAACTGTAAGAGGCATTTTTTGTTAAAAGTTGGTAACAAATATTTTTAAGATAATTAGGGTGTGCTGAATCCAAATATGGTTGTTACCAAGCTGTATGTTGTTTATTAAGGCCTCTACAAAGAGAACATTGTAACACATGAAAATCATAGAAGTGTAAATCTTTATTTTCTTGTGGTTTAAGATTAACATACTTCGGTTGGCTCTTAATGAGCTCTAGGATGTAATAAAAGTGATCAAATAATATGCACAACATTTTTATAAAGCTATTGAATTTCAGTTTCTTATTTACAATAGGTACTAAAAATAGTTTAGTACATTATACAACCATAAAAGGGCATGTTTACATGTTTCTTATAACCTGTGCATTAGCACCTTGAAACAAAAATATACATGCTAAATAAACTATCAGAAATACACCACATAATCTGAAAACACCTATTTTTAAAACAAGTGAAAATATTTTCTGGACTAAACATTAAGTAAACATTTTAATGCACACAAGTTAAGCTCATGTTAGTGCACTATTTCAAGAAACTTTAGTGTACAGTGTCAGATTGAATCATCTAATCAGGAAACTCATAATGACATATCTACTTATTTGATAATATTGTCCTTAAGCACCAAGTGTCAGGTATATTCACACAACATTGTTTCAGTTCTATACATTTGCATGCTCCTGTACAGACAAGTTGTGCTGTGCTGCACCTGCATGTCTGACTAATGTACCCTGTTGTGTAGCAACAGAACATAGCCTCCATGTAATCTGCTGGTATTGGTGGCAATGACAAGATCTGTGGCACCAGACCGCTGTCCTCCTGTTTCTACTCCATTGTGTTTGGAGGAGGAAATATTGGATGTGGGCAGTGGGCCTGTCTACAAACTAATGCCTGGTAATGAGCTCTCTGTATGTGGAAAAAAAGAGCATCACTTTGTTGGGGGTAGAACGTCTGATGATCAGAAGCGTGTGAACAAAATGGCACGTGCATTGTCAGTGTTGCGGACCTCTGGCAAGCCATAGATCTTATAAATAAACTCTTCTGCACCTTTCACATTCTCCGAGTCCAGCTCACCCTGTCCAAGGTGTGTTAGAAGCTGATGGTGTCGCTGAAAAACTTTCCGTGCAGTCTTCTTGCTGTGTCCAGTAATCACAACCAGTCAGGTTATGAAATGGGAGCAGAGTTTCCAGAACAGTGGGTGCATATTTTAGTTTCTCACAAATGGCATGAATAGGAAAGTACTTCAGTGTCTTTGATGTGCCAGATTTCGTCCAAAGCTGCCTACATACCATTCGTTTTTGCTTTATTGCAAGTATAAATGGCATAGCAGTACACAAACACCTCCACTTGCCCCAGTGCTTTAGGTCTAAAACCTGCAAGGTATTCACATTTTTGGCTCAAAATGGCATTCCTGTGGCTGGTACCAGATCCTGTCCTGTGCATCTATCACAAGACAGCTTCTCCTAACAGGGTTAACTGTTGGTGGGCAGTGGACATCAGCTGTAAGTACATTACCTAGTAATGCTTTTGTGCCTGTTCTTAGACTGACATTTGTCTGTGCTAAGGCCAAAAGGACAGGCATTAACTCATGTTTCACAATTTGTTGCAGACTCACAGTCCTGCCAGATTCATAGGCTATGATTAGTTGCTAAAGAATATTTCTGTCCGCCTTCATGGTTGAGGCCTTTCCTTTGACTCCCATCCCCACCTTATACAGCATGGAAAAAGTTGAAGCATTATGTTTTGGCAGTGGACCATGAATTTGTACATGTCCAGACTTCCCCTCTTGTGTCATGAGCTGTTTCTCCACAAAGCTGTCCAGTTGCACTTGTCCTAGGCTCTTTGCATTCAACAGTGCATCTTGTGTGGCTTCAGTAGCCAGCTCTTTTGTTGCAATATTTTGTAATGAAGTGGCGGGTTTCTCCCCAGGGAAAACCTTGAACCTTTGGAGTGTTCGTAAGAGTACATCCTCATCTTCATTGTCATTTTGCTTCCTTGCCTTTCCTGTCTCATTGTGAATAAGCTGGTCATCCAAGCCAACATGGAACATGGCTCTGGTGTCTGCTGTGATTTGGGCTCACAGGTTGTAAGACAAGGCCCATCTACTGAGGGCTGAGTTAGTCTTGGTGATCCCTACAATAAACCTCCTTTCTTTCCAATACCAGTAAGCCACTCTTGGCTCTGATCAGGGTCCACATGGTTGAACTTCTGACATGATCTCTTGACAACAAAGTTCCCTTACTGTAACTCCTTGAGCACTTCAGCTGGTAGCTGATGCATTTCTGTGATGCATATGGCATCCCCACCTTGCATAGTTTGTGTGGTCATATCTCATGAAGAATGGCAGCATACATTTGAAGGCAAAGAGATGCAGCTCCCAATTTCCTTCTCTCTGGGCATAGTTGAACGTGAGCAGTAGGACCACCATTTCCATGTACTGCCACCAAAACCTGAAGTTCATGCTACCTTCACCCTTGATGGTCGCAGATGTGGAGGTAAGATTTCAAAATCTTTGTGAAGTAAGAACTGATGTGACCTCATCATAAGAATGTGACTGATCAGCTTTGACAATATCCTCTTTGAGCTCAAGATAATGTGCTGTTATAAAGGCCAAGAGTTCTGGAAGAAGCAGGCACCACATTGCTTAAAATGTCAGTTTTTGGCCCACATCACCCTAGCATATGACTTGCCATTCATAGCTTGTTCTGTTAAGTTTGGGCTAAGAACTCTACTTTCTATCCAGCTATCTGCTAGCCCTGAAGCCTGTGTGTGGTGGTCTGTAACTTTTTGAAGGTTCATTGAGATATGAAGGCCTCCTAATCATGGAATAAGTCACTCTCTGTACCCTGGTGTGGCCCATTTTAGCTCCATCAGATTACAGTACAGAGCTTCATGAACAGAACCACATATTGCTGCCCAAGCACAGATAACATGTGTATGCATCTTTGTACAACAGTACTGAAGGTGTCTAGCTCGTGGGCAGGGGCTTGAATGTTTAGCATGTATCCAGTTGTAGTTATTTCTACAGTTCTCCCTTTTGCCTCTGTCCCAGGTGATTGACACTGCCTTCTTTTAGTCTGTCACCACCCAACTCCGACTTAGAAACATAGAACAAGGAAACATAGAATTTGATGGCAGATAAGGACCGCTTGGCCCATCTAGTATGCCCATTTCCCTATCTAATGGATAAGCTGCAGATCCTAGTTAACCGACAGCCTAATTCCTCCTACCTCCCACTAGAATTGCCTTATGTCTGTCCCATGCATTCTTGAATTCTCCCACTGTTTTTGACTCCACCGCCTCCGCAGGAAGGCCGTTCCATATATCTACAACCCTCTCCATGAAAAAAATACTTCCTCACATTACCTCTGAGCCATCCTCTCTCTGTCTTCAAATTGTGCCCCCTTGTTCTTGCACATCTCTTTTTCTGAAAGATGCTACCCTCTTGGACTTCATTGATTCCCTTGAGGTACTTGAAAGTTTCTATCATCTCCTCCCTCTCCCTCCTTTCCTCAAGGGTATATATTACAGTCCTTTAATCTCTTTTTGTATGTCTTGTGGTGCAGACCCTGCACAATTTTAGTTGCCTTCCTCTGGACAGCCTCCATCCTGTCTATGTCCTTGCGGAGATGGGGTCTCCAGAACTGCACACGGTACTCCAGATGAGGTCTCACCAACTGTCTGTGCAGAGGAATAACAACTTCCTGTTTTCTACTGGTGTTGCCTCTCCCTGTCCATCCCAGTATCCCGCCAGCCCTCCTTACTGCCTTCTCACATTGCTTGCCCACCTTTAGGTCATCTGATATGGCCATCCCCAGGTCCCTTTCCATTTTTGTTGTTGCTAGTATCTCACTGCCCATTGTGTACTCTTCCCCAGGGTTTTTGGTTCCCAGGTGCATTGCTTTGCCCTTCTTTGCATTGAATCTAAGCTTCCATTCATTTGACTATTCCTCCAACCTTGCCAAGTCCCTTCTCATCCTTTCCACCCCATCTTTCTCTATCGAGCCTGTTGCAGATCTTTGTGTCATCTGCAAAGAGACTTACTTCTCCTTCCTCTCCCTCTGCAATGTCACTTATAAAGGCTAGTAACCCCCTTTCTTCAGAGTGGACTCCGTTTACTCTTACCCTCTGCATCCTGTTGTCCGGCCAATTTTTTACCCAGGCTGCCACCTTGGGACTCACTTCTAGGCTGGCTGACTTGTATATTAATCTTTTGTGTGGGACTGTATCAAATGCCTTGTTAAAGTCTAGGTAGGCCATGTCCACACAGTCCCTCCCTGGTCTACTACTTTGGTCACCCAGTCAAAGAAATCAATTAGATTCGTCTGACATGACCTTCCTGCTATGAGTCCATGCTGATTTGTGTCCCGTGCCTCACTGGCCTCTAGGAACTCAATCATTCTTTCCTTCAGAAGTGATTCCATCATTTTCCCTACCACTGAGGTCAAACTAAGGGGTCTGTAGTTCCCAGCCTCTGTCTTGCTCCCACTTTTGTGAAGGGGAATCACATCCACCCTCCTCCAGTCCTCAGGTACCACACCATCCTCCCATGACTTGTTAAAAAGGGTAGCCACTGGTGTCACTAGTTCTATCCTTAGTTCTTTTAGCATTCTTGGGTGAATCCTGTCAGGCTCCATTGCTTTGCCCACCTTCAGTTTTAAGAGTTCTTTCAGAACCCTTCTGTAAATGGACTTGTATGGCTTGACTCTATGACTGTGTTTATTGTGAACCACACTGTTTGGTGGTCGCTTGTTCCCAGATGGCTACCCACTTCTAAATCCGAGATCCTTTCTCCGTCCCCATTTGACGGTACCAGATCTAAGTTTGCTCCCTCCTGAGTGGGTTCCACCACTAGCTGTCTGAGGCATGCCCCCTGTAGAACCTCGAGAATAACCCTGCTCTTGGATCTGGCTGCAGCAAAGGTGCTCCAGTTAACTTGTGGCATATTCAGGTCCCCCATCAACAATATCTCCCCTTTTTCTGTCATTCTAAGGACATCTTCTATCATTTCCTTGTCCAATGCCTCCCTCTGAGATGGGAGTCTGTATACAACCCCTGTGTGCATTGTGGTGCCATTTTCTATCTCCAGGGTGACCCACAGTGCCTCCTCTACTCCATATTTATCCTTTAGTTCCATTGCTTTAATCTCTTCTCTTATGTAGAGAGCTGCTCCTCCTCTTTCACCCTCTCTGCCCCTCCTCTAGCTTGTGTACCCTGGTATGTTGACTTCCCAGTCATGGTCATCTGTGTACCATGTTTCTGTGACTGCCATAATATCCAGGTGTCCCTCTTCCATCAAGGCCATTAGTTCAGGAAGCTTGTTACCCAGACTATGTGCATTGCTACTCATCGCCCTCCATTTCTTGATGGCCTTACCCCTTTTATCCCCATTCCTGTCCTTAGGCTTTTGCCTTTTTTTGCATTTACCCCAGTCCTGCTCCCTATTGACTTCTCTGCCTTCGTGTTTACCTCACTAACGACCGTGTTTTATGGGGGGAGGGTGGGATTTCCCTGCTCCTTTTCAGTGCCTCCCCCTTGTCTAGTTTAAATGCTTGCCAATGAAGCATTTAAAACTATTATCTAGGATCCGGTTCCCCTCCCCCCACAGATGCAAACCATCACGCCAGTATAGGCCTGCATCCTTCTAGGTGGATCCCCAGTCCCCAATGAAGGCAAAACCCTGAGCTCTGCAGCACTTTTTCAACCATTCATTGAATCACATGGTGCAGAGTACCTTAGCATCACCCTTGCTATAGACAGGCAGCACCTCCAAGAAGGTTACCATATGTGCTGTTTGTCTAAGGCCCTTCCCCAACTCTACAAACTCCTCTTGCACTGCTCTGATCCCATTCCTAGCCAGATCATTTTTCCCTAGGTGGAGAATGACATTCAGCTCCCTCCCTCGTGCAGCTGCTCCCATGATCCTGAGGATTTGCTCCCTGTCTCTCCAAGCCATGGTGCCAGGCAGGCTCCTTACCTCTCTCTCCCCTTCCTTCCCCAATTCTACCCACCTAACAATTGAGTGCCCCACCAGGAGTTGTTTCCTTCCCCTGTGGGGTCCCGTGCCACCCTCCTGTGGGTCTCCTTTGTGGAGGTTCCTAGCATCCTCCTTGGTCTCCACTGCAGGTGCCTCCATAGAGGAACCACTCTCCACCAGAACAGCATATGAATTGTGGAGAGGTACAACTGGAGGGATGTGTCTCTGTTCCACCACCCTCTCCCTCCCTGAGCCCACCTTTATCCAACTGCTCCTCTTTCTTGGCAACCTCTGAGGTAGCAGCGGTGGCCCTGGTTGTCCCTGGGTGGGGGAGAAGCTTTCACAAATCCTAGCCAGGTCAGCCTGGAAACAAGCAACCTCCTCCCTCAGACCAGAGAGGTGCCTGCAAATAGGGCAGCATCATAGCCCCTAGAATGTCTCCCAGAAGACAGCCGCCCCACAGCTCATTGCACTGCACCACTCCCATCATGTCTTATTTTGTGGCCCCTATCCATTAGCTTTGTATGCTTACTCTCTCCTCCCTCTGTTTATTTTTCCACCTACTTTCCTACTGCCTATGTACCCTTACAGCTCTCACCTTTCCTGTTCTAGGACAGGAACTTCCTGTAATCTTCGGTAGTCTCTACTTCGTTGCTCAGAGTCAGACCTCCAACAGTTAGGGAGAGAGGGAGAGCTACTCATTTACTTCAAGGATGATGAAACCTATGTGTCTCAGTGATCCTTCCCTTCTTACTGCCAAACAGGAAGTTCCTGTTGTCAGTCAAATCCAGTACCTATAAACGTAGAACTGGCTAAGGGTGGGATGGTGGAGGGTAGGGAAGGATGGCAGTTAGTAAGAAAAGTTCTAGTCTTTTAGTCTGCTGCTCCTTGCTCTGAAAGCAAGATTTCTTTCTGCCAACAGTTAGCAGTAGGGAACTGTAATTGGAGACACCTGGTTTTCTACTCCTGAGCCACACCCCCAATTAACTTGTCTCCTTACTGATACAGTCTCCTTTCACCAATGCAGAAAACCACACTGACTTTTTTTTACCCTAAATGAGATCCCACACTTCTAACAATGTATCTGTTTGCTTAATTGCAACAGGCACTGACTCCTGCTGAGATAGAAGTGGTCTATTAATCAGAAAAGTTCTAGTCTTTTAGTCTGCTGCTGCTCCTTGCTCTGAAAGCAAGATTCTTTTCTTGACCTCTTTTGCACCAATCTTGTCTACTTCTGCTTAATTCTCTTCTTCCCACCTCATCTCATGCAATTCAATGTTTCTAGCAAGCCTTTCTATGTTAATGCTTTTAAATAATAACTATATGGTGATGTCCTGTAGCTGTGTTGTCCCGAATTGTGGAAGCTTCTGCTGGATCTATTTGTACTCAAACCTCCAACTTCTAATTACTGCAACTATCTGTAAATAATTTTGTTAATATCCTGTCTTTGTTACTTATACTGGGTTCTTATACTGGGTATCAGAATGGTAGAAGGCTAAATTGCCCATGATAACCGTTGCCTACATTAATGGGATGCAAATCCCTGGTTCTGTATTAACCACAAGTCAATTTCTTTCTTAAGTTTATCTAATGATTTACTGTTAACTAAATATGACGGCAATTTATTCCATAATCTACCAGCTCTGTTAACAAACGAAAAATGCTGCATATTATTTTTAACTTTGTTTAATTTTATCTGTTGTTTATGCATCCTTAAACCTTCCAGTTTTGTTTGTATCTTAATCCCCATCTCCTTTCTTAAAAATTTGTCATGCATTATTCTGTACATCATCATTAGATCACCATGCATTCTCCTTTGCTGCAGTGAAAAAAGACCTGTTTTCATTAGAATCTCCTTATAACTCAATTTCCTGATTGGTCTTATTAAATTAGTGAATCTCCTTTGAGTTCGTTCAGTTCTGTCAATTTCCCCCTGCTTGTATAGGCTCCATAATTGTGACCTGTAGTCTAAGTGCTGTCTGACAAACATTTTATAGAGTGATACTAAGCACTGTTTGCTGTTATTTACAAAACCTTGGCGTATGTTTTTTAATCATATAATTTGTTTTTTGTATAACAGCTGTTCTAGGAGCTTTATAACTCATTAGTTCATCCACCCAGATCTCAGTCTTTTTTCCACGTTAATGATCTGTTATTCTTTGTCATGCAGATTATACTTTTGCTGTGTATTTGTTCTTCCCACATGCATCACACTACATTTATTAAAACTGAGTTTCATATTATTTTCTCTTGACCAGCCTTCTGTTATCTTTAGGTCTATTTTTAGGGCATTTTGTTGCTCAACAGTGGCTACAGGTCCTCCAAGTTTAATGTTGTTGGCAAACTTCACCAGTCTGTTTGATTTTATTTGAGTTCACATCACTTATAAATAGCAAGAATAGGACCAGACCCAACACCGACCCCTGCGGTACACCACTTGTCACATCGATAGGGTCTGATAGCTCCCCTAGTACTCTCACTCTCTGACTCTTCCCCTCCAGCCAGTCAGCAATCCTGGTAGTAATTCTACTGTCTATACCTATTTTCCCCAGTTTCTGTAATAAGCCTCTATATGGCACCTTATCAAATGCTATTTCGAAATTGAGATAAATGACATCTAAAGGCATACTATTATCCACTTCCCTATTTATATATTCATAGAAACTTAGTAGATTAGTGTTGCAGCTCCTATCCTGTTTGAATCCATGCTGATTACTATTGTCATACCCGAGTATTTCTAGATTTTTTTCTGTTCGAGTCTTCAAGATAATCTCTGTAATTTTGCACAGGATTGAAGTTAGTCTTATTGATCTATATTTGGACTATATTTGGATGATACACCTCTATCACCCTTCTTAAATAATGGTATGACCACATCCTGCTTCTAATCACCTGCTACTTTAATGATTTTGAATGAAGTGTTTATCACATAGGTAAATGGGAATTTAATATATCCCTCTGTTTCTTTAATTAGTTGTGGACTTAACCAACCCACCCCTGCTGCTTTGTTAATTTTAAGTTTATTCAGTAATTCAAATATTTCTTCTGTGATTGTTTCTAACACCAATCTATTATATTTTTCATTTATCCCCTCTATCCTAACACCTTTATTTATCATCACACACAGTGCTAAAGTATTCATTGAAAACTTTCGCCATTTCTTTAGGGTCTTTTATTTCCTCATTATTATTAAGAATGGGATCTATTTTACTGTCATTTCTTTTTAAGTTATTCAAATATGCATAGAACTCTTTCTGTCCATCTTTTGTATGCAGTAATTTATATTCTGTTCTGCATCTTGTTTGTATTATTTGTTTTTTCAGTGTTTTTAAGCATACCTTGTATTGTGCAATGTTTACTTCGTAATTGTTATCCTTCATTCTATTATGTACTTTCTTTTTCATAGTACTCAATTTTAGGATTCTATTAGTACATCAAACTGGGCACTTACCTCTTTTAGTATACCCTTAAAAATTCAGTACATATTTTCCCTCGAGTTTGAATAGCTTATTTTTCAGTATTAACCTCGTATCATTGAGTTTTTTCCCCTCTATCTCTTTTAACCAATCCCATTCAGATAGCTTCTTCTTTATATTTGTGAAATCAGCTTTTTTATAGTTCTTTAATATAGTGGATCCTCTAACTTTCTGGTAAGCTATGTTTGATATTAAAAACTCGACGATATTATGATCTCTCCTATTGAGTTGTTCCCTTATCTTTATCTTACTTAGCATCTTCTTTCTGTTTGTTAACACCAGGTCTAAGATGTTGTTACCCTTTGTAGGCTTGTATATTAGTTGCTTTAACTCTACTGAATTTATCATATCCACAAACTGAAATATACTAACTTCTACATCAGGTTGATGCCTCCAACTGATCTCAGGGTAATTGAAATCCTGTTACAAATACATCCCCAAACAAGGCCATTTCAGATATTTCTGACTCAGTAGCTATGTCAATATCCCTTGTTACTGCTGGTGGTCTATAATTAGGGATGTAAGTTTATCATGGATGAGATTTTAATGACTCATTGTTTGTTCATGAAATCATTAGTAAACAGTAGTAAATGTTGTGGCACTGTCATCATTGCTGCATTCTGATGACACTAGTGAAAGTCATGGAAGTCCCGAATAAAGATCAAACATCATGGAATCAATGACGTGTATGACTGCCATGACAGACTTACATCCCTATCTATCATATACACCTACAAAAGGTTTTTTTTTCTGATGGTCTTTGAATAGTGAACCATAAGGATTCGGTTATGGAGTTGGGTGATTTTACCCATAGAGCTGCACCAATATTATTTCTAGCATAGACTGCTGCCCCTTCACCTTTTTTATGTTTTCTATCTCTGTAAAACAGACTGTATCCATTTATTTCTCTATTCCATTTCATTTCTTGGCCTCACCATGTCTCTGTTATTAAACAGATGTCAACTTTTTCCTTCTATAGCAGGACTTCCAGTTCTGACTTCTTGCTGTTATTTAGACTGCTTGCATTTGGTGACCACATTTTTAATCCCTCATGACTTTTCAATAAGTTATTGGGCTGTTTGTGTTTTGCACCATTACCGCACTTTAGTTCCCCTCTCCCCATCCTTTTTAGTTTAAAAGTTTTCCTACCTGTGTTCTTAATGTCAGACCTAATTTCCTTCTCCCTTTTTTGCTCAGGTGTAATCCATCAAAACAATAATACTTCCATTTATCAACATAAACCTCCCAATGATTTATACAGTCAATATTTTCTTGCAAGTTCCACTGCCGTAACCAATCGTTAATCTCCTTCAATTTGTCTATGTTGAATTGGCTTTCTCTACGTGCAAATAGTAATTCTGAGAAACATACTGCACAATTCAAATTGCTAGCTTCCTTCTTAATATCCTTAAATTCTGAAATGATCTCAGGTATGCTTTGTTTTCTAACATTGTTTATCCCAGCATGCACTATTACTCTGGCAGTTCCATTTCTTTTTTTGACAATATCTCTTAGCATATTTTTGATATCTCAAATTTTTGCCCCTGAGAAATAACCTGAAGTAACCATTTCTTTAACACATGTTGTGTATCTATCGATGTATTTTATGATGGAGTCCTCCAGGATATAAATTGATTTAATGCTGCCACTGTCTGCTGTATATGTGACACATTCTGAACTGCTTTCCATTCCCTGGTACCTAAAATTCATAAGAAGTTCCCCACTCTTATCATTGTTTTGTACTTTCTTTTCACCCTCATTACTAATACCTTCACCATTCCGGTTTGTATCTTCTCTGATTACTTTTTCTATACCATCGGTCTCTAAATCATTATGGTAGGGGATTGTGACTTCAGTTATGCTTGTGTTTGATGTATTTCTGTGCTTGGTGCCACTTGTAACATTGTTTGAACATACATTGTCACTTACTGCCTGTTCAATATAATCACCCATATTCCCACTATCCTCATCTCTTATCAGTAACAGAGGCTCATATCTGTTTTCAAGGGCTAATCCAAATCCCATAACTCTCCTCCTGCCCTTTTTGCATTTCCTTTTCTCATTGTAACCACCAGTTTAATCTAACTCAGCTCCCCTACCTCTCTTCCTATTGTTTTGCTTAGGCCTAGATTGGGAGTTGCTATTCTGTGGTGGGTCATTTGATACCTCCTGTAAAACCTTCTCTTGGCTTAGTGTGACACTTTTCATTTCTGCTTCTAGCAGTTTCTGCCTTAAGTCTTTGATCTCTAGGCACTTTTTGCAGGTATATATTAACACCTCATTTACAATATCTGTGCTAAATTTTCTACAACTCTAGGCATCTCAGGCCTATACTCTCCCCCTCCAGTTTCCCTATATTGGGATCCATGATGCTATTTACACTGTATAATACTTTAAACACCTTACCAGTATATCGTTTCCAACCCATTCACTGATAATTGGACCTTTCCCCTTCTGACACTTCAGATACTTAAGACATGCGCAGATGCGCTGTGCATGTTTTAGTGTGCACTGAGTGTGCACCCTGCTTGAGCTCACCCTGCTCACTCTGGGCTCCTGATTTAAGCCCAGGAAATTCAGAAGTTAGCCGTAACACATGACTTCCCTATGAGCACTCACTCAGATAATTTGTTAAGAGAATCCCTATTAAAATATTAAAATCCGCGCTAACCTGCACTTCCATGGGGATTCTACTGGTGCTCTGACTTCACCAGTTCAAATGAACTAACTGCATTTGCTCACTACAGCGTAGCTGCATGGCTAGACTTTCCCAGGAAATTATGTTACTCTGTAGTCCTACCTATGGACTACAGGACTACAGTTCCCATGTTCCTCAGCAGCACAGTCTCCCCAGCAATATCGTACACTGCACAAAGCTTTCAGGGAATAACTAAAATGAAGCAGCAGCTTGTGGTCAGGTCTGCATCACCACCTCAAGGGCAGTCTCACAGCATAAGCACTACAATAGTATCTGCCACTCACTCGGGACTCCCGATTTAAACCCAGGAAACCTGGAAGTTGGCTGTGGCATGTGACTTCCCTATAAGCACTCCCTCAGATAATTTGTTAAGAGAATTCTTATTAAAATATTAAAATCCACTAACCTGCACTTGCATGGGGATACTACTGATGCTCTGACTTCACCAGTTCAAATGAACTTACTGCACTCACTCACTACAGCATAGCTGCCTGGCTAGACTTTCCCAGGAAATGATGTTACTCTGTAGTCCTATTTATGGACTACAGTCTTACAGTTCCCATGTTCCTCAGTAACACAGTCCCCCCAGCAATATTGTGCACTACACAAAGCTTTCAGGAAATAACCAAAATGAAGCAGCAGCTTGTGGTCAGGTCTGCCTCACCACCTCAAGGGCAGTCTCACAGTATAAGCACCACAACAGTAACTACTGTATGTACTCCTCTATCCTCTCCCCCAAGTCACACCTGGAAATGAGCCTCAGCTCAGTGTGCCTATCCCGGTCAACAAATGTTTAAATAAAATAAAAAAAAATCTGGTTCTTTTGTCATGTGCAATTGATTGAAATGTGTCCATCTAGATCTTGGGTTCTCATTTTGACATTTAATGATAAAGGCCATATCAGAAGCTCTTGTCTGCACTGCAGCTTTGCAGTTTCTTCAGATTCAGTGTTTCACTCTTTGCAAACACGGTCCTTGAGTACTGATCTAGCTTTAGCATCTCTTACATTGGCTGGTATGATTGTATCAAGTGCATCAACAATGTTGACTATGCTGTTGTTTGATGGCTTTAGATAGTTCAGCATCAGATCAGGAGCACTGCACCTATTTAGGGAACCAACGTTAGTGCGCCTGTCATTAGGGCACCAAAAAAATAAAATTTGATACCCCCTCCTTGAGGTCTGCCCCCTGGAGTTGTAATTCTTAGTTGGGGGGTGTGGGTGATCCACAGAATTGCAGACCGGTACCCTAATATCGAGTGCACTACCGCTGGTGCATTCCAAGGGTGTAACCGATCAGGAGCTGGTGCTCTTTGCCAAGTAGGGACTTGGGTTGCATGGAATGTGTTTTTGCCCGCCATAGCAGCATCATTTATGTCAATATTGTTGGCTGTATAGTGAGCAAACTTCCCAGGAACCAAGTTGGGAGGAATAACAGCACCATTCTCGCAGCCACAGTTTGTGGGATTTTCTCTGCTAGGGCTTTGTGCACCTCTAGGATTCCTTTGTAACCAATGCAGTGGGCAGCCATATAGAAAAGAAGAACACATTGTTTTGACCTTGTTGTCTGATGAAGGGTGTGCCCAAGACCAATATGCTTTGTTGTCCATTTCTTTCCACCGCTCACACCATATACAACTTCTTGAGCTACACTAAATAACTTGAATTCCACTGTTTCTTGTTTCTTAAGGTTCTCCTCATCAGCATAGCCCTCAAGAAGAGATTGGCCTTCATACAGCAGGTGGAGGAACATGTTCAGGCTATCTGAAATGCAAGAATCTGCATCATCCTCACTGACATTGAAACCTCTGTGGTTAGGGTGTGATAAAGTGTCTCCCTGAATTTTCAATGCAACACGTACCCGTGACAGAAGTATATCTTCTTGGGGATGGTAAATGGGGATGGTCATCTCATCATCTTGGCAAGAATCCATCATTTGTGAGATGGGTACATATTTGTACTTAGCTGGAACAAAGAGTGTTTGGGCAGTATTTTCAAAGCATAGCACAGGACTTGCATCCAACTCTGTGCCACGACACTTAGGTTCTGGCAGTGCACCAAATCCTTTACCGCAACTGTGCCCAGTTTTAAAATCTTTGGTGCTGTGTGGCAGTTTTCATGAATTATGGCAGCTTGTGCCAAATATCTGGCCCAAGCTCCATAAGAAAGGCCCACAGGTTTGCCGCAGGTTAGATCAGAAAAGGTTTCATAGGTTGATACAGACCTTTTAAAGACCAAAGTCCATTTTGCTCATCGATTTTTTAGGAATCCCCAAAGATATTCTTACTAATTAGATAAGTGTCAAACTTATTTTTGAATTCATTCATTGTCTTACTGGCCATCACCTCAATTGGGAGCCCATTCCAGATCTTAGTTACCCTCACAGTAAACCATTGCATTTTTCTATGTGTGTTGAATCTCTCCCCACTTAGCTGTAATGGGTAGGCTCTGGTACTATATATCTGTTCCCTCAGTGCCAAGCCCAGCTGTTCCCACATTTGTACATCAGTAAGGACCCTATAAATCAGACACATGTCACCCCACAGTCTAAAAAATTCCAGTGAATACATTCCCAGATTTTTTAGCTGATGCTTATAATCTTGACCCTGTACTTCCTTTATTCTACACGTTGCCCTCCTCTGAACCCTCTCCAAGGCTTTGATATCATCTTTGCCCCCAGGTGCCAAAACTGGGTGCAATACTCCACATGGGGGCACACCAATGAGGTATAGAGGGGGAGCAGAACCTCCCTATTTCTACTCTTTATATGTTTGTGATTGCAGTACTGAATACTACTGGCTTTTTTGATGGCCTGATTACAATGTGTCTTAATATTAAGGTCATTATTGACTCTTATGCCAAGGTCTCTCTCATCATAGACTACCCTTAGTACCCTACCTCGCAGCCTGTAGGTCAGCTGCATATTATTTTTCACTAAATGCATCACAGTGCATTTCTCAATGTTAAATGTTGACTTCTTATCCAGGGCACATGTTTCCAATTCTGCCAGGACTGCTTGCAGAGTGTCTGCATCCTTATGGTTATTAACTGAGTAGTCGATACGTGTATCATCAGCAAATTTAGAAAGCCACACACCTGACTGAATGCTCATTGAAGAAATGCACAGGTTAAAAAGACATGGACCCAGAACAGAACCCTGGGGAACACCACTGGTCATGTGTATCCACCTGGAGAATTTCCCCTTGATCCAGACCCTCTGTTTCCTTTTCTTCAACTATGCCTCAATCCAATGGGATATTTTTCTGTGTACTCCAAGTTTGATTAAGGCATCAACCAGTTCACCATGTGAAACCTTGTCAAAAGCCTTGGTGAAGTCCAAAAAGATGACACTGACAGAATTTCCTTCATCCAGGGCTTTACTAGCCTTGCCATAAAATTCTAAGAGATTTGTTTGGCATGACCGTCCCTTGGCAAACCCTTGTTGTGTGGTATCTACATCCCCTGACAAGAGTAAGAATTCAATGATATGTTCTTTAATGATACCTTCAAGGATTTTCCCCAGAACTGAAGTCAGACTGATTGGTCTGTAATTCCCAACCTCCTGCCTAGATCCCTTTTTATAAATGGGAACAACCACTGCCTGTCTCCATGCCTCCAGGACTTCCCCTTTATTTAGTGATTTCTGAAAAAGACATGTAACTGGTCCTGGCAAGAACTCTGCCAGCTCCTTAATCACTCGTGGGTGCATACCATCAGGGCCCTGTGCCTTATTCTGATCTTGCTTTTTGAGTCTTATTGGTCTAACTTGTGGCAGTTGCCGCACAGGATAGAAAATCCTGTTAGGCTGCCACAAGCCACATGTGCCATATTATTGGCGAGCTAAGGCTTTTGAAAATCCTGCCCTTTGTCTCTCAGTAGGAAAGTGATCAGGCAATGAAATAAATCCCCAATTTGAGCTTGGAGTTTTTCCTTGAATATTCATCTATGACTGATGTAGGTGTGTGGAATTTCAATGCCAGTTTCCTTTGCAAGATTGCAGTAATGATGCCAAACCTGAGATAGCTCCAAAACATGGCATTGATTGGCTTCATGCTGAAGCTTATTCAAAGCACTGCTGTGTCAGTAATGTTGGTACACTCACTCAATTTTTTATCACAGGACTCATAAATGGGATGTGATGAGTCAGGTGGTACTTGCCTTCAGCAGCTAAAAGATCATTTACTCCAGCTAAATTAACTCCCATTTTGTGATCAAATACAGTGGCCTTCATTGTCTGTTCACTTACCTTGAATGTAGTTAAAGAGATGAGTCTCTGTTTAGGACACACTTCTTGACAAAACATACAGCAGCTGCAGTCCATAGGTTTCACGGAATTGGACTGTCTTGTATTAAAAATACTGGTGTCTTTACTGGGATCACAACAGCTTGCCACACATTATACATCAGTTGCAGATGCTTTTGCATTCTGTAACCTCTGGATTTTGTCTTTGTCAGTGTATTAGGCATAGGAAGTTCTGTGCCACATGACTGATGCTGTCTGCTCTGAATGAAAGATGGACTAATTTCTGTCAATGGCCTCTCTGTATTTGACATATTGTTGTTTCTTTCTAATGGCTGTTGCCTCCCTTGTTCTATACAATACTTGTTCACCTACTTCATGCACACCTTCTTTACTTCATTCTGCAAGCAATAATACCAGTCAGGGTTGGTGGTATTGGGCAATACTGGACCACCCAGGGGCATAATGAGGCCTGATGCTGCAGGTGGAAGGCCTTATAGCCCCTGAAAGGTCCAGTATTGCCCATACTGCCCACCCTGGAGGGTATTATTGTGCTTAGAAAATGGGCTATAAGTAACATTTTTATTAAAATTAAATAAAAGGTTACAAATGAGAATAATAAAAAATATTAAAAAGGAATAAAAGTTCATTTTTCTTGTAAAGTAGTCCCTGTTTAGAAGATGGTGCTTAAGTTAGATTAATAGCTGTCCCATGGTTTCATTGGAGTTGTAGTTTGTTTGAGGGTGGCTGTTGGTGGGGTGGGGGTAATAGCAGGACAGAGTCAAATGGGATGTTTTCACTCTGGTGAGGCTTTTTTTAATCTCAGAATTACTTGAGTTTCATTCCATAGTTTTTATTTTAAAATGTTAGTTGACTAATGTGGACACTGCAGGGCATAACATAGGAAGTACCTTGTACTCGCCTTTGCAGGATTAGAAGCATTTCTGATCAGTCATACATGGGCAAGTAAACATTCCCACCAGGTTGTCACTCCCTTCAAATAAATGAGTTAATTTCAGAGCAGTCCTCGAAAATTTTGGTAAGGGTGGTAGACTGGCTATCTCCCTGCACAACATCCCTGGATGATCATACTGCCAGAAAATCTGTTCAGTCATCATCTGTCAGGCAGGACAGAGTGAAAGGTCAAATCGTGTGATTTCACTCTGTTGAGTTTTTTTTTTATGTAAAATATTACCAGGAGTGGGAGAAATAGTTGGCTTGTTAGTGCGGGGAGGCAAGAGAGAAATGGGACTTTCCTACATTTGGATTAGCATTGCCTGCTAGCAGCACTTAAGAGAGCGGGCTGGGGTCAATGGTTCAGTCTCATGGCAGTGCCGGAGTCAGATCCAAGGAGATTCAGTCTCATGGCAACGCCAGAATTGGGTCCGGATTAGTTAAAAAAAAAAGAATAAAAGAAATAGATGTTGGTGTGGTATTACTGGGGCTGCAGTTTTAAAAGTGTTAACTGTATTGGGGAATCGGCATCAAGCTTGGACAGGAAGAATGGAATCAGGTTGGACAGGAAATCAAGTCTGGAAAGGAACAGCTAGAGGAGAAAAAAATCGTACTTTCATTTTTCAGGCAATTGTGAGCCGCAGAGCTGATTCCTTGTTGGGTTGCAGGTGAAACTTTCAATTGTACAGTGCAGTGTAGTGGGGTGAGCCATTTGAAGGCAAATGAATAGCACTTAATGTGGACTTTATGCAGGACCTGGTTGCAAAGCACAGAGTACAGGGAGCCATCCTACAAGTGAGTGGTGGCAGCAGGGGTTTTACTCAGAACAAAAAAAAAACCTGAAAGATTGGTTTATAACAGGAAAACAAGAACACCTATCTGTTTTGGTCAGTTACTGGATGATGTCTTTCTTGTCTAGGGAGTGTGTAGGTTGGAGGGAGCTCTCACTTTTGGTAAGCAATGAAATAAAAATGGTGGTAGTTTGAAATTGTGTGCCCAGTGCTTCAGCTAGTGATGAAGCAGGGTGGGCACAAGGGTACTTGGCTGGGCATAAGGCAGGTTTGGGCTGGGACTTTTTATTTGGTGGGCATCTATTGAATGTTAATGTACCCCTGTGGAATGTGTACCAGCCAATCAGATGCCTCCAAATAAAAAGCCAATTTTCTAATGGCAAATAATACAGAGACTGTATTAAATTGGCATAGATCTCTTGAGACTTACTACCATGGTTCTATGATTTACCTACAACTGTAACCAATATGAGTGTCATAAACCACTGTCATAAATCGCTACCTTACCTAACTACTGTTACTATCTATCTTTGTAAAAAACACAATCACCATCACTTCTACTGTATGTTAATTTTGCTTAAACTACAAAGCATTATGTACTATAAAACAAATATTAAGCATGCAAGAAAATGAGAAAATGACTTCACATATTACAAGAAAAATAACTTGTTTTATGACTAATGTATTTCTAGTATTACAATATATGAATGACTAAATGTTATAGAAAGTTGCATATTAGGGAGCAGTAGGCATTAAAACCATGATATGTGTCTTCTCATCTCTGTTCTTAATATACTGAAAAGGAATTAGGCCAAACAGTTTGATTTTGCTGACAACTTCATGCACATGCTGTTAGTATAGTATATCAAACATGTTTGATGAATTTTGGTGGCCATATTTATTTGCAAGTTTGAAGTTCTAAATGTCAAAAATTAGCTTGGTAACAACCATTTTCAAAATCAGCAGGTTCAAATTATACTAGAAAAAGTTGTTACCAGCTTTTAACAAAATATGCCTCTAGACTCTAGATTCTGAGATTTTGATCTGGTCTATGCAAACCACACCCTTATAAATAAAATGTAATTGAAATTTGTATGGCTTCAGGTTGTGTAGTGAGACAGATGAGTAGCTCTGGTAGTCCCAGGTTTCCAGTTGTCCTGGTAGCTCAACTAGGAGAGCATTGGAGCAGTAGTTTAAGCAGGTCTGGTTTCAAATTCCATCAAGAGCACATATTTTATTCTTGCATCTAGGTTGCATAAGATAACATGCATGTCATCTGTCATATCACACACCAAAATTTGTTTATTTAGGGAAAAAAGCCTTCTGCTTGCTATTGCTGAAGCATGGGTATTGAATTGTTCTTCACTTGGCTATTTTATATACAGTATTAGCAGTTGTGACACCCACCATCTGGTCATTGAAATAGCTATGATTCATTCTTGTTGCACTTTATAAAAGCACTGCTGCCAGTTTTTTGGCATTTGTATGGAGAACCAGAGTATACAGTACCAAGAATAAAAGCTCAATCCTGCTGAATCTAATTTACTGGCTAGTATGCATTCTTTATATTGTGCTGAAAGACCAGGAGGAGGGTGCTGCATTTTCTAATATACACAGTTCTAAAGTACATAGTGTGAGCACCACTGCAGCTTAAGTGAGGGAAGGGGGTAACATTTTTTTTTATTCATTGATCACTTGGCTACTTGCTACATTACTTGAAAAAAACACAGCTTATACAGGGAAATTTGTTTTCCTTGTGCATATGTTGAGTCACTTCCAAATAGAGATGAAGCAAATTTAAAATCCACCAGTGAAGTGAATGCATAGTGGCCACTTCACGTTGGTACTTAGCTACGTGGAGTGCTCCATAGGGAAAGCTCACTTTGCCTTGTCATTCCACCTAAAACGTGAAGTAAGGCGGAGTGACAACAATATTGGCAGCATCCCACCCACACAGTCACCAGAATGAATGTGCATCCCCAAAGTGCTACTGTCTTGTGTCCAGAAAACTCCCCAGTGATGAAGTGAAATGAGAGTGTAAGAAGAAAAGCAAAGTCTCCCAGAATTAATGGCACACTCAGTCATGCACGCAGTGTTAAGGTCACACACAGAGTCACCAGAATTGATGTGTTTCCCCAAAATACTACTGTCTTGTGTCCAGAAAATTCCCCAGTGCTGATGAAATGAAATGAGAGCGTAACAAGCAATGCAGTTCCCCAGAATTAATGGTGCTATGCAAATGCACAGACGGATTAAGATTGTGCTGCACACTCAAGGGATGCATACTAAAATGCACACCCCACCTAACCAGTGCTCACAAGTCACAAATCCAAATCTGGAAAGAATACATTTTGCCAGTTGGGGGATTAGTGCACGGCAGTAACAATCCACTACCAGTAAAGATACCACAAAGCAGTATAAAAAAATTCATGCAGGTGCGGTGGATAGCAGGTTCACACTGCTGCAATTACTCTGTAACACAATAAACGGTGTCATACATCACACACACTCACACGCACACTCAAGTAATGCGTAGCAAATTGAAAACCTTTAGTAATATATCCAAATGTTTTAAACAGACAAATTGTACATTGCTGCACCACAACAATCAGCAAAAAAAGTCAAGAATTACTGAAAATATTACTGTGTGTACATCAACACAGTTATACAAGAAAAATATAACCAAAACAGAAAGACTGCCTTTTTCTCCCAGTTAATCTACCTACACCACAAATATGCCCCCCCAAAGCACACTTCACAGTACACAGACTGACTGTTCTAAATTAACATTCAAAATCCACACACAACAATAAACACCCAATGATATGAGCATAGAAGGGTTTTCTACAATCAATGTACTAAATTTTGAGCAACAAATATTACTCAAAAAGGCATTTTAAACAGCTTTTAGAAGTTTTGAATCACAGAACTCTGAGAGCAAACTGTCTCCAGCTAGCACTGCACACACACTACCCAGGCCAGAACTGAGGCTGTGCCAAACAATCTAGAGCCCATGTGACCTGCAATCCCATGAATAACTGCAGAATTTCATTTGGAGCTCAATTACAGGGTGAAGTGAGGTGAAGTACATTGATTTCAATGTACTTCATCTTAAAATTGGTGGAGAAGTGGTTTGGGGAAGGCGGAATAATGTAAAGTCATTGGTTTCAATGGACTTCACATTCCTCATTATGAAGAAAAGTACTCCACTTCACATTGTGGAGTTCTCTGCGGATTCCATGTTACTCAGTGAATCACTTTATGGAGCAAATTGGGGCCACTTCGCCCACCACTACTTACAGTACTGTAACTCACATGCTGTATGAGAAGGAATATGAATGCCTATGGCTGTATTTCCCTGATGGGCTGTAGCACAAAACTCCCAGACTTAAAAAATACTTATTATTGAGTACAATGGTGGAGTGGTGAAGCCTGGAGAGATACTACAAAACATGCTTACAGTACATCCAAGTAACTAGTAAAAAAATTAATGCTGTGATTCATGACGTGATTGTGAGTCGTGATTTGTGACTGCATTTGTGACCATGATCATGATGAACATGATTCGGTGTCGACGGTGTGAGATAACCAATATGAAACTGTTTTGGGAATGCAAATGCCTATGGCTGTACTTCCCCAATGAGCTGCAGCACAAACTCCCCAACTTAAAAACACTCATTAATGAGTACAATAGTGGGTGGTGAAGCCTGAAGAGATAACTACAAAACATGCCTACAATACATCTAAGTAACTTGTCAAAAAATTAGTGTTGTGATTCGTGACGTGATCATGAATCATGATTTGTGACTACATTTGTGACTGTGATGATGAAGAACATGATTGGGTGTCGATGGTGTGAGATAAACATTATGGAACTGTACTGGGTACACCAGCCAGCACCTGAATAAGTTTGCAGGCTTTCAGGACTTTGCTACTGTTTCCTAGTACTGTACCAATTCTCCTTTGAGTGCTCCAGTTACTGAAACAGCATGGAGACCAGCTGAGAGGGGGTGGCAACCAGACAGGAATGTCATCCAGAAAGGAGGGGCAGGACTGCATTTAAAAACTCGCACTGCAACTGTAGCAGAAGCTACACCAGCCAGCACTTGAATAAGTTTTCAGGCTTTCAGGACCTTGCTATTGTTTCCATCTAGTACTGTGCCAATTCTCCTTTGAGTGCTCCAGTTACCGAAACAGCATGGAGACCAGCTGAGAGGGTGCAGCAACCAAAGAGGAACGTCATCCAGAAAAGAGGAGCAGGACTGGATTTAATAACTCACACTGCAACTGCGTGAGCATGAGTTGGTGCATGCACCACTCTGCATCAAAAAGTAAAGCTCTTGCAAGGTAAAAATAAATTGTAAAAGTACTAAAATTGAAAAGTTTAAAAGATTTCCATTTAAATGCTGGTATATTGCTGAAATAAATTCTGAAGGAAAATATTAAAATGCTGGTACATTAGAAATAATTAAGCCTGTCTAACTTTTAAATCAAAACTTTCCTTTATATTTTAAGTCTGATATACAAACAGAGGAAGCATTTAGGGAGAGAAATTTAAGTTAGGTGAAGTTTAAACTGTTTGTATTGTAAAGATGAAACTGTTTTATAGGTTGTTGTTACATGTCTGCACAATACTAGTACTTTAAGGAAAGTTTACAAATTCATGTCAATTAGAGGTAACCAGCACTTTAGCAATTGAATTTGGGACTTCTATTAGTAAGGACAATGTTTTAATTGATAGATGCTTGAAAATTAAGGGAACAGGTAGGAATTCCTTTTCAAAAATAAGAATTCAGTTTAAAAAAAAATCTATATTTTACAGGGCTATTAGGACAAGGACCAAATAACTCAAGAAATTGCTTACTGATTTCATTTCTTCTAGGGGGAGACATAGAAATAAATCCTGGTCCAAGAAATAATGGAGTTATTAAAATTATACATGATAATGCCAGGAGTCTAAGAAAGAAAATTGATTTATTTAAAACTTGGATAAATGTAGAATCTCCTGACAGAGTGGTGCTGATGGAAACATGGCTAAATAATAAGATTGAAACTAAAGAAGTTGAGCCAGAGGGCTTTTTTAGTCAATGACTAGATAGGACTGGATGGAAAGGTGGGGGAGTTATTTTATTTATTAAATGGGAACTTGGCTAAACTTCAGTGTTATTTGCAGACCAAATAGGATTACTTGACTGTTTATTGGTAAAAATCCACAAATTAGATCTAATAAATAGGAATAATTTATGCCCCCCCAGAACCCTAACAGGTGAATTTGATAATTTAGTGTCAGTAATACAAAAATGTACCATGGGAAGTGAATTGTTATTTATTGGTGATTTTAATGCAGCCTGGGGTAAACCACGAGGATTAGCTTTAGAAAATATTTTCAAAATATTGGATGTTAATCAAAAAATACTTTTCCCTAATAGGAAAACTACACATCACAGTAAAGGAAACATATTAGATCTAATTTTTGATACAATTAAAATTGTGATTAAGTCAATTGAAGTAAATCAGCCTATTTTAGGGGATCATAGTTCTTTAAGTTGTATATTTGAATGTGATGGTAAAAGATATAGCTTAACATGAAATCCTTCCTTAAAAACCAAGTGTAGGAACTTAAAAAATTATAATAAAGAAGTATTTATTGCTAGACTAATTTCAGTCAAGTGGGATAGATTATTTCTAATATCATCTGTGGACTTATCAGTTCAGGAATTTACTAAATGGTTTATGAACATATCTAATGAACTAGCTCCCTATAGAACAAGTATGCAAAGAAAGGTTCATGTCTCCTGGATAACAGAAAAAATGAAGAAAGTAATACTCATCAAAAACAGGTTATGGAAAATTGCTGGGAAGACATTAAAAATAGAGGATTGGGATAAGTATAAAAAAGCTAGAAATAATTTAAAATTTCAAATAAAAAGGCAAAAACAAAAATATTATGAAGAGAAATCAAAACAAACTACAGATAGGAAAAAAAATTGGTCTCTGATAAAGTCCTTTGAATCACCACAAGTTCAAGGTCCCCCTATCCAAATGATAAATAAGGGTATTCTCCAGTCTACTAAGCAGTCAGCTAATATCTTGAATGATTGTTTTGTAAATTTGCCTGATTTAGATTTTTCAAATTTGACCATTACAGAACCTGGTAAAGGGTTGGAAAATATGGACACACCAACATTTTGATTAAAATTTATCACCTGTAGACAAGTAAAAGATGAGATTAGAAAACTAAAATCAAAAAAGCATTTGGGTTGGATCTAATAGAAAACTGTTTTCTCAATGATGCTATACAGGTAATTGCCCCAGTTTTAACAAAAATATTCAACTGGAGTTTAGCTGAAGGAAATTTTCCAGAAAATTGGAAGAATGCAAAGATTGTCGCTATATATAAAGGTGCAGTGGATATATTTCAGCCTACTAACTATAGACATATAGCCCTATTGTCAGGGAAATCAAAAATTTTAGAAAGACTAGTACAGACACAGTTAATTGACTTTTTGGAAAAACAATCCTTGTTAACAAAGTATCAATCTGGCTTCTGCAAAGGCTATTCCATGGGTACCACGCTCACTGACGTGATTGATAATATAGCTTCAAAGATGAAAAGTGACTTGTCGGTGTGCGCAGTGTTTGTGGATTTATCAAAGGCCTTTGATACAGTGTCACACAGGCTTTTGGGGGAATGACTTGCAGAGATTGGTTTATTTAAGGAATCATATAATTGGTTTACATCTTACTTAAAAAAATAGAACACAGCAAGTAAGCATAAATGGGGTGCTATCTGGTAAAATATCTGTACAGAGAGGAGTCCCACAAGGCTTCATTATAGGGCCATTATTGTTCCTGATTTACATAAACAAATTAGTAGACATAATAAAATGTTCAAATATAAGTCTTTATGCAGATGACACTATCCTGATTGCAAGTGGAAATACACATGGAGAATTGGAGATCAAATTACAGGCAGATTTTACCAGACTATGTACATGGTTGTCTGAATCAGGATTAATAGTTAACAGCAAAAAAAAACTTATGGTTTTTCGTAAACATTATCAAATGTTCAACAAAAGTAAAGAAATAGTAACTATAAAAACATTACTAAATGAAGTATTGGAACAGGTACCAGAATACAGATACTTGGGGGTATGGATTGATGAAGTCTTAAAATTTGACAAACATATAATAGATACAATATCCAAGGTAAACAAAACGCTGGGAGTGTTCAGACGGACTAGTTTTTGTATGACTAAAACAATAAGGGAAACTGTAATACATCAACTTCTTTTACTAGTACTAAAATATGGCAACCATGTATATGACCTGGCATCAAAAGGCCTTTTACAAAAAATTGATACAATGTATAATAGAATGGCTAGATTTATAATGAGAAAGGATTACAAAGTCCACCATTGTGATCTACTAGAGGAACTAGGTAGGCTCCCGCAGGAAATCAAAAGGCAGATTGCACGGGCAACGCAGATTTATAAAGTGCTAAATCAGAAACAGCCAGAGTATCTAAGTGACAAATTAGAAATAAAAATGCATGATCATTATTTGAGAAATATAAATCTAAGAAATTTTGTTTTTCCCAAACTCAAAAATACATATAGTAATTTGCGTTTCCCAGTAATTGTAGATACAATTTGGAACATGTTAAAACCAGTAATAAATAAACAATACGAAAATGTGAAATCATTCTCAGCAAGCTTAAAGTTAGAACTAAAAGCTAGGTGTGAATGTTATGGTTAGAAACTGGAACTTTAAAATATGTTCAGAATAGTGATGTGCAATATATGTATTTGTTAATATTTAATGTGTACTGTGTTAACTTATTTTTATTGTTAAATGAATGGTCTGTCTGGTTTATCTTGCTGTTTCATGCTGTAACTATATCAGCATTAAATTGATTAATTTTATATAACAGGGGCAGCTTGCAAATAGGACTATGTCCTAATGATGTAAAAATTGTCAACAACTTTTCTGTATAAAAATAAAGATTTTTACTACTAAATGTCTACAGCTGTACTTCTCTGATGAGCTGTAGCACAAAATCCCTGACTTAAAAACGCTCATTAATGAGTACAATGGTGGGGTGGTGAAGCCTGGAGAGATACTACAAAACAGGCTTATAATACATCCAATAACTAGTAAAAAAAATTATGTTGTGATTCGTGATGTGATCATGAACAGTGATTTGTGACTGCATTTGTGACCGTGATGATGAAGAACGTGATTTGTATCATGAGTGACTCGTAATGATGGTCCTGACTTAAAAATGCATATTAATGAGTACAATGTTCATCTAGAAGTATTCACCACACCTGTCCAGTACTCTGAAGGGAAGCCAAAGAAACAACTGTGACTTAAGTTACAGATGGAGATTGGGCCAGAAAGAAATGCAAATACACAGACAGATTAAGATTGTGCTGTGCACTGAAGAGATGCAGTTGCAAAGGCACAACACCTAACCAGTGCTCACCATCAGAAATTCAAATCTGAAAAAGAATACCTTTGCTGGTTGGGGCAGGCGGCTGGGGGGGCAGTGTACTGCACTGCTGAAGTAACAGTCATTAATACTAGTACCAGTAAAGATACCACAAAGAAGTACAAAAATCACACAGCTACAGTGGATAGCAGGTTCACATTGCTGAAATTATTATGTGGCACAATAAAAGGTGTCTGATTTGATGACACGCATCATACACATACTCACACACACACACTAAGTAATGCGTAGCAAATTGAAAACTTCCATTATATAACCACATATTTTAAACAATCTAAAATTATGCATTGCTGCACCACAACAATCAGCAAAAAAATAACAAGAATTATTGAAAATATTGCTGTGCATACATTAACACAAGTTATACAAGACAAATGTCACCAAAACAGAAAGCACTGTCTTTTTCTCCAAGTTATTTTACCTATACCACAGATACACCCCTTCCCCAAAGCACACTTCCACTGACTCTCAGTACACAGACTGAATGTTGTACATTAACATTCAAAATCCACACACAAACAATAAACGCTCGATGATATGAGCACAGGATGGTTTCCTATAATCAATGAACTAAAGTTTCAGCAAAAAAAAAGATGACTCAAAAAGGCTTTTTTAACAGCATTTAGAAGGTTTGAATCACAGAGAGCTCTCAGAGCAGATTGTCTCCTACAGCTTCCTACACACCCTACCCCAAACTGAGGCTGTGCAGAACAATCTAGAGCGCATGTAACCTGAAATCCCATGAATCACTGCAAAATTCACCTTTGGAGCTTAAAAACAAGGTGAGAGAGGTGAAATACATTGTTTTCAATGTACTTCATGTAAAATTAAGTAGAGTAGTGGTTTGGGAAGGCAGAGTAATGCCAAAGTCAGTATTTTCAGTGCACTTCACGTTACCCATTATAATGCTAAGTACTCTGCTCTGCAGCAGAGCACTCATGACACCCTTCACTCCACTAATTACTTCGTGGAGTGAATTGGGGCCACTTCGCCCATCTCTACTTCCAAAGAGCATTTTCACAGTTCATTTTCAAAGGTTGATTGTCTGATGTGTGGCATGTGTGTGCACATGTGTGTGTCTGCGCCTTTGTATGTGTTTATTTAAACTGTAGTGACCAGTGAAGGGGCACTGAGCCGAACCTCATTTCCAAGTGCATCCGCTGTATATCCTGTCTGCAAGCTGGCCCAGTCTTTGCTACAATTTTGCCTCCATGTCCCTCCCCTTGTACCTCTCTCCCCATTTCTTCACCCTCCTTCCTAGCTATTTAGTCTTCCTCCTGCTCCTCCTGTGCCACCTCCCTAGTGTACAAATGATTTGCACAGACTCTTTCTTTTAGTGATACTGCATTGCCTTATTTCACCATCGTATATACGAACATACAAAATTTGCCAGCAGATAAAGGCCTAGAGGTCTATCAAGTCTGCTCGAATGTGCAGCTAGCACCCCTTATTCTGCAGATGCCCTTCCCTTCTACCCTTCCCCTTCATTAACCCTCCCCCTTGTCCTGTCCCATCCTCGTTTGAAGCAGTCCACTCTTCTACTGCATACCACTTCTGCAGGTAACGCATTCCACCCAGCCACCACCCTCTCTGTAAAAAAGTGTCTCCTCATCTCCCTCCTGAATCTTCCTCGCTCCAGTCTCATATCATGGCCCCTGGTGGCCCTCCCCTCCCTTACTTTGAACAGCCCCTCTGTACCCATCTTGTTTATTCCTTTCATGTATTTAAAGGTTTCAATCATGTCACCCTGTCTCTCCTCTCCTCTCCTCCAGTGAGTACATGTTCAACTCCTTCAACCTCCTCTCGTATGATAATTTCCCAGCCTCTTGATCATCTTTGTCGCCCTGTGCTGCACCCCCTCCAGTAACTTAATGTCCCTCTTCAGATACGGATGCCAGTACTGTATGCAGTACTCTAGGTGTGGTCTAACTAATGACCTATACAGTGGCAGAATCACCTCCTCCCTCCTCGAGGATATACCCCTTGCAATACAACCCAGCATTTTGTTGGCCTTTGCAGCTGCCTTCCTACATTGTGCCGAGTTGTTCATTGACCCTGTAATGAGCACACCCAGATCCTTCTCCTCTTCTGTCTGGGCTAGCTGCACTCCCCCTAGCTGGTAACTCCTCCTTGGGTTCTTCATCCCAAAATGCAGCACCTTGCACTTTTTGGCATTAAACCCCAGTTGCCAGGTGTCTGACCAGGTTTCAAGCTTGCCAGATCATCCTGCAACCCCTGCCATCCCCCTAGGTCATCCACCACCCGCCAACCTTGGTATCATCAGCAAACAGACTGATCTTGCTCTTGATGTCCCATGGTATGTCTGCAATGAATATCCCAAACAACACTGGTCCCAACACGAGCCCTGTGGGACACCGCTCATCACTGCCCTTGGGTGTGAGCTCCCCACCCACCACCACCCTCGTTGCCTTCCCTGCAGCCAGTTTCCTACCCATCTCACCAGCTTGCACCCACCCTGTGCCTACTAACTTCCTTCCCAGCCTTCCATGTGGCACTGAGTCAAATGCCTGATAGTCCAGATACAGGATATCCACTGCATGGCCCCTGTCCAGTTGCATAGTTACCCAGTCATAGAACTCGACCAGGTTGGTTTGGCAGGATCTGCCACGTATGAAGCCATGCTGTCTGCTGTCCTGTAGCCCTTTGGCCTCTAGGAGGGCCACCAGCCTCTCCTTCAGGATAGTCTCCATTAGCTTACCCATGATGGATATGAGGCTCACTGGTCTGTAGTTTCCCGGTTCATCCTTGGGGCCACTCTTGTGGAGGGGCACCATATGAGCCATCCTCCAGTCCTGAGGTACACACCCTGAATGTAGTGAGGCATTAAATAGGTCTGCCAAAGGACCTGCAAGGACCTCTGCCAGCTCCTTCAGTACCCTGGGGTGGATGCCATCTGGGCCTGGCGCCTTGTCCACCCTCAGTGCCTTCAAACCCTCTCGAACTCTGCCCTCCATGATTTCCCCATCTGCACCACTCCCCGCTTCTGCCATTTCTCCCCTTGGGTGTCACCCCCTGATCTCTTTAGTAAATACTGAGCAGAAGCACTCATTTAGTGCTTCCGTCTTATCGTGACCCTGCTTCCACCCAACCCTCCTTCCTAATCCTTACTATGTGGTCCTTACAGCTCCTTTTCTCCCGATGTACTTAAAAGTCCTTCTCCCCCTTCTTAATGCCTTGTGCCAGCCTGAGTTCCATGGATGCTTTGGCTCCCCTTACTGCCCTTATCACCTCCTTCAATTCTGTCAAGTACTCCTCTCTGTCCTCCCCCCTCCCTGTTTTCTTGTACTTCCTAAAGGCAGCTCTTTTCCTTCTTACCTTTTCCATGACCTCCTTGCTCAACCAGCTCTGTTTCTTAGCCCTAGCCTTCTTGCTCTGGGCTTTGCAGCAGAATTTGGTTGTCTCCACTATCCCCAGCTTTATGAGCTCCCACCTCTGGTTAGTATCCATACTAGATTGAATTCTGGCCAGGTACCCTTTTACCACTTCTCCCATCCTCCCAAAGTCGGCCCTCCCGAAGTCCAGTACTCTTGTGCCAGATTCCACTCCTTCCTTGCCCATATCCAATGTGAGCCATATTGAGTGGTGGTCACTCCCTGACAGCGGTTCCTCCACTGTAAGTTCTCTCACAAAGTCCCCATTTGCCAGCACAAGGTCAAGGGTTTTCCCTCACCTGGTTGGTTCACTGACCATTTGCAGCAGGAAGCTGACCTGGAAGGCATCCAGCAGTACCTGCTCCCTTCTGTTTCTGGTTGTTGGGATGCTCCAGTCCACTCCTGGCATGTTGAAGTCCCCCACAATCACCACACTACCCTTCTCGCAGGTCCTCCTGATCTTTCCCTCTAGTTCCCTGTCTAACTCCTCCATCTGAGATGGTGGCCTGTACACCACTCCCATTCTAAGAATCCTATTCTTGGAATCCTGGATTTGCACCCAAAGTGACTCTGTACTATCATCCTCCCCTTCCTCCCTTACACGCTTCAGTCCTTCCTTCACATATAGTGCCACCCCCCCTACTTTCCCAATCACCCTGTCCCTATGAAATAACCTGTACCCTGGTACAGACAGGTCCCAGTCATTATATTGGGTGGCCCATGTTTCCGTGATGGCTGCAATGTCCGCCTCTCCCTCTGCCATGAGAACCTGTAACTCTGCAGTTTTCCTCCCAAGGCTCCTAGCATTAAGGGTAACCACCTTCCACCCTTTTCCCCCCCTCCCATCCTGCCCTCCTTTCCTAGCATCACCAATAGTACTTGCCATTTGTCCTTTGTCACTGTTATGGGGTAAGCTCTATGATTTCCCAACCTGTGGTCTCTGCATATCTCTTCCCCAACTGCCACCCCACTCCTAGTTTAAATTCCCAACTCCTCTATATACTCTTCCATCCTCTGTTTCAACACTTTCTTTCCTCCTCATTCAAGTGTAGTCTGTCCTTGGCATAGAGCCTACTGTCATCCCAGGTCCCTCCCACCCCCACAGCCCATACCCCCCTTTGCACAACACCAGGTTCTTAGCCATCCATTAAATTCCTCTATTCTCAGCTTTCTTGTTGTGCTTGCCTTCGTCACCGGAAGTATCTCAGAAAAAATTACTGATCTTCCTGCCCCCTCACATAATTGTGCTAGTTCCTCAAACCTCCTCTGGACTATATCTACTGTCTTGTCAGCCAGGTTGTTTGTCCCAAGATGTATAATTAAATGAGGCTTTTCCCTACCCCTTCTAGCATACTTCAGAACAGACTGTCCCACCCTTTCCACTGTCATTCCTGGCATGGCCTCCACCCAAATGCGACTATGCCTCTCCCACTTGCTACCCCACCTAACTCCTCTTAGTATTGAGTCCCCCAGCACTAAGATTCCACCCCTCGTACTCCCTGCTTGCTTCCATTCATCTCCCTCTCTCATTTCCAGCTCTTCTTTTTCCTCCTGCACATTATTTCCCCATTTTACCCCTGTTGCAATTCTCCCAGCAGAACTTCCCCCCACTCCAGTTTGGTCCAGGCATTTATCAATTACTCCTCTAATTTCATCATTTCCCTCCTCCACCTTCTTCCTCTCTAGCAGTGCACAGCTGTTTTCTGAAGACCCTTCACAAATGCCACTTCCTCTCTCTTCATAGTAACCTGTTCTCTCCTTTCCACTCCATGACTTTTGCCACTTCTTCGCCTCCCCTCACAAGTCCCTATCTCCTCCTTCCATTTGTCTTTTGTCTCCTGATCTGGTTTCCCTGGCAATCGTTCTTCCTGGCCAGGGCCCCTTTGTCTCTGCTTCCCTTCTTCTGACCCTCTCCTCATGACTGTTGGCTTAAATCACCCTCCCTCATCTTCCCTTCTTCCTCCATCCAGTATTGGGCTAAACTCACCCCCAATCTGCCTTGCCTGTCTTAGTTCCTCCTGCAGACCCTCAATCTCCTTTCTAAGTTTTTCTATGTTGTTGCACACTAAACATCCTCCCACACTCCAGGCAATGTTTAGAAAGATTGGTGCACTGCAGTTGTTACAGCCTACCACCCTACCCATTGCTGTCGTTGCCCACCAGCGACCCCCCACCCTTCCAGATGCAGGATACCAAACACTCCCCCAAGTCTCCCCTCTCCCTCTATCAGTGCAAAACATTTTCTTTAGTTCCCTTACCTCCTTTGTTGCACACGTTTAGATATATTGAGCAACTGCTTTTTATATTCCTATCCTTCCTATCCACACTCAAAAAGAGACTTTAAGTAGCCATTGCACAACCTTCTTCAGACTCCTACTCCTCCTTTTCCCAATGCAATATCAATGTGAAGAAGTAATAATGAAAGCTCCTAGATTTGCATTTACTTCCCTTGGACTGAGAGAGCAGTCACCTCTTCACTTGCTGCTGTTCCTTTCCTGGATGTCTGCTTCTGCTAATAAGCTTCCTTCCCCTTCTGGCTTCATCCAAAGGAAACTGCATTCAAAGTTTTTTTGTTGCTTTTAAGCCTTATTAGGTATATTTTGCTATCTAACAGTATTTGAGCAGCTGTGCACTGTATTTATTAGTCTGCACATCTGCCTCCGAAATGTCTTTTTTTTCTAATTTTGGAAAATCGCCGGTGCTATCAGATTTACACCAGCAAAGAAAACATTTCACACAAACACAATCCACAAGCAGGTCGTCTAGACTCAGAAAAGCCTGGACCAAGCAATCAGGAGCTGGCTATGAGAACACGACTTACATCTACAACATTTGCAGCTAACAAAGGCATTATCTGCAATTATGTGAAGAAATGTGGTGATTCACATCATTTCCAAGTGAGAACATTTCAAATGCAAAGGAACATTCATGTCAGCAGCTATGTCTCTTAGTAATACAAATCTATTGACAAAGGTTCAAAGCCAAGATCTCATAGCCTTGGAGGCTAAGTACCACAAATATTATCTAACTCAGCTACTGGTAAAGGCCAGATGAGCCAATGAAACTAGTACTGAATAGAGTACAGCATTGTTGTCTTTGCAAGAGCATTTGACATGCTTGTAAACCACTTAGCTGGCTTAACCTAAGGCAGGGCATTTGATATGACATTCCTGTTGACAAAATACAGAAGATATTTGGACATATGTAGTTATGCTGAATCAGGGACATATCATGCTGAAAAGCTGAAGAAACATCTTGTTAAGACACTTTGAAGGTTCAATTACATTCCATCAGCCTCATTCAGCAAACAAACCAGAACCAGTATATAGCATAATATTCCCTGTGCAAAATCACCTTTTGGGCAGGAGTTTCAAAGAACAGTCCAGGAAGAAGCAATTGAGGCAGACCTGGAGCTTCCTGATATTGAGTATGAGAATCTCAGTATTTTTCATGCAGCAACAACACTTTGTGCATCTGCCAGAAAAGCACTGGTGATTTCCAGCACCCCATACATTGACTGTAGAGAGATTTGTTTTGAAAGAGCAGAGTCCCTAGTGCCTGCTGATCTGTACCAGTTTCTGAGTCTGCTCATGATGGGTAAATCAGCAGAACATTCCCAAAACAATCCTGATGCACACAGAAAAGTCTTAGCAATAGCCTAAGATATAATATAGAGTGCTTCAAATTCTCACTGTAAAACACCAAAGCATATTGGACTAGCCATATCAGTGCACCATTTGATTAGGAGTCACCAATTGTTGGACATAATGCACAGTCAAGGGCATTCCTGAGTTATGATGATGTCTGCAGAGTCGACATCCAGAGCAAGTGCTGTCATGTCATCAATTACACAATAAGGTGGAACATTTCTTTCAACAAACATCATGCCTGGAATATTTGCACATGCCACAATGGATAACATAGACATAAATGAAGAAACTCAAATTGAGCAAGGAACAACACATGTTGTAGGCAGTTTGCTATATCAGGGCAATTTGTAGCCCAATGTGTCTGTTGGACTGAGACCTAAAGTAGTTGACATTAGGGGAAAAGTTGTGAGCAAACTTACATGCCTTGGTGTTCTAGAGTGTCTTAACCAATTCAAGAGAAAAGGCAAACTCAGTCACCTGTTTGATGAAATGTATGTGAAGTCTTGGTTTTAACAAACCAATCCACATCTTTGACACTCAGAGACTGGGTATTTGCTTATTTATGACCCACAAAGATCTCCACTCTTGACTTTGAGTGCCTACTACCAGAGGATCAAAGTATACCAAGTTGGGGCATGTCTCATGCAATCCTTCATTACAACTTCTAAGAGGAAATATTCAAGACCACAGTTGGTTACAATCCTGTAGTACCAAGCCTTCCTACCATTAAGGATACAATATACACAGGACTAAAAACAATCGAGAAATAGATGCAGATGCTTGGCCAGGAAATCCCAGTGATAACTTTGAATCTTCAGTTGTACATCATTGCCCAAGAAATACATTTCTGCAACTGGGAGGAGCTGAAGCATCATGTTTTGAGAATGGGAAGATTCCACATCATGGAGCTCTACTGGAAGATATTTGGCAAATGTTATGCAGAGAGTGGATTTGAAGATTTGCTATTTGAGGCAGAGGTATTTGGAACAAATGCTGCAGCTGTGATGAAACAGGGAAAAAACTAAAAATGTTGTACATTAGCTCACAAGCTGATGTTTGAAGCCATGTGCCAGCCACAGTGGCAAACATTCTTTGCCTGGGTGGTGCAGTAGAAGAAAATATAATCAGGGGATAAAGATCAAATTTAGCTGAAGTGCAAAAATGGCAGCAACTAATGGCTGCGATCGCAACATAAGGTGAAATAAATAATGAAAACAGAGCTTTGTTGATGCATTTCGAGGCCATGAAGCCATGCTGAAAACTCTACAAGATGATTTTGAGGAGTTCATTAAACAAGGGCAAAAGCACAGTCAACATTTCACTTCTGGCAGCAATATATCTCAGAGGTGCAAATCGCTCTTAACTATATTGCAACTGAGAAAAGGTCAAACTGGAACCAGCGCCTGCAATGCTTTGCTGACATCCTTTGCTTTGCCTTTGCACACGGTCACCAAAACTATGCCAGATGGGGGTCCTGTGTACCTCTCAGAAATGTTTCTGCTTCCCAAGACTGCACCAGCAGTGCATGAGCAATTTGCCAATGGAAAGCATGTCATTGTACAATCAACTTCAGCCTGCTTTAACAGCATCTGGCCAGACTTAGACCTGGAACAAACTGTGGTCAGAGATTCCAAGACAAGGCGGGGGGGTGGAATCATAGGAATAAGCAGACAAGATAAAGCAACTCTCAAGTGGTATCTCATATTATATGAAAGAAGTGCAGTCATGAGGAACTCCAAATACATGTGTAGACTGAACAATCTTAAAGAGCAGATTCATTGTGATTTTGACCACAGTCAATCAGGAAAAGCAATGAAGGTATGTATTTATTTATTTTATTTATTTGAGAGAATCGGAATTACAATCCTTTGAGTCACAGACTCCTTTGCAAAGGCTCCACGTCAGTACAGGAAATACAAATGCTACATATAGTAACAGTTGTACATTGCTCACAAGGCACAGAGTTTTGACAATGCAAATTAGCTACCACCTTAGGGCCTATGTAGACCCTGTGTCATAGTTGCTAGACAAGTCTGGATACAGAGTTGGAGGGTCCTTAACAGGGCCTTGAGTCAGAGTATATTCACAGTGGGAACCTAAGTTTTAACTGCACCTTCTTTCATATACGGGCAAGGTGGGGGGGGGTTGTTGTCTACAGCCACAGTCACCAGAATCAAGAAGGAGATTCATGATACCAGTTTTGAAAAGTTTGAGAGAAGGGGCCTGGGAGATGGATGGGGGTAGGTTGTTTAGCCAGAGGGGGGCACGATAGCGGAAGGACCTTTGTCCTAGTGATGTCCTACAGTGGGGAACTAGGAAGGAGGAGTTAGCAGTGTGTCTATGGGCCCTCCTGTGTGGGACTGGCTGGATGTGGAGGTGTAGGCCTCTGGGAGCTAATTTCATTAGTTTTTTTTTGGCTTGGAGGCATGTGTGATAATTGAGCCTTCCTTCGTAGGTCAGCTAGTCTGCCAGTTTGTAGAGCTCACATGTGTGTGTTAAACTATCACAGCCTGTGGTAAGACAGCATGCCCTGTTAAGGGCTAGGGTGATATAATGAATGGAGGTTTGGTCAGCGGTACCATAGATTACAATCCCATAATTCACCAAGGAGAGGACTGAGCAGGATACAGCGAGACGTAGGGCCTGAGGGGGTAGGCAGTGCTTATGTCTATATAGAATACCCAGCCTGGTGTTTACAGCAGAGGTGAGGTGTTTGAGATGGGTGTGGTAGGTGAGGGACATGTCAAGTGTGATACACAGATATTTAAAGATGGATACCTTTTCGATGAATTGGCCATGTGAGTTGGAGATATATAGGGGGGCAGTACTGTGGGTGCTTTGGCGATGGGCAACGATCAAGAATTTTGTTTTGTTGTAGTTAAGTACTAAGTGATGCTCAGTGAACCAGGATTCAATTTGTCTAAAGAAACCCTGTAGGGCAGTTTGGAGAGAGTGAGGTTGAGGGTGTTTCCAGAAGACTACTGGGTCATCTGCATAGCGTAAGAGCTTTCTGCTGCAGAATTGAGGGAGGGAGTTAAGGAAAAGAGTGAACAGAAGTGGCCCAAGTATGGACCCTTGTGGAATACCTGCAAGGACTGATTTGGTGGTGGAGAGGGTGGTGTAGATTCTGACCTGTTGGGTCCAGTCGGTGAGATAGTCTTTGAACCATGATATGGCCTCAGGAGAGAGACAGTAGGAGGGAACAGAGTGAAGGCATAGGGCATGATTGACAGTGTTGAATGTTTTTGTTAAGTTGACATAGATAGCACCTGTGACTGAAAATTGTTCCAGTGCCTCATGTATGTAAGATGTGAATTCTAGAAGGGCAGTGGTTGTGCTGTTACCCTTCCTGAAACTGTATTGTTCTTGGCAGAGAAGATTATGTTTGGCTAAGTAGTTTGCAAGTTGGTCTGACACAATTTTTTTGAGAGCCTTGGAGAGGGGTGGTAGGATTGTGATTGGTCAATAATTACTAGAAGAGGTGGGGTCACCATTCTTCAGGATTGGTGTAATAATTCCTTTTTTCCATATCATTGGGAATTGGCTAAGGCGTAATGACAAGTTAAGTATTTTGGTAAGATGTGGCAGGGTAATGTCCAGGGTTAGTAGGATAATTTTTAGGTCGAGGGTGTCACTGCTGTTACGCGAGTTTGCCAGGGCTTTGGAGAGGTAGCGCATGACCTCCTTGCAGGAGATAATGCGCAGCCAGAAGATATGAAGATGTCATGAGATTTTTTAGCATAATCTTAGACCACTATATAAATCCATTTGCTGTGGATGTACAGTACTTGAAGACTCAAGAGATGAACCTGAACCTCTCATGAATATAGCCATAAGAGTCATTGCTCCATGCTTGTTACTACTGCTGTGTTGACCAAAAAAAGAATGTGGCAAGACTGCCTTAACAGAATTTGTTGAAGAAAGAATCAGTACTGTTGCAGTCTCACTCAATGGCCATAACAAAAAGATGAACCTACCCACGTTTACAAGCATCAAACCCAAAAGCAGGGACAAGGTAAAATCCATAGAATCAGATAAACAGCTCTTTGCCAGGCTTCTGGTGATACCAAGAAACAGACAGATAGACCTGCAGAAGTTCTTTGAATAAGAACTGTCAAGTCGACCTCTGACTATTGCAAATCAATTATTACAATGAAATTGTGGTATAATTTCTGAGTAAATGGAAGAAATGTGAGAGTAATAAAGAACATAATTAGTTAAGATGCTATTAAGCATGATAACTGGACATAAGGCATAGGAAATTGGTATTAGATGTTATGTTTTACTTATATTTAGGGCTCATTTGTGGGAGTTTAGGTTCACTTTATTCAAATTTATTTTGGCAATTTACAACAAAATGGAAACTAATACCCAAACTCTACTTAAAATAACAGTTTTACAATTTCTTTGAACTTCAGGATCTACTCGTTTTCGTCTTTTTTCAGCTATATTGTCTAAATTTTCTCTTCAAAATTCAATATTATTGACCATGTGATGAACACCACAACATACCTTTTCTGAAAGTTGATGATTATAGCTATCTTATGCAACCATCAAACTTTCTCTAACAGGGGGTTGCAACAGGATGAATATTTTGAAAATTGGGCACTAGACTTGTGGGGAGTACAACTAGATAACAGGGCTATATCTAGTGAACATGGGACAGACTCATGGGGGGGTGCCACTAGACACCCAGGGCATGTCTGCTGAACATGGGAAAGGTGCCTGTGGGTGACCAGGGAGCTGTATCACTGACATTGGACAGGTGCCCGGGGGATGCCAGTAGACACCAGGTAGCTGTATCACTAACATGGGAAAGGCATCCAGGGGTGCCACTAGACACTAGGGCGATGTATAACTAACAAGGAATGGGTGGTGGGGATTTGGAGTGCCACAAGACACCAGAGCTATGTTTATGAAATATAGTACAGGTGATTGGGGGGTGGGCTGCCACAAGGTACCAGGGATCCATATCACTGACACATGTTGGGTGTTTGGGGGAGTGTCACTGAACTTCAGGGATGACATCATGTGCAAACAGGATGGGTGCTAATGGACTGTTGCTCACCATGCAAATGAACCCGTAATGGGCATGCAAATACCTTTAGCACCTTATATGTCCAATGGACTCATTTGCATGTTGTGGCTGAATATAGCCCACATGAATCAC
Source organism: Neoceratodus forsteri (assembly GCA_016271365.2). Taxonomy (NCBI): domain Eukaryota; kingdom Metazoa; phylum Chordata; order Ceratodontiformes; family Ceratodontidae; genus Neoceratodus; species Neoceratodus forsteri. Next base: position 1,087,938,424 of record CM057450.1, read on the forward strand.
AGCAATATCCATTCTGGGAATGCTATTCTCTGTGGGCTAGATACAGCCCAGGTTCATGCTGGGGCAGTGCAGTTTTACTTAGAGCTGTGCCGACATGGGTCAGTATTCAATTGGTTTGTTCCAGTACACTGTCCGACAGAATATAGCAACTGCTGAGTGGTGCTTGTGCCTCCCTTTGAATATCCAGCCCAAAATTTTTAATAGAAGGCCATTTTATAAGTGCAATAACATACTCCAGAGGATTGCATTCTGTGGGAAATGTATGCACAGCACTGGTGTGTTATTGAACATTTGCATGGAAACATAGAAACATAGAAGTTGATGGCAGATAAGGACCGCAAGGCCCCATCCAGTATGCCCATTTCTTTTTCTACCTTATGAATGTGCCATCGGCCTTTGCTCTGTCAATGGCCTATCTATTCATACTCATCTGTATTGCTCCCTTATGCCTATCCCCTGTCTGTTTGAAGCTCTGCACTGTATTGCTATCCACCAATTCCTGAGGTAGGTCGTTCCATGCATCCACCACCCTTTCTGTAAAAAAAGAACTTCCTCACATTACCCCTTATTCAGTCTCCCTCTAATCACATGCTGTGCCCTCTTGTCCTGCTATTTGTCTTATCTTGAAACATGTTAGACTCTTTCACCTTGTTAATGCCCTTAAGGTATTTGAATGTTTCGAGCATCTCACCTCTCTCCCACCTTTGCTCTAGGGTATACATATTGAGCTCCATTAATCTGTCCTCATATATTTTCTGATGCAGTCCCTGCACCATTTTGGTTGCCCTTCCCTGGACTGCCTCAATTTGGTTAATGTCTTTGTGAAAGTGCAGCCTCCAGCACTGCATACAGTACTCCAGATGGGGCCTAACCAGTGTCTTGTAAAGAGGGATTATGACCTCCCTTTTATGACTTGTGCTACCCCTACTAATACACCCTAACATCCCCGTAGCCTTATCTGTTGCTTTAGTGGTCTGCGTGGATAATTTCAGGTTATCTGTGATGATGATGCCCAAGTCTCTTTCTTCCCTTGTGACTGCCAGCAACTCCCCTCCCAGCCTTTAGGTAGCTTCAGGATTTCTCTTCACTATGTGCATGATCTTGCATTTCTTTGCATTAAACCCCAGTTGCAACTCTTCTGACCACTCTTTTGCCAGTTTATCCAGATCTCTTCTCATTCTGCCCACCCCATCTGGATCATCTACTTTGTGACAGACCTTGGTGTCATCTGCAAACAGACAAACCTTATCCTCCAATCCATCTGCAATGTCACTGATGAAGATATTGAAGAGGACTGTCCCCAGGACTGATCCCTGAGGTACCGCACTTGTGACTTGCATCTCTTCTGACTGTATACCATTTACCACCACTCTCTGTTTTCAGCCCATTAACCAGTTTGCCACCCAGTTGACCAACTTCTGACCCACCTGAGCCTACCCAGTTTATTAATCAATCTTCTGTGTGGAACAGTATCTAAAGTTTTGTTGAAGTCATACTGTGTCACTTCACAGCATGTCTTATTCATAAAGCTAGACACTTCTGTCTGCTGAAACTGAGAGCAGGGTTATTGTACCTTTTGTTCATGCTGATACGTTACATTACCAGAAAAAAACATCTTGTACAATGGAATTAATTGTCCGTGTACAGTTTATTATCACGCAAATCTGCAAATACATTAGAAGATTATGGGGTTACTTAAAGTAAAATCAGTTTTTTTGGTGCATGAATACTTCACTTAAGGATTTTGGAAGATTTTGAAGCACAATACCATTGTCGTCAATACATTATGACTTATTGTAAAACTATCATTCTCACCCCAGGTATTTTTCTATATTCCTAACTCTCTGCAGTCAGCCTGGTAAGTAGCACTGCCCAGAGAAAAGAATGTTATGCAAATGATAGAACCTATCATTGGCTGATGCCACCTACTCAAACTGCTGCCCTTATCTGCTGCAATGTTCCACTAACATATCAGATTTCTTTCTCCACCTGACAAGTCAAGATGCCACAGAGACTTCCCCTCTTAGTTGTACCTTGTGTAGTGTTTCACTGAAAATAAGTATTTTATTTTAATTGTTCCTTCTGCTACCTTTATCTCTGTTTTTCCTACCATTAGTCTAGCATTTTTCTTAGCACTTTTAGTTATTTTTCTTGGTTCCTCATGATTCGGGATAACCGTTGGGGAACCAAGCCTTAGTTCCCTTTCTGGATCTTTTAATTCTTTAACCCTAGTTCAGTTTAGCTATATTAGTGTTTATTATAATAAAAAAATGTTTTTTCTCTTGACCGCTAACCCGGTTCAGTGAACCACTAACCCAGTTCAGGTTGTTCAGTTCTCAGTTCAGTATTGGAACCCTCATCGGTTCCTGAACTGAGTGTAACTGGGAAAAAAAAGGGTTTATTTTGTTTGCAGTTCTGTTTTTCTTTAATGCTTGATGATGGCAGAAAAACCTAAGAAAAAGACTGGACCCCCAGATTTAAAAACTGTACTAAATGTGGGGACATCTTTGCCAAGGCAGATAAGCATGATTTATGTGTGGTCTGCCTTAGGCATGATCATTTTTCAGCAGTTTGTGAGATCTGCTAATCATTTCCACAGAAAAATATTGACAAGAGGCTGGAAAGACTACAAAGAAAACTTGAGAAGGGTACTGCAGGCTCTGACCAGTCCACACACTCTAAATCTGCAGGTGAAATAGCATTAGCCAAGCAGAGCACACCTGACAAGAGTGGGGCATCTTCCAGCAAAAGGGTAGGTGAACCGGCTGACGCTCTGGTCCCCACCAAAAAGACAAAGAAAACTAAACATGTTGAACCCCTGGCTGAGAAACCAAAGAGGGTTTCATCTGTGCCTCATAGCCTGCCATCCTCAGAAGAGATTGTTTAGGCCTTCAAGGTCATACAGGCTCTGCAGGGTCTCATACCTGCTCCAGCCCCTCCCGGTTTGATCTTCTTATCTTCCTGCTCCACCCTGGAGCAGATGGAGTTTGAAGAGTATGATTTGCCTGAATTGGATGAGGGTGAGCCTATTAAGCCTGAGATCTCACCCGAAAAAGACTTTGGGTTGCCTCCCAGAGCAGAGTATTTTTTCTCTCATTTTTCCTTCTTAAGGAAAACATTAGAAGCCCTGGATTTGGCTACCACAGAGGTTATAGAGGATGAAGAGGAGGCTGAATACATGGAAATGATAGGGCTAACACCCACAAAAAAGATATTACTCCATATTAACACTTTTTTTAAGAAAGACTTGTCTAAGATTTTACAAACTCCATATTCTGTCCCTCCTCTGGACAAGAAGGAGGACAAAAATTACCAGTGGAACAGACTAGGGGCTGACTTCCTTTTTTCACACCCTGATCACCAAAGTATAGTCCAGCAAGCAGCCTGTGAAAAGGCAAGTGTGCCATTGACATCACACCCACCTGAGAAAGACTCACGCAAAATGGATAGTATGGCCAAGAAGGGCTACTCGGCAGCCTCACTGGGAATCAGACAGACTAATTACCACTCTTATGCTGCACAGTATCAGAAGTCACGGTGGCAGTCTGTATTGGCCATGGCAGACAAGGCTCCTTCCAGGCTCTTGGATGACTTGGCCAAGTTTGGGCTGGATGCAGCAAAGTATTAATTCCAGATGGCAGCAGATACCAGTGATACTGCTGCCAGATGGATGGCCCTTAAAATAGCTCTTAGGAGGTTTGCATGACTCAGGGCCACTAATTTGACAAACTAATACCCAAACCAAAGCAATGGATTTTCCTGTGGAGGACCATTCACTTTTTGGCCAACAGACTGAGTCTTACATGAAAAAGGTGGACGAGTACAAGGCCACCTTTAAGACCAACTTGGCTAAGGAGAGATCCTCCTCCTCCTCCTCCTACTGGCCATATGGAATGGGAGGCAGAGGTAGAACAGCTTTCAGCAGGCCTTATTAACAGGCACAGACTGTTCCTCAGTATCAGCACTACCTACAACAGACTGGGTATTTCAGAGGAAGGTGTAGAAGGGGTTCTAGCAGCCTTCTTGTCCAGAGGAAGGACAGAATTTGGAGTTTGTAAAATCTTAAACAAGCCTTTCTTAAATAGAAGGCGCTGCAGATAGCTGAAGGAATTAAGAAGGGGAGAAGGCTTTCTTTCACTATGTAAGTGAGAAAAGGGACAAGAAGAACAGGATTGTTAGGTTTAAGAAAGGGGTGGAGTGGGTGGAGGATAATGGGGGAAAAGCAGATATACTAAATTAATACTTCTGTTCTGTCTTCACCAGGGAAAAGGACAGACCAGTGCCTTCAGGAGGGAAAAGAAGAGTGGGGGACAGGGAACACATATGTAGTGATAGAGGAGGATAGAGTGAGGGAGGGGCTCCTGGCATTGAAGGTGGACAAATCACCAGGCCTGGATGGAGTACATACAAGGGTACTAAATGAACTGGCTGAGGAGCTGGCAGGGCCACTAACAGACCTATTTAATAGTTCACTAGAGACAGGCATAGTATTGCAGGACTGGGGAATAGCACATGTAGTGCTGATCCAAAAAAGTGGTCCCAAGGATGACCCAGGGAATTACAGACCAGTCAGTCTGACCTCCATTGTAAGCAAGCTCATGGAGACCATACTAAAGAAAGGTTGATGGAACATCTAGAGGAGCATGGTCTCCAGGATACAAGGCAGCATGAATTCATGGGGAGAAGATTGTGTCAAACAAATCTGATTGACTTCTTTGACTGTGTCACAGTAGACAGGGGCCAAGCGATAGACATCCTCTATCTTGATTTCAGCAAGGCCTGTGACTCTGTGCCCCACTAATGGTTTATCAGGAAGATAGTGGATCTCAGGGTTGGGGAAAAGATGGCCAGATGGGTGGAAAACTGGCTGAAGGACAGAACCCAGAGGGTGGTTGTGGGGAGAGACTTATCTGGCACAAGACAGGTAACCAGTGGGGTCCCACAGGGCTCAGTGCTGGGGCCAGTGTTGTTCAATGTCTTCATCAATGACATTGGAGATGGCATCAAGGGCAAAATGTGCTTATTTGTGGATGACACCAAGCTCTGTGGGAGGGTGGACACAGCTGAAAGGATACAGGACCTACAGGAAGATCTGAAAAAGTTAGTGAGGTGGTCCAGGATCTGGCAGCTTGGCTTCAATGCCAAGAAATGCAAAGTTATGCATATTGGAGACTAGAATCCTAGGACAGAGTACTACCTGGGTGGAGTCCAAGTATCTGCATCAGAGGAGTAGAAGGACCTGGGAATGATGATCACTAGTGACCTATGCATTCCATGCAGTGCAAGAAATCAGCAGCAAAGGCAAACAAGATGCTGGGATGCATATCTAGGGGGACCAGTAGTAGGAGAGAGGAGGTTATACTGCCTTTGTACAGGTCACTGGTAAGGCCGCATCTAGAGTATGACATTCAGTACTGGTACCCACACCTCAAAAAGGACATTAACCTGCTGGAGAAGGTCCAGAGGAGGGCTACAAATATGATAGCTGGTCAGCAGGGTAAGGCATATGAGGAGAGATGGAGGGCACTGAACATGTACTCCCTGGAAGACAGAAGAGAGAGGTGACATGATTGGGACCTTTAAGTACTTGAAAAGGATAAATAGGGTTGATAAGGAGAGTCTCTTTAAGCTGAGTGGCAACCATAACACTAGAGGGCACAGTCTTAAGCTGGAGGGTGGTAGGTTTAGGGGGGAGGTCAGGACGCACTTCTTCACAGAGAGGGTGGTGGACACTTGGAATGCACTGCCAGAAGAGGTAATCTCATTGAAGAGAGTGGGCAGCTTTAAGAGAGTTTGGGACAGGTATAGGGCAAGGATAAGGGTCATGGGTAGGGAGGATGGGAGGAGTGGGGAGGGGGGCAGGGACATTAGTTCAAGCTGTGGACCCTGCAACATGAGCAGACTTGATAGACCAAATGGCCTTCTTCTGCTGGCTTCTTTGTATGTTCATATGTACCCAGGCCCAGCCCCAAGAAAAACAGAATCCCAGACTCAGTTGTCAAGGCTGCCTCCCCTATTCCAGTAGGGGGCAGGCTGGCTCACTATCTCCCAGCTTGGGAATCCATTACCACAGACAAGCGGGTCATGGAGGTAGTGAGTGAGGGTCTGTCCCTGAGTTTCAAGTCCTTCCCTTCCTGGAGAACAAGTGTGTTCAGACCAGTATCGCTATTGGAGAAGAAACTCCTGGAAAAGGAGGTTCAAAGCCTCCTCTGCTACAACCAGTGAAACATGTTCCACCTCAACAAAGGGGAAGGGCTTCTACTCAAGATACGTTATAATCAAAAAGAATAATGGGGAGTGGTGGCCTATTCTAGACCTCAGACTACTGAACAAGCACTTGATAAAGCCAAAGTTCAAGATGGTCACATTGGTAATGATTCTGCCAGTCATTCAGACGGGAGATTGGTTAGCATCTCCGGACCTAGAGGATGCCTATTTCCACATTTCCATAAGAAAATCTCACAGAAAATATCTCAGTTTCAGACTCTCATCAGGGAATTACCAGTTCTGAACCTTACAATTCAGTCTCACCTCAGCCCCAAGGGTATTCACAAAGTGTCTGGCAGTGGTCATGGCACACCTAAGGAGGTTAGATGTGTCAGTCTTCCCCCATGTATATGACTGGCTGGTGGTGGGAAACTCACCCCAGCAGGTGCAACAACACTTACAGGCAACATTAGATCTTCTACAGTCACTAGGGTTCCTGGTAAATTGAGAGAAATCTGTCCTCTCCACAGTGCAGGTCCTGCACTTCATAGGAGAAGATCTGAACACCTTAGAGGGAAGAGCCTTTCTCCCTTAGGATGGAGTGCAAAGTATCCTGCGGATAGCTACTTCTTTCAAACTGAATAAGCCAAAGCCAGCAAGACAGTTTTTGCAAATTCTGCATCACATGGCTGCAGCAACAGGCATAGTCTTGAGTGCCAGGTTCCAAATGAGAGACGTACAGTTTCACCTCAGGGCATATTGGTGCCAAAGAAAAGACACCATCTCAAAGCCGCTTACAGTAACAAAAACATTACTGCAAGCCCTTCAATGGTTGAAGGAAGCAGACAACCTCAGAGAGGGGGTGCCTTTCCAGCAGGAAACTCCATCAGTCATTCTTACAACTGACGCTTCTCTGTTAGGGTGGGGTGCTCACTTAGGGGAGCACACCACTTGTAGAGCTTGGTCCAATGCAGAATCTCTCCAGCATATAAATCTGTTGGACCTAAGAGCAGTGTTCCTGGCACTGAAAGCATTTACATCACTACTACAGGGAAAAGTGGTGCAGGTAAGGACAGACAACACCACTACAATGTACTACATAAACAAGGGGTGACAAAGTCAGACCCTCTGTGCACAGAAGCAATGAAGGGCTGGAGTCTGGTTTTCTTACTAAAGGCCTCATTAGAGGCCATCCATGTGCCAGGGAAAGAAAATACCCTAGCAGATGCCCTTAGCAGAATCAATCAGGCCCACCATGAGTGGTCCATCAACAGGCAGGTACTAAGGAAGTTTTCAGGAGGTGGGGTACACCAGAGATAGATCTCTTTGCAACCAACTAGAATAATCATCTGCCCCTCATCTGTTTAAGACCACCTGCCAAAGGTACAATACTTTTGGATGCTCTGACCCTGGACTGGTCAGGGAGAGGTCTGTACATCTTTCCTCCTAATTTCCCTCATTTTCAGAGTTTTGATCAAGCTCAGGTCACAACCTGCTTCAGTGATCTTCACAGCACCAGACTGGGCCAGACAGCCATGGTACCCTTTTCTACTTTCCATGTCTGTACCAGAGCCAATTCATCTTCCCAGGAGGCACAACCTGTTCACCTCTCATTAAGGCAGGATCTTGTACCTGAACTTCAGATCTCTCAGACTCTAAACATGGCTGTTGAGGACTTACAGTATGCACATTTGCAACTCTCCCAAGGTGTACTGGATTTCCTGAAGGGGTACAGGAAGCCTACTAAAAAGACCTATGCCTCAAAATGGAAGAGGTGTTCTGTCCGTTGTAGCCCCAAGGGTATTTACCCTCATTCAAGTGGGGATAACAGATGTTCTAGAATACCTTACCCACATATATCCCAAGGGCCTACAACATACTATACATCCCTGAAAGTACATTTAGCTTCAATATCTGCTTACATTTCTGCTGGGAGGAGCTCCTCCCTGGCATCTAATCTCATTTTCAAAAGGTTCTTTAAAAGTCTATGCCATTTTCACCCATCTGTCAGGGAACCAGTATCAGAATGGGACCTAAACCTATGCTTTGCCCGCTCATGAGATCTCTATTTCAGCCTATGACCTCAGCTCATCTAAAATATGTGACTTGGAAAACTATTTGCCATCACCTCAGCTAGAAGAATGTGTCAAGAAAGATTATCTTTTCTTTCATAGAGATAAAGTGGTGTTATGAACAAACAGGAAATTCCTTCCCAAAGTGGTTTTTGACTTTCATTTGAACCAGTCTGTTACCCTGCCAGTCTCCTTCACTGAACACACTAGTTCAGATGAACGCAGACTCCATAGTCTGGATGTAAGGAGGGCATTAAGTTAGTACATGACCCACACCAAGGATCATAAACAAGACAAACAACAGTTGTTCCTGACTCATGGGGATGTAGGTAAAGGTAATCCAGCTTCAAAGAGATCCATTTCTCACTGGATAATCCAGTGTATTCAGTTTTGCTATTCAAAAGTTAGAAAGGAGCCCCCAGCAGGGCTAAGGGCCCATTCCACAAAGGGCACAGCTGCTACCATAGCAGCATCTAAGGATGTTCCACTAGTGGAAATCTACAAAGCAGCTACCTGGAAGACAGCACACACCTTTACTAGACACTATAGTCTAGACATCCAGTATAGAAGTGATGCCAGGTTTGGCACAGGAGTCCTGCAGGGCCTATTCCCAAAGTAGGCTCTGTGCCCACCTCCAAAGGCACTGCTTTGAAGTCTGCAGAGTTAGGAATATAGAAGAATACCTGGGGTGAGAAGAAAAAAATACTTACCATAGTAATCTTGTTTCTTAAAAGGTATTCTTCTATATTCATAACTCTCCCACCCTTCCAGTGCCAGAGCTTCTGTACTCCTAGCTGAGCATTGGAAAATGAAGTCCCAAATGCTGGCACATGTTGTTTAAACCCCTAGTGGGTAAAGTTTTCTTTTTCTTTCCCTTTTTTTCCAGGTGATTCTGGTATTTGGGGGGGGGGTCATGATAATTATAGTTTTTACTGGTTTTGACAGTATTGTGCTTTATGGTACATAGATAGATAGATAGATAGATAGATAGATAGATAGATAGATAGATAGATAGATAGATAGATAGATAGCCAGCCAGCCAGCCAGATACAGAAGTTACACTTGCCTTGTAGGCTGCTTAGAAATCAGATACATTAGTGGAACATTGCAGCAGATAAGGACAGCAGTTTGAATAAGTAGTATGAGCCAATGTTAGGTTCTTTCATTTGCATAACATTCTTTTCTCCAGGCAGTGCTACTTACCAGGCTGACTGCAGAGAGTTATGAATATAGAAGAATACACTGGAAGAAACAAGATTACTATGGTAAGTAATTTTTCATATTCCCTGCCAAAATATTTCCACCATAATCGCCATTGGCACCTCCACTGTGAAAATATTTTGACATTAAGAATTTGTTGACAAGGTACCCAACCACATGTTTCCAGCATTCTGACTGTCTGCAGTTGCAAGTGATGTTACGCACCAAGTTTTCCAACAGCACACAACAGTTTAATGTTTTCAGAGCACTTTATTTTAATTTTTAAAGAGAAGTGAGCATTTTTTTTAAATAAAGGAAGAAATAAGGAGAAAAAAAATGGAAATGTTTTTCCATGTCAGCTCCTAGTCACCACAAAAGCAAGAGTCTGGTCTTCTGGCCCCAACACCATCTTGGAATTTCTCATCCTGCAAGAAAGGAAAGAGTCAACATCAGTAAAGAAAGAGTCAGCATCAGCAAAGTACTTGTAATAGTGTTAATATTGTACCTGTATCATTCTGCAAGCAGTCGCTGTGTGCTTTACTAATCCCAGCATGCTTGAAACCAAAGAAGCACTCAACAGTGTGAGCTGACAGCTTGGCAAAACTCATTACTAGAACAAAAGAAAGTTGGTGGTTAATGTGCTATACAGTTTGTTTTGTGACTGGAGTATGGATAATCCAATGTTCAGAGAATGAAGAAAGCCAGCCACTCAATATTTTCTTAAAAGCTGATTTTTTTTAATTTTTTGAAGTATTTCTTAGAAACAACGATCCCCTGTTCTTCCCAATGTTTCACCCACATTGGGCTTCCTCAGGGGTCAGGATCTATCATAACTACATATTTGCAGTTTTAATTTCTAAAAATGATTTTTTTACCATTAATTTTTCAAACAAAATTTTATTTTCAAGTTAAACCAGCACTGCATTTTTAGTGCACTTCCTAGCACAATCCATGAACTACTCACATTTTTCTTTATGATAGTAGAAAATTAAATTCATTATTAGTATTTACAGCTTAAATCAAAACAACGTGGTGAATGACCACCATCTACAACTGAATTTTGCTCTGAGCACTGAGTTGTAACAGACCTATCTAATTACTTGTGATTCTGGAGTTGATTATTTTCTAGTGGTATGTATCCTCTTTGTTTCTATAATAAGCTATTCTGAATTGTTTTTCCTAAGTAAACATATTATTTTCAGTATTCAACTTCTTATTACTTTTCTATCAGGCAAATTTTGCCTTCTCATTACACCATTCATATATTATCAGAAGTGAATTTCACATTGTTAACAACTCATTTAACAGTAACCCACATTTCAGAGTAGTATTTTATGTTGCAGCATTTGTTTTATATATACAGATTGCCATTGTACATCATTTCATTACATCTACAAAGGGTGATTTATATTTACTGTGTAATACTTCTGGTTACTTAAGCATCAGAAATTCATGAATGCATCCCTTATTTACACTTACAAACAGTAGCTTTCATTTTCTGTTGTTATTAGATTGACAACAAAACCATCTCTGATTATGCAGTCACTTGCCTTCTGTAAGCAATGCAATGTTCTAACTTATTCATGTTTCTTAAGTTTACTTTCTAAGTTCATTTTACTTATTTTATATATTCTTTACACTTTACAGTTCTATCTGTACAAATACTACTCTCTTGGTTCTGTTTGCAGCTACATGCTATGCGGTTCCAAAAGCCAAAATACTCTGTATTCAGTTTACCACACTCTTTCATATCTTTGCTGAAAATGAATGCTTCCTTTGCTTCAAACAGTTAAAACATTTTGTAAACAGACACATACCCCAATTCAGGCTTAAAAAGAGTGTAGGCCCTGAACCTTACACTTGCTTCAGACAGTTAAAGCATGTTGTAAACAGACACATACCCCAGTTCTAGCTTGAAAAGAATGTAGGCCCTGGGATTGTCTTTCAAATATCATTTACATCATAGTAGCGGATTACTGGAGCTGTGAATATAATCAGTATACAGCTTAAAAGTAACTCCATTCTGCTTTAAACAGTAATCTAGACACTTTCTTGTTCAAAAGTCAATTTTACCTTTTCTGCTTCCCTCTGGCTCTGTCTCAGCTTCTATCGTGTTATGCACACTTTGTTCAAAAGTTTCTGTTTATGTAGTGCTGGGGCAGAGGGCAGCACCAGTACAGCATCCAACCACCAACTGCCACCTCATAAGGTAGCGGCCAGAAGGTGCCATCCCTGGACCTAGTCACTAGTGGTTGCTATGCAATGAAAGTGAACACAGTTCTCTTTCCATATTGAGGCATACCTATGGGATATTCTGTGCACACTTTGCACCCCGTTTCATCTATTTTTAGTGCAGTCACTCAAATGCACTTGTAGCTGTCATTTACTCAATCTCAAGCCCTCAGAAATGATACTTTTGAAATCAATAAATTGTTTCTCAGGTGTATTAACTACTTTCTGACACTCTTTTACTATTTGTGGTAATGATGAGCTCAGTGTGGGGGGGGGAGAGGGAGTTTGGAAAGCCCATCAGGTAAGCCTGCAAGTTGGATTGTGGCAGCTAGCAAAGGAAAGCTAGGAGGTCAGAGAGGTCATCTTCAGTTTTCAACACTTAAGGGCAATGACTTAAACTCATTTTGGCTGTCATTTAAGCAATGTCAGCCCCACAGAAATGATACTTTTGAAACCAATAAACTGTTTCTCATGGGTATTTAACTATTTCCTGCAACTCTTTTGCTGTTTGTGATATTAATGAGCTCAGTGGGGAGGGGAATGAGTTGCAGGCCCATATAGTGAGCCTGCAGGTGGGATAGTGGGGGCTGGCAGTTAGCTAGGAGGTCAGGGAGTTTTTTTCAGTTTTCAGTGTTATGAGACTAATTGTTTGTTATTTCTTCCTCTTTGTTTAATTCACCACCACTAGCTGGGATGAATAGGCTGCCTTTTGGTATTGAGTTTTAGTTATTTCACCATCAGGCTGCCAATTTTCAACCTCATTTATACCTAGTCTGCCTTCAGTCACATTCAGCATGAATATCCAATACATTTCCCTTCTTTCAGGCATTTTTTTCCAGGCACCTCCTCTCAAGAGCTCATCAACTTTTTCTATGCCTCAGAATTTAAGGGATGTGCTGTGTGACTAGTTGTGACAAAATGCATTGTCACAGGACTGCTTTCATATTTGTTGCATATTCTGCTCTTGTGCTCACTAATCTTCTGTTTGAGGGGCCAAGTGGTTTTGCCCTCATATATTTTGTAGCATTGACAAGTTAGTATGTAAATAACATGGTCTGTGTCACGGGTGATATGTGCTCGAATCTGGTATTTGTTGTTACCACAAGAGTGGGTACTTTCTGTTTTTTTAGACGTATTTCTGCAGTGTGTGCAGTGCCCACACTGGAACATACCAAGTTCTAGAGGCCCTACCAGAAAGTGGTGCCCTGTAGGAGGAGTCATGTATGTTAGTTCTGAATGTACTAGTTTATCTTTAAGTGTGTGAGACTTTTTAAAAGCAATAATAGGCAACTCTTTAAACTCTGGTACTCCTGAGGGCTGCTGTATTTCCCTATGTGATTGTATGATATTCCTAATAGGTTTTGTAAGATTTGAATACTCTAGGGAACATACCATCCTATTCATTTCTTTTGTTGCTTCATGCTTTTGTCTATCCTCTGTTTATCTTGCTTTATTTATAGCTTTCTGCACTACTTTGTTTTTATACCCTCTTGATACAAATCTGTTTGGCATGGTATTATATTCATGTTCTCTTGTTTCTTTCTTGCTACACTAGCATTTTACTCATAACATCTGTGAGAAGGGAATACTCTCGATTAGATTTTTTGGATGAAAGCTACTAGCATGGAGCAGCACATTTCTATCTGTCTCCTTTCTATAGATTTTTGTGTTCAGTTTATCAGGTTTGTAGATCATCAAATCTATTTTTTATTTTAGTCTTTGATAACCGGGTAAAGACCACTAGGCACAATTGCCTGTTTTCAGGGGCGACATGGGAGTACTGGCGGGTTAAGTGACTTGCTCAGAGTCACTCAGTATGTAAGTGGAAGTAGACAGCTTCCTTCCTGCTAGCAATCATGGTGAATTTGATGTTTTCTGTTAGTGTATTCATGTAACTATGGAATTCGTCCAGTTACTCCATAGTTCCCTCCCAGAAAATCAAAATGTCATCTATAAAATGTTTGTAATGCTTCAGGTATCTGAAAAATAGGATATACGTGGGATTGAGAATATATTGTACTTCAAAATGGTCCATGTATAAATTTGCATACATGGGTGTTAGTTTGCTACCTATCGCTGTTTCTTTTTTATGCTTGACATATTTCTCATAAAAATGCATTCCTGTCAGTTCCTGTAGTGTACTGATGGGAAGCATACCCTCTATTGTACTTCTTAGTAGTCCTACCCCTAGACTGTTTAGTCCCTCCTAGTGTGGAATTGACATATAGAGATCCTTCATGTCCATACTATACAGAATGACATTCTTATCATTCTCTTCATTGTTGATTTATTGAATTAGCCTTAGTACAGCACCTGTATCTTTGATGTAGCTTTCCATAGTAGGGATCACCAGTTGTGCAAAATAATTGACAAAACCTGATAGTGGTTCCAGGATTCAGTCATTGCCAGAGACAATAGATCTTCCTGGGGGATTTTCTGCATCTTTGTGCATTTTAGAAATAGCATAAAATACTGGTACTTTAGGGTGTGACACTTCTAAAAGATCTTTTTGCCATTGCTTAAGATGGTTCAGGCCTACTGACTTATCCAGTATTTCTCTTATTCTCTTATGCTGTCTTTAATCCATGGTGTCAGGTCCCCAGGCAATTATTCATAGTTTTCCTGCACTGAACATAAAGTATTACACATATTTGTGTACTTATCCCTTAACACAATCACTATTCTGACCCCTTTATCCAATTCCTTTCTAACTATACGTGTGTCCCTTTCTAGATTTGTAAGGGCCTCTGATTTCTGTCTGGTAAGATTGTAAGAAGGCTCATGATATTCTCCACTTTTAAAGAGTTCCTTCACATCCATAGTGACAGAGGAGACAAATGCTTCCACACTATGATTTCTGCCTTTTGGTGGGTTGTGTTATGATTTGTATTTTATGGCAGTTCTGATAATCTTTCTGGACATAAAGTCTCCACCACTCATTCACACTAAGAGGACTACACCAGAGGTGCTAGGACTGAGCGGGAGCCAAAAATCTTGGGGAGGGACAGCGCTGAGGAAGGACTATGCATACGTGGTGCCACGAGACCAGCTTGCACTGTATACGCTACCTTGGCGTTGACCCTCCAACTGCCTCAATTCCTTTTTTCCCACCATCCAGTGTGCTACAGTGATGATGTTGCTCACCCGCTGGGAGTCAAATCCTCATGTCTATATGACAGCAGTACAGTCATTCAGTAGTTGATTAGTTTTAGTATATTCTTTATTTATAAACAAATCAAAACTTTTTTCCTTTTTGTCTACAGAGAACAGAGCAGTTTTCTTCAGCCCACCTTCAATGGAGTTGACCATGAACGGGGCCGGTGATGGTAGGGGAACTTTGCATGAAAGCTGCTTCAGCAGCAGGGCTGGGTCTGGTCTGCCACCCTTTATTGGGGGGGTCTGACTATGGGCAGTCCAGTGCTGAGGTGGAAGGGGGGGGGTCCTCCTGAAAGCACAAAAAGTGGGCCCATTCCCAATCTACATCGGGGACCCAGCACTGCTTGGCCTCGAGTTCTTCTTCATTCCACTGGCTGAAGAAGAAGCTGTACTGCTCAATGTTGCCTCTGGTACATCTGCATGAAGATCATCAGTAGCTGGAGACAGGATGCTGACCCCGACTCTGTCGGGGTGGCCTATGGCATCAGTTCCTGGTGGCCGGCATCCTTGACTCCAGAGTCCTTCCCTGTCCCTTGAGGGAGTCCTCCGGTGAACAGTTTCATCATTGGGCTGCTCTTATGGAGCAGCGGGTTCAGTGGTTGTTCCGACTTCCCGGGCCTGCGGAGCTGAACCTAGGGCCCTTGGTCCTGGGGGCTTTGGACCCGAGGGCAGGGTGGTTGGGTCAGCATAATCACACAGAACCTTCTTCGGTGCCATTGATGCCATGCTCTTGTGTTTTTCCGCCCTCCCGTGGCTATGGCACAGGGGTCAGCACAGGTACTACAGTACAAGTTGCATTAAACTGTTCCACCAATAAGTTTAACATTGTATTTTTAGTCAGCAATGCATTGGCACATCATATTGCATTGTTTTTCAATGCTTAACCAGCAGAACAGCAACATTTGTAAAATGTTTTTGCATCTCATTTGGACTACATCAGCAGTCCAGTCACAATGAAATGCATAACTGAGTTTTAACTCTTAAGAAACAGTTTGTGCAGGGCTTTGTACTGGATCCAGCAACACTTATGCAACTCGGTCAGAAATGCTAAAACAACTCATTAGAGGAACAGTTCAATGTGACTTGTACTTTACCTTCTCTTACTCATGTTTTCAGATCTTCTGCCTTGGGTGCCCCAGGGTTTGGGTTGTGGTCTCCAGGCGCTCATACGGTGCCAGTTGTGGTGCCACCTTCTACTCCAGTTTTGGTAGAGCCGTGACCGGTGCAGCATCCATCACAGTTTCCAAGGCTGACACTGCTGCGGGTGCCAGGATTTTCGACTCTGATTTGAGGAGCACCTCCTCCTGCTCTCTGTCCTCCCTTTCCTTTATATACTATCCCTCCTGGGCTAGTAGGAGAAGATATAGAGCCTAATCCTGATCTGCGATTAGGAAATGACTTCAATGAAGATTTGTCCTTTGGAGTGGAAAGTAAGCCCTCTACTTCAGCAGAGTCTTTGGTCAAGGACATATCCTTTAAATTTCTCCTGAAGAATATGAATTCCACCCTCTCTTTCCAGACTTTGGAGGTTGATGCTGGGAAACTGTTGTGCCTTCAATATCTGCATGTCCTGGAAATCCCTGTGGAATTGACACCTCCAGTACAGCCCTTATCTGAGACTCTTTCACAGATGGTGTGGGACAGTCTGGCAAATAGTCCTGCCATGGCTAAGTCCATAGCCAGGAAGTATGCTTCCCCTAAGGATTGACCAATCCTGGCCTCTCAAGCCTTTGCAGATGCCATAGTGATTTTTGTAGAAAATGACAAAGCCATTCTCCCTCAGGAGTCTATGGCTCACCTAGTAACTAAAGAATCCCATAAGACTGACACCTTGGGGAAGTGAGTCTTCACTGCTACTACCCTAGAAATGCGTATTGCTAGCTACCAGGGATATTTCTCACAATATGAGTAAACACTCTTGCATTTGCTGAAAGCCTCAGTGGAGGCTCTTCTGGAGTCAGAGGTTAGTTCAGAGCTTCTCCAGACTATTACTGGAGGCATTGAGTCCAATAATCAGTAACTTAAGGCCTTTGACACTGCCTCAAGTGCAGCAACAGCTGGGATATGCGCCCGGCATCACTGATGGTTACGGACATCAGGGTTCACAAATTATGCTCAACAGAGAGTTATGAATTTTCCATTTGATCGAGTTTATCTGTTTGGCCACAGGTGGAGCAATCACTGGAGGCCACTCAAAAAACTATGACTGCCATTAAGATGGCCAGACCAACCCCTGCTGCCCCTGAATGGGGCGGAAAACACCTTCAGTTTCATAACCATCAGTGCTTTTGTGGCAAAGGCAGAGGGGGCTTTTCATAAGAACCAAGTCTCCCAGCCACAAAAGAAAATACAGCAGAAGGCACAGGGCCCGAAGGCACCTAGTGCCACCCTCTAAAATTCTGGCCCAGATTCCACCTCGATTGTCCTAGGGGGACTCTTCTTCGGCAGTAGGGGGGCATCTGACTCAGTTTTACAACTAGTGGAAGTCAGTCACATCAGACAGATGGGTCCTCAGGATAATTCGCAAGGGTTACTCTGAATTTTTCAGATACCCCCTCCGGATCATCCACCCAAACAACAGCCCAAACTGCCCATCACTCAGTCAGACCTCCTCGCTTCCGAGATTCAGGGCCTTCTGGACAACAGGGAAGTAGAAGTAGTTCTACAGGAGGAATGGGACACAGGATTCTACTCCCATTACTTCCTAGTTCCAAAGAAAAAAAGGTGGTATGCACCCTATTCTAGACCTAAGGAAGTTAAACAAATTCCTCTTCAAAGAGAAATTCAAGCAGATATAGCTCAGTATACTTCTACCTCTGATTCATCAAAATGATTGGCTGGCTTCCTTGGACATGCAGGATACCTACCAACATGTTGCCATGCACCTAAGCCACCACAAGTATCTCTGATTTGTGGCCCTGGGTCAGCACTACCAATTCAGAATCATGCCCTTTGGGCTGTCCTTGGCTCCTCAAGTTTTTACAAAGTGCTTTGCTGTTCTCACAATCCATCTCAGGAAATGGGGAATTCAGGTATTCCCATATCTGGATGACTGGCTCCTAGCAAGCTCCTCCAGACAAGGGATACAGGAAGCAGTGGCGAAGGCTTCCAAGTTCCTCACATCCATGGGATTCCTGTTGAATTTGGAAAAATCACAGCTGCAGCCCTCCCAACAATTCCTCTTCATAGGAGCCCTCCTGGACACTTCCAAGACAAGGGCCTTCCTTCCAGAGGACAGAAGAAATTTTATCCTCCAGATGGCTCTCTTCATCAAAGAGAACAACTTGGTTCAAGCTCCCTCAATGCAGTGGATGCTGGGTCTCATGGTGTCAGCAGTATTCAAGGTGTCTCTGGCTCATCTTCACATGAGAACCACTCAGTGGATGCTCCGTACTCAGTGGTCCTCAACCACACATCCATGGCCCTTTCACATCAAGGTGACGGAACCCCTAAGGTTCACCTGGTGTACTCAGGAGGACAACCTTCTTGAAGGCTTTCCCTTTGCATCACTGGAGACACAGATCACCATCACCACAGATGCATCTCTGATTGGCTGGGGAGCTCACTGTCAGGATCTCCACACCCAGGGTCTGTGGAATCAAGATGAGTCTCAACTACACATAAATGTCATGGAAATGAGAGCTGTCCTGTATGTTGTCTGACCCCTGAAGGACCTCCAGTGTCACAAAGTAAATCTCCTTCAGACAGACAACAAGGCAGTGATTTACTACATCAACAAGCAGGGTGGAGCACACCCTTACCCTCTGTGCAGGGAAGCAATAAGACTGCGGGACTTTTGCCTGAAACATGAAGCCCTGATTCAGGCAGTCTATCTACTGGTAGTCCAGAACAATCTAGCGGATCACCTCAGCAGAACAGAGACAGATCCACACAAGTGGTCTCTCTACTCAAAAGTAGTGCAATCACTCTTCGAAGAGTGGGGCACACCAGACCTGGACCTTTTTGTGTCCCCATTCAATGCAAAACTGCCTCTATTCTGCTCCAGAAATCCGGAACCTGGTGTTTTCTGTCAGGATGCATTCAGACTGTGGTGGACAAGATGCTTTCTATACACATTTCCTCCGCTTCTATTAATTCAGAAGGTGCTGCTCAAGCTGGAGGCACGGGGGGGGGGTCAGAATGATCCTCATCATTCCATACTGGCCTTGTCAGATTTGGTTTCCACTAATCAACAAATTATCAGAAGTTCCACTGAGACAACTACCAATTCAAATGGACCTTCTGATCCAGGGTCCAGTGGTTCTTCCAAACCTGCAGTCCCTTCATCTCCATGCCTGGCTCCTGAGGAGACAGAAGTGAATAGATTTGACATCTCCAGTAGAGTCTCAGAAGAAGAAGAAGAACCAGCATTTATATAGTGCTTTTCATACACAGTATCCCAAAGTGCTTTGCAAGCAATGCTAGACTGGTAGTGAAGTGACTGAATGTGTGGTGGTGGCCATATCGCACATCATCATCCACACACAGCCTGGATTATTGCATGAACCAGTTTATGGGAAGGGGAATGTTGGCCAGGACACCGGGAATGCTCCCTGTTCTTTTGCTAAGAGTGCCCTGGGTTCTTTTATTTCCACCTGGACACCCACCAGGACAATACCAGGATGGGCAGAAGGGACCTCGGTTTAACATCTTATCTGAAGGACGGCACACCCCAGCAGTACAGCACCCCCAATACTGGACTCAGATGCCAGCGACTTTTAGGTGGAGGTCAAATCCTGGTGTGGGATGAGAACCCACAACCTTCTGGTCCAGATGTGGATGTGCTACCAACTGAGCCACTCTGACACCTTAGACATTCTCCTAGCAGTGCGTAAGTTATCCACTAAGAAAACTTACATGGCGAAGTGGAAATGATTCTCCATTTGGTGCGCAAAGTCCTCCCTGTACCCCTTTTCTTGCCCACCAAACAAAATCTTAGAGTACCTGCTAGACCTGTCAAAAACAGGACTACAATACTAGATGGGGAAGGTTCATCTCTGTGCAATTTTGGCTTATCACTAGACTATCCACAATATGTCAGTGGCTCAGTTGCCCTTGGTTAAGAGGTTCCTTAGAGGTATCCTCCACACTAGACTACCAGTCAGGAGACCGGTAGCCGCTTGGGATATCAACCTTGTGCTAGACATTCTCACTCATAAATCTTTCAAGCCTCTAGCAACCTGTGAGTTTAAGTTCTTGACCTGGAAGGCTGCATTCCTTGTAGCCATTACTTCCACTTGCAGAGTGTCCGACGAAATACATACCCTGATCACAGACCCACCTTATACAATATTTCACAAGGACAAGGCGGTTCTTAGAACTCACCCTAAATTTCTACCTAAAGTAGTGTCTCGGAATTCCACCTGATCCAGCCCTTGGTCCTTCTGACCTACTTTGCAAACTTCCAGAATGAAGGGGAATGTACCCTACATTCTCTGGATGGTAAAAGAGTTTTGCGGTTCTGCATCAACAGAACGAAAGAGATCCACAAGTCCAAGCAACTCTTTGTCTCATTCAGCATGGTCCAGCTGGGTCAGCCTGTTGCCCTCAGGTGTATTTTGGTGTGGCTGGTAGCATATCTCCACCACTGCTATGCGATGGTGCAGGTCAAGCTGGAAGGCAGGGGTGTATGCCCACTCTACCAGAACAGTCACGGTATCTCTGGCAAAAATACAGAATGTGCCCATTGCAGACATCTGCAATGCAGGTACTTTGAGCTCTGTGCACTCTTTTGTGAAGCACTATGCTTTGGATGGCCATGCCAGACAGCATCCGTCCTTTGGCAGGGTAATCTTTAATAGACTTCTGTCCTGAGTGAGCTGCTTTCTCTCCTGCCGCCCTTCTCAGGGGATTATTTTGGCTTGGTACTCTCCCACTAGTGTGAATGAGTGGTGGATACTTTATGTCCAAGAAGATATGAAAATTACATACCTACCATAATTCTTGATCATCTTGGATGAAGTCTCCACCACTCATTCACCCACCCACCATCCCCGAGATCACATATCTTGTTTTTGGTCTTCATTCCCTCGATGGCTGGGCCATGAAGGCTGTGTTGTGTTGACCATTCTTATATGGGTAATTCAGACTGTCTTATGTCCATCATGGATTAGTTTCACTAGGTTAGTTTATGCTGCACCTCCTCCATGAAAAAGGTACTGAGGCAGTTGGAGGGTTGATGCTGAGGTAGCCAACATGACGTAAGCAGGTCTTGTGGTGCCCCACATGCATGGTCCTACATCGGCGCTGGCCTTCCTGAAGATTTTTGGCTCCCGCTCAGTCCTAGCAGCCCCAGCATGTCCAACTAGTGTGAATGAGTGGTCTAAATTTCATCCAAGAGGATCAAGAATTATGGTAGGTATGTAATTTTCATTTCTGGACTGTAGGATCTAGCGGGACCACTAGATGAAATTGTTCCTGGAACCTAACATTTCTAAAGAACTTTTGTAAGCCTAACATTAATTCAAAATGATTTGGATATTGGTATGGTGCAGTGGATAATCCTTTGCTCAATGTAATCATTTCTACTTCTGTAAGTTCTCTGTTACTTAAATTAAAGACCACTAGCTTGTCTTGTTCTGGTATCCTCTGCCCCCCCCCCAACCTCCTCTTCTCCCTCTGCTTCTGCCTCTTCTCCCTCCTCTCCCTCTGCCTCTTAGATTCTGATAGTGGTAAGAGTCTTCCTATACTGGAACCTGCACTCTGATGTGGTATCTGGGTGATCTGTTTTCTGCTTGGATATTCGATGGACCCTCTTCTGGGTTCTTGTGCTCTAAACAAATTTATTCTTGCTCATACGCATATGGGATTCTGAATGATCTGGTGGTGTAACTACCAGAGCTGTCAGAGTCTGTCTCCTCCCTTTGCCCTCTGTATTTTGGTGTAATTTTCCAATTATACACACAATTTAGTCTGTAGTCATTGGTATCTCTTTTGAATTTTTTTTATTTTAGTTTTCTTAAGTTCTTCTTCAACAGTATGTAATCTTTGCTTTACTTCCTCTAAGAATTTTTTGAATTGTTCTTCCTCTAATTTTTTCTGCAATTTGACATCCTTCAATGGATGCCTCAATCAAAGCATACCTAAAATCTATTGAGCATCTGTTTCTGTTGCCCTCACACCTGTCATCTAGGGTTTTGGATTCCACACCAAGGTTGGGGTCTATCAATACTCTTAGGCCTTGATGTATTATTTTGTAATGCAGATACTCTTTCAGGGTTATGTTGTGCCACTCTAATTTATTGTCTTTTTTCTTTAGTTGTTTCAGTTTGTGTTGTAACTCATTATTATTAGAGCCTACCTCTAGATTACTATCTGCTCCTATAGCTGAATATAACCTTTTCTGTTCTGATTCTGAAAGGCTAAATGTAGTTTGTCAAGTGTCCAAGCTGGTGCCTATCTCTGCAAAACTATCCATCGCACTACAAATAACCACAATAGCAGAGTCGCCTATTAAATATTGTCAATATGATCAGTACAATGCTAATAGCAAGACATATTAATACAATAGTGTTGTAAGTGCTGCAATGCTTCATCAGAATAAACCTGTCGATTAATGTCCGGCAGAGATTGTTCTCTTTCTATGGTTCTTTTCCAAAAGTTCGGATGTGTTGTCACCTATACAGTATGTAACGCCTGTCACATTATCTAGTTCATTTAGCAAGAACAAAAAAGAGTTGGTGGCTCCCCTTCCAGTTAATGTCCTACACAGTTTGTTTTGGGACTGGAGTACGGACAATCCAATGTTCAGAGAATGAAGAAAGCCAGCCACTCAATATTTTCTTAAAAGCTGATTTTTTTTGAAGTATTTCTTAGAATCAATGATCCCTTGTGGCTGTCCAGCATTTCATACTAACATACTAAAAGACAGCAGAATAGGTCTAACGGTCTTTCATGTCTGCTCGATAGCCAACCCCTAATGGGCACTCGCTCCTCTACCCCCAACCCCCAAGAAGGTCATCTTCAGCTTCAGTATACCCATGCACCTGTTCCACCCCCTCTTAAAGCCCTCCACTGTGCCCTCCTCCACAAGACTCCCAGGCAGTGCATTCCATGGCCCCACCACCCTCTCAGTGAAGTAATGCCTTCTACATTCTCCCCTGTAGTTTTCCCCCTCCAGCTTCCACTCATGCCTCCTGATTGTGCCCCCTTTCTTTAGCCTGAACATCTCTTTGGTTCTGCCCCTATTAATCCCTTTCACATATTTGAAGACCTCTATCATGTTCCCCCAGTCTCTCCTCTCCTTCAGTAAGTACATCCCAAGGACTTCCAGCCTTTCCTCATAGGTTCTTTCACTCATGCCCCGAATCATCCTGGTTGCCCTCCTCTGAACCCTCTCTGGCAATGCTATGTCCTTCCTAAGGTGAAGTCTCCAGAACTGCACACAGTACTCAAAATTCTGCCTGACTAAGGCATTCTACAGAGGGAGGATCACCTCCCTCCTAATGGATATAATTCCCTGGTCTATGCAGCCCAGAATCCTGTTTGTCTTTGCCACAGATCTTCTGCAGTTTTCAGTGTTATTCATTTTGGTGTCTACCACCACCTCCAGGTCCCTTTCACTTGTTGTGGCTTGCAGTGAGACCCTTCCCTGGATGTATACATGACCTGGGTTTCTGACCCCCAGATGCAGCATCCTACACTTCCCTGGGTTGGATTAAACCTCACTCCCCACCTTCTTGACCAGCCCTCCAGTGTATCCAGATCCCTCTGGACTGTCTCTCTTGCTTCCTCCCCATCTGCCAGTGCTCCCAGTTTTGAGTCATCCACAAAGAGGCTCATCCTACTCCTAACCCCTCCTCCCTATATCGGAGACATTGGAACTGAACAGGAGTGGCCCCAGTATCGAACCTTCACCTACATCAGGCTTCCTCAGGGACCAGGATCTATTATAACTATAGAATTGCAGTTTTAATTTAAAAAAAAAATGAATTTGTTACCATTATTTTTTTTCAGATTAACCAAAGTTGCATTTTTAGTGCACTTCCTATCACAGTCAATGAACTACTCACATTTTTCTTTATGATGGTTGAAAATTAAATTAATTATTAGCATTTACAGCTTAAATCAAAACAAGGCAGTGAATGACCGCCATCTACAACTGAATTTTGCTCTGATCACATAGTTGTAACAGACCCATCTAATTACCTGTGATTCTGGAGTTGATTATTTTCTAGTGGTATGTATCCTTTTTGTTTCCATAGTAAACTTTTCTGAATTGTTTTTTCTAAGTAAGCATATTATTTTCAGTATTCAACTTCTTCTTATTTTTTTTATCAAGCAAATTTTGCCTTCTCATTACACCATTTAGGTATTATCAGAAGTGAATTTCACATTATTAATGATTCATTTAACAGTAACCCACATTTCAAAGCAGTATTTTATAACATTTGATTGTTTTATATATACAGATTGTCTTTGTACATTGTTTCATTACATCTACAAAGAGTGAATTATATTTACTATGCAATACTTCTGGTTACTTAAGCATCAAAAATTCACATATGCATCCCTTATTTACATTTACACACAATAGCTTTCATTTTCTGTTGTTAACTAGATTGACAACAAAACCATCTCTGATTACGCATTCACTTGCCTTCTGTAAGCAATGCAATGTTCTAACTTATTTATGTCTCTTAAGTTTACTTTCTAAGTTCATTTTACTTATTTTATATATTCTTTACACTTTACAGTTCTATCTGTACAAATACTACTCTCTTGGTTCTATTTGCAGCTACATGCTATATGGTTCGAAAAGCCAAAATGCTCTATAGACAGCTTACCGCACTCTTGTATACGTTTGCTGAAATGAATGCTTCCTTTGCTTCAGACAGTTAACATATTTTGTAAACAGACACATACCCCAATTCAGGCTTGAAAAGAGTGTAGGCCATGAACCTTACACTTGCTTCAGACAGTTATAGCATGTTGTAAACAGACACATACCCCAATTCTGGCTTGAAAAGAGAGTAGGCCCTGGGGTTGTCTTTCAAATATCATTTACATTGTCAAAGCAGGTTACTGGAGCTGTAAATATAATCAGTATACAGGCTTAAAAGTAACTCCATTCTGCTGTAAACAGTAATCTAGACACTTTCTTGTTCAAAAGTAAATTTTGTATTTTCTGCTTCCCTCTGGCTGTGTCTCAGCTTCTATCATGTTATTCACACTTCATTGAAATCTTTCTGCTTATGTAATGCTGGAGCAGAGGACAGCACCAGTACAGCATCCAACCATCAACTGCTACCTCATAAGGATGCTGCCTGAAGTGGTTGCTATGCAATGAAAGTGAACACAGTTCTCTTTCCATATTAAGGTGTACCTATGGGATAGCCTGTGCACACTTTGCACCCCCTGTTTCAGCTGTTTTTAGTGCAGTGACTCAGATTCATTTGTAGCTGTCATTTGAGCAATATCAAGCTCACAGAAATTATACTTTTGAAACCAATAAATTGTTTCTCAGGTATATTTAGCCAATTCCTGCAACTCTTTTGCTGTTTGTGATAATAATGAGCTCAGTGGGGAGGATGGTGGTCGTGGGGTTGCAGGCCCAGAAAGGGGCTGGCAAAAGTTAGCTCAGAGGTCAGGGAGGTCATTTTCAGTTTTCAACACTGTAATACCAATTGTTTGTTATTTCTTCCTCTTTGTTTAATTCACCACCACTAGCTGGGTGGATAGGCTTCCTTTTGCTCTCGGGTTTTAGTCATTTCATCAACAGGTTATCCAATTTTCATCCTCATTTATACCTAGTCTGTCTTCAGTTACATTCCGCATGAATATCCAATACATTTCTCTTCTTTCAAGCATTTTTTCCATGCACCTTCTCTCAAGAGCTCATCAACTTTTTCTATGCTCCAGAATTGAAGGGATGCGCTGTGTGATTAGTTGTGACAAAATGCATAGCCATAGGACTGCTTTCATATTTGTTGCATATTCTGCTCTTGTGCTCACTAATCCTCTGTTTGAGGGGCCTAGTGGTTTTGCCCACATATATTTTGGAGCATGGACAAGTTAGTATGTAAATAACATGCTCTGTGTCACGGGTGATATGTGCTCGAATCTGGTATTTGTTGTTACCACTAGAGTGGGTCATTTCTGTTTTTTTAAAGGTATGCCTGCAGTGTGTGCAAACCCCACACTGGAACATATCTAGTGTTAGGGGCCCTACCAGAAAGTGGTGCCCTCTAGGTG
Organism: Neoceratodus forsteri; assembly: GCA_016271365.2. NCBI lineage: Eukaryota > Metazoa > Chordata > Ceratodontiformes > Ceratodontidae > Neoceratodus > Neoceratodus forsteri. The sequence continues at coordinate 1,087,964,484 of CM057450.1, forward strand.
GTGTCATGTATGTTAGTTCTGAATGTACTAGTTTATTTTTAAGTGTGTGAGACTTTTTAGAAGTAATAATAGGCAACTCTTTAAACTTATACTCCTGAGGGCTGCAGTATTTCTGTATGTGATTGTATGATATTCCTAATGGGTTTTGTAAGATGTGAATACCCTAAGGAACATACCATACTATTAATTCCTTGTGTTGCTACATATTATTGTCTCTCCTCTGTTTATCTTGCTTTATTTATAGCTTTTTGCACTACTTTGTTTTTATACCCTCTTGATACAAATCTGTTTGCAATGGTATTATATTCATGTTCTCTTGTTTCTTTCTGGCTATACTTGCATTTTACTCATAACATCTGTGAGAAGGGAATACTCTCAATTAGATTTTCCAGATTAAAGCTACTAGCATGGAGCAGCACATTTCTATCCATTTCTTTTCTATAGATTTTTGTGTTCAATTTATCATTTTGTTAGTAGATCATCAAATCTAAGTTGGCAACTTCATCTCTGCTAACAATCATGGTGAATTTGAGGTTTTCTGTTAGTCTATTCATGCAACAATGGAATTATTCCAGTTACTCTATAGTTCCCACCCAGAAAATCGAAATATCACCTATAAAATGTTTGTAACACTTAAGGTATCTTAAAAATTGGTTATACATGGGTTGAGAATATATTGTACTTCAAAACTGTCTATGTATAGATTCGCATACTTAGGTGCTTGTATGCTACCCATCGCTGTTCCTTTTTTCTGCCTGAAATATTTGCCATTGAATCTGAAATAGCCCTCATAAAGAACCTTTCCTGCCAGTTCCTGTAGTGTACTGATGGGAGGCATACCCTCTACTGTATTTCTTAGTAGTCCTACCGCTATGCTGTCTAGTCCCTCCTGGTGTGGAATTGATGTATTGAGAGTCTTCATGTCCATACTACACAGAATGAAGTTCTTATCATTCTCTTCATTATTAATTTGTTGAATTAGCCTTAGTACATCATGTGTATTTTTGATGTAGCTTTCCAAAGTAGGGACCACCAGTTGTGCAAAATAATTGACAAAACTTGCAAGTGGTTCCAGGATTGAATCATAGCCAGCAAGAATAGGTCTTTCTGGGGGATTGTCTACGTTCTTGAGCATTTTTGGAATAGCATAAAATACTGGTACTTTAGGGTGTGACTATTTTAACAGATCTTTTTTGCCATGGGTTAGGATGGTTCAGGTCTACTGCCTCTTCCAGTATTTCTCTTATACTATCTTTAATCCATGGTGTCAGGTCCCCTGGCAATAATTCATAGCTTTCTTGCACTGAACATAAATCATTGCACATATAGGTGTATTTATCCTTTGACATGATCACTATTCCACCACCTTTATCCACTTCCTTTATGACTATACTTATGTTCCTTTCTAGATATTTAACAGCCTCCAATTCCTGTCTGGTAAGGTCGTAAGAGAGCTTATGATATTCTCCATTTTTAAAGAGTTCCTTCACATCCATAATGACAGAGGAGACATATGCCACCACACTATGGTTTCTTCCTTTCCGTGGGTTGTATTGTGATTTGTATTTTATGGCAGTTCTCATATTCCAGACTGTAGAATCTAGCGGGGCCTCTAGATGAAATTGTTCCTTGAGTCTAACATTTCTAGAGACTTTTTTTTAAGTCTGACATTAATTTGAAGTGATTTGGATGTTGGTATGGTGCAAAGGATAATCTCTTGCTCAAAACTGTCATTTCTACTTTTGTAAGTTCTTGGTTACTTAAATTAAAGACCACTAGTTTTTCTTGTTCTGATATCCTCTGTTCCCTACCCCTACCCCAGCACTCTCTTCTCCCTCTGCTCCTGCCTCCTCTCCCTCCGCCTCTTGGATTTTGATAGCGTTAAGCATCTTCCTGTATTGGACCCTGCACTTTGGTGTTGTATCTGGTAATACATGAATGGTGTAATGAGAAGGTAAAATTTGCCTGATAAAAAAGTAATAAGAAGTTAAATACTGAAAATATGTTTACTTAGGAAAAACAATCCAGAAAAGCTTATTATGGAAACAAAGAGGATACATGCCAGTAGAAAATAATAGACCCCAGAATCACAGGTAATTAGATGGATCTGTTACAACTAAGTGCTCAGAGAGAAATTCAGTTTTAGATGGTGATCATTCACTGCCTTATTTTAAATTAAACTGTAAATACTAATAACAAATCAAGTTTTCTGCCATCATAAAGAAAAATGTGAGTAGTTCATGAATTGTGATAGGAAGTGCACTAAAAATGCAATGTTGTTTTAACTTGAAACATTTTTTTTGAAAAATGAATGGCAAAACATTTCATTTTTAGAAATTAAATTCAATTATGGATTTATGATAGATCCTGACCTATGAGGAAGCCTGATATGGGTGAAACATTGGGCAAGCACAGGAGATAATTGCTTCTCAGACATACTTCAAAAGCATAAAAAAATCAGCTTTTAAGAAAATATTGAATGGCTGGCTTTCTTCATTCTCAAATCCCATTTCTGGACATTTCCCATGATCATTTTTCAGAAATGCCATGTGTAAGTCCGCATTTACTTTTGAATTGCTAGTGTACCAAAACTGGTGCAATTGTCATTCCTAGTAGAGGTGAAGGCAGACTCACGGCAAGATGGCTGATGGATCTTTTGTTTGTGCACAGTGAGCTACACCTGCTCCTACTCAGCGATTCTATGACAGGGGAATTTAAGTTTTAAATGCTGATTTTTTGTGGGTATATAAATCTGGTAAAGAATGAAAAGGTATGTCCAAACAATTCAGAAGGGCTAGGGAGACAAAAGTGTAAAAACACTGCAGCACCATGTGTGAGAACAACACTGGAATACAAACAATGAGCACAGAAGGCAAAGCAGGTGAAAAGAGAAATTGGGGTGGCTGATAATCTTCAACAGCTAGCCAAGCTGCAGGTAACAAAATCAGATATTCTGGCCCCAAAAGGAATGCTTTTTACTTTTTATAAAAAGTTGTAATGCCCAAATGGGCTTGAAGAAGTAAACGCCAGCACAGGAAAAAATCTAAATCTACCAACTGTGCAAGGGGGAAGAATTTCTGAATGTAGGAAAGGAATTGATTTCCCAATCTGATAATTTGCTTGAAGCACTCAACTTGACAGTCTCTTTGCCCCCGCACAAAAAGCTAACTTGCTTAAGAGATGGAACAGTAATTCAGCTGTGGGGTTTAAGAACTGTGCACAGCAATTAATAAAAGGGTATTTAGATTCCCCAGTTTGTAATAGAGAAATCTTACAATTTAAAGAGATGTTGACTTTACCAAAAAGAAGGTCTGCTAAAACTATGGAGAAGTAGGATAAAATAGATGAGCAAGAAAGACAAGAAAAACTGGACAAAGCTGAGAAGGATTCTGAAATATTACTGCTGAACAGGCAAAATGATAAGGAAAAAAGGGCTCAGGATCAGGCTAATTTGCGAAATGGCCTTGTGACTGAATCTTCTTTTACAGAAAGGGCAGGAGCCAGCACTGATATGAATGTAATGTCTGACAAATTTGAAGAGTCACAACAAAGAATCCTAGAGGAACTGAAACTAGGGCTAGGTAATGTCAATGCATTTATCCTGACACTTGATAAAAAACTTTCAGAAGCTGTGGGAAAGCTGGAGACTAATAAGTAGAGCAGATGCTTGTGAGCTGAGAGTTAACACTTCAGAGGATCAACTCCCTAAAGTTTCTTTGGGACTTACAGATGTGACTAAAGATTAGAGACTTTAAAATCTGAAGTGGAAGCCCTTGAAACACAGTCCAGAAGAAATAATCTAAAGATTGGTAATCTCATACATACATACATACATTCATATATATTCAAATATATATATATATATATATATATATATATATATATATACACACATACATATATCTTAGGGTAGCTGGTTCATTCCACTAGGGTGTCAAACAGATGAGGCTTACTGATGAGTCCTGGTAGGGCAAAACATGTGTCTATGTCATCTGTTAGCACCCTTTGCAAACTGTGTGAGAGGCCTTTTGGCACTATGCAATTCTGCTTAAAGTTGAACCAGCATAACATTCTGTGGTGATTTGCATATGCAGCCCATGATGCTTTGCATTGTGGGGGCATGTATGATTTTGTATTTTCTTGAAACTTGGCTTCCCAGCCAAATGCACTTTAGGGTAACCCTTGCCTCAGTGTTTGAGCACAGAAGTTCTTTGTCTTTTAAATGTTTTTTTTATTTTAATGGGTTCTCCACAACATAACCAAGACACACAGTCTTAGGGTAGCTGGTTCATTCCACTGGGATGTCAAACAGATGAGGCATACTGATGAGTCCTGGTAGGACGAAACACGTGTCTATGTCATCTGTTAGCACCCTTTGCAAACTGTGTGAGAGGCCTTTCGGCACCATGCAATTCTGCTTAAAGTTGAACCAGCATAACATTCTGTGGTGATCTGCATATGCAGCCCATGATGCTTTGCATTGTGGGGGCATGTGTGATTTTGTATTTTCTTGAAACTTGGCTTCCCAGCCAAATGCCCTTTGGGGTAACCCTTGCCTCAGTGTTTGCGCACAGAGGTTCTTTGTCTTTTAAATGTTTTTTTTTATTTTAATGGGTTCACCACAACATAACCAAGACACACTGTCTTAGGGTAGCTGGTTCATTCCACTGGGGTGTCAAACAGATGAGGCATACTAATGAGTCCTGGTAGGACGAAACACGTGTCTATGTCATCTGTTAGCGCCCTTTGCAAACTGTGTGAAAGGCCTTTCGGCACCATGCAATTCTGCTTAAAGTTGAACCAGCATAACATTCTGTGGTGATTTGCATATGCAGCCCATGATGCTTTGCATTGTGGGGGCATGTGTGATTTTGTATTTTCTTGAAACTTGGCTTCCCAGCCAAATGCACTTTAGGGTAACCCTTGCCTCAGTGTTTGTGCACAGAAGTTCTTTGTCTTTTAAATGTTTTTTTTATTTTAATTGGTTCACCACAAAATAACCAAGACACACTGTCTTAAGGTAGCTGGTTCATTCCACTGGGGTGTCAAACAGATGAGGCATACTGATGAGTCCTGGCAGGACGAAACACGTGTCTATGTCATCTGTTAGCACCCTTTGTAAACTGTGTGAGAGGCTTTTTGGCACCAAGCAATTCTTGCTTAAAGTTGAACCAGCATAACATTCTGTGGTGATTTGCATATGCAGCCCATGATGCTTTGCATTGTGGGGGCATGTGTGATTTTGTATTTTCTTGAAACTTGGCTTCCCAGCCAAATGCCCTTTGGGACAACCCTTGCCTCAGTGTTTGCGCACAGAGGTTCTTTGTCACATATATATATATATAACCACTAAAATATCAGGACCAGGAGAAAATTTCACAAAAAGCAAGGATGGTAAAGGGTCAACATTATAATGGCCTAAAATTGTAAGCTTTTCCTAATTTACCTCCATCAGTTGTAGCAAAATGGAAAGCCTTTGACCAAATTAAAGACACCTTGAGGAAAGAAGGAATACTGTGCTCTTTGTTATGCCCTGTAAAACTGAGCATTAATCCAGATGGGCAAATCAGGTTCTTTTTTACACCACAAGAAACTTTGGAAGCTCTTAGAAAAAGAAATCAATATGATTCTTTTGAAACAGGAGCAACAGTTCAAATAACTGTTGCCACTTCTGTTGGTAACTTAATATCTACATTCAAAGATTCTATGAGCTCAGTAGAGCAACTGGAATCAAATCAAGATTAAGCCTATGTACTTTCAAGGAACATAGCCCTAAGTCTAGCATCCATTTCAGATAGGAATTGTGGCTTAAGATTTAATAAAAAAAGGAAGATTTGTGTATAACATGAAAGCATGTATATTCAATATCTCTTGTTTAGAAAAATAACACTTAGTGGCAGTAAGAACAGGATATAGAATGAAGTTACTGAAAAGGGTGGGGGCAAGGGACTGAATTCTTGACCATAAAAGAAATACTTTTGACACAAAAAATACAGTAATATGGTAGTAAAGTGACATTTATTTAAACATAGGCTTTCAGGCATAATAGTTTAAGGATTGAATTTGAGAAAATGGGTGGGATAGGCTTGCAATACATCTACTGCGCAGGACAGAATGAGTCATATTCAAGATGTAGGGAGGGTGGCATGATGGGTCTACTTTTAGAGTTATCAGTACAGAGAAGGGGAGGGAAGAGAGGGGAAATCAAAAAAAAATTAACAAATTTAAACAAATGGTGCATGGGTATAACATAAAGAGCAGAGAAAAGTTTACAAAAAAAAAAGAAAAACATCTTTTCATGAAAATAAAAAATCAGGTCCCTATGGAAATAAAATTGTGATATGTTCAGATAGTCTGCTGGCCCTAAATAAGTGTTTAGGGGTTGTGGAAAGAATTACTCGAGAGATTAACAGGGGTATGAAATATAATTATGGGTACAGTTAGATTTATGAACTGGAATATAAACAGTGCCAAAGATAGAGTGAAGATGAGAATATTAGTGAATTATATTAATAGGAAGGGAATGAGGTGTTTGTTTCTTCAGCAAACATGTTTTAAAAAAAAAATATGCTATTTACTTTGCAAATTTGCTCCAAGCCATAATGGTTTATACAGAATATGCCAGCAATGTCAGGGATACTGCTATTTTCATTAAGAAAAATGCAAAGCCACATATCTTGAATTCTCACATTGCTTTTCAAGGCCAGTGGGTTAAAGTAAAAATGGTATTACATGATTTTACAATTTTAGTATTTAGTTTATTTGCTCAAAATGAGGAAGACCTGAGGTTTTTTACAGACCTGTCTTTATAGATTGCAGCATGTGATACTCCTTGCATTTTAAGAGGGGATTTTAATGTTAAAAAAAGAACTCTTGACCTGATAAAAGGTTACATGGAAGAACTTGCATTGGTGGACCCCTTCCATTTTTTTTTTCATCCAAGCTTGGTGACATTCTCACACTATTTGAAAATCTATACTACTCTATCTAGGATAGATTTTTTATGATTACTCATGGATTATTGCATAAAGTAAGATTTCTCAGATATAATTCTTTAATTATATCTGATCATGCATCTTGCTACATGGAAATAGTTTTAACTTTCATTGGAGTACAAGTAAGAAGCTGGTATCTGGTTAACTCTTTATAGTCAGATGAGTAGTTTTGGTTAATGCTTTCTAGGGAGATATCTTTTTTGCTTCAGAAAAATATCCTTCAATAATTCTCCTAGGCCCAGATATTCAAACTGTGCTAGGCTGTGGTGCAAGCCTTGGCACAGCACAACTTGGCTGCGCAGGGGTGTTGACTAGGCGATATTCAACAGAGCTGCGCCATGGCACAGCCTCATTGAATATCACACCCTGGCCACCCCAGTGCACATGGTGCAGTTGCACTGCACCAGGGCAGAAATATTGAAGTGGAGCAGGGGATGCACTAGCTGCCAGTTCCATTGCATCATCTTGCAACAACCACAATATTCAAAGTGCACATGCAAATGGGGCCTAATGTATGCAAGGCACAAATGGTGCCATTTGCATGTCATTATGGCCCCAGTTGCATGCGGGTGTGCTGATCCCCAGCGGCTTGCGCCTGGCGCCCTGCCAGGCAGCAGCTGTTGGGGACCAACACCCCCTGCACAGTGCAGCAAAGTGCCCCATAGCCAGATCGTGGGCTTCAGTAAATATAAAATAGTGTCCTATATCCCTGGTGGTCCAGTGGACTGCTGTCTGTCTGATCACGGGCTTCTGTGTAAAAAAAGAGAATCCTATATCCCCAGTGGTCCAGTGGACTGCTGTCTGCCCGATCGCGGGCTTCTGTGTAAAAAAAGTTAATCCCATATCCCTGGTGGTCCAGTGGACTGCTGTCTGCCCGATCATGGGCTTCTGTGTAAAAAAAGAGAATCCTATATCTCTGGTGGTCCAGTGGACTGCTGTCTGCCCAATTGTGAGCTTCTGTATTAACTCATTCAGGCCTAGAGACATCTGTAGGCGGTGTCTGAAAGCATAGCCACTCAGGACAATAACGCCTGTAGACGTACTCGGCTGACTTTCACTCAGGCCTAGAAGCGTTTGAGGAAGTCAGCAGTTTTTACCTAACTATTAAACAAACTGAATTGCTTAGAATTGAATGCATAGCACCATTAGAAAGGTAATTTAGCTCTGAACAATTTTGCAGTAGATACTTGGTGTTTATCATGTATACTTTAGGAGTTATTCATATTTGTTTAAGGTATGGTGTGCATGGCTAACATTTGTCTCTCAAGCCTCACCTAAGCACCTTGAATAAATCTGAAAAAAAAACAGTTGTTTGGTATTTCAGCTACTATAAAATAAAAATTAAATGGATTGCAAATGATTGCATAGCACCATTAGAAAGGTTATTTTGTGCTGAACAATTTTGCCACTGATACTTTGTGTCTATCACATATACTTTAGGAATTATTTGCTTTTGTTTAAGGTATGGTGTGCATGGCTGACATTTGTCTCTTATGCATCACCTAAGCACCTTGAAAAAAATCAGAAAAAAATCAGTTGTTTGGTATTTCAGCTAGTATAAAATAAAAACTAGATTACAACTGATTGCATAGCACCATTGGAAAGGTAATGTTATGCTGAACAACTTTGCCACTCAAACTTTGTGTGTAGCACTTATGGATCAAGAGGTAGTCACATTTGTTTGTGGCATGCTGATTATGGCTTGATTTTGCTTAGAAAGGCCCAGGATGCAGTGCTAAGAGTATACAGGGCACAAGTGGTGGAAGTCTCAAAGAGCTCTTCTGGTGTGAATGAGTTAACATAAAGAGAATCCTATATCCCTGGTGGTCCATTGGACCACTGTCTTCCCAGTCTTAGGCTTCTGTGTGAAAAAAAGATAATCCTATATCTCTGGTGGTCCAGTGGACTGCTGTCTGCCTGATTGCAGGCTTCTGTATGAAAAAAAAGTACATCCACTATCACTGGTGGTCCAGCGGTCCCACCTCCCCACCCACCCACTGATCCCCACCACCATGCTCCTCATTGGTCAGTGGTGGGCTGCAGCACCCTACCCGCCTGCTGCCCTGCTGCCCGCCGACTGACACCATAGATAGGGCTGTGCGCCCATTGGGCCACAGAGTGAGCCAATGGGTGTGCAGCCCATACCGTACTACACATTCCAGATATGTGAATGATTCATGCTGTAGACCAATGGGCATACAGCGCTACCTATGGTCTCAGTTGGTGAGTGGCGAGGCAGCAGGTGGGTGGGGTGCTGCCACCTGCCGCTGACTGGGGGAGGAACAGGGCAGTGGGGATCAGTGGGCAGGTGGGGAGGGGGGTCAGCTGGACCACCAGGGATAGTGGACTACCTTTTTTCATACAGAAGCCCATGATTGGGCAGACAGCAGTCCACTGGACCACCAGGGATATAGGATTATCTTTTTTTACACAGAAGCCCGTGATCAGGCAGACAGTGGTCCACTGGACCACCAGGGATATAAGATTATCTTTTTTTACACAGAATCCCGCGATCGAGCAGACAATGGTCCACTGGACCACCAGGGATATCCAGGTGTGGTGGACATAAAACACAGTCAGAAGTCCTTACTCTACAATATAAGGTCAGAGGAAGGCAGGTTAAAGGTGCCCATCAGAGCAGAGAGTTTACAAATAATAAATTCTGTGTTATGCTTAGGTTATGAGCACTGTTTAATTGGTGAACTGTTTTACAAGATGATAAACAGGTGGAGGCCTAGTTTAACATATGTAAAGAAACAGGAGTGCTTGGAAAATGTCCCATATCAGACCACTAGTGTGAAAAGCATAGGTATCTGTGCTTTGAACCTACAAATAGGGCAAAAGAAAATACAACACCCTGTAAAGGTAGTACAAGGCCAAAAGTCTCCCATGTACCTAGGGTTAGATATCCTTGTACGACTGGGTATGTGTTGACCTAGCCAATGATGTTATTTGGTCACTAATAAGGGGGGACCCCTTCCCAATAAAACTGACACCACAGGCCTTGAGGTCTGGACAGACTATTCCTCAAGTGTGCCTGGTGGAAAATGAGTTCACTATGACAATTCCAAGTAATGTCAAGGATTTCTCTCTTAGGGTCAATGTAAAGAAAGGCCAAGAAATGCCTGATAAGACTCCACTCTTTGTGCTTGACAAGCAACTTAGTGAAATGGGTTTAAAAATCCACTCCATACCTTGCTTAGACATAAGCAGCAAAGTAATGCATCTCTTGGTATATAACTCAATATTAGAGCCTATCACTATAGCAGCTAATTGTGAGTTAGGGGTAGTGATAGCAGAATCCTTTTATGATTTGGAGTTAACTGTTCCAGTTATTGAGGAGTTACCAGAAGACATTGTTCAGGATGACACAGATGAAGAAATAAGGTCAGTACCAAATGGTTTAATTGCTTTACAAGAGATATGTCCAGTAGATAAGGAAGAAATCCAGGCATGTAAAGTTGAAAATGATTACCTTGTACTGTCCACTATAGATAATGAAACAAAACTGTTTAAGGAGGTTCATGTGATTGATGCTGAAAATGTTTCTGAGATAACAGAAGATGAGGTAGAAATAGGTAAAAATTTACCTTTCCCAGATTTTAAAGAACAAATTGAGGAAGCTATACAAAATTGTAATTGTGAGATGGAAGTAGAAAAAGAAAATGTTTGTGAAATGTTCCTTCAGTTCAAGGACATGTTCGCAAAAGATGCTCACGATTGCGGGGTAACTGACCTCCATGTTACCAGGGTACCTACCGACCCTCATAAAGATCCAGCTTATGTACGCCAGTACCAAATACCACTAGCATCTTATGAACATATGCAAGAGATACTGGATACCGTAATGGAGCGAGGAATTATAAGACAGGTAAACTCTATTTATAATTTCCCCATTTGGGCTGTACTAAAACCCACAGGAAAGTGGATACTCACTATTGACTATAGAAAGTTAAACCAACAGGTGTCTTTATCTCGCTGGCCCATGACATATTTGGACCAAAGTTTGGTCAAAGTTCAAGGTGCCAAATATTTCACTATGCTAGATATAGCAAATGGATTCTGGACATTAAAAGTAGACCCAAAAGATCAATATAAACTAGCTTTTACCTTTGGAAGGAGACAGTACACATGGAATAGGTGTCCTTTTGGGTACTTAAATTCACCAGCGGATTTCAATATATTTCTGTACAAGGCCATGCCTGATGCAGAGAGCAGAGGAAATTTGGTTTATGTGGATGATGTACTTATCAAAAGCAACACTTTTGAGGAGCACCTAGCTGAGGTCACCTATGTGTTAAACCAACTCAAAGCCACTGGTGCCAAGTTGTCCTTACCAAAGGGGCAAATGGTTCAGAGATAGGGTAAACTATCTTGGGCATGAAGTTGGTCCTGATGGGCTTTGTCCTCAGCATGCCAAGGTTGAAAACTGTCCAAAAAATTGATCCACCTAAAACTTTAAAAGAGTTATGCAGTTTTCTAGGGATCTGTAACTACTCAAGGCAGTTTTATCCAACACTATGCAGAGATTGCCTATCTTCTCACCAGGCTGCTGAAACAGAACCCTGAGTGGGGGGGGAGAGCAAAAGACAGCCATGTAAACTGTAACATATAGTCTGAGTCAAGCACCATGTCTTGCTTACCCACACATTGATAAGGATTTTTATCTAGAGGTAGGACATACCAGTAGCAGCATCAGTGCAGTGTTATTTCAGAAACATGATTCAGACAAATGTGTTATTGCTTATGTGAGTAAGACCTTGAGTGATGTTGAGAAAAAGTTTTCAGATTGTGAAAAGGCATTGTTTTCCACTGTATGGGCAGTACAATGGTTCAAAACTTACATTTGTGGTAAAAAAAATTGTTTTAGAGACTGGTCACCTACTCCTTACCCTTCTGGGGAACTAAAAGCTTAAGGATGGTAATGTGTCTAGCAGCAGAATTGTGGCCTGGATCTTAGCACTCCAGGGCCTACCCCTAGAGGCTAAGTATGCAAAGAACAAAAGGAATGCAGTAGCTCAAGGGTTAGCTGACCTGGAGATGCATAATTGTACTATAGATGAACTTCCAGTACAAGACTCTGACCTATCTCCTGAGTTGGATATGGCATACCAACATAATGGGCACAACCACTATAATGAAAATGTGTGTGAAAATTTGCCTAGAGCCTATGTTGATGGTTGTTCTTTCCAGCAAGGTGAGGACCGATGTCCTTGTTTATGAGTGGTATGGCAGGATAATGTACCATGTACTCCTATCAAGTGAAAGCTCGGTCCTAAGTCTAGCCAATATGCAGAACTGGCAACCACCTATATGGCTGTACAGACTGAAATACAGCATAAGTTACAAGATATTGTAATTTATACTGATTCTGATTATGTTAGGCAGGACTACCTTACACATTTACCACGGTGGAAGGTGAATGGTATGATCAATTCAAGAGGCAGTAAGGTGATGCATGCAGACCTTATTTTAGCTATAGATCAGTTGGTTCAGGAACATAAGTTGGTTGTTTATTGGAAAAAGGTAAAAGGACACAACAAAATTTAGGGACCAGACAAAACAGGAAACGATCTAGCCGATGCTCTGGCTAGGGAGGGTGCTTTAAGTGAAGAAGAAAGAAACTTTGTCCCTCCTGTCCAGGCTAAGGTGGATGTTGTTACCCTCTGACAAAAGCAGCAGGAACAGGAAAATAAGGTTCTACACTTGTATAGTGAAAAAACTGACTTTGATTTAGTAAAAATGCAACAAGAGGATGAAGTTGTAGAAAAATGTTGTTGTTTCATGAAGGATCCCACTAAAAGCAAGATTTCTGACAGCAACCTACAGGATAGCCAGGACCTGAGTGTCATGTATAACCAGAAGGACACATTCCAATTAAGGAATGATCTCTTGGAAAGGACTGGTAAAAACCCACATGAGGTCCAATGGGTGGTTCCTTTAGACCACAGGGGAATTATGTTACAACATGCCCATGATGAACCATCAGGAGCACATGGGGGGGGGTAGAAGAACTTATGAAACCTTGAAAGAGATAGCCTACTGGCCCTACATGTATGATGATGTTGCAGGGTATGTACAAGGGTTTATAACCTGTTGCAAGTTCCAACTGGCCACTCCCAGACATAGAGCACCACTACAGTCAAAATGTATCACTGGGCCTTGGTCAGGCATCCAGATTGACTGGATTGGTCCTGTTACCAGATCTCCAAGGGGTAACCAATACCTTTTGACAGTTACCTGTCTGTTCACAAAATGGATTGAGTGTATACATGCTCCAAATAACACTGCTAAAACCACTGCTTTCTTATTAATAAACCAAGTGTTTAGTCAGTGGGGATTACCATTACGAGTAGAATCTGATAGAGGTCCTCATTTCACAGGAGAGGTAATAAAGAATGTTTGGAAAATTCTAGGAGTACAGAGGAAACTACATGTGTCCCACCTTCAATAGTCATCTGTACAGGTGGAATGCATTAATCAAACAATTGTGTATATATTGAAGAAATATATCAGTTCTTCAGGAAAAGATTGGGATGTAAAGTTACCGTTGGTATTAATGGCCATATGTGCTACTCCTAATTAGTCTACAGGTGTTCCTCCTTTTGAAATGATGACAGAAAGAGAGATGGTGTTACCTTTACATCTCCTGTATACCACAGGAGATATTAATTCAGCACGTACCACTACCGCACATGAATATGTAACCCGTTTAAAACAGTGTTTGCGAGAAACATTTGCATTTGCTCAGAGAAACTTGGAGAAAAGTGCTTAAGCTTCTAAGTCATATTATGACAGGAAAACTAGTCCAAAAGAGTATCAAATTGGTGATAAAGTGTTTTACTTTAACTACAGTAGAGATAAGGCCAAGGTCAAAAAGTTTCTTCCAAGTTGGCAAGGGCCCTTTGTGATCACTGACAAAATCTCACCTGTAGCCTATCGAATTGAACTAAAGCATAAAAGCACTGGAGAGGTAGTACCTAAATGAGTTCATATTAATCAGTTGAGGCAATATCATGAAAGCAATAAAACATGAGAAAATGTTCTAAATGAATCTATGAATGATGATCAGGAATTAGAGTCTAGCTAAATTGTCAATTGTAATGATGATTTTTAAAGGTAATAAAGAATATTTGTTGTTTTGAAATGTTCAACAAACTTAAAAAAATGCTATGTTGAAAGTGTACATAGTTGTAATCATGTTCAATCATGTTAGTTCATGTAGTACTGTACACACATCTATGCAAAATAGTATGTCTCCACTGATGTCATCTAGTGATGTCACATCTATGATGTCAGATCCTATGATGTCACATGTGATGATGTAATGTACTGATGATGTTATAAGTTACTGCATGATGATGCAACATTGTCTTTTATGTTTTGTTTTCCCTGCAGTGCTTAAACCTATTTACCCATATATAGTAGGATTATTGTTTTGAATTACAAATGTATTTTTGGGGTGCGTTTTAATTCAAAAGGGGGAAATGTAGGGACAAAACCCTTGATGGAAAAAATATTTTAATTATATGAATTATTATTTTATCTGATTTTTATATGGGACTAATTTCTGGTTAAAAGTATTGATTGCATAAATTTCTATGAGAAAACAAAAAGTGTTAGTTATTTAAACTTTAAGACAAGGTATCTGGCTTTAATGCTTTAAAGGAAAATATTTCTGTTCCATGAGCAGCACTTTGCTATATGCTAGAGGAGGTCTAGGGGAATAGAGATGAAACTCCATTTTGTTTTTTAAGCCATGATATGAGTGGGTACCTTCCAGGCTAAGCATGTAGTGCAATGTTGTTCTAAGGGGGCCTACCACATTCCAGTACCATCGCTGTTGTATTCAAGCCTTGCATGACAGATTTATAGGTAAATTTATAGGAAAAGTCTTAGCTAAAGCTAGGTATCCATGACCAGTATCAAGATAAGCGATCATGTGATGGATAGCACCAAGAAAAAGAAAAAGTCTTAGACTTTGAAAGTCCTATTACCCTGTATAGAAATAAGAAGTTTTATTCATAGTTTAAAGATGCAATGTACTGCCGCTATGAAAATTGGACAGTTATAGGACAATAGTATGATAAATAAGCTTACCAAGTTTTATAGTTGCAGAATTAAGCATTCAAAAGTTATACATATAATTTATTTAATATCATTTTCTTATTAGAAAACTAGACAAATCTAGTATCCTGTGATAGCTCACATCTTAGGAAGTCTATCAAGATGAATGTTAAATCTGTAGTTTGTTACTATAAAGAGAAAGACCATCTAAAAGTTTATAGTGAAGTAACTTTTCAGACAGCGATTGATGTCTTTAAGAAAAGAACAAAAGGAAATCCCTGTCTTAAAGAAGTTTGCTAAATTTATACAGTTCCTAATTATAGCAGGTATGCCAAAGTAACATCATTTTAAACAGGAAAAAATGTACTTCTGAATCCTGTAAATAATTTTTAGATATCTATAAAGGAACACGTTTTATAATGCTTTTATAAATTATAGATTTTATATTAGAATTGACACCATCATGTTTGGTCTCAAATGAATCCTTTCCTTTAGTTGCATCTAAAAATGTGAGTCTTATATATGTACAAAGGTGCACATAGGTGCAAGACAGGAAAGTTGTTTTTATATCAAAAATAGTTTTCAGGATGAGGTCATATTGGAAAAAATGGCTTAGAAGAGGCTAACAGAACAACCCACAAAGAGTGCTCAGACCAATCATAACTTGATGGTGATGTCACCCAGTAAAGGGGACATAAAGGGGGTGCTGACAAAGCTGGCCCAGAACTGCTTAATTATTTGGTGTGTGAAGACCTGTGTTAATGTCATGACAATTTTGGATGAGCGTGGACTTATTTTAGACTAAAAGCCTGAAGCCACACCTGCTGGGAACATTACTTGGGCTTTAACATTGCCAAACCAGCCTGAAAGCCTGCACAACTCTGCCCAGGTCCAGCTGCTGAAACAGACTGTTACAGAAAAGACTTCCTTCCAGTATTGGATTAAGCAAGGCCTATGTTTTGCATACTGAGAATTTGGACTAAAAATAATGTTTTGGAATTTCTTTTAAAAGCCTGAGCAAGAGACTGACTTTGGAATTTACCAGCCAGCAAGTCTGCAGTGCTGTTGAATAGCAGTGAGTCCAGAGTTGCTTGCTCAAAAGCAGAAATGAACTGAAACAGAAAAAAGTCACAGAGTCCTGTTACCCAAAACAACATTGCTGTCCACAGGGAGAAATCTTTCTATAGACTGTGCTGAACTACTAAATTCTTGTTTGATTCCTCCCACTAAATCCCGAAGTGACTTTTGATGATGTGTGATGTCAAGCAAGAAGGATCCAGCCTGCATTGCTTCATTGATGTCAAAAGACTTTACAGTTCCAGGTTCAAGGGAAAAAGACAGCAGACTAAAGCCAAACTCACCACCAAGGACGTGTCATCCAAAATCAAAAGTTCTCATCAAGACTTTGAAAGCTAAAAAGTAGAAGACCACATGTACAGTTAACTAAACCAAAAGTATTCCTTTATCTTACTATCAGTACTTATTTGGCTATCTGGGGTGATAACTGAGTGCATTTGAGCTTCAAACCTTGGGTTTATGGTTAAGCTAGAATTTAAATCTAAAGAAAATACCTTTTACATACTATAAAGTTTAAACAAGTATCATAACATGATAATCTGAAACACTAGTGTAATGAGTTGCAAGTTCTCATAGAAAAAAGGTCATGCTATTTATAAGTATGCTATAGAAATAGTATAAACTGTCATTTATTATGCTGAACAGTGCTTGCTCATTTACATTGCTTAACTGCTAAAATTTATTTTATTTGTTTTATATGATTTACTTGATTTTATAAAATCTGTTTTATTTACATTACAGTTTGTTTACATTACTTTTATTTTGCTTGATATTAATGCTAGTTATGAATATGTAGGACTTGTACATATGTGAATAAAATATATTTATCTCTTATATAATCCAAAGTGTGGCAACAGTGTTTTTCATTGTCATTCTTGAATGTGGTGAGCATAGGATAATATCACATGTGAATATTTATTATTTTTGGTAACTTTTTAAATAATTTTTGGGTAAGACCTGAGATAAATCCAAGTGCATTATTATAAAATGTGATATTATAAGCCTATGTTCCGACATTTTTAAGATGATTGTTAGTGATATATATATATATATATATATATATATTAACAATCATCTCGTGAATGAGAACCCTAAAGCTCCTAAACCAGAACATCAGTCTTCACCTTGTGATTTGTACTACTTTTGTAAAACTTAGTTTAGCTGTTCAAATCATGCAAGTTTTTTTTTCAAATTTAAAGCTTTTAAGCTATATACCCAGATTCTGTAGTTAAAAGTAGATTCCCTCTTACTTTCCCAGATAAGCAAATTGTGTTTTTGCTCTGAGGCAATTTATTTTCTGAGTCAGATGACACACTAAATGATATACCTGAATTAGTCAAGCAATCTAACCTTTTGAATGCTTTTATATTTCCTTTAACTTGACTTTTACTTTGTAAACTTCCATACATTTTTCTTAATTAAACTAAATCCTTGTAAACTTGTGTATAAGCATCTGCTAGTTTAACTTGTTCTTTTTTTAAGTTTAAACACTGTTTTTGACACTGTTGTAACTCACTTTGCAAGACAGAATTTTAAACCTTTAGCTTGACTAAATCACAATAGTTATTAGAAAGGTAATTTTACACTCTTGTAAAAGCTTTTTTAAAATCTCCACCTGGCCTGCAAACCTACCACACTTAAAAACATTTATCCTCCAACATTTTTTCAGCTGTTGTATCCTTTTATTTTTACTTTTAATAAAAGTTAGCTGTGCTGTGGTAAAACTATTGTTTTAGTGTTAGCATATCTGCAGTTAGAGCTAATGTTGTCATGGCTATGCAATAGTGCTACCAGATTTTAATAACAATTAAGTATCCTTTTGAAAAACAAATGAAACAGCAATAACGTTTTACACAACAATTTAAACAGTCTCTTTTTTTCTTGAGGCTTTAAAAGTTTTTTTTGCTGCTTTACTGTCAGTCAGTGATTTTATTTTGTTTACTTGAATGCTTTAGCTTCCCATTTCATTTGTTTAAGGCAACTTTAGAATCAGAAAAACAAAACAGAAAGTATTATTTCTGCAATTTAGAAATCTTGCAAGCTCAAACAATAATAAAACATATTTTTCATACACTGTAAGTGTGGATTGTCATTTACTAACAATTATATCCTGGATGAGGCCCCAAGATGTCAGAACAAAAGCTTATAATATCACTTTTTATAATTATGCACTTGGATTTACCTCGGGCCTTACCCAAAAATTATTTCATAAATTACCAAAATTAATAAATATTTAAATGTAACATTATCCTATGCTCTCCAGATTTAAGTATAATGGTAAATGATACTGCTTACCCCACGTAGAGTTATATGAAAAATAGATATTTTATTTACACTTATACAATGGTTCTAAATATTCCTTATTCGTATATATATCAAGCATAATGTTGTAAACATCAACAAAATTGTTTTAGATAATTCAGCAGCTAATAAATTTTAGCAAATAAACAATGTGAAGAAATAAGCAATATTTAGCATAATAAATGGTAACAGCTATACTACTTTTATCATACTCAGTATTTAACATAATATTTATGCATAAGAACATATACTCATAAGATGAATATCTCAGATTATTTTTGTATAAAACTTGTTTTAAAACTTCATTGCATGTAAAATGTATTTCTTATGAGAACTAGCAACAACTCATTACATTAGTGGTTTGTGCTGTACTTTTATAAAACTCAGTTTTAACTTTTCAAATTATGCACAATTCTTTAGTTTAAAGCTTTTAAGCTATATACCCAGATTCTATAGTTAATAGCATATTTCCTCTTACTTTCCCAGATAAGCTAATTTAAAATACCAAGACTAATAATTGAAATTAGTGAAAGTAATTAAAAAGGAATACTTATATTTATGGTTGTAGAAGTGGGTCTTTTTTTCTTCACTTAGAACTCTGGCTGAGTCTGGCTTTTGATGACAAGGTTTCTTTGTCAGCTAACTTTGACCCTGGAACTTCTTTTAGCATGGATACACTCTGCAAGTTAAACCTTTGCTGAACATCACTTTACCAAAAGTCAGTTTTTAGAGTTGTAGAACACAGATTCAGTCTGCAGAGTCCATAGCAATACTGGATTCAAAGAATGTTCTTGTGAATAGCAAGCTGTTTTAATAACTGGAGCTAATTGACCCTTTCATGTTGTTCAACTACTTTTAAAACCTTGGGACAAGGGACCTCTTTTTGCTCAGCATGCTATTTAGCTTGTGTGAGTCTTAAAAGTAAATATGTCTGGTTTAAGCAGGCAACATTACTTGTCAAAATGCTTAGTAAATAACACAAATCTTGCTTCTTTTACAATAAAAATGTCCTTATACTTCTTTCTTGCCTCTGGATATCTTCAGCAGCACTGAGCTCTGGCTCTTCCTTGGCTGACCCCTGCATTTCAAACAGGCGTGACCCAAAGTTCTTTGGCCTAGCATCAGTATAAAGCCATATTAGTTAACTGAACATAGGTATTTTTACAACGATAGTTAGCTCAGATCTGGACAGTGGCCTGCAGAGTTTACTAATGTGAAAACTGCTCTGGTAATATCATCACCAGATTTGGATTGGTTTGAGTCATTAAGAGGATAGGGCATCTTATAAGACAAAATGTGACATATGGACATGCCTCTTTATGACAGCCCCTTTTCCTTAAACCTATTTTTGGGTCAAAATTATTTCTTTAAATAAAAGTCTAAATTAACATTATTTGAAAATTAAACTTGCATATTCAAGTGTTTTACACCAAGCCAAACATTCTTGAAAAAGTCCAGTATCTGTAGTATGAATACTTTTTAAACTACACTATTAAGGTTATAACTTCATAATTTCAATAAAACTTCTCAAAATAAAACAATAATTTTACTCTTAATAGTCTAAACTACAGAATGATATAAGATTTGTAAGAAAAATCCATTCCTAAAGTCCTTAAAACATTAATTTTTTGGAGAGATACACAATATCCTTTGTTCTTGTATTAAAGACATCAATCACTGTCAGAAAAGTAATTCACTATAAACTTTTAGACGGTCTTTTTCTGTATAGCAACAAACTACAAATTTAATATTCATCTTGTTAGACTTCCTAAGATGTAAGCTATCACAAGATACTAGATTTGTCAAGTTTTCTAATATGAAAATTATATTAAAAAAATTATATTCATAACTTTTGAATGCTTCAATCTGCAACCATAAAACTTGGTAAGCCTATGTATCATACTGCTGTCCAATAACTGGCCAATTTTCATAGTGGCAGTACATTGCATCTTTAAACTATGAATACAACTTCTTATTCCTGTACAGGGTAATAGGACTTTTAAAGTTTAAGACTTTTTTTTCTTGGTGCAACCAGACACATGGGGCTGGATTCACAAAGCTTTCTGAAGGTGCAAAACCTTCCCTAGGTCCCCAAAACTGCCATAGCTATGGAAACTAAGGGGAAGTTGCAATGAGTGCTATTCACAAAACCCTCTGCAGCTGCAGAAAACAACACTAAGGACTGTGGAAGAAAGTGCAGCTGCGGAAGTCCCTGAGGAAAAAAGGTGTGAGATAAGTTAGGCACAGTCCCTGAAAGGCTATTCACAACCAGATTTTTTTCCTCAGCTGTGGAAAAAATGTTACACACAGTGGAATGAGGTGTAACTCTCCCGCAGCAAACTGCAGTAGTTCACCAGCAATTGGAATCAATTAAGGTGGAGGTGAGGCACAGGTAATAGCATCACAGATATTATAACAGTAGCTGCTGTAACAGAAACAGAAGCACACATTGTTATGATATGGCAACAGGCAACAACCTCCAGAAACAGTGCAGCCCATGACGGAGCCCCACAGGCAGTAGAGCCTGGCCAGCCTGCAGTGAGTGCAACCTCTGCATCCAACAGGAACACCCCAGGGAGGGGGACCAGCAGTAACAGTTGGCCACTGTGGTGCCATGGTATTACTGGTACCTGTGGTGCTGCAGTGGTCCCAGTTGAGGGATTGGTTGCTGGTCTCTGTGTGTGCTGCAGCTTCATGTTATCACCCCAGATAGACAAATAAGTACTAATAGTAAGATAAAGGAATACTTATGTTTTAGTTTTCTGTAGGTGTGGTCTTCTACTTTTTAGCTTTCAAAGTCTTGGTAAGAACTTTTGGTTTTGGATGAAAAAATGTCCTTGGTGGTGAGTTTGGCTTTAGTCTGCTCTCTTTTTCCCTTGAACCTGGAACTGTAAAGTCTTTTGACATCAATGAAGCAATGCAGGCTGGATCCTTCTTGCTTGACATCACAAATTATCAAAAGTCACTTCAGGATTTAGACGGAAAAATCAGACAGTATTTTAGTAGTTCAGCACAGTCTGTAGAAAGATCTCTCCCTGTGGACAGCAATGTTGTTTTGGGTAACTGGACCCAGTGACTCTTTTCTGTTTCAGTTCATTTCTGATTTTGAACCTCCAGCTCTGGACTCACTGCTATTCAACAGCACTGCAGGCTTGCTGGCTGGTAAATTCCAAAGTCAGTTTCTTGTTCAGGCTTTTAACAGAAATTCCAAAACATTACTTTAGTCCATATTCTCAGTATGCAAAACATAGACCTTGCTTAATCCAATACTGGAAGAAAGTCCTTTCTGTAACAGTATGTTTCAGCTGCTGGACCTGTGGCAGAGTTGTGCAGGCTTTCAGGCTGGTTTAGCACTCCTTGTGGTGGCAATGTTAAAGCCCAAGTAATCTGTTCCCAGCAGGTGTGACTTCAGGCTTTTAGTCTGAAATAAGTCCAAGCTCATCCAAAATTGTCATGACATTGAACACACCAAAGAATTAAGCAGTTCTGGGCCAGCTTTGCCAGCATCCCATTTATGTCCCCTTTACAGGGCGACATCACTATCAAGTTATGATTGGTCTGAGCACTCTTTGAGGATGGTACTGGTAGCCCCTTCTAAGCCATTTTTTTCCAATATGATCTCATTCTGAAAACTATTTTTGCTATAAAACAACTTTCCTTTCTTGCATCTGCGTGCACCTTTGTACATATATAAAACTCACATATTTAGATGCAACTAAAGGAGAGGATTCATTTGAGACCAAACATGATGGTGTCAATTCTAATATAAAATCTATAATTTATAAAAGCATTATAAAACTTGTTCCTTTATAGATATCTAAAAAGAATTTAAAAGAATTTACAGATTTCAGAAGTACATTTTTTTCCTGTTTAAAATGATGTTACTTTGGCATACCTGCTATAATTAGGAACTGTATAAATTTAGCAAACTTCTTTAAGACAGGGATTCCCTTTGTTCTTTTCTTAAAGACATCAATCACTGTCAGAAAAGTTAATTCACAATAAACTTTTAGATGGTAGTTCTCTCTATAGCAACAAACTAGAGATTTAATATTCATCTTGTTAGACTTCCTAAGATGTGAGCTATCACAGGATACTAGATTTGTCTAGTTTTGTAATATGAAAATTATATTAAAAAAATTATATTCAATAAATTGTATTCATAACTTCTGAATGCTTCATTCTGCAACTATAAAACTTGGTAAGCTTATTTATCATTGTCTAGATCTGAGCTAACTATCAATGTAAAAAGACCTATGTTCAGTTAACTAAGAATGTTATTGCTTTATACCAATGCTAGGTCAAAGAACTTTGGGCCATGCCTGTTTGAAATGCAGGGGTCAGCCAAGGAAGAGCCAGAGCTCAGTGCTGCTGAAGATATACAGAGGCAAGAAAGACGTATAAGGACCTTTTTATCATTTTATTGTGAAAGAAGCAAGATTTGTGTTATTTGCTAAGCATTTTGACAAGTAATGTTGCCTGCTTAAACCAGAAAGATTTACTTTTAAGACTCACACAAGCTACACAGCGTGCTGAGCATGTCAGCTAACTTTGACTGATTTAAGATGTCAGAACATCACTTTATCAAAAGTCAGTTCTTAGAGTTGTAGAACACTGCTTCAGTCTGCACAGTCCATAGCAATATTGGATTCAAAGAACATCTTATGAATAGCAAGCTGTTTTAATAACTGAAGCTTATTGACCCTTTTATGTTGTGCATTTGCTTTTAAAACCTTGGGACAAGAGATCTCTTTTTGCTCAGCATGCTGTGTAGCTTGTGTGAGTTTTAAAAGTAAGCCTGTTTGTTTTTCAGCAGACAACATTACTTGTCAAAATGCTTAGTAAATAACACATATCTTGCTTCTTTTACAATAAAAAGGTCCTTATACTTCTTTCTTGCATCTGGATATTTTCAGCAGCACTGAGCTCTGGCTCTTCCTTGGCTGACCCCTGCATTTCAAACAGGTGTGGCCCAAAGTTCTTTGGCCTAGCATTAGTATAAAGCCTTAAAATTCTTAGTTAACCAAACATAGGTCTTTTTACATCGATAGTTAGCTCAGCTCTGGGCAGTGGCCTGCAGAGTTTACTAATATGAAAACTGCTCTGGTGATGTCATCACCAGATTTGGATTGGTTTGAGTCACTGTCACTAAGAAGGTAGGGCATCTTATAAGATAAATGTGACCTATGGACATGCCTCTTTAAGACAGCCCCTTTTCTTCAAACCTATTTTTGGGTCAAAATTATTTCTTTAAATAAATGTCTAATTTAACATAATTTGAAAATTAAACTTGCATATTTAAATGTCTTACACCAAGCCAAACATTTTACACTATTAAGGTTATAACCTTATAATTTACCTTATAATTTCAATATAACTTTTCAAAACAAAATAAAATTTTTACTATTAATAGTCTAAACTACAGAATGATATAAGATTTGTAGGAAAAATCCATTCCTAAAGTCCTTAAAATGTTACTTTTTTGTAGAGATACACAATATCCTTTGTTCTTGTCTTAAGGACATCAATCACTGTCAGAAAAGTTAATTCACTATAAATGTTTAGACAGTCTTTTTCTTTATAGCAACAAACTACAAATGTAATATTCATCTTGTTAGACTTCCTAAGATGTAAGCTATCATAAGATACTAGATTTGTCTAGTTTTCTAATAAGAAAATGATATTAAAAAATTATATTCATAACTTTTGATTGCTTCATTCTGCAACCATAAAACTTGGTAAGCTTATATATCATAATGTTGTCCAATAACTGGCTAATTTTCATAGTGGCAATACATTGCATCTTTAAACTATGAATAAAACTTCTTATTCCTATACTGGGTAAAAGGACTTTTAAAGTTTAAGACTTTTTTTTCTTGGTGCAACCAGACACATGTTCTTTTATCTTGATCATAGCCATGGATACCTAGCTCCATCCAAGACTTTTCCATACAAGCACATACATCCTAATAAAAGTGCCTTCCTGGGAATGTGGAACATGTAAGTTAGGCCCCATCTTATCTCTGTTCTACAGCTAGGACACAGAGCCCTGAAATTTAAAACAGTCTTTTTAAAATCATTTTTTTCCTGAACTCTGAAGCTGACTCAATTTTAAATGGCATTATTTCTCCATGTTACTGTTTTTAAGACTTAATCAATGTTAATCTTGACCAGATATAAAAGTAAACATTTCCCATCTTATTACCATATACAAATCTGCTAAAATAATAATGATAAATTTTGAAAATAAAAATAAAATAATTTTTCCATCAAGGGTTTTGTCCCTACATTCCCCCCTTTTGAATTAAAATGCACCCCAAAAATGCATTCGCAATTCAAAACGATAATTTTACTATATATGGGTATATAGGGTTTAGCATTGCAGGGAAAACAAGATATAAAAGATAAAGTTGTGTCATCATGCAGTAACTTATGACACCATTAGTACATTACAACATTACATGTGACATCATAGGATGTGACATTACTAGACATTAGTGGAGACATACTATTTTGTATAGATGTGTGTACAGTACTACATGAACTAACATGATTAAACATGATTACAACTATGTACACTTTTAAAATAACATTTTTTACATTGTTGAACATTTTAATACAACAGATTTTCTTTGTTCATTAACTTTAAAAATCAACATTGCAATTGCCATTTTAGACTTTTTTGTTCATTATTTTCAATACTTTTAAATTTTTGTACTTTTTAAAATCGTTAGTATTGCAGTACAAATAAGGCTAGTAGTTATTTTTTGTTACATTTTATACGTTTTTCCCCCATGTGCTGAAGGCACTACTAAACTGCCACCTATAACTTTTACCTGTGTTTACCAAGATATTATTTCTTGACTGAAAGTTACCTTTGGTATTACAAATATTTAAGTTTAAGCTGTATTTGTAGTTTACCTTTATAGCAACCATAGTTACATTGGGATTACTTATATGAAATTACAAAAGTTGTTCTTACCATTTTGTTACCATATTATACTTTAACTAAATCAGAGTTAAAATTAAACTTTTACTAGTTTTTTGTAAATTTTTTTATCAAAACTAACATCAATCAAACAAATTTTATTGAATTTTTTTCAACATTTTAATTTTTATTGTTAACCACTTTAGTTTCACATTATTAACCACACATGCTTTTTTAAAACTTTTTTTATCTCTCTTTTGAGGTAATACTTCTGTTAGTTTTTCCAATAACTGAAACAACACATATCTCAACTGTAAAGATTTTTTTTCCTTTTACTTTTTGCTAACCACAGTTGGTTTTAAAAGTGACAGGCTCTGTTTTTGGTTTTAAGTACTAGGAGAAAACATGCATTACTTTAGTGCACACACCTATGCACAGTGTGGGATGAATTTTTAAACCCACATCACTACTGCAGGTTAGGCACAAACAAAACAGTTTATAATACATTTTAATTAACCATAACAGAACATTTATTTACTTTTTTTGAGATTGTTGTAGTGAGCACCTCACTATTTGGCACACTTGAGGTATAATTTATGTAGACCTCAAGGCTGGTGATGTTACTTTATTGGGTAAGGGTTTTTTGTTAT
The DNA here is from genome assembly GCA_016271365.2 of Neoceratodus forsteri. Lineage (NCBI taxonomy): Eukaryota > Metazoa > Chordata > Ceratodontiformes > Ceratodontidae > Neoceratodus > Neoceratodus forsteri. The sequence continues at coordinate 1,087,990,502 of CM057450.1, forward strand.
TTGTGACTACAGAATTTCATTGGCTAGGTTTGTGTGCACACCCAGTTGTACAAGTGTATTACTTTTAAGGCATGGGGGATAGTAAACCTTGCATGACATATAGGGTATAATATAATTTTTCTATTTGGAGTTTTAAGGCAAGTGCCTATTTTTTTCAAACTTTGTTTGTGGTTTGGAACATTTGTAACCATGTATTTTAAAACTAGGTAAACCTGTGCACTGCATGAACAATAAAGGACTTTACCAGCTTTGTTGTTGTCTCGCATTTTGGCTTTACCTTTGGTTTCATTGAGTAGTTCCTCTTTTTTCACAGTTGTTAGTGGGTTTGGTACTTAAGAGTTTAATGTTTTTGTTAAAAACAGGATGGCACTGGGAAAAACAGTACATACTTTTTTTGTGAAGAAAGCTAGGCATTTGTTTTAATTGCAGATTTATCATATCTTGTTTTCACACACAAGCCACATAAGTTTTACTTTTCCATTTAAACAATTTTTAAAATTACCAAAGCTTAAGAGTTTAATGTTTTTGTTAAAAACAGGATGGCACTGGGAAAAACAGGACATACTTTTTTTGTGACGAAAGCTAGGCATTTGTTTTAATTACAGATTTATCACATCTTGTTTTGACACACAAGCCACATAAGTGTTACTTTTCCATTTAACCAATTTTTAAAATTACCAAAGCTAAATGCATTAATTATATTTGAACCTACAAAATTTAGTTTAATTATTAAATCATTATTTTTACAGTAGCATGAATTTAATTTTTTAGAAGCTTTGCTGACTCTTTTTAAATGGAATAGGCCTTTTTAGCTGTGACCAGAAGATTGTTTGGCCATAGTCTAGAATAGGTTTAAATCTCCTTAGAAGGTCATTTTTAATTAAGAAACCACTATCTGTTGTTTTGTAAAATACACTAGGGGTGGGATATTCAGAAATGCACCAGAAGCAGGTGAAAGAGTGGTGCAGTGGAGGGACACTGTGCAGGTGTGCAGCCAATGCAGTATTTGAAGGCTGAGCACCAAGGCAAGTGACAGCGCAAGATGGCTGAATATCACAGGGATGCACTATAGTGCAACTAGGGCTGTACCAGGGATCAAGGCAGCAGGAACCATCGCGCAACCAGGGTTGCACAATGGAGCAAGGCAGGAATTGCAGGAGCATAGCATGGGCAGGGCAAGGGACAGAGGTGCATGGGCCATGGCACAGGTCCCCTAGCACAGTGTGGAGCAGGCCATAAAAGCAGGACACACTGCTACCATAGTGCAGGGGATGACCGAAGGGTGGCAAGGCAAGTGCATGGCTGCATGCCCTGACCACACATCCCACTGCAGCATATGGAGGTGGCATGACACCCATGGCCACTGGCAGGCAGCCATGGGCAATATCCACAGGACAGCATGGGACATGGCACCGGGACCAAAGCAGACAACACACAAGCCAACAGCACATACCACACTGGCCACACAGCCCAGCAGGGAACATATGCACACCACAGGGCACACACACACACACACACACAGGCCACTGTGTGCAGACCACCTGACACAAACCCCAGGCAACTGCAAATGTACCACATAGCCACCATGCACATGACTGCAGCATGGCACCAATGCCATCTGCAAAGCAGACACTGACACAAATGGCTACCAAAATATAACTGTATTTAAACAACAAGCAATGAATCCAAACTATGTACAGTTGAACAGGGATGGGGCAGGCAATGGGGTGGACACATTCAGGAACGTAAGCTGGGGAAGGGGGTGGGGAGACAGGGGACATGGTAGGCTTGGCACAATGGAGGAATGGGTGGGGTGTCAGTGGAAGGGAGGGTGAAGCAGGCCAATGGGCCCCTTGAAAGGTCCTCAACTATCGGCGCCTCTGCCACCTCCTCCTCTGTGGCCAGAACTTGGCCTGGCAAATTATGCATGCCACCACAAGGATGGCTGTGGTAAGCCGCAGGATCCACTCCAGCAGCTGTGTATGGGCATCCTAGGACAAAGGAGGGGACATGGATGAGTGCACGCCCACATGACCATAGCCAACCCACCGTGTGCAGTGGACAATGTTGGCATGCACCCTGTAGGCGGTACACAGCCAACCACAGTGTGCGTGCCCACACAAGCCACTATCCCAACCATCCACAGCCATGCACAGCACTGCACACCACCACCAACCAGGTGCAGCATGTCACAGCCATGACAGCCAAGTGAATGGCCATTGTGTGGGGCAGACAGTGGCCTGGCTGGGACCTGGATGCACTCACAGCCCACCCACAGCAGCCACACACACATGCCCTGGGCACAGCATGGTGCAATAGACCACACTGGTAAGGCACAGAAAATAATGGCCATATGCATGGGGTGATGTGGCCCACCCCTACCCCACACAACAAAATACAACACCAAGGTGCCTATCTGCAAGCTGTGGCCTGACTGGTGCCTGACCACCTGCACCACCTGGCTGGCTGGCAACCCTCCATTGCACACCACCACTGGCCTGCTGCTGTCTGGCAGTGGCACCCCCCAACTGTGCTCTTTGCCAATCTTTAGGGCCTAGTAGGGAGACAGTATGAGACAGACATCAGCACCGGGCAGCAAGTCATGGGCTCCCCCTAAGCACAGTAAACCACATGACCACGTGCAGCAGCAGTACAGAGGCATGGCACACCAGCTGTGCACTGCCATGTCCGGCGGTGTTCCCGGCCACTGCCCGCCACCCACAGCAGCATGGCATGACACCTGCTGGCAACCCACACAACACCGACATGGCATGGATGGGGATAAATGCACTCACCTGGCCATAGCACATCACCCCTCTGGATGCGTGCCTGCAGTGAACTGAGCCAGTCCAGATCCCTCCTCCACAGGTCACCGTACCTGTGGCAGCACTACTCCCCACTATGGCGTGACCCTGTTGCCTCCTCTAGCTCCTCGGCCACCCCCTGCCACACCTCAGTGCACAGGTGGTCCAGGGGTACCTGCCCATAGAGGGCACCAATATGTGGCTCCACCAAAGCCACCAAGTTCACAAGCTCCACCTGTGTACAGCTTGGTGCTCTTGGTGTGCTCCTGCATGGCATGGCTCTATCAGGAACCACAGCAGCATAATGGCACCGGGGAGTGTACAAGGCACACATGTGAAGGATGCGCAATATGCCTGGTGATGCACTGGCATCCCCTATCGCACATCAGATGGGTATGTGCGATATGCATGGGGCAACACTGACATGTGCTGCAGTCACCAGGGGGTCAAAGGACATACGTAGGGGTCAAAGGGTGACATGCGCACCATGCACGGCAGTGTGACAGGGCATAGATAGCATGGTGCACTATAGGGTCTAGTGTACCCCATGGGCCATATACCAATGGTGCACGTGCATGACTGGGTGTACGGCGCATGTGCACCACATGCTCAATAGCAGCTGAGCACCGTGCTGCCTGTAGTGCATCATGCGTGGAAAGCACCACCGATGTACGTGATGTCAGTGCGAGCATGCGCTGTACCATGCGGACAGCGCACATCACACAGATGCGCCATGACATGCACATGAGCAACTCCACTGCGCAATGCACAATTCAGCGATATTCAGCAAGAATATGCAGATGAGCTGATCAGCTTATCGGTGGTGCATCGGAGGCATTTGCATCCCATTACAGTTGCGCAATCCCTCATTTGCATGTGATGCGCTATAAAGGCACCATGTGGTGGCACAGGCACCAGACTGGTATTGCAACCTCCACAGGTAGGACGCCAGGCACTGGGCATGTCAGGACTGGGGGGAGCCCTCGTGTGTGGCAACCAGCACTGACTACATGTCCCCACCAACAGGAACAGCATGTCGGAGCAAGAGGAAGTTGAGGAGCAGGGGCCTGCACGGACGCGCAGCCCCAATTTCACAAGGGCGGAGGGCGATGCCCTATATGATGCATGCATTGACCAGGAGCCCCTCCTGAGTGGCTCCACAGGCACCCAGTAAGAAGCCAGGGCAGAAGCATGGATGGGTGTATCCTGGGCCATGAGCCTGCAGGGCGTCCATCAGACGTCAGTGCAGGAATGCAAGAAGAAGGTGGGCATGGACCACAGGCAGATCAAAGAGAAGGTGGCAGCCATCCAGGCTGCACATGCTGCCATGGGCAGTGGACAGCCTGAGGTGCCACAGCTGACACTGTGGGAGGAGCTTGTGGTGGCGACAATGCAGCAAAGCACCATTGAGGGCATCCCTGGTGGTGAATTCCAGACAGGGGGTAGCCCTTCACTGCATGGTAGGTACAGCAGTGCAAGGGGATGTGGGTAAGGGGTGCATTGTGGCAGGGGTACGTGGTGGTGGCACTGACATTTATATGCTCCCTTACAGATCCAGGGCACCTGCGTGTGGATGCAGGGGCAGCTTTTCCCACCCTGGGTAATATCGGGGACCTGGAGGAGTGCCCATCCACCTCCACCGGGGTCCATGGCCTGGACCCCCACTGGAGCCACCCCACTGTCTGCACAGATGCCTGTGGCATGGGTGCAGATGAGGCCCAGGCAGTGTTTCAGTGGGATGCCAGCCATGGTGTCCAGTATGCTGAGACAGTGATTGGGGTGGGGTCCATGTCCAATGACGACATGGCCACTACCCAGGACAGTGGTGATGTTGTACAGGGGAAGGCACCCCTACCACGCACAGGTCATGGCGGCGCCAATGGTGCACAGATGGCACTGGCAGACCCACCAGCCGCTCCGCCTGGTGTTGTGGTGGCCACCTTACCTGCGGCACAGTCAGGCCCATCTGGTGGTGGGGGTGCAGCCTCCCCAGCGACGTCACACACACAGTGGCCGGAGGGACAGTGGCAGCAGAAGGACGGTGCTGAAGGTGGACCGGGGCAGTGTCCGCTGCCAGTGCACCTTAGACAGAACAGGCCCATGAGGATCCCACTGTGCAGCCTCCACCTGCACTGGGGGCTGTGTTGCGAGCTGCACAAGTCCATGGGTCAGCACGATGCCCAAACCCCCAAGGTACCGACCTGCTTGATGAGAACACCCGTCTGCTCAGGGCATCCGTGGAGTAACAAATGCAGGTCATGGCAAGGGTGCGTGCACTCCGCACTGAGCTGCACCAGTCCACAGGGAGATGTGTCTGGGACTTTCAGCAGCTCCTGGCTGAGGCAACACGTATGCAGGATGACATGACCGTAGGCCTGGATCAGCTCACTGTTGCAGTCATGGCTGGCCTGGTACCACTCGCCACCCTGGTGCAGGGCCGTCCATGGCAGTCACCATGGAATGCATTCTCCACCCCTCGGTGCCGGCGTCATGTGACCCCAGCATTGTCATTGCCGGGATCAGTCGTGGGCATCCTGGGCATACCTGGAGCGGGCCTGTTCAGGGGCCTGCAAATGCCTGTGAGGGCCCAGTCATGTTCTCACAACAACACACCTGGGGGTACATCTGTGTCACCCCCTGTGGCTGATGCACAGCCTGCATCTGCTGGACGGTCTAGGCTGGGCCATCCATGGCGGCTGTGCACCTGTGCGGTGGACATGATCCACCGCCTTCCCCATCCACTGCCTGTCTTAGCCCTGTATGCACAGAGGTGTGGTATGTGTGTGTACATACCTGGGCCATGACATCTGTGGCTGCACATCATGTCCACCTTGTGCACATCCTCCCAGCCACTGGCCGCCATGGCATGTGAATGATGATGCCATCACAGCATCAGCTGCCACAGTGCACCAGTGTTCAGCATCTGACACACGCCCACTGGCGGCCTCGGGGTGTGTGTGTGTGTGCCCATGTGACTGTGCCTGTGTGGGTGTGGTCCACTGTTCTGTCAGGGGTGCTTCCACAGTGACCTGTCCCATGTCCATCGTCGTTCCCTTCCAGCCATGTCTGTTGTGGGGCCCTGCCAGCCATGCCTGTTTACTGTGCCCCAGTCCCTGGGACCCGTGTGTGGACCTGTTCACCTACCTGCATGTACCATAGTGCTCCTCTGCAATGGTGTCCCTGTGCCGTTGGGCCATTCTGTACAGCTGGGGCTCCCATTGTCAAGGGGGATGCCCACCAACTTTGGCCCTGATGTCTGCATCATCCTCTGCTGTTCCCCTCTTTGACCTCAACAGCTATCCCACAGTCAGTGGCCATGTTGTGTAGTACACTGCAGGCCAGGAACAGGCCACAGGCCTTTGAGGGGCTGTACTGTAGGGCACCACCGGACCTGTGCAGGCAACAGAAATATGCCTTCAGAAGTCCAAACACACACTCAAAGATGTTCCATGTGCTGGCGTGTGCCTCATTGTATCTCTCCTGCACTGGGGTTGACAGGCGCTGGTACAGGGTGAGCAGCCAGGGCCTGAGTGGGTATCTGCTGACACCTGTGGGGGAACATGTTGTGTTAGCATGTTGGTCAGTGTGGCTGACCCCCACACAGCCGAACCCTCTACACCCCATGTATTGCATCACCCCCATGCCCTGCCCTAATGCGCAGGGCTGCCCTTTCCTGCTGCATACTCACCTACTAGTGGCTGGTGGGGATGTCCCCACTCTCAAACCTGCAGCACAGTGCAGACTGCTGCAAGATGAAGGCATCATGTGCTCCCCCAGGGTGTGTGGCACATACATTGATTATGTGCCCCTTGGCATCACACACCGCCTGGCACTTGACACTGGGGTAGCCCTTCCTGTTGATGTAGACCACACCCTCTGTCCCGGTGGTGTGCGGATGCCTACATGGGTGCAGTCAATGGCCCCAGCACACCAGGCATATGTGCAACCCTGTGTAACTCCTGCATGTTTGCTGTATGATCCACCTGTGTGCTGGGGAAGTGATTAATTCCACAGCATGTGGCAGCAGTGTATTGAGAATTATGTGAGAAGCCATGACACAGCCAACTGGATTATGCCTGTGGTGTCCCCTGTTGGTCTCTGGAAGGTGCCCATGGTGAGCAGGCACATCATGGCCATGACCTTGGTCTCCACTGGCAGGGTGTGTCTCCGTCTTGTGGGTGCCTGCATCTCGTCACTGCACAGTTGACAGAGCTGTCTCAGAATCACCTGGTTCAGGTGGTACTGGCCCACTATCTCAGTGTCACTGTACTGTTCGAAAGTGGTGCAATCATGATACCACCTGTTCTGGGCATACCGCTGCTGGGCCCTTCCATGGCTGCGCCGCTCAGCCGCCTCCCTCCTCACACTCCTCACTACCACCTCCATCTGGAATATTGCACTGGCCATGGCCCAGCCTGTCCAACCCCCCCCCACAGCTGTCTCCCTGGGCTTCCCCAGCTTTATATTGCTGCTTGGCCCCTGCACTAGGTGTACTTCTGTGTTGGGGACCCACATGCATGGTTTCACGGGCTCAGTCTGGGTCACGCACTCTGTCCCACTGCCCATTGCACATCCTGCCTCTGTGACTGTACTGCACCCCTGCAGCTGTCCTGCCTGGCCAATGGCCCTCACCTTGTCACTGTCTCACACTGTCTCTGTCCCTCACTCTGTCTCTCTCTCACTCTCTCTCTCTCCCTCCCTCTCTCACCCCTGCTACCCTGTACACAAGCCACCATCCCCTGCTTGCCCCATTCTTTTATAGGCTCAACTTTGCTCCGCGCATGTCCCTGTTGCTCCGTGCTTGTGCCATTGGCCTGCTGTTGAATATCAAACTGCGCTATTTATAGCTATGCTCCCTGCACTTGCACTTGCATTCATTAGGGTTGTGCACTGGCGCACTGCGATTTGCGCAGCACATTGTTGCCCGTTGAATATCACTCTTCGGCACACATCCGCTGTTGTGCTGGTGCATCTCACTTGCGCCTTGTGCAACTGCTTTGAATATCCCACCCTAGATGTTTAATTACCATTTTACCAAATTTGAACTTTAACCAAACTTTACCTAAGGTCTTTTGAGCTTCCTGTCTACATAACCTACAATTTGTAAGCTGTCAGGAAGGGATTTTAGCTTTTTGGAGTCATCTAATGCATTAATCACTTTATTATACAGACTTTTAGACATGAGACTTACTTTATCCCCGGAATCAAGCAAAGCCTTATGATTTAGACTGTTTTTAGTGTTTATGTCACAGTAAAATCTCCATGCTATTTGGGGGGGAATTAAGTTGCCCAGGCAGAATTTGTCTTTCTTGTCTGGCAACAGAGCACTTTTTTTTTACAATGACATTGTACACTGGCTGATACTAGCTCAGGAACCTTTTGAGAAAAGTTAAGCACAGAGTTAGCATTTTTAACTTTACTTGGCATTTTATTTTTAAATCTCATCCCAATCGCATTATCATTTTTAACAATAGCAGTTTTTGTAACCATGCCAGCAATAGTGTGAACATGATTTACAAGTTACATGTCCCTAGTAGTTACATCTGTACAAGGTACAGTTGAGGATGCATTTTTCACAGGTAAATGAAAGTAAAGAGACAACTGATGAGCCTGGATTAATCTTTGAAACCAAGCATTTAACTTTTTAAGCTTTTTGGTTGTTTCCTCTACTTCCTTTTGTGAATTATCAATCATTTCCTCTTGTCTTGTACAAATATGTATAGACTTGTTTTGAGTTACATTATCATTTTGCTGATTATAGTTAGAATAGTGTTGTTTCCCGTGGTCAGTTTTGTTACCATACTTACAGCCATACCTTGCACTTGGACCTCTCCTCTTTTGAGAGGGACTCCAGTGTTGGTAATGATTTGAGTCTTGATAAGGTTGCCAAGGCACAGATGGACCAAGCATGGGCTCAGATTGTTTTTCTTTGTTAGACAGAGGTAAATTATCTACCCCCTTAACTGGAGAATTAGAGGTGGTAACCTCCAGCACCTTAGCTTGAGGTACAGAGGCAGCCACCTATATAGCCATACAGACTGCAATACAACATAAATTACAAGACATTGTAATTTGTACTGACTCTGATTATGTTAGGCCGGACTTCCTTGCACATTTACCAGGGTGGAAGGTGAATGGTATGATCAGTTCAAGAGGCAGTAAGGTGATGCAAGCAGACCTTATCTTAACCATAGATCTACCGCACATGAATATGTAACCCATTTAAAACAGCATTTGTGATAAACATTTGCATTTGCTCAGAGAAACTTAGAGAAAAGTGCAATATGACATGTTTGTCATATGTGTAAGATTGTACCTTGAATATATTATTACATGATGTTCTTGTACCTTGAAATTGTATTTTTAAAACAGGACAACTTTGATAAACAGGGCCTTTTTTGGTCCTAAAAAGTTACTTTCTTGTCAAAAAATAAAAGTTTTTGTCTATCTATCTATCTATCTATCTATCTATCTATCTATCTATCTATCTATCTATCTATCTATAAAAAAATAGATAACATAACAATTAAAAATCAATAATTGAAGTTAAAAATACAATATTTTTATCAAGGATTTTGTCCCTACATTTTTTTTATTAAAATGCACCCCAAAAATGGATTTGCAATTCAAAACAATAATTTTACTATATATGGGTATATAGGTTTAAGCATTGCAGGGAAAACAAAACATAAAAGACAACTTTGCATTATTATGCAGTAACTTATGACATTATTAGTACATTACATTGTTACATGTGACATCATAGGATGTGACATTATAGATGTGACATCACTAGATGACATTAGTGGAGACATACTATTTTGCATAGATGTGTGTGCAGTACTACATGAACTAACATGATTAAACATGATTACAACTATGTACACTTCTAACATAGCATTTTTTTACATTGTTGAACATTTTAATACCACATTTTTTTATTACCTTTAAAAATCATCATTACAATTGACATTTTAGCTGGACTTTAATTTTTGATTACCACTCATAGATTTATTTAGAAAAAATGTTTTCATGTTTTATTGCGTTTACGATATTGCCTCAACTGATTAATATGAACCCATTTAGGTACTACCTTTTTAGTGGTTTTATGCTTTAGTTTAATTTGGTAGACTACAGGTGAGATTTTGTTAGTGATTACAAAGGGCCCTTGCCAGTTTGGAAGAAACTTTTTGACCTTGGCCTTATCTTTACTGTAGTTAAAGTAAAACACTTTATTACCAATTTGATACTTTTTTGGACTAGTTTTTTTGTTATAATATGACTTAGAAGCTTTAGCACTTTTTTAAGTTTTTTTGATCAAATGCAAATGCTTTTTGCAAATGCTGTGTTAAATGGGTTACATATTTATGTGCAGTAGTGGCAAGTGCTGAATTTACATCTCCTGTGGTATACAGGAGATGTAAAGATAACACCATTTTTTGTCATTATTTTAAAAGGAGGAACACATGTAGACTTATTAGGAGTAGCCTGTATGGCTATTAGTACTAGTGGTAACTTTACATTCCAATTTTTTTTTTGAAGAACTGATATATTTCTTTAGTATATACACAATTGTTTGATTAGTGCATTTTATCTGTCCAGTTGGCTGTGGATGCATGTCATTTTTTTGGTACTTTTAGAATGTTTCATACTTTTTAATTACCTCTCTTGTGAAATGAGGACTTTTATTAGATTTTACTTTTAATGGTAATTTTCATTGACTAAACACATGGTTTATTAATAAGAAAGCAGTGGTTTTGGCAGTGTTATTTAGAGCAGGTATGCACTTAACCCATTTTGTGAACAGACAAATAACTGTTAAAAGGTATTGGTAACCCCTTGAAGATTTGGCAACAGGACCAATCCAGTTAATTTAAATGTTTGACCAAGGCATAGCGATGCCTTTTGACTGTAATGGTGTTTTATGTCTGGGAGTGGCTGGTTGGAACTTGCAACAGGTTATACGCCCTTGTACATACCTTGCAGCAGTATTATACATGTAGGGCCAGTAAGCTATTTTTTTAAGGTTTTATAAGTTTTTTTTTATCCTCCCTATGTGCTTTTGATGGTTTATTATGGATATGTTGTAACACAGTTTTTTTGTGGCCTAAAGGAGCCACCCATTGGACCTTATGTGGGTTTTTGCCAGTCTTTACCAAGAGATTATTTTTTAATTGGAATTTGTCCTTTTGGTTATACATGGCTTTTAGGTTCTGACTATTTTGAAGGTTGCTGTTAGAAATGATGCTTTTAGTAGGATTTTTAATGAAACAACATTTTTTACCACTTTTTTTGTTGCATTTTTACTAAATTAAAGTTAGTTTTTTTTGCTATACAAGTGTAGAACCTTATTTTTTTGTTTTTGCTGCCTTTGTCTGTGGGAAACCACATTTACCTTAGCCTGGACAGGAGGGGAAACTTTTTTTTTTTTACTTAAAGCACCCTCCCAAGCTAGAGCATTTGCTAGGTTATTTTTTGTTTTGTCTGGTCCTTGAAGTTTGGAGTGCCTTTTTTACCTTTTTTTAATAAACAACCAACTTATGTTTCTGAACCAACTGATTTATGGCTAAGATAAGGTTTGCATGCATTACCTTATTGCCCTTTGAATTGATTATATCCTTTACCTTTTACCTTGGTAAATGTGTAAGGAAGTTTTGTTTAACATAATTAGAGTTAGTATAAATTACAATGTTTTGTAACTTATGTTGTACTGCAGTTTATACGGCTATATAGGTGGCTGCCAATTTTGCATATTGGTTAGACTTAGGACCGAGCTTGTACTTGATAGGAATACATGGTACATTATTTTGCTATATCACTTTTAAACCAGAACATTGGTCTTTACCTTGCTGGAATGAACAACCATTAACAAATGCTCTAGGCAAATATTTACACACATTTTTATTATAGTGGTGGGGCCTATTATGTTGGTATACCAAATTTAACTTAGGAGATAGGTTAGGATCTTGTACTGGAAGTTTGTCTACAGTGCAATTATATGTTTTTAGGTCTGCTGACCCTTGAGCTACTGCATTTCTTTTGTTTTCTGCATACTTAACCTCTAGGGGAAGGCCCTGGAGTGCTAAGGTCCAGGCCACAATTTTGCTGCTAGACACATTACCATTTTTAAGTGTTTAGCTTTTTAGAAGGGTAAGCAGTTTTTATAAGAAAATTGTTTACCACAAATGTAAGTTATGAATTGTTGTACTGCCCATACAGTGGAAAACAATCCCTTTTTACAATATGAAAACTTTTTTTAACATTATTTAAGGTCTTACTTGCATAAGCAATAACACATTTGTTTGATTTATGTTTTTGATATAACACTGCACTGATGCTGCTACTAGTATGTTTTACCTTTACATAAAAATGTTTATTCATTTGTGGGTAAGCAAGACTTGGTATTTGACTTAGACTATTTCTTGGAGCTTGCATAGCTGTTTTTTTGCTTTTCCCCCCACATCCAGAGTTTTGACTTTTTTAGCAGCCTGGTGAGAGGATAGGCAATTTTTGCATAGTTTTGGATAAACTGTTTTGAGTAGTTACAGATTTTTAGAAAACTGCATAACTTTTTTAAAGTTCTAGGTGGAGCATTTTTTTTGGACGGCCTTAACTTTGGCATGCTGAGGACGAAGCCCATTAGGACCAACTTTATGCCCAAGATAGTTTACCCGATCTCTGAACCATTGCCCCTTTGGTAAGGACAACTTGGCACCAGTAGCTTTGAGCTGGTTTAACACATAGGTGACCTCAGCTAGGTGCTCCTCAAAAGTGTTGCTTTTGATTAGTACATTATTTACATAAACTATTTTTTTTGCTTTTTGCATTAGGCATGGCCTTGTACAGAAATATATTGAAATTTGTTGGTGAATTTAAGTACCTAACAGGACACCTATTTTATGTGTATTGTCTTTTTTTAAAGGTAAAAGCCAGTTTATATTGATTTTTTGGATCTACTTTTAATGTTTAGAATCTATTTGCTATATTTAGTGTAGTGAAATATTTGGCACCTTGAACTTTGGACAAACTTTGGTCTAAATATGTTATGGGCCAGCAAGATAAAGGCACCTGTTGGTTTAACTTTTTATAGTTAATAGTTAGTTTTTACTTTTTTGTGGGTTTTAGTACAAGCCAAATGGGGGAATTATAAATAGCTACCTGTTTTATAATTTCTCACTTTATTAAGGTATTTAGTATTTTTTGTATATGTTTATAAGATGCTAGTGGCATTTTGTACTGGTGTACATAAACTGGACCTTTACTAGGGTCGGTAGGTACCCTGGTAACATGGAAGTCAATTACCCTACAATTATGAGCATTTTTTGCAAACATGTTTTTAAACTGAAGGAACATTTCACAAGCTTTTTTTTTACTTTTGTTTTACAATTACAATTTTGTACAGCTTGCTCAATTTGTTTTTTTAAATCTGGAAAAGGTAAATTTGTACCTATTTTTACCTTATTTTTTATTATCTCAGAAACATTTTTAGCATTAATCACATGAACCTTTTTAAATTGTTTTGCTTTATTAACCATAGAGGACAGTACAAGGTAATCATTTTTAACTTTACATGCCTGAATTTCTTTTTTGTCTACTGGACAACTTTTTTGTAAAGCAATTAAACCATTTGGTATGGATCTTATTTTTTATTTGTGTCATTTTGAACAATGTTTTTGGTAACTTCCCAATAACTGGAACAGTTAACTTTAAATTATAAAAGGATTTTGCTATTGCTACACTTAACTTACAATTAGCTGCTATAGTGATAGGCTTTACTGTTGGGTTATGTACCAAGAGATGCATTATTTTGCAGCTTATGTTTAAGCAAGGTATGGACTGGATTTTTAAACCCATTTTACTAAGCTGCTTGTCAAGCACAAAGTGTGCTGTTTTGTTAGACATTTTGGGCCTTTTTTACATTGACCCTAAGAGAGAAATTTTTGACATTTCTTGGAATGTTTGTAATGAACTCATTTACCACCTGGCACACTATTGAAGAATAGTTTTTCTAGACCTCAAGGCCTGTGGTGTTACTCTTACTGGGTAAGGGTCCCACCTTATTTGTGACCAAAGAAGATTTTTGCCCTGTTTGGAGATTTAAAGCATAGATACCTATGCTTTTTACACTAGTGGTCTGATATGGGACATTTTTTAACCACTCCTGTTTTTTACACATGTGAAACTAGGGTTCTGAATTTTTAACATTTTGTAAAACAGTTTACTAAATAAACAGTGCTTATAACCTAAGCATAACACCAGATTTACTATTTGCAAATGTTTTGCTTTGATGGACACTTTTAACTTGCTTTTTTTGACCTTATATTATAGAGTAAGGATTCATGACTTAGTGGCTGTGTTTTATTTTTACCATTTCCTGTGGGTGTTGGGTACTTTGAATTTAATGTCTCTGTGTTAACTGCAGGGCATGCTTTTGAGACAGGAGGGTTTACTTCCTTGGTGAAGAAAGTGAGGCCTTTTGCATTAATTTTAGACTTTACCACATTTTGCTTTGACAGACAAACCATGTGAGCTTGCTTTTTTATGGAGCCAAATTTTTAGGATTACCTAGTACAGACACATTAGGTACATTAGAATGTACAAATTTTAATTTAATCATTGTATTATTTTTTTTTAAGATAACATGATTTTGATTGTTTAGCAACCTTAAGACTTTTTTAAATGGAATGGGCTGGTTTACCTGTGCCAACAGGATTTTATGGAAATAATTAATGATAGGCCGAAATTTTTTTAGGAGGTCATTTTCAATTAAGAAATTATTTTCAGTTTTATTAGTGATATACACCGGGTGGTTGACTTTTATTTTGTCAAACCTTAATTTTAGCCACACTTTAGTTAGGGTTTGTTGAGCCTCCCCCATAACCTACTACTTGTAAGCCATTTGAGAGGGTGTTTAACACCTTAGAGTCACCTACTGCATTAACCAGTTTGCCATAAAAGCTTTTGGACATTAAGGTAACTTTTGCTTTAGAGTTAACTAAAGCTTTATGACTTAGGCTGTTTTTAATGTTGATGTTAAAATAAAACCTATTTGCCCCCCCTTAGGAATTAAGTTGCCCAGGTAGAATTTGCTTTTTTTAATTCCTGGCAACATGGCAGGTTTACTGTGACACTGTACACTGCCTGCAGCAGTAACTTGGGATACCTTTAGGGTAAGGTCAGGTTTTGCATTAACACTTTTATTTTTTTAATTTTATAGCAGTTTTATTATTATTGTCAACAATTGCAATTTTATTAACCTGGGCTGCATTAGGAAGGACAGAAGGCTCTAGTCACTGGCCATTATTTTATTTATTTATTTATTTAGTTTTTGTTAACCGGGTAAGTGCACTAGCCAGCAAGTGACTATTTTCAGGCACGACCCGGGAGGTACAATTACAGAACATAATGATACAGTCAGGATAACAAAAAATACATAATACATAAAAATACAGGAAGATACATGTGCAGGATACAATGCACAACAAAGGAAAATACAAGGCAATAATACATTTCAAGGACATTAATCCATGGGCGCATGTATAAAGTGCATAGTAGATAAGGACCTAGGAAAGGGAGAGAGAGGATAGGTGTGAGGGTATGCAAGATGGAAAAAGACAAAAGGGTGGAAGGTGAGGAGGTGAGGAAAGGATAGAGGCAGGGAAGAGCAAGGGGGCTATAAGAAATGGCTTAGAATATATGGAGAGAGGCAGTAGCAGGAAAATAGGGAGGTAGGAAGGAGGAGAGGAGGGATGGCAGGGGAAGGGGAAGGAGGGCAGAGAGGGTTAAAAGATAGCCAGCAAATATGGCAAATTCGGCAACGGCGGTACAAAGATCCAACCTGCGGCCGGGTCGGTGGAGCCGAAAGATGGCAAGTGGAGAAAGGGTGACGGGGGGGTAACGGTAAAAGACGGCAACAGTGGGAAAAGGTAGCAGCCAGCGGCCGGACTGGTGGAACTGATAGACGGCAGGGCAAGGGTGATGATGTCGGTAAGAGGAGGAGAGAAGCGATAAGTTACGGCAATAGCAGAAAAGGTAATAACGCCAAGCCGACCCAGTGGAACCAAGAGACAGCAGGGCAGGGAAGAAGAGGTCGGTAGAGTGCTGGAAGTTTACGCAAGTGGTGGTAATGGGAAACAATGCTCAGCAGGAAGGTGGGGACAGAGACGGGCAGGGGTGAGTCAGGGGCAGGTAAGGTGAGGCAAGCAGGCAGAGAAAAGAAGGGGAGGCAGAAGAGGAGGGGAGAAAGGAGAGTGCAGGAGATGGTCAAGGGAAGAGAGGAGCAGGAGTTGAGTGAAGGAAGGTGAGGAGGTGAGGGAGAAGAGAACAAGGATCAAGGGGAAGCCAAGTGGTGGCAGGCAGTAAACAGCAACTTGCAATTGGCAAAAGCTTAACATTTGGCATACAATCAAACAGATTTAAGCAGCAATTATAACAAAACACAGCAGAAAACAACCTTTGGGAAATGCACAAGTGCTAGCAATAAGGAAGTGGGGAAAACAGGTTAGGAGCAAGGGGATTAGGTAGGATCAAAGCAAACACATTTGTCCATAGCAGTAAGAAAAGTCCTGAGTTTGCTCTTAAAAGTTGCATGAGTCGGGGCATCCCTTAATTCCTGAGGCAGCAAGTTCCACAGGTGAGGCGCAGCATAATGGAAGGAGCCCATGCCCTTTTTCATCCGACAGAGGGGGATAGATAATAAGGTCTGATCTGCAGATCTAAGGTTCCTTGTGGAAATAGCTGGTCTGAGGAGTTCTGATAGGATAGCAGGTTTGGATGTCCTTATGAAGGTATCTGATAGATTGTACAGGTAGTATTGCCTGGTAGAGGAAGGAGAGAGCCAGCCAAGGTCATGACATAGTTGGCAGTGATGCTGCAGTCGTGGTGCTTTGGTTGCATACCTGCAGACATTATTGAAAGTAGTGTCCCATAGATGTAGTGCAGATTTATTGGCCAATGTCAGAATGGGACCACCATAGGTAAGGGTTGGCAACAGTATGCCTCTAGCTATTGCCAGTTTAGCTGCAGGGGTAAGGAGGTAGTTGGTTCTGTAAGCAGCCCCTAACTTGTAATTGACTGACTTGCAAGTATCCTGGATGTGTGTTTTTAGGTCCAAGGATTGGTCGAGGTGGATGCCCAGGTAACGAAAAGAAGTGACAGGTTCTAGTGGGTTCCCATCAATGTCAGGAACAGAGATAGTCAAAGGACAGGATCTGAGTTTGTGAGTGGAGCCAAATAACATGACTTTGGTTTTGTTTGTGTTTAAAACAAGGTGTTGAGAGTTCAGCCAGCATTGTACCAAGTGAAAATCAGTGGTGAGGGCAGCATTCAATTGCAGGACGTTGTCAGAGTGAGCATATATGACCAGGTCATCCGCATACAGCAGTGAGTGGCCAGTAGTTACCATCTCTGGGAGATTATTTACGAATAGTGAAAATAGGAGAGGGCCAAGTATGGACCCCTGAGGGACACCAATGTTGATGACAGCACTCTCTGAAATCGCTGAATTAAACTTCACAGCCTGGGTCCTGTTGGTGAGGTAGCTTTCAAACCAGGTAGTTACTGGAAGGGAGAAACCCAAAGTACTGAGGGTAGAGAGTAGTAATGTATGATCAACAAGGTTGAAAGCTTTGGTTAGGTCAATGAAGACTGCCCCTGTTAATTTCCCCTTATCCATGTTTGTGACAATGTCAGAAGAAAATTTTACAAATGCAGTCATGGTACTGTGATGCTTTCTAAAGCCATGTTGGTTTCATTCATTGGTATTATTGGTTTCATTATTATTTGAGATTGCAGATGGGTTTTGCACAGGTGTAGGAAACCCAGAAGGCAGAAGAGGAGGGGAGACCAAATGCTGGAGCAGCAATTTTAAGTTTTTTATCGCCTCCTTTATTTTCTGTATTTTTTTCATGACTGGGGAACCAGGTTGAGGTTTGTCTTGGAACCAGTAACCATTTTGCCCATTGTTATAGTTTTGATGCTGCCTATAGGCACCTCTACCACCCCTATAGTCATTGTTGTATTTTCTGTAATATTTTTTCTTATACCCTTGGCTGCGTCCTTTACCAGGATTATAACCTCGATGGGAGGGTTCTTGGTTTTGGTATGGCTGAGGTTGTAGGGATTGCTGAGGGGTTTGATAGAACCATGACTTAGGGCCTGGTGGTGGAATCACCACAGGGGAAGCTTGGGCAGGTTTGGAAGGTTGGATTAATACTGTGGGGTTAGGCATAACCTTAGGCTGCTTTATAGCTTTTTTTGGTTGAGTGTTGTTACCTCTTTTTTGTTTGTCTTTTGTTTTTGGGGGTAGATAGCTCACCCTCTTTTACAGCTAAAGTATTTGAGGTAGTTACTTTAGACACTTGGACCTTGGGATTGGGGCACTCTTTTTTTGTGGAGGAGAGTTATTACCTCTTCCAGAGTCCCAGATGTGTTTAGCCTGTCTGGCAATCCAGTGGATGTCCCTGGACCTTTTGTTAAGCTCAAGTGCCAATTGTGTCCTGATAGCAGGGGGTAAACCTTGGTAATATGCATCTCGGAAGTCATCTGAATGACTGAGTGATGTTTTGCTCCAAAGTACACATCCTTTAGCCTGCAATAATATTTTCTAGGCCTTTGATTATCCCCACACTGCATTTGGTAGGCTGCACACCTGGCTGCCCACTTAGTGCAGTATTTACTAAACTTTTTTTAGGAATTTATACAGTTTGTCAGGTTTGTTTCTACCTTCTCTAGACATCCTTGACCGCTCTGCATGAGGATCATCAACAGACCACCTAATCACAAAACTCTGTTCTCCCTCATTAGTTAGGGACATGGATTTAAAACATGTTTTTAGTTTTCGAATATACTGCTTAATGCCTCCTTTCACAGATTTAGAATTATACCTCTCACCTACCAGTTTTAAAGCTTGAGTAACAGTTTTTGATTTTAAATACCCCTGTTTCTTTCATAAATCTTCTTCTTTTTTCTGGACCCATCAGAGGAGTTACCGTTAGAATCAGAGCTTCCTTTTTGCCTAATTTTATATATTTTTTTATGCTTATCACATGGTTCCTCTTCTGAACAGGAATATTTTTTTTTCAGGTGAGGAGTCATCTGAGCCAGATTTTTCAGGTGCATTTATTTTTACATGATTTTTACTTTTGCTTTTGCTATCACCTTTTTGGGTCTGTAATTCTGACTTCTTTTCCTAGTTTATAGAGGTGTTCCTCCAAAAGGGTACACCACTGTTTCCATTGTTTCTGATAACTTTTATACTGCTTTCTTACATTATTATGCATTTGTACCATTTTATTTAGCTCATTGGTAACCTGTTCATTAGCATGCTCTTATTTTGCCTTTTTCCTTTCCAAAGTTGTGCCCCAGTTTTAAGCTTTTTATTAGTCTTTAATATTTTGGCCTTTTCTGCCTCAGCAGCTGAGCACAGCTCTTTGAACTGTTCCTTTAAGATTTTTAAGGCAGCAATGTTAGTCTTTAAGTTGATTAGGACACAGTCTCCATCAGATACTTTCACATTACTTACAGTACATCTAACTGTTTTTCTAATAGCTCAGCTTGGCCTGTGAATTTACTACATTCCACGGATTTATTTTTGTAATTGTTCCCTTTACTGTCTTGCTTCCCTTGCTAAATATATTTGATCATGATTTAGCTGGTCAATTAGCTCTAAATATTTTTTATTTATTTTTTCAGCATCTTTTATTCTTTCCTCCTTACTCATAACCGAAGACTGGGAAAATACTGGAGAATGTATCAGTGCTTCAGATTTTATAACTTTTGCACATAAACCTTGCACTGACATGGCTTTTGTAATAATAGTCACTGCTTTAACAATAATACCCTTTAAACAACAATGGTAATCACAACGCTTATGTAATACAATTTTAAACAAAGAACTAAATCTTTTTCTTGAGATACTTCGAAAGTTCTTTTCCTTACAGCTTTCCTGTGAGAAAATTACTTCTTTCTGTCTTTTCTCGCTGTCTAGGGGTCATTTTATCTTTAAATCCTCAAGAAACATGAACAGAAAAATATTACTTATTCAATTTAGTAACTTGAAAACAATAACTGCAATAATATTTGTTTCTCATACAACCTAAGTGTGGGTTGTTATTCACTAATGATCATCTCATGAACGAGAACCCCAAAGATGTTGGAACAAAGGCTTATAATATCACTTCTTATAAGAATGCACTTGGATTTACCTCAGGCCTAACCCAAAAATTATTTCATAAATTACTAAAAATAATAAATATTTGCATGTGATATTATTCTATGCTCTCCAGATTCAAAAATGATGGTGAAAAACACTGTTGCTGCACTTTGGATTGTATAAGAGATAAATATATTTTATTCACATATGTGCAAGTCCTAAATATTCCTAACTAGCATAAATATCAAGCATAATGAAAGTAATGTAAACATAAACTGCAATGTAAATAGAACAGATTGTAGAAAATCAAGTAAATCATATAAAACAAAATAAATTTTAGCAATTAAGCAATGTAAATGAGTAAGCACTATTTAACATAATAAATGACAGTTTGTACTATTTCTTTAGCAAACGTATAAATAGCATGACCTTTTTTATCAGAACTTGCAACTCATTACGCTAGTGTTTCAGATTATCATGGTATGATACTTGTTTAAATTTTATAGTATGTAAAAGGTTTTTTCTTTAGAATTAAATTCTAGCTTAACCATAAACCCAAGGTTTGAAGCTAAAATGCACTGTTATTTATTTATTTAGCTTTTGTTGACCGGGTAAGTGCACTAGACAAATCCTGCCTATTTTCAGGCATGACCTGGGGGAGGGGGATACAGATGAATGCCAACTGACCTTGGACCAGATTAAGCTGTTAGTGGTATTTTTACTGAATGAGGAAAATTTAGCCAGGACACTGGGGAAATTCCCCTACTCTGCCTGCGAGGGCTTCACCGTCCACTGCAGAGGATCAGTCTCTGCTGAACTGAGCATGGAGAAGGACGTGGTGAAGAGCTGTGTGCCTGTGGAGTTGTCCGCTGTTGATGAGGGTATCTTAGGTGTACTGCCTGGCCCTGCCTGCATTTCTCGTTTGAATGAAGTGGCTTCTATACCTATTCCTACTACGATGGAGATTTCTACTGTGCTTTCTGGGGATTCAGGACTTGTTGTGTTACCTGTG
Source organism: Neoceratodus forsteri (assembly GCA_016271365.2). NCBI lineage: Eukaryota > Metazoa > Chordata > Ceratodontiformes > Ceratodontidae > Neoceratodus > Neoceratodus forsteri. Next base: position 1,088,011,470 of record CM057450.1, read on the forward strand.
AGTCCCATGAATGATGCGACAGTCTCCTCTTTGGTTTCTTCTGCCTTGGATTCGGTCGAGCTGGAGGCTTCTCCTCCCCTCACTTCTTCATCGCCTCTGCCTGTATCTGCACTGGAAGAAGTTGTGGTTTCTACCGTGAGTGGTCTGGTGCTAGTACCTCCTCTGGCTGCTCCTGCACTGCATACGCTTGAGGAACTCTCCTGATCTGTCCCTGTGGCTGCGCCAGTTATCTTCCAAACAGAATCCCTTAAGCAGGATGGGGTTTCCACCTTTTTGTTTCCTGCCTCGTCTAGTAAGTCTGACCGAATGGCATCCAAAATGACTGCCTGTGCCCTGCAGCATGAACAGGCGACTGCCTGTGCCCCACAAAGAGAACAAATGGCTTCTTCACAGGCTTGGATGGATTTGGTGCCTGAAAAGCTGGAAGGGTGGAATCCTCTCTCCGGGCGGCAGGCTGGGTCTGCTCGCTTGACTCTCAGAAATGGACTTCGGGATTTGCACCCATTAGAATCCCTGGAGTGCAACTGCATCCTTTGCCTGCTGTTTCCTTGACTGCACCTTTACACCCTTCTCAAAAGCTGTTGGTTGAGGTATCATCTTTTTCTTTGGACTTTACCTTTGATTTGACTCCTACTCCCAACTTGGTTTTTCCTTTACTACCGAAGTTGCCACCTTTGGATTCTACTTGCATAGTACCTGGTCCCCGTGTTCCTTCAGGTGATAGCTGTGGGACACCCCCCTGTTCTCAGCCTCCTTTTGTTTTTTCCAGATCCTTGGAGGGTGACTCTGAATCTATTTTGGGAATTGAAAACACTGGTGGCTCTAAGTCATATGCCTCCTTTTTTAAAAAGAAGGTGATGCCTGCTAAAAGAGATAATGCAGTTCGTATTGTGTATAAAGGGGGTCTTGAATTGTTTCCCGATAGGGAATATGTGGGGAAAACTTTACTGAAACAAAGTATAAATTTCTTGGCTACTGAATTATATGCTCTTATTCATGTGTCTGGAGAACGCTTATTTGATGTTAGCTGTAAGTTGGCTATAGGGTTGGAGGCATTTTGCAATAGGTATGGGAAGGTTAAAAATACTCCACTGTGGGCCCCTTTTGAAGTCATTCCCCTGACCAAGCCCACTCAGAAGTCCATTACAGTTCCTTTTCATAATGAGGGTGTCAGTGTGACTGACTTGCTTTTTTGGTTACAGCAGCACTGTACTGTGTTGAGCTCTCCTGAGGCTATTTTTGATAGTGAGGGCATATGGATGGGGGCTGGAAAAGAATGCTTCTCTACAACATTTGCCCAATTCATTTTTTTGGGGGATGACTGTGGTGTTTTATTTTATCCAGGACAGCCTAAATCATGTTATAAATGTGGTGCTTCGGGACACCTTAGTGGGGTTTGTGATAAAATCCATTGCTCACTATGTGGTAAACTGGGTCATGTGTCCCAACGTTGTTCTGAACCTGTTTGCTGTAATTTATGTGGTCTGTTAGGTCATACCCACGATGAATGTTCTCAGGCTGCTTTTTCTAAATCAGGTTCTGGGGCTTTGGAGGAGCAGAGATTATTGGTTGCACTTGCCCAACAGGCGCATGTCCGGTTGGAGACTGATCCCTTAGCAGTGGACCCTCGACTTTCTCCGTCCTTATCCATGGTGCCCCTTCCCCCCAAATTTTGTTCTGATCCTCCTTTGGTTGTTCAGAAACCTCTGGAGGTTCCAATGGTGATAGATCCTATGAATGCCCCTTCTGTGGTTTTGGATCCTCCTTTGCATGACTGTAGACCTGGGATGGTTGTTTCCCCTCTTGATATGCCCCCTCCACCTCCTCCTTCGACCCAGACTGTGGATCCTGAACAGTGGATAACATGCCGCTGGAGCTGGAGAAAACTGGCCCCTAAGGTTCATAAAATTTCGGAAACTCAAATGTCTAATCATTTTCAACCCCTTTTTTTAGATACTGAGTTTGCGGAAAAAACCTCCGAAGTCTCTTCGGAAACTTCCCTACATGCTGATCCTGATTCTGATTCTGATGCTAGTATAGTGAGTGAACAGGTTGTGGGTCCTATGAAAGGTAAGCTTTCCTCTAAGGGATGAAAGACATGGACTTCTGGTAGGACAAAATTATTTAAACCCCCTTAATTTTTTTTCTTCACGTGCCTCCTTTTGGCTGACTTAAATTTTTAATGATTAATGTTAATAGCATTAAAAATTCAAAAAAGTGTGGTGGTGTGTTTTCTCATGTAATGTCCATCCCTGTAGATGTCATTTTTTTACAGGATACGAGATTACATACTACCCTGGAGGTTCGACACGCTAAATGTGACTGGTGTAAGGGTCCTTCATACTGGACCATTGGTCAGGGTGCATGCACGGGGATGGGTATTTTGTTTACACTTCCTTTCCAGCTCATAAAGCTGATTGATTTAGTACCTGGATGAGTCCTTATATTGGATGGTAAACTACATGATATTTATTTTCATCTTATTAATATTTATGCCCCCCAACAGAAGGCGGACAGGGTGGATATTTTTTTTCAGATTCGGCCTTTTCTTTTTTTGGCACAATCTGTGCTTTGGGGAGGGGACTTCAAGTGTGGTCTTATGCTACAAGATCATGGTGGTGGTACCTCTAATACAAAAATATTCTGTGATATGACGGCTCTACAGGCTATGGTTAGATTAGCTCATTTGAAAGATGTGTATCACTCTTTCCATTCTCAGGGATTCCCTACTTTTCAGTGGGGTAGACATACCACTTGTATTGATTTCTTTTTTCTTAGTAATCAGGTTCCAGTGCTTAATGCACGAGTTGATTCGGTGGCCTACTCTGATCATAATGCCCTTTCAATAGTGGTAGGGGAGTGGGATTCTCCTTCTGGCCCTGGTCTGTGGAAATTTAATACATTATTGCTCTCTAAGGGCTCTCTGGCCCAACAATTGGTGTATTTTATAGAAGGTAAGAACATTTTATTTCAGTTATTTGAAAATCCTTTTCTCTGGTGGGAAAGTTTGAAATCTGATTTACGATTGTTTTTATTAAATGAGAGCAAATATTTGTCAAATTTGGAGAAGGTCGCATATCAAACGCTCAGACAGCAGTTACAATAATTGATGAGTTTAACGTATACTACTACACATGATTATGTTGATCAAACTCGGTCCATTAAACAACGCATGAATGACTTTCATGTGAAACATTTGGCCTCCTTGACTATGCAACAACAGTTTGGGACTCAAGGGTCTTTTGCGGATGTATGTCCTTTTTTGAGCTGTTCTTCTCACATTCAGTGTAAAACCATGCGTGCTGTCTGGGATCCTGATATGGTGACTGTTACGAAACAATCTGATATTATGTCAGTGGTGTCTAACTATTTAGGTAGACAATTTGATTCGCGGGGTAATAATCCTGCTGCCTTTTCCCATTGGTTGACTTTTTTGAATGTTCCTGTCCTCTCTGATTCTGTGCTCACTGCCCTTACTTCTGTTGTTTCCCCCTTGGAGATTCAGACATCTGTGGCCACTTTGCCCAAATGGAAGGTCCCAGATCTTGATGGCCTCCCATCTGAATTGTATGCTCTCCTGACTCCTTATATTTCTCATGAATTGGCACAAGGTTTTACTTTTATGTTGCAAGAGTGCTGTTTCCCTATGCATACGACTTTAGGGGTTGTTACACTGTTGTATAAGAAGGGGGATAAGGAAAACTTGGATAATTGGAGGCCGATTTGCTTGTTGAATGTGGACTTCAAAATTCTAATGAAGATCCTGGCATTACGTTTATCGAGAGCTGCTGCATGTGTTATTTCATGTACTGTACTCAATCTTGTGCTGTTCCTGGCAGGAAAATTTCTGATCAACTGATTGTTTTACAAGAAATTTTTGAATCTGGTTCTTTTTTGTCTACTTCTGGATTGGTGGTGTCTTTGGATCAGTGAAAAGCCTTTGATTCAGTGGAATTTGAATTTCTATGGCAAATTCTCTACAGATATGGTATTCCAGTTTTGTTTATTTCCTGGTTGAGGGCTGTTTATAATTGTCTTTTCATTAAACCCCTTGTGAATGGCTTTTTAGGACTTTGGTTCCGGTGAAATGGGGGGTACGACAGGGATGTCCCTTGAGCCCTTTATTGTTTGTTTTTTGCATTGACCCGTTGCTTCGGTTATTGAATGATGTGCACTTTTTTACCCCCATCCAGCTTTCCGGCTACTATGCTCCTTCGACTGCTGCCGCATATACGGATGATATGTGTTTGTTCTTGAAGTCTGAGGCAGATTTGATTAGGGCTTTGGAGTTCTGTAAGTTTTATGGTACTGCCTCTGCATTCACCTGAATAAAGAAAAGTGTGTTCTCCGGTGTTTAGGGTTTGATGTTTCTACCTCTCACATGGCTGATATCCCAGTTACGCAAGGTCCTATTTCTGTTATGGGAATTGTTTTTGACACTGGTAGACAGGATTTAGTTAATTGGGGTTTAACACTAGCAAGGGGCAAGACTTTAATAGATAGTTGGAATAGGTGTACTATGGGTAAGCTCAAATGGGTGTACATGATTTGGACTTATTTGTTGCCTCTATTTTTGTATATGAGTATGAGTTCCCCCCCCAAGGAACAGGATGCTGTACTTTATGGTTTATTTTTCCAAGCACTGTAGTGCAGTAGATTAAATCCCATTAAACGTAATGTGTTGTATCTAAAGGTGGTGGATGGGGGTTTGAATATGGTTAATCCTGTTCTATTTCTGTTTCTTCAGTTTTTGTTTGCTAATCTATTTCCAATTTGTAGTGGGTGAACTACTAGTTGGTCACCGTTGTTTCAATCACGTATTCGGGCATGGTATGGTGGTTGGAGCTCTGATTCTCTGAAAATGCTTAAATCTGTTTCTTTTTCGTCTGATTATTATAGATTTGTTTTTGTGTACCTTAAACGATGGGGCATCACATCCAACCTTGTTTTACATTTTTCTAAGAAACTGCTTTATTCAATGGTACAGGATAAACATTTAAAGGACCCTATCACTTTCCCTTTATGCCAAATGCACCTGACACCTGATGTGATGAGATTGTTTCATAATACGAGAGTACCTTCCAAATTTTGGGATGTTTTGTGGCTTTGCTGCCACAAAAAACTGAATGTTAAATCAAATCATAAACATAAGGCATTAGATGACAGATTTTGTAGTAGGACTCAATGTGTACAACAATACAAAACAATGTATCATCTGTTTTTTACATGTTCTTTCATTAACTCCTTTTGGTCCTATGTGGCCTCTTGTTGGCATATGGCACCTTTTCAAAGCCTTTCTTATGACTCTTTGATTTATGGTGCTTATGGCAGGGAGTGGTCCTCTTGGGATTCTAGTACTTTAACTGTCTTGTTTTCTATTCTTAAATGGTATATTTGGAATGCTCGTTGTTTGTTTACTTTGCAACAAAAGCTTTTGACATATGATGATATTGTGGGGAATATGTGTAAAGAAAAGCAATGTTTATTTTATAAAGAAAAGGCTTTCCAAACTGATCAATATATTTGCAATGTATGGTGTACTCTACCTTGGATCACTGATTCTGATGTTCCAGTGACACGATTTGTTGTTTGTTTATTTTTGTTTAATTTTCATTTGTTGAAGTAATGTTGTTCAATACTTAATAAAACAAAATTCCCCTACTATTTTTGATAAGTGCAATGGGATCTTTAACATCCACCTGAACTACCACCAATCTAGGCAGATGGGGCCTCGGTTTAATGTCTCATCTGAAAGACGGCACCTCAGAAGTGCAGCACCGCTCTCATGCTGCACTACAGTGTCAGTACTGGGATATTAACCCAAGTGCCAGATGTGGGAACTGAACCCACAACCCTCTGATCTCCCAGCCTCAGAGGCGAGTATGCTACCTACTGAGCCACTGACACTGATAAGAAATTATCACCCCAGATAGCCAAATAAGTACTAATAGTAAGATAAAGGAATACTTATGTTTTAGTTTTCTGTAGATGTGGTCTTCTACTTTTTAACCTTCAAAGTCTTGGTGAGAACTTTTGGTTTTGGATGACAAATGTCCTTGGTGGTGAGTTTGGCTTTAGTCTGCTGTCTTTTTCCCTTGAACCTGGAACTGTAAAGTCTTTTGACATCAATGAAGCAATGCAGGCTGGATCCTTCTTGCTTGATGTCACAAATCATCAAAAATCACTTCAGGATTTAGTGGGAAAAAATCAGTCAAGAATTTAGTAGTTCAGCACAGTCTGTAGAAAGATCTCTCCCTGTGGACAGCAATGTTATTTTGGGTAACTGGACCCAGTGACTCTTTTCTGTTTCAGTTCATTTCTGATTTTGAACCTCCAGCTCTGGACTCACTGCTGTTCAACAGCACTGCAGGCTTGCTGGCTAGTAAATTCCAAAGTCAGTCTCTTGTTCAGGCTTTTAACAGAAATTCCAAAACATTACTTTAGCCAAATTCTCAGTATTCAAAACATAGAACTTGCTTAATCCAATACTGGAAGAAAGTCCTTTCTGTAACAGTCCGTTTCAGCAGCTGAACCTGTGGCAGAGTTGTGCAGGCTTTCAGGCTGGTTTAGCACTCCTTGCATTGGCAATGTTAAAGCCCAAGTAATCTGTTCCCAGCAGGTGTGACTTCAGGCTTTTAGTCTAAAATAAGTCCAAGCTCATCCAAAATAGTCATGACATTGAACACAGGTCTTCACACACCAAAGAATTAAGCAGTTCTTGACCAGCTTTGCCAGCATCCCATTTATGTCCCCTTTACAGGGCGACATCACCATCAAGTTATGATTGGTCTGAGCACTCTTTGAGGATGGTACTGTTAGCCCCTCCTAAGCCACTTTCTTCCAATATGATCTCATCCTGAAAACTATTTTTGCTATAAAACAACTTTCCTTTCTTGCATCTGTGTGCACTCTTGTACATATATAAGACTCACATTTTTAGATGCAACTAAAGGAGAGGATTCATTTGAGACCAAACATGATGGTGTCAATTCTAATATAAAATCTATAATTTATAAAAGCATTATAACACTTTTTCCTTTATAGATATCTAAAAAGAATTTACAGATTTCAGAAGTACATTTTCTCCTGTTTAAAATTATGTTACTTTGGCATACCTGCTATAATTAGGAACTGTATAAATTTAGCAAACTTCTTTAAGACAGGGATTCCTTTTGTTCTTTTCTTAAAGTCATCGATCACTGTCAGAAAAGTTAATTCACAATAAACTTTTAGATGGTAGTTCTCTCTATAGCAACAAACTAGAGATTTAATATTCATCTTGTTAGACTTCCTAAGATGTGAGCTATCACAGGGTACTAGATTTGTCTAGTTTTCTAATAAGAAAATTATATTAAATAAATTATATTCATAACTTCTGAATGCTTCATTCTGCAACTATAAAACTTGGTAAGCTTATTTATCATTGTCTAGATCTGAGCTAACTATCAATGTAAAAAGACCTATGTTCAGTTAACTAAGAATATTATTGCTTTATACCAATGCTAGGCCAAAGAACGTTGGGCCATGCCTGTTTGAAATGCAGGGGTCAGCCAAGGAAGAGCCAGAGCTCAGTGCTGCTGAAGATATACAGAGGCAAGAAAGAAGTATAAGGACATTTTTATCATTTTATTGTGAAAGAAGCAAGATTTGTGTTATTTGCTAAGCATTTTGACAAGTAATGTTGCCTGCTTAAACCAGACAGATTTACTTTTAAGACTCACACAAGCTACACAGCATGCTGAGCAAGTCAGCTAACTTTGACTGATTTAAGATGTTGGAACAAAGGCTTATAATACCACTTTTTATAATGATACACTTGAAGTCACCTCTGGCCTTACCCAAAAATTATTTAATAAATTGCCAAAAATTATAAATATTTACATGTGATATTATTCTATGCTCTTCAGCTGCAAGTATTATGGTAAATGACACTGCTTACCCCCCTCGTACCGTTATATGAAAAATACATATTTTATTTACTCCTATACAATGGTTCTAAATATTTCTTACTAGCATAACTATTAAGCCTAATCTTTTAAACATCAACAAAATTGTTTCAGATACTCCAGTAATTAATGAACAAATTCTAGCTAATAAACAATGTAAAGAAATCAGCAATACTTAGTATAAGAAATGGTAACAGTTATACTACTTTTATCATACTTAGTATTTAACATAATCTTCATGCATAAGAACATATACTTATCAGATCAGTATCTGAGATTATTTCTGTATAAAACTTGTTTTAAAACTTCATTGCATGTAAAATGTACTTTCTATGAGAACTGGCAATAACTCAGTACATCAGTGATTTGTACTACTTTTGTAAAACTTAGTTTAACTGTTCAAATCATGCAAAATTCTTTTACAAAGTTAAAGCTTCTAAGCTATATACCCAGATTATGTAGTTAAAAGTAGATTCCCTCCTACATTCCCAGATAAGCCAATTTAAATTACCAAGACTCTTAATTAAAATTAGTGAAAGTTATCAAAAAGGAATATTTATATTTCTGGTTGTAGAAGTGAGTCTTCTTTTCTTCACTTAGAACTCTGTCTGAGTCTGGCTTTTGATGACAAGGTTTCTTTGTCAGCTAACTTGGACCCTGGAACTTCTTTTAGCATGGATACACTCTACGAGTTAAACCTTTGCTGAACATCACTTTACCAAAAGTCAGTTCTTATAGTAGTAGAACACAGCTTCAATCTGCACAGTTCATAGCAATGCTGAATTCAAAGAACATTCTCGTAAATAGCAAGCTGTTTTAATAACTGAAGCTTATTGGCTCTTTCATGTTGTGCATCTGCTTTTAAAACATTGGGACAAGAGACCTTTCTTTGCTCAGCACACTGTGTAGCTTGAGTGAGTCTTAAAAGTAAGTCTGTCTGGTTATCAGCAGGCAACATTACTTGTCAAAATGTTCAACAAACGACACAAATCTTGCTTTAACACAATAAAAATGTCCTCATACTTCTTTCTTGCCTCTGGATATCTTCAGCAGCACTGAGCTTCGGCTATCCCTTAGCTGACCCCTGCATTTCAAAATGGCGGGGCCCAAAGTTCTTTGGCCTAGCATCAGTATAAAGCCATAAGATTCATAGTTAACTGCACATAGGTCTTTCTACACCAATGGTTAGCTCAGATCTGGGCAGTGGCCGGCAGAGTTTACTAATATGAAAACTGCTCTGGTGATGTCATCACCAGATTTGGATTCGTCTGAGTCACTAAGAAGATAGGGAATCTTATAAGATGAATGGTGACATCTAGACATGCCTCTTTAAGACAGCCCCTTCTCCTCAAATATATTTTTGGGTCAAAATTATTTCTTTAAGTAAAAGTTTATTTAATGAAATTTGAACATTAAACTTGCATATTTAAGTGTTTTACATTAAGCCAAACATTCTTGAAAAAGTCTGATATCTGTAGTATGGATACTTTTTAAATTACACTATTAAGATTATAACTTCGTCATTTCAATAACACTTTTCAAAACAAAGCAATAATTTTACTCTTAATTGTCTAAACTACAGAATGATATAAGATTTGTAAGAAAAATCCTTTCATAAAGTCCTTAAAACATTACTTTTTTGTACAGATACACAAGATCCTTTGTTCTTGTCTTAAAGACATCGATCACAGTCAGAAAAGTTAATTCACCATAAACCTTTAGGCAGTGTTTTTCTCTACAGCAACAAACTACAGATTTAATAATTATCTTGTTAGACTTCCGAAGATGTAAGCTATCACAAGATACTAGTTTTGTCTAGTTTTTTAATAAGAAAATGATATTAAATAAATTATATTCATAACTTTTGAATGCTTCATTCTGAACCATAAAATTTGGTAAGCTTTTGTATCATACTGTTGTCCAATAACTGGCCAATTTTCATAGTAGCAGTACATTGCATCTTTAAACTATGAATAAAATGTCTTATTTCTATACATGGTAATGGGACTTTCAAAGTCTTAAAACTTTTTTTTTTGGTGCTACCCATCACATGATCTCTTATCTTGATAGTGGTCATGGATACCTAGCTTGAGCCAAGACTTTTCCTATAAATTTACCCATAACTCTGTCATGCAAGGCTTGGACATCAGAGAGATGGTTCTGGAATGTGGCAGGCCCCCTTAGAACAACATTGCACTACATGCTTAGCCTGGAAATTGTCCACTCACATGATGGCTTAAAAACAAAATGGAGTTTCATCTCCATTCCCTTAGAACTGCTTAATTCTTCGGTGTGTGAAGATCTGTGTTCTATGGCATGACAATTTTGGATGAACTTGGACTTATTCTAGACTAAAAGCCTGAAGCCACACCTGCTAGGAACTTTACTTGGGCTTTAACATTGCCACTGCAAGGAGTGCTAAACCAGCATGAAAGCCTACACAACTCTGCCACAGGTCCAGCTGTTTAACCAGACTGTTACAGAAAGGACTTCCTTCCAGTATTGGATTAAGCAAGGCCTATATTTTGCATACTGAGAATTTGGACTAAAAGTAATGTTTTAGAATTTCTTTTAAAAGCCTGAACAAGAGACTGACTTTGAAATTTACCAGCCAGCAAGTCTACAGTGCTGTTGAATAGCAGTGAGTCCAGAGCTGCAGGTTCAAAAGCAGAAATGAACTGAAACAGGAAAGAGTCACTGGGTCCAGTTACCCAAAACAACATTGCTGTCCACAGGGAGAAATATTTCTACAGATTGTGCTGAACTACTAAATTCTTGTCTGATTCTTCCCACTAAATCCTGAAGTGACTTTTGATGATTTGTGATGTCAAGCAAGAAGGATCCAGCCTGCATTGCTTCATTGATGTCAAAAGACTCTACATTTCCAGGTTCAAGGGAAAAAGACAGCAGACTAAAGCCAAACTCACCACCAAGGACATTTGTCATCCAAAACCAAAAGTTTTCACCAAGACTTTGAAAGCTAAAAAGTAGAAGACCACATCTACAGATAACTAAAACATAAGTATTCCTTTATCTTACTATTAGTACTTATTTGTCTATCTGGGGTGATAACTTGGTGCATTTTAGCTCCAAACCTTGGGTTTATGGTTAAGTTAAAATTTAAATCTAAAGAAAATACCTGTTACAGTACATACTATAAAGTTTAAACAAGTATCATACCAAGATAATCTGAAACACTAGTGTAATGAGTTGCAGGTTCTCATAGAAAAAAGAAAAGGTCATGCTATTCCTTAGTATGCCATAGAACTAGTATAAACTGTCATTATGCTGAATAGTGCTTACTCATTTACATTGCTTATTGACATTTGTTTTATTTGTTTTATATGATTTACCTGATTTTCTAAAATCTGTTTTGTTTACATTAAAATTTGTTTACATTACTATTGTTATGCTTGATATTTATGCTAGTTATAAATATTTAAGAATTGTATGGGAATAGTCCAGAGTCAACTAAAGCTTCATGACTTAGGCTGTTTTCAATGTTGATGTCAAAATAAAACATATCTGCCCACCCTTTAGTGATTAAGTTGCCTAGGTAGAATTTGCTTTTCGTAACTCCTGGCAACATGGCAAGTTTACTGTGACACTCTACACTACCTGCAACAGTAACTTGGGATACCTCTAGGGTATCCTTCTAGAGACTTTACAGTTCCAGGTTCAAGGGAAAAAGAAAGCAGACTACAGCATAATAAAAGTGATGTAAACAAATGACAAAGCCACAGATATTTATGCTAGTTATGAATATTTAGGACTTGTACATATGTGAATAAAATATATTTATCTGTTATATAATCCAAAGTGTGGCAACAGTGTTTTTCACCATCATTTTTGAATCTGGAGAGCATAGAATAATATCACATGTGAATATTTATTATTTTTGGTATTTATGAAATAATTTTTGGGTAAGGCCTGAGGCAAATCCAAGTGCACTATTATAAAGGTGATATTATAAGCATTTTGTTCCAACATCTTAGGGGTTCTCATTCATGAGATGGTTGTTAGTGAATAACAGCTCACACTTAGGTTGCATGAGAAATAAATATTATTGCAGTTATTGTTTTCAAGTTACTAAATTGAATAAGTAATATTTTTCTGTTCTTGTTTCTCAAGGATTTAAAGATAAAATTACCCCTAGACAGTGAGAAAAGACAGAAAGAAGTGACTTTCTCTCAGAAAAGCTGCAAGGAAAAGGACTTTTGAAGTGTCTCAAGGAAAAGATTTGGTTCTTTGTACAAAATTGTATTACATAAGCATTGTGATAATCATTGTTGTTTAAAGGGTATTATTGTTAAAGTAGTGACTATTGTTACAAAAACCATGTCAGCGCAAGCAATATGTGCAAAAGTTATACCTTAATAAACACTGTTTTTGACACTGCTCTAACTCACTTTGCAAGACAGCATTTTCAAGCTTTAGCTTGACTAAATCACTGTAGTTATTAGAAAGGTAATTTTTATGCTCTTGTAAAAGCTTTTCTAAAATCTCTACCTGGCCTGCAAACCTACCGCACTCAAAACATTTCTCTGCCAACATTTTTTCTAGCTGTTGTATACTTTCATTTTTACTTTTAATAAAAATTAGCTATGCTGGGGATAAAAAAATACTGTCTCAGTGCTAAGCATATCTGCAGTTACAGCTAATGTTGGCAAGGCTATGCAATAGTGCTTACAGACTTTTAACAACAACAAAGTACTTTTTGTGAAAAACAAATGAAACAGCAATAACTTCTTACACAACAATTTAAACAAAGTACCTTTTTATTTCTTGAGGCTTTAAAATTCCTTTTTCTTGTTGCTTTACTGTTAGTCAGTGATTCTATTCTCTTCACTTGAATTCTTTAGCTTTCCTTTTCATTTGTTTAAGGTAACTTCAGACTCAGAAAAAACAAAACAGAAAGTATTACTTCTGTAATTTAGAAATATTGTAAATACTAACAATAATGACAACATTTATTTTTTATACACTGTAAGTGTGGATTGTCATTTACTAACAATTATATCCCAGACAAGCCCCCATAGATGTCGGAACAAAGGCTTATAATATCACTTTTTATAATGATGTACTTGGATTCTCCTCAGGCCTTATATAAAAATTATTTTATAAATTACCAAAAATAATAAATATTTACATGTGATATTATCTTATGCTCCCCGGATTTAAGTATAATGGTAAATGACACTGCGTACCTTATCTACAGCTATATGAAAAATATATATTTTATTTACTTCTATACAATGATTTTAAATATTTCTTATTAGCATAAATATTAAGCCTAATCTTGTAAACATCAACATAATTGTTTCAGACAATCCAGCAACTAATAAACAAATCCTAGCAAATAAACAATGTAAAGAAATGAGCAATACTTAGCATAATAAATGGTAACAGTTACACTACTTTTGTCATACTTAGCATTTAACATAACCTTCATGCATAAGAACATATACTTATCAGATCAGTATCTGAGATTATTTCTGTATAAAACTTGTTTTAAAACTTCATTGCATGTAAAATGTACTTTCTATGAGAAATGGCAAAAACTCATTACATCAGTGATTTGTACTACTTTTGTAAAACTTAGTTTAACTTTTCAAATCATGCAGAATTATTTTTCAAATTTAAAGCTTTTAAGCTATATACACAGATTCTGTAGTTTAAAGTAGATTCCGTCTTACATTTCCAGATAAGCCAATTTAAATTACCAAGACTATTAATTAAAATTAGTGAAAGTAATTAAAAAGGAATACTAATATTTCTGGTTGTAAAGGCGAGTCTTCTTTTCTTCACTTAGAACTCTTGCTGAGTCTGACTTTTGATGACAAGGTTTCTTTGTCAGCTAGCTTCGACCCTGGAACTTAAGCATGGATACACTCTACAAGTTAAACCTTTGCTGAACATCACTTTACCAAAAGTCATTTCTTAGAGTTGTAGAACACAGCTTCAACTTGCACAGTCCATAGCAATACTGGATTCAAAGAACATTCTTGTGAATGGCAAGCTGTTTTAATAACTGAAGCTTATTGACTCTTTTATGTTGTGCATCTGCTTTTAAAACATTGGGACAAGAGACCTATTTTTGCTCAACATGCTGTGTAGCTTGTGTGAGTCTTAAAAGTAAGTCTGTCTGGTTTTTAGCATGCAACATTACTTGTTAAAATGCTCAGCAAATAACACAAATCTTGCTTTAAACACAATAAAAATGTCCTTATACTTCTTTCTTGCCTTTGGATATCTTCAGCAGCACTGAGCTTTGGCTCTCCCTTGGCTGGCCTCCATATTTCAAACAGATGGGGCCCAAAGTTCTTTGGCATAGCATCAGTATAAAACCATAAGATGCTTAGTTAACTGCACGTAGGTCTTTTTACACCAATGGTTAGCTCAGATCTGGGCAGTGGCCGGCAGAGTTTACTAATATGAAAACTGCTCTGGTGATGTCTTCACCAGATTTGGATTGGTTTGAGTCACTAAGAAGGTAAGGCATCTTATAAGATGAATGGTGACATCTAGACATGCCTCTTCAAGACAGACCCTTTTCCTCAAACATATTTTTGGGTCAAAATTATTTCTTTAAATAAAAGTTTTATTTAATGAAATTTGAACATTAAACTTGAATATTTAAGTGTTTTACATTATGCCAAACATTCTTGAAAAAAGTCTGATTTCTGTAGTATGGATACTTTTTAAATTACACTATTAAGGTTATAACTTCATAATTTCAATAAAACTTTTCAAAACAAAACAATAATTTTACTCTTAATTGTCTAAACTACAGAATGATATTAGATTTGTAAGAAAATCCATTCCTAAAGTCCTTAAAACATTACTTTTTTGCAGAGATACACAAGATTCTTTGTTCTTGTCTAAAAGACATCAATCACTGTCAGAAAATTTAATTCACTATAAACTTTTAGACAGTGTTTTTTCTATAGCAACAAAATACAGGTTTAATATTTACCTTGTTAGCCTTCCTAAGATGTAAGCTATCACAAGGTACTAGATTTGTCTAGTTTTTTTAATAAGAAAATTATATTAAATAAATTATATTCATAACTTTTGAATGCTTCATTCTGCAACCATAAAACTTGGTAAGCTTATGTATCATACCGTTGTCCAACAATGGGCCAATTTTCATAGGGGCAGTACATTGCATCTTTAAACTATGAATAAAACTTCTTATTCCTATACAGGGTAATAAGATTTTTAGTTTATGACTTTTTTTTCTTGGTGCAACCAGACACATGCTCTCTTATCTTGATCGTAGCCATGGACACCAAGCTCCATTAAGATTTTTCCATACAAACACATAAATCCTAATAAAACTGTCTTCCTGGGAATGTGGAACATGTAAGTTAGGCCCCATCTTATCTTGTTCTACATCTAGGGCACAGAGCACTGAAATTTTTTTTTCTGTACTCTGAAGCTGACTCCATTTTAAATAGTATTATTTCTCCATGTTACTGTTTTTTAAGACTTAATCAACATTAATCTTGACCAGAAATAAAAGTAAACATTTCCCATCTTAATACCATATCAATAAGATACAATAATAATGATAATTAATTTTTGAGAATAATAATAAAATAATTTTTCCATCAAGGGTTTAATCCCTGTAAATCCAGTAATCCATTTAGACAAACACATGCTTTTCTTATGCTCAGATCTACTACATCCTCTGTGTAGCTCTGATAAATTATCACCTAATATCACAAAGCAGTTCCTGGATCTTGTTCAAATCTTCCTTCAGCAGGTAGACTCAATCCATATTCAGCATCTAGTCATTCATCTAATTTGGAGCTGCCTCTTCAACCTCAAGGATTGACCATCCTACATACATCATCAAAGAATCAGAAATTGATTTCATCATGCCTTGATCTCTAAATCTTAACCCACAATCAGATCTAAATTCAAGCATTTAGGATCATGTCTTCTTAGATTGCCCTGAGGACAGGCAAGTCAGTAGTCATGGGTCCTCAGAGGTTTCCTCCACAGGGTTTTTTTTTTCCTCTTTCCCTTCTACTGGCCACACTCTCCATGATTTGGAGGAGGTAATCTTTTGAACTGCTAATAAATCTTTCCGGCCTTCTATTACCTATTCACTACCTGGCTTAGTACCAAAAGTGTGAATAAAGGACAAAGTTGAAAAATTCATAAGTATATACAAGTACTACGCTATGCACCAAACACTGAATGGGAGGGCTGATGTCTGAGGTTCAATACAAGAGAATAGCTCATTCCAAATTCAAAATAAAGGTTAGCCACTCCCAGCACCCTTGCTTACTGTGGTGTAAAACACCCACCATCCTCTCCTGCCTCCTCCTCCTGCTCCAGCACTCTGCTTACACTTGGTGCTGGGCATTCTATTACCTACTTACTACTGGGCTTACCTACCAAGGGTAGAAATAGAGAAAGGCCAAAGTTCCAAAATTTAAAAGTATACACAAGCACTATGCGATACACCAAACATTGATATATACATATATATATATATATATATATATATATACACACACTGTATAAAAAAATATATATATATATATATATATATATACACTGTATAAACATATATATATATTTATGCAACAGGTGTGAACAATAAAGTTGTGCCATAATAATGTGTATTGCAGCTACTGTGTAAATAAAACCATTTACGTGCATATTAAGTATGTCATCACTCATTTACGTACATAGTTACTATGTTATTTGAATTGGAGACCTATATCTTCTAATTCCAAGCCTGTTTTGATGTGTTGTTGGTGAAGTTGTTTGAATTGGAGTACTGTTTCTTTGGGTAGCAAACTTATTTTGGGGGCTTTGAGTAGAATTGTGATTCATTGTTGCTGGCTTCACTAGCTGCAAAGTTTGAGTGCAGAGTGCGGGAAGGGAGATCTGACCAGAGGCCTCAGCTACCTGATTGTTTCTGGAAGACTTGGGCTGGTCCCATCCCCCCAAACCCTTCACCCCACCCACCCCGGTCCATTATTTCCTTTATACCAGGGGTTCTGACATCACTTCCACAAACAGGCAAAGGATATGCACCTGTCATAGCAGAAGCAGACATCCAGGAAAGGAACAGTAGCAAGTGAAGAGGTGACTGCTCTCTCAGTGGAAGGGAAGTAAATGCAAATGTAGGAGCTTTCATTATTACTTCTTTGCATTGATATTGCATTGGGGAAAGGAGGAGTAGGAGTTTGAAGAAGGTTGTGCAATGGCTACTTAAAGTCTTTTTTTGATTGTGGTTAGGAAGGATAGGAATATAAAAAGCAGTTGCTCAATATATCTAAATGTGTGCAACAAAGGAGGTAAGGGAAATAAAGAAAATGTTTTGCACTGATAGAGGGGGAGAGGGGAGACTTGGGGGAGTGGTTGGTATCCTGCATTTGGAAGGGTGGGAGGTCGCTGGTGGGCAATGACAGCAATGGGTAGGGTGGTAGGCTGCAACAACTGTGGTGCACCAGTCTTTCTAAAAATTGCGTGGAGTGTGGGAGGATGTTTAGTGTGCAACCATATAGAAAAACTTAGAAAGGAGATAGAGGGTCTGCAGGAGGAACTAAGACAGGCAAGGCAGATAGGGGGTGGGTTTAGCCCAATACTGGAGGGAGGAAGAAGGAGAGATGAGGGAGGGAAATTTAAGTCAACAGTGGTGAGGAGAGGGTCAGAAGAGGGGAAGCAGAGACAAAGGGGCCCAGGCCAGGAAGAATGATTGCCGGGGAAACCAGGTCAGGAGACAAAAGACAAATGGAAGGAGGAGGAGATAGGGACTTGTGAGGGGAGGTGAAGAAGTTGCAAAAGTCAAGGAGTGGAAAGGATAGAACAGGTTACTATGAAGCTAGAGGGAGCTGGCATTTGTGAAGGGTCTTCAGAAAATAGTTGTGCACTGCTAGAGAGGAAGAAGGTGGAGGAGGGAAATGATGAAATTAGAGGGGTAATTGATAAATGTCTGTACCAAACTGGAGGGGGTTCTGCTGGGAGAATTGCAAAAGGGGTAAAAGGGGGGAATAATGTGCAGGAGGAAGAAGAGAGCTGGAAATGAGAGAGGAGATGAATGGAAGCAAGCAGGGAGTAAGAGGGGTGGAATCTTAGTGCTGGGGGACTCAATACTAAGAGGAGTTAGGTGGGGTAGCAAGGGGGAGAGGCATAGTCACATTTGGGTGGAGCCCATGCCAGGAATGACAGCGGAAAGGGTGGGACAGTCTGTTCTGAAATATGCTAGAAGGGGTAGGGACAAGCCTCATTTAATTATACATCTTGGGACAAATGACCTGGCTGACAAGACAGTAGATATAGTCCAGAGGAGGTTTGAGGAACTAGCACAATTATGTGAGGGGGCAGGAAGATCAGTAACTTTTTCAGAGATACTTCCGATGCCAAAGGCAAGCACAACAAGAAAGCTGAGAATAGAGGAATTTAATGGATGGCTAAGAACCTGGTGTTGTGCTAAAGGGTATGGGCTGTTGGGGGTGGGAGGGACCTGGGAGGACAGTAGTCTCTATGCCAAGGACAGACTACACTTGAGTGAGGAGGGAAAGAAAGTGTTGAAACAGAGGATGGAGGAGTACATAGAGGAAGCTGGGAATTTAAACTAGGAGTGGGGGGTGGCAGTTGGGGAAGAGATATGCAGAGACCACAGGTTGGGAAACCATATTAGCTTACCCCCCATAACAGTGACAAAGGACAAATGGCAAGTACTATTGGTGCTGCTAGGAAAGGAGGGCAGGATGGGAGGGGGGAAAGGGTGGAAGGTGGTTACCCTTAATGGTAGGAGCCTTTTGAGGAAAACTGCAGAGTTACAGGTTCTCATGGCAGAGGGAGAGGTGGACATTGCAGCCATCATGGAAACATGGGCCACCCAATACAATGACTGGGACCTGTCTGTACCAGGGTACAGGTTATTTTGTAGGGACAGGGTGAATGGGAAAGGAGGGGGGGTGGCACTATATGTGAAGGAAGGACTGAAATGTGTAAGGGAGGAAGGGGAGGAGGGTAGTACGGAGTCACTTTGGATACAAATCGAGGATTCCAAGAATAGGATTCTTAGAATGGGAGTGGTGTACAGGCCACCATCTCAGATGGAGGAGTTAGACAGGGAACTAGTGGGACAGATCAGGAGGACCTGCGAGAAGGGTAGTGTGGTGATTGTGGGGACTTCAACATGCCAGGAGTGGACTGGAGCACCCCAACAACCAGGAACAGAAGGAGCAGGTACTGCTGGATGGCTTCAGGACAGCTTCCTGCTGCAAATGGTCAGTGAACCAACCAGGTTAGGGAATACCCTTGACTTTGTGCTGGCAAATGGGGACTTTGTGAGAGAACTTACAGTGGAGGAACCGCTGTCAGGGAGTGACCACCACTCAGTATGGCTGTCATGGGATATGGGCAAGGAAGGAGTGGAATCTGGCACAAAAGTGCTGGACTTCAGGAGGACCAACTTTGGGAGGATGGGGGAAGTGGTAAAAGGGTACCTGGCCAGAATTCAGTCTAGTATGGACACTAACCAGAGGTGGGAGCTCATAAAGCTGGGGATAGTGGAGGCAACCAAAATCTGCTACAAAGCCCAGAGCAAGAAGGCTAGGGCTAAGAAACTGAGCTGGTTGAGCAAGGAGGTCATGAAAAAGGTAAGGAGGAAAAGAGCTGCCTTTAGGAAGTGCAAGAAAACAGGAAGGGGGAGGACAGGAAGGAGTACTTGATAGAATTGAAGGAGGTGACAAGGGCAGTAAGAGCAGCCAAAGCATCTACGGAACTCAGGCTGGCACAAGGCATTAAGAAGGGGGAGAAGGACTTCTTTAAGTACATCAGGGAGAAAAGGAGCTGTAAGGACCACACAGTAAGGATTAGGAAGGAGGGGGTTGGGTGGAAGCAGGGTGCAATAAGGCGGAAGCACTAAATGAGTAATTCTGCTCAGTATTTACTAAAGAAAAGAGGGGGGTGACAGCCAAGGTGGGAGAAATGTCAGATGCGGGGGGGAGTGGTGACAGATGTAGAAATCATGGAGGGCAGAGTTCGAGAGGGTTTGAAGGGACTGAGGGTGGACAAGGCACCAGGCCCAGATGGCATCCACCCCAGGTTACTGAAGGAGCTGGCAGAGGTCCTTGCAGGACCTTTGGCAGACCTATTTAATGCCTCACTACATTCAGGGTGTGTACCTCAGGACTGGAGGATGGCTCATGTGGTGCCCCTCCACAAGAGTGGCCCCAAGGATGAACCGGGAAACTACAGACCAGTGAGCCTCACATCCTTCGTGGGTAAGCTAATGGAGACTATCCTGAAGGAGAGGCTGGTGGCCTTCCTAGAGGCCAAAGGACTACAGGACAGCAGACAGCATGGCTTCATATGTGGCAGATCCTGCCAAACCAACCTGGTTGAGTTCTATGACTGGGTAACTAGGCAACTGGACAGGGCCATGCAGTGGATGTCCTGTATCTGGACTTAGTAAGGCATTTACTCAGTGCCACATGGAAGGCTGGAAGGAAGTTAGTAGGCACAGGGCAGGTGCAAAGCTGGTGAGATGGGTAGAAAACTGGCTGCAGGGAAGGCAACAGAGGGTGGTGGTGGGTGGGGAGCTCTCACACCCAAGGGCAGTGATGAGTGGTGTTCCACAGGGCTCGGTGTTGGGACCAGTGTTGTTTGGGATATTCATTGCAGACATATCATGGGACATCAAGAGCAAGATCAGTCTGTTTGCTGATGATACCAAGGTAGGCACGGTGGTGGATGACCTAGGGAGATGGCAGCACACCTGGCAACTGGGGTTTAATACCAAAAAGTGCAAGGTGCTGCATTTTGGGATGAAGAACCCAAGGAGGAGTTACCAGCTGGGGGAGTGCAGCTAGCCCAGACAGAGGAGGAGAAGGATCTGGGTGTGCTCATTACAGGGTCAATGAACAACTCAGCACAGTGTAGGAAGACAGCTGCAAAGGTCAGCAAAATGCTGGGTTGTATTGCAAGGGGTATATCTTCAAGGAGGGAGGAGGTGATTCTGCCACTGTATAGGTCATTAGTTAGACCACACCTGGAGTACTGCATGCAGTACTGACGTCCGTATCTGAAGAGGGACATTAAGTTACTGGAGGGGGTGCAGTGCAGGGCAACAAAGATGATCAAGGGACTGGGGGACTTATCATACTAGAGGAGGTTGAAGGAGTTGAACATGTACTCACTGGAGGAGAGGAGAGACAGGGGTGATATGACTGAAACCTTTAAATACATGAAAGGAATAAACAAGACGGGTACAGAGGGGCTGTTCAAAGTAAGGGAGGGGAGGGCCACTAGGGGACATGATATGAGACTGGAGTGAAGATGGTTCAGAAAGGAGATGAGGAGACACTTTTTTACAGAGAGGGTGGTGGCTGAGTGGAATGCATTATCTGCAGAAGTGGTATGCAGTAGAACAGTGGACTGCTTCAAATGAGGATGGCACAGGACAAGGGGGAGGGTTAATGAAAGGGAAGAGTGGAAGGGAGGGGCAGCTGCAGAATAAAGGGTGCTAGCTGCACATTTGAGCAGACTTGATAGACCTCTAGCCTTTATCTGCTGGCAAATTTTGTATGTTCGTATGTTATTAATCATTTATATTCACAGTTTCTATGTCATCGGCCAATTTAAAATGTTCAGCCTCAGTAGCAGTACCAATCATATTCAAATGCAAATAACTTCAAAAATGAAAAAAAGATAGCATGGTACTGTGAGCACAGAGGTTGTCCAGCAGAAACATATCTACAAAATGAGCGGTGTTTCATTTATAGATATATTTTAGTTGTTGTAGAGTTAGCAAAAAAACAGCAGAAAGTTGAGGCTTTTTTTGCACTTTTTCGATGAATAACTACAAATAACTGTAAAACGAAAACTGATAGCATTTGTACATTGAGCACAAAAGTTGTTCAGCACAAAATTATCTACAAAATGAGAGGTGTTTATATATAGATGCCTTTTAGATTTTTTTATTATCAGCAAAAAATGGCAGGCAATTCAGTTTTTATTTACTTTTTCTGACGAACAAATTCCCCTTAAAAATGTAAAAACAAAAGAATTGTGCATCAAACTTTTTCATTATGTACTGTCCATAATGTAAAGTTGGAGCATCCATAGCAATTGCTTAGCAACCACTATGCTAAGCTAAGCTACCCTGGGAAAACTACAAAAAGTCCATGTATGTTAACATGAAAAATTAAATAAACAATTTAAAACAAAACTCCATACACAATCCTAAATAATCCCTATTGCATAAATGAAATGCGTAACAGGGACCTTCTGGAATACATGATTTATTTTCACTCAAGCTGTTTGACCTTGGGCACATCACTCGTGGCTTACACCACTCGTGAGATTACCCAAGCTCAAGCAGCTCTTGTGAAAATAAATCATGTATTGCACAGGCCCTGTTACGTATCATATATATTCATTGCAAAAAAAATTGTTAATGCAACAGTTAGGATTGATGTGGCAAAAGTAGGGCAATGAGGCATTAGGGTTGACACCTTAACCTGCCCACCCTACCACCCCACCCTCCACAGACCAACAGAGCTTGGGGTGTACCTTGGGTCATTGGCCCTAAGTCTCACCCCTTTCTATAAGCAAGAAAGCTGACATGGTAGAGTATAGGAGAATGTGGTGAGAGTTAGGCCTGACAACTTGAAGGTACACCCCATGCCTTGTTGGTCTGTGGAGGGTGGATGTGGGGTGGTAGGGTGGTGGGTTAGGTTGTCAAGCCTAACATCTAATTTTCCTACTGTTGCTGCTTCTACCCTAATTGATGCATTAAAAAGGTTTTTTGCAATGGATTTCCTTACTTTTTGAGAAAGTGTAATCTTGCCATTATATAGTTTTCTGGGCCCTGCACTTCAATAAACACACAGATATTGTAATGAGCTGTCATCTCTGTGTGGGAAGGCCCTGTACTTCCATTATTGCACAAGGGATAGCCCAGCAGTCCCATTACTGCATAATTTTATCCATATGTGGGAGTGCAGGGCCCTGTGGGCACTGCGCTCCCACCGATATACAATTTTAGAGATGTAGCACAGGTCTAGATACATTCCAAGTAACCCTGGTGCTGCATTTAGCAGATAATTCTGGTCTCCACTCTCTATAATTTGAGCCCTCGAGCAAGCAGGGCCTAACGCAGGCACACGCACAGAGATGTGCGCAGAGACACACGGGTCTGCATGTGTCTGCTGTGTCCACCGAGTAAGCCAGGAAACAGGCCTAGATACTGTAGCAGCTAAACCAGATTAAAGGTAAAAAAAACACCAAATAATTGATATTAGACAACTACACAAACCTTTATAGAGTGAATGATTTAAAGGTGGTTACAGTGGGCATTGAGTGGAGAGAGCTACTGCAAACAAAAATAAAACATAAACCAAAAACTTATAAACACAGTAGGAAACAATCGCCCAATCCAAAACTAAGGCAAAGAAACTTCATAAGCAGTGTATAAAATGTAATATGTACACCATGGGGATAAAATGCAAGGAGTTTTGCTGTGACAACTGCATGCTGATAGGAAAGTTAAGGGAGGAAATAAATGAGTTACATAAAAGATTAGAGGTTCACAAAGAAATTAATGAACTAGAAAATTTCCTGGGCACAATGGTGCAAAATGTATCCACATAAGAATAAAATAACCAAATAAGCACACCAAGGTTTTTAAAACAGGATTCCAAATCCCCAATAACCAAGGAGGAATGAAATAGTTGGGAATTGGTCAAAAAGGGATGTAAAAAAGGAAAGTCAGGACATAAACTCCTACTGGACTCCCTAAGGACCTTAAATAAATTTGATATACTTACTAACAATAAACAGGAGGTGAGATTTGAAAAAGTAGACATTCAAGCAGCAATAGATGAAGAAGCCCAACCTATACTGGATAGGAACTCCTTGAAACAGAATGAATCAGAAAGAACTTTTATACACAAAGAACCCCAGTATCCAAAGCTAGATGGCCAGTAGGACACAAATATAGAAAACAACACTGGAATAAACCAACAAAATAGTAACCAAACTAAAAAAGACATCCTCATTATAGGTGACTCTATCACCGGGGAACAGACACCATAATATGTAATGGCAGAAAAGAAAACACAGTGGTTAGTACACTTCCTGGGGTCAAACTGACTGACATAGATGGACTACTGGAGGGGTTAATGGAGGGGACACAAAACTCACTGGTTATCCTGCACGTAGGAATAAATGACATAGGGAAAAATAATATGACATCCATTCAAAGCAATTATAGACACATAGCAGACAGAATAGTTAAAAATGGCGGTGAAATAATTAAATCAAGCATCCTACCAATATGTGGAGCAAACGATTATAAAAGCAAGGAAATACTCAATTTAAACAACTGGTTATGACATTTTTGTAAACTACAAAAGATTGCCTATATGGATAATTTCACAACATTTCAAAAAAAGGCAGTATACAAGAATGATGGGTTGCATCTGAACAAAATTGGAACAACGATACTGGGCACAAAAATAAATAAAGTATCAAACTACATTTAAACTGGGAAGGAAGGGAAAGATTCCCAATAATATGATCAATGAATCCTATGAGACAACTAAATCCCTTAATCACTGGAATGGAGCACTGATAAATGCCAGAAGTCTGTAAACAAACTAGAAGAATTCAAATACCTGCTGGAGCAAAGGAATATACAAATAGCCATAATAAGAGAAACCTGGTGGAAGGATAGTGACTTGTACGGGAAAAACATTCCCGGCTTTAACTTGTATTCTAAATCTAGGAGATACAGAAAGGGGGGACGGTATAGCAATTTTCATAAAGGATACAATCAAAAGTGAAAAAATGGTCCTTGAACATAATAACGTGGAAATGATATGGGTCAAATTTCTAATACCTAAATCTGCTAAGATAAACTTAGGGATCATCTACAGAACCCCTCAAGTACGCTGGGAACAGACAATGTAATACTTAAACATATTTCCAGTTTAGACCCCTCAGAAAATAATACCATCATGGGTGATTTCAACCTACCAGAAATAAAGTGGGTGAACCTGAAAGGTAGCTGCAGCATAGAAAAAAAAATATTTAGAGGTCTTGGATCATGCTGGACTGGAGCAAAAGGTACTTCAAGGAACCAGAATAAATAACATCCTTGATCTCATACTAACAAATATGGGGGATCGGGTGGGAAATATTGAAGTAAGCACCCCCCCTAGGTATCAGCGACCACTGCTCAGTGCTTTTTCACATTAAGGAGATCTTAAATAAAAATACTAGTACAGGCTTCACACATACCCTTAACTTCAGAAAGGCAGATTTTGCATCCCTAAAGAGAGGCATGAAAAACTGGGACTGGGAGACTGAGTTTAGGGATAAAAATGTCAAAGAAACCTGGGGGACCCTCTTAAATAAAATACCAGAGGAAGTGTCCATTCACATACCACGTTGAATGAAATATGGAAACAAAAAGGTCACACCGGGGTGGTTCAATAACAAAATAAAAAAAACTGATAAAGAAAAAGAACATTTTTTTTAAACTACTATGAAAAACAAAAAATACTCAGGGCATGCTGATTTATAGGGAACTGGCTAAGTCAGTAAAAAGAGCTATCAAAAAAGAAAAAGCTGCATATGAACTAACATTAGCAAATAAAGTTAAAGATAACTATAAACTGTTCTTTGCTCACATAAACAAAAATAAGCAAGGCCATAATAACATCGGACCACACATTAACAATAAGTGCAATACTACGGATAACAAGGAAACAGCAAATATCCAGAATGAATATTTCTGTTTGGTATTCAATCCCACCAATCCAGGTAAACCAGAACCCATGGTAAGTGTAGCCAAATCTGTACCGGTGGAATACAAATTGATGTTAAAGAGGTCAGGAAAAACTTCAAAATATTAACCTAAGTAAATCCCAAGGACCAGACAACATGCATCCTAGAGTTTTGAGCTAGATCTCTGATCATATAGTGCTCCCACTGACCTATATTTTCCAGCTATCCTTGGATAGGGGGGAGGTGGTACAGGACTAGAGGGAGGCGTTGGTGGTACCAATACTGAAAAAGGGGCCCAGAACTAAATCAGAGAATTTTAGACCAGTGAGTCTCACTTCAGTGCTAGGAAAGATTCTAGATGGTATACTAAAAGACCTCATAATTAAATACCTAGAAGCATAGAATCTACTGGACTTATCACAGCATGGGTTCACTAAATCAAAATCATGGAAGACAAACATGCTTGTCTTCTATGAAAAAGCCAGTAGGGCATTAAACCAGGGAGATTCAGTGGATGCAGCTTATTTAGACTTTTCAAAAGCCTTTGACAAGCTCCCTCATGAAGAACTAATAGGGGTCCCAGAGATGAACAAGTTGGATCTGAATATAATCAACTGGGTGAATGCATGGCTGTCTAATAGAAGGCAGAGGGTAACTGTCAACGGGGTTCTGTCAGATTGCACAAAGGTGATGAGTGGAGTGCCACAGAGCTCCATCTTGGGCTCCTGTATATGTAACATCTATGCGTCATCCTTAAACAATTCACACCCTAACATCTGGATTACAAAATTTGCAGACGATTGCAGAATAAGAGCAATTGTAAATAATAGCAAGGATGGGGAATCTCTGTAAACTGCACTTAATGTAATCTACAGCTGGACAGTCAAATACAAATTGGTGCTAAATGTAGACAAATGTGCTACCATGCACACAGGGAGACATAGTTTAAACATTGCATATACCATGGGAATAGGAATCTACCAGTTACTGCAGAAGAAAGGGACCTAGGAATAAAAGTAACATATAGCCTCCAATTCAGTGCCCATTGCAGCACTGTGGCAAGTAAGGCAAATCAGAATTTGAATTGCATCTTGCAATACATCAGCAGCAGGGATAGGGAGGTGATACTCCTCTTGTATCGATCACTGGTTAGGTCCGACCTGGTATATGGGGCCCACGTGTGGTCACCCTCTAAAAAAGGAGATGTCATTAAACCGGAGAAGATGCAGAAAAGGGCTACTAAAGCTGTAGCCAGCTGCAGTGAGCTCATATACCCAGAAAGATTTAAAAAACTAGACTTATTTACTCTCCAGTACAGAAGAACATGGGGGATATGTGTATGGTCTACAAAGCATTACAGAACGAACCAACAGCAAATAGCTATGGGCTGACACTCAGGAAGGGAACATACCAAACCAGAGGCCATCCACTACAGCTGACACTTGAGAAATGGAACTTACTCAAAAGGAAACACTGTTTTAGCATAAGGGTAGTCCCCTTTTGGAACAACCTACCAACAGAAGTGGCTACTAGCAATAGTATAGATCTATTCAAAAGTAGGTTGGATATGTGTGGTCTGAATTAATATGAAATTACATAAAATACCATGGCAAGCAAACTATGGACGCAAGTCTATTAAAACTTGAGTAATCTATGAAACCTATGAAATGGTGCAATACCTCAGTAACCATAGCAACCTTGGAAAAAATTCCACTGCAGTTGTAATCATGGACTAGTAACCTGCATTCATGCTTAGTACACCTAAAGGTGTACTAAGCTGCATTTAGCAAAAAGTCCATATCTTAAAGAGTTTCGATATATTGGCACTAAAAGGCACTGTGTTTGCCACAATGTCATCCTATGGCAACTTTCTCAACTTCGGAATGGCATAAGTATGGAACCAATGCAAACTGTTACACCAAACTAGCATATGTCATATCTGTGGGACACCCCCTTTGTACCCTGCAAATGTCAAGCCACAAGACCTAACCATTTCATAGCAGTAAACTGGGAACATTTTTAAATTCCTTGTTTGCGAGGTGTCAAAATCCCTGTTTGTGAGCTGAATCCCCGTTAATGAGCTATCAAAATCCCTGTTGATGAGAAATCCTTGTTCGTGAGATTTTGGCCATCTGATCCTGCTTTCATGAACAAGGATTTTGACGGCTCATAAACAAGGATTTCTCATGAACAAGGATTTTGACACCTCACAAACGGGGATATTGACAACCCACAAACAAGGATTTTTTTATAATCCTTGTTAGTGAGCTATCAAAATCCCTGTTCATGAGCTGAATCCTTATTTGTGAGCTGTCAAAATCCTTGCTCATGAGAAATCCTTGCTCATGAGATTTAGCCATCTGGTCCTGATCTCATGAACAAGGATTCTGTCAACTCATGAACAAGGATTGTTCATGAACAAGGATTTTGATACCTCATGAATGAGGATTTTGACAACTCATGAACAAGGACATTTTTTTTTATAATCCTTGTGGTCGCCAGGTCTGACTCTCACCCCATTGTCCTATACTGTAGGGCGTAAGGTTGCTTACACATAAAATGGGGTGAGAGTTGGGTCTGATGACCCAATGGCACACCCCACTGCCTGATGGTATGTGGTGGGTGAGGGGATGGGGTAGGGTCATAGGGGTGGGCACCTTGGGGTGGGGTATTAGGTTTGGAAACCCTAATGCCTCATTTCCCTGCTTTTGTCACTGTGGTATTCACCCTAACTGATGCATTAACATATTTTTTGGCAAAGAATATATATATATATATATATATATATATATATATATATGCATCAGTTGAGTTATTCCCTAATGACAAAGTGAGAAAACTCAGTATTAGGGTTGAAAGACCCCTTGGACCTGGCCACCCCAACTGGCATTGGGTGTGCACTGAGTTACTGCCCTAACTCTCACCCCATCAGATGTGTGAAGAAGCAGAGGTATAGGGAATTGGTGAGAGTTAGACTCACAACCCCAATGCGCACCTTTGATGCCAGTTGGGGGTATTGGGGGTCCAAGGGGGGCTTTCAACCCTAACACTGAATTTCCTCGCTTTTGTCGCTGTGGAACAACCCTAACTGATGCATTAAACTGAGTTTTTTTGCCTCTAATTTTCCTTCTTTTTGAGAATGATAATGAGAAATAATGAATGTAATGCAGCAGCAGAAGCATGGGGCCCTTTGGGCCCCACGCTCCCACCATGTGATGTCATATCACATAGTAACATGGTGCCCGCAAATGCAAATGGTAATGCGCATGGTGACGCAAAGCGAAACACAAAGATAAACAGTACTGTAGACACAAATGGTTAAAATAATGCAAACACAAGTGCAAATGAAAACACAAACGGTAACGCACATGGTACCTAGACGGGAACAGTAAG
This sequence comes from Neoceratodus forsteri, assembly GCA_016271365.2. Lineage (NCBI taxonomy): Eukaryota > Metazoa > Chordata > Ceratodontiformes > Ceratodontidae > Neoceratodus > Neoceratodus forsteri. The sequence continues at coordinate 1,088,040,578 of CM057450.1, forward strand.
TGAAATGGGTATGGAACCGCAAGCAGAAGTGGTAAGGGTAACAGTAATATAAGCGCACAGGCTGGTTTTCTCCAAAAGCTGCATAGAGAAAGACAGTGAGTACAAAGAATGTATGCATAATAATGGGTCTCGGAGCAGAAAATGAGGAGTTGGATACTAAATTGCTTATATCTCAGGAACCGTACGATGCAGAAAAAAAAATTTGAAAGACATATGAGTTATGACTGTCCTGGCTAGTTTTATACTTAGCCCCTGGTAGGGGGCTAAGTATTTTTCGAATGAAAAGTCCGTATCTCGCACCGTTTCTGAAATACGGGCCCTGAAAGGCGCAGTGAACGCTGTAATGTTATTCTGTGGGAAAAAAGAGAAGTTCGGAGTGCCATAACTTTCGTTCCCTGTAATAATTTTTCACCAAACCACTAAAAGGCACATCTGTGGGATGTTAGCTTTCTTCCTTCCAAATTGCAGCCCAAAAGACCAAACCATTATTTTGCAGCAGGGTGGCAAAGGATTCCTGTAATGTGGCGGATGCCGTAATGTTATCCTATGGAAAAAAGCATCAATTTTGGAGTGCCATAACTTTGCCGCCCTGCAATATTTTTTCACTGAAACACTGAAAGGCATGTCTGTGAAATGTTGGCTGTGGGCCGGCTCATCGGCGCAGCGGTTGGATTTCCGCTTGCGACGCTGGTGACCCGGGTTCAGGAACGGACTCAGGTCGTTGGAGAGCCATCCAGGGGAAGATGGCTGGAGCGTCCGTAGACAGCTCACCTTCTCCAGGGGGGAGGGTGGGGATGTGAAAGGGGCACCTGTTGGCCCCGGTGGAGGCCGGGAGCACAGCAGAATGTCAGGCTCCAGTAGCTGGGGGAGTGATGGACGTCAGCGCTTGCTATGACGTCGTGGACGTCACTCTCTCTGGGGAGAAAACTGGAAAAACTTGGCTCTCCAGCTGGCCAGATGACGGCTCCTGGGCCACCTGGCTACCATCACGGCCCGACGGCCTCCCACCCCAGCAGCACCTGGAACCGAGCCTGTAGTGCGCTGGTTGCCTCCCCTCGCCAGCGCCTTCTCTTTTGGAGGAGGGGGACCAATCTGGCATAGGTTTACTCCGGGCTACTCCAGGGGGCTGCAATATGGGGTTATGGTAGGTCAGGGGGATGGCGGGTAGTCCAGGGCAGGTTCTTGGGGCCTGAAGGAGTTGTCGGCCGGAGGAGCAAGGAGGGAAAAAAAAAGAAATGTTGGCTGTGGTCCCTCAAAATTTCAACCCAAAAGACCAAATCATTCTTTTGCAGCAGGGTGTCAAAGAATTGCTGTCATTTTCCCACAGCCTGGAAAATTACTGTCAAACTTTGCAAAAGCTTTCATAAATTCATTCGACAGTGTCGTACGTGCGAAAGTACTTTGTGAAAGTGCTTTTTCCAGAAATTTGAAAAACATATTTCTGGGGTGTTTTACCCCAAAATAAAGACCTGCCTAGCATCCTCAGGGTCCGACTAGGTGAATACAAAAAGAATTAGGTTGCTAGACGGTCCCAAATTTAAATGCCAAGCATTTTTCTGATGACCGACTGAAAACAAAATGATGGATTTGCGACAGTAAAAGGGCCATTTCGAAAGTAAAAACTGCATTTGCGACACTGTCAAACTTTTTGTTAACTTTTCCCATTGACTTATAATGGGAACTTGTTTTTTGAATAACTTTTGAACCATTTAATATTTTTTCATGCAATCTTCAAAAGGCACATTGGGGACCCCGGCCACACGTTCCCTGAAGATTTCGGACTGATCGCACAAACCATGCAACCTGTAGAGACGAGCAAAAAATTCCAAAAAAGCATAAACATGCACGCAGATCACACTTAATAACTCTGCAGCTGTATATCTGATCAGCTGATCCCAAGATCTATGGTTCTTGATCACGTATTCCAAATTTCAGGCAAATCCGTTGAACAGTTGCAAAGTTATTACGGTGCAAAATTTTAGAGTTTAACATGTAAATGGCTCCTCAACCCTAACTATGGTAGCACTACCGTGCTACCATAATATATATATATATATATATATAGATAGATAGATAGATAGATAATTTGTTGCAAAAACTACGCTAATGCAGTGATTAAGGTTGCAAAAATGAAAAGTGTACAAAGACAGGAAATGAAAAAACATTAGAGATTTGGGTCTCTGGAGTATTGGTGAATCAGTGGCGGGGTCTTACTTGGGATTGTCAACCCTAATGCCCACCCCCCTGCCCATAGCCTTCTGTCTGAAGCAAAAGATACAGTTCCATCCTAGTGCCTCATGGTGATACAGTATGGCCAACAAAATCTGTCAGAGCTTTCTTCACACAAGGTCCATACATCACATTTGAACTCATCTGATCCAGGGTTGGGTGGGCAATAGGGTTGACAACCCCAAGTAAGACCCCACCACTGATTTGCCAGTACTCCAGAGACCCAAATCCCTAATTTTTTTTGTTTCCCATCTTTGCAGGCTTTGCATTTTTACAACCCTAATCTCTGCATTAACATAGTTTTTTTGCAACTAATTTCCCTTCTTTTGTGAGAAAAGCACTAGCAAACAGGAAAGAAGGAGGGGAGGAGCAACAATGGGGAAACATCAAAACTGCCATCACAGAGGCAACAAGCCTTTGTGCAAAGCAAATAAATATATCAGAATGAAAGAAAAACACACTATAGTTCTCAAAAGAGGAGGTAGGAAAGGTTAGGGAGACAAAGATAGTATTCAGGAAGTATAAGGAAACACAGAAGGAGCAGGACAGAGAACAGTATCAGTTAAAGCAGAAGGAAGCGGGGAAGGTAGTCAGAATAGCAAAGGCCCAAACTGAGGAAAAGATAGCCAACTCAGTTAAGAAGGGGGATAAAACCTTTTATAGGTACATTAGGGAGCAAAGAAAGACAAAGGCAGGGATACTGAGGCTAAATAAAGAGGAAGATGGGTGGGCATAGAGGGACACTGAAAAAGCTGGGATACTGAATGAATACCTCTGCTCAGTATTCACAAAAGAAGAGGTGGGGGAGGTACCTAATCCAGTCGATAGAAGCACTCTGGATAGGGGAGGTCGATATCAGTCCTTTCACAGAAGAAAGGGTTCTGAAAGAACTCTTAAAACTGAAGGTGGACAAAGCAGTGTGGCCTGAAGGGATTCACCCCACAGTTCTAAAAGATCTAAGGGGAGAATTAGTAACACCACTGACTACCCTTTTTAACAAATCATGGGAGGATGGTGTGGTACTTGAGGACTGGAGGAGGGCAGATGTGATTCCGCTTCACAAAAGTGGGAGCAAGACAGAGGCAGGAAACTACAGACCTGTCAGTTTGACCTCAGTGGTAGGGAAAATGATGGACTCACTTCTGAAGGAAAAAACTGTTGAGTACCTACAGGCCAGTTATGCACAGGACCCAAGGCAGCATGAATTCACAGTGGGAAGGTCATGTCAGATCAATCTAATTGATTTCTTTGACTGGGTGAAAAAAGTAGTAGACCAGGGAGGGGCTGTGGACATGGTCTACCTAGACTTTAGAAAGGCATTTGACACAGTCCCACACAAAAGATTAATAAACAAATTAACCAGCCTGGGAGTGGGTCCCACGGCAGTAGCCTGGGTAAAACATTGACTGGACAACAGGACGCAGAAGGTAATAGTAAATGGAGTCCACTCTGAAGAAAGGGGGGTTTTTAGTGGGGTACCACACGGTTCAGTACTGGGTCCAGTCCTTTTTAATGTCTTAATAAGTGACATTGCAGAGGGACTGGAAGGAAAAGTACGTCTCTTTGCAGATGACACAAAGATCTACAAGAGGGTTGATACACAAGGTGGTGTAGAAAGGATAAGAAGGAACATGGCAAGGTTGGAGGAATGGTCAAATGTATGGAAGCTTAGATTCAATGCAAAGAAGTGCAAAGTAATGCACCTGGGAAACAAAACCCCAAGGGAAATGTACACAATGGGGGGGGTGAGATATTGACAAAAATACAAATGGAAAGGGACCTGGGGTAGTTATATCAGATGACCTAGAGGTGGGCAAGCAATGTGAGAAGGCAGTAAGGAGGGCTGGGGGATATTGGGATGCATAGGGAGGAGCATCACCAGTAGAAAACAGGAAGTTGTTATCCCTCTATACAGACAGTTGGTGAGACCCCATCTGGAGTACTGCATGCAGTTCTGGAGACCCAATCTCCATAAAGACATAAACAGGGTGTAGGCTGTCCAGAGGAGGGCAACCAAAATGGTGCAGAGTCTGCACCAGAAGACATTCGAAGAGAGACTAAAGGAGCTTAATATGTATACCTTTGAGGAAAGGGGGGGGGGACATGATAGAAACTTTCAAATACCTCACGGGAATCAACAAAGTCCAAGAGGGTGGCATCTTGCAGAAAAACAGATGTGTAAGTGTAGTAACAGAACTAATTTGATTAAAATATTTTATTATAATATTATTATATTCTTAATTGTTATTCTATATCCTTATATACTTATTAAGTCCTATAAATGTTTCTTGTCAAATTAATGTCTAAATGAACTTTAAAACAAGGATAATGCTGCATAAGGCTTGAATACTGAAATGGAGGAATGATGCCATGAAAATGGAATGCAGCATATATGGTCAACTTCAGAAAAATTTTTTTTCCAGGATAGTCTGTTTAAATTGAATGGCCTCTTCCAATTAGTAGCAGAAAGGCTTGAAACTTGACATAATTTACGACCTTGTTTTTTCAGTACTAGCTAGATAACATCTCAGAGGTTAACATAGATTTAGACTGGCTTTAGGAAATTAAGACTTTTATTTATAGAAAATATACAAAAACTCTGATACATTTCAAAATTATTCAGGTTATTGGAAATGCATGTACCTGCCCAGTGAGTAAGTTTTAAACCCATCAACAAAGTGTATTGTGAGCTATTTACAAAAATCTGTAGCCCCAAAACTGTTTAAAATATATTGACAAGTTTGGTGTCTACAGTAAGCTGGCTTTGCCACCTCTTCAGTGGAATGAGATTAAAGTGTTTATCTAATAGAAACAACTGGTCGGGTGGATTATAAGCCTCTGATAGCAACATGATGTCATGGTTCATTTGTCTCAAACAAAGAAGATCCCTAACTTATAGACGTTTTATTAAATGTATACAGTTGTAATGATAGTAGTTGTGCCAAACTAACATAATTTTAAACAGGAAAAAATGTACTTCTGAAATCTGTAAATACTTTTTAGATATCTATAAAGGAAAAAAAGTTTTATAATGCTTTTATAAATTATAGATTTTATATTAGAATTGACACCATCATTGTTGGTCTCAAATGAATCCTTTCCTTTAGTTGCATCTAAAAATGTGAGTCTTATATATGTACAAAGGTGCACATAAATGCAAGAAAGAAAAGTTGTTTCATATCAAAAATAGTTTTTCAAGATGAGGTCATACTGCTAAAAAATGGCTTAGGAGGGGCTAACAGTAACACCCTCAAAGAGTACTCAGACCAATCATAAATTGATGGAGATGTCGCTCAGCAAATGGGACATAAATGGGATGCTGGCAAAGACTGTCCGGAACTGCTTGATTCTTTGGTGTGTGAAGACCTGTATTGGATGTCCTGACAATTTTGGATGAGCTTGGACATATACAAGGCCAAAAGCCTGAAGCCACACCTGCTTGAAACATTATTTGGGCTTTGACATTGCCACCACATGGGGTGCTAAACCAGCTGCTGAAACTGACTGTTACAGAAAAGACTTTCTTCCAGTATTGGATTAAGCAAGGCCTATGTTTTGCATATTGAGAATATGGACTAAAAGTAATGTTTTGGAATTAATATTAAAAGCCTGAACAAAAGACTGACTTTAGAATTTACCAGCCAGCAAGCCTGTAGTGCTGTTAAATAGCTGTGAGTCCAGAGTTGCAGGTTCAAAGGCAGAAATGAACTGAAACAGAAAAGAGTCACAGAGTCCAGTTACCCAAAACAACATTGATGTCCATAAGGAAAGATCGTTCTACAGACTGTGCTGAACTGCTAAAATCTTGTTGTCTGATTTTCCCACTAAATCCCAAAGTGACTTTTGATGATGTGTGATGTCAAGCAAGAAGGATCCAGCCTAAATTGCTTCATTGATGTCAGAAGACTACACTTCCATGTTCAAGGAAAAACAACAGCAGACTAAAGCCAAACTCACCCCCAGGGACATTTGTCATCAAAACTAAAAGTTCTCACCAAGACTTTGAAAGTTAAAATGTAGAAGACCACATCTACAGATAACTAAAACATAAGTATTCCTTTATCCTACTTTTAGTACTTATTTGGCTATCTGGGGTGGTAACAGTTCATTTTAGCTCTAAACCTTGGGTATATGGTTAAGCTAGAATTTAAATCTAAAGAAAATACCTTTTACATACTATAAAGTTTAAACAAGTATCATACCAAGATAATCTGAAACACTAGTGTAATGAGTTGCAAGTTCTCATAGTAAAAAGAAAAGGTCATGCTATTTATAAGTATGCTAAAGAAATAGTATAAACTGTGATTTATTATGCTGAATATCGCTTATTTATTTACATTGCTTATTGCTGAAATTTGTTTTATATGATTTACTTGATTTTCTAAAACCAGTTTTGTTTACATTACAGTTTACGTTTACATTATTTTTATTATGCTTGATAGTTATGCTAGTTATGAATATTTAGGACTTGTACATATGTGAATAAAATATATATTTATCTCTTATGTAATTCAAAGTGTGGCAACAGTGTTTTTCACCATCATTTTTTAGTCTGGAGAGCATAGTATAATATCACATGTGAATATTTATTTTTTTGGTAATTTATGAAATCATTTTTGGGTAAGGCCCAAGGTGAATCCAAGTGCATTATTATAAAAAGTGATATTATAAGCCTTTGTTCCAACACAAGAACAAGGGGGCACAATTTGAAGATAGAGGGGGGACAGCTCAAAGGTAATGTGCAGAAGTATTTTTTCATGGAGAGAGTTGTGGGTGCATGGAACAGCCTTTCTGAGGAGGGCGTGTAGTCAAAAACAGTGGGGGAATCCAAGAATGCATCGGACAGACATAAGACAATTCTAGTGGGGGGTAGGAGGAAGTGGGCTGTTGGTTAACTAGGATCTGCAGCTTATCAATTAGGTTGGGAAAAGGGCAGACTAGGTGGGCCAAGTGGTCCTTACCTGCCATCAAATTCTATGTTTCTATGTTTCTATGATAGTGGAACTGTATCCTCAATGAGATGAATACAATATTAGAGACAATCCTAGAATTGTATCGTCATTTGTGCAGGCCTGTCATCGAGGAAGCATAGGAAAACCAGGAACAGTTTCAGAATTCTCAAATAGCATTTTGTTTTTCTCAATAACAGTAAAATAAAAAATAAAAAGTATTCAGCATAACTATTTATAAAGGAAGTACAAACAGAGAAATAGTCCTCCTTCTGAGAGTTTCTTCTCAGTTTCAAATCTCAGTCCCCCTGTCTCTCTCTCTCTCTCTCTCTTGCAAAACATTGCTGCTCTTTTTATAACAAGTCTTTGAAGGGAGCTCGTAAAGGAGATAGTATTTTTTACAGAATGTTATTGTCAGTTTCCAATGTTCTTGCAGGTGCAGTAAAAAGAACATAATGACCCAGAACTGACAGCTCTGTAAGGTTTGCACACCAGCATCTCAGTTTAACCCCTTGAGTTCAAATAGCTTTGCAATCATTTCAACATTATAATTATAAAAGTTTTAAACAAAGGGATCCCAATATCAATGACATTTCCACATATATTTTTACAACCGCAGATATGCAAGGGGGAAGAAAGGACAGAACAGCAAGTGAAGGCAGAGAGATAGTGAGAGGCAGAGAATTGCAAAACCATTGTAGTGATCAGTTCCTAGATCTAACAAGAAAATTTGATTGCATAACCAGACAGACAAGAGACAGAAAAGAAGGGTCTAGAACAGACCTTTACATTTAAACTCTTTCTATATAACAACTGGGGCAGAGCCTTATTCAACTCTGTCACAAAGTCCCAAAAGGACCCGTGCCAAATTAACTAAATATAATATTGGAGACAGTCATGATGCAGTGCATGGGCCCAGCAAATCGTGGCACACATCTCGATATCTTGTGGATGAGGTTCCCTGACCCACCACAGGGTGTGGCTTCTGCAGCAAACACTGCTCCTTACCTACCCAGGCCATGACTGGTGTTGCATGCTACAGCACCTTCTCCATTAACACTGTCCCAGTAAACTGGCTCACTGAATTCACACCTGAACTCAGCTCACTGGCTTGGTAAGGCACCGTGTTCCCCAGAGGTGCAAAGAATATCCTTGTAATCAATGTTATTTAGTAAATTTTTTGTTTTTTAATATTTTGTCTCCAGACTTTTAGCATATTCTTCTTATGACCCCACCTCATAAACCCCATAGTGAAAATTGTCAAATCCATGCTGAAATGCATTCCATGCCACAAGTGCGAAAACACATTTCTGACGGGATGTGAAAAATTACAGCTGTACTATTCAAGAGGTGGTGTTAAAAAATGGGTATGTTGAAAATCTGGAGTCAAAATATTGTAAATGACCAAAGCTATGCACCTGCGCAACACACGCTCGTAACATGCCCATTTTTTAGAAAAATGTTTTCCACATTTTAAGCATGGCCTTTTTTGGACCCCACCTCATGCACACTGGCACTGTCATTTGGTTAATTGGTCCCAAAAGGTGATTCTGCACAAAATTGTAAATTACTAAAGTTATGCGCCTGCGTAGACACTGCATAATTCATGCTTGTAATGCGGTCATTGTTTTGGAATTTTTTCACCAAATTTTCAACATGGGCTTTTTGGGAGCCCACCTTATGAACACTGGCACTGTCATTTTGTTACTCGGTCTTGAAAGGTGATTCCACGCAGTGACTGCGACATCACCTTCTGGGCCTGAGTAACAAAATGACAGTGAAAGTGTTTATGAGATGGCATCCCAAAAAGCCCATGTTGAAATTTTGGTGAAATAATATCAAAAAGTGGCAAAGATATCAACATAAGCCGAAACCCCCTTTGAAATACATTATATAGCCTTTACCTTTATTCCTCAGTTCGCGGTTCAGCTTTAAAGAGTACGGATGTGTTTCACTCCACAGAAGATGACAGCAGATGACTTCTGGTGGTAAGCATGGGGCAAGGGGTGTGTGTGGGGTGGAAGGTGTTCAGTGGGAGGGTCAGGATGAGGGAAAGGATATGGCGGGTATGACAAGGGACCGTTTTCTTTTTTTCAGGGCAAAAAAGACATTGTGGGACTGTTTTCTTTTTAACAGTTTTTTACATGAAACATTTTGGGACACTGGAAGAGGGTTCCCCAGTGTCCTACATTATCGGGAGTGGGATACACATTTGGGGACGCTGGGGGTGGGCTCCCCAGTATCCCAGAGTATTGTGGGTAAGATACACATTTGGGGACACTGGTAGTGGGCTTCCCAGTGTCCCATACTGATGAGGAGAAATGTATAGTACTTAATTCTGACATGGGGATTGGGGCATCCATGTCGGTAAGGTATTTTTAAACAAGGGGCTGCAGGTGAGAGGAAAGAGGTCCGACATAGGGGGTGGGCATCCTGGTGTTGGATTATAAAATACTTTTTTCATAAACTATTTTGAGACACTGGGGGTGGGCTCCCCAGGTATCCCACACTGTGGGGTGAGATATAATAAGTGCCAAAATGAGGATTGGGGCCTCCGATGTCGGCAACCATTTATTGAACAATTGGCTGGGGGGGTCTGGCATCTTAACTTAATGCCACATAATGTGTTTGGCATAGGAATTGGTTACTTTATATTACACATCTTTCATTTAGTAAAGGACAGCTGTGTCATATAGAGAAACCTACTCCTATTCCAAATACATTATATGGCACTCAGCTTGTGTTTCCACTTTGAAGAGTGCAGAGTGTCCCGGTCCACAGAAGATGACACTAGACCACCTCAGAGGTAAGTATAGAGTAAAGGGGTGTGTGGGGAGATGGGTGCTCAGTGGGAGGATCAGGATGAGGAGGGGGTGAACGGCAATGATGAGGGATGGTTTTCTTTCAGGTTTAAATCAAAAATGTTGTTAGAGGATGGTTTTCTTTTTTGCAGGTGTGCAATATAAAAGTTATCTATCTAAGGACACTGAGGATGGGATCCCCAGTGTCCTTCTCAGCTGTGTAGGTGTGTGTGTGTGTGTGAGAGGGGGGTGAATTACTCGACTTAAGGGGCTATGGGGGCATCCAACACCAGGGTAGGCATCCCGGTGTGGGACTGTACTAATAAAAGGAAAAAATTAAATAAATAAATAACTACACTGCCACTGGGGACTGGGGCTCCTGTTGTGCAGATAAAGTTCAAGGTACAGCACAGCCAGGGTAGTGGGGCTACAATGACAGTAGCCCCAAGTCCCTGAATTATGAGTCATGAAAGCAGCAGGGGTTGCATTATATGAGACAGGTATCATTTATTAAAGACAGCTGTGTCAAATAGTGCAAACTGCTGCTTTTGCAAAAATCTATAAATAGAACGCTGATTGTTTGAACTGTGCATACTCAGAAACAGAATATTTTCATTAAATATTTTAAAAACTACTTAACAGTGGGACCTAAAAACCACAAAAGCACATACCTTGGACCAACCTCTATCAAACATGAGAGTTTCAGGTTTCAAAGCCTCCAATTATTTTGCTTACTGGGTGGCAAAAAAAGTCTCTAAATTTTAAAAAATGGAGACTTTAGCAGTTTTTTGAACCTCTGTAACTTTTCCTCCTCTGAACTGATCTACACAAAATTTACAGTATCAAGAGACCATGGTACTTAGGCTATGCTTTCCAAATTTCATGTAAATGGTTGAACAAGGGCAAAGTTATTAAGGTGCAAAAATGTGCGTTCGCATAGAAGTGCATTTGCAACCCTAATATACAGGTGTGACTGCACCTGTATAATAGATAATTAGATAGATAGATAGCTAGATAGATAGCTAGATAGATAGATAGGTAGAGAGATAGCTATTATATATATTTCTTTCTGCTTCTTTTTCTAAAAGAATTCAGAAAAAGTAAATGACAATGAAGGTAAATAAAAGGCCTCTCCTGTGCCCCTTCTGTCCCCAGCAGCCAAGTTCCAGACCCTGTCCCCCTTCACTACAGTGGCACATGTCCCTTAGACTACTTCCTGGCTGGTCTAAGTGGATCCACTCGCTGCATCCATGGTGGAGCTTACAAAATCCTCAAAAAGGGGGTGTTGCAGCCCCACTGTGGCTCAAGCCCCCTTGCAACTAGGTGCACCCTGATATAGTTTGCTAGGCTGGAGCAGTGCTGCTTTAATGCAGTGCCCCCCCTTTTTAACACAGACCACGTTTGAAAATTGGGAAGGCCACATCTTTTGATGCAAGGTATCATGTCATTTATGTTTGATGTAGGCACCTTGTGTCATTCCCTGTGCCTTTAAAATTGAGCCCCTGGACTTTCTGGCCCTAATGGCTTCAACATTTGTTACTTTTTATATAAATTGTCTTTAGAAAGGGCTAAACTTTGAAACAATTAGGATTATAACCTTGCTTATCTTTTAAATAAAAGCTAGGAATAATAAGGTCAACATTGCCGTGTCGCATCAATATAGCTTTTATATTTTGATGTGTGTCAAACTGTATCAATATACTGCCTGCAAATAATTCTTGCTATATCAATATTTATTGACATGTTGAGATCAATGGCCATTGTATCAGCATGGGTCAACCATGTGAAGCTGATTCAAAGCTTTCATTAAATATAAATGAAGTTCTTGACCCTAATGGTTTCAGTGTTTTCCCTTTTCATATAAATTATCTTTAGAAAGAGTTAACTTTTGAATGGTTTGGATAGGAATTTAATGATTTTTAGGAAAAGCTTTAAGTAAAGTTGGCATTGGTGAGACATGTCAATACAGCTTTCCCTGCAGTAATATGTGTCAAAACATATCACGATACTGCCTGCTTATACAATATTTTTACTATATCAGTATTTACTGACCCATAGCATTGTATGGAAACTTTATCACTATGACTTGAACATGCTGAGCTGATATCAGACTTTTATTTACAATAAAATTAAATCCAAGCACAGACATTTCCAAAGTTAACTATTTTCATGGAAATAATTTTAGAAGGGCTAACTCTGGAATGTTTAGGGCTGAGAACTTCATGTTGAAGCTTGGTATCATGTCCACAGGATTCTGACATATCTGTGCAGCTGTTATGTAGTGATATACACCTTTTGGGTGGCAGTATATATACCATATATCCAAACCAACTCTCATTACAACCAGTTGCACCTCACACTTAAATAGGAAGGGCCATAAATTTTTGCATTGCAGGAATACACAAAAACTATGAATATGTTTCCCCACAATTCACAAACTGAGCAAATGGAAATATATAATAAGTATAAACTCCACTGTATATACCATACAACCTTGTGAGATGTACTGTGGCAATACAATTCAGGATGTGTTAATGTAGTTTAAAATGACTCATCATATTACAAAATATAAAAAAATAGGCTTCAAACTGTTCAATGGAGGACAGCAAAGCTTGGTGTAGTATTGGCCACTGCATCAAATGATATTAGTAATATTCTGTACAGGAGGACCATATCCTTTTTTTAGTTATTACTAGGGTTTGGTCAAAAAATCTATTTCTGCAAATTCCACAAAAATGCTATATTCTACAATCATAGTATATCAAAATTGAAAGCATGCATCAAAAACTTCCTCTCAGATATATCTAGACCTTCAAAATGCCACAGGTTAGGTGATCACAAGTTCAACTGGACCAATATTATAGGGGTGCATAGCACCCCTATAGTTAGAGTTGAGTGGGCTGTGTTTAATGTTAAACCCCAGTTTTTGCATCTTAATAACTTTGGTGTTGTTTGACAAAATAGCCCAAAATTTGGCATGTGTGATCAGGCTGTCAGTGTCTCAGGACATGAAATGTTTTGTGATGGCATCTTGTTTTGTTTTCAAGACACAGAGGGCCAAAATACAGAAAAAAAGGCCACATTTCTTTTCCCTAAACTTAACATTAGGTATTTTTGATCTCATCTACACCCTAGATGGTGTGGATTTTTCATGAATTTTTCAGGGTTTAAGGGGCCCAAGCTGAGGGTGTACCTTTCAAGGGTTTTGTGAAAAAATATTATCAGGTTCCAGAGCTATAAGGATTTTTTAGTCAACTGAGAAATGTGAATGGAAAAAAGAAAGACTGTGAGTGCTTATTTTCATGATTTACCTGTCTTGTGTGACAGTCACCATTTTTTAAACTTACAAACATTGTAAATACATAAAAAATATATATTTTCAAAAACAAACACTGTACCTAGGTAAACAAAATCCATTTAGCTAGATTCTGGTGTTTGTTGAAACTTGTCTTGGAAATAATGTTTCTGTGCACCCAAAAAATCCTGGGTGCCCAGTTAGCAAGTGCAGTTGTTCACCAATTTTATCATTATGAGAACAATGGGACTTTCTTGAAATGTGAAGCCACAGCTGGAGTTGTGCTGCCAGCTTCAGTTACAGCAGTAGGACAGTGATCCTTGGTTCTCGCTTTCTCTCTCTCTCTCTCTCTTTATATCTTTCTGTCTGTCTATCTACCTATCTATCTATCTATCTATCTATCTATCTATCTATCTATCTATATATCTAGCAGCCTTTTCTAATTTGAACAGTGTCTGTACCCTGTTTTCTAAGATGGCATAGACTCCTCTGCCTATTCTATTACTGTTACAGATGAACAATACATTTTCTGCAGTACTGTTCCTTCTTCCATGTGCACGCTGAGAGACAAAGAACAATACGAGACTAGGGACTTGAGACAGACACTAAATGTGTGTTCTTGTGTGTGAAAGGATGAGCGACCGGCATTCAGCAGTAGTTGCACACAGCAGTACAAAATACTAAAACAAAGATTTACTCTGTGAGACTGCCTCATAAAAACAACTGTTAATCTATCCAGTTTTTATAAATCGGCAATTGCTCAATTTTGCATTCTGACCCTGTACTGGCACCTCACAACTAAAGTGAAAATAAGGTTCTGGTGATGTGTTTCACACTTTAATATCACTAAAGGATTGTTTATTTCTGTCAAGAGTATAGTGTTTTCCTCAGGTTTGTATGATCTTCTATTGCATATGTGTACTATGTGCAGTACATACAGAGCTTGTCAGTGTGGTGATTTCCTGTTTTACAGCCTAAAAGATTATAAACAGAGGTGCTGAAAGACAATGCAAGGGAATTTGATAATGGCGACAGGCTAGTTTGACCAGATGATATGAAAAAATGAAAAAATAAATACATGTAAAGTCATCATTTGTCCAAGTTAACTGTCATGGTATTGTATCATAAACTGCGTTAACAGCATGACAGCATCTTAGCCTTTATAATTATAAAGGTAGTGCAGAACCAGGCACTAACACTCTTTTATATGTAACCTGGCAGTCCATCCTTTAGGGCAGCATGACATGACCTGGTGCTGTCACAACAAATCATAATGTAAAAAAAGAAAAACAAAAATAAATTTTAATTCAGGAACATGCTAAATGCTTAATTGTTGTGTCACCTTTAAATGTAGTTATAGCAGGTTTATACTAATCAAACAAAAGTAATAATGGATAAAATTAAATTAAATTTTTACTATTTCTCAAACACCATACAAAATGTCATTAATAAGTGCCAAAATCCAGCTTGCAGGCTTCATGGCAGTCTTTGTTACTCTCATTTCCACAAAGTCTCTTAGAATCTAGATAGCTAACAGACATTACTGGGGCAGCTGAGCCCTCGTGGATGATTTTAATTCACTAAACTCCCCCAACTCTCTGATTAATAGTGCAGATGCCTGGTGGCTATTCTACATGTAACTGAACCATTGCAACGTGATGCTCAAAGGTTTTCATACTGCCCCAGTCAAAAAATCAAAAGACCAGCCACACAGAGGAGAAGAATTTCTGCTTGAAGCTTTTATTGCCACTAGGTCACTCAGCAGGATGTCCCCACACAGTGAAACCAAAAATTAATCGGATAAACTAAATATTATTCAGTGGGCTTACACAACCAGAGTAGTGTCATGCTTGTGCAACTGTGATAACTGTTTTGCAATTTGCACTCTCTATTACACAGGGAATTACCACCTTGTAGTGGTACTGAAGGCAAGGAACCCTCAAAGAGGGTTTCATCTCTAGAGGTGCCATGGGAAAGATTTCCTTGGCTACAGCTCCTTCAGGAAGGAGCCCCCTGAGGAGAGAGGTGCACCACTGGAGGAGGCAGGGAGGATGGTGGGGCAAGGAAAAAGTGCTTCAGAAGCAGGCTGGGAGGAACTGCTTGCATAGCTCAGGAAGGGGGTGTGGATTGTTGCGCCCCCACTGAGCTACAGGCATACCCTTTCAATTCAGTGAGCCTACATAACCAGAGTAGTGCTATGCTTGTGCAACTGTGATGACTGTTTGGCCATTGGCACTCTCTGTTCCATGAGGAATTACCACCCTGTAGGAATACTGAAGGCAAGGAACCCTCAAAGAAGTATCTACCCCTAGAGGTGCTGTGGGAAAGATTCCCTTGGCTAAAAGTACCTTAGGAAGGAGCCCTAAAAAGAACATTGTGTAATAAATGTTGACTATGACATAAAGAATCTGACTGACAGCAATGAGACAGCTTGATGAAGCACAAATGAGATGCATAGATTGTCAGGATTGCACTGTAGAAGAGATTGCACTGATGAGACCAGGGGGCTTCTAAGGAGAGAGGGAACAGTGAGTAGGGCCACCATCTGTCTCCATCCAACAGTGGAAACCTACCTAAGGAAACTAAGGAATATACTATAAATAGCTAACTAAATATTATGACCTTTGACATGGAGGAGAGGAGAGGAAAAAAACCTTTAAAAGGAGGAAACCTCTGGGGGATACAAGGCCTAGCTCACCTTTCCTCCAGCCTAGGAGCAATTTATTTAGTGATGGCTCTGCTGCTGCAATTTAGAAGCCAAGTCAGAGGGGAGAAATATTCCAATTTGGTGAAAGCTCTCATGATCACTGTAACATGAATGTAAAGGGCTGCAAGAGGCTTCTGCAGCAATGGATAATCTGAGTGAGAGTGGACCCCCAAGGTGGGAGGAGGAGAGCTACAACTACCGAGGCACTCAAGTGGCCTACTGACTAACACAAACCGAGTGAACAAAAGGCAGTCATAGGGAGAATACCTTTCAAAGGTACCATGGTGAAGCCATTGCCAAAGGAGCCCTCTTGGGTTGGAAGGGCTCAACCCCTCGGCAGCCGAAGTCTTAAATTCTGCATCAAGAGGTGTGCCATATGAGACTGCATGTTAAAGCTCCACCCAGAAGGAGGACACTCCCACTATGGGCCAGATGAGAAAGATCCCACCCAGAGGTTTACATGCTCAAGATGCAGACTTCATGAGTGAAGAGTGAGACTGTTAGCTTATAGGGGAAGCTCTGAGCCAAAAAAGGTAAAGAACATGGTTGGTATGCCTCCAATTTAGGAATGAGAGTGTGATTCAACTTTGAGTGCTTGAGAGGAAGGGGCAGAGAGAAGCCAATGGCAGTAAATTAGGTAGTAGATTATTGATGAGGAGCCTGGCCTTGAAAGGTTGTGAGCAAACTCTGCAACCACGTGAGTGAAAGGCTGCAAGAGAACTCTATAACCATGAAATTGAAAGGTTGTAAGCAAACTCTGCAACCACGTGAGTGAAAGGCTGCAAGAGAACTCTGCAACCATGAAATTGAATGGTTGCGAGGAGAACTCTGCAACCATGAGAATTACCAAGGCAGGGCCTGGGTGAAGTAGGAGGCTGCAGTGCAAGCCAGCAATTGGTATTTTGATAATAGTAGCAACCAATGGAAAACAAACCAACCAAATCCATTAGGGGGCCAAATTGATGATGACATAGAAGGTAGATGTTTAGGCAGTGAGAGGCTGTGGTGCCAGTGATTGAGTCAAGGAGGTTTAGTGGAAATGAATCAATGAAGTTTATCAAATAAGAAACATGTAACAGATTTGCAACAGCATTTGCCACAGTAATAAAATGGGGGGCAGCATAGGTAAGCATGATGCATTGTATATGAGATAAGCTGAATTATATATATGCTTAGCCAACCAGTTCCATGAAGGAGTAAATCATAGTTTACATAAGGCATTGGATGGTATGGTTTCATCATGAATAGTGATTGATATGATTGGCAGGAATACCTTAAATGCCATTGTGGCAGAAATAGGTTAATGCATGACAGTAAATATTTGCAAGCAGTAATGGCATAAATCCCTTTAGTACCATTAAGGCAGACTTAGGTTATGTCAAGGCAGTAAGTTTTAAAACACAGTAATGAAATGCATGAAGTTCTCGAAAGTCATGTAGGCTGTGAGGTAAATGTATGTATGCAATGGATAATTGAAAGCCATGTAAGCAAGGAGCAGTGAGGGCAGGTGATTCAATTAACTTATAGCATGATCCTGCAACCTGGGCCATGATGCACTGCCGAGACACCGCAGTCCTCCTCCATAGGAATAACAGGGAGCCAGGAGCAGGCACCATGAGATCAGGCAGCCATGAAATAGCAGAAAGTGTCAGTATAGCAATGCAGCATTTGTCCTAGTGGGGCTAGCACTGAGTAAGTCAAGAGCAGAGCTGTAAAACAGGGAGTAGCTGCTAGCTGGGTAGCAGAGGCCAGGACCAGGTACAATCAATTAACAAGGGGCAGGAGGCAGCAAACTGCAGTGTGTGCTGAAGCATACAAGGACAATTGCCGGAAAACTGAGATGTGGTAGGAGCCTGGAACACAGGCAAGATAAACACAGAACAAACAAAGGGCAACAAGATGCTAGGAAAACTAGAAAACCCCCAAAAAGAAACAAAAGAAAAACACAGAAACACGAGAACAGAAAAACAAGCACACAAGGAAGCACACAGCAACAGCCAGATGTTAAATAATACAAACCATCAGCAGGAGAATACACACACACACAAAACTCCCCAGAAGTCCAGCACAAACCAAGCAGAGCCCAAGCACTGCAATGCGGGGGGGGGGGCAGGGGCTCCAAGGGAGGACCGACTGACAGAGCCTCTGGCCAGTAAAGAAAAGGTGCTTCAGAAGCAGGCTGGTAGGAACTGCTTATAAGCTGTTGCTCAAGAAGGGCATGTGGCTGATTGCTCCCCCACTGAACTACAGGCATAGCCTTTTAATAATGAGTTATATTTACTATTTCAAAATCAGCTTGAATAATGCATTCAGTCACCTCCTTCAGTACATATTCTATTGCATACGTGACAATCCTCTCCCAAAATGCACCTAATTGTTTACTACTCTCAAATAAAAAATAAAAACTGAAATAGTTTACATAAAAAAAAAACTGAATATGCATAACAGTGCACAGCAATCCAGTGCTACTTTTAACCGTAAATAACTTGGCTATTTCAACTCAGATATGCCCCATGTTGGTAATAAAAGCTGTAGCAGAGAAACAATCCAAATATGCATAAATGCAAGGAAAACACCCAGCTCTCAATTATCCATACTAGACTTGGTACAATGAAATGTATATCTCATATATATTTATACTGCATAATTGCTGTGAGTCACCTGATTTGGTTTTCATTAAAAAGCATGAATATCATAAAACAGTTGTACTGCCCCAGAGTTGGTGGCACAACAGAAAGAAAAATAGAAAGGTACCCAGCCCTTATAAGGTGCTCCAGTACAGTATGGAGGTACCCTAGAAATGCCCAAGTGCCCAAACTTTAGGTACATCCAGCACAATCATGTTTTAAAATTAATGTAAATTGCCAAACAAATATTGCTGTGCCAGCACTGTGCCCAAGGTAGAATGTTGTGCTGAGCTGCACATGCTCATCATTCTAGTGCCTAGAATCGGAATGCAGTGTTGCTCTTTGAAAATGTATCTTTTGAAAGGGAAAATCATGACTACTATGGAGGAGAGAGGACACAGAAAGTGAAGAGGGATGAGAAGAGCTTGCCAAGAGGGCTGAAGCTGTCCCTGAGGGCTTTCTTGTGTGCCCCCCGCCTCCAGTCACTGAAGACTACCTATCTGAGTGAGTTGTTTAGTCCGTGGTGTCCATGGACACCTGAAGAGACATTCCATGCCCCATCAGAAGGGGTTTGGTGCCCCATTTTATTATTTTCATACTGGTAATCATATTGGTGTATAAACAGAAGAAGGCGATTTGCCCATCTAGTCTGTCTACCCGTATGAATGGGTCAAGGGTTCCCATTGTAGAGCAAGTGTTTATCAAGTTTAGTTTTAAAGATCTATATATTTTTACTAGCAAGTATCTCAGCTGGTAGTGCGTGCCAGGTCCTATCTGCTCTCTGTGAATATGTATTTGATCTCTTATTATTTTTACATTGGTCAAGTTTAATTTGATATTTATGACATCTTAAATCCGTTGTTTTGTTTTGTAGTTCTAAAACCATTAATGAGAGTAGTTCTACTTCATTTACCATCCTGTGCATCATTAGTGGATCTGCATCTGTCTTCCAGACTGTACAGTCCCAACTCAGTCAGTCTATCCTTGTATGGTTTGTTTTTTACTTCATGTATCAGCTTAGTTGCCCTTTGCTGTACCCTCTCCAACCCGGTCACATCCTTCCGCAGATATGGGCTCCACAGTTGGGTTCCATAGTCCATGTGGGTTCCTATATTGTAAAAGTAAAAGTTTTGGTCCCCCAGAGGCAGTGGTAGTGGTGCTGCATCATTTGCACCAATCCCAGGACCTCGCAAGGTCCCCTGGTGTCTGGTTTCTGCTTGCACATTTACCCCCCTTGCAGTGACATTTTGCCAGCAAGGTCCCCCACAGTGACTGCAATGCCTAGCTATGGTGGGAGACCTGCTGGAACATGATGCTGCCTGTTGGGGGTCCTGCACCCCC